>OX459097.1:2936684-4259184 GCA_949775045.1 Metridium senile | reverse complement strand
GTAATATTGTTTAAAGTAAAATAAATGATAATTAGTTATTATATTCTTAGTGCATTCCATTCAAAACAATATACGAGCTTGTTATGGGGAGTACATATCGTTGTATATGTATTATTTATCACGAATAAATGAGACCCACAATGCCCTTTGGTCTTGGAATGCACTATTCAGTATTCAACGTTTTTTGAAATAGCTGTATGTGATGGTGCATATTTGTGATCTTCAAAGTGTATTTAAGTATTATTGAGAACGACTGATATTGATGTGAGCGGAATTCATCTTCAGACTGACAATATCTGTTTTACACTTTTGCAGTCGACGGGGGCTGGGGAGTGTGGTCAGCATGGGGCGAGTGCAGTCAAACCTGTGACATGGGCACAAAAACACGCAACCGAGTATGTGATACACCTCCACCCAAATATGGTGGTAAACCATGTCCTTTAAAGGATGCTATTGGTCTAGACTACTGCAGAGAAGAACGATGTAATCCACAAAGTAAGTAGTAGATATTGTGTATTTACGCAATAGACATGCAGTTTAATGTTATCTAGCACCTCTGTACTATTTTACTAAATACGCAAATTTACATAGAGGTAGCCTCAATTCAAAGTCAATGTAAATCTGTTCTTCTACATCTTTTCGTGCTTTGCTTGAAATTTGTGAATATTTTGACAATAATGATATGATGAGGCTTAGCCTGTGTAAATATGAAATTTGTAACACCGTAAAAAATGTTGACTTAACTTTACTGACGTTTTGAGCAGTTGATCAAATGCATGCGCCCTTTGTCTAGCCTGCAAAACAGGCGTTCTTTTGGGTTTTTGGGAAAAATCTCTCCTCTCCTCATTTCCCCTCGGCCACAGGAAGCCCAAATCCCGATTTTCCTCAAAACCCGAAAGAACGCCTGTTTTGCAGGCTACCCTTTGTCAAATAGTGCAGCGGTGCTAGATCACACATGAAACAGGAGGTTCCGGCAGCTTTTAGCTGCAAAATAGATTAGCACCTAACTTCTAATATTAAGTTTTATAATTAGAAATAATTAAGTAAGAATTACTCTTCAACAAGAATATATGCATGATAATAATTACAAGCAGATGAACAATGAAATGAAGAAAGATATTAGGGTATGTGGATGAACGATTGAACGAACAAACGAATGTGTCAGTTAACGGATAGATAAATTAATTAATATAATGGATATATAAACGATGTACGAACGAAAACGTGAACGAAGCCAGGGTAAGAATCGTGAAAGTTATAAAATCAATCCACTAAATCGAATAAAATTCTGTTTTTCAGGGTCACCTTGCGATGATAATAGTGAAGAATGCGCTTCTGGATCTGGTTCAAAATGGCAAATGTCAGGTTCGGGAAGCGGCAGTAATTCAGGTTCTGGCTTTAGTTCTGGGTTTGGTGAAAGTGGAGCGGGCTCTGGTGATGGCTCAGATGGTGCAGGCTCTGGTCTGCCGGTTGTGCGATATTCAAGACGAAATAAAAAGACGTCTCGAAGAAGAATTTCTGATGACGAAGACTTCTCATAGAACACGAAAAAATAAAACTTTATAACATGGAAAAGGACCTTAATTTAGTGATGCTGTTCAAAATCGGTTCGAAAAGCACACGCACACTGATATTCATTTTTGGCGCGAAAATTGAACAAAATGCTCGCGCGCTGATTCAAACTATTTCAATTTGGCGCGAAATAATGTATGGTTTTCCTAGTCCTTTTTTGAAACGCTCGCGCAGTAAAACAAGACAGTTTCGCGCTAGATTGGAAACATGAAAAATACACATGCACAAAAAATATATAATAGCATTTTCTAACTTTTGTTATTATAGAGGGCTAGCTTCAAAAAATGGCTCTTTCAGACAGTCATTAAATTAGAGGAATAGAAAGCTAGAAAAATGTAGTAGAATAATTAAACATATATGTATCGACCAAGTGTTGAATGTAAGTTAACTAGTCTGACTAGTCAAACAATAAAAATGTCGCAAAATGTGCTTGCTTTTAAAATAACAACAATAATTATATTTTATTAGAGCAATTTATATTAACCACTGAAACACACTTAGTGCATTTAACAATTATTCGCAGAAGGCGAATAATCGTTTTAGTATAAATACAAAGGTGATTATTTCAAAAAAGAAAGAAGGAAACAGCATTGAAAGTGAAAATATTTTCTTAAGCGCGACCGTTACGCGTAAAAATTGTAAACTTTGTCTCGCATATAATGACAAAAAAAAAACGTGAAAATTTATTATGATACCTTTAAATAGCTCGACACCAAACTTAGTAGCTTCTTTTGTCGATTTTGGGACAGCATTTTCTTTAAAGTTTTCAATTTCATCTTCGCTAACAGTGACAAAATTAACAACTACTGGCAGCCATTTTGTCCGAAAAGGTGATTATCGGCTGATAATCCGAGATAGCAAACAAATCAGAGCGCGCGATTTTGTATAATCACCTTTGTATTTATACTAATACTCTTTAATGCATCTTTCATGATTCAGTCCATTGTGTTCTTTTGTTGTCATTTGACTATCAGACACTTTAACTAATATATTTTGTTTCACGGGTTAATGAGAACAACTCTATATGGATAAAAAGAATTTGAGACGTACGTGGTCAACTGATCCTAACATTGGAACGCTCTCTATATAAAAGATATGTAAACGATAGCATAGAGATCAGAAAGGCTTGTTTCAGTCAAAATCTATACAGACCCTTGTGGAGTCTTAAGCGTACTCTAGTAGAGGGGCACCTAAATGCTTTTCTATGAATAGCGAGGAATATTGTTACGTTATTATTATTAATAACATTATCGACTATTTTTGTAACTTACAGTGTGAAATTTTTTTTTATTCAAGTACAATCATACGACAAAATATTAATACCCTAACAATTTGCTTCAAAAAGTTGTATTTTTGGGTATCTTACTACCTTAATAAAATCACCAATTTTTTTGTTTTTATATTATATCAAAATCGTTACTGCTAATTTATTACTTACTGATATAATTTAATAATTCAATTGTTTATGCTACGTCATGTTTTTCACTTGACCCCCCTTGAATGTATCATATTTTTAGTCTGCCCACACTTTGATCAGTCCCAAATATTTTCAGGTGCCAAATAGATCACTCTATCCATGACGTCATTTGTAGTTTCTTGATCAGAACTTATGAATTTAAACTTTAAATCCCGGGGGGACTCCCTTAAAAAATGGATAGGGGTGCTCGACGGACTTTTTAGGGTCGAAAATAAGACCCTCGCGTATCTTTTAGGGTCTCGAACTGGCACCGTACCTTTTAGGGTCAGTTTTCGAACTTCAGATGATTATTCATATTGAAAAAATGTTAAATGTTTTTGGGTCTGAAATCAGTATCTGAGTTGATTTTATGCGTACCTTTTAGGGTCATTTTCAAAACAGTTCGTTGAGCACCCCTCCCCCCCCCCCCCCCCCCCCCCCCCCCCCGGGCTTTAAATATGTTCTGATCTAAAAACCTTCCGCATATCGAGTTTTATACGCCTGAGACCGAAATACAAATAGCGAACCAGTATTCTTACTTACAGAGTGTTGTAACCGACGCAAAGAAGTAAAACAGAGATAAAAGACCAGTGAATGATAAGGTAAAGGACCTGGTACATAGTATACGTATGGAAGTTGATTGTTTTTTCCAGTGGTATGCCGTACGATTATTAGTTAGTGACGTATCGCTATGTAGCATTGCCTCATCTATCTTCACTTATACATCAACATCATCATCACCATAGCTCCAGTGATTTCAGGGTTATGTAGGTAGTTTTATATGAATATATCGATAAATATTATTTTAGATAGCACACAACAACGTATCAAAGATATGCCTACTGCCGTTCTGTTGAAATCTCAACCTGTTAAAAAAAATCTCGCGCGCTTATCAAAGCTCTTTTGTTACCTACAATATCATATATGGTAATGGTATTGTTTTCAAGATTGCATACGGTATTTCTGATACGAAATATATTTCTTTGTTTCATGCATATACTCTCCAGAAACATAGTATTTATTTTAAAAAAGAAATAGAAAGGATTCAATTAACTAAAGATACCGAATGAGAATCATCTCTACTTTTATAACACGTCGAATTATCGCTCGTTATTGCACTAGTTAGTGAATTTACGAAGAGACATTTGTCTCTTGTTGGAGACAAGTTAAGACGTGGAGAGAGCTGAAGGAAGATAGTCATAACATAGTTTCTCATCCCTTTTGATTATTACGTACTGTGTTTTCGTGACTGCTTCAAGGAAGTTTATTATTGATGTATATTGTTATTGTTCACAGTGTGAGCTACTGATAGCTAAATAGCTGAGGAAACATTATTAGTGGTTCACCATTTGACTTTTGAGGGAAGGTAGGGGAGGTGCTGAGGTTGGAAGATTTTGAAAAAAATATGAGCAAAGAAAAAACATCGTGCAGTACAAGCTCTGGGGAAAAAAAATCTTACACATCCTAGACATTTTTATTCTCCAATTATAACCTCTCAGTCACTGACAAACAAAAAGCCAAACATTTTAGGAATACCTTGCATGGCCAAAAGAAACAAGTACGGATTGCTCTATATTACTAAAAAGTAAAAATTAAAATAATAGCTGTTACATTACACCACTTGGGATTGATGAAAGTTATTTTGCTAGACGTGTAAGCAAGGGTTTCGATCCTTGACTCATGTACAGGCACATAAAGTGATGGCAGAATTGAATTATCCAATCTAGGCAGTATAGCAAATCTAGATCTTTCAATTCTATACATATTAGAAAGAATTAGAAAATAATTAGGTCACCATTATTGGGACTACAGCAGAGCAAGGAGATACCACGGTCATCGTTACTTTTCTCCTCCTCTCAATCCTTCGCATGCAATTCTCCACTCTTTTAACGCGAGGCAATCCTTTATTATATGCACCTGTTTCAAACATCGTTGTCGCAGCCAAAGCTACAGTCTACACACTGAACCCTGCAAAGGATGTCGGTATTTCTTCTCTTGTTATCGATTCATTCATAGCATATTTTGGATGGACGTGTTTGTGTTATATGACCATAACACTGTTACAGTGATAGATGAAGAAACACTGATATTTCTTTAAAAACGTGTTATAAATTACAAATTATGTTCATAATACCGACAACCTTTGCAGGCTTCAGAGTGTGGACTGTAGCTTCGGATGCGACAACGATGTTTGAAATAGGTGTATAAGATAGAGCGAATAGGGATGAGATTCGATGTGTTAAAGACTGAAGTTGGAATGTCAAGAGACTTATGGCTTAATATATTTCAGGTGATCGAGCATCAAAATTACAGCAAACATGAACACCTATTGGAAAATTGTCTTACTTTTGGTAACACTGGTTGCTATTCTTGTATTAACAGGTAATTTTAATTCAAGATTGATTGATTGATTGATTGATTGATTGATTGATTGATTGATTGATTGATTGATTGATTGATTAAACGTTACCTAAACCTGATACCCTGCGTTTTTCAGATGCCAAGCCTAAGAAGACAAAAGGGGTGTGCTTTGCACGTTATTCAGCAAAGAGCGGCTGTAAAAAGTTTATACAAACTAACGGATTAAAACATGGTACAATCGAGGAATGCTGCAGAAGTGGCGGAGTAGGATGGAGCAAGAGAAAAAAGGACCGAAAAAAATGCATCTCTTGTGACACTGTTAGTAAGTGCCTCTGATGTTTTTTGACATGAACACCTCTTTCTTTAATGGCCAAGTTATTTGGTTGTTTCCCTCTGAAGTCCACTACGGGGTTAATACTGTTTATTTAATATACAGTTACACGCTCTTTCAGGTATTTCAGGTACCAGTTTTTGGTCAGATTGGGGTAAGTGGTCCAAGTGTAGTGCAAAGTGTGGGAGAGGATTTTTAACACGACGGAGAAAATGCATATCAACAGGAAAACTAGCTAACTGCACTGGACTAAACGTGGAGAATAAGCACTGCCTAAGTAAAAACTTGCCACCGAATTGCACAGGTACGAACAAGCAAAAAAATAACCTTTAAAAACATTCAAAACAATTTTTAAAAACTTCTTGCAATATTTTTGCTTATTATTGTAAAAATGTGTTTTATTTCTTAGCAATGATATCTATATTTTTATTTTGCATGTTTTGTAGTTGACAAAGGATGGACTGAATGGTCAGCATGGACCTCTTGCTCTAAGACGTGTGGGAAAGGGTTTAAATTTCAAAGACGAGTATGCGCAAATCCTCATCCCATGATATATGGTGGGAAAGAATGCAAAGGAAAAATGGAGAACTGGGCAGAATGTTTTATGCAGAAAAACTGTCCAAGTAAGTAATGAAGTAACCAGGTGTTTTCGCGCGCGCACTTCAGGTTAGTATAAGCCAGTCAGAAGCATTTCTGTCGCATCACCAACAGTTCCAAGAATGCGTCTTTCAAGAGAGTTGTTTCCCGTGTTAACCCTCGATAAATACATCTTTAAAAAACTTTACATTGTAAAGTTTTATGTTACTTGGACAATAAAAATTCACTGCTGCTCTATCAGGGATTAAAAAGAATAAAAACAAAACGCAAATGCCTAAAAGTAACCGAAGTTTTTTTTTTTTCATATAAAAAAATGCTCTTCCCGAGAGCCGTGAATGAACGCAGTGGCGGATCTAGGAATATTTTAGGGGGGTGAATGTGAAGCGTATATTTTCTAATTGGTATTTGTGCATTGTTCATATGTTACACATCAAATAAAACACAATAAAAAGCAGAAAACGGAGCAAAAATGGGGGGTGGCTAGCCACCCTATTCACCACCCCTAGATCCGCCACTGGAACGATTGAACGAACGAACAAACGAAAGAATGAATTATTGAGTTATTAAACGGATAAATGAATTAATGAATGAATATAATGGATATATAAACGATGTGCGAACGAAAGAAGCCAGTGTAAGAATCGTGAAAGGAAGTTATAAAATCAATCCGATATAACTCGAATAACATTATGTTTTCCAGGGTCACCTTGCGATAATAAAAGTGAAGAACGCGCTTCTGGATCAGGTTCAGGAAGCGACAGTAACTCTAATTCAGGTTCTGGCTTTAGTTCTGGGTCAGTTGGTGAAAATGGATAGGGTTCTGGTGATGGTTCAGATAATGCTGGAGGCTCGGGTTAGCGACTTTCAAGAAAGAGAAAGCCTCGAAGAATTTCTGAAGACCTTAATTTAGTGATGCTGTTCAAAATCGGTTCGCGCACTGATATGATATTGATTTTTGGCGCGAAAATTGTATAAAATGCACGCGCGCTGATTCAAACTGTTACAATTTGGCGGGAAAAAATGTAGTTTTCTAAGTCGTTTTTAGAAACGCCAACGCCCGCGCACTAAAACAAGACAGTTTCGCTCCAGATTGGAAACATGAAAAATAATTATTTAACATGCACAAAAAATATAAAATGTTTTAACTTTTTTATAGATGGATAGCTCCGAAAAATGGCTTGTTCAGACATGCCGTTCATTAATATAGAAAGCTAGAAAAATATAGAATAAATAAAATATATATGTATCGACCAAGTGTTGAATTTAAGTAACTAGGCCAACTAGTTGAACAATAAAAATGTCGCAAAATTGATGTTTTTGCTTTTGAAATATACTTTTTTGTTCTTTATTAAAGCTGTTATCCTTAATCCGTGAAACACACTTAAGTGTATTACTGTTTAATGCACCTTTAATATAGAGTACAAACACTAAAAGTGTGCAATACTTTGTACTATTTACCACTAAATAGTGTTGATTAAACAATAGAGAACAAAAGAATTTGCATAATTTAGCAGTATTATTTATGTTGCACACTTTTAGTGTTTGTACTCTGATTCCATTGTTCTTTTGTTGTTATTTGAATGTCACACTTTAACTAATACACTTTGTTTCACGGGTTAACAACTCTAATATAAATATATTAATAAACATAATCGTCAACAATGCATAGATATACTGTATTGTTTATCTAGTCACTGAAACATTTCTTGAAACCATAAAAATGAATGGTATTTATAAAATTCATGAATAATTAATGAGAATTTTACAAAAGAAATCACGTCTGACAATTTCTGTAAATCCAATACAGATTTCGCCCTGATTTGCATAAGTTTCAAATTAAATTTTCTCGGCCAGATCTATTTTATCTTGACAATTTTAGTAAAATATGAAAGAACGAATTTTATTCGCGATCGATCTGCATGCGATAGACAATGGCTCGTGTTCGACTCGCCGTTGTATATCGAATAAAGATCAGCCAATTAGTATAGGAAATTACACCGTTCGAGAAGAATTAATGAAAAATACAGCGCGTATTTGATGAAAGTGAATTAATACCACGAGTGCGTAGCACGAGTAGGTGAACATAGGTGTAATTTCCTGTTAATATCACATCTATAAAAAATACGAGTTTCTGAGAATCAAAGTGCAGCTATTTGAAAGGTATCCAAAAGCAAAGTTCCCGGATGTGTGCAATTAATTAATTGCACGGTATTAAGATAAAAATTCACAGTTCGTCAGCCAATCAGAATCGAGTATTTTTATAGATGTGATATTATATTGTATATATTACATATCATGAGCATATTGAAGCTTTATATCATCATGAATGTTTTATTACTCTTTATTACATGTATTCATACATTGGTTCAAACTACTTCAGGATGTTGACAATTTTCGTACAAGTACATACAACTGTGTTTTACTATTACTATATAAGCTTTATATTATAATTTTACACTTCTGTATAGGCAGTATTATTACCATGTTCCCTTCATCTAAATTAATTCAAAAGTTTGAAGTTTGCAAGTTTCTAACAACAATAACAAATGGTCTTTTGCAAAAATGAAAAAAAAAAAAGTTGGAATTGAGCTAAATAGTCTTTAGTCAGGTATTTGTTTGTTACAATTTAAAGCATTTTAGCAATACAAAGTTCTGCTTCATACTTGCAAGCATCACACAAGTAGTTACAAGATCTCGCATTGCTTTCCTTTTTTAACTAGTGGCCCAGACTAGCAAAAAGCTTGAAATTGAATCTGAGGTAATAATAAAAGATGTTCCTACTTCTTGAATAACAAATCAATGAAAACTTGACTGACCTATTACCATTTCTTCTTATAATCATCAACGCTAACTCCACCTGGGCCAAGAGCAACGACAAGCAAAAGGCCTCCAATAACAGACATAGTTTGGAAAAAATCATACTTTAAGAAATCTCTCATTGGAGAATCTGAATTAAACACCCAAAAAGGATTAAGATACATATTAACACAAGAGAGCAAAAGAACTAGAACAAGGGATGCTAGCTTAGTTTTGAAACCGATAGCTACTAATATCATAAGAACTGTGCCGACTGTATCTAGTAAGACATAAGAGAAGACAAGTTGGAATCTAATCAGGGTAGCGAACATGAAGACAAGAAGTACACGGCCAGCTACTTGGAGATATGTTTTGGCAGTGTTGCCTCCAGCACTTGGTACACCTGCAAACAGGCTTTTTTGTTCACTGCGAACTTCAGCTAAGAGCAACAACAGGCCACCACAGAGAGCAAGGTTTCTGTAAAGAACAAAACATAACAATGAGATATGAAATACAATTGCATTTTGTGAAGTGGCAATTTATAGAGACTGAAAAATGGTGACCAATTTGAATAACTGATAGGTAAATGAAATTTGTAAAACTGTAAAAAATGTTGACTTAACTTTACTTAAAAAAGTATTTATAATTATTATGTTAAAATGCATGAAATCGTTAAAAATTGTAATTGCTCTATTTAAATACAATATTTCACATGTATTGCATGCTTGTGACATAACATTACATGGATCAGTAAATGTATTTTTGTCAGCACTAGATGAACCTCCTACCGCCTAACATAAATAGAGGATACTACATGGGTGCACGGAGAAACAGCACTAGATGAACCTCCTACTGCCTAACCTAAATAGAGGATACTACATGGGTGCACGGAGAAACAAATTTCATCTTCGAGTGTTGAAATAATCTTTCACGAGTCAGCACAGCGAATGAGTGAGAGATTTTCAACATGAGAAGATAAAATTTGTATCTCCAAACGCCCATGTAATGTTCTGTTTATTATATAATTATCAATGAAAATAAAATAAAAATGTTTTTGACACAAGAAGTTTCTGTAAAGCTGTGTAACCATAGTGATGATATCTTCACATGTGAAAATAACATGTTATTTTCACCATGTGAAGATATCAGTTTTTAGAAACAGAGAAATATAGGTATTTCATTGACAATTATATAATAATAGTTGTCTGTATAGACTAGAGGGCTGCATGTTTGTTAGTTTTATAATAATAAACTTTATTAAAAAACTCATGAATAATTAATGAGACATTTACAAAAGAAACCCTAACCATGATGAGTGTCACAAATCTTCAACACTAGTGTTGTATAATTATCATAATTTGCACAAGTTTTAACTTGTAATTTGTAGACAAGATTTACTTTAATCTTGAAAATTTTAAGTTGTTTACAACATTCGCTTCCATGTTGTATCGGCAATACAATCATGCACCTTTGCCTTCGGTGATTTTATCTGCCGATACAACATGGCCACTTATGTTGTAAACATTACTAAATGTCTCTATCTCATAGACTAAACATGTACAGTGTAAGTTGGGCACTAACAAACCTAACTACATTTGTTTCTTAAAAATAAAAACTTGATGTGAAAAAGACTAGTAATATAGTGATAGGTAATATAATGAAACTTGTAACACTGAAAAAAATGTTGACTTAAGGAGGCTTGGGTCAGTAATTTTCGCGCTCACCCAGCGACGTTTGAAAGGCCATAGTTCCCGCGTCAGAGGGTATTTTGACAAGATTTTTTAACACTTGTCTACATATAGAATAAAGTTTTTAAAAAAGTTATTTTTAATCAAATCGATAATATTTTAGCCGACAAATGATAACGCCGCCAAATTTCTATGTAGCCTATTTTTGGGAAAAATCGACCTAAACTTTTAAAACCACATAGCCTACTTTAAAGCTGTTACCTAGGTCAACAATCTGGCAAAGTTTAAAAAAAATTCATTTCACCGATTTTGAATAAAAACGGGTCATTTTATTTCCTAGGAAAAATTCATTGTTTTATAATATTTACCGATAACAACAGACTTTGAAGAGATAAATCAAAATCTTTCCAGCCAGGTATTAACAGGACATTTGTCTATATTGTCTGTGAATTTCAACTAATTTAGTCCACGGGATTTCTTTTGGGAAAGGATACAAATCGGCAAAAGTTTGTCAGTTTTTGTGCAAAACTTCTAATTTTTACTTCTGAGCACGCTAACGAAAAAATCTGAGATAACTTTTTTTTATTTTTTAGCTATCAAAAGTTCACCATATTTTCAAGTGCACCTCTAAATTTTATAGTGATTGAAATATTTTGAGGCGGTCAAATAAAATTCTGAACGTGGGTATATTTGCCTTCGCTTTGCAGCGGCCGGTTTGTTTTTATTTTCGAGTTATACATGATTTGCATGCTTTTGCTTTTTTATACCCACGTTCAGAATTTTATTTGACCGCCTCAAAATACGTTTCGACAACCTGAGCGGAAGTCATCTTCAGAGATGAAGATCTCTGAAGATGACTTCCGCTCAGGTTGTCGAAACGTCAGACATCAACACCATCAGTCTTTCTCAAGACTACACCACCCCGGACGATCATGCCTCATCTACACTTGTTGATTACATACTCGGTCAATGAACATAATTACAACAGATTGGCCAGTCGAGATTTTGAATACCACTGTATAAAACATTGCTATGTCTAATACAAAAATAATCTTAAAAAAGCATTTTAAAACAGTATTTCAGGTGAAAATAGGAATAAAAGAAATGAATAAATAAAAACAGATAAAATTAATACATGAAACCACTGAACAAGATAAGGTATTGGTACCTATTCTTGGGCACCACGAAAAAAAAATATTGATACACAAATGACAAAATTGATATTTTTCCTTCGTGTTTATTTTGTTGATGTTTGCATGTTTTCATTGAAAGTTTGTGTTAAATCGATGTAAAACCACAAGTTTACTGAAGCAATAACTTACCGGCTCGCATTGCCGTTAATTCGAATATTCGATTCGAATTCAGAAAAAGGAAAAAAATAGCAGAAAATCTTGTTTGAAAGTCATAACTTTTCATGCAAATCGTAAAACCGGCCATCTTGAATCCCATGAAACTGTTTGGGTCACTGTATTCACTCAATTACCGCAAACCATAAGTATTCTCACCACAGCAATCCCGTGAACCTATTCTCAGGCAGCCAAAGATCTGAAAGTTTTCAGACGTTTCTTTTCAATCCGCTTTGGTAAAAGTAGCTCAAGGTGATTTCAAACTTAGTTTTCAATCCCTCGAAATTATCGTATTGTGTTGTTGTTGAACGAAGTACCGAAAGTACAATGAACACAAAACGTTGAAAACGATAGCTTTAAAAACCATGTCACAAAGAATAAAAAGTAAATTCAACATAAAAAGTAAATTGAATGGTCTTAAAGCGTTATTTGTAAGTATTTTATATGTTATTTCGTTTTTTTTTTCAGTGGCCCAAGAATAAGTTTTGGTTGCCTGAGAATGGGTTCGGCACCCGAGAATAGGTACTCCGAGTGCATGAATAAACTTCGCTCAAATGTCTGTTTGCGAAATAATATATTTAAACAAAAAAACTTATAAAGTTGTCTAATACAGCGAATATTATTATCATGGTAAGTAAAAAAAAATACCAAACAAAAGAATCACATTATTTTCGTGTCATTTGCTTTGGTGCCCGAGAATAGGTACCAACAAATTATATATGGACAAAACCAAAGAATAAAAAAATAGAACACAAGTTATCATATAATATAGGAACAAAATAACGTGATAAGTCTAGACTTTGGTATAAAATTTATAAGAAAGACAAACGCTAGTAGGTTAACACAAAAAATATTATGAAGAGATATTTTGTTGCAGATAGAAGCCTAATCATGCATGACTTGAACCCCATATTGTCATTTGTTATATAAACTTGCTCAACCTCAATTCACTGAATTCAAAACCCAATATTTATTTTTGACAATATAATTGTATAAAAGATGACAGTTACAACCCAGGTGAATAGTCAATGTTATTATATTAGTATAAACATATTTAAAAATATCGATTACATTATCACCTAAAAAAAGAGAGTTTCGAAACTTACCTCAGTAAAAACTTAAGGTCCCATAAGATACTGTATCCAAGAGTCTAAAAAAAGAAAACAAGACATCAATTTAGTTTAATAATAATATCATTTGTTTCATAAAAATACTATATAAGACGGACCAGACTATTATAAGTAATCATTAATCGCCATTTGTCACAATAAATACTAATTAAATTTGTATTTAGAACGTAATTATTATACGATAGGTACACGTAATCTTTAACCCACCTTTCACTGACAAGCAAACTTTAGAGTGACCTATTTCTCGGAATTCTTAACTCAAGATTACCAAATTATTTTTTTAAAGAAGAAAAATAAATTGAACTACTTATAAGGGTTTAATATTCTTTGATTTAAAACTCGATCGATAGAAAAGCATTTCAGATTTTTAAATCAAAAGTCCAAATCGAATGAAACGCCACTCACCTGAGTAAGAACGACCGAAAACAGCACGCCAACAGCAATCTCGACTTTCTGACGACTTAGAATCATAAGACAACCACCGAGTTGTGCAATCAAGTTAAAGAGGACAAATAAGATGCTGAAGACAGCCCCGCAATTCCAAGTCTGTTCCATATACTCTCTTTGTTCTCCCCACTGAAACCACATTCGTATTCCGTCCTCGAAGAAAGTAGAAATCAGGCAGAAACGAGCCACGTGAGGTAGGACGTGCTTTCCATGACGAAGAAATTGATCGGCTACGTCTTCAGCTTTGCTGAGATACTCGGAATATTGAAATCCGCCAGCTTGCCTCGCCATTTTCGAGTTTGTGTTGGTGAAGTACAATGGCGGACAAAAAGAACAGTTAGACCATAATACACTACTACGTCTGGTTGTGCCACGTTGACTTATGGACAACGTCATACTTGAATGACTCTACCTCCCCTCCCCCAACAAAACAAAACAAAAATACAAAATTGACATTCAGTATTTTGAATGGACTTTGTTTAAGAAATTTCACAATTTTAACCAACATGATTGTAGCCTAAAAGAGCATTTTTGCAATTTATTTATGGGTTCCCTTTGTTTCTGACCATGTCTTATTTGACATGCATATAGAGTACAAACATTAAAAGTGTGCAACATAAATACCACTAAATACTGCTAAATTATGCTAATTCTATTGTTCTCTATTGTTTAATCAACACTATTTAGTGGTAAATAGTGCAAAGTATTGCACACTTTTAGTGTTTGTACTCTAGTTGTAAATTAATTTACAACTAAATTAAAAATTTTTACTTTGAAATTCGAAACTGGCTTGAAGAATTTGACATAGACTTACCAGTATGCAATAAGGCTAACATAATATTAGGTATTAATGATGAACTTGCTAATTTTATAATTTTATTGTATAAATTCACACTTTATAAACAGAGAGAAAAACAAAAAGCATATCTATCTATATCCTTTTTCAAGAATACAGTAAGGCAGTACAGAACAATAGAATATAAAGCAGCTTTGAACAAAAATAAGATTAATTGTCATACTAAAAAGTGGAAGAAACTAATTAATTTTGTATAAATATATATCATTGAACTTTCAGAAACACAGCACAGAAATTTTTTGTTTTTTTTTCCTGTTGTTCTTCTCTTTTCTTTTTTTGCCTTATTATGTTTTTGTTTTTTTTGGAAGTTATTTTTTTCATATTTTTGTATTGTAATTAATCAATCATTGTAATTATAGTATCATCAAGTTGTAAATTAATTTTACAAATATCAAATTCTTTACAATATTTATTGTATCATTACATAAATTATATACAAATTTATTGAAAAAGTGATAGTCTCTTAATTTATTATATAGAGGATAGGTAAAATGAAATTTATATATGAAATTTAACTTTACTGACGTTTCAAGCTTTTAGCGTTAGCCCTTCATCGTACTTCGTCAACATTTTTTTACGGCGTTACAAATTTCATTATATTACCGATCATTTATATCAAACACTGACGCAGCCTATACTAGTTTACTCACTAGTTTCCATTCTTAATGTATTATCCAACAGTACATTAATTAATAATAATAATAATAACTTTATTTTATATAGCGACAATTACAATTAATTATTATTATTAATTAATTAATTGATTATTATTTATTGACTGTCTGAATGTTTGGTTGCTACTAGCCTGTGTTACAGCCAGAATTTTTCTCTCGAAAGTCTGTCTGTGAATCAGCGCAACGAACCGTGTTCTGGCCCCCAGCGAACTACACGATTATATATACTAGATGCTGATTGGCTTTCGATGATGCTCTTTCTTACACGAACTCTTATTGGACAATTCAACATAACCAGAAGTATTGAATTGTCCAATGAGAGTTTGTGTAAGAAAGAGCATCATTGAAAGCCAATCAGCATCAAGTATATATAATCGTGTAGTTCGCAGGGGGCCAGAACACGGTTCGTTGCGCTGATTCACAAACGGACTTTTGAGAGAAAAATTACGGCTGTAACACAGGCTAGTTGCTATAGATTGATTGCTTAATTAGTTCCTAATGCTTCATTGGATTGTCATTGATTGCCTGATCAATTGATTAATTGACTGGTTTACTAATTAAATCATTAAATGCCTGACAGACTGATTGATTGAATAATTGATATATAAGGTATTATAAAATCATTTGAATGTCAAATTCTGGATGCTTTGTCTTCAAAACTAGAATGAGAAGATCACATTTTGTTGTGAAAAGCCAGACTCAACACAAGCCACATACAGCCTTCCTGTCAAGCTGTCATAACAAGAACAATTGATATTGTACGACTTGTTAGTCTTGTTGAGATTCGCTGCTCCTGTCCTTTTTAAAAGAGGTACATCCCATGACTTCAGCTCTGATCCCTGATAAGAAAACAGGGTCTTTCCTGTCACAATGGAAAACTTCCCCACTTGAGAAAGCTTTCCACTTTCTATCAAATTCCCAAGATTGATCAACTGCAGTTCATTGCAAAAGTGCACAACGAGAGAATTCCCAACAATATGCATACAGTTTACACCTTCTGGTGCGGCAATATCATGAAGGCATTCCCATTTCTTTAAATCCCAGTATTTTATTCCCTCTCCGACCCCATAGGAAAACAGATGTCTGTTCGATATGGCAAGTATACTTATGGGGCCAGTATGACCACTAAGAGTGTGGGCCAACTCAAAGTTGTCTCTACTCCACACTTTTATTAAGTTGTCAGTGGATCCAGAAAATATATAACTGTTGTTTGCAACAACAGCTCTAATAGATCCACTATGGCCAGATAGAATCTTCTGACACTTTAGTGTCTGTGTGTCCCAAATAATAAGCTGTTTGTCCATTGACCCTGTGATGACATGGGTGTCATCTGTCAGCTTGGTGATTGACAGGACCATAGCTGTGTGTCCAGCTAAACTGGATACTTCACCAGTTTCCAGGTCAACCACCTTTACGCAGTTGGCCAGAAGTGGGTCATCTGATTGGTCTGCTCGAGATTCAGCTAGGAAGAGCTTCTTATTGGCTACGACCATAAACAATGGACTTCTGATGGTTGACGGCAGATAAAGTGGGTCTGGAGACTCTTTACGAAGAAGAATAAAACTAGTTACAGGGTCAATATAATGTGACCCTAATGTCACTACAGGCCATTCTTTGCTTTGAGCCTTGTGACCTAATTCCTGATGCACGAACTGCCAAACACAGCGGTTTACTTCAGACACCGATCCAAGAAATTGCTGTCGGTTTGACGCTCCAGTGATAGCTCTCAGTTTGCTCCCAAACTTCTGACCCAGTGCTACTTGACTTGCTTTTTGTACCTCAGGGAGAGAATTAAGTCGTGAGATGTATTTCATACACAGAGAGATAGCAATGTCAGGTTTATCTTCAAACTCGTGTAAACACGACGACACCATTATCTTAGTGGCTAGTATCTTATCTTGCACGTCTTCAACGACACCCAGAGCAACTTGAGCTGAATCTCTAGCCTTGTTAAACTCTTTCTTTGCTTCGTTAAAATCATCTTTTAGTAACTGGTAGCCATTTTCCATAAAAGCAACTGCAGCAACTAGCTCTTTTCGTCTCAAAGCGTTCAATTCTTCGTGCAACTTTCTAAACTCGCTCAGCAATAATTGGCGTAGTTTTTCGTCCGCTAAATCACCATGTTCTAAACTTTTGATCGCTCGATTTGCAATCAGAGTCCACGCTAGCTTAAGAGATACTCGAACGATCGCCAGTTCTGCCATTGCCTTTGAAAGTTTAATCAAAGATTACACAATATACGTATTTCTTTCCACGGAAGCAACTTTGACAGCAGCAACAACAACAGAGAGAAACTGGGACAAACTTGCGGGATCCCTTTGTCGAAGCCGCTGATTGTTTGCTATATCGTGGGCTCTGATTCGAATGTTTTTGTCAAGTCCAGCACCAAGAGTGGTACATGTAAGAATTTCCATCTAAAAGTCATTTATTATGACTTAGACATGCCATCTCAGATACTGAGACGTTTGGTATTCCTATCTCTAGTTGCATTAGTGTTTTCAAGTGATTCTGGACGTCTCTCGGAGCGTAACGAAGATGCGCAGACCAAGTCGTTATTTGTTTTGCTGAAAGATTTTTGGCACTGGATGTCATGGTTTGTGAGAAGTATTTTGTCATTTGTTTACTTCATATTCAACACGATAGCACTAACATTATCACAGATCATGTCTATCATAGTCTCTATACCTCAAAAGTTAATCGATCTGGTCGAGTTTGTGGGTTATTGTGTCCGATTTGCACTCCAAGCCAACTATAACTTTGTCTCGTCTGGCATTTCAATCATCAGACGTTTCTTAGAAAAATGTTTCGTATTTATCAAAGATCTCGTATTCTCTACGTTCAAAACATTCAAGTCGCTATTTAAAACAATTCTCCAGTTCTTTCACAATGTTGTGTTCAATTTGCCAAAGATTTACGGGTTTGCAGGAACTGGAGCTAAAACCTCAGCTAACATGGTAGGATCCTTGGCTTTGAAGACAAACATGTCTTTTCGTGCTGTTTTGTCTTCTTTCGGAGCTGTTATTGAACTCTTTGGTCGATCAATAGTAACGACAGTGATGCTTATTGCAGATTTGATTACCCACTTACTGTTAACATGTGCAAAGTGTTTTCAATTCATTGGAAGGACTATCATTGCATCAGTTGTCAGTGCCTACAGATGGATTGTACTATTGTGTCAAAGAACTGGAAATGCAGTTAATTCATTCAGTTTATATATCATTGAGAGTGCTGTCTCTTTATTTCGACAAGTTAAGGCGTTTACACAAGCTACAGTTACTACCATCATAATGGGTATTCTGTCTGTCTTCCAGACTGTTGGATTATTTGTCATCCAAGTATCTTTATTCATTTTTGGAGGGTTCAAGCAAATATTTATCAGTCTGCACTATGTATTTAGTCAAACATTTAGCAATATGGAAAGACTTGTGTATGGTACGATTAAAACTTTGAGAGAGAGCAACACCTCTTACATGTATGCAAGTCTCTCATTGATTTTAGGACTTTGTTTGCTGTTTATTGTCCAGAAAATTAATGTATTAAATGCAGGTTTTTTGTTCCTGGAAACAACAATACAAGGAATGATAATGAAAGTCACAGCTACGCACACAGAACCAATTACAGATCAGGAACAATGGTCACATGACATTAATGATGGCGCACCACATGGCGATGTTGAAAACTTGCAAAAACAACTTCAGTGTGAGAGAGACAAAAATTTATGCGTTGTTTGTCAGGATCAGCCTAAAAAAGTCCTGCTGTTGCCATGTCGACACATGTGCATATGTCTTGCATGTGCAAATTATATAACATCGTCTTTTCAGAGGCACAGAAGAGTTTGCCCACTTTGCCGTTGCCGCATTGACTCAACAGTAGAGGTCTTCTCCTAATACTATACATCTGTTTCATAATTATTTATCACAATTAGTCTACAGTCCACACTCTGAAGCCTGCAAAGGATGACAGTATTTCTTAATTCTCTTGTTATCAAGTGAATCATAGCATATTTTGGCTGTAAGTGTTTGTGTTATATATGACCATAACAACTTGTTGAAGTTGTAAATGATGAAACAAATATTTCTTTAAAACAATATGTAATCAAATTCTGTTTAAATTCTATCAACATGCCAAGCAGACTTCAGAGTGTGGACTGTAACTTTGACTGCAACGTTTAATTTTGAAATAGGTGTATCAGAAACAAGGTTAGAAGTATAGTACATGCATGTTTCAACCTTTGTTGCCAAGTTCGATTTACTTAGAAGTTGATTTGAAACTAAAAATTTTTTTTGTGTTAATATTTTGTCATCTTCAATCTTGACACTGACCACAGAACTAATGTTTTACTAAAGATATAAAATGCTTGGTATTGTTGTATTGTATTAATTGAGTGCAAAGAATATATCCATCAAGTACAAACACTAAATAGTACAAAATAGTGCTACACTTAACAATGGAAAACAATAAAATTAACAAAAATTGTACTATTTAGTATTTTCTGTTTCACGGTAGATATACTATTTGCACTCTAACTGAATAAGAATGTTTACAAAATTATGTCAAACTGCTATAGATAGTTATAAGGGCAGGAACAGTAAGTTATTTCTAATTTAAAATGAAATAGTATATTTTATTAGAGTATTGTTTAGAAAAACGTTTAGTATTGAAAATAAAGAAATAATACAAGTTGGTGTTTTATTTTAAATATATTAATTTTTTGTATTTTTTTTGTATTATTTTACATATTGTTTCCCTTTCATTTATTCCTTATATAAGAGCTACATATCATCTGCATGGCAGGGGAAAGTTGAAATTACAACAATTTTTGAGAGAAACATCTTTGTAAACTTTTTTCTTATTTATCCTTGTTTTATTGAAATATGTTTTTAGCTGCCGTCAATCAAAACTTATTAGTGGTACCTTTTAAATCCTTGCTTGACGGCAGCGAAATACGTATTTTACAACTAGCTGTTGGAATGTCCGAGTTTGCAGAAATTCGAAAACCACATTAACATATTTACTTGAAAAAGTGCTGCCCCCGAATAAGCACCAACCTTGAATAAGCACAATATTTTTCAACATTAAAGTTAATGTTGAATAAATAAGATTATTATATATCCTATTCAAACTCGTTTTCTTATTGGTCGAGAGCACGTCACGTGGAGGGAAATAAATCGATCTATTCCCCGCGCGGGTAATAAATCCACGTGAGAGGGGAATAAATCCACGTGATCAGGTCAAAGTCCATCGAAAGTTCGTGTGGCGCGTTTGCAAACTCAATGTAACCACCAATTTAAACTCCAACTTATAAGTAAACAACAAACATTTTCACTTAAAATAAAACATTACATTATTGTCATTTGACATTTTTTGGTCGACTAAAAACTTTGCAATATCATATTTCAATTTTCTCCACGCTTTGTAATTCATAACGAATTTTTTTTCGTAAATAAAACATTTTCAAAATGGCCGGAGTGGACATTTTTCTTCGTTTGAATAGGGTATATAATAAAACACTTAATGACTGATCCCTCGGGAAATCAGTTAGTTTTGTTTCCCTCGAATCTCAATGTTTCCCTCGGCCGGAGCCTCGGGAAACATTGGGATTCTCGGGAAACAAAACTAACTGTTTCCCTCGGGACCAGTCATTAAGTGCTTAATAAGCCCAATAGATAAAATAAATACCATTAGATTAAAAGACAATATTTTTTGACAAATTCAATTTTTAAATAAGCGCCACATTTGAAGCATGAAAAAGTTAATAAGACCCGCAGGGCTTATTTGAGTACTGATACAGTAATGATAAAATGAGAATATACTGTGAATGCTGACTGTTCTGGTGTTTTAAGCTAAGAAGGTAGTGTACATCTAGTCATCAGCCAACAAGGCAAATGGATTACTAAACACAACAGGGGCATTAGTTGTGGAATCACTTCCTTCATTTTCATCACTTTCAGACTCTGAGTCAACGTTTTGAGTTATGTTTTCATTAATATTTTGCCTTTCTTGTATTTCTGCTATTTTCTTTGTATCTGGATGATTTAGCCATTTATCTTGGGAAAGAAATACATGTTAGTATAAAAAGTCACAATTATCATAGTCTCCCCTGCAGCTATTTTTAGTGTTATCAATGCAGGATTTTCTAGTTAAACGAAAACCCAGTATGTATTAGTTGTGATATGGTTATGTGATATTTGCCAGCCCTTCACAGACATCCACCCACCCAACCCTATTCTCCTCATAATGTTGGGGTTTTCTAAATTGACATCTAAATGAGTAACGATTTTGAAACACATAAAGTAGTAAAAAAGAGACTGAATAAGGATGTAATTGACTCCTTACATTACTGTTATTATTCTTTGATAATGGAGCGTGGTGGCTCCGAAACATCAGAACAAGAATCTTATATCCTTATTCAGTCTCTTTTTTACTACTTTATGTGACATTTTAAAAATGTTATGTTAATCTTGTCAATTCAAAATGTTTCGATCACTTTTGTTAAAGGCACTCTTACTAATACTAGATTTTTATTTATAATATTATTATTATTATTATTATTATTTCACCTTTATCAGCAATAAAACCAGGAGGATAGAAGTAGAATGGTATTTTACCCTCTACAGCTAATCGTAGGATACTGTTAGCTGAAAACACAGTTATCAAACATGCACTATTAGCAGTGTTTATAGATCATTGACTGTGGCCCAGGTTCAAGTCCCGGCTCAGGCATGGATTATATTATGTGAGTTGAGTTTTGTTTGGTGTTTTCTTCTCCCCTATGCCACAAGGGTTATCCGGTTTTCCTCCCTTTGCAAAAATGAACATGTGAGATGAGCTGTGTGCAAAATATTTAACGTAGAGATAGTGAGTGTGAGTGAGTCTCCCCGATTAGTAGGGCACATGTGTCTGGCTAGAGGATTGAGACGTTAAAAAGGGATTTATTTATTGTATTATTACTCATGGTACATGTAATTACTGTCAATGACATTATCTGTTAACCTGCTCTGTAGGTATCATTTCTTCCTGCTTTTGCTGTTAAATATCCTCTTTTTTCTGCCCATGCTACAAGATAAGATATGTCATTAAGGAAATTAATAAATGAATGAATGAATAAATAAGACAGTATAATAAAGAACTTAAAATGGATTCATAAGATGACTGCAGCCTGGTCATTATTAGCCTGTGTCAGTCCTGACAGATGTGATGCAGGCTATGTGATTATTGGTATAGTAAGACTTAAGTCATAACCAAATTTACACAGTCAGACTTTTTTTGATGTCATCATTATTATTAATAACTATCATTTTCATCATTAACATAAGTTCCATCATTTGATAATATAAGCAGCTGTAGCATAATAATCAGCATCACTATCATTATCACGAATCATCACAATAAAAATCATCACAACAATCATCATCAACATCATATCATAACCATTGGCATCATCACCACCACCATCATCATCATAATAATAACAATCATCATCATCCTAACCATCATCATCATCACTATCATTATCACTCATCATCATCATCATCATCATCATCATCATCATCATCATCATCATCATCATCATCATCATCATCATCATCATCATCATCATCATCATCATCATCATCATCATCATCATCATTATCTTCATCATTATCTTCACCACGACCATCAACATCATCAAGCTAAGTTTTTTTTGTGTCGGCTTGTTTTCAACTGCAGCTGTATGAATCATAACAAATCCTCAACTTACCATCACAGACATCCATTGCAGACCAAGGGTGAATGCTTTTCCCAATAGATTGCTGTTTCTCCTCAGCGTTGAAATTATCATTATCAGTAGGATGTACTATGTGTAATAGTTTAATTACAGGCCACCGTGCTGCTAGGTATCCTACTGATGTATATGGTTCTTGTACTTGAGATACTGGATATAACCCTGATAGAATCTAAGCAAATATTATAGAAAGAATTTGCTATTTCTCATCCAATTCCTTAGTCTTTTTCAAGAGTGTATCATTTAACATCATCATCACCATTGATCACCATCATCTAAATCTTCACTGGTCATCATCACCATTGATCATCATCATCATCAATCATCATCATCACCATTGATCATCATCATCATCAATCATCATCATCACCATTGATTATCATCATCATCAATCATCATCACCATTGATCATCATCATCATCATCACCATTGATCATCATCATCATCATCACCATTGATCATCATCATCATCACCATTGATCATCATCATCATCATCATCACCATTGATCAATCATCATCATCACCATTGATCATCATCATCATCACCATTGATCATCATCATCATCACCATTGATCATCATCATCATCACCATTGATCATCATCATCATCACCATTGATCATCATCATCATCAATCATCATCATCACCATTGATTATCATCATCATCAATCATCATCACCATTGATCATCATCATCATCATCACCATTGATCATCATCATCATCACCATTGATCATCATCATCATCAATCATCATCATCACCATTGATCATCATCATCATCAATCATCATCAATCATCATTGATCATCATCATCATCATTTAAATCTTCACTGGTCATCATCACCATTGATCATCATCATCATCAATCATCATCATCACCATTGATCATCATCATCATCAATCATCATCATCACCATTGATTATCATCATCATCAATCATCATCACCATTGATCATCATCATCATCATCACCATTGATCATCATCATCATCATCACCATTGATCATCATCATCATCACCATTGATCATCATCATCATCATCATCACCATTGATCAATCATCATCATCACCATTGATCATCATCATCATCACCATTGATCATCATCATCACCATTGATCATCATCATCATCACCATTGATCATCATCATCATCAATCATCATCATCACCATTGATCATCATCATCATCAATCATCTCAATCATCATTGATCATCATCATTTAAATCTTCACTGGTCATCATCACCATTGCCATCATCATCATCATCATCATCATCATCATCACCATCTTTATCATCAATTAAATCATCATTAAATCATCATTGCAGTAATACTCTACTAAGAGTGAAGACCTATCTGGTAAATACATCAAAATTGATCATTGTCATTTTAATCTTCACTGGTCATCATCATTGTCATCATAATCATCATCAACACTACTATTATCATCTTCACCATTATCATTATCAACATCAACATCAACATCAATGACCAGCAACATCATTATTATCACAATCATTATTGTCATCATGGGCATTATTCTTGTGATTGCATCATCACCATAATTACAATCATTTCCATTATCATCATCATCATTACAATCATTTCCATTATCATCATCATCATTACAATCATTTCCATTATCATCATCATCATCATTACAATCATTTCCATTATCATCATCATCATTACAATCATTTCCATTATCATCATCATCATCATTACAATCATTTCCATTATCATCATCATCATTACAATCATTTCCATTATCATCATCATCATCATTACAATCATTTCCATTATCATCATCATCATTACAATCATTTCCATTATCATCATCATCATTACAATCATTTCCATTATCATTATCATCATCATTACAATCATTTCCATTATCATCATCATCATTACAATCATTTCCATTATCATCATCATCATTACAATCATTTCCATTATCATCATCATCATTACAATCATTTCCATTATCATCATCATCATTACAATCATTACAATCATTTCCATTATCATCATCATCATTACAATCATTATCAATCACTATGTAGTCATAATAATTCATTTGCATCATTAAATTGCCATCTGTATGTAGTAAAGTAGCTGTAATTACTAATAATATTCAAATACAAACAATTCATCATATTCATCTTTAATATTCTACCTGTAACTGCTTGTCAATCAAAGATGGAAATACCAGGCCAGGACTGTCACACAGTCGTACAGTTGAAGTAAGGAATATTGTCTGGAAGTGTTTTGTATGACCTGGTGTTCTAGAGGTGCTCACAACCTGGATACAGAACAAATCATTACTGTTAAGTAATATAATTATACAATATGACCAGCTGATCTGTATGCAATATATTTGTAATGGTCAAAGTCAAAGATGAGCCATTGTATACTGCATACAGATTGGACACAAATATTGTATAGACCATACTTATGATAGTCCAACATTTAGTTCTTTCATATTTTACTAAAAAGTGTCAAGATAAAAGTAAATCTGGCTGAGAAAATTCAAGTTGAAACTTATACAAATCAGGATGAAATCTGTATGAGATTTACAGATCTCGTCACGGACGTGATTTCTTTTGTAAAATTCTCATTTATTTAATAATTCATCAATTTTATAATGTTATCATAAATGATAGTTTGTTACAATTGAAAACAACATGCAACCAAACAGACAGATGAAGAAAAAGACAGTTAAAATCTGTAAATTGACTCACCTTTTTGCCAACAAGACCATTTAAAAGTGATGACTTTCCAACATTCGGGTGCCCTGGCAATATTAGAAAAAGAACAATTATTATAATTATTATAATTGATCATAAATGGCATGTTAGAAATTATGCAGCTAAACCGTTATGGGCTTTTAGCATTAGCATATATCACAAAATCTTTAACTGGTCAAGAATAATTACCACTAACAGGTTCCCATTTAAATCTGTACTTTCCCATTTAAATCTGTACTTATGCAAACTGTGTTGATGTGTGCTAAACACACAGATCAACCAATCAGAGTATATTATTTCTGAAGTGAACTTCTCTGATTGGTAGATCTGTGTGTTTAGCACACATCAACACAATTTGCATAAGTACATATTTAAATGGGATAGTACAGATTTAAATGGGAACTTGTTCACTGTAAAATTGTGACAATTTAAAATGTTTATATTCAAAATGAGTTAGGTATTTCACGGCCATTTACAAACTTGGGATTCTCTGGCTTATTCTTTTGAAACACTATAAGTATCAGATGAGTGAGAATATGTAATAAACTATGGCTATGTACTTTAATCAATAAAACTGTAATGTTCACATACCTACTAGTCCAAGAGTGAGCAATTCTTCATTATACAACACATCTTCATGTCTTTGCTCTGCTTGTTCATCTGAAGATGAAGAATGGATCAAACAATATTGATCAACTATGAAAAAATGAATGAATGTGAAGAGCAATGAATGAAAGAAAAAATAAATAAAAATAGACAAATGAATGTATTATAACCTTACAATAAAACAAATATAAAAAATGGACAGGGAAAGACTGGATGAACTGAGAAGAAGGAAGGAAGTATGGAAGTGAGGGAGGGAGAAAAGAAGGAAGAAAGGGAGGAAGGAGAAAGAAAGGGAGGGAGGAAGAAGGAAGAGAGGGAGGGAGGGAGAAAGGGAGGGAGGGAGGGAGGGGGAAGGAAGAAAGGGAGGAAGGAGAAAGGGAGGGAGGGAGGAGGAAGGAAGAGAGGGAGGGAGGGAGAAAGGGAGGGAGGGAGAAAGGGAGGAAGGGAGGGCGAAGTAAGAGAGGGAGGGAGAAAGGGAGGAAGGAGAAAGAAAGGGAGGGAGGAGGAAGGAAGAGAGGGAGGGAGGGAGAAAGGGAGGAAGGGAGGGAGGAGGAAGGAAGAGAGGGAGGGAGAAAGGGAGGAAGGGAGGGAGGAGGAAGGAAGAGAGGGAGGGAAGGAGAAAGGGAGGAAGGGAGGGAGGAGGAAGGAAGAGAGGGAGGAGGAAGGAAGAGAGGGAGGGAAGGAGAAAGGGAGGAAGGGAGGGAGGAGGAAGGAAGAGAGGGAGGGAAGGAGAAAGGGAGGAAGGGAGGGAGGAGGAAGGAAGAGAGGGAGGGAGGGAGAAAGGGAGGAAGGGAGGAAGGAGAAAGAAAGGGAGGGAGGAGGAAGGAAGAGAGGGAGGGAGGGAGAAAGGGAGGAGGGAGGAATGAAGGGAGGGAGAAAGTGAGGGAAGGAGGAAGAAGGGAAGGAAGTTAGTCATGGGATAAATGAATGGAAGAATAAACGAATAAATTAATGAATGGAGGAGTGAATAGATGGATATTGAATGAATGATTAAATAACATACCTTCAGAATCCTCAGAATCACTAATATATCCATCCTGCTCTTCATCATGTGATCCTTTCATCTGATTCTCTATTTTGATTTCCCATTCAGTTAAATCAACTGAATAATAAACATAATATAACCATGTTAGAGATTTGCTTACCTGCTAGCAGGGTTTATCATTTTATATATTTTACTGCAGTTAAAACAGTTACCTGTTTTTTCACAAATTCTTGCACAGGATTCAAAGAGTTCCCTTGCACCAACAGCAAAACTTTGTCTCTTTTTTCTTTTTGCTCTTTTGAGTACTAGTAGTCATAATAAATAAGTGGGCCAAAGGAATTAAAACAGGATAGAATAGCACAATGGAGAGAAGGATGGAAAAATGAAATAAGCAACTTAAAAGGAGTGAAGTAAGAAAGGAAATAAGGAGGATAAAGTAAAAGAAAGGAAAGGAGGCAGAAAGAAAGGAGGAATGAAAGAAACTTGGTAAGAAATTAGGGAGAAAGAAAGTATAGGAACAAAGGGAAGACAAGAAAGGGAAGGAGGAAAAACAAGGGGAAGGAAGGGAGGGATTAATGTAGGATGAAAGAAAGGAACAAAGAAAAGGAGTAAGGAATGAAGGGTAGAAGGAGACAGTGAGAGAGGGAGTGAGAAAGGAAGAAAGTGAGAGAGGGAGGTATTAAATGTAGTATAAACAAAAGGAACAAAAATAGAAGAAGGAAGAGAGAACAGACGGGAGAATAAAATGAAAAAAGTAAAGAATAAACTAGTTCAGGGCAGTAAACAATGAACGGATTATAGGAAGTAAAAAGTGTAAATGTGCAATAATTTATACCTTTCTCATGGTGTATTTTTCTTTCTTGTTCATCTTTAGGGAATGACGTAAAACATACTATATCGACATCCTGGTATTTAGACTTGAAGTAGTGTTTCCAGGCAACCACTAGCTCAGGGTCAATTAAATCAATCTGCACATTAAAGTATCAACAAAGTTATGATTGGAAAGACTTCGCCTCATGGTTTTAAATCCTAATAAAACAGTCTTTTGCTCATTTATTAAACTATACAATATAGTGTGCAAAGTAGACATTTTATATAGATTGCAATACCTTATTAAGAAGTAAAACCACTCTTTTCTTTAAATCATTGATCACATAGTCATAGAGCGCTGGAGAGAAATGTAGGATCTGGTGACAAAATTAACCACAAATTATTGATATCAAAAATGGTTTTTCCTGGGGAATTGAAAACATCAATGCAGATGATAATGGGTGTGCAGATAAACATTATAATCAGATGATGATTGTTTCAATGATGATCATAATGAGACTATCAGGAAAATAGTGTTTAATGTTGTTGATAATCATAATGATCAATGATATATAATGATAATGCCGATGATGGTATTATGATGAAAAAAGCCGGTATTATATATGAGAATGATATTATGATTACTATTTCCTTCTGGCTATATTAATGAGCTGTTAGATAATACAATAATGCAACATAATGTTTTTAATGTGATTACATTAATTAATTATAATTATTACAATAATATATAATTATTATATTTACCGGAAATCTAGCATCAGCAACAATAACCATAATATCTGAGACTTCTAGCACTCTCCACAATTGTCTCCATGTCTGCAATAAACAATGTACACAAAATGTGCACATGATAAACAATATCAAGGATCATATCAATCATCAATTCAAGGAGCAAGGATGGTTAGTGTGTACTTTCGGTGTGAGAGGTCACAAGTTCGATTCCCAGCACTTGACCTCACATTATTGTTTCAATGTCTTTCCTTTCTGTGTACATGTAGCTATGACAATTAGCTTTAAATACAGGTTCCCTAAAACAGAGCACTGATGGAGAGCGGGGAGCAAAATAAGTGCATGGTCAACTCTTTGGAAGATTAGCTTTTGCTTTAGCTTAAGGCACTTGCAAAATTAAATACTGTTTTAGTATGATACCTTACTTTATTTAAGGAAAAGCAGGGGCTCAGACAGTCATAAAGCATCACCAACATTCTGAAAATATTTTTTCTTAAGATTTTTTTATATATTACATCATTTCCTAATGGTGCAAACCCCCCCCCCCCCCCCTCCCCCTGAAAAGGTACAGAGCTGTGGATTGAAATGACAACAGAGTAAACCACCAACTTCTCACCTCAAGATTGCATTCAAAGTAGCTCAACTCTGAGTTTTTGTATTCACTAAGGATCTTCTTTTTGTACGTTTCAAACATTTCTTCTTCATTTTTCTCTACTTTTTGCTTGCTCATCTTGTAACTCCAGGATGGTCTTTTAGGCATATCAAGAACTGTTGTGATAACAACAAAAGAAAAATTAACATAAACACCGGCCAAAGACAATATGGAGTGGCCAAAGACAATATGGAGAATCCTAAATTACCGGAAAGCGTAAAATTTACCCTCGTATTAGCCAATCAGTGTCGAGTATTTCCGATATCTGTCAAGAACGGTAAATTTTACTCATTGTCAACCAATCACCTTTCAGAACACTGGTAATTTTTACTCGTTTCAGTAAATATTACTACTATATACTGCCATATGTTCGTGAGTTTTCTATTAATTCGTGCAAAAAGTAAAACTATTTCAACGTGAAAATGTTCTATTCGTTATTTTGTGCAAACTAGAGATAAATTTATCACTGTGTACGTGTAAATTTCGAACGTTTAGTTGTCACGCGACAATCAAGACGGCCAGCCAAGTGAAACCGTCCGGGACAGTTCAGATTAATAGTTCTGATGATTGTTCTTTGCACGTTTCTAAATACTGCCAACACGTACATCAACTATAATGTAATTTTAGAACGAAAGGCTATTTATTTGCGTTGTCAAACTCAATCTTTTCGAGCTACAAGCACTTTTGATTGTTGTTCATCGCTACGTTTATTCGCGTACATTGTACATTTTAACGCAACTTTAGACACTGGTCATCGTGAGAAATGCTTTGAAATTATCGCATTAATTTATAGCAACTTCAATTCAAAAGTTTTATGACACTCATGTAGCGGGTTTAGAAAGTTTTATTCTGATCATTATAATCAAAACTCTATGAATAATTGTAACAAGAAGGCTAAACTCTAAAGTCAATAACAATTATTGTAAAAAATCATTTTATGTTCTTATGTTGTCAGTGAATATTTATCTTTACATTTGCTATTTACGAACGTATACTATTTCAGTATTTAATACGGTACGGAGGGCTTTCTCAATACGAATTCGTTTGCAACTGTTCTGGAATCTTTCTGACTCTAAATCTGACAGATGTCATGTACTAACGAGTAAACTTTACTCGTCTCAGCCAATCGGAGTTGTAAACACAAGTAAATTTTACTTGTCGGGGCCTTTGTAAAGATCGTTTTGCGAGGCATTAAACTGAATTTTAGTTGACTTGAAGACGTTTGCACTTCAATGAAATGAGCACACTACATGACAAAACAAGCGCAAACTCGAAACTTTTAATCGTCTGGACGCAAATATTACTTTCGTTCTGATAGCGCTTTTGTGCTTGAAATATATTTCTACGTTATTTTTGTGTTTCTATAATTTTATTGACTTTATTCTATAAAAAAAACCCATTTTAACATTGCAATGCTAATCTTTTCATTTGTAAATCTATTTTTGGGTCTACTAAAATTGTTTTGAGATCGAACCTAACTAGTACATCTGTAGTGAATTCATGTCGCAAAATTTAGTATTATTATGTTTAAGTTTTTTCTGCCAAATATTTCCAATCAAAGAATTGTTAAAAGCGAGTATTTTTAATAACTATTGTTTGGCTCACTTGATAAATTTGCGAAATGTACAAACGTGTAAATCAACATACTGTTGAGTAAAACTGTTATCGTTTTGCAAGAAAATTAGAGAAATCTCCTCTGCTTCGCAGATGTCAAATCGTATCTCATGCATTCAAAAATCTTCGAATATGTGTAAAAACATTTTTTTAACAAAAATTTTCTATATTCTGTTGTTTGCAAAGATTTATCTGATTGCATACAAATTCGTCTTCTAGTATGGTACGCCTTGCCGGCTTCATCGTGCATTCGTTTTTATATCTGATGCGTTCAGTGAAACCTCATTGCAACTGTTCTGGAATCTTTCTGACTCTAAATCTGACAGATGTCACGTACTAATGAGTAAAATTTACTCGTCTCAACCAATCGGAACTGTAAACACAAGTAAATTTTACTTGTCGGGGCTTTTGTAAAGATCGTTTTGCGAGGCAAACTGAATTTTAGTTGACTTGAAGACGTTTGCACTTCAATGAAATGAGCACACTACATGACAAAACAAGCGCAAACTCAAAACTTTTAATCGTCTGGACGCAAATATTACTTTCGTTCTGATAGCGCTTTTGTGCTTGAAATATATTTCCACGAGAGATATTTGTGTGTTTCTTATTTACTGGATTGCATTTTAACATTGCAATGCTAATCCTATTTTAGTGACTGGCTTTGATTTGCATGTGAATATATTTTAAGGTCTACTAAAATTGTTTTGAAATCGAACCTTCTTTCCAGTGAAGTTATGTCGCAATCTATTCACAACATTTAGTAGTATTATATTTCAGTTCTTCTACCAAACATTTTCAATCAAAGATTTGTTAAAAGCGAGTATTTTTAATAACTGTGGTTTGGCTAATGCACTTCTAGTTGATAAATTTACGAAATGTACAAATGTATAATTGAGCATACTGCGGTATGCCGATTACCAACGCAATCAATGTCATTTCTGATCGACAAATACTATCATTCATACAAGTTAATATTTAACAAAAAGAGTCAAAGCTGCTCGTAAATTAGCAATGTCAAGAAGGTTGTTCAACTTGTGTTTGAACGCTCATGCAGTTATCTCAAAAAGTACAAATTACGATGTGCAAATAAAACATGGTTTTTGGTCTCTCTCTAGCTATTCATATCAGAATTTATTTGCATTTGAGTATCTTTATAATTATTATAATCTTTTTCATATTTTTTAGGACGTAAAACTGTTATCGTTATGCCGCTAGCAAATTAAAGAAATCTCCTTTGCATTGCACATGTTATAATAATTAAATTAGCCATGTACGTAGGTTCAGCTAGAATACTAGTATCTCATGCATTCAACAATCTACGAATATTTGTTAAAACATTTTTAAAGGAATTTTTTTTATATTTTGTTGTTTGCAAAGATTTATCTGATTGCATAAAAATCCGTCTTCTAGTATGCAGTACGCTGGGCCGCTTCATCGTGCATTCGTTTTATCTGGTGCGTTGAAACCTCATTGCAAATGTTCAGTGGAATCTTTCTGACTCTAAATCTGACAGATGTTATGTACTAATGAGTAAAATTTACTCCTCTCAACCAATCGGAACTGTAAACACAAGTAACTTTTACTTGTCGGGGCTTTTGTAAAGATCGTTTTGCGAGGCAAAACTGAAATTACGTTGACTTGAAGTAGTTTAGGGCACTTCACATAAATACACATGGTAAAGTAGTCTACAACCGTTACCCAAATGAAAACTTGTAACTTGTAAATATCATTTTCCATTTTAAAAATTGTACTAAATTGTACATTTTATCAAATAGGTTTTCTAAAAAAATACCTATTTTTTAGTAGATCTTTTAGGAAAAACTATTCCATATACTAAATTATTTAAATAGACTTGGACGTGATTTCGATTCAAACTAGTAAAGGCTACAAGTTTTCATTTGGGTTGTAGACTACTTTACCATGTGTATTTATGTGAAGTGCCCTAAACTACTTCAAGTCAACGTAATTTCAGTTTTGCCTCGCAAAACGATCTTTACAAAAGCCCCGACAAGTAAAAGTTACTTGTGTTTACAGTTCCGATTGGTTGAGAGGAGTAAATTTTACTCATTAGTACATGACATCTGTCAGATTTAGAGTCAGAAAGATTCCACTGAACAGTTGCAATGAGGTTTCAACGCACCAGATAAAACGAATGCACGATGAAGCGGCCCAGCGTACTGCATACTAGAAGACGGATTTTTATGCAATCAGATAAATCTTTGCAAACAACAAAATATAAAAAAAATTCCTTTAAAAATGTTTTAACAAATATTCGTAGATTGTTGAATGCATGAGATACTAGTATTCTAGCTGAACCTACGTACATGGCTAATTTAATTATTATAACATGTGCAATGCAAAGGAGATTTCTTTAATTTGCTAGCGGCATAACGATAACAGTTTTACGTCCTAAAAAATATGAAAAAGATTATAATAATTATAAAGATACTCAAATGCAAATAAATTCTGATATGAATAGCTAGAGAGAGACCAAAAACCATGTTTTATTTGCACATCGTAATTTGTACTTTTTGAGATAACTGCATGAGCGTTCAAACACAAGTTGAACAACCTTCTTGACATTGCTAATTTACGAGCAGCTTTGACTCTTTTTGTTAAATATTAACTTGTATGAATGATAGTATTTGTCGATCAGAAATGACATTGATTGCGTTGGTAATCGGCATACCGCAGTATGCTCAATTATACATTTGTACATTTCGTAAATTTATCAACTAGAAGTGCATTAGCCAAACCACAGTTATTAAAAATACTCGCTTTTAACAAATCTTTGATTGAAAATGTTTGGTAGAAGAACTGAAATATAATACTACTAAATGTTGTGAATAGATTGCGACATAACTTCACTGGAAAGAAGGTTCGATTTCAAAACAATTTTAGTAGACCTTAAAATATATTCACATGCAAATCAAAGCCAGTCACTAAAATAGGATTAGCATTGCAATGTTAAAATGCAATCCAGTAAATAAGAAACACACAAATATCTCTCGTGGAAATATATTTCAAGCACAAAAGCGCTATCAGAACGAAAGTAATATTTGCGTCCAGACGATTAAAAGTTTTGAGTTTGCGCTTGTTTTGTCATGTAGTGTGCTCATTTCATTGAAGTGCAAACGTCTTCAAGTCAACTAAAATTCAGTTTGCCTCGCAAAACGATCTTTACAAAAGCCCCGACAAGTAAAATTTACTTGTGTTTACAGTTCCGATTGGTTGAGACGAGTAAATTTTACTCATTAGTACGTGACATCTGTCAGATTTAGAGTCAGAAAGATTCCAGAACAGTTGCAATGAGGTTTCACTGAACGCATCAGATATAAAAACGAATGCACGATGAAGCGGCAAGGCGTACCATACTAGAAGACGAATTTGTATGCAATCAGATAAATCTTTGCAAACAACAGAATATAGAAATTTTTTGTTAAAAAAATGTTTTTACACATATTCGAAGATTTTTGAATGCATGAGATACGATTTGACATCTGCGAAGCAGAGGAGATTTCTCTAATTTTCTTGCAAAACGATAACAGTTTTACTCAACAGTATGTTGATTTACACGTTTGTACATTTCGCAAATTTATCAAGTGAGCCAAACAATAGTTATTAAAAATACTCGCTTTTAACAATTCTTTGATTGGAAATATTTGGCAGAAAAAACTTAAACATAATAATACTAAATTTTGCGACATGAATTCACTACAGATGTACTAGTTAGGTTCGATCTCAAAACAATTTTAGTAGACCCAAAAATAGATTTACAAATGAAAAGATTAGCATTGCAATGTTAAAATGGGTTTTTTTTTATAGAATAAAGTCAATAAAATTATAGAAACACAAAAATAACGTAGAAATATATTTCAAGCACAAAAGCGCTATCAGAACGAAAGTAATATTTGCGTCCAGACGATTAAAAGTTTCGAGTTTGCGCTTGTTTTGTCATGTAGTGTGCTCATTTCATTGAAGTGCAAACGTCTTCAAGTCAACTAAAATTCAGTTTAATGCCTCGCAAAACGATCTTTACAAAGGCCCCGACAAGTAAAATTTACTTGTGTTTACAACTCCGATTGGCTGAGACGAGTAAAGTTTACTCGTTAGTACATGACATCTGTCAGATTTAGAGTCAGAAAGATTCCAGAACAGTTGCAAACGAATTCGTATTGAGAAAGCCCTCCGTGCCGTATTAAATACTGAAATAGTATACGTTCGTAAATAGCAAATGTAAAGATAAATATTCACTGACAACATAAGAACATAAAATGATTTTTTACAATAATTGTTATTGACTTTAGAGTTTAGCCTTCTTGTTACAATTATTCATAGAGTTTTGATTATAACGATCAGAATAAAACTTTCTAAACCCGCTACATGAGTGTCATAAAACTTTTGAATTGAAGTTGCTATAAATTAATGCGATAATTTCAAAGCATTTCTCACGATGACCAGTGTCTAAAGTTGCGTTAAAATGTACAATGTACGCGAATAAACGTAGCGATGAACAACAATCAAAAGTGCTTGTAGCTCGAAAAGATTGAGTTTGACAACGCAAATAAATAGCCTTTCGTTCTAAAATTACATTATAGTTGATGTACGTGTTGGCAGTATTTAGAAACGTGCAAAGAACAATCATCAGAACTATTAATCTGAACTGTCCCGGACGGTTTCACTTGGCTGGCCGTCTTGATTGTCGCGTGACAACTAAACGTTCGACATTTACACGTACACAGTGATAAATTTATCTCTAGTTTGCACAAAATAACGAATAGAACATTTTCACGTTGAAATAGTTTTACTTTTTGCACGAATTAATAGAAAACTCACGAACATATGGCAGTATATAGTAGTAATATTTACTGAAACGAGTAAAAATTACCAGTGTTCTGAAAGGTGATTGGTTGACAATGAGTAAAATTTACCGTTCTTGACAGATATCGGAAATACTCGACACTGATTGGCTAATACGAGGGTAAATTTTACGCTTTCCGGTAATTTAGGATTCTCCATATTGTCTTTGGCCACTCCATATTGTCTTTGGCCGGTGTTCATATTAGAAATATACCAATGGCTGCAAGAAAAAAAAAAATCATAGAAAAATGAAAACAAAAGAAATTTAAATTTCAAATGATGATAAAAACTTGACTACATCTGTATTTCTAAGGAAAGTCAGCTGAAGCAACAACAGTAAACTTAATTTACACTTCATAAAATGTATGTCTAGGTAAATTCTACTCTTGAAACAGCATTGTATAATCCATGACTAACCTGATCCAGGCTTGTAGACAGACTCTATTGATTTTTCAAGGCCATGCTATGGACAACAATAACAGTAATAAGCAATGATTGGACGAGGTTGAGCAAAATATTGTAATTTTTCAGTGGTGAGCTATCGGTTATTTGCCAATGCCGTCCACAGCAGAGGCAAAAAAGTGATAGCAAGACACTGACAAATCACAATATTTTGTGATAACCGAGTTCAATCATTGTTTTATCATTTTGTTTATCATAATTTATTTTATGTACTATTTGAAGGAGCAAGATGCACAAATGATGATAATGAATCAAACAACGAAATTGAAGCGAGACATTTATTTGCAGCAAAACGGCTTTGCAATGTTATGAGCAGTCTATTATTTGTAGGCAGTTATTTGCAGTTCCTTCGGCCAATCAAATTGAGGGAAAATATCTTATGAATGATAGTTCTTATTTGAACTAGCTTATTGATCACAATAATTATAGTTAGTATGTGATTGTACTTTTAATAACACTATACTGAGCTATATACCTCCTCAATCCAAACAATTGGTTGTAGTGCGTGCTCCTTTCTTTCATCCAGTTCTGCCTTGGACTCCTTTCCAAATTTCAGAAGAAACCTTGAACAAAGTATAAAGGATGTGAATGGCTACAATGATAATTATAATAATTAGACAGCTAGATCACTGTGACACAATTTAAACTGAAAACTTTGCTCAGGATAAAAATTATACTGTGTTACAGTGCAGCAGTGGCAGATCCAGGGGGAGGTCTAATGGCTCCATGGAACCCCCCTTTGTCATAATAAATTAATTAACTGTCTGGAATAGCTGTTATAATTACAGTTATATGCAAATGATTTCAAACAATGGATTCAAATCGAGGCTTTCGGGCAAACCTATTGTTTTCGCCCGAAAGCCTCGACTTCAACCCATTGTTCAAAATCATTTGCATATATAACTGTAATAACAGCTATTTCATTATATCTGCTCTTGGGCTACCTGTGGCTACCAGTCTTGTATGTGTGGAACCCCGCTTTCTAAAATCCTGGATCTGCTGGCCACTGTACAGGCCTCACAGAAACCAATAAGATTGATTATTGTGAAATGCATTAGAAAGACTCAAACTGATTGACAATCATGGACACATGCCCACCTGTTAGGATCTCTTGATTTATCAACATTTCCTGATACAGGCTGATGATGAAGTCCTATTGTTTCAACCTCCTCATTTTCACTTCCCTTCTCTTCATTTTCTTCATCCTGGTCGTCAGTATGCTTTGTTTGTCTTCCTGTGTCATCTACAAACAACAAAATAGTAAACACAAACCACTTTGAAAAAGTACATTATGCTCGTTGAGAATTAAAAAAAAACAATTTTTCACCCATACAGGATGCCACATAAAATTAAAAAAGTGTGGAAAGCAATGGGATTTTTTTCTTTTTGATACACTCAATTCCAATGTCACAATTCCAATTTTAATACCCTAAAAGGTACCAAACCACTGATTTTCACTGCTGAGAGATACAACAAGCATACCCAATACGTTTACAATATTAAAAGAGTACACATAGTTTTTAAAGGTTCACTTTATTTTTTTCTATGTAAAAAGCAAAATAAGTAGCATCAAGCATTCTTTTCAGAAGCGTGATACATATGGTGCGCATTGAAATGTTTTGTGTGCATGTACCTTTTTCAAAACAAAGATTTCACAACTGTATCAAATAAACATAAAAAAGTAAGTAGGAAATGCTGATAATAATTAATCAATAGTTTTTATATAAAATAGTTCAAGTGAGGCTTTTTATGTGATTTTTTTTCGTTCTAATACTATACTCCAAGTTTAATTTTAAGTGAAATAGAAAATTATATTTGTTACAGTTCATAAATCTAATTACAAATCATAGAGTGCAATTATCAATTTACTTATGATTATACCAATCGATTATTTAAATATTTTATCTACAATTTGTATTTTAAATCAATGTAGTTTTTATCACCAGGGGTCTATACTCTATAAGCATATCGTGCTTTTTCTAGACTTCTATTCTTGATCATTTTTTACACTTACCTAATAATTGTAATTTTAGAAATATTATTTATATCATTTGTAACAATGACTGAGAATTAATAAATTGGTTGATTGATTGATTGATTGAAGTGTTTTTGTGCGCACTGCAGCTTTTGTGTGCATCATTACTTCTATCGACAAATTGTTGTCGCTTAATTATTAGGACTTGGCGTGAATTAAAAAAGAGCTTCAACAGTATTAAATATTTGTCTTTATATTCAAGAAACATTTGTCATGATTTCTTACTTGCAAATTGTTGAATAAATTTACAAAATCATTTTCACTGCGTATTAACTGCCATAAATATTTAACTCGGCTTTGCACATGGAAATCTCCTCTAATACGCAAACTAATCACCTTCGTTTTGGTCTTTCTTTCTCTGTCGCTTTTCTGCAAGCTGTTTTTTCTTCTTCTTGTTACCGAAAGGCTTTTTTCTTGGCATTTTTAGCGCACACAAAAAGTTGTCATTTTGAGAACACGTTCGACTGATATAGCCCAGGCGTTGCTAAGCCAACTTCAAAAGAGATTGGACACTAGCACGAAATCGAGATTCAAAATGGCCGTCGCAGTGCAGACAGTTTGACAAAGTGTTCCAGAAAATCAAGGATTTATTCCAAAGAATACAACAATATGGTAAATGTTAATTTATAAGTTAATATTTAAGTATGTTAGCTATATACTGATAAGTTTTCTTGTCTAGGCGGTTACGTTACACACAGATTTCGGGGATATAAAGATTGAATTGTTCTGCGAAGAAACGCCAAGAACATGCGAGGTTTGTACGTTATATCCGACTTTATTATCCCAAGTCTTGCTAATCTCCCCCTAAGACAAATCTATGATCAAAGATTATTAATTTTACGTGTTATGTCCATTGATATTAAGAAAAATCAAGCAGTTTAGATCGCAGGGAAAATGATTCTAACACAGTAATTCTTGATGTATATTTTTCAATTATATTTCAGAATTTTTTAGCTTTGTGTGCAAGCAGCTATTACGATAATTGTGTTTTTCATAGGTAAGTCTATCATTACAATAACTGTAATCATACTAGTTTTATTGTGAACCCCGGGGGGGTAGGGGTGTTCCGCTGGGATCCTTAAACGGTTACCCTGTTTATGACTGAAAAAAAAAAATTCTTATACCCTGTTTATGACAAGTGATAAAAATGGGACCCTGTTCAGGACAGTTTAGGACCATGTTTATGCCGCGAAAACGTGCTGAATTTCCCGAAAGACGAAAGACCGCGCTGCTCATCATATTACCTAATTACTATACCTGATTATGACCAAAAAAAAGGAAATTGGGAAATGGGGTAAATATATACCCCGTCTTCGACGTTCGATAGAAAGCTCTTCTTCTAATTCGCCTCTATTTTTGACCACAGCAGGCACTCGAAAAAAAGAAAATTCTTTGTCACGACAAGATCTAGTTGAACAACCAAGAATAATGCAAAAAACCATCACCAATTGAGTTAAAATATCGATTTGTACAGTTCACAACAGTATTCGCTCTGATTCGCTCTACTAAAAATACTCAAAGCTGTACACCAGCATGGTAACCAGGCATAGTATTACACAAAACTGATCACGTGAGCGCCCGCCGAGAATATGTAAATATTATTGTTCCTCTTTGTAAACTGATAAACAGAAATGTTGTTCTTTCTGTTTCATGTGTAGAAATATAAAAGGTTTCATGGTTCAGACTGGTGATCCTACAGGTATTTTATACATGCATTAAAGTGAGAGTGATAGAGTACTGTGTGATAATATAATACAAAAAGTTTTTACATGAAAATCATGCTGTTTGCTGTTCTTCACATTCACTTATATAGCTCAGTTTGTGTATTTTTTTCTTTTCATTTTCTTTGTATAAAAGCATTTGTAACCAACAACTGTTAACATGTTTGTCATTATGTGTGTCAGGAACTGGCAAGGGAGGTGCAAGCATATGGGGGAGAAAGTTTGAAGATGAGCTTAGTCCTTCTTTAAGAGTAAGGCTTTTAGTACATAATTATTTAATGTAGATATGATATGCTTTTGATGATATACCTTAGCTGTTTGTCATGCTCCACTATTATCCCACTTTCTGTTTTGTTTTTCAATTCCATAATATGCTCCATTGCCTTTATTATTGCCTTCTTTTTCTACTCTTCCATTCCTTTCCTCTACTATACTTTCAATTTGTGTTAAATTTAATTCCTATCCAGGCTGCTTTTCCCTTCCCTGTATTTCCCTGGACTTTAATTTTCCCCCTTCCTTTCTTTTCTCTTCTGTTCCCCTCCATTCCATATCCCATTCAATTCCATTTATTTTCCTTGAATTAATCCACCCCCTTTTACTTTTCTTTCCCTTTGATAATGACTTATAACTGACATAACATATGGTGCATTGAAGACAACCATGAACTGAAATTATGACTAGTTCAAGAAACTTCCATTAAAGGTTGTTTGAGAAGCTTGCTTGTTATTCTGTGCATTGTTTTAAACCTGGCCACAATAACATCAAACTTCTGAACAATTTCTGTGCAATAATTACCTTCAACTTGTTGTATTGTATTTGTAGCATAATGCCAGAGGTACTATTTCAATGGCAAACAACGGACCTAATACCAATGGATCCCAGTTCTTTATCACTTATGCAAAACAACCACATCTTGATATGAAATACACTGTGTTTGCAAAGTAAGTATTTAAATGGGCTGTATATTTTATGGAGTCATAATTTATTCTAGCAAGACCAGAATGCTTTGCCTACTATCTTTTGTGAAATAATGAGTGCCAATAGACCTTGCTACAGTTCTCATCCACAATCTCAGCTTCAATAGAGTGTAATATATTCTTTTTAATTTGACTACAGCTCGCGGTAATGTCCTCATTATCAAACAATTGAAACACTTCAAAATTCCACAATCATGCTGTAGTCAAATTGTAAAGAATATAATATTACACACTATCTATGCTGAAGTTGTTTAATGAGAATGAAATAAATAAATAAATAAATAATCTTTAATGAGGATACCAACTTCACCTTACGGTGATTTACAGAAGGGTCCTAAATAAAGTAAAATAATAAAAATCTACATAAATAATTTTACACATATATTATATCTAAAAATTACAAATATTAATTAATATAAAATATAATTATAGTTCAAAAAATTATCCTAGTGTTTTAAAATTAAGTAATTAAGTTGAGCTTAGAAATTGGCTTCTTAAAAATTGTAAGACTAAAAGCATTACGTATAGTCAAACAAATCTTATTCCAAACAATGGCGGCAAAATTGAAAAAATGAAAAGGTCTATTGTTCAACTAGTTTATTAGAGGGCCACATGTTTATCAGTTTACTAGACACTATTTAGACAGACAGATAGATAGATCTTAGTTTATTAAAATAAATTACATTGCGTAAATATAACAATTAATATAATAATAATTGTGGTACATTGAATAATAAGCAGGGATTCTGGCATTATGCGGAGGAAAAATCAAAATTATGCGGATTTTTTTCAGAAGATTATGCGGAAGAAACGATAAATTATGCGGAAAATTATGCGGGATGACGTAATTATTATCGCTTAAAACTTAAAATAAAACTAATTCAATTACTTTAGCTCTCCTATTTCGGTTCTTTTTTACACATAAATGTCATATCATTCGTTTTTTATCAATAATTCAAACTAATAACAACACTATAACCAAAAGAACTAACGATTTCCGTTAATTAAACGTTCCGCCATCTTGGAAAACCGCCATCTTGGAAAACCACAGGAAGCCCAATACTTCGTACGACTGTAACAAAACGGCAAAAAAACTATTCAAGCAAGCAAGGGAGATAACTAATATATATCTATTGTTTTATCTATTTAATTTGTTTCATTGGTACATTTTTGGTGCTTTTATCTATTTTTTTTTTTTTTTGGCAAATTATGCGGGATTATGCGGAAAGTAGTCGGGTCCGCACCTCCGCATAATGCCAGAATCCCTGAATAAGGTAAAAGATGCTTGAATGTATAAATGGAAACTAGCGAGTAAACTAGTATATGCTTCATCAGTGATTGATATAAATGATAGGTAATATAATGAAATTTGTAACCCTGTAAAAATGTTGACTTAACTTTACTGCCGTTTCGAGATTTAGCCCTTTGTCAGGGTGAAAGGGCTCCTTTGATAAAGGATAAAGCTCAAAACGTAGTAAAGTTAAGTCAACATTTTTTACAAATTTCATTATATTAACTATCGCTTGAATATATACATATTTACAAATTTATATACATTGTAAGTGACTGTGGTTAATGATAATAATTATGTTATTCAAACAGGGTCATTGATGGTCTTGATGTTTTGGATGAGCTGGAGAAACTACCTGTAAATGAGAAGAACTTTAAACCATTAACAACAGTCAAGCTAAAGACTGTTACTGTTCATGCTAATCCCATTGCAGAACAGGCAGCATAAACAGTATAATACAAGACTAACAACATTTATGCATGCTAATACCATTACAGAACAGGCTACATATTAAATACTACATACATACAAGGCCAACCAAGTCATTTATGTTATAAAGGAAGTAATAAGGACACCATACGTACAGATAAAAAACATTACATGGGTCATTCCACATGAGACATTGAAATAATGAAAATTTGGCAACATTAAAAAGCGTGCTCCAAAAAGAGAGTTAACTGACTAAGGTTCTCAATGTGATTTTACTGTAATATTATCTATTCTATGTGATATTTACTAAGCAAATTAGGCAATTTTCTTATATTTGACTTACTGAATTTGCCATTTGTAATGTCCGTCACGTTTCTTGTAATGTCCGTCACGCTAAATATTCCCTTTTTTAAAAAAATAGAAAAAACAACTAAAAAATATAGGTCTTCAGTAAGAAAACTTAACCTATAACCAAATGCTAAAAAGCATTTGTTTGCTATAAACTTCTCACAATTCACAGGAATTTCACTAGTAGTTTTAGCTGTAATGTCCGTCACGGTCCTTTTGGACAAAAAACTGACAAGTCGAAAATTATTTCTGAAAACTTTTTTCATGCAAATTGTAGACAAGGTTCTAAGACAGTTGTGTGAAAAAAATAAATTGTAAGATAATGCAACTGTGTATGAAACACAAGCTTATTTAGGTCTGTGAATGTAATGTCCGTCACGGTGGAATGGCCCACTGATAAAAAACATTACATAAAGAATAGTTGGCATTTGTTATTCGATATAGGCCATAAACGTAATAGACCATTTCACGGTTCACGTCCACAACCTCAGAAGCATGTAATAATTATATTCTTTACAATTTGACTACAGCTTGCAGTAATTTAAGGAATGTACACATCAAACAATAATTACAATAACACTTCAAAATTCACGATAAGAACTGTGAAAAGGTCTTTTGTCTTTGAGTGTAAAACAACAGGATATTTTTTTATTTATTCTCAATATAACAAGTATGGTTGGTGATAACTTGAAAGCTATTTTACTTAAACTCTAGAAACAATTGTATTTACATTAATTTTACTGTAGTGTCTAGAGTTAAAAACCTTTCCCAAATTCTCCCAAATAGATTCAAGAAATGCCTGGATTGACTAAAATGTACTCTCCCTCGCAGCCGTTCTTAGTCTTGATCGTTCCATTCCCCTACGGTCCACTTCTATCCCCTCAAATGGGAATGGAACAAGACTAAAAATGGCTGTAAGGTAGACTAGATAAAATACAGTGATTGTATAGATTCATCCACTCAAGTCTTAGTCTTGTCCCATTCCCCTATGGTCCACTTCTATCCCCTCAAATGGGAATGGAACGAGTCTAAAAATGGCTGTAAGGTAGTCTAGATAAAATACAGTGATTGTATAGGTTCATCCATCTAGGCCTTAGTCTCGTCCCATTCCCCTATGGTCCACTTCTATCCCCACAAAGGGGAATGGAACAAGACTAAAATACTGCAAGATAGGCTAGATCAAATACAGTAAATGTATAGATTGATCCACTCAAGCCTGAATCTGTTGTTACGTGATCAGTTATGTGAATCAGTAAAAGCTCCATCAATTTTAAATGATAAAATTTCCAAATAAACATTGAGTCATCATGCTATCTTAATTATTTATACACCATGTTCACTTTCCTAACAAACATTTTTCATAAAAATACATTTTTTTTTGTAAAAAAAAAAACTTTTGATGATATAGATTTTTGTACTCATTAAAAAGTGGATTAAAAAAAAAAAAAAAGCCACTGTCAGAAGTGAAAAATATTTTTTTTCTTTTTGATTATAATCAATCTTGATTTTACTAACAATAATTTATTATTATCAAAGATAGAAAACAAAATGACCTAAAATGTAGCTTCAATATGTGTGCAATAATAGCATTCTGTAAAATTTCTCTGTAATTAAATATTGCCTACTTGGTAGAAGCCATTTTAGGACATGCTTATACTTAGAAAGAGCCACATTAAGGACTGATATTACTGGTATTAATAAATTATGACTGAGAAAAGCTATTATATGACTGATACCTAAACAAGCCTTGTTATCATATTTACTCTTAGACTAAGCTATAAAACTACCCATAATGAAGGAACATTGTTCTCAGTTAATAAATTATATACTAGTACTACAATCAGTATGATTCTTTTGCCAATGACTCATCAATTATTCAAGCACCTTAAGTTTTCTTAATCATAATTTTAAATCCTTGTGTGAACAGAAGAAATCATGTTATGATTTCCCTTCAAGTATATACTTTAAATTATTTTTCTGTGACATTAAACATTGCTTTTTTGTTCCTTGTAAAATTATAATAAACTTGAAAACCCCTTGTAAAACACTTGTATCTACTAGACAAAATAAATGTCATGGTTTTATAAATTATTTATTTGAGTCAACCATTATTTTGAACATGCAAAAAGCCATATTAATTAGCTGAAAGGATTTCAAAACATGTAACTGAAAATTCAATGGTCAATAAAGTGCTTTGGAAATTCTTCATCTAATGGAATTGTGGGAATATTCATACAATATTGAAATGTTTGACAGCTGTAGAGTTTGCTTGTCCAATCAAAGCATGACAATGATCTGAAGAGTGTTTAGTATATAGCTGTCATATTGATAATAGTTGTCTACTTTGAAGCTCTCCAAACAAAGATGTTAATTAGAACTTGAAAAACATTGACATATACAACAAAGGCAACCGTCCAATTAAATTGTGGGGATTTAACTTTGTCACTTATATTAAGTAAATAAATTGCTATGCTAGGGTGTTAATTAAGCTGAGGATTGAAAAAGAACCTGTTACAATTTGCAACTTAGGGTCTTTTTCAATCCTTGGATTAATTAACACCCTGCATGAAATACAATAGAATTACTGTATTCATATATAAAGGAATGTTGTTGTCAGATGTTATAGATTAGACACCCGACACTTTGTACAACAATGATTGATGCACAAGTGTACTGTCCTATTCCTATCTTCCTATATGACATCAAGATTATGGCCCAATATGCACTACAACAATATTGCACCAATACTCTGGGCATTTAAATTCCAAGATATTTAAATAACATAAAAACCAAAATTGTTACTATCTAATAGTTTTATGTGGTGGCTATTAGTCACTATCAAAGAAATCTCAAATTAAGTTGCTACAAGGTATTGTTTCCATGATGTTTCCCAATCTTGTACCAAGACCCTGCATCCCTCTAGACCAGCACTAAGAAACGACGGTGCTGACAAAAGAAACACATGCTCTTAGTATGAGATTGGATGTTTCTGTGTAGTGACACTGATTATTTTTAATAAAAGCTTTTAAAATGTGTGCAAACTTCTAAAAGATTTTATAAAAAATCTAAAATGAATAGACACCTAAGGGCAAAAGTGAAATGTAACTTTATTGGAATTCTTTTTGCAAAACACTGTACATTGATATCATTCACACCCCAATGCTTTTAGTCCTATTAAATATACATTAGTATTCCTATACACAAAGAAAATAAAACAATACACTATATATAATTACAGTGCGAATCACAAAACCGTGGGCACCTAGAAATATTTAAGAAATTGTTTATTGTTCGTTGAACAACTCACAAACAACTCTAACTACAAAACGTTTATCATACTACACATCAGTCAAACTTCTTGCGGTGATATAGTTGTTTCTGAGTTGTTCAACGAACAAAAAACGATTTCTAAAATATTTCTGGGTGCCCACGGTTTTGTGATTCGCACTGTAATATACATTTTGTGTTTTTTTTTTGCTGGTTGGCCATATATAGTGTTCACATATTTTCCTCTCCTTTCAAGCATCTTGTGCTAATACAGTGAAACCCCTTCTATACTGTAACTCAAAATACTGAATTCTCTCTAAACCACAGATATATATTTCATCTCTGAAAATGTGACACTCTAAGATTAAAATCTAATCATTTACTTTAAGTTTAATCTGACATTTTTCTTAGTACACTCTATTAACTAAAGTTCCAGTACTGTCTGGTTTATATAGGTGGGGTTTCACCGTATTAGATGAGGATTGAAGTGATGAGTACACTTTCTACATGAACAATTAAACAAAGCTTGGCCAGATGTTAAATAAACACATTGTATTAATAAACAAACACCTCAATTCCAATCAAATACCTTATTCCCTTTAGCAATTAGTTATGGTCATAATTTCTCAGGAATAACTAAATTTAAGAACACTCTTGTGACTCAGATGCTACGATGTATATGTACATGGACAGCATGCTTTCTCAGCTTATTACAATTAATGAAAAATATGCAAATTATGATACAAAATGATTGGTAATATTATTCTGATCAATGTAATTTAATCGTATTTTTATATTGTTTTAAATTAATGGTCACTACTTGGAGTTTTATTAAATATTTAGTACATTAGTTTTTCTGTTTAGTGAACATTTTGTTAGTTTTAAGTCTTTAATTCTAAGATACTCTAGTTCTTTTTGGTATCTTAATATGTGACCAGCAAAAGGGCTTGCCTATAAAGCAGGAGTCATACATGACAATAGCTCAGCATGTAGACAGTCAGTCTGGTTAATCAGCCATTCAAATCTCTTCTAGTTATTACAGCTAGATGTATTAACTAAAGTTAATCTCACTTTAAATACTCCTCCATGTGGCCTATAGTAAGCCTTGTTAGGAAAGAAGCCAAATATATAATTTAGGTCTTAAAATAACCAGTCTTGACAGTAAATAACTTAAGAATGTGTGGAGTCATACATGCTGTATTAAGTAAAACTTATGTTGGTCCAAACATTGGTAATAGATGATGTTAAATATAATAATTTAAATCCTTTTTTGGCAGTTACAAATGCCATTTTATTAACAGTTGCAAAACGTAGCACCTAAAATGGTTGAAGTTTTATATGCCATTGTTACTCACAGTACATATGCAATTAAATGCAGTTTGATGTCAATCAGATTGAAAGTTTTAAATATAAATTAATGTACTATGTAATGCTCAAAGGGTGCTATAACCTATACTGTAGGTGAATGCCTTTGGAATTTTATAATGTGATCTAGTTTTCACTGTAAAGTTAAATAACTCAAATAACTCCTTTTATATAAACTAACATCTTTTGAATGTAACTTCTGAGAGTCTTATCAAAAATGTACACTATAATTGCAGTGAGTACCTGAAGGTTCGTACAGAGCAAACATTTGATTGGTGCAGTATGAAAATAAATGAAGCTGTCTTTCTAGTAAACATATGAAAATAACTTTTGTCTTAAACGTTAGTGACAATAGTGAAAACCTTCTGTAACTGATATGTTAATTTTTTTATGTTAAGAATAATTGTTAATTTTGAATGATTTTATAAGATGTATGATGTATTAATAAATGTTGCAAAATTGCATGTTGATTAAATGTTAGCACCAAAACTGCTATTATTGGTGTTATGTGCAATTATTTTCATGTGGATTCTAGATAATTGTAATTAAGTATTTGTATTAAAGGTCTGCTAGAATTAGAAATTAGAAAAGCAATGCTCCAGATGAACTACTTGAATTGCTAAAATCCTCACCCTCATCTGAATAGGTAACCTTAACATTATCAACAACTTTCTCGTTAGCATTGACATCCTTGACATTGTCCACAGGTTTGAGAGATTGAACTGATAGATTGATATTCTGTAAAGAAGCCGGCTGATAGTTAGCAAGACCTCCTTGTTCTTTAACCATTTGATCAAAATGAGATTGTAAGCAGACCATTGATGGATAGTCGTGGACATTTTCAAGTTTTTCTGGATGGAAAACCACTTTGTTCTTTTTCTGTAAGAAAAACAGGAAACATTATGTTAATAAAGCATGCTTAATTAAGCATATCATTGTTCTAAGCTTTCAAAACAGGTACATTAGGAATTAATTGTATTGTATAGAAGATGTTGATAATTAAAGTATCAGGAGCATACAATAATAAAAAAAACATTATTTTTAGAAAAAAAATGAGCTTCTTTATTAAAAAGAGATCTAGATATAGACCACTTTCATAACTAGCAGAACATTTTTTCAAGTAAACAGATATTTTAATACTTTAGTACTGCCATATGAAAGAACTACCTGAAATAGGCATGTTTGGAAGGTTTTGATGCTCTGGCTAAAATTGCAATGAGTTATGCTCAATGAAAAATGTAGAGATTTGTATGTAATTTTCTGCTGAGGCCTTTGTTGCCTTGTTTTGGTGTTTTTCTGATTTTTCAGATTCCCCTAGCTTCCAGCAAATTTGTTTTTTCGCAAACTTTCATGATAATTAATGGCGGCCATTTATGAAAGTCTTCTATATTTGTTCTAAAGGATATCTTACCTTTCTTTTCCTAAGTGGACTACTTAGAATGGATTTCACATTTTCTCTCTTCGTTTCAAAAATCACTTCAGGAACTTTCATGTATGTTGAATCACCAAAGTAAGACACAGGGACGTTATCAATATCTTCCTCCTCCTCCTCTTCTTCATCAATGCTCTCTGTGATTCTTTTTTCAAATGTGAAAATGTTTGGACCCGAAGGGTTTACATCATAGCTACCTGATGTACCAGAATCACTATCAGAATCAGAATCAGAATCCTGGGGTATATCAATGACAGACACCTTAACTCCACTGTCCTTTATTTCTGGCATATCTATGACAGACACTGGTGTTGGCGATGCAGATTCTGGAATGTCGATTGCAGAGACTTGAATGTCATCATCACGGCTTGTATCTGGGACATCGATGATTGTTATATAATCATCATCATAATCAATGTTTGAAGGTTTTTTGGTTGTATGTACAGATGATGGAGTTGTACTAGTATGTATATTCTTACTGTTACTAGTACTTGGTGTCAGGTTGTTAATAGGTAATTTCCCATGATTGTAAACAGGATTGTTCTTGTTGCCGCCGCCAGTAACTAGAGTCATGTTACCAGTAATCTTTTGCTCGACACGTTTATTTTGCACATGTTTTAAATCTTGCGATGCTTTGAAAGGGAATTTGGTATCAAGAGATGTAGAATCATTCTTGTTCTTGTTGTCATCACTGCTTTTCTTCATCCAAGGAAACTTTCTATTTCCTTTAGATTCACTTTTATTGCTATTGGTCTTGGAGTCTTGTTTGGTTTCTTGGTTGGAGTCCACTTTGTTATTTTGCTTTGATTTAATTCCTTTTGATATACTTGAGCCAAAAAGAGCACTTAGCTTATGTACTGAAGGACGTTTCTCATTTTTATCATCAGCTGCTACATCATTGATATCAATTCCTGAGTCATGAAGATTAGGCTTGATGCTTTCACTCGTTTCTGCATTATCAGCATGAAGGTTTTTTTCCTTGACCACTTCCCTTTTGTTTGAATTATTCACTGATTTAGTAGATTTCTGGTTTGTCATTTCATTTCTTTCTTTGACTGGCTTATTGGATTTTTCATTAGTAGATACAGTGTTATTTTGTAATGACTTTTCATCTTGTGGTAAGTGAGATATTTGATTGGATTTTGTAGCTTTATTGTCTTCATCGGGTGTAAACCATGATGCTCTACGCTCTTTGCGTGGTTCTTCTTCACTTTTCTTGGGAATTGTATTCTGTGGTACCTTCTCATTTGTAAGTATCTGTTCATCCTCCCATTCATCATCACCATCAGAAACAGGGAGATGATGCAGTAATTCATGAATACGGTGCTCAATATCATGTGAGACACTAGCTCTATGTTTAAGGTTGGGGATGTCGTGATGCTCTCCTATTCCTCCTGATCTCACATCACTCAAAGACCTAGCACGTTTTAAGGGATCAGTTGACGGCGGAGAAAATTCATCGCTGTTGTCACTGTCTCTAGTTAATGCAACCATAGACCAACGTTTATTAAGTGGAGACGGTCGAGCTTTTGGGCTGCTTGACGGGCTGGTATGCTCAGAGCTTGACTTTAACAAATTATCACTTGAAACACTGCGTCGTCGAAAATAACCAGAAGGACCAAATTTGTTTCTAATAGTTTGAACATGTATTTCTGCTGAACTGTCATCACCATTTTGTAATTCATTATCTTTTTTGCTATTATCAGTAGCATGCTGATGATTGATCTCGCTTGAAGCAGGTGGATTTGTCTCAAGTGATTCTTTGTCACTTAACCTAACTATCTGTGTTTGCTTAGTAATTTCTTCCTTTTGGATTGTGCCGTTAGGTTTTACGTCTGTAGTATGGTTTGGTTTTGCTGGTGTCGTATCCCGCTTGTGAGTGGATTTTGACACCTGGCTGTCATTGACAGATCCCAGCGAAGATTTGTCACGGGCTGAACTGGAAATATCTTTACTTTGTTGTGGTTCTTCAAGAGCTTTTTTCCTTGCTACTTGTAGTTCATATAAACGTCGTAGTTCCGACGGTGTTTTGATATGCTCGTATAATACCCTGCCCTGTTCAAAGTCTTCGGAGTCTGATTCTTGGCTTGTCTCTGTTTTTGACAGAGTACTCGGTTGGTCTTCTTCTCTATGTTTATCTGATAGCGATACACAATTGGCGACAGAGGAATGTCCAGCTATATCTCCATTTCTCAGTCTTTCGTTAGGAATTACTCTTTCATTAGATGAGTTGGTATCATGATTAAGAGTGTGGCCATCAGTATAACATGACTGAGTAGGTTTCTTGGCACTTGTGTTAGTTTGATCATTTTCGATGCTGTGGTTTGTTTTACCTTCGTTGTTGGCAGAGGGATCTTCGTTAGTTTGTTCCCCTTTCCTCTTAGATAGAATAAGTCTTTTCCATTCTGGGATATTACTAAAGCGATCGACTTTCTGCTTTTCCTTAGTCTTTTCTTGTTCAAGTCGTTTTCGTTTCTTTTCGATAAGTTCAAGTTTCCAGGGCGGTAGGACAGTGCCCATAATTGAAGAATTTTTCCTCTTGTTCTCGCGACAATACACGCTAAACTGTTTATACTATTAAGATACTCACAATAAATTAAATGCTTGGCACATGAGTCAAGTGATATTCAAATTTTTGAGAAGTTTTAAGAGAACCATGACTACAACAAAGTTGAAGCGTTGGCTACAACGCCAGGAATGATAAATTTCACCGGTACGGAACTTCGTTAACCGAACCGTAAACGAAAGCCGTTCGGGCATTCCGACAGGGTCTAAATTATTGCTCGGGCAGACTTCGGGTGTGTTTCGGAGACCACATCAGTGCTATCGGATCGTTCCTAACCAATCAAACTTCGTATTGAAATTTGTTTATAAATGTCTTAAAGGCTTTTCAAACTTAGCTATTATACTTCATGCATGATTGACGGGTTTAATAAAGGATTTCATCTAGATAATTACTTTGCTAATATACTATAAACTTTTTTCTAAATAAGTTTGTTTTATCACTCTTTAAACTACGGAACACAGGAAACCCATGGAAATATTTTAATACATCAATATTTTATGTTCTAGAACAAACTGAAGAAGGACTTATTTAGCCAAAAGCATCCGAAGACGTAGTTTTAAACCAACCACGCGTAAAGCAATTTTAGGTATTTTTTATAGTTTTTGGTTTTTGTCTGCAAAACCGGATCACAACCATACGTTGCGTGCCAATATAATGTCGCAATCTTCCTTGATCAATTCATGGTCTCTCAGACGAAAGTGAGAAACAATCTTCGAAATGAATATTTTAGATATCAACCAAAAAAATAAAGTGACAAAAAAAATATATTAAGGAAACGAGAAAGAAAGAATGAAAGAAACTGGAAAGAAGAATAAAAAAGTAAAAAATGAAAGAAACTGGAAAGAAGAATAAAAAGGTAAAAAAAAATGAAGAGGGAAGAAAGAAAGAAAGATAAAATAAATAGACAGCAAAAAAAGGAAGGGCGAGGAAATAAGCCATAAATAAATACAATAAATAAAATAAATAATTAAATAAACATGATAAATAAATAAATAAATAAATAAATAAATAAATAAGTAGAAAAATAGATAAATAAATAAATTGACAAAGTTAAACATCTACAAAATGTATCCGTTGTTTTATTAAACTAATGTTAGAAATAAATATACAATTCATTCATTTGAGCCTTCTCTGTTGTTTCCTATTTCTTTTATGTCTTCTTATATCGCTCTGAAAATAAAACCCATTTAAAGATCACTAACTGTGCTGCTTATGAATGTAATGAAAAAGGCTAAGTGCTTTTTATATCCAAGCCATACGAACCTCTTCATACCAGACAAATCCATTAAAAACATATTTTGAATTAAGTATGGGTCTACAGCAAAGTGCGCTTTACTGAAATGATTTGTCTCACATTGCGGGCGGCATTATATCTATGCGCCCATGCAATACACTTTATACACTATCATAGTTTTCTTTCGCTTGAATAACAACATTAACACGGAAAAATAAATAAGCGAATGAATGAATGGATAAGGAAATGAATGAATGAACAAATAAGAGAATGAATGAATGAGTAAAAGAATAAAAAAGTGAATAGATGGATAAATGGATGGATGGAAACAATTAAAAAACAAGCAAACAAATGAATACATTTATCAACAACGAATAAATAAATGAATAGATGGTTGGATGGATAAAAACAATGAGTGAACACAATGAATGAATGAATGAATGAATGAATGAATGGATGGATGAGTGAATGGATGGATGGATGGATGAATGGATGGATGGATGAGTGAATGGATGAATATAAGAGTGAATGTATAAATGAATAGATGGTTGGATGGATGAAAACAATGAGTGAACACAATGAATGAATGAATGGATGGATGAGTGAATGGATGAATATAAGAGTGAATGTATAAATGAATGGATGGATGAAAACTAACTACCTTTGTCTCTTCTTTTAAAGTCATCTTTCGATCTCGATCTGTCTCTATGGCGATCACTATGTCGTTCTTTGACGCGACCTTTCGGATTGTCGTCGTCGATGCGACTATTATCGTCCCCATCGACATGCCGACCGTGACGTGGACTGCCATCCTTAAGACGACCCTCATTTGCGTTACGATCACGATGGCGACTGCGATCACGATCGCGGGTACTGTCACGATCACGGTTACTGTCACGGTCACGGTTACTGTCACGGTCACGGTCAATATCACGATCACGATCACGGTAACTGTCACGATCACGGTGCTTTTCACGAAACCGTTCTCGATCGCGTCCGGGAGTTGGTTCGCGATCTCTCTCACGATTTTGTCTACGATCTCGATCACGATCATCGTCGCGATCACGATTATTCTGCCAGCCACGATCCCTGTTTAATCGTTCGGTGTTTTCGGGGTATCTGCTTGGTTGTCCCAATGTTTGAACAGGTCTTCGGAAAAAATGAAAACGTAAGACAAATTATGAGATTACAATGCAAATGGACGATTGAATAATCAAATTAAATATTGATGGAAACTAGCGAGTAAACCAGTATGAAATACTAATGAAATCAAATGAAAACTGAATAAGAGTCTGAATGAGCACACTGTTCACTGAATGAGTTGGGGGATGAACGCATTAGTGGGTGAACGAATGGGTGAATGTGAGTTCATACATCAATGAATGAAAGACGGAGTGCACGAATTAAGGATTGCATGACGACAATGACAAATGGATGAGCTTACATTGGCCTTTTGAATGGCCTGTCTCGACCTCCAAAACGCAACTGTCCAGACTCTTTCTTGCCTCCAAAACCTCCACCTAAAACATCAATCAATTAACATGCAAACCTAGTAGCAACAAATTATTAATTTTATATACAGCTATTTAAAAAAAGCATAGAACACTGAACACTGAATACAGCATTTTGGGTCATGTAATATTGTTTAAAGTAAAATAAATAATAATTAGAACAGGTTCCCATTTATATCTGTACTTATGCAAATTGTGTTGATGTGTGCTAAACACACAGATCAACCAATCAGAGAAGTTCACTTCAGAAACAATATACTCTGATTGGTTGATATGTGTGTTTAGCACACATCAACACAATTTGCATAAGTACAGATTTAAATGGGAAAGCACAGATTTAAATGGGAACCTGTTTTAGTTATATAATCTTCAGTGCATTCCACTCAAAACAATATACGAGCTAGTTATAAGCAGTAAATATCGCTGTATATGTTGTATTTATTACGAATCAATGAGTCCCGCAATGATCTTTGGTCTTGGAATGTACTATTCAGTATTCAATGTTTTTTGACATAGCTGTATATTTTGACTAGCCTCCTCGGTAGGAAACTCATTTGGGGTTCCTTTTAAACGGTTTTATTGACCGTTACTTGTAAGGAGACTGAGAATGAGGAACCCATTCTGCCTTTCCCCTCTACCACTTTCCTACACAGGAAGCCCGTGTGCTATAGCTCATTTGACTTCAGTTTTAAAGCTAAAAAAATGTTGTGTGTTAAAAAACACTCACTGTACCTAATCGCCTGGGTATCCATCCTTTAATAGACCTTTCTCGCTCATACTCAATAACAATCTCTCTGCCATCAATATCAGCTTTATGCATCTCCTAAATATAAAACAAGAACAGAGCTGTTTTACAATTAAGTTGTAGCTAATATCTGATTAATGGTATATGCTCTGTTCGAATAGCACAACAGGATCTTTAACAACCACCTTAAATAGGAATGATACAGGTAGTGAAGGCAGATGGGACCTCCGGCTTTACGTCCTTATCTGAGAAGACGAGGCACTGAGAGAGTAAAGTGTCTTGCCCAAGGACACAACCTAATCTCCCCGGCCGGGAATCGAACCCAGACCATTAGCCCTCGAATTCAATCCCCTGACCACTAGACCATCACGCCTCTCTTAAATACTGTACAAAAAAAGAAAATAGTACAAAAAGGAAGACTTCACTTACACGATAAGCAATTTTAGCATCTCTTTCATTTTCATATTCAATAAAAGCATAACCTTTAGAAAAGCCAGTAACTGTCAAAAGAAATGAAAATATACAATCAATCAATCAACCAGTCAATCAACCAGTCAATCTATTACTCAATCAATCAACCACTCAGTCACTCAGACAGTAGGTCAATCAGTCAGTCATTCAATAAGTTGGTCACTTAATCATCAATCAATCAACCATTCAGTCACTCAGACAGTAGGTCAATGAAGTATGTCAGTCATTCAATAAGTTGGTCACTTAATCATCAATCAATCGACCATTCAGTCACTCAGACAGTAGGTCAATGAAGTATGTCAGTCATTCAATAAGTTGGTCACTTAATCATCAATCAATCGACCATTCAGTCACTCAGACAGTAGGTCAATGAAGTATGTCAGTCATTCAATAAGTTGGTCACTTAATCATCAATCAATCAACCATTCAGTCACTCAGACAGTAGGTCAATCAGTCAGTCATTCAATAAGTTGGTCACTTAATCATCAATCAATCGACCATTCAGTCACTCAGACAGTAGGTCAATGAAGTATGTCAGTCATTCAATAAGTTGGTCACTTAATCATCAATCAATCAACCATTCAGTCACTCAGACAGTAGGTCAATCAGTCAGTCATTCAAAAAGTTGGTCACTTAATCATCAATCAATCAACCATTCAGTCACTCAGACAGTAGGTCAATCAGTCAGTCATTCAATAAGTTGGTCACTTAATCATCAATCAATCGACCATTCAGTCACTCAGACAGTAGGTCAATGAAGTATGTCAGTCATTCAATAAGTTGGTCACTTAATCATCAATCAATCGACCATTCAGTCACTCAGACAGTAGGTCAATGAAGTATGTCAGTCATTCAATAAATTAGATCACTCAATCAAATTATCAAACTGCGAGTCAATTATTATTTAATCATTAATCAGTCAAACAGTTGGTTAGTCAGAAATTCTATCATTCTATCAACAAATAAGTGGAAAAATTAACATCACAATACTATACATTTCAAAACACAATCATACCAATATCCCTTATCAATCTGCATTTCTTAATGTCTCCATACTTTAAAAATTTCTTTTCTATTGTATCTGTAAAGGAAAACTTGATTATAAGTGATGTTTTTTTACCACACTAGAACCAGTTATTGCATGTATTTCTGAAATCAAAATAAATAAATAAAATAAGATGAAATAGCAACTCTGACCTTGCGATGTGTCTTTGTTTAAATGGCCAACAAACAGAGTACAATCTGGGTTACCTGTAACTTTCTTATTTGGTTTATCTGTATATCAAGACATCAAACTCTGATTAACGATAATGATGATAATAATATGCAATGATGACAAAAGTGATAATAATAATGAGGATAATGATACTGGTCAATGATTATGATTACTATACTAATCATAACTATTACAATTTCCTCGAATCTGATTGGTGGACAGACTGCTCTATTTTCCACTAATCAATCTTGTTTTTGTAATATAATAGCCATGATTTTGACAATGACGATGGTAATGATGATAAAGATGATAAAGTAAAAATAATGATACAACAATTATGATGTTTATGATAATGACGGTTAAGGGGGTGTTTGTATCATGCGACTAGGAAGATCCTAGCTGCTATATATTTACTGTATTCCAGGGGCGGACGGAGGGGGGGTGAACTGGGTGACTTTTCACCCCCCTCTTTTGCAGTAAAGTCCCGTTTTAGCAAAGAAAAGCGGGCACATTACGATCTTTGCGCTCTTGTGTCTGCCGTTATCCGCCAAAAGGATATCAAAGTTCACCCCCCTTGTCAAATTTCTGGATCCGCCCCTGTATTCCATTTACATGGATAGCTGTAGTTTTCTTTGGGTGTTAAGATCAGATCTTCCTAGCACTAGGATCTTCCTGTCACACAAATAATAAGGGAGATCCTAGCACTAGGGTTATACTTGACACATGTAAACGAAAAAGTAGAGATAACTACTTAACTACTAGGGCTGAGAAATATTTGTGTTATACATGCATTTAGAAACCTCACTTTATTAACGAAGGTGATAAATCAATAAACTATACATTGTCATGTTCATGAATGTAAACAAAATGTAAACTTGATTCGCCTGTTAGGTAGGTCCTAGTGCTAGGATAATCCTAGTCCTATGTAAACACTCCGTAAATAATGTCGAATGTAAACAACTTGTCCGTCTATGGCCCCTCTAGAACTGTCCCTTCTCCCTTTGCCTAACACAGGAAGCCCAACAACGTTTCTAACAAACCGATATATGAACATGATATTTATATTTATGTGAAGAAAACAGACATTATTTAGTCTAAAATCAAGTCTCAATGAAAATATTTCTATTCTTGAACCCACAAATAGATAGCTAAAGACTGTCAGTCTAAAAATAGGTTCAATATTAAAGATAAGAAGATTACTTTTCTATATTTTGAGCATGCTTTAGAAGATTAGAAATATTTTATAACGAATGCGTGCAGCGTTGCTCTTACATTTGGCTTGCAATGCTCTCCATATTGCTTTATCGTGAGGAAATAAATCTGTACCATCGATACTTCCAGCCTGTAATGGATGATAAAACCTTGCCAGCTGAGACCAGTTATGAAATGTCGGCACTTCGTACGGTAGCTTCTTCGCGTCCGCCATCTTCTTTTATTGTGTCCGGAGTGACACTTTAGAAAAGTGAGGGAGGGGTGGGTACTTTTTAATTAAAGTTTTAAACGAAATATTTGATATTTAAAGAGTCAAAATAAAACAAAAGTTAAAAATATATATTAGCATAATCTAAAGATTCTTACAAATGGTATAATTTATGTATTAAGATCAAAGAGAAGAACTGATAATTTTAAGGAATGTTTTTCTTTACTCTCCCCTCCCCCTCATCCCCCTAAACGCAAGCATTGTGCGCATGCGCACAAGTACAACAACATAGATGGCGGTAAAGTTCTCACGTGTGACGAAGAAGAAGTTTATTTGGCTTTTAAACTTTTATCTTTTCACTTTTTATTCTCAATTTAACGAATATGAAGTGCTTTAAAGGTTTTTAAATACGTAAATCATGTCTGACAAAGAGAAAAAGGCAGTTACTGTGGAACAAGTCACGCGCCATGTTCGAGCTCTACTTATTTCTGCACCCAATGGATTGAACTTGTGTGAAATTCAAAATGACTATTTGAGCATCATAGGAAAGCCGTTTCCGTACAGAGAACTTGGCTATAAAGAACCCCTTGAGTTAGTTAAAGCAATGCCTGATGTTGTTCAACCTACTTGGATTAGAGGACAACTTGTATTGAGAGGTAAGTCTAGACAGCTTGGACATTTCTGCTTCTATTTTAAGAAATAATTTGATAAAAAGTTCATAAAAGATGAGCAACTGTATTTCTATAAATGGTAATCACAAAAACATTAACTATATGCATTAATAATAACCAACTTTATTTATTGAGGGTAAAAACACGAAACAGTTTGCACTGATAAACTTGTGGCCCTCCTAAGATATAATATAATAATCTAAGAATACGGAATAAAACTATAACTATATAAATATTAAAAATGTCTAAAATATACTATAGATATACATAAGAATAGATTGTAATAATAAAATTAATTAACAAATTAATAACAGCATTATAATTACTGGATTATAATTTACATACTTTAAAATGTTCAATGTCTTTGTAAAGATTTAAAAAATGATTATGCAATGCTTTACTTAAACTTTCTTTAGAAATGCTGATTTTTTCTTTGATATTTGGCGGGAGTGAGTTCCAGAACCTAGTACTGCTCACTGAAAATCTCCTACCACCCTCTGTTTCTCTTTTAAAACGTTTACAAACAAGATTTCTGTTTCCATGCCTTGTATTTCTATTATTAATTTCTATTATTAATTTCTATCTTAATTTCTATTATCTATCATTCACTAGGATATATTGCATTAGTATTAATATTAACTAAGTTTGGTAAGATATTTGAAAAGTAGATCAAACAAATAATTGTGCATGCAGGCCTGGGTTATATCTAAGTGTCCTATTAAATATCTAGCTTTTTGTAGGTTCAAAATGATTATATTACTGCGGTTTTCGACTTTCTGCAAACTCAGACATTCGCACGGCTTATTGTGGAACACGTTTTTAGCTGCCGTCAATCAAATCTAATTAGTCTGAACCTTTTAAATCCTTGATTGACGGCCGCTAAAAACGTATTTCACAACGAGCCGTTGAAATGTCTGAGTTCGCAGAAAATCGAAAACCGCAGTAATCACTATTATAATTTTGCCAAACCATTCTTTAAAATAAAGATCAACACAAGAATATTACAACGTTTTGAAGTCACTGACTTCATTCTCAAGAATTTACATACAAATGTTGAATAAATTTGAATAAAGAACAATAAGTATTGTTACCATTCTTACAATTTAAAACATTCTCGCCAACAGGTATAGCCGACCAGACAAGCGAACACATTGCAAGACTTGTTGCCAAGCAAAAGAAAGAATCAAAACGAAGAGCAACACATGTTATCCGGAAAAAGCCTCTTCAAGCTCCAAGTGTTCCTCCTTTTATTCGTAGTAAAATACAGGATCTGCTTACTAACTATCCAAGTGGAATACTTGGCTCAATGTTTCTGAATGCCTTCACTAGACATTTCCATATTACTCTGGACTTTAGAAGACTAGGATTTGATCTGTTACTTGATCTTCTTAAAAGTATTCCAGACATTGCAAGATTTGAGAACATTAAAATGGGTGGCTATAGAGTATATGGTAGGTATAGCTTGTACTTGCTGTTCTGGGCATTCAAATTTGATTCCACAACTTTTGAAACTCAATAGATTTCTTTAGTATAGATATAATGAAATTTCATCCTCAGGAACCCAGGGGTAATATTCTGTTGCTCGTTTCTCGCTCCCAGAAAAAATACGTAGTCTGTTGGAGCTTGTTCCGGAAGTCAAAATTCAGCTCTTTCCTGATGGAAATCAAGATAACCATTCAAAGAAAGTCGTTAAATAAGTTTGAATTTTGACTTCCGGAACAAGCTCCAACAGACTACGTTCCCAGGGGTATTTATTCTGCAAGTGAGAAACGAGCAACAGAAGATAATTACCCCTGGGTTGCCGCCGGGGATGATGAAATGTGTAACACATTAAAAAATGTGGACTTAACTTTACTGACAGTCTTTTACTCTAACGAAGAGCTAAAGCTCGAAACGTCAGTAAAGTTAAGTCAACATTTTTTATGGTGTTACACATTTCATTATGTTACTTATTGTTTATATCAAACGCCGACACAGCCTATACTAAGTTAACTCGCTATTTTCCATCCACAATGTTGTTGTTGATTATATTGGTATTTTAAAAATGTTTGCATTTACTCTTAAGAACAAAATACAGTAGTTTGAAAGCACTATTTGAGTGCTGACTTTGGCAAACATCCACAATATACCTTACTGGAATTCGCATGATGAACCAAGAAACGATAAATTTGAGTCAAGGCTGGATTGGATGAAGCAATATATTCACTGTATTTATAACCACCTTATCCTTGACTTGAATCTCCTGTTTCATGGTCAGTGAAGCAAATTCATGAAAGGACTATTCTATGTTATAATATTATGAAAACTCTGATGCACATTCAAGCCTAATTCTTTCAAAAGTGGCACTGAATCTTACTATAGATATGTTTGCTATGATTGTTCTAAGGTACTTCTAACTCAAAAGAAAATAAGAACAAGACAGAGTCATCTACCAAGACAGAGTCATCTATTAAAGCAAAATCATCTAAAAACGCAGAATCATCTAAAAAAGAATTGCCTTTTAACAACAATAACACAAAAGAACTAATATCAAAAGTGAAAAATTTACTGAACTCTCAGTCTGGAGTGTGTCACAAGCTTAGGGAAGAAATAGCACAGGTAAGGGAGCTAAGCTTGTATATCACTACATAAAATGTTATGTCCAGGGTAGTCTTATTCCTTTCATTATTGATTTATTATTATATCCATCCATCCATCCATCTATTAATTCATTCATTTGCTCATCCACTCATCCATCCATCCACACATTCATTTATTCATTCAATCATTCATTCATTCATTCATTCATTCATTCCTTGATTCATTCATGTATACACTCACTCATTTTGTTCTTTCATGTCTTTATTCATTCTACCTTGCATCCATCCCTTTATTGTTCCCTCCATTTCAATGTCATTGTTCGTTTATCTTTCCAGGTACTTTCCAAAAGACCCAATGGTGTTTGGGCAGCTCGTTTACCAATAGAATACAAGGTATTACGTTGTTCATAATTATCTCATTTTTTTCTTTTTCAATAGTTTGTTTAAATATAGTTGGACGTACAGTGACATATTCGTTATGGTTTTGCCAACCAACCATTGTTATTAGAACAAAGAAAATTAAAATATATAATATATTGTTAATTAAAAATAGTTGGCAAATTAACATCACTATACCAGCACTTGTAAACATCACCTATACGTCAAATCAAAATTTTATTTAAAGTAACTATGTGTACATTAAAGGATTGTATTCACAATAGTTAATATCATTTTTGTTGTAGAAATGTTTCAACAAAGAGTTAAACATGAGACATTATGGCTTTACAACAATAGTGGAACTAGCAGATGCAATGTCTGATGTCGTAAGAATAGAAAGACCAACTAAAACTGGTGACTGGCTCTTACATGGTGTCCAGAGAATATATGAACAACCAGAGAGTAAGTAGTTATGCTTGAACTATTGAATAGATAAATGGATGGATGAATAGTGGAATGAATGGATGGATAAATAAATTATTGAATGAATTATAATGATGGTTGAATAGATGGATGGATAAATGAATGACAAAATAGATGGATGATAAAATAATGGATGCCGATAAATGAATGACTAAATTAGATTAGTCAAGACTAGATTTTCTATCTCGGCTATATGAGTATCCAATATCTGTTTGCTTTTTAAAACTGTTGATAGACAAGTGCCGAGTAAATAGCAGTGACAGGTCTTGAAACTGATCAAAGGGGCGTTTTCCAAAATGCTGGTGTTTGTTTGCAAGCATTTCCTCCGTTCTTCCCCTCCCCCACAATGTTTTTTTTGCTCTCGTCTTCTCGTTTCACACGACCATATTGGTAACACGGCTATCCCAAAACAACCAAAAAACAACATTCTCCCGTTCCCCCCAAAAGAAACACTTGCTGTGCAGGCTATGACTTAATAGATTGGATGATTAAGTTATGGATAAATAAATTAATGAATGAATGAATGTGAATCAGTGAATAGGGTGAATGAATGAATATGTACACTCAAACTCAGTTGGAGAGAAGTGAGGTTAAATATATTGATGGTAGATAATATCAAGTCATAAAAAAATATAACATTTTTATTTTACTTTCAATTGTTTCATAGTAGAAACATCAAAACCAACACAAGACCAAGATAACATCCCTAACTCATTACACCATGATGATAATACTTCAACCAATAGTCAACAATTGAGTAATCGAATACTACCAGTAGATGACGGTGTAGGTCAGGGAACATACTTCCAGAAACCCACATTACCAGACTCTGGATACATCACACTATACATACCACACTGTGTGGACCCATCTAACTTCTGGGTGATATTTACTGATGAATGGCCTAAGGTAGAAGCTCTAAGTAAAGATATTAGGTATGGTATATTATTATCAACATTATAATCATTATAATCATATCATCATCATGATGGACCAACAATAATTGGTCATGCTGTTGTGGGCTACTGTCTTCAGACAAAGTAAAATAAATAAATCATCAGCAGCAGCAGCAGCAGCAGCAGCAGCAACAGCAGCAGCAGCATCACCACCACTAACATTATCATTATTAGCATCACCACCACCATCACTATCATCATCATTATTAGCATCACCACCACCATCACTATCATCATCATTATTAGCATCACCATCACCATCACTAACATTATCATTATTAGCATCACCACTACCATCACTATCATCATCATTATTAGCATCACCACCACCATCACTATCATCATCATTATTAGCATCACCATCACCATCACTATCATCATCATTATTAGCATCACCATCACCATCACTATCATCATCATTATTAGCATCACCATCACCATCACTATCATCATCATTATTAGCATCACCATCACCATCACTATCATCATCATTATTAGCATCACCATCACCATCACTATCATCATCATTATTAGCATCACCACCACCATCACTAACATTATCATTATTAGCATCACCATCACCATCACTATCATCATCATTATTAGCATCACCACCACCATCACTATCATCATCATTATTAGCATCACCACCACCATCACTATCATCATCATTATTAGCATCACCATCACCATCACTATCATCATCATTATTAGCATCACCACCACCATCACTATCATCATCATTATTAGCATCACCATCACTATCATCATCATTATTAGCATCACCACCACCATCACTATCATCATCATTATTAGCATCACCATCACCATCACTATCATCATCATTATTAGCATCACCATCACCATCACTATCATCATCATTATTAGCATCACCACCACTATCATCATCATTATTAGCATCACCACCACCATCACTATCATCATCATTATTAGCATCACCACCACCATCACTATCATCATCATTATTAGCATCACCATCACCATCACTATCATCATCATTATTAGCATCACCACCACCATCACTATCATCATCATTATTAGCATCACCACCACCATCACTATCATCATCATTATTAGCATCACCATCACCATCACTATCATCATCATTATTAGCATCACCACCACCATCACTATCATCATCATTATTAGCATCACCATCACTATCATCATCATTATTAGCATCACCACCACCATCACTATCATCATCATTATTAGCATCACCATCACCATCACTATCATCATCATTATTAGCATCACCATCACCATCATCATCATTATTAGCATCACCACCACCATCACTATCATCATCATTATTAGCATCACCACCACCATCACTATCATCATCATTATTAGCATCACCATCACCATCACTATCATCATCATTATTAGCATCACCACCACCATCACTATCATCATCATTATTAGCATCACCATCACTATCATCATCATTATTAGCATCACCACCACCATCACTATCATCATCATTATTAGCATCACCACCACCATCACTATCCTCATCATTATTAGCATCACCACTACCATCACTAACATCATCATTATTAGCATCATCATCAGCAAAGCTGCAGCAGCAGCAGCACTGCCAACACCACCACTTTTATTGTCATCACCATGGTCATCATCATCACTATCATCATTAGCAGCAGCAGTAGCAAAAGCAGCAGTTTTGCTACTACTGCCATCACCACAACACCGTCGTCATCAGCAACATCATCACCATCATCATAATCATCATCATCAATATCATCTGCTTTATCATTATCATTATCAAAAGAGGCACCATTACTGTCATCATTCTACATTTTTCATTTTAATTTTCCCTATCATGATCTTATATTCATGATAGATAATCTTTCTCACTTCATTCTTTCTTCCAGCACATTTTATAATAGTTCAGAAGGTGACAAGTACCTCATGCCACAATGGCTTCTCTCAGTTGGCCAGGTAGGCTTCCACATTGGCTTATAACAGATTTCTCAAAGCGCTTTACTAGTTTAATACTATTATGAACTCTTTGCATTCAGGTGTGTTGTGCATGGTGTGAAGACTATGAAGATTGGTATAGAGCTGTCATTACAGGCGTCACATCAATGCAGAGTATAGAGGTACAGCACACTAGTTGTTTTAGGGGAAATATGCCATTTTTAGTTACCGGTAGCATGTACATGAACTTTATACTATATGCACAGTCTGAATAATATTTTAAACCCTACAAGGAGTGCACCATGGCAACTGTGAAATAGACAATTATTCTTTTAGATATATCAGCATTCCAGTAACAGTACTATACATGTGATATATCTAGAGCACACTATGTTACTGTTAAATGCCTATTAATGTTGTTTTTAGGTGTCTTATGTGGACTATGGCAATCACAGCAGAGTGGCGTTATCAGAGCTGAGAGTACTCAGGTACATATTAAATAATGCAGTACTTGATAGATAAAATATTCATAGGAGACCTTCATAAATTCCAAACAGCATTATACAATACATGTAACTATTAGAAATCTCCTCTTCACGTCATATGCTTCTCTCCCAGGCGATGTACTCGGGGGGTAAAATGACAGGGAGGTCCAACCTATTTTTTTGGGTTGACAATTTTCGTTCTGTGTATTTTTTTGGGTCAAGGTCAAGAGAACTGTTATGTATTTGTTTAGGTTTAAAAAGAAACCCGGTTTTTTTTTGGTTTCCAAGTTCAATTTTTTTTCGATCTGTGTATCAGAAAATTATTTGTTTAAATTTTTTTTCAGCAAGGTGTGAGTCTCGTTAAGAAACATACTATATACATTCAATAAATCAGTTTTGAGGTATTTAAGTCTTGTATTTTTTTGGGTTAGAAATTTACATGCCATGTATTTTTGTGGGTGTTAAATTTCAGGTTTGAGGATTTTTTGGGGGGTTGCAATATGAAGCTCGGTTGGACCCCACTTTACTCCCGCCCCCCTTCATTTTACCCCCCCCCCCTCCCTCCCCCCTCCCCCACCAAGTACATCGCCTGGGGCTTCTCTTTAACATTTCTCTCATTTTCTGACAAGCCAACATGCTTTGTAACTGCACACATCACAACAATAGAAAAACAAATTATATCTTCATTACGGTAGTTCTACTACTAGTTTATAGTAAAAGGTTTTTCTATTCAGGTCATCATTTCTGAAAATACCAAGACAAGCTTGCCATGCACAACTGGCTTACATTAAACCAGTGAAAGGAGTAAGTCAACAGTCATCTCTAAGTTATATGTCATGTTATCTGTAAATTATCTGTTATTATTATCTGTTGATAATTACTTTGGAACTACAAACAAAAAAAAATTATTATAGTTAAATGATGATGACAGCTCAGAAATCATGAAGGTTATTCATAATGGATATGCCTTTTTTTACTCCGAGTCAGTAAAGTTTAAAAGTCGACATTTTTTACACACCGACGCAGCCTATACTAGTTTACTCGCTAGCCTAGTTACCATTCATAATGAATATGAGATATTAAGTAGAAAGTTATTCATCTGTCACATAATTTTGGAAGGTTTGAACCTCAACGTTGTGACTGCCCACTGGTAGTCTTCATCAGGCGATGGGTGCACTGGAATATATACCAGTTGTCGAATTGTTAATATCACATTCAATTTGCTAAATATCACATATGATATATAATTATAAATATGGTTAAATGATGATGACAGCAGCAATCAATATGATAATTAATGATTGAGATAATAAGGTATGGATCATTTACTATAGTCATAGTTAATAAATAGTCATGATTATTTTCAGGTTGAGTGGTCTCCTGGTGGCTGCCATCGTTTCTATCATCTCACAAAGAACTACAAAGCATTATTTGGACTGCTATGTGGAACAAAGGTAAAACTGTTAACTATCTCACTCAGGCGGCATCAGACACGCTCCATGTGTCCCTTTACATCCAATGAGAAGGCTCGATTTACTCAAACTGTTTTGAAGTTTTTTGCGAACTAAATTTTCCAAGTGTGTCATTTATTTCGCTCATTAAAAAAACTATTTTGAACAATACAAAACGTTTCTATGCAATGTGAAGTTGGATATATGAATTTTGTCTGGATAGATTCTCAAGTACATATAAAGTATTTTAGTACCTTAAATCTGTTCAGGTGAGTTTTGATTTGTTTGGTCGACGAACTCTGAATATAGTAGTATAAACCCATAAAGTCAATCCTACAGCAAACAAAGCTAGAATCCTTCATTTTTTTAGCACAGATACATTCTTTAGAAAGCAAACTTGAAGAAAATGTGAGGGGGCCCCAGGATGTGTTTTTTTTTGTGGTTTTTAGGCAGCTTCCTGAGTGTGTAACTTTTAAAACAGCTCGTTCGAAGTTCGAAGTAATGAATTCTTAAAAGGCTTGTTTTTACTTCTATCATATACTGTCTGGCTAATATAAATGTTTTTGTCTGTCAGGATGGTAAGATGTGTCTATGCCTAAGTGATACATCGTCCAGTGAAGACATCCATATTAATGACCTGTTAGTTGATGAAGGATATGCTGTATTCTGTCCTGACTCTGCTGCTAGTCCCTGTGGTTCTCCTGTCAGACCATTCTTTCATCAAAATACTATCACAGAAAAGGTATACTAGTATAGACCAATTGAGAATATGAGAAATGAGACAGTACCCCAGTAGACATTTAAATGACAATGGAGATCTAAATTCATTTGAAGGCTTCCATCTTTGTCATTAGCTTCACTGATTATGAAACAATAAATTCAAGTCAAAGCTGGAGCACAGGGAGCCCGGTTTTTGGTTGCTTTTACGTAAGATAAAAATTTGCGTAGCTTTTTTGGGATTCCTGTGGTGCCTAGAAGATTAGCGCTACATATCATGACCTTTGTAAACAGTTTACGTAATCTATGAAATCCGACCTCAGTAATGGGAGAGTGTTGGCGTGTTATCAGATCGTAGCTGAACACACTCGCATAGAGTACACTAGTACTTTTTAGTGTGTTTTAAGAGAGTGCGTTACTAAATTCGTTACCACCGGATCTGATTACATGCCAACGACTGTCCCACTTATAGAGGTCGGATTTCATAGGATTTAACAAGGGTCACGATATGTAGCGCTAATCTCCTAGGCACCACAGGAATCCCAAAAAAGCTACGCAATTTTTTATCTTACGTAAAAGCAACCAAAAGCCGGGCTCCCTGTGGCTGGAGTGGATAAAATACAGCAAATGCATTAATTGATTCATCCATGCTCAAACTCTCCACAGTGGCGAAAAGCAAGCAGTAAACCCATACTCCACCCATGTCTCCGTCAGGTTTTCAAATGATATATTAATTTTATTAATTTATTGTTATTGTAGGGAGATGGTGGTAAAGACAACAAGCCCCCTGGTCTACCCCCTGCTAGAAAGGAACAAGAACTGTTCAACCAGCACATTGCAACAACGATAGGATCTACATATCCAACAGGTCTTTCAATTACAATTGAACCAACATTTTCTGGAACATCTCTTTTTGAATTCCTGCTAGCAGAATTATTGCATACTAAGATGTACTGACATGTTTGTGTTTTTCTTATGCAGATTTACCATTTCAACTACAACATGTATGTAATGGAGAACAACAAACACACAGGTACAATCCTTTTTTTTTGGCTTGTCTGTTTGTTTCTTTGATTTATTGTTTGCATGTTTGGTTGGTTGGTTGGTTGGTTGGCAGGGGGTTTTTTTTGGTTGATTTTTTGTTTATATGTTTGTTTGTTTGTATATCTGCTTGTCTGTCTGTCTGACTGTTTGTTTGCTTGAATGTTGGTGTGTTTGTTTGCTTGCTTGCTTGCTTGCTTACTTGCTTGCTGCTTGCTGCTTGCTTGCTTATTTGTTTGTCTGATTGGTTAGTTGCTTGGTTGGTTGTTTGTATGTCTGTCTGTTTTTTTCCTTGCACAACTGTAATGTTTGCTTGTATGTCTGCTTACAAGTCTGTCTGTCTGGTTTTTGTTTGTTTGTTTGCATGTCTGCTTGTTTGCATGTCTGCTTGTCTGTCTATGTGTTTGCTTGTATGACTGTTTGTGTGTTTGTTTGTATGTCTGGTTGTCTGCCTGTATGTCTGCTTGTCTGCCTGTTTGTTTGCTTGTATGACTGTCTGTGAGTTTGCTTAATGTATTACTGTTTGTTTTTTTTTGTTTGCATGTCTGCTTGTCTGTCTATGTGTTTGCTTGTATGTCTGGTTGTCTGCCTATTTGTTTGTCCATCTTTATGTTGGTTGTTTTCTTTGGTAGTCTTGCATTGTTTGGTATTGATCAATGTTTTGTTTCCTGTTTTCAGAAGTAGCTCTGATGACATCAATCATGACAGCCAGTCAGTTGACAAAGGTAATAACATGTATTTCTGATATAATTGTATTTCTAATATTGATGATAACAGATGATAGGAATGAAAATGGAAACTAGCGAGTAAACTAGTATAGGCTGTGTCGGTGTTTGATATAAACGATAGGTAATATAATGAAATTTGTTACTCTGTAAAAAATGTTGACTTAACTTTACTGACGTTTCGAGCTTAGGATGATAGGATTGATGATGGTTGAGATGATCATGAAGGAAATGATGGTGTTAATGGCAGTAATGATCATGATATTAAAATTCATGTTGCTGGCCATTATTAAATTGATATTGATATATTTGTATTGTAGAATCACAAGACTATATGGACTCTATAGAAGATATCTGCGATGAAGAGGATCAGGACACTGAGGAGGAATATATATTCAAAAGGTACTGATAAACATCTAAAACAACTACTGACAAAAAAACTGCATACTCTGAAAATAACACTGTCAAAAATGTTCTAAACTTTTAAAACACTTTTATCCCTTGTCATTCTTATAGCGCTGAGGATGGATGATTAGTCTGAAAATTCGGCAAATTAAAACCTTAGAGTTTTATATATACATGTAGTTGATACAAATGTACATATTTTCTGAATATGGTTCCTATGTATCAAGATATAATATTTTTGTTTCATTAAATCTTATTTTTTAGGGGATATTGACAAGCAATTGGGGCTCCGCCTTGTTTCTTTATCCCTGCCATTTGTGGCAAATTGATTAAAATATGAAAATAAAAATAAGATAAATGTTGCGACATATAGCTTCCAGTTGTCTTTATGCAATACTGCTAACTCGAGCTACTATCTATTCTCTACGTTCATAATAACCATAATGCCTTCTGTTTTTGGGAGTTAGCTATTGGAATTCAAATCAAACCAATTGGGATTCAAATCAAACAAATTTAAATAACAATAGCTGCCCCCCACCCCCCTCCCCCCCAAACAACAGAAGGCATTGTGGTTATGTGAAAGTAGAGAATATGTTATTATAATCAAAATAACCATCAACATATAGTCATTACTATTATCATTCCATTTATCATTTAAACATAGAGGATATTACATGGGCACGCGGAGATACGGATTTTATCTTCGAGTGTTCAATTGATATTTCACATTTGAACACAAGAAGATAAAATACGTATCTCCAAGCGCCCATGTAATGTTCTGTTTATTATATAAACTCATGACAAATGAAATAGCAAAAGTTTTATCAAGATATGCGTTGATTTGCACGGAGTATCCATGGAAACGTGTTATTTCACATGTGAAATAACATGTTATTTTCACAATATGAAGATATCACTTTTTCGCGCGGGAGATCACCTGATATTTCACTGAAGTTTCTATAATAAGATGGTATAATGAATGGTATGTTTTTTCTTGTAGAATCAACTTGATGGATATCTGTACCTTGCATGTTATCAACTACTACAAAGTACCGTACGTTACTAGTGCTGACATATCAGTCTTGTTATGGGATAGCGACGTCCTTAGAGCAATGGTATGACACTATACTTTGAAATATCATAATAATTTATAAAAAAATATCAGCTGATATGTGAGCTGATATGAGGATGTGAGCTGGAAAAGTCCTTTTTTATACTGAATGTTATTTGTAATCAATATTCACCTTCATAATTCAATAATTTTCATTTTTCAATAATTTTCATAATTATTATCAGCTGAAATGTGAGCTGGATGTGGAGATGTGAGCTGGAAAAGTCATTATTTGTATTGGATGTTATTTGTAAACAATGGTCCCCTTCATAGTTCCCTGCGCCATCTTGAAAGGTAGCCTTTGCATCGAAGCGAGACAAAAGTTTGCTTGCAGTGATAGATACCTTTTAACACCTTGCAGGATGATTATTCACGTCTCTCTATCATTACAAGCTCAACGTTCGTCTCGCTCCATGCAAAGGCCCGGATGTCTTTCAAGATGGTGTAGGGAACTGTGAAGTGGACTATTTAAAATACATAAAACTAGAACTAGACGTCCATGCATTATTTATGGTGAGATCATTTTCTTATTTATTCAAATTACATGTATGATCTACATGTACTGTCTATCTTGAGCTTGTACAACATGAGAAACAAGTTGATGGAAGTTTGAATATCCTACTAAGACATCAACACGCAGTTAATGTTGTGTTGTTCTATTCATAGCTGCGTCAAAAGAAGATGGTAGTACCAAAACTAGTGCTATCCAACGAAGAAGATGGTGAACTCATTGAACTACTTGTCAAGTAAGTCTGTATTTTAGGGACGTACACGTACAAGCAAACGGGAACATTTGAATGGGCAATCTTAATAGATCTAGAGATGTAGAGAGGAATGAAGAACAAATAAAAAATAGAAGAGAAAATAGAAAGACTGAAGACAGGAAACAAGCTGGAACGGAAGCTAGGAATAGAATGCCGAAGAATGTGGCGAAGAAAGTAAGAAAGAGAAGGAAAAGATAGAAGACTGAGGAGTGAAAAAGAATCTTTATGCATCCTAAAAACTTGTCGCTATTCTATTAAGAAGAGCATGCAGATATCAGGCTTACAAATCAAGATAACTACTGACTAATGTACTTGTTTGTTTTGTAGACATGATGTAAGAGGAGTAATGGATGGTGACACTCAACGTAGTTTTGTTACTTTATACCCACTCTCATGGTGAGAATACATCTTTTATCGATAATACAAATACAGAGGAACCTCGTTAATCCGGCCACCAAAGGGACAGCCCAAAGTGCCCGTATTAATGGGGTGGCCGTATTAAGCGGGTAAATTTTGTGGCCATGCATTTCGTCGGGGCCTAGAAAACTGGCCGCAATAGCAGGGTGGCCGTATTAATCGGGTGGCCGTAAGGCGGGGTTCCACTGTTCAGTGGGAATCTTGCTTGCATTTGTTGGACACTTTAATAAGATAACTACATTGTATACTCTCAGGCTACGTTTACATGGTACCGGACAAATTTTTGACCGGTCAAAAAAAGATCCGCTTAGGGGTTCCGTTCACACGGGACCGCGCTAAACGTGCAATAATTTGGACGCCTAACCGGTCAAAACGAAAATATTGTAATGATCGGTTCCGTGTGAACAGCATGTCCAGGTCGATCTTTTGACCGGTCAAAAATTCGTCCGGTCCCGTGTAAACCTAGCCTTACATGAGAATATGTCTTTTTGTAAGTATGCTACACAGTTGAACCCAAATTAACGTTTGGTATTAGAATGAAATTTGTAACACCGTAAATGTTAACTTAACTTTACTGACGTTTTGAGCTTTAGACCTTCGTCGGAAACATAAATATGAAGCGGGAAAAGTGACGAACCAATCAGTCAATCAATCAAATTAGCTTGATTTATCCGTGTGATATAAATAAAGATTTAGCAGCGATATAGACGACTGTCATAAATGGACCCACAAATTATTATGATTTTTAAAATTGATAGACATTTACCATAAAAATAATTTGTGAAAGTTTGAGGGAAAAAAAAACGATTAAATTTGCCAAAACGAGGCATCAAAGGCCTGAGCAGAAAATTACACACAAATCTCTACATTTTTCATTGAGCATAACTTCTTTGGTATTTTAGCCAGAGCATCAAAACCTTCCAAACATGCTTATTTCAGGTGGTTCTTTCATATGACAGTGCTAAAATCCAAAATATCTGTTAACTTGAAAAAACATTTTTCGGTACATATTATGGTATTTATGAAAGTGGTCTATAACTCATCTTTGTTTTCTAGTGTACCTAACGTGCTAAGAAAGTTTAACCATCCACTGGAAGATCTAGTATCTCGCGTTGAGTCTGAACTGCAACAGTATGAAGAGGAAGGCGATGACTATTGGCTTGTTAAGGTAACAGAGATCTTATAGGCATGTGTATTTTATTCATCGCAAGTTGTGTTCTTTCTATTTTCTTCTGCTTGGTCGTCTATTCCGCTCTTTCATCCAACACCATTATCATGGCTTTATCTATTAGTAATTAATTGACATCATCATAAACGTCGCCCATCTATCACGAGCATTGTCAACATTATTATTGTTACCATCATCATGATGATCATGATTTCCATCGTAATTGTCATCAGTATCATCGTTTTTATCATTATATGATCATCAAAACCGTCATCATCATAGACATAATCATAATTATCATCACAAATCTCGGCTCGCGCGCAAATTTGTAACCGTTTTTAAGTTTTCGCGTGCAAACATTGCTCCACACTGAAGATGATCATATATAGACTTGATCGAAACGTCTGAGAAGTTATCGTTTTAATTTAAATGCTAGTGTCAAAAACACAATCTAATTGTAACAATATAATCATCATCTATAGCGGCATAATCGTTGTTATCATCATCATTGTTATCATCGACGTCATCATTATAATTATTTTAGTTATTATGATATTACCATTCATCATCGTAATCAAGATCGTCATCATGATCATTGTCATACCACTATATATCATCATCATTATTATCATCGACGTCATCATTATAATTATTTTAGTTATTATGATATTACCATTCATCATCGCAATCATGATCGTCATCATGATCATTGTCATACCACTATTTATATATATTTCTCTCTTTATCATTTACTTGATAATGTTGTCGCGATGACAACGAAACGTCGTAATTTGTATTCGCTTGTTTTCTTATTAAATTGTATAAGCAAAGTTCTTCTGATTAGATTATCTTGATCATTAACTGTATCATAATCGTTATCATGTCCTGATGTCATGACCATCGTCATAATATTTATGATAGATTATTATCGTTATCATAATCACTATCGTTATCATTATAAGCATAAATGACATCTGACGATGTCGAAACGTTGTGCAACCAACTTAGCGTTTGTCTTTATTTTAATTTTAATATCTAAAGCTAGACTTATCAAAGTTATCATTATCGTTATCATTTTTCTTTAATCAGGATACAGAAAGTGAATCAACAGAAACTGATTCAGAGGTAAGGCTAGCATGTTTATCAGGAATATTCTTCAGATTAGGGAAAGGAATGTCATTTACATGTTATTTTGTTGTTTATCGTAGAGTCGTGACGGTGATATGAGTTCACAGATTGAACAACTAGCATTAGACGAATTGAAACTTATCATACAGGCTTTGCAGTTTAGAAGGTATAGTATAGCCTCCTCCAAGGGCTACTCCTTTTTTTAGATCTCCTTTGGGATTCCTGTGGGATTTCCGAGAGAAGGAAAAAGATTGGGGCCGGTCCCAGTCTCTCTTCGGCTCGTTTCTCAAAAAAGGAAGCCCAAAAGTAAAAAAAAAGCTGCCTGCGGAGGAGGCTAGGTATAGTATACACCCATTCCGAGAAACTTTGCCACCCTTGAAGTAAAAAGCCAACAAAATTGTAGCGCAGGGGACTATGGGTAATAAATGTATAGCTCACTAGAACGCTTGTCAATTTGTTGTTGAGAAAATACTGTTTTGACTTTATATTAGACAACAAAACAAAAAATCGTGCCGAATGCACATTTAGTTTCTGAACTGAGTCATGATCCTTTGCCGCGCTATTAGCTTGTAGTCTTATCACGGGTGACAAACTTTCTCGGAAAAGGTGTGTATGATGTATTGAATAGATCGTCACGTATTTAATGACTACTTATCGTAGATTTGTAGTCCTTATGAAACACGCCAACACAGCTCTAACTTGTTTAAGCGCTATAGTTATCGTTTATTTTAACTTAAATTATTTTCTTAGAAAAAAAACACTGACACAGCTGACTTGTTTGGCTGCTAGTTATCGTAGAGTTTCACTTAAAACTGTTTTCTTAGAAAAAACACTGACGCAGCCTCATAATAGAATGAAATTTGTAACACCGTAAAAAATGTTAACCTAACTTTACTGACGTTTCGAGTTTTAGCCCTTCGTCGGCGTAACAAATTTCATTCTATTACTTATCGTTAATATAAAACACCGACGCAGCCTATACTAGTTTACTCGCTAGTTTCCATTTGTTTGACTGCTAGTTATCGTAGAGTTTTGTTTGTTTAGGAAACGTATTCTACAAGAGCTCATGTCGCCTGCCCCTGATGGCACACCACAGAATACTGTGGAGGAACTAGTCGACGTAGAGAACAAAATCGAGAAGCTAAGGAGGGAAGTATCGCGCAAAGAACGCCAGGAATAAAGTGAACAGCGTTTGTTTTTTATTTCTTTTGTAAATACTTAGAGCATATTAGATATATGACATCGAGAAACAAAACAGTCAGTCTTGGAGAGACTATGGACATGTACTGTAAATGTACACTTATTTCAAAAAACGTTGTCGTGCTTTGAGCATCAAGCCAAGACCGAAATGAATGCTGTTTTTGTGCTGCTAATGTATTGAAATCAGACTTGTTTTCAGCAGAATTGATTGTAACACAATAAAAACGTTAAAATACTCACAACTTGTTATTAGTTCGAATTCTTTAGGAAATAAGACGCACTTTGTGCGTTTACTCAGGCTACGTTATAGAATAGTAATTGTTTTTGATAGGTGGTTTATCTGTAGCATTACGTCATGTGTAATCTCGACACAACGATAGACTCATAGATAGAAAAGGTAAACCTAGACTCATGCTCCCCTGCGGGGTAGCCTGAGTAACAAGACTGATTGGTTTGCATTACCAGCACAAAACCCGCATTCATTTCGGTCTTATGCTTGTTGCTTTAGCTGGGACAACGTTTTTTGAAGTGTATATATATCATCGATAAGCAATACAGTCAGTCTTGGACAGACTATGGTCCTGACTACTTTAAATATATATAGTAGATGAAAATGTTATTGTTATTCGTTTTGTTAGCAATTGTACATAAAAGGATAGATATTTAGTTTGTTAATAAAATGTATTTAGTTATTTTGAAGAAGAGCCCCAAAGTCATACCTTGTATGCAACTATATATGACGGTTACAAAGAAGAACGTTAAAATGATAGTGATGAGGATGATGGTAATGATGATGATGATGAGGAGGAGGATGATATTGATGATGAGGATTACGATGTTGATAGTGATGATGATAGTTATGATGATGATGATGCGGATGATGATGATGATAGTGAAGATTATGATGTTGATAGTGATGATGATGATAGTTATGATGTTGATAATGATGATGATAGTGATGATGATGATAGTGAGGATTATGATGTTGATAATGATGATGATGATGATAGTTATGATGATGATGTTGATAGTGGTGATGATGATGATAGTTATGATGATGATAATGACGATAATTATGGTGATGATGATGATAGTGAACGTTCTGCTTCAGCGAAAGGAATGGCGAGGTATTTCCTTACAGAACCCGCAGTGATTAGCATATCGACAAGACCTCGTATCTTTCCACCTTGGATGGTTATCTCGGGTGTATATTGAATTTGAATAGCTGTGATCTCTTGTAGGACAACATCGAGGAAGAAAAGATAGATAAAAGACACCGTTAGGTCGCCATGTCGGATGATGATTAGTTAAACGATGTCGGGACAATTAAGCCCTGACCCCCTTCCCGCTGAAAATATATCCACGGTCTATTAACCAATATCGAAGAAAAACAAACAAACAAATCAAATGCAGGGGGGTGAACTGGGTGACTTTCACCCCACCCCTCTTTTTCAGTAAAGTCGCGTTTTAGCAAAGAAAAGCGGGCACATTACGATCTTTGCGCGCTCTTGTGTCTGCCGTTATCCGCCAAAAGGATATCAAAGTTCATGCACCCCCTTTCTGGTTACGCCCCTGAAATGGTTTAGCCTTTGGAATACAAAACTTTCAATGTTCTGTTGTTGTATTTTATTAAGTTCGCTAGTCTCAAATACACACTACTGGCGTTTCAAATCAAGTCAATATAAATGTACAGTGTTTGAATCGTCACAATATTACAACAAATTGCGATAAAATGTTCATTTCTAGATGTGAATATCATCTATAGCACTGAGTAGTTCTTTGTTGACAACAGCCAGTTCTGTCGCATGCACAACAACTTTACATAGCTTTAAAAACACAAATGTTGATTGAATACTTTGCCATATTTATTACCAAGAAGCTGAGTTTCCCCCAGAGGGTTGCGGGGTTTTCCCATGGTATTTTTCTTAAGCTAAAGAATATGTAAAGAATCGGCCAGGTATTCCATTGGCCATTACTGGCACTGCAGTAATCGTAACGGTCAGCGGCCTTATGACTTGTGCAGGTGGCTGCTCTTCTTTTCGTCGTAATGTTCTAAAATGCTTTTCAACGTGTGACTTAGCTCGTGAGCACCGTCTAAGGAAAAATTCCACGAGTTTCTTTTGGCTTCCGAGTTTTCTGACCGCAGCGCGATGAACGTCTCTCCACGAGTAGTATATCGTTCCTCGTTCGCTTCTTGTTGGTCTGAAATACGACAAATCTTGTTGGCTTAAGTTCCACGTGTTACGGATCCGCCCCATTGGTAGTTCACACAGTTTTATTCTCATGTACGGCTCTCTGTGATTTGCTATCCATCGAGGAAGGCGTGGCGCGCACGTGTTTAATACGATCCAAGTCCACAGCCATCCTGGTAGATTCCCGTACCTTAATGTCGATTCCCTAGAGTTGAAAAACCTCTCTGACAGGTAGATGTTGAGCACCGTCTTAGCCATGGTCTGGAAGCGGTAGATATCAAAGATTGTTGTAAACGGTGTTTTGATTACAAGGTTAAGACCATAATCTCGTTGACATAGCTTCTTCCATAGTGGATCGTTGTATTTTATCGTATCGTGTAGCCTTTTACATGTCTGTGTTGTTCGTACTACCGATGGTGCATCGACGAATGAGAAAAGATAGTAAACCAGTTCGGCGCTTAGGTTAGAGAGATAGCAGAATGAACAGTCCTCTTGATCGTTACAGATGACCATTGAGCATTCATCTTCCATAGGTTTGTTTGTTTCTCTTAATACTTTGATAGAAACTTATTCACGACCTGCGAAAATTAGTTTCTAGCAGTTCTTTTGAGAAACGTAACAATCCATTGATAAAGCTATTAGCGCGACGAACGGACAAAACCAATTAGTATGATAATTAACTCATTATTTAAAACGTTTTTCTAATTACTGATTAATTAGTAAGTTTTACGTCACAACAAGGTCGACGAAGCTCGCGCGTTTTCTTGCAAGAAAAAGAATTCAGACCTGATATCTTAAAGGGCTCTAAGATTGACAGCAGAAAGTTTTACATCCGTTTCAAAAGTTTGCATATAGTTCAAAAACGGTCTTTATTAGATAAATTTACCCTGCGATGCATTTTAAATTTTCTTCGTAAAATAAATGCCTGATGATTCGCAGGCTATTCGATCTTTGCACAGTAATGTTTCTGAGTTACATGTTTTATAGTCTTGTAGTAATAAGTGTTTCTCCGCTCATCTATTTTTTCCAAAACAATCGTTTCAGGGAACTGAAATGTTTTCTTTGGTTCATGGCGCGCGCCAAGAATTAATGACGTCATGCATGAACTTCAAATATGATATTTGGAATAAAAATTATAGAGATTTGTATGTGCACGTGTTTAGTGAAATGTCAGTCCATGCATTGCACATTTTTTAAATTCTCATAACATCAGGAATTGAATACTTTTGTCTCCAACTTTGTTGATGTCATTCTTATCTATAATTTTGATGTAGTGCATGGCCAATTAAAATATGAATTTAAAAACTATTTAGAAACTTGAATATTTTTTCGAAATGCAAAAAAATAGTAAAATTAATATTTCAGTTTTTACGGAGTCCATTACAAAGTCCATTCCATTGCAAAGTCCATTCCAGGTATGAGCACATGCCTATCGTTGATTAATATTTTTCTGCAAAAATCGCTGCTGATCACGAGAAAGACATTTTACCAAAGGTCAATAGCATGACCTTTGATAACTATGGTGACCGTGTTTAGCCGATAGTTTTTGTGTAGAACAATTGAATTGTTTTAGTAAAAATACACATCACTATTTTATGATAAACTTAATTTCAAACTAAAAAGTGAGATTGTGTGCCATACGGCTATCATTTATAGTTCAAGTTTTCTCTGACTTCCATTTTCTCTTGGGTTACCTGTGTTTTCATGAAGGCGTTTCAGCAAAGCATTGTATTGCGTGACGGGTTATTCACTGATTAAACGGGTAAAGACACGATGGCGAATGTAACTTTGTCGCAGTCTTTTCTCTCTCTGATCTTCCTTGTTGTTGTCCTACAAGAGATCACAGCTGCTATTCAATATGCACCCGAGGTAACCATCCAAAGTGGTAAGATTCGAGGTCTTGTCAAAGAGGTAATCACTGGTTCTGTAAGGAAATACCTCGCTGTTCCTTTCGCTAAAGCAGAACGTTTTGCGAAACCCGAAGATCCAGTAGCATGGAAAAATGTCAAAGATACTATCGCCATTGGAAACAGTTGTCCTCAAATACCATCTGAAATGAATAAGGCTGCGGAAATGAGCGAAGATTGCTTGCAGTTGAACGTGTTTGTACCTGAAGGGGTTAATGGGTCTTCACTACTAGACCTACCAGTCATGGTGTGGATATACGGCGGTTCATTCATGTCGGGATCGAATAAGATATACGATGGCAGCTACATTGCAACTCTCGGTAAAGTCATCGTAGTTGCTATCAACTATAGGCTTAATGTTTTTGGCTTCTTGGCAACTGGTAAACAGAGTGACCTGACGGGCAACTATGGAATGTTTGATCAGATTCACGCATTGAAATGGGTTGGGGTGTATGATATTCGCATAATATGCACATATCTCTTTCTATATAACGAAAAAAAATATGCAAAAACGAAGTTCTATGATTATATAATAATTATATACTTACATAACGAAATTTAAGCAACTAATCACTCGCATAAATTTATTAACAGAACGGAATTTAAGCAACTAATCACTCGCATAAATTTATTAACAGAACGGAATTTAAGCAACTAATCACTTGCTTAAATTTCGTTATGTTATAACATATAATTATATATATACATAACAAAATTTAAGCAACTAATCACTTGCATAAATTTATATACAGAACGGAATTTAAGCAACTAATCACTTGCTTAAATTTCGTTATGTTATACATTATATAATTATATATATACATAACAAAATTTAAGCAACTAATCACTCGCATAAATTTCATTACAGAACGGAATTTAAGCAACTAATCACTTGCTTAAATTTCGTTATGTTATACATTATATAATTATATATATATACATAACAAAATTTAAGCAACTAATCACTCGCATAAATTTCATTACAGAACGGAATTTAAGCAACTAATCACTTCCTTAAATTTCGTTATGGATTTAGATGTACCGTAGTATTCGGAGAAACAATTTGAATCAATCAATAACTAATAATATAAAGGATAGGTAGAGTATAGTGACTGAAGGTAAACCAAAGGGGAAAAAGGACGATAGTAATAACAACGGACGATATATAGTTCTAGCATAAGAAAAATCAGTAACTAAGAAAATCAGCATATTAAAATTATTAGATAGTAGAGGCTTACGCAAGAAAGAACAGGGTTTAGGAGAATGTCGTGACCATTAACTCTGTTGTGACTATGAACATTATGGGGAGGTCACGTGTGTGGTTAAGAAATCATACAGAGGAATATACATGGCATGGTATAATAAATTGACATGATAACAGACGAAAGCCCTTGTTAAAACTTACGGTTTCATGATAATGATTTATTTTCATAAGTTCTGTTGATTTTACGTCATTTTTTAACATTTCATTTCATTTCATTCACAGCATAGACCGAATCGAAATATGGCGTACTCTTATTGTTCTTGACTGTTTAGCCTCGTGTTCACGTTGGAAAACAATAGAGTTGTCACATGTATGCGAGGCTGGGCAGTCAAGAAGAATTGTTATTCAAATTGGCCGCCATATTTCGATTCGGTGTATATTTAAGCAATTAATTAATATGGTTCGTATAACGTAATTTAAGCAACTAATCAATTGCTTAAATTCGGTTATATAATCAATAATATACATAACGGAATTTAAGCAACTGATCATTCGCATAAGTATCGCTTTTATAACAGAATTTAAGCAACTAATCAATTGCTTAAATTCGGTTATATAATCAATAATATACATAACGGAATTTAAGCAACTGATCATTCGCATAAGTATCGCTTTTATAACAGAATTTAAGCAACTAATCAATTGCTTAAATTCGGTTATATAATCAATAATATACATAACGGAATTTAAGCAACTGATCATTCGCATAAGTATCGCTTTTATAACAGAATTTAAGCAACTAATCAATTGCTTAAATTCGGTTATATATATATTATTGATTATATAACCGAATTTAAGCAATTGATTAGTTGCTTAAATTCTGTTATAAAAGCGATATTTATGCGAATGATCAGTTCCTTAAATTCCGTTATATATATATTGTTTATTAATATAACCGAATTTACGTAATTGATTAGTTGCTTAAATTCTGTTATAAAAGCGATACTTATGCGAATAATCAGTTGCTTAAATTCCGTTATGTATATATTATTGATTACATAACCGAATTTAAGCAATTGATTAGTTGCTTAAATTCTGTTATAAAAGCGATACTTATGCGAATGATCAGTTGCTTAAATTCCGTTATATATATTATTGATTAGATAACCGAATTTAAGCAATTGATTAGTTGCTTAAATTCTGTTATAAAAGCGATACTTATGCGAATGATCAGTTGCTTAAATTCCGTTATATATATTATTGATTATATAACCGAATTTAAGCAATTGATTAGTTGCTTAAATTCTGTTATAAAAGCGATACTTATGCGAATAATCAGTTGCTTAAATTCCGTTATGTATATATTATTGATTACATAACCGAATTTAAGCAATTGATTAGTTGCTTAAATTCTGTTATAAAAGCGATACTTATGCGAATGATCAGTTGCTTAAATTCCGTTATATATATTATTGATTAGATAACCGAATTTAAGCAATTGATTAGTTGCTTAAATTCTGTTATAAAAGCGATACTTATGCGAATGATCAGTTGCTTAAATTCCGTTATATATATTATTGATTATATAACCGAATTTAAGCAATTGATTAGTTGCTTAAATTCTGTTATAAAAGCGATACTTATGCGAATGATCAGTTGCTTAAATTCGGTTATATAATCAATAATATATATAACCGAATTTAAGCAATTGATTAGTTGCTTAAATTCTGTTGTAAAAGCGATACTTATGCGAATGATCAGTTGCTTAAATTCCGTTATATATATTATTGATTATATAACCGAATTTAAGCAATTGATTAGTTGCTTAAATTCTGTTATAAAAGCGATACTTATGCGAATAATCAGTTGCTTAAATTCCGTTATGTATATATTATTGATTACATAACCGAATTTAAGCAATTGATTAGTTGCTTAAATTCCGTTATGTTAGTACTAAGATAATAATAAATAATTACAGAAAAAATTATTAGCATAACTTTTTTCGTTATATATAAGGAGTTAATTGCATATTATGCTAATATATATATTCCCAAATGGGTTAAAACTAACATCGAACAGTAAGTGAATTAAGTTATTAAATAGAGACTAGCGAGTAAACTAGTATAGGCTGCGTCGGTGTTTGATATAAAGGGATATAAACGATAGGTAATATAATATAATTTGCAACACCGTAAACTCAATGTTGACTTAACTCTTTACTGACGTTTCGAGCTTTAGCCCTTCGACGGAGTAAAAGAGTTATTTCAGTTTACGGTGTTACAAATTTCCTTATATAACCTAAAGTTATTAAATCTTTAATAACTTGCTGTGCGAGGCTGTACAATTGAATTGATTTGGTTAGTTGTCTTTATTGACCACGTTATTTGCTGTGTCATGCTGAGTCATTGTGTATTTAGTTTGGGGGATTTTATGCATGTATTACATTTTATATTAATTTAGGGGGGGGGGGGGGGGAGGTGGCGTTTAAAAATGTACTCGATATAGTTTTCTCCCCATAAGTGTTGCACACAATACTTTAAAAAGGCTTGTCCGATTATTTATTTATCTATTTATTTATTTATTTATTTATTTATTTATTTATTTATTTATTTATTTATTTATTTATTTATTTATTTATTTATTTATTTATTTATTTAATTTATTTATTTATTTATTTATTTATTTATCTATTTATTTATTTATTTATTTATTTATCTGATTTATTTATCTGATTTATTTATTTATCTATCTATCTATTTATTTATTTATTAATCTGATTTATTTATTTATTTATCTGATTTATTTATTTATTTATCTGATTTATTTATCTGATTTATTTATTTATTTATCTATCTATCTATCTATCTATTTATTTATTTATTTATCTGATTTATTTATTTGTTTATCTGATTTATTTATTTATTTATCTGATTTATTTATCTGATTTATTTATATATTTATCTATCTATCTATCTATTTATTTATTTATCTGATTTATTTATTTATTTATCTGATTTATTTATTTATTTATCTGATTTATTTATTTATTTATATATTTATCTATCTATCTATCTATTTATTTATTTATCTGATTTATTTATTTATTTATCTGATTTATTTATTTATTTATTTATCTGATTTATTTATCTGATTTATTTATTTATTTATCTGATTGATTGATTGATTGATTTATTTATTTATTTATTTATCTGATTTATTTATCTGATTTATTTATTTTTGGCGTGTTTGACGCGGGTTTTCGTTTGGTATGAATATTAATGAATTGTAATCGTCTGGGTGCATTTCGTGGTTTCGTGGTTTCAACAAGATGGGCAGACGGAACTCAACTCTGGAAGATGATATAGTGATGTTGACGATTATAGTGATGAACATAATGATGATGATCAGATGATTATATTATGATGGCGATGACAGTGATAATGGTACTGATATTAATATGGTACAATTAAATTTAACTTGTGTTACCAAATAATGTGTGTATGTTAGGAGCGCTCCATTAGATTTTTGAGGGGGGGGGGGGGGGGGGGAGTTGGAAGATTGAAAAAAAAATTGCTGCAGCTCCAAAGACGTGGAAAAAAATACTTGCAAGATAAATTACAAGAAAAAAAAAATTCGTGAAAAAAAATATTCGTGCAACACTTTTATCCCCCAAAAAATGTTCTGCATTAATTGTGTCAGTTGAAAAAAACATTCTTGCACCAACCAAATCTTCCATGCAACCCCCCCCCCCCCCCCCCCCCCCCCCAATTCCCTCAAAAATCTAATGGAGCGCCCCTTATACAATATTGTATTGTATACATACATAAATTATTTGGTAACACAAGTTAAATTTGGCAACTTAATTTACAGGCTGATGTGGACCTGTGATGTAGACAGTGATGATGATAATGATATCAATAAAATGATGATTATGGATGACGATTGGAATGATGATGATGATGATGTGACTGCATCATCTCACAGCTGTTTCTTGTCTTATACATATAGATTCGGTGGCGACCCTAACAAAGTAACCATCTTCGGCGAGTCGGCTGGTGGAGCGAGCGTCTCCCATCTTGTTATTTCTCCATTGGCAAAAGGACTTTTTCACAACGCGATTCTTCAATCTGGTGACGCTACTGCTATGTGGGCATACCAAACGTATAGTGAGGCTTCACAAGTAGCAAAGTGAGAAAGATGGTACCGGCGTTGGTATATAATTAGTGCCATAATGATGATCGGTGTACGTTGATGTTGATAGTAATGATGACGACAAGGATGATAATATATATAGATGACGATGTTAATTATGACGATAATGATGATGATTATAAAGATGATTAGAATGATGACGATAATAGTAAATCATGATATTAATTAGTGATGACGATAATAATCATATATAGATGATGACGATAATAATCATATATAGATGATGACGATAATAATCATATATAGATGATGACGATAATAATCATATATAGATGATGACGATAATAATCCTATATAGATGATGACGATAATAATCATATATAGATGATGACGATAATAATCATATAGATGATGACGATAATAATCATATATTGATGATGACGATAATAATCATATATAGATGATGACGATAATAATCATATAGATGATGACGATAATAATCATATATAGATGATGACGATAATAATCATATATAGATGATGACGATAATAATCATATATAGATGATGACGATAATAATCATATATAGATGATGACGATAATAATCATATATAGATGATGACGATAATAATCATATATAGATGATGACGATAATAATCATATATAGATGATGACGATAATAATCATATATAGATGATGACGATAATAATCATATATAGATGATGACGATAATAATCATATATAGATGATGACGATAATAATCATATAGATGATGACGATAATAATCATATATAGATGATGACGATAATAATCATATATAGATGATGACGATAATAATCATATATAGATGATGACGATAATAATCATATATAGATGATGACGATAATAATCATATATAGATGATGACGATAATAATCATATAGATGATGACGATAATAATCATATATAGATGATGACGATAATAATCATATATAGATGATGACGATAATAATCATATATAGATGATGACGATAATAATCATATATAGATGATGACGATAATAATCATATAGATGATGACGATAATAATCATATAGATGATGACGATAATAATCATATATAGATGATGACGATAATAATCATATATAGATGATGACGATAATAATCATATATAGATGATGACGATAATAATCATATATAGATGATGACGATAATAATCATATATAGATGATGACGATAATAATCATATAGATGATGACGATAATAATCATATATAGATGATGACGATAATAATCATATATAGATGATGACGATAATAATCATATATAGATGATGACGATAATAATCAGATATAGATGATGACGATAATAATCATATATAGATGATGACGATAATAATCAGATATAGATGATGACGATAATAATCATATATAGATGATGACGATAATAATCATATAGATGATGACGATAATAATCAGATATAGATGATGACGATAATAATCATATATAGATGATGACGATAATAATCATATATAGATGATGACGATAATAGTCATATAGATGATGACGATAATAATCATATATAGATGATGACGATAATAATCATATATAGATGATGACGATAATAATCATATATAGATGATGACGATAATAATCATATATAGATGATGACGATAATAATCATATATAGATGATGACGATAATAATCATATATAGATGATGACGATAATAATCATATATAGATGATGACGATAATAATCATATATAGATGATGACGATAATAATCATATAGATGACGATAATAATCATATAGATGATGACGATAATAATCATATATAGATGATGACGATAATAATCATATATAGATGATGACGATAATAATCATATATAGATGATGACGATAATAATCATATATAGATGATGACGATAATAATCATATATAGATGATGACGATAATAATCATATATATAGATGATGACGATAATAATCATATATAGATGATGACGATAATAATCATATATAGATGATGACGATAATAATCATATATAGATGATGACGATAATAATCATATATAGATGATGACGATAATAATCATATAGATGATGACGATAATAATCATATAGATGATGACGATAATAATCATATATAGATGATGACGATAATAATCATATATAGATGATGACGATAATAATCATATATAGATGATGACGATAATAATCATATATAGATGATGACTATAATAATCCTATAGATGATGACGATAATAATCATATAGATGATGACGATAATAATCATATAGATGATGACGATAATAATCATATATAGATGATGACGATAATAATCATATATAGATGATGACGATAATAATCATATATAGATGATGACGATAATAATCATATATAGATGATGACGATAATAATCATATATAGATGATGACGATAATAATCATATATAGATGATGACGATAATAATCATATATAGATGATGACGATAATAATCATATATAGATGATGACGATAATAATCATATATAGATGATGACGATAATAATCATATATAGATGATGACGATAATAATCCTATATAGATGATGACGATAATAATCATATAGATGATGACGATAATAATCATATATAGATGATGACGATAATAATCATATATAGATGATGACGATAATAATCATATATAGATGATGACGATAATAATCATATAGATGATGACGATAATAATCATATAGATGATGACGATAATAATCATATAGATGATGACGATAATAATCATATAGATGATGACGATAATAATCATATAGATGATGACGATAATAATCATATATAGATGATGACGATAATAATCATATATAGATGATGACGATAATAATCATATATAGATGATGACGATAATAATCATATATAGATGATGACGATAATAATCCTATATAGATGATGACGATAATAATCATATATAGATGATGACGATAATAATCCTATATAGATGATGACGATAATAATCATATATAGATGATGACGATAATAATCATATATAGATGATGACGATAATAATCCTATATAGATGATGACGATAATAATCATATATAGATGATGACGATAATAATCATATATAGATGATGACGATAATAATCCTATATAGATGATGACGATAATAATCATATATAGATGATGACGATAATAATCCTATATAGATGATGACGATAATAATCATATATAGATGATGACGATAATAATCATATATAGATGATGACGATAATAATCCTATATAGATGATGACGATAATAATCATATATAGATGATGACGATAATAATCCTATATAGATGATGACGATAATAATCATATATAGATGATGACGATAATAATCATATATAGATGATGACGATAATAATCATATAGATGATGACGATAATAATCATATATAGATGATGACGATAATAATGATATAGATGATGACGATAATAATCATATATAGATGATGACGATAATAATCATATATAGATGATGACGATAATAATCATATATAGATGATGACGATAATAATCATATATAGATGATGACGATAATAATCCTATATAGATGATGACGATAATAATCATATATAGATGATGACGATAATAATCATATAGATGATGACGATAATAATCATATATAGATGATGACGATAATAATCATATATAGATGATGACGATAATAATCATATATAGATGATGACGATAATAATCATATATAGATGATGACGATAATAATCATATATAGATGATGACGATAATAATCATATATAGATGATGACGATAATAATCCTATATAGATGATGACGATAATAATCATATATAGATGATGACGATAATAATCCTATATAGATGATGACGATAATAATCATATATAGATGATGACGATAATAATCATATAGATGATGACGATAATAATCATATATAGATGATGACGATAATAATCATATATAGATGATGACGATAATAATCATATATAGATGATGACGATAATAATCATATAGATGATGACGATAATAATCATATAGATGATGACGATAATAATCATATATAGATGATGACGATAATAATCATATAGATGATGACGATAATAATCATATAGATGATGACGATAATAATCATATATAGATGATGACGATAATAATCATATATAGATGATGACGATAATAATCATATATAGATGATGACGATAATAATCATATATAGATGATGACGATAATAATCATATATAGATGATGACGATAATAATCATATATAGATGATGACGATAATAATCATATATAGATGATGACGATAATAATCATATATAGATGATGACGATAATAATCATATATAGATGATGACGATAATAATCATATATAGATGATGACGATAATAATCATATATAGATGATGACGATAATAATCATATAGATGATGACGATAATAATCATATATAGATGATGACGATAATAATCATATATAGATGATGACGATAATAATCATATATAGATGATGACGATAATAATCATATATAGATGATGACGATAATAATCATATAGATGACGATGTTTATTATGACGATAATGATTATAACGATAATGCTGATGACGATAATAATCATGATTAATTAGTGATGACGATAATGATGCTGATTTAAATGGTGACGATAGTAAAGAGGGAGGTAAAGGGTATGTTATCAACTGATACTTGTTGCTGAGACTATATATCTCACATCCCGGCCATAACAAGTTAAGCTTCTTTTATCTGATTAAACGTTTGTTTTTAAAGACTATTCGGTCATTACATGGGGTGTACCGATATCAAGGCATTGGCCGGCTGCTTGAAGAAAAAGACCTTTAAAGATATTATTGCCGCTGTGACCAAGACATCGCCTTTTTTTCCTCCTGTCGCAGGGGGAGCCTTTCTACCCGCAGGTATGAATAAATAAATGGATGAATGGATAAATAAATGGTCAGCATGAATACGAATACACAACTAGAGTACATGATTATCCTCATCACTATCGCTAGAGAAAAGGAGTTATACCTGTGCATGTAGGAGCCTATTTCAGTATCGATCACCATCGTCATTTCATCGCTACTATCACCATGCATGCAATAGCTTTAACCAGGCTTCAAACGAAGTGGAGATACACTGCAAAAACGGCTGAGTAGATACAACTCAGTATATTGAGCTAATCACGCATTCAGGATGACACTTGATAGTGAGTAAACCCAAATCATTATTAAGAGCAAACATCAATGTAGATGCGCCATTGAGTACAATGTACTCGATAAATTGAGTTTAACCTCACTTTTACTCACTAAAGAGTTGGGTTTACTCACTATCAAGTGTCATCCTGAATGCATGATTAACTCAATATACTGAGTTGTATCTACTCAGCTGTTTTTGCAGTGTATGAATTTCTTGTATAGTGATATTTTTAAGACACTATCTGTAACATTCTCTGTATTTCTCTCCTACAGATTCCCCCAGGGATTTGCTTACCAGAGAAAAGATCGACGTAAACGTGATGATTGGGTTCAATAATGATGACGGAAGTGTCGGTACCAACGCACTTAGAGGTATCTGTTATTTAAAGTGGCTAAGGTTGATACTGGGATTTTATCATTTGCTTGTTTTCGTACATTTTTACTCCAATAGTCCGGGGCCCTTCACAGTTCCCTGCGCCATCTTGAAAGGTAGCCTGGCCTTTGTATATATTGAAGCGAGACGAACGTTGAGCTTGCAGTGATATAGACCTTTCAGCAATTATACACGTGTCTCTATCATTGCAAGCTCAACGCTCGTTCAAGATGGCGCAGGGAACTATGAAGGAGAGTATTGTTTCCTTAAGGACGTTCGCGGGGAATGCTCGCGCGCATTCTACTACGCACGAAAACGGGCGGTGAGGAACGCCTGGGTGATTTTCCTTCTATAAGATAAACAAGCAACCTCGTTCCCAGGGCCTTTTTCGGCGTGTTTGATAAACAAGCAGGCGTGCCGATTTTCGATGTTTGAAGCTAAATAACTCAAAAAAACGGTCGGTGACCCCCATTTTTGATCTTATAAATCCAAATAACTACTGAAGATAAGTCTTCGCTTAGTTTTTGAAAAAATGACATTTTTTTATCACCATTACCAGAAATCGAAGACATGTGACGTCACCGCATGCTAAAGTTAGATTTGTGGCATTTAAAAATGGCCGCTCAGAATTACTGATAAATGTATGGGCTCAGAAAGAAAATGTCTAATATATTTGCTAAATATCATTGTACTATCGGTGCCGCCTCCTAACTTTTAACTCGAGTATAAGTTCTATTCATTTATGCAAGTTATGTTTGATTTAGTTTTCTCAATATGCAGCACGAAGGAATAACATTATCGAGAAATAATTGCTTTACTTTAGTCTGTATTTCAGCGAAAAATGTGTAATTTACCTTGTGTTCAGCATCGCCTGCCATCAATAGTTTACATGGATCCATCCTTGCCGCCTTCTTAAAATGCTTCTGAGATTACGGGCTTTTCAATGCTGTTTTAGAAGTCTTTCCAAGTAATACACCAATGACGCAGATTAACGGTAAAAAGTGATGAATTTTTAGTTTTAAAAATTTCAATTTTACACCAAAATATCATAAAAAATGACCGATAAATCCTGCAAAGAAGCTTGTTTCGATCGTCGAGTCGATTGCAATGTTTACAGCTTAGTAGCCTGGTGATTTTACGTGTTATACCGCTGTTTAAAGAATCCGAAGGCTTCTTAAGCGGGAAATTCAAAATTCAAAGTTCATAGCATGGGCTTCCTGTGTCCTTTTGAAATTTTCTAAGTGACCTAATTCGTTCGAATTATTCTATGCCGAGCGTAAGCGAGCGCTTCAATTTTAAATATCTCAACTGCACCAGAAGCGCTTGGTACTTCTAAACAAACTTATAGTAGTTTGGTTTTGATAAATTGATTTATTTCGATAGAAATTCGAGGATAATTCTGGACTGCCAGTAGACCGCTGGTCATAATATCGCGGACGTAAAATGTCTTAGATTTCTGGTAATGCACAGAAAATCGGCTTTTTCACATTTTTTTCACCCTCGAAAACGCAGCCATTTTGTTCGAGACGTACGTATTTCTCCAAAAAAGGTATTTATTTTCTCATTTTGTGTAAAAAAATCGCTTTATTTCGAAATATTATTAGTTTCACAAACATTTCATGGCCTTCTTATATTATGACTGGCATTTTTTCCTAATTGTTCTTGTTTTTGCCACCAAGACAGTTCGTCACGCAGCTTGCGAAAAATGCCGAAATTGCCAACTTTGAGGCCATTTTGCTCGAAAACAAGGTCGGTGACCCCCAATTTTTTTTTAGCTTATTTGATGTGTCTAATTTAGTTTTATCAACTGGCAAAGTCTCAGCAAATTGACATTTACTTTGCTTTTTCCCGCGAACGTCCTTAAAACACTCTCGTAGCCCGCTCTAGTTTAACCGCTAGTCATCCTTCATTTCACTCCAGGTGCCAGTTATATAGATAAGAATCTTCCAGTGTATAGAATTTGTATAGGTTTTATCCGGTGGATAGCGCTATTCCAGCTTCGTACAACCGGCCCAATTGTTTTACAATCATATATATAGTAGATACATGTATAATTAAGTACCGTTCAAACATGTCTATATTGTTGTTTGCTTTCTTAGGAGGTGCATGGGGCTTCAATGTCACTAACGGCGTCAAGAGAACGGACTTTGAATTGGCGTTGGGACATGGCAAGATAAAGGTAGTACGCAGACAAAATAAGTTGGTCAACGAAGCCATTCTCTACCGTTACACAGACTGGAGCGACGTGACTGACCCTTCTAGAAACCGTCATATGCTTCTGGACTTGTTAAGTGATGCGATGTTTCTGTCTCCTGCCGTAAACTCAGCTAACACATTATCGGCGAAGTCTGTCACGGTGTACATGTACTATTTACAGTACAGATTTGATTACCTTATGACATTACGTGTACCATCATGGTTAAAAGCGTTTCATGGTGCTGATATCCCGATAGTTTTTGGTGTCCCTTTCTACCAGGCAGAGTTAACTAACTCCTCTGTGTACACCAAGGATGCCAACTTTAGCCGTGCAGCGATCACATTGTGGACGAACTTCGCTAAAACTGGGTAAGACTTGAACTATTGGGTCGGATGATTGAATAAACTATTGCTTTAATACTCTAGTTCCATGTTATCTAGCACCGCTGTATTGTTTCACAAAAGGCGCATTTTGCACAGCGGGATAGCGTCATTTTTTCGTGCTCAATTGCTTTGGATTTGTAAATAATCTTATAATTCAAAAATCGAGGCTTAGCCTGTGCAAATACTAGAGTGTTTTTTTTTTCTGTTTTTCTGTTATAGTTGTTATAGAGCAACTTCAAAAAAGATGGTTGCTATTTTTGGTATTAAAAGCAGCAGCGACAGAAAAACCGGTGTTGAATACCTTAAGAACAGTCATCCTAGACTGCAAAACAGCCCCTACTTTTACGCGAAAACTTCGAGGAAACGAGCTGAAGTTCGATCAAGTGAAGTTTTGGCCGCGCGAGAGGTGGACGAGCGGCTTAACAGACGTGCCAACACTTTAGTCGTTTCCTTGGAGGTTTTGCGTAATCATAGCCAGACTGTTTTGCAGTCTACGAGCGTCCAGATATATATTTTTTTATCGCATAGATTGTTTTGATATAATTCTTATTCGTTCCACAGGAATCCCAATACCCCCGATAATGTTGGTATTGTATGGCCACAGTACGATATCAAGCAACAACAGTTCCTTGCCCTCGAGCCCGACATGTCTGTACAGTCTAAATTACGTAGTGATTATATGGCTTTTTGGAACAGTTTTATACCAGCTGTTCTCAACACAACCACCACACCTCCCAAAACTACAACCCCTCCCACCACTTCCAAACCTCCCAAAAATGTTACTAGCAGTGGTGATACAATAGCTATCAATGGTAGGACTTCTACTTTACATTGAATTAGTATGATTAACTAGGAGGAATTACGTAAATACTTAAGTATCTTGTAACGGAAATATGCGCTCTTTTTACATAGCAAAGACATTAAGGAAAAGCTGTAAATTAAAAACGCATGTCATTCTTTAACGTAAACGCATGCCGCGGGTAACGCCCGTGGCAGAAATTAGATTATCTTGTAACGTAAATATGCGCTCTTCTTACATAGCAAAGACGTTAAGCTGTAGATTAAAAACGCATGTTATTCTGTAACGTAAACGCATGCCGGTAACGCCCGTGGCAGAAATAAGAATATATTGTTACGTAAATATGTGCTCTTCTTACATAGCAAAGACGTTAAGCTGTAGATTAAAAATGCATGTTATTCTGTAACGTAAACGCATGCCGGTAACGCCCGTGGCAGAAATAAGAATATATTGTTACGTAAATATGTGCTCTTTTAGCAAACAAGTTAAGGAAAAGCTGTAGCTTGAAAACGCGCATCTCTTTCTTTAACGTAAACGCGCATGCAATTCAGTAACGCGCGTGACTGGAACAAGTGGGATCTTTTTACATAGCAAACAAGTTAATGAAAAGCTGCAGTTTGAAATCTCATTCTGTGACTTAAACAACCCGATTCGAGAGCAGATCAGTCCAAACACGAAACGAAGTCGAGTGTTTGGACCTGCTCGAGGTTCTCCCAAACGTATCGAGGTTTTCATAAGCAAGTGAAATAACAAAAAACGTATTTCATTTCTTTTATAAAATGACAATCATGCGAAACGACAAAAAATACCTTTCTATTCGTTTGACGATGTCATTTCTCTCCAATAAGCGTGCGCGAAAGATCAAAACAACGAAAAAGACTTCCGTTGAATGAGCGCGCGGGTTTTTGACCAATCATAGCGCGCGTACTATCCCAATTATTTTATAAAGCGTAATAATGTGTGTTTAATATATTGTTTATTTTATCACTAGGTTTGACGTCACTGGTACTGTCTATCATCCTTACTCTGTACCTGGTCAGATAACTCGTCGAAATATTGGTTTTGGCGAAGACACATTTGGTCGTTAACGCTGCTATTTTTTTATTGTTGTTTTTGTTGTTGTTGTCCTGTCTTTCAGATAATCTTTTGGGTACAATTTGTCCTGTCTTTTTATGTTCGCACTGATGGTTCTCACCGTTCTGACGAACCGGCACACACATACACACATATATATGCCTCGACCTAAATTCGCCGAATATGATAACAATTATAAGATATACTTGCTAGAGTGGTTTTCATGAACCCGGGAAATACTCTTTAGTGTATCACTCTTTAATACACTCTAATTTCATTGTGTTCGTTTGTTCTTATTTGGACTATTACACTTTAACTAATACACTTTGTTTCACGGGTTATTGAAAACCACTCTATCACAATTATAGAGAAAACACTAAAACCATTAGAGTGGTTTTCATTAACCCGTGAAACAAAGTGTATTAGTTAAAGTGTGATAGTCAAATAACAACAAAAGAACACAATGAAATTATATAGTGTATTAAAGAATGATACTCTAAAGAGTATTTTACGGGTTAATAAAACCACAAAGTATTTAGTCAGTATCACTCAACCAGAAAAATCAAATACGTACAAAAGGAAACAATACCTTATCACAACTTTACTTCTCTTTGATAGTGACTAATAGTCACTAAATAAATAATAGAGCTGTTTTCATTAGAGTCGTTTTCATTTCACCGTAAAAGATTAGTCAGACTAACAATATAAGGGTAGTAAACACTAAACCCATTGTTTTCTTTTGTTCTTTTTCAACTACTACGAACTAAATGGTATATTTTCTTTCACGGTCATAAGAAAATCACTCTAACGCTTAAACGAGGTCTTCTGGACAGTGAATACGTTCTCGTAAGTCACAACATACATCTAATTATAATGCTACTTTTCGCTACCCACACTACATCTACAATCGTGTACAATATTGTAACATGAGTTTTATAAAATATACAAAACGTATCTATTTGATTTGCAAACCTTACCTCCCAGAGCAATGTTGATTGGTCTTTCAAATGACAACCGTTTCACATTCCCAAAACTCAACATTGATTTAGCGTGTTTAGGGGAGAAGGGGAAACGGAAAAAATATAATAGTTTTTATGTAAAAAAAAAAAAATATCCTAAGATATTTTGCACATGATTGCAGGTCTTAGCTTCTATGATGTAACAGGACAACATTTATTAAACCAGCTGTATATGATTGTAGTCACGTGACTATTGTTTAGCTTTATTGAGGGGGACATTGGGGGTCTCGAATGGAACACCGTCACCGCAATTTTTTTTAAAGTCACGTGATATACAAAACTTTAAATGAAAAAGTAAATTCAAGTACATGGCTTTTAATGCAATTTTGAATTACTTGAAAAATAATCATACTATACAGCAGTAAGCTACAGCGAAAGGTAAAAATAGCATATTGCGACAAAATGCAGGACCTTTTAGATGACAACCAATAAGCTAAGCAAACATTTTTGTTGGATCGAAAATCGCAACACCGCAAATTTCTGTTTCACCGGACACCGCACATAAAATAACGTAAACACCGCACATCGCAAGGTTTGTCAACACCGCAATTTTTGAGCTTCGTTCACCGCAACACCGCATTAAAAAGACTACTTTTACCCCTCAAATTGTATTCATCCAGTTTTCAACCAGATGCCTTGTCCGCCATATGTAATGAATTAGGGTTGAAGCACGCAGTTTCAACATAAGCATCGATAGCGTATTGTACTAAAGTAACCTTAAACTCTTCTTGTGTTTTGAAAACCATTTAATCGCAGTAAAAACATCTCGCCCTTCTTCTCTCTCACTCACTCACTCACCTCTAAAAACGTACAACGAACGAATAACAACAAAACTGTCCCTTAGGGGGGAAGAGTGCGTAATTCCTTACGCCATAGGACGATTTTTCCGTCTTCTAGTATCAAAACAACTGTTGTTTGAAAAAACAAGAACCGAAGGCATAATATACCTTTTGACAGTTGTTGTCGTTCAACCTCAGCCTCGATAGCGTGTAATATATTCTTTAGAATTTGACTACCGCCCGTGGAATTTTGAAGTGTTTCAATTGTTTGATAATTTGTACATTCCTTAAATAACCACGGGCTGTTTGAAGTGTTTCAATTGTTTGATAATTGTGATATTTTTCAAGGATTTGAAAGTGAAAGTTCTTTGAAAAAAGGGGGAAGCCCCCTTGACATCACGCAACATTTGATTTGATTATCTGTCACGCATTACTGCTCATTCTGATTTTTTCTAGCCTGCGTCACATCCGGACTTTTTCTCGGTTAAATATTTACAATCAAATTTTATTAACACTAGCTAACAAACTGAAATCAAAGCCTCCAAATATATTATTGTAGTATAGCAAGAGAAGCACCGAAATACGTGCATGACGATGTCACGCAAAAACAGGCATCTGGCAAAATCAAAAGTCATGTGACTGCATGTCAGTTCCGAGAAGATATAGTACATCCACTCCATGTTCTTAATAATAAAGCTGTTAGAATAATGACCTTCTCTCATTTTTAGTCACACGCCCCTCCAATATATAAATCTTTGGATATTCTTCAATTTGTCGATATCGTCTCTACGCAAATCCCAACTTTTATTTATGACTATCATAATAATAATCTTCCTAAAGCTTTCTCAAATTATTTTCAAACTATCTCTGATATTTATCACCATCACACTCGCTACTCTAAATCAAATTTTTTTCTACCTCAAGTTAGCACTAATTATGGCAAATCATCCTTAAGATTCTGTGCAATACAAATCTGGAATTCAATTGAGGAGTCTATAAAGTTGCTCCCACGTAAATCATTTATTAAAAAAAAAAGTGCTTAATTAATTATATTTAGACTTTTATTTAGTTCTACTAAACTTTATTATATCTATTATTATTATTATTATCATCATCATCATCATCATCATCATCATCATCATTATTATTATTATTATTATTATTATTATTATTATTATTATTATTATTATTATTATTATTATTATTATTATTATTATTATTATATTTATATAATTAAAGAACACGTCTTTTCACCACTTGTTTAATCTACTGGTGGACTGGCTCGAAAACTTTAGTTACTCCAGTCCACCGGTACCTTTTCTGTGTTATTTAATTTATTTTATATTATAATTAACTATAATATTTATAATTATGTATTCTTTGTATTTAAACTATTTTCTTTGTGTGCAAAAGAAAAGAAAATTGAAATTGAAATTGATCGGTGAGGCAAACAAAAGGCATTGTGTGTTCGTTGCCGTTGCGTATATAGTAATCTAATTCTCGAAACCTTGTCAGCTTACTATATTTGTCTCGTTATTGCTGCAAGTATTGCTACAAGAAGGCATTTCACTTTCAAAGGTATGTTTTGATTTCGAGTTTCGATTCTTGCATGGAACTCGTTCGTTTATTATACAAGTATGTGTGAAAATACAACTAGTATGCTCTCGTCTTTATCCATCTAACATTGATCTAAGGTCGAGCAGATCAGACTCGCATCTCTAAAGAACTGTTAGCAGGGAAGCTAAGGTATGCTCTCGATTCCGGTGTTTATAACGTTCAAGATTCAAATTCTATAAACAATAAATATTTATTTATTCACATCTAGATAAGGCTGTGTGTTCTCGGAGGAAGATGTACATCATCTACTCATTGCTCCTGGTACTTCTATGTCAGAGTTTGAGCTGTCTTTCACAAGAGGTTGTTTCAAGTTCCAGTCAAGCAAGCATCCCGAATGGCGATCCAAGGAACTGTAAAATGTCTTCGTCTATTCACCGCATGGAAGTACTTCCAGGTATAGGCTGGGACAATCTCGAGAACTTAGACAAGAGCCAAGTATTGGAGACAAACTATTCAAGATGCCAAACTACAGCTGATGGTAAATATCTCCTACCAGATCATATCTTCGTAGTCCCGATCAAAAAAAGTAAAGTCGATATGTTCTCGGAGTTGTATGACCACTGGTCCGACTACAAGAGCTCAACAGCACGGTCAATTAACATCGGTGCGCAATATTATTCTGCCTATTCTGTGGTGAGTGGTTCTTTCTCGGCTGACTACCAGTACAACAAAGAGAGGCAAGTAAACGACTTTTCCTTTACGACCCGAGTTGCAGTAAGGCATCTACTGTACACGGTCAAGTCCAATCCTGACGCAACTTTGAGCAAACCATTTCGCAACCGTTTACTCGAAATCGCTGCGAATGTTCAGAACAACAAGACTGACTTAGCATGGTACAATGCACAGCTGCTAGTCCGTGACTTCGGAACTCACTATACTACGAGTGTTGACGCCGGTGCTGCTCTAATGAAAGAAGACCACGTCAAGAACACGTTCCTCAAGGACAAGTCCAAGTCATCGTCAGATATCAAAGCAGCAGCAAGCGCCAATTTCTTTGGTAAGATTGGGCTCAATGTTGAAGTGGAATCCAAGAGCAGTAAAGAATATCTGGAGCAATACACAGGCAACCAGACAACGTCTCGGATTTTAACCCACGGTGGGCCAGCGTTTGGTGGCAATTTTACTGTAAATGACTGGGAAAGAGGTATCGCTAATGAACTAGTCCCGGTTAACAGAGATGGTGATTTACTTCATTATACCATCAACAGCGCGACTCTACCAAGTTTACCTGCCCCAACAGTCGGTCATTTGGCTCAACTAGTAGAGAGAGCTATCGTCTTATACTATAAAGTCAACACCATTCCTGGCTGTACTGATTTTACTGCACCAAACTTCTACTTCCAGGCCAATATTGATGACGGAACCTGCAACAAAACTGCAACGAATTTCACTTTCGGCGGGGTGTACCAGAAATGTTCTTCTTTATTCGCTGGAGCTGGTAACTTGTGTGATAATCTGGAGCAGAAGAACCCATTGACAGGCGGCTTTTCTTGTCCTGATGGCTATGAAGAGGTAAATAAAATAAAATAGGGGTAATTGCGGCGCTATAGGGGTGTCTGGTGCTAGGTACACCCACTTAGATCCTCCCCTGCATGATGTGTGCCTACAAAGATCGGTGCACAAACAATTTAATTCCTTCTACCTTGTGACCAGAGGTTTTTTCTCGTTCAAAGGGTAAGAGAAAAATCCCTCTGGTCACAGCTAGGGTACACTCTTTCTGACACATCAAAATGTATTGCTGCAGTACAAAGTGTGTGTACTAATCTGTTTTCATGATTTTTGAATCATTTAGAAAATGTTTAAAGAAGTTAAAAATGCTTGCTTGTGCTTTATATAAAGCTATTTTTAAAGAGCGTATTTTTGGACATCCGTAGTTTTGAGGATAAATTTCTTTGGCCGTCCTTTTCATCGATTCAGTCATCTTCAGTCATATTAGTTTAGGTTTATTTGTATATTTGTATATAACTCTTATTTCATATAACTTTTATTTGTTTAGCGCATTTGACCATAACTTATACATGGAATTCCGCGCTAAACAAGAAATAAATTATTATATTATCTTATAGGTTTTGTTGATCAGGCCTGGTGGTAAAAGGCCCAGTATTTCAAAATCATACCACAAGACTAAATGTCATGAATCATGTCATAGCTGTGGTTTTCTTTGGCTGAAGAAGTGCTGTAAGGATTTCTGTGAGAATGTACTGTACTACAGCCAGGCCAAGTACGATACTTACTGGTGTGCAGCCAAAGGTATCAACATCTCGTTAGTAATGTATACAACTAATTGCAAAAATAAAAATAACAAAATAAAAATAGGAATTAATTAGAGCACAAATTCACTCAGATACCGCGTTACGCTTACGTACAATTTTGCACCCCTCCCCCCCCCCCCCCCCCAACATCGCCGTAATTATGATTTTAATATATAACTAATATTTTCATATTCATATGTTTTAATAATTTCATTTTATACAAATAAATGTTATATATAGTTTTAGTTAATATAAACAGGGAAGGACCACCCTGTGGATCTGTTAATAAAGTCTTTATTATTATTGTTTATTATATATTATTATTATCACCATCATATAACGATTATTATCATTCCAGGTAAAGTACCCCAAGGTAGTGGGTACCTGTTTGGTGGGGTATACTCTTCAACCATGCCCAACCCTCTAACAGGAAGCCAGAAATGCCCCAATCGATTCTACCCAAGAGTACTAGGTGGCCACTCGTACGTTTGTATCAGCGATGACTACGAGCTTGGCTACCAGTACTCCTTACCATTCGCGGGACTTTTCAGCTGCAGTGCGGGAAACCCACTAGCAATCCCATTCAAAGAGAGTAACGGTATGTTACTTCGAAGTACAAGTCAACTAGAGATGTTCCTGGCTGCTGATGGCAAGAATGGTGCGAATGATTTCTACGGTCCTAAGCGCTGTCCCCATGGCTATAGTCAGCATTTAGTAACAGTTGATAACGAGTGTGAGATCAATTACTGCATCAAAGCTGGCTCATTCAAAGACCAGAAACTCAAGCCTGTTAAACGAATGCCATTCTCACCACGACCTGGGATAAACCCAAACACCACTGAAGCAATCCTCATTGTTGGTGTAAATGGCCAAGTATGGTCCAAAAACTTGACGACTGGAGACTGGGACTTGAAAGATTTCAAGGCAGCACAATCAGGTTCTCCTGAATCTAAAGCAAGGCCTAAAGAAAATTCACACTCTCAAGGATTGTCCACTGGAGCTACAGCAGCCATCAGCATCAGTGCAACTACCTTCATCTGCATTCTAATTGCAGCAACATTCTTTGGGTTCAGAAAGAGAAAACAGCGCATGCGCAAGGGAAGGGGACTGCTTGACTCCTATGCCCAGAGAGAATCCCTTAACCCAGAGGAAGACGGATAGAGATTATATTAGCATCATTGTCACCATCATCTCCCTTTGTACAAGTGGTAGGGGTGATCGGCAGTCTGCATAAATTAGAACTGTTTAAAGTCTTGTTGATTTCAACAAAAGGTACAACTGTGCGATGTTATTGGCAGGCTAAGCTTATTTTTAGTAACAAGTTAAAGCAAAGTAAAAATGACCCAAACACTAATTACTAAATTGTGCAAAATAGTGCTAGTTGAACAAAAGAAAACAACAGAATTAGCATAAAATAGTACAAAATAGTATTACTAATGTTTCATGCTTTTACTGAATGCACTCTATAAGTACGGAGTCATGTTTCATAATTAATTCACTTTTGAGAATCCTAAAAGGTGTAGTACAGGAAATTATTTAAAATTGAAAGTGGTGCTGTTCACCCTAGGCTCAGATTTCAGCCGTTGGGTTTTCGTGCGCCCGCGATACTCTCCCCACTAACGGCTGGGCGCATCGGCTTCGAAACGTGTCGCGCATGTCCGTGACGTAATTATGCTAATAGCATAAAAAAATGGAAACGGAAATAAAATTTGTTGAAATGTAAGCTAATGTAAATAAACTTTCCAACGGCCTGATTGTCAAAAGGTCTTTTATTAAAATTTGTAAATGATTCGAATTCAATTCGAAACAACTCTTAGCAAAACCTGCATATCATTTAGCAATTCCATCGGGTATGTTATTTGTCAAAAGAACGATCGAGACAAATCAGCGCAAAAGCTATTTCAATGGTAAACGTTTTGTTTATTCCAAGTATATAGTCCATTTTTATAGGATTTTAAGAATAATCAAACAATAAAGAAGTAAAATTACAGCTAGAGTCGTTTCGATACACATTGTTGACTCTTTAAGAGAGCCGCTTGAGTATATGTTACAACCGCGCATAATAAACCAGTTTTAATTTGAAAGTAAACATTTTGGATTTAAACGTAGTTATTCTAAGAATATAGCTGTGTATTTTAGGTTTATTGAGAAAAAAAATCAAGTATTAAATAAAGACGATAATTACGAGTTTCGATACAAATGACAACTTACAATCACCGCCGTAATTTAAAATGAAAACTTCGTAGTTGTTTAGCATATTACTCATTCGCCATCCTCTTCTTGGCCTATCAAGGCAGTCTTAATGTCTTTGGATGTTAAGAAGTTCTCTTGGTCTCTCATGAGAGAAACCAAAGGTAAAATAACCAAAACAATGGATCCTTCCATGGTGGAAAACAAGCGGCGCTGATTGATTTTCCTGAGCCAGTCGGTAGATAAACAAAAACATCTTTGCCTTTTACTTATTCCTTCGTTGAATATCCTTAGATTTCTCGAAACCAAACGATTTCAAAGCATTTGAACAAGCACTTTCGAAGTCACTCTTATCCGCCATAATGTTCACAATGAATTTTAATTTATTAATATTATGCCCCTCGATTTTCGAGGGGCAAATCGCTGATTGGCTGAGAAAAACAATGCCAAGCCGATGCGCCCAGCCGTTAGTGGGGAGAGTATCGCGGGCGCACGAAACCCCAACGGCTGAAATCTGAGCCTATGTTCACCCCTACCACTTGGACAAAGGGAGTCCCCCACCCCCATCTCTAAAAATACTTAATACATCATAACAATCTTTATCTCATAGATACTGAGATTTACACACGAAAATCTAATTGAGTAAATTTTCGTTCGTGCGATGAATTTAGCCAATAAGAAAGGCGAACGACGTTTTTCACTAGTGAAAAAGCACCGTTCGCCTTTCTGATTGGACGAACGATGTATTTTCACTAGTGAAAATTATCGTTCGTCCAATCAGAAACACGATCAACGAACACTCACTGTCAACAACTAAAACTGGCACCTTTGCGACTTTAGCGAAAATGGCTGCAGAAGGCTCCAGATTTGCAGGATTTGTATTACTATACTCGCCAATTCCGTAGATTCGTTTATTGAAGAATAAGAAAATCCAAATACTGTGAAAAAGACGAAAAGATATGTCTCTTTGTTGACCAAGTTTCTTCAAAATAAAGGTGAAACACGCGGCGAGATAGCTGACATTCCCCTCCTGCTGAGCTGAATGAATTTATCAGTGAATTTTTCGTGTGTGTGCGAACCAAAGAAGGACAAGAGTATACGAACCATCTTCGCTACGAGGGATGTTGTCCAGTTTCGAAAGACATTTTAAATCAACGCCGTAACCAAACAGCATTATCAATGATCTTGTGTTTGAAAAAACACGAAAAACAATAACCTCCAAGCAGAAACAGCTAAAGAAACTAGGGAAGGGAAACAAACCCAAGTTTGTAAGTTAAATTTCTAATTTGTAAGTTATTTATACCTCCTTCGGTAAACATGCATGTTCAACAATGTATTACTTTCAAACTTTCTGCCTTGAATTTGTAAATTATGTATTAAATAATTAAACGAAATTAAATTGAGTTTATACATATTAAGAGAAGATTTCTGTAAATACCATGCAAACGCGGCAACACTCAAAAAATCGATTTTGCTCATATTTTAACCATAGGTAGCCCTCAACATGAAACAAATCATGATGCCTTTAGTTAAGAAAAATATTGCATATTTTACGAGAAAATCGCAAAAAACGAAATTTCGTCAAATCGCTGCTTCGAGTAGCTAATTTTTATGTCAACTTTGACGACCCCGTTTGGCAAAATTAATTACTTTAATTACTCCAAACTTTCATAATATTGTTTAATGGCATCTTAACTTTAAACTCAAGCTTTTATAGAAATATTCAGTTCCTTAAAGATATTATTCTATTCATTTTTCTATGTCATATTTTTCGCCTTAGAAAAAGTAGGGTAAAAACAAAAAAATATTTTACTATGTGCAGCACAAAACTTTTCAGAAATAATCTGGGTTCTGAATGTTAAGGTATTGAATATATAACTGTGAAAAATTCAGCTTGGGTAAATGTAATTGAGCGAAGTTATTGAGCTGCGAACTTTCGCAAAATCTTGCTTATTATGCATATTCTACTGTCGGCTAACACATTCAATTTGCCAAGTCGCGGACGTGATTTCCATAAATGATCACATTTTCTTTCTTTTTAGCAGGAAAATGCTATCAAATAAAATCAGTACAACCCAAGCAATGTTTACATTTTAATTAGTTTTGAAAAATATTGCATGTTTTACGAGAAAAGTCTCGAAAAACAACATTTCGTCAAATCGCTGCTTCGATCGAGACGCTAATTTGTCTGTCAACTTTGACGGCCTCGTATGACAAAATTAACTACTTTAATGACTCCAAAACTTATTAATATTGTTTATTGACATCTTAAGTTTAAAGTCAAGAATTTACAAAAATATCTAGTTATTTGAAAGGTAAAAATAGCATATTGCGACAAAATGCAGGACCTTTTAGACCGATGACAACCAATAAGCTAAGCAAACATTTTTGTTCGATCGAAAATCGCAACACCGCAAATTTCTGTTTCACCGGACACCGCATATAAAATAACGTAAACACCGCACATCGCAAGGTTTGTCAACATCGCAACTTTGAGCCTCGTTCACCGCAACACCGCATTAAAAAGACTACTTTTACCCCTCAAATTGTATTCATCCAGTTTTCAACCAGATGACTTGTCCGCCATATGTAATGAATTAGGGTTGAAGCACGCAGTTTCAACATAAGCATCGATAGCGTATTGTACTAAAGTAACCTTAAACTCTTCTTGTGTTGTGAAAACCATTTAATCGCAGTAAAAAATCTCGCCTTTCTTCTCTCTCACTCACTCACCTCTAAAAACGTACAACGAACGAATAACAACAAAACTGTCCCTAAGGGGGGAAGAGTGCGTAATTCCTTACGCCATAGGACGATTTTTCCGTTTTCTAGTATCAAAACAACTGTTGTTTGAAAAAACAAGAACCGAAGGCATAATATAGCTTTTCACAGTTGTTGTCGTTCAACCTCAGCCTCGATAGCGTGTATTATTATATGACTGGTTAATTTCGTGCAATCTGATTGGCTCGCGCGCGGGCTGTATTTTGCGTATCACGGACCACGGACTATATTTTTATCTGCCGGACTTGTGTCCCGGATGTAGTAAGCTTCGCGGTTTTCAAACTCTGTTGTCTTTCTGTCTGTACAGAATCCGATAAAATAAACAAAAACCAACTGACTGATCAGTGAAAATCAAGGGCTAAGTGGCGAGCATCCCTAGTTTTTGTAACATTTTTGACAAGCAAAATTTGAGAAAATCAAATAAGAAATATTGCAAAAAATACAGGAGAGAATACACAAAAGTTTGTAGGAATACACAAAAGTTGTTTTTAATTCTCTAAAGAACATAACATTCGTTTACATACCTCAATAATAGTTGAAAAATATACTTTTAGTTTTCATCTATCCTTGTAAACAACACCCGACGGCGGTGAGTTGAGCTATCTTAGTTTTGTTGCCGATATGTCGTTGCTTTTCATTCACTTTTAAAAAGCTTTAAAATTCACCATAACTTTGTCTACTAAAGTTAACAACGTTTTGAAGACAAGAAGTTTTGTTGTCTTTCTTTTTCTGCATATATACAAAAGGTTCAAACATCTTTAAAAAGGTCGGTTAACTTGATTCAAAGTCCTGTCAGCGATCCTCATGCTTTCTTCTTCATAAATTATTGCACAGACAAATTAATTCCGTCAACAGTTGACGATGGGTTTGATTAAAGTTCTTATTATATATTATTTATCGAAAAATAAGATTCCGTAGGCTCTATTTTTCGATGCAAACGTCCACAAGACCGACGAATTTCAACTCGTTTCAACAACCACGGGCAACAACCATCGTGGCTCACTTGCTTATGTCAGCTAAAATCCTTTGTAATATACTTGTTTTTTGTTTCTTGACTTTCTTTGATGTTGAGATACAAACAAAACCCTTTGTCTTTAAATGATATTTGACTTGGAATGATGAAGAAAGCTGCAGTAATTTTAATATTTTGGCATTAAAATTTCTGTAAGTTCGTTGAGTCAGCCGTCACATCAGGAATAAAATTAAAACCGGTTTCAACAGGTTTCAACCCGCTCTTTTCAGTAAAACTACTGCATGGGAAGCCATTCGAAAGCAACGCGCGTCGTACAAAACAAATTATTACTTTCTCTCTTTAAAATAGTCATATAATAAACGAGTTATTAACCTCGCTTGCTCGGTCGCTGCGCTCGTCCCGTACTGTCAAGACCTCGGTCTGATATTTTCCATACAGACCTCGCGCTCGGTTAATAACCTCTTAATATATTCTTTAGAATTTGACTACAGCCCGTGGTAATTTAAGGAATGTACAAATTATCAAACAAACACTTTTAAGTTAAAAAATAAAAAATAAAAAATAAAAATATCAAACAATTGAAACACTTTTAAAAAAGTGTTTCAATTGTTTGATAATTTGTACATTCCTTAAATTACCACGGGCTGTTTTAAGAGTTACAATTGTTTGATAATTTGTACATTCCTTACATTACCACGGGCTGTTTTAAGAGTTACAATTGTTTGATAATTTGTACATTCCTTAAATTACCACGGGCTGTTTTAAGAGTTACAATTGTTTGATAATTTGTACATTCCTTAAATTACCACGGGCTGTTTTAAGAGTTACAATTGTTTGATAATTTGTACATTCCTTACATTACCACGGGCTGTTTTAAGAGTTACAATTGTTTGATAATTTGTACGCTCCTTAAATTACCACGGGCTGTTTTAAGAGTTACAATTGTTTGATAATTGTAATATTTTTCAAGGATTGGGCCTCGACTCGATAGTGAAAGTTCTTTAAAAAAGGGGAAACCCCCTTGACGTCATCACGCAACATTTGATTTGATTATCTGTCACGCATTACTGCTCATTCTGATTGATTTTGTCTTGCTTTAAATATTTACAATCAAGTTTTATTAAATTAACTGCTCATGTAACACTAACACACTGAAATCAAAGCCTCCAAATATATTATTGAAGTATAGCACTGAAGACTAGAGAAGCACTGAAATACATGCATAACGATGTCACGCCAATCTCGAACCCCGAGCCTTCGTTCCTCTTGGCCAGCCGAGTAACGTAAGACTCTGGGGGACCGGAATTCTATGCTTATGCTGATTGGCCCTTGAAAATACAATGGTCAGACCGGAAACAGACGAAGTAAAAGCTCTGATTGGTCCATCATGTAAACAAATGTACATTCAAAATGTAAATTTTACGATTACATGCAATACGACGTCAACGGTTCTTTAATACTAGATAGAATATTAAATATCGTCGTTTACGAGTCGCGAAGCGAAGAGATATTGTATCGCCACTAAGCGATGATTATCGAGTCGCGAAGAAAATTAGAATACACACAAAATACTTCTTTAAACTATTCTAAGCCTTGGCAATCCTCAGACCTCTGGCATCCAGTTATTTACTAAAGGTCAATCGTACTACGAAAGCAAACTAATAACCGTTGGAAAACTATAAATAAATCGACGGTTAAAGCGATCTGAATTGAAGAAGATTTAGACGCGTTTTTATATCATTATAAATCCTGATGGCCGTTAAAAATCTTCCTAAACTTTAAATGTTTCATTAGTGAGGAAAATGTTTATATTTTGGCTTAGAAAATATTTAAAATGCTACTAGGTCAATAATATTTTGAATGTCATTAACGTACTAAGTAACACAGGATGCCCAATCCCACAGATCATTATAATATTAACTAAGCATGCGCAATAGAAACCGGAACTCCAAAATCGGAGCTGAAAATTCCGTTCCCCCAGAGTCTAATGTCGGGCGCCATAAGACCGCTGACAAAAAGCCAGACGTGACGCTGGGCTCGAGATTGATGTCACGCAAAAACAGACATCTGGCAAAATTAAAAGTCATGTGACTGCATGTCAGTTCCGAGAAGATAGTTCTATCGGTGAGGCAAACAAAAGGCATTGTGTGTTCGTTGCCGTTGCGTATATAGTAATCTAATTCTCGAAACCTTGGCAGCTTACTATATTTGTCTCGTTATTGCTGCAAGTATTGCTAAAAGAAGGCATTTCACTTTCAAAGGTATGTTTTGATTTCGAGTTTCGATTCTGGGAACTCGTTCGTTTATTATACTAGCGTGTGTGAAAGTACAACTAGTATATTTTCGTCTTTATCTATCTAAGGTCGAACAGATCAGACTCGCATCTCTAAAGAACTGTTAGCAGGGAAGCTAAAGGTATGTTCTCGATTCCTGTTTCAAAACATTCCGGTGTTAACGTTAATTAATCAAATTCTATAAACAATAAATATTTATTTATTCACATCTAGATAAGGCTGCGTGTTCTCGGAGGAAGATGTACATCATCTGCTCATTGCTCCTGGTACTTCTATGCCAGAGTTTGAGCTGTCTTTCACAAGAGGTTGTTTCCAGTCAAGTTCCCAATGGCGATCCAAGGAACTGTAAAATGTCTTCTATTCACCGCATGGAAGTACTTCCGGGTATAGGTTGGGACAATCTCGAGAACTTAGACAAGAGCCAAATATTGGAGACAAACTATTCAAGATGCCAAACTACAGCTGATGGTAAATATCTCCTACCAGATCATATCTTCGTAGTCCCGATCAAAAAAAGTAAAGTCGATATGTTCTCAGAGTTGTATGACCACTGGTCAGACTACAAGAGTTCAACGGCACGGTCGATTAACATCGGGGCGCAATTTTTTTCTGTTGTGAGTGGCTCTTTCTCGGCTGACTACCAGTACAACAAAGAGAGACAAGTAAACGACTTTTCCTTTACGACCCGAGTTGCAGTAAGGCATCTACTGTACACGGTCAAGTCCAATCCCCACGCACCTTTGAGCAAACCATTTCGCAACAGTTTACTCGAAATCGCTGCGAATATTCAGAACAACAAGACTGACTTAGCATGGTACAATGCACAGCTGCTAATCCGTGACTACGGGACTCACTACACTACGAGTGTTGACGCCGGTGCTGCTCTAATGAAAGAAGACCACGTCAAGAACACGTTCCTCAAGGACACGTCCAAGTCATCGTCAGATATCAAAGCAGCAGCAAGCGCCAATTTCTTTGGTAAGATTGGGCTCAATGTTGAAGTGGAATCCAAGAGCAGTAAAGAATATCTCGATCAATACACAGGCAACCAGACAACGTCTCGGATTTTAACCCACGGTGGACCAGCGTTTGGTGGCAATTTTACTGTAAATGACTGGGAAAGAGGTATCGCTAATGAACTAGTCCCGGTTAACAGAGATGGTGATTTACTTCATTATACCATCAACAGCGCGACTCTACCAAGTTTACCTGCCCCAACAGTCGGTCATTTGGCTCAGTTAGTAGAGAGAGCTATCGTCTTGTACTACAAAGTCAACACCATTCCGGGCTGTACTGATTTTACTGCACCAAACTTCTACTTCCAGGCCAATATTGATGACGGAACCTGCAACAAAACTGCAACGAATTTCACTTTCGGCGGGGTGTACCAGAAATGTTCTTCTTTATTCGCTGGAGCTGGTAACTTGTGTGATAATCTGGAGCAGAAAAACCCATTGACAGGCGGCTTTTCTTGTCCTGATGGCTATGAAGAGGTAAATAAAATAAAATAGTGGTAATAGGCCCTTTGCAGGACAAGGTCACGTGACCTAATTTGACCTTGTCACTCAAAAAAATGTCAGCAAAGCTCAGCCAAAATGCCAAAAATCAATAGAGCATGCTAAAACAAACACTCTCTGAAATTTTGAACTTGATAGCTTTAAAAGCAAAGCTGTAGGAATTTTTCAAAATCGCTCAAATTTACAAGAGTTTGTATAGCTGACTGGCAAGGCTTGCCAGTCAGTCATACAATCTTTGTTAGTTTTGACGATTTCAAAAAATTATTATGGCTTCACTTTTAAAGCTATCAAGTTCAAACTTTCAGAGAGTGTTAGTTTTAGCATGCTCTATTGATTTTTGGCACTTTGGTTGAGCTTTGCTGACATTTTTTAAGTGACAAGGTCAAATTGGGTCACGTGACCATGTCCTGCAAAGGGCCTATTGCGGTGCTAGGGGTGTCTGGTGCTAGGTACACCCACCTAGATCCGCCCCTGCATGATGTGTGTCTCGGTGCATAAACAATTCAATTCCTTTAATTAAGGGTAAGAGAAAAATCCCTCTGATCACAGCTAGGGTAGACTCTTTCTGAAACATCAAAATGTATTGTTGCAGTACTAATTGTGTACTAATTTTTTCCCCTGCTTTTTTAAGCGTTTAGAAAATGTTTAAAGAAGTTAAAAATGCTTGCTTGTGCTATATATAAAGCTTTTTAATAGAGCGTATTTTTGGTGTTATTTGCATGGTCATCCTTAAATCTCTTTGATCTTCAATCATGTATTTACTAACTTTGTTAAAATTTACACTTTTTGTTGATATTTGATATTAGTTTATAACTTTAGGATTTTTAGATGTATGATTATATTTAACATTTCTTTTTTGTGTTACGTTTATTTCTTTAGCGCATTTGATCATAAGTTATTACATGGAATTCAAGCTATCTGAAGAAATGATGTTTAATATTTATATATTGCGCATTTTAACATTTGAAATATGATCAAATGCGCATATCAATGTCAGTAAACTTTTATATAATAATAATAATAATAATAATTTTTATTATTATAATAAAACACATACACCTACTTGCAAGAAAGTTGACATACGAAAAAAGAACATTTGTATTTAGTGTGTTAGGAATAAATTAAAAGTACAAAAGAAAGAGTTCGGCTTCAGTGGTCATCTTTTGTACTTTTAATTTATTCTTAACCCACTAAATACAAATGTTCTTTTCGTATGACAACGTTCTTGCAAGTAGGTGTAAGTGTTATTATATTATTATTATTATCTTATAGGTTTTGTTGATCAGGCCTGGTGGTAAAAGGCCCAGTATTTCAAAATCATACCACAAGACTAAATGTCATGAATCATGTCATAGCTGTGGTTTTCTTTGGCTGAAGCAGTGCTGTAAGAATTACTGTGAGAATGTACTGTACTACAGCCAGGCCAAGTACGATACTTACTGGTGTGCAGCCAAAGGTATCAACATCTCGTTAGTAATGTATACAACTAATTGCAAAAAATATCTCTTACATTATTAGTAATTTCCAGAGGTTAGTAAGGAAGGAATACCAAAAGAGTTCAGCTTGAGTGATATTCTATTAATTAATTCCTTGGTTTTACAAAAGTCAGGACAACGTTCTTGCCATAAGGTCTCAATCTTCTAGCCAGGAACAAGTGTCCTACTAATTGGAGAGGCTCACAATCCAGCTACCGTTAATGTAGATGAAATATTGTAGCACACAATTTAATCGTATTTAACCTGAACATTATGATTACGTATATATTATTATTATCACCATCATATAACGATTATTATCATTCCAGGTAAAGTACCCCAAGGTAGTGGGTACCTGTTTGGTGGGGTATACTCTTCAACCATGCCCAACCCTCTAACAGGAAGCCAGAAATGCCCCAATCGATTCTACCCAAGAGTACTGGGTGGCCACTCCTACGTTTGTATCAGCGATGACTACGAGCTTGGCTATCAATACTCTTTACCATTCGCGGGACTTTTTAGCTGCAGTGCAGGAAACCCGCTAGCAATCCCATTCAAAGAGGGTAACGGTACGTTACTTCGAAGTACAAGTCAACTAGAGATGTTCCTGGCTGCTGATGGCAAGAATGGTGCGAATGATTTCTACGGTCCTAAGCGCTGTCCCCATGGCTATAGTCAGCATTTAGTAACAGTTGATAACGAGTGTGAGATCAATTACTGCATCAAAGCTGGCTCATTCAAAGACCAGAAACTCAAGCCTGTTAAACGAATGCCATTCTCACCACGACCTGGGATAAACCCAAACACCACTGAAGCAATCCTCATTGTTGGTGTAAATGGCCAAGTATGGTCCAAAAACTTGACGACTGGAGACTGGGACTTGAAAGATTTCAAGGCAGCACAATCAGGTTCTCCTAAATCTAAACCAAGGCCTAAAGAAAATTCACACTCTCAAGGATTGTCCACTGGAGCTACAGCAGCCATCAGCATCAGTGCAACCACCTTCATCTGCATTCTAATTGCAGCAACATTCTTTGGGTTCAGAAAGAGAAAACAGCGCAAGGGAAGGGGACTGCTTGACTCCTATGCCCAGAGAGAATCCCTTAACCCAGAGGAAGGCTGATAGAGATTATATTAGCATCATTGTCACCATCATTTCCCTTTGTACAAGTGGTAGGGGTGATAGGCAGTCAGTTTTGAAAATGACCCTTAAAGTTAATTCTGCATAAATTAGAACTGTCAAAGGTACAACTGTGTGGTGTTTTTGGCAGGCTAAGCTTATTTTTAGTAACAAGTTAAAGCAAAGTAAAAATGACCCAAACACTAATTACTAAATTGTGCAAAATAGTGCTAGTTGAACAAAAGAAAACAACAGAATTTGCATAAAATAGTACAAAATAGTATTACTAATGTTTCATGCTTTTACTGAATGCACTCTATAAGTACGGAGTCATGTTACATAATTAATTCACTTTTGAGAATCCTAAAAGGTGTAGTACAGGAAATTATTTCCAACCCTAAAAGTGGTGCTGTTCACCCCTACCACTTGGACAAAGGGAGTCCCCCAACCCCAGGCGCCATCTCTAAAAATACTTAATAAATCATAACAATCTTTATCATTCTATTTACCATCATCATAATCTTATCATTATCATTGATACCAAGTATTATATCAACATTATTACATCAACACCATCATCAATATCATTGTTCTCATTAACATTAGCCTGCTCTTAGGAGATTGGGGAGAGGAGAAGGGGAGGGGGAGGGGAGAGGAAGGAAGAGCTTGCAATGATGACCCTGGTTTTCCTAATACACCCCCTAATTAGTATTACACTAGAGCTGTCAAACTCACGTGTAAGAATTGCCAGGTACAGTTTCTCTCTCCCCCAGTCCCTTAGAGAGCAGCTACGCAGGCTACATCAACATTGTTATATAGAAATTTAGCATTGCATCAATGTATTAAGTGCATTAATTTAGTGCTTTATTAGAATAGTTTATTAATAGAGATTGTTAATAAAGATGTCATACTACTCTTACTTAGCTATAAACAAATATAGGAGAATATGTAGACAAACTATCAACATTGAATTAGCTAAATTGCACTGCTTAATAAAAAGGTTTTAAATGTTTAGTTTGAAATTTATTTGACTAGACAGAACAATAAAAAACTATTCGCTTAAAAAAAATACAATATTGATAAAGAGAATATTTATTTACAAAAAATACATGGCAGACAAATCAAATCATGTTTAGGTTTTATCGAGAAGAGTGCCACGTGTTTTTTTACCAAAGCCATCTTTTGATTCCTAAAAAGGCAACAATAATTTATCATTGATATGAAAATAAATGGAAGCTAGTGGGTAAACTAGTATAGGCTGCAATGGTGTTTGTTATAAACGATAGGTAATATAATGAAAATTATTTGTAACACCGTAAAAAATGTTGATATATGAAAATAGTTTGCCTCTGATAAGCCAATAGTTGGTTAATGAATGGTTAAGGGATGGGAAGACACAAATGTGAAAAAGGATGAAAAGTGAAACGGGAAAAGATTAAGTTGTGAAATAGGAAAAACATTAATAAATATGGAGGAATTCAAAACCTTTCAGGTGAATGTATATTAAGTAGATAACTTGTTTTATTATATAAACTTCAGTGAAATATCAGGTGATCTCCAGCGCGAAAAAGTAATATCTTCACATTGTGAAAATAACATGTTATTTCACATGTGAAATAACGGGTTACCATGGATACTCCATGCATTTTCTAGATTTTTAAGAATTTTTTATGCATATCTTGAAAAAACGTTTGCTATTTCATTTGTCATGAGTTTATATTAATAATAAACAGAGATACGCGCTTGGAGATACGGATTTTATTTTCTCATGTTCAAATGATAACAATTGAACACTTGAAGATAAAATCCATATCTCTGTGCACCAATGTATTATATCCTCTATGTCTCATTTACTTAATTTTTTGACACAAGTTCACAGATGGAAAAGAATAACAAAATGAAATAGCAAAATGATTCAGAAGTGAAATGGGAAAGAGGATGAGAAGCAAAATGAGAAATGTGTTTTCTACCTGATCAGCTGCTCGTTTTTGTGCTGTGGTTTTTCGTTCAAGTTGTTTTTCAATTATCTTTGCATTGTGTGAATATGAAGATGCAACTTCATGCTAGAAAAAGAAAAAGCATTATCATTAACATCATAACTAGATCAGACTTCATACTACTGTGGTACCTCTATTAAGCGGTCACCCTCTATTAGGCAGCCACAATAACCAAAAAGCCATCTATTCCTTTACCTATTCTATACCTCTATTCAGTGGCAAATCTCTCTTAAGCAGCCACTTTGGAAAGTCCCAATTATAATAGAATAATAGAAGACCCCTTAATAGAAGTACCAACATCATAAAATCAATAGGGACCTCAGAATTAAAATCAATGTTGTGTGGATACTGACAATTTGCAAACACTCCACTAAGCCAATCGCAACACAAAATGATCCTAAAAGGAATTCAAAGACTGGTATATAAGATTTACTAAACATCATTACATACTCATTGCCTGATTATAATAAGACTAACAATAGCAGTCGAAATGTTGCAGTCCAAACCTTCCACATTCGAAAGACACACAGATTAGTCTCTAGCAATGTGAGTCTTTGTTCACCTTCTATGCAAAGGCAAAGCCACCTTTCAAAATGGTGCAGAGAACTGTCAAAGGAACCATATTTATTATTATTTTTCAATATTGTATTGACCAACCTGTTCGATCTCTTCTTCTTCCTCATCAATAGTTGATACAGTAACAGAACCAAATTTTCCAAACTCTTTTGTTCTTTTTGTCATCATAACCTGGAAAGGGAATGGAATGGTATTATCTATAAACAACATAATTTTTTTAATTGATGCTTTAAGAAAAATAAAGCTATCATATGATAGACATTTACCATTATAACAATAACTTGTGAAAGTTTGAGAAAAAACGATTAAATTTGCAAGAAGCTATAAGAGTTTGAAAAATCAGAATAACACCAAAACGAAGCATCAAAGGCCTCAGCAGAAAATTACATACAAAGCTCTACATTTTTCATTAAGCTTAACTTCTTTAGCATTTTAGCCAGAGCATCAAAACCTTCCAAACATGCCTATTTCAGGTGGTTGTTTCATATGACAGTGTTAAAATATTAAAATATCTGACAGTGTTTACTTGAAAAATAATTTTCCAGTACATATTATGGTATTTATGAAAGTGGTCTATAAACCTTTTATAGGGGTCCTCTCAGACCTTAAACTGGATAGATTCATAAAGTATAAAATGGCTAATTTGTTGAGGTCAGATTTCAGAACAAATTTTTGACAGATACAGTCAAACTATAATTTTACAGTCTAGATATAAAAATGTAATGTACATAGAATTTCAACTAATAAATTATTATGAATTAGTTATCATCATTTGGTCAATCTTGCTTGAATCTCTTTTCTGTCAATGTTTGTCCTTGATAGCTATTAAAGTTTCTCAGGAAGGCAGCTTGCATGGTCCTTCTGTTCGGCTATGGACATTTGTGCATGATGACCAATATATACAAAATTAATGTAGTAGAGTACAAACACTAAAAGTGTGCAATACTGTACTATTTACTACTAAATAGTGTTGATTAAACAATAGGGAACAAAAGAATTTGCATAATTTAGCAGTATTTAGTGGTATTTATGTTGCACACTTTTAGTGTTTGTACTCTAGTGTTTGCACCGCTATAGTAGGAATAATGCTTGCCAATTTCACTTTACCCCTGTCATGGTTGTTTATTAATAACCAAATTCTAAACTTGATATTTTGTTAATTTTGTACCTTATTTGATGTCTTTTTTTCATTGACTGGTGTTTTTTGTCCACTTTGTACAGTTGCACCTAACCATATGAATACAATAAGAATAGAATTATAAATTGAATCAGCAATTGAAATGGTGCTTTGATCTTGTAAAGAAAGAATGTAGTAAGGAGTGTGCATGGAAAATGTTTAAAATTAATTTTTTTTTTTAGAATTTGGTATGTGCAATAAACAATAAATGAATATGCTCTTTCTATTATATATAAAAGATATGTGGACAATAACAGAGATCAGAACTTTAGGCTTGTTTTAGTTGAAACCTGCAGACCATTTTCGAGTCTTAAGCCTACTTTATAGTAGATGAACACCTCGTAAATGCTTTTCTGGTCAATTCCACATGAGAGATCATGGAAAAAATGCATTTCTAAAGTAAAGCAAAACTCCATTTGGACTTCAAACTGTACTAAAATATAACCACAAAATCTTCTGTGAAGTGTAACGTCTGTAACAAAGAACGGACCTTCTATGAATAGCGAGGAATATTATTATTATTTGTATACATATGTTTGTATGCCATGGAATTAATTCACCCTCCCTACCCCTATGACCAGTTATTAGACAGCCTAGTACATACCATCAATTACAAAAGTAACATTGAGATCTTTTTTTGAATGTCTGTAAAAGAGCCATAAGCCACATCTAAAATAAAAAACGTCAAGATCCTAGCTTAGACTTCCAGGGCTTTAACATGTCTTACAGTGCAATTACTAAAACCGGAGCCACCAAAACATAATTATCCAATAAAGATCGAGAATATAAACAATAGAATCTCTACAAACTTTTTTTTCTTAAAATGCTAATAATTGTCATTAAATGTGAACGGAATAGATCAATATTGAATAAGAAACAGCTTAGCCTGTGAGAACCCTGTACACGCTTTTTGTTTGGTCTAAAAATATTGCTATTTTGAAATTGTTTGGAGTGGCCCCGGTTTCAGTAGTTGCACTGTAAAAGGGTAAATTAGGACAACAATACACCAGCTTTCAATGTACAGCTCAGCATCATGTGATATGTTCTTTTGTATTTATGTACAGCTCAGCTTCATGTGATATGTTCTTTTGAATTTATGTACAGCTCAGCTTCATGTGATATGTTCTTTTGTATTTATGTACAGCTCAGCTTCATGTGATATGTTCTTTTGTATTTATGTACAGCTCAGCTTCATGTGATATGTTCTTTTGTATTTATGTACAGCTCAGCTTCATGTGATATGTTCTTTTGTATTTATGTACAGCTCAGCATCATGTGATATGTTCTTTTGTATTTATGTACAGCTCAGCTTCATGTGATATGTTCTTTTGTATTTATGTACAGCTCAGCTTCATGTGATATGTTCTTTTGTATTTATGTACAGCTCAGCATCATGTGATATATTCTTTTGTATTTATGTACAGCTCAGCTTCATGTGATATGTTCTTTTGTATTTATGTACAGCTCAGCATCATGTGATATGTTCTTTTGTATTTATGTACAGCTCAGCTTCATGTGATATGTTCTTTTGTATTTATGTACAGCTCAGCATCATGTGATATGTTCTTTTGTATTTAGTACAGTATCAAAGAATATAAACATGAACGAACAATAGAAATGCTGCATATTTCTGCTCTTTGACCAATTTATCTACAATTGAAGAACTTGAGTTAACTGGTATATGTTTGATAGTACTTGGTGCAGAATGAATAACATACTTACTTTTTACATTTTTGTCTAAACTGTCTTTCCACTCCCCCTTTCCTGCAACAGGAGTAAACATTTTAGGATAAAATAACGATTGGCTGATCGCATAATGATTATATGATTGTGCTATAATAGAAATACAAATTATTCTCAACTAACAATGATTTCAAGTCAAATCTTTTGGGCCAAGTTTTTGTTTCTGCTAATACGAACAATAACGATTTGAAAATTAATGTGAGTTTGGCTTATAAATAGGATACAAACATACAATGTTACATAGGGTACCTTTTGAGGAAGACAACATCTCCATCAACACTGTTGAGTTTATAGGCATGTTTACTGGCATCTATAACTCTTGCAGTGTCCAGTTTTCTGAGAGGTAGTTTATCAAGGGTACAATCTGACAAAACAATGTTGTGAATTATTGACATCCAAACATCAAACTTGCGAGTCAAAATGCAAGTTAACGAGTAAAATATCCAGCCATATTACACATTAAACTGTTTAATAAGTTATTTATTATCCAATCAAAAGGTTTTTGTTCTTTTATAATGCGAAATATTGTTTTACTTGAGCGCTAGATAGACGAGTAAAAATATCGCTATGACTAGTTGGATAATAAGTATAATTTAACTCAATATTAGAAGTATAATAAAGCATCTCCTGTGTGCTGCTGACCAATCATTTTGATCATTATAATCATCATCAACAACATCCCTATCATCATAATTATTATCATCATTATTATCAACATCGTCATCATTATCAACATCATTATCATCATTATTATCACCATTATCAACATCATGATTATCATGACTATCAACATCATGATTATCATCATTATAATCAGATTCATTATTAACATCATAATCATCACCAAATGTTATTATCATCATTATCAACATCATGATCATTATCAACTGCGTGATAATCAAAATTTAGAACTAGTAATAATATTATTGTGGCCTCGTAAATAATCCTGGGTACCAGAATTTATTTTCTACAGTGATATCAAAATACGAGATCGACAAGAAACCCTCTGGTTTCTTGGGTATTCTCTCCACTTTACCACGCCGTATTGGTATTCGCTCTATTTCAAAATACTTAACAAAAAAACAACATAAGACAAAAACATATAAGTTATAGTTTGAGCTTTTAATAAACAGTTATATTTGAAATAGAGTTTGTAAACTGATCATACAAAAAAGTAATTGTATGCAGGTTTGTCAAAATAATTATTTAAGCTTACTCACCTAAAATCATGGCCATTTGTCCGCACAAACAATAATATACAAACAAAGCTGTATCGTCTGCATTATATTCTTCTTTATCCTTGGTATCAGAGCATACAATACTTCGAGAAATTACTTTTGGCATCGTCAAACAAACGTTCTTCGAAAACTGGAAAGAACACTGAAGGCACTCGAGCTGCTAATGGTCAGCGGTTATCAAAAACAACAGGAAGCCCAAATTTTTTTGAAAACACAGCCCCAAAAACCGTGAAAACATTTAATTATGAAAACATTTCTAATTTAAACGGCTAAAATAAGGTAATTTTATTTGCAATAGTTAGACTTTGTAGATAAACTTGAATAATAAGTTTTTAACTCGGTTACAAAGAAAAAAGAGTAAAAATAAATTACCCAAAACAATCGCCTTCCAAGAGGTTCGAACTCACGACCTCAGCGTCTTCATTTTACCCTCAGAATCTTTTTTTACCCTCCCTCCCTCCCTCCCTCCCTCCCTCCGTCCCTCCCTCCCCAAAAACAAAAATTTAAATCAAATAAAAATGAAAATTTGGGACGATACTGGTTTTTGCGCATACATTTTTGCGCATATAACTACGCACAGCCTAAGTTTTTGTGAGATTTTGTACTCTTCGCCACGAACTTAAAACCGGAATATTTTGAATGGAAATATTCCATCAAATAGTTTTACATGTTTGGGAGATTGAATGTTGTTCAAAACATCACTATTATAGCTAAAAACGGTATTTGCGTAAAACTAGTGTATGTCAATATAATTACGCACATCCGGAGTTTTTGTAATTAATTTCACACTTAAAAGAGTTTAAAACCGGGTTTTTTTAATGGAAATCTTCCACCGTAATAGTTTTACATGTTTTGGAGATTTAATGTTGTTCAAAACACTGCTATTATAGCTTAAAAACGGTTTTTGCGCAAATATTGCTGTCCATTCCGACAAAACCAAATATATGTTCATTGACACTACTCAGAAGCTTATTCGCCTACCAGATAAAAACCTCTCACTGCCCTTATATAACCACTCGCTAACTCAGTCTTATACAGAACGACTCCTTGGTGTTTACATTGATTCCAATCTCTCATGACTACCTCCACTCATATTAAAACGGCCTGCGGAAAAATCTACTCAAGAAGGTATAGCTGTCTTCTCCCGACTGCTAAAAGATTCATTCCGACTAAACACAGAAACCTTGTATATAATGCTTTTATTATATCCATTTTGATATCACCAAGCAATCCTGTACTCTGATTGGCTCTCAGCAGCTATGATATGAGCATGAATTGCATCATTTTTTGAATTTATTGCACGATTTGTAAAAACCGGATCGGGGACGGGGACGCGGGTCAGTACGATCCGAAAAACCCGGCTATTTTATAAATAAATACTCTAAGTTTATCTCAGATTTAGAGTTTACTTAGTTTGTATAGGTAATTACGGTGCAATTTAGCTCTGTGAAAGACAAATGAGTGCAAATTAACCCAAATTGAAGAAAAGAAGAGACAACAACACTCAAAACAACTGAAATATCGTCAATGCATACCGTACTAAATCATTTTATTTTCTTCTTGAAAAACAATTATTACACTTATCTTAATATCAAGGACAACAACAATATTAGTTTATAACATATAAAGCTTTCTTTAGTACAAAAGACGTCAAAAACTTGAGGTAAAAACAAAGTTTGAAAAGTTGTACGTACTTTGCCGTTTCTGCTGAAAAAACGATGATTTACTCCACTTTATTAAAGCATTTTACTCGAAATTGAACAATGACACCACTATCAATTAAACAAAATATTACCTTTTGCTGGTTAATGTGAAGAAAAAAGTCATTATTTTGTTTTGATTTCATCTTGAAAGTGTAGTGAATTTTATCGTGGTCGACGGCTGAGAAAGGCGACATCATTATCGATGGAAAATCTTCTCAAAATGGTTATTTGCAATCTTGAAACTCCACACATACAAACTCTTAGTCCCATTCTTCAATGAGGAAGCTTTTGTTATTCGTAATAAGCATTTTTTGATAGTTTTTGAACAGTTTTTTCTCTGTTTTTGGCCATATGTCCACCATCTTGGATTTTTGTCACGAATTTTCAGTTGTGAAAAAAACTCTATTCTGATTGGTTGAAAAAACATTTCTATTGTTTCTTAGTCAATCAGCATCGTGTTATCACTGCACTGAATTATGTCGGGTTTAACGTAGTTTTTGCACTGAATTACCTCTAAAATGCACCGAAAATCGAGTAATTTTTTCATGTTTTTTATTAGATATCAAAATGGATATAATAAAGTGATAATTGAACTTCGTGTCGTGCAATTTTGGTCTGATATCAAACTTGCAATTACAAATCACACTCCCGCTACGCGGTCGTGTGATTTTGTAATCGCGCGTTTGATATCAGACCAAATTGCACTCCACTTAGTTCAATTACCATTATAAATCAACTGTTTTGGAATACTGCTAATCAATCTACTCCATAAAGTATTTGATTACAAAAACCAAGTGCACCAGACTCGTACCCAGTCGTTACTCTTCTTTTTTCCAGAGACAGAGACATATGCTTTTCATAGGCTTTTCATAGGCTTTTCATGTGCTTTTCATATGCTTTTCATAGGCTTTTCATAAGCTTTTCATAGGCTTTTCAAAGGCTTTTCAAAGGCTTTTCATAGGCTTTTCATAGGCTTTTCATAGGCTTTTCATAGGCTTTTCAAAGGCTTTTCAAAGGCTTTTCAAAGGCTTTTCATAGGCTTTTCATAGGCTTTTCATATGCTTTTCATATGCTTTTCAAAGGCTTTTCAAATGCTTTTCATTTGGCAGCCCATCGGTAACATTTGACAACTTTTGACTCTGAGACAATGAGGGTTCTCTAACATAGCAATGGACGCTGGCGGCACTCCTTTGTTTTCTTTCCTCCTCCTCCTCCTCCTCCTCCTCCTCAGCTTGTAACGCCTGCTTTGCAGGTTAAATGAATTCTGGTCCAGACAGTATTCTTTGAAGGAAATCCCACTAGCTAATACGTTGACCAATCAGAATTCAGTACCCCCGGAAAACAATAAGTACCCCTGACAAAATTCAAAGCTATAAAACAAATAATACAAGTTTAAATATGTTGCTTTTTTTTGTTCAGACAATGTAATTAATGATAATAACAGGAAATAACTGTAATATCTTTGTAAAAGTAGCAGTAGTATTGTACTGTATTGTATTGTATTGTATTGTAATGTAATAGTAGTAGTATTGTAGCTGTCTTATTTAGAATAAAGGAAAACTAATTAAAATAAAAAAAATAAAAAAAATAAAATAAAATAAAAAAAGTACCCACATAAGAGATCTATTGTTCCAAAAACGCCATAAGCATACTACTTGAATAGAATTCAGTCTTTAAAAACAAAACTGAATTTCGTAGGGCGATGCATGACTTATAACACGGTTTTAAAACTACTAATTATAATGAAAAGACAATACAGTGAAAAGACAACTGAAATGCAACTGAAACGATATGTTGTCTATTGGCGGCTGTAAGCAAGATATCTGCTTTAAGTATAACTTCCATATACAGATGCTCTATTTGTGCTTAAACGCATACGGAAAGGACCTTAGCTGAGAAAATGAGAACCTTCGCTTTTCTGTTTGTACTTGGGTTGTTGTTGTTCATGCAACATTGTCTCGCATATCACATCTCATCCCAAAAAGCAGGAGATTATATCACTCTTCGTATCTCTACAAATGGGAACAACGCAAAACTCTTGTCAGCCATGAGTCGTCTTCTTAACGAACTGAGAGCAAAAGCAAACTCTTCCGGCTGTTCCAAAGGTAACCTAATGACTCTATCATAAATTATGATATATTATTAGGATACCATGATTTATACGCCATAGAAAGACAAACTTAATTTTATACATAATGATATTTTACTTTTACTGAATGAAATATTAATGGAGATCTCCCATGAAACATATATACCCCGTCTTCTCGGATAAGGACCTAAAGCTGGATCGATGTTCCGTCTGCTTTCACTCTAATCCTACTATATAAGGTGGACGTTAAAGATCCTATTGTGCTATTCGCAAAGAGTAGGTGATTGTCTCCCGGTTCAACAGTCGGGCCTCGGAGGCATTCACTAACAACACTCATGATTGTAAACTGCTGGTTTTCAGCAGTCCGATAAGTCCTTCATATACACATTAGTAGATAATTGTAAAGCGCTACATGTATGTGCTATTCGAAATATTTAGCGCTATATAAATGAGGCATATTATTACATTTATTAATCTTCCCGTTAACTGATCCCACCGTGCTCGCTTTTCCTAATAGGTTAATTTGCTATGTTCTTAATGGCATGCATAAAAATACAACACAACATCAAAAAATTCCCACAAAAGAGTTCAATTTATATTAGTCTCTTCTTGTATTTTTCAGCTTCAAAGAACTGTGCTGAAGTGCTTAAATGTGGAGGTAAACAGAGCGGTGTGTATACTATTGATCCTGACGGAAAGGGTGCATTTAAGGTGAGAATAAAATAATAGGTGAATATTAAAGTTGTCCTTCAGTAGCATATTGTGGGTATAATAAGAGAAGGTTTGAGGCCATGTACTACTGTGATTTACTATTTTTTAATCTTAAGCTTTCGTCGGACGCCGACATCATCAGAAGATAGAGAAAGATTATTAATCTTTCTCTATCTTCTGATGATGTCGGCGTCCGACGAAAGCTTAAGATTAAAAAATAGTAAATCACAGTAGTACATGGCCTCAAACCTTCTCTTATTATACCCAAAATAATAGTTGTTTATACAATATATACTATTGTTGTTACTTACAATGATACCATTTTCCAGGTGTACTGTGATCAGAAGACTGATGGAGGAGGATGGACAGTTTTCCAGAAAAGACAAGATGGTTCTGTAGACTTTTATCGCGGGTGGAACGACTACAAAAATGGCTTTGGCGACGTTAGTGGAGAGTACTGGCTTGGTCTTGATAAAATCAACCGACTAACTCACCAGACCCGCAATCGTCTCCATGTTGATCTGCAAGACACTAAAGGTGCAAAAGTGTATGCTGATTATGACTACTTTGCTGTTGCTAGTGAACAAGCGAAGTATAAACTCAGCCTTGGAACATATACAGGTATAGAATACATTTATATTAATGATAATGTAATACTTGAAGGAGGTGGTGTAAGGGCTTGCAGTGATGCGGTTTCGCGTTATTTTTGGAGGTGTATTTTTGGTGCGGTTTTGCGCCGGGTTCTTTTAATTTCAATCTGCAGTTTTGCGGTTTTACAAATCTTGAGGTTGCAATTTTTAGCAAATTTTGGTGCGGCTTTTGTCGGATTTTGCTGATTTTTTTAGTGTGGTTTTGCGGTTTACCCCCTTCGCCCTTCCCCCTTTACGCCCTCCTCTTGAAGAACTTAACGTATACGTCATTGAACTATATTTTAGGGACTGCAGGAGATTCCATGTCCCTACATCGAAATATGGCCTTTAGTACAAAAGATCGCGATAATGACCCAAATCCTAAAAGCTGTGCCGTTACTTACAAGGGTGCCTGGTGGTATCAGAGTTGCTACAACTCTAACTTAAATGGTATTTACCATCATGGCAAATCTACCCAAGACGGAGTCATCTGGGAAACCTGGAAACGCGACTATTCTGCCAAGAGAGCAGAAATGAAGATACACCCAGCATAAAAGAGATGCTTCTATAAGCTGGAAGTTATTTCTAAGATAATTTTCTGGTTGATTTGAAAACATATTGTAGTAAACGTAAAAAAAACTGTAAGTTTCAAGAGAAACATGTTATGTAAGCTTTTACTTGAAAACTGTTTGGAATAAATGGTAAACCCTCGTAACAGAAAATATCTCGCAATCATTTAAATTTCTTTCTCTCTGAGTTTTTTGAAACTTATTGTGTTCTTTATTAGCTCATTAATTGTTTTAGCTTGGAGTCTTTGTTGAGTCGTTGTTTCCATTGAAATATTAAATAGACTGTGCTAGCTGGCCGGAGGAGCAGTCCATTTTTGCTAATATGCATGTCAACTTGCCTGCCTGCTGGGGGAGATACAATGGGGGCAAGAAAGCAATAGGGCGAAATACATAGGTATTGGGCGAGATATATAGCAATGGGGCGAGATATATAGCAATGGGACGAGATATATAGCAATTAAACGGGGCGAGATGTATAACAATGGGACGAGATATATAGAAATGGGGAGAGATATATTACAATAGGGCGAGATATATAGCAATGGGGCGAGATTTATAGCAATATGGTATAAGGTTGCAATGGGGCGAGATATATAGCAATTAAACGGGGCGAGATGTATAACAATGGGACGAGATATATAGAAATGGGGCGAGATGTATAGCAATTGGGCGAGATTTATAGCAAAATGGTGCAAGGTTGCAATGGGGCAAGATATATATAGCAATTGGGCGAAATATATAGCAGTGGGGCGAGATATATAGAAATGGGGCGAGATATATGGAAATTGGGCGAAATGTATAGCAATGGGGCGAGATTTATAGCAATATGGTGCAATTCAAGGTTACAATAGGGCAAGATATATAGCAATTGGGCGAGATATATAGTAATGGGGCAACAGAGCAATGAGGCCAGATATATAATAATGGGGCAAGATATATAGCAATGGGACGAGATAGCATTTATTTGTATTTTTATTTCATATTCTTCAACAGATAACTACAATCATGGACATAAATATTGGGACACAGCAGGTTATTAGTGGTTTTTCACATATAATTGTTCATTTTTCATCATATCCTCCCCCTCCCCCCCTATCTCAATGTTGATTTGACCAAGGAATGCCTACCAATGACCCATGTAACTCATGAACGGTCAACATTGAATGGAGGGGGGAGGGGAGGGCTAAAAATGATGAAGGGTAACGTTTTTATTCGAATTGTTAATGTTGTCCCAAACAATATTGTCCGTGATTGTCTTGTACAAGTAATTCATTAGAAAGTGTGATAATATCAGGTTTCGTCAATGTATATATTATTATAAATTACGGACAATGCAAGATAATGAATCATTTCAGTATACATGTTATTTTGTACATTTTTTGTGGTTGATTGGGTTAATTTTGTGTTTTTCATATGCTCGCGGACTGACGGGATTCCTGTGTAAACGTAATTATTATGTCATAGACTGCAAAATTTCATTTTTCTTGCACAATCAGACATGGTGGCAAAACTTAAGCCAACAAAAGTAGCGTATGCTATTCTGTTACGCGAGAAAGAACGTTATTCATTCCGTATTATCGCAAAAAAGTGTAACATTTCCAAATCGTCGGCACATCGAATATGGAAGTATCGTCAAAACTACCTTCGAAGTGAATGTAAAGAAAAGGCAATTGTGCATAGAAATAAGGGACGGAAACCTCGAATCAATGAAAGAGACAAGAGAGAAATGCTGAGAACACTCACAAGAATGAGAAAGAAAGATGTTAATCTAACCGTCATGTCGTTAGTTAGAGAGGCGGGAATAGATCCGACATTGGTGCATCGAAGGACATTTACAAGATACCTTAACAAATGGGGGTTTCACTTCCTTCAATCTCGAAAAAAGGGACTGTTAAGTGACAAGGACAAGGAATTGCGCTTAAAGTATGCAAAAAAGATGCGGAGTTTATTGAAGGACAATCCTACGTTTTACACTCATCACATAGCTTTCTACTTGGATGGAGTATCCTTTATACATAAGTACAACCCCAAGAATGAAGCCTGTAGACCGAAATCTCGAGTTTGGAGGAAAAAGGGTGAGGGGTTATCAATAACGGCAAGAGGAACAAAAGAGCTGGCTGGTGGACGAAGGCTTCACATTATGGTGGCCGTTGCATATGGCAAAGGCGTTGTATTATGCCAACCATATGAGAAGTTGAACGGTGAGTTCTTCGCCAACTTTATTCGGACGCATTTTAATTTAACGTTTGGAAAGGCAGGCCCGAAAGTAATGGGACAAAGACTATTTGTAATGGACAACGACCCAAGTCAAACAAGCTGTAAAGCAATGAGTGCATTAAGTGACATTGAGGCGACATTGCATCGCATCCCCAGCCGCACACAGGACCTAAATCCTCCAGAAAATGTTTTCCATATAGTTAAAAAGAGACTCGAACAAGAAGCTATAACTTTGAATTTGACGATGGAAACATTTGACAACTTTAAAGAACGGGTATTGAAATGCTTTCAAAGTATTGACAGTGATTTAATTGATAAAACAATTGCGAGCTTACCAAAGCGCGTAGAAAACATTATCAGTCTCTGTGGAGGACGAACAAAATACTGAATACCTATACTTAATTATTGATCATTAATTTTATCTGGAGGACGAACAAAATACTATACCGGGTGCCTATACTTATTGAACACATTCAAATGTAACCATAATCTATCATTTATTTGTCAATAGAATGTTTATTACTATCTCTAAATAAACAGTAATATTCTACAAGATTCAGGTATTTATTTAATGATAATGATCACTAGTACAATATATTATAATATAAACCATGTTTTATAATTACAAACAATCAAGGATAATTATTATATCAAGTATCATGAACAATAGGCCGATCAGCATATTAAGTTACAATACTCCATACTACTCCACACGACCTTATGTGTTAAACAACAATATAAATCAGTATAATTTTGATAAATTATACTTGTCTTCTACGACAAATCAGTCATGTACACTTTCTAGAGCATGTACGTCTAATAATGTTCATGGAATGTTACGTATAATATGATAATCATCATTACTCCACTGTGATCTATATAAAAGTTGATAGTCTAATAGATTTACTTAACATTCATATGGAGTAATGTGCGTTTAAATACAATATGTCAACATTTTCTGTTGATAAGGGGACTAAACCGTAGAAGACGACTTCATAGTCTTATATAAAGCTAATTAAGATCCATATATTAAAATGAACAATCCTATTGTGTTATAATCATCAGTTAACATGATGGAGTATTGAGTGGAGTAATGTATAGCTTATTTCCTCGAATAAGCGCCGCGGCGCTTATTAAACTATTATCGTTTACACAGTCCCCTTCTTAATCAGAACTACGAATATCCGGTGGAGATAATTTAATGGACGAGCGGTGAAATATAATTATTTTCAACTGAAAAATAACGCTTTTGATAAAAGTTCCCTTTTAATGCTGTTATAGAGTAACATTATTGCGTTAAAATGCGGTCATTATACGAGAGTGGCGCTCATTCCAAAGCAGTGCTTATTCGAGTAAATACGGTGTTTAGAATAAGTTATCGATATCTTTATAATCAAGTACGAATTTTGCAAAGCAATGTTGACAAGGTGAAAGGGATTTCTGTTTATCCTGCGGTATTTGTTTCCAAAAATTAAATGTACGCCACCTAACCTGCATCATCTGGGTATTTGCAGAATCTAATGACCCTCCTTTAACTAGGACCATAGGGGCATCGGCGGTAGCAAAGAATGGCGTATTTTTGTTGAATTCCACATCCTTGACACCAAAGTTTTTGGGCACAGGTAAATGGACAGTATCGCCCTCTAACAACTGAAGTAAATCTCCCCAAGCAATCACAGAGGGATGCCAGCGGAAGTCGTTCAACACTACCACTTCAGCATCTTCAACACCAAGCCATGCAAATGTACCGGTAGCGGGGTTGGTGAAGGTTTTGTAGATGTTCTTTAAAGGAGATATGATAAAGGTTTTACCCGTGTTAGCCGGACCGTATACATAAATGTTCCTATATTTCCCGCGTCCGTCCTTAAGCGCCTTGAAAATACCACTACAAAATGCTGACACAGACAACTCGTTCTGTGACATGAGTGTAAGTGCCATTTCAAGCCACTGGCCATTACAATCAGTTACACAGCTTGCCCCATATGCTTCATTGAGAATGTCGATGCGACTCATCTTAAGGCGTTGCATCTGCATTGGGGCTTCTACGAATTCCTTGGCCAACTCTAAGGCCTCATTCACCACTTTGGCACCTCTATTGGCAATGAATTGGGCTAGTTGTGTTTTTCCTTCATTCTTTTGAACTACAGCTAAATTAACGAGTTCTAAACGTGTTTTGATGTTTTGTTCTTGTATGATTTGAACAACGTCAAATGTCGAATAGCGTTTTGCCTTTTTCTTATCGCCTTTATTTTTCGTAGATCTTTTTCTGTTGGCTGTTATAGCTTGCTCTGTTGAGGGTGGATCTGTTAAGATGGGATGATCTGCTGACTTGGCAAATTCTTTATCCTCCTTAATGACATACTGGTGGGCGCTGTAGTATGTGTTGTGATTACAACTGAAATTGACTCTAATGTCGTGATGATTCTGTATATACTGCCTAACCCTTGACCACCTTGATCTCTTGTTCAGCTTCAATGCCATGTGGTAATGTGTTGAGTTCTCTGACTCGGAGGTTTCAGCATGGCTTTCTTTACAAACAACCCAATGATTCACTTCAACTTGCGCCACTTGTTGGAATGCATTTGCAATAATCATCGCAAAAGTTTCCCTTGACGACACTTTATCTAAGTCTGCACGACTATACGTAATCAAATAGACAAGTGACTGATGCCGAGTGTTTGAAGAAGCCATTGTAATACTTACTTCAGGTCTGATTACATAAAATTGTAAGAATTTGGCGTCAAATTACACTTTAATTATGCAAATACTTTGTAAAGCCATAATTTATTTTGGGCTTCCTGTGTTATCAATCAATTCAAAAATAAAAAAATAGCCACATATTATTATAAATTTTTATTAATTAGTTATGTAAATCATGACGACATACAGTTTATTTAACATTCGTGGCATTTTTGGTACGATTTACTGCGGTTTTCATGACGATTTTCATACAATCGATTTTAAGAATGTCTTGTACAAGTAATTCATTAGAAAGTGTGATAATATCAGGTTTCGTCAATGTATATATTATTATAAATTACGGACAATGCAAGATAATGAATCATTTCAGTATACATGTTATTTTGTACATTTTTTGTGGTTGATTGGGTTAATTTTGTGTTTTTCATATGCTCGCGGACTGACGGGATTCCTGTGTAAACGTAATTATTATGTCATAGACTGCAAAATTTCATTTTTCTTGCACAATCAGACATGGTGGCAAAACTTAAGCCAACAAAAGTAGCGTATGCTATTCTGTTACGCGAGAAAGAACGTTATTCATTCCGTATTATCGCAAAAAAGTGTAACATTTCCAAATCGTCGGCACATCGAATATGGAAGTATCGTCAAAACTACCTTCGAAGTGAATGTAAAGAAAAGGCAATTGTGCATAGAAATAAGGGACGGAAACCTCGAATCAATGAAAGAGACAAGAGAGAAATGCTGAGAACACTCACAAGAATGAGAAAGAAAGATGTTAATCTAACCGTCATGTCGTTAGTTAGAGAGGCGGGAATAGATCCGACATTGGTGCATCGAAGGACATTTACAAGATACCTTAACAAATGGGGGTTTCACTTCCTTCAATCTCGAAAAAAGGGACTGTTAAGTGACAAGGACAAGGAATTGCGCTTAAAGTATGCAAAAAAGATGCGGAGTTTATTGAAGGACAATCCTACGTTTTACACTCATCACATAGCTTTCTACTTGGATGGAGTATCCTTTATACATAAGTACAACCCCAAGAATGAAGCCTGTAGACCGAAATCTCGAGTTTGGAGGAAAAAGGGTGAGGGGTTATCAATAACGGCAAGAGGAACAAAAGAGCTGGCTGGTGGACGAAGGCTTCACATTATGGTGGCCGTTGCATATGGCAAAGGCGTTGTATTATGCCAACCATATGAGAAGTTGAACGGTGAGTTCTTCGCCAACTTTATTCGGACGCATTTTAATTTAACGTTTGGAAAGGCAGGCCCGAAAGTAATGGGACAAAGACTATTTGTAATGGACAACGACCCAAGTCAAACAAGCTGTAAAGCAATGAGTGCATTAAGTGACATTGAGGCGACATTGCATCGCATCCCCAGCCGCACACAGGACCTAAATCCTCCAGAAAATGTTTTCCATATAGTTAAAAAGAGACTCGAACAAGAAGCTATAACTTTGAATTTGACGATGGAAACATTTGACAACTTTAAAGAACGGGTATTGAAATGCTTTCAAAGTATTGACAGTGATTTAATTGATAAAACAATTGCGAGCTTACCAAAGCGCGTAGAAAACATTATCAGTCTCTGTGGAGGACGAACAAAATACTGAATACCTATACTTAATTATTGATCATTAATTTTATCTGGAGGACGAACAAAATACTATACCGGGTGCCTATACTTATTGAACACATTCAAATGTAACCATAATCTATCATTTATTTGTCAATAGAATGTTTATTACTATCTCTAAATAAACAGTAATATTCTACAAGATTCAGGTATTTATTTAATGATAATGATCACTAGTACAATATATTATAATATAAACCATGTTTTATAATTACAAACAATCAAGGATAATTATTATATCAAGTATCATGAACAATAGGCCGATCAGCATATTAAGTTACAATACTCCATACTACTCCACACGACCTTATGTGTTAAACAACAATATAAATCAGTATAATTTTGATAAATTATACTTGTCTTCTACGACAAATCAGTCATGTACACTTTCTAGAGCATGTACGTCTAATAATGTTCATGGAATGTTACGTATAATATGATAATCATCATTACTCCACTGTGATCTATATAAAAGTTGATAGTCTAATAGATTTACTTAACATTCATATGGAGTAATGTGCGTTTAAATACAATATGTCAACATTTTCTGTTGATAAGGGGACTAAACCGTAGAAGACGACTTCATAGTCTTATATAAAGCTAATTAAGATCCATATATTAAAATGAACAATCCTATTGTGTTATAATCATCAGTTAACATGATGGAGTATTGAGTGGAGTAATGTATAGCTTATTTCCTCGAATAAGCGCCGCGGCGCTTATTAAACTATTATCGTTTACACAGTCCCCTTCTTAATCAGAACTACGAATATCCGGTGGAGATAATTTAATGGACGAGCGGTGAAATATAATTATTTTCAACTGAAAAATAACGCTTTTGATAAAAGTTCCCTTTTAATGCTGTTATAGAGTAACATTATTGCGTTAAAATGCGGTCATTATACGAGAGTGGCGCTCATTCCAAAGCAGTGCTTATTCGAGTAAATACGGTGTTTAGAATAAGTTATCGATATCTTTATAATCAAGTACGAATTTTGCAAAGCAATGTTGACAAGGTGAAAGGGATTTCTGTTTATCCTGCGGTATTTGTTTCCAAAAATTAAATGTACGCCACCTAACCTGCATCATCTGGGTATTTGCAGAATCTAATGACCCTCCTTTAACTAGGACCATAGGGGCATCGGCGGTAGCAAAGAATGGCGTATTTTTGTTGAATTCCACATCCTTGACACCAAAGTTTTTGGGCACAGGTAAATGGACAGTATCGCCCTCTAACAACTGAAGTAAATCTCCCCAAGCAATCACAGAGGGATGCCAGCGGAAGTCGTTCAACACTACCACTTCAGCATCTTCAACACCAAGCCATGCAAATGTACCGGTAGCGGGGTTGGTGAAGGTTTTGTAGATGTTCTTTAAAGGAGATATGATAAAGGTTTTACCCGTGTTAGCCGGACCGTATACATAAATGTTCCTATATTTCCCGCGTCCGTCCTTAAGCGCCTTGAAAATACCACTACAAAATGCTGACACAGACAACTCGTTCTGTGACATGAGTGTAAGTGCCATTTCAAGCCACTGGCCATTACAATCAGTTACACAGCTTGCCCCATATGCTTCATTGAGAATGTCGATGCGACTCATCTTAAGGCGTTGCATCTGCATTGGGGCTTCTACGAATTCCTTGGCCAACTCTAAGGCCTCATTCACCACTTTGGCACCTCTATTGGCAATGAATTGGGCTAGTTGTGTTTTTCCTTCATTCTTTTGAACTACAGCTAAATTAACGAGTTCTAAACGTGTTTTGATGTTTTGTTCTTGTATGATTTGAACAACGTCAAATGTCGAATAGCGTTTTGCCTTTTTCTTATCGCCTTTATTTTTCGTAGATCTTTTTCTGTTGGCTGTTATAGCTTGCTCTGTTGAGGGTGGATCTGTTAAGATGGGATGATCTGCTGACTTGGCAAATTCTTTATCCTCCTTAATGACATACTGGTGGGCGCTGTAGTATGTGTTGTGATTACAACTGAAATTGACTCTAATGTCGTGATGATTCTGTATATACTGCCTAACCCTTGACCACCTTGATCTCTTGTTCAGCTTCAATGCCATGTGGTAATGTGTTGAGTTCTCTGACTCGGAGGTTTCAGCATGGCTTTCTTTACAAACAACCCAATGATTCACTTCAACTTGCGCCACTTGTTGGAATGCATTTGCAATAATCATCGCAAAAGTTTCCCTTGACGACACTTTATCTAAGTCTGCACGACTATACGTAATCAAATAGACAAGTGACTGATGCCGAGTGTTTGAAGAAGCCATTGTAATACTTACTTCAGGTCTGATTACATAAAATTGTAAGAATTTGGCGTCAAATTACACTTTAATTATGCAAATACTTTGTAAAGCCATAATTTATTTTGGGCTTCCTGTGTTATCAATCAATTCAAAAATAAAAAAATAGCCACATATTATTATAAATTTTTATTAATTAGTTATGTAAATCATGACGACATACAGTTTATTTAACATTCGTGGCATTTTTGGTACGATTTACTGCGGTTTTCATGACGATTTTCATACAATCGATTTTAAGACAATCATGGACATAAATATTGGGACACAGCAGGTTATTAGTGGTTTTTCACATATAATTGTTCATTTTTCATCATATCCTCCCCCTCCCCCCCTATCTCAATGTTGATTTGACCAAGGAATGCCTACCAATGACCCATGTAACTCATGAACGGTCAACATTGAATGGAGGGGGGAGGGGAGGGCTAAAAATGATGAAGGGTAACGTTTTTATTCGAATTGTTAATGTTGTCCCAAACAATATTGTCCGTGATTGTCTTGTACAAGTAATTCATTAGAAAGTGTGATAATATCAGGTTTCGTCAATGTATATATTATTATAAATTACGGACAATGCAAGATAATGAATCATTTCAGTATACATGTTATTTTGTACATTTTTTGTGGTTGATTGGGTTAATTTTGTGTTTTTCATATGCTCGCGGACTGACGGGATTCCTGTGTAAACGTAATTATTATGTCATAGACTGCAAAATTTCATTTTTCTTGCACAATCAGACATGGTGGCAAAACTTAAGCCAACAAAAGTAGCGTATGCTATTCTGTTACGCGAGAAAGAACGTTATTCATTCCGTATTATCGCAAAAAAGTGTAACATTTCCAAATCGTCGGCACATCGAATATGGAAGTATCGTCAAAACTACCTTCGAAGTGAATGTAAAGAAAAGGCAATTGTGCATAGAAATAAGGGACGGAAACCTCGAATCAATGAAAGAGACAAGAGAGAAATGCTGAGAACACTCACAAGAATGAGAAAGAAAGATGTTAATCTAACCGTCATGTCGTTAGTTAGAGAGGCGGGAATAGATCCGACATTGGTGCATCGAAGGACATTTACAAGATACCTTAACAAATGGGGGTTTCACTTCCTTCAATCTCGAAAAAAGGGACTGTTAAGTGACAAGGACAAGGAATTGCGCTTAAAGTATGCAAAAAAGATGCGGAGTTTATTGAAGGACAATCCTACGTTTTACACTCATCACATAGCTTTCTACTTGGATGGAGTATCCTTTATACATAAGTACAACCCCAAGAATGAAGCCTGTAGACCGAAATCTCGAGTTTGGAGGAAAAAGGGTGAGGGGTTATCAATAACGGCAAGAGGAACAAAAGAGCTGGCTGGTGGACGAAGGCTTCACATTATGGTGGCCGTTGCATATGGCAAAGGCGTTGTATTATGCCAACCATATGAGAAGTTGAACGGTGAGTTCTTCGCCAACTTTATTCGGACGCATTTTAATTTAACGTTTGGAAAGGCAGGCCCGAAAGTAATGGGACAAAGACTATTTGTAATGGACAACGACCCAAGTCAAACAAGCTGTAAAGCAATGAGTGCATTAAGTGACATTGAGGCGACATTGCATCGCATCCCCAGCCGCACACAGGACCTAAATCCTCCAGAAAATGTTTTCCATATAGTTAAAAAGAGACTCGAACAAGAAGCTATAACTTTGAATTTGACGATGGAAACATTTGACAACTTTAAAGAACGGGTATTGAAATGCTTTCAAAGTATTGACAGTGATTTAATTGATAAAACAATTGCGAGCTTACCAAAGCGCGTAGAAAACATTATCAGTCTCTGTGGAGGACGAACAAAATACTGAATACCTATACTTAATTATTGATCATTAATTTTATCTGGAGGACGAACAAAATACTATACCGGGTGCCTATACTTATTGAACACATTCAAATGTAACCATAATCTATCATTTATTTGTCAATAGAATGTTTATTACTATCTCTAAATAAACAGTAATATTCTACAAGATTCAGGTATTTATTTAATGATAATGATCACTAGTACAATATATTATAATATAAACCATGTTTTATAATTACAAACAATCAAGGATAATTATTATATCAAGTATCATGAACAATAGGCCGATCAGCATATTAAGTTACAATACTCCATACTACTCCACACGACCTTATGTGTTAAACAACAATATAAATCAGTATAATTTTGATAAATTATACTTGTCTTCTACGACAAATCAGTCATGTACACTTTCTAGAGCATGTACGTCTAATAATGTTCATGGAATGTTACGTATAATATGATAATCATCATTACTCCACTGTGATCTATATAAAAGTTGATAGTCTAATAGATTTACTTAACATTCATATGGAGTAATGTGCGTTTAAATACAATATGTCAACATTTTCTGTTGATAAGGGGACTAAACCGTAGAAGACGACTTCATAGTCTTATATAAAGCTAATTAAGATCCATATATTAAAATGAACAATCCTATTGTGTTATAATCATCAGTTAACATGATGGAGTATTGAGTGGAGTAATGTATAGCTTATTTCCTCGAATAAGCGCCGCGGCGCTTATTAAACTATTATCGTTTACACAGTCCCCTTCTTAATCAGAACTACGAATATCCGGTGGAGATAATTTAATGGACGAGCGGTGAAATATAATTATTTTCAACTGAAAAATAACGCTTTTGATAAAAGTTCCCTTTTAATGCTGTTATAGAGTAACATTATTGCGTTAAAATGCGGTCATTATACGAGAGTGGCGCTCATTCCAAAGCAGTGCTTATTCGAGTAAATACGGTGTTTAGAATAAGTTATCGATATCTTTATAATCAAGTACGAATTTTGCAAAGCAATGTTGACAAGGTGAAAGGGATTTCTGTTTATCCTGCGGTATTTGTTTCCAAAAATTAAATGTACGCCACCTAACCTGCATCATCTGGGTATTTGCAGAATCTAATGACCCTCCTTTAACTAGGACCATAGGGGCATCGGCGGTAGCAAAGAATGGCGTATTTTTGTTGAATTCCACATCCTTGACACCAAAGTTTTTGGGCACAGGTAAATGGACAGTATCGCCCTCTAACAACTGAAGTAAATCTCCCCAAGCAATCACAGAGGGATGCCAGCGGAAGTCGTTCAACACTACCACTTCAGCATCTTCAACACCAAGCCATGCAAATGTACCGGTAGCGGGGTTGGTGAAGGTTTTGTAGATGTTCTTTAAAGGAGATATGATAAAGGTTTTACCCGTGTTAGCCGGACCGTATACATAAATGTTCCTATATTTCCCGCGTCCGTCCTTAAGCGCCTTGAAAATACCACTACAAAATGCTGACACAGACAACTCGTTCTGTGACATGAGTGTAAGTGCCATTTCAAGCCACTGGCCATTACAATCAGTTACACAGCTTGCCCCATATGCTTCATTGAGAATGTCGATGCGACTCATCTTAAGGCGTTGCATCTGCATTGGGGCTTCTACGAATTCCTTGGCCAACTCTAAGGCCTCATTCACCACTTTGGCACCTCTATTGGCAATGAATTGGGCTAGTTGTGTTTTTCCTTCATTCTTTTGAACTACAGCTAAATTAACGAGTTCTAAACGTGTTTTGATGTTTTGTTCTTGTATGATTTGAACAACGTCAAATGTCGAATAGCGTTTTGCCTTTTTCTTATCGCCTTTATTTTTCGTAGATCTTTTTCTGTTGGCTGTTATAGCTTGCTCTGTTGAGGGTGGATCTGTTAAGATGGGATGATCTGCTGACTTGGCAAATTCTTTATCCTCCTTAATGACATACTGGTGGGCGCTGTAGTATGTGTTGTGATTACAACTGAAATTGACTCTAATGTCGTGATGATTCTGTATATACTGCCTAACCCTTGACCACCTTGATCTCTTGTTCAGCTTCAATGCCATGTGGTAATGTGTTGAGTTCTCTGACTCGGAGGTTTCAGCATGGCTTTCTTTACAAACAACCCAATGATTCACTTCAACTTGCGCCACTTGTTGGAATGCATTTGCAATAATCATCGCAAAAGTTTCCCTTGACGACACTTTATCTAAGTCTGCACGACTATACGTAATCAAATAGACAAGTGACTGATGCCGAGTGTTTGAAGAAGCCATTGTAATACTTACTTCAGGTCTGATTACATAAAATTGTAAGAATTTGGCGTCAAATTACACTTTAATTATGCAAATACTTTGTAAAGCCATAATTTATTTTGGGCTTCCTGTGTTATCAATCAATTCAAAAATAAAAAAATAGCCACATATTATTATAAATTTTTATTAATTAGTTATGTAAATCATGACGACATACAGTTTATTTAACATTCGTGGCATTTTTGGTACGATTTACTGCGGTTTTCATGACGATTTTCATACAATCGATTTTAAGACAATCATGGACATAAATATTGGGACACAGCAGGTTATTAGTGGTTTTTCACATATAATTGTTCATTTTTCATCATATCCTCCCCCTCCCCCCCTATCTCAATGTTGATTTGACCAAGGAATGCCTACCAATGACCCATGTAACTCATGAACGGTCAACATTGAATGGAGGGGGGAGGGGAGGGCTAAAAATGATGAAGGGTAACGTTTTTATTCGAATTGTTAATGTTGTCCCAAACAATATTGTCCGTGATTGTAGATTACAAATAATGGACGTCTAGATCTGGAATTGCTAGCAATCAACCTAAGATAGAAAGAGTATGAAAATTATCACCTATTTATTTTACTATAATTCTAATGCAGAATCAAACAAACTTACAAAGGTTACAAGTCTTTTTGCAAACTCTCTGGACGAATTCCATGTTGCAGGAATAGTATTTACACCTGGAACCCCACGTATCGATGCAACCACCTACAAAATAACATACAATATACACATATTTCAAAAACCGTTGTCGCAGCCGAAGCTACAGTCCACACTCTGAAGCCTGCAAAGGATGTCGGTAATATATTTTCTGATTTATAATATGCTATGAATAAATCGATAACACGAGAAGAAATACCGACATCCTTTGCAAGCTTTACAGTGTGGACTGCAGCTTTGATTGCGACAACGATTATTGAAATAGGTGTATGAAGATGTGGACACCTTCTCAAGGCATAATCGCTCAAGTTTTAAATACAATCTATACAACGAATTTATTACAGAAAATAATAGAAAAATTCAATGTTGAACACATACTTATTGGTGTATTAGATTTATTACTAGCCGATTTCAACATCATGCCAAAATTTGTTTAAATTCATAAAAAGCTGTTTTTTTAGCTCTCTTTATTATCTTGGCTTGTTACCTGGCGCAGCAGTAGTTGGCACTGGTGGTGGTGGTTGCGACGGTGGTGGTGTCTGGGAAGGGGTGGGTGGTGGTGGTGTTGGCTGTCCAGTAGGAGGTGGAGGTCCTGTATTTAAAACATATTGATGGAATCCTATCAGCTCAATACAGCAATTCAATTCAATCAATCAATACAAGTCAGTCAGTCAGTATAAAATAAGTATGAAATATTGATGTTCATCCAAATATTGTCTGTTGTATCTAATAAAATCAACTCCAAAGGTTATTAAGACTCCAATATCAGGTGTTAACTAACAAAGGCTCCATAACATTTTCACACCGCACTCTCTCACGCGCTCTCACAACGCACGTTTTCTCAATATACCATAATATGTTTTAACATGTGGGCACAGGAAGCCCAAAATGTTCAATGTCAATATAAAATGTTTCAACACTGTCTTACCCGAGTCACCAATATTCAGCTTGATCCAGTCAACGTAGCTGAATACACGACTAAAGACAGTATAGGCAGTTGTCGGACAATACCTCTTGCCAAAACTGACTGCACCATGAATCACCCATCGTCCTCCTTAATTCCTCACACACTAAGGGATCTCCACTGTCCCCGTTGCACCCCCCTGAAGCCCCGTCACGGCCTTCTCCAGCACCAAGTGATCGAACTTGTCAACGTGGTATTTTGTACGACATTCAGACTGAGAGACAATTGGTAGCACACCTTGCTGCAGAGTCTTGGCTAATCCACCTTCTGACGTAATGCCCCATCCTACAATTAGAATATCACATTAGGTAGTTGCACCCTCCCCTCTCCTCAGTCCCCCTCTTCTTCCTAACACAGGAAGCCACAGGAAGCCCCAAAAGCCCAAAAATGAAAGAAAGAAGAGATGCCTGCGGAGGAGGCTAGTTGCACCCCATTATCAGTCAGTAGGCAGGTGATCTCGCTTCGAAGCGCGCAAAGGATTGTTTGTCAAAATAAATAGTTCCAAAATGGCGCCTCAAGATAAAAACAAATTCGGTTACTTTTAGGCATTTGCGTTTTATTTTCATTATCATTTATCCCTGATAGAGCAGCAGTGAACTTTTATTATCAAAAAGAAAAATAGAACATTTTAATGTAAAGTTATTTTAAGGATACATTTATCGAGGGTTAACACGGGAAACAACTCTCTCGAACGACGCCATCTTGGAACTGTTGGCGATGCGACAGAAATGCTTCTGATTGGCTTATACTAGCCGGAAGTGCGCGCGCGAAATCACCTGGTACTAGGCCTAGGTTAGCCTCCTCCGCAGGCTACTCCTTTTTCTCTTTTGTGATTCCTTTGGGTTTCCTGTGGGATTTCCCCCTCATTTTTTTCGCTCCCAGTCCCAGTCTCTCTTCGACTCGCTTCTCAAAAAAGGAAGCCCAAAAGTGAAAAAAAAAAGCCTGCGGAGGAGGCTAGGCCTAGGTATCATATATATATATATTGTTCTAGACTTTCTCAAAGTCCGTGTCTCTCTCTTGAAACGGACGACAATTCGCGCGACTCCCTCGCTCGGTTTTCGCTCGCAAATACGCGTACGACAAAAATGATTTGGTCGACCTGTGGCAAGTCTAATATAGTTCTAAATGACCGTGAAAATAGTTTTTAAACTATTGTGAGCTATACGACATATTGGACTACTAAATATGTACGACAACTAGCAGTTACTCCTATAGAAGTTATGCGGCTTGAATGCATGAGAGCTTCTAAGCAAGCTATTTAAATGAAAATATTCGCTTCTAACAGTTGAGGCTAGTACGTGTATGCTTGGTCGGTGTGTCAAGGAAAACAATTAGAATATAAATTTATGTAAGGGGGCTGCGTTTGCTAGACTAACTGCCAGTTATCTTAAATATTTATTTGTTTAATATGACGTTAATGCTAAGAAAAGGTTAGCGCACGCACAAATGTACTGCTAGCGTCCAAAACATGCTCTGTATATCTTTTTTTAGTGTTATAAATATACTTACTTGGGCATACAATTTGATAATAAATAAAAATGCGAGAGGGCTTGTCAATTTTTTTAATAATTTGTATATTTCGGCTTTTATCCAAAGGCCATCAGCAGCAAAATGAACTAAACTAAAAACAATTTAGTCTATGGTCAGATAGAAAAAAATAAACTGCTTTTATCTGTTTAACCCCAATATAAATATGAAATAAGCTTGCTCTTACCAGTGATATAACACTTGGCTCCAACTTTAGCTTGTTGAGTAGGCAGACAAGCAACGTTGATCTTGTCACTTATAGCCACTGGTCGGTGAAGCTGAATAAGGGCGATGTCGTTATTAAGAGACCTCGGTGAATAGTTTGGATGTACGATCAAAGTACGAACCCGAAGGCTTTGCTGGATGCTTGGTGGTTTGTGCCTGTTGTGCGCACCTAAAATGATTATATAAAGATCATTATAAGTAAGTTTTGCTGTACTGCACTACCTATTAATATTTATACATGCAACACTCGATAACAAGTTGGGTTTTGTGGAGGGAGGAAAACTAGAGTACCCGGAGAAAAACCCTCGGTGCAAGGGAGAGAACCGCTAGACTACGAGTAGTCCTTCTTTTCCCTCCAGAATCAGTAATTTAAAAAAACGAGTGTTGCGGGATTCCTGTGGAGCGCGCCGGAAATAGATCGTTGAGTAGAACGATCTATTTCCGGCGCGCTCCACAGGAATCCCGCAACACTCGTTTTTTTAAATTACTGATTCTGGAGGGAAAAGAAGGACTACTCGTAGTCTAGAGAACAGCACCTCAAATGAACTCTATTCACATGTGGCGTCCGCAACCATCCGACCCGATCCGTTTTTTATAAAATAATTTAGATAGTACGCGCGCTCTGATTGGTCAAAAACCGTGTTGGATGAGGCTATCTAAACATGCGCGCGCGTATTGATGGCGCGCGTATTGAGAATTGCTATTCTTATCAGCAATTAAAATGCCGATTTAGCCTCAAAAAATATTTTATAAAAGCAATAGAAGACGATTTTCCGTGTTATATAGCCTGATCTAAACACTTGTGATGTTGGGAGAACACTCGAGAGCTGGAAAAGCACTCGCCTAACGGCTCGTGCTTTTCCTACGCTCTCTCGTGTTCTCCCAACATCACAAGTGTTTAGATCAGGCTATATAACACGGAAAATCGTCTTCTAATATTTCTTAAGTAGTCATTACAAAAAAATCCTCAGATAGAATAGTTGGGCTGCCTGTGGTTTTGTGAATGAATTTTGACTTGAAGAGCGCGCGCTATACTGACGCCATCCGGCGATTCTTCAGTTTGATCGATTGAGAAAGCCAGATTTTTAAACTTTCAGCTTAGAACTTTTCTTAATTCCTCCGTCGTTCTAAAATGTATAGTAGTTTTAATACTAAAAGCATGCTATTTTCAGCCGTTAAAATTAAAATATTGAGGGAGAAAATGGCAAAAACAATGGAGAATTTCGATGTGTTTTGAATACATTTTGCCGTCACACGTCATTGAGCGCGCGCTCGGTATTTTCTGTCATTTTGTCAAAATAAAACGATTGAAATGTTATTTTTCTTTGAAAATGTGTCAAAGTTTGACCTTTAAATTGTTGGATACTAAAACAATTAACTAGACACTCCAAGAGTGTGAAGTCGGGCTACGTCAAAAAGTAGCTAGTGAATAGAGAATGTATAAGAATAAATAACACCTAAATATTTTTTTCATTTTATATTAAATATGGGAGGTTTTATGGAATCTTTTTTTGACGTCAGACACTGGCCTCGGCTCGAGTCTGGCCACAGGCAGCCCAACTATTGTCTTTGAGGATTTTTTTTTAATGACAATAAAGTTATTTTTAACCGCGCGCCGAGCGAAATAAATATTGAGCGCGCGGGTGTATTTGTTTGAAAGCTCGCGGATGGGATTCCTGTGGCTTTTTGCAAGCAATTTTTCGGTCGCGCGCAATCGCACGTACGACAGAAAAATCGAAGAAAGTAGTATCTTGATACAAGGTGTGAAACTTGATGGCGTGGATGGATAGATGTGCACTGCAGTCTGTATAGGCACGGAAGTTCAACGACGAGCGCCGAGAAGGACGCGAGCAGTAATCGACTGACACGCCAAAGAAAATAAATTGTGTTCAAACTTTTCTTTCAAAATAAGTGTTTTCCTTTCTTTTAGGGATTTTCAATTAATAAACCTCTAACAAAAACAAACAGCCAGTGTGTGAAATTTCTTTCCATTGTTTATTGAAATGCTAATACATATAATTAGTATATTTTACAATGTGAAGACTTTTTGTTCAAACTGTACTTTTAAAATCTGTAACGATTCTGCTTTATGTGCTTAAATTGCCAGTTTTTCGGCAATAGTTTATAAAATACAACTATAAATGCTTCACACTTTCATAACGAACTTGTTATTGTTGGAACCGATTATAGTAACTAAAGTTTTGACGAAATAAAGTTGAACTTTTTTGATCCAATCTGACAAGATGAAAACTTTGCAAAAGCGGCCATCACAAATTCACTGTTAGTTCGGCTTGTAGTTAGTTTGAACAAGACAACATCAGTCGTTTTGACATAAAAACTTCAACTCCAATCATTACCTGTACACACTAGGCTACTAGAAAAGCTTTCCCCAGGTTTTTGTAATAGCGAAGAAGATCAGTGACTTCAAAAGCAACTGCCAAGTGCTCACTTGAATCCGAGGTGTTTTGAATGTAAACTAACTCATTGTTAAGCAGCCACTTCAGTACAAATTAAGAACTTTTCGACTCTCGATTCACTATCCCATGATTTCCAAAATAAAATACATCCTCTTGTTTTCTTTCTTTGAATTGTAAGTCATTTTAACAATCCAAAAGTTAAATGCAAGACAGTAATCGCAGCTTTTTCGACCTTTTTTTTGTGAATGTCGTCTCGATCGATATTTTCACGATTGCTCCACGATTGTAAAAATCCGACTTTTTTCCGAAGTTATGTCTATACAGACTGCGGTGCACCTCGGTTCCATGCTGCCCTTTTTAAAAATTAATTTTAACCCCTTTGCTGAAGTCGGAGATGATCATACTTTTTACTGTAGTTGAAGATCAACGTAAGTTTTATATATTCGAAGAAAAATTAAAATTTTCTCCCATGACTGATTTACTACGGGCGAAACTAAATTTGTCACGTGACCGAGTTTCATACCTTGTCAAAATACCTCCCTCTTCAACACCGCGCAACTTTGACCGAAAAATTGCTTGCAAAAAGCCACAGGAATCCCATCCGCGAGCTTTCAAACAAATACACCACAGGAACCCCACCCGCGCGCTCAATATTTATTTCGCTCGGCGCGCGGTTAAAAATAACTTTATTGTCATTAAAAAAAAATCCTCAAAGACAATAGTTGGGATGCCTGTGGTCTGGCCGTCAAACTGGCCGCCTTGCACTTGTTCGCATCGATGCCAACTTTATCATGTTTTGATGAAAAAAATTGCCTAAAACGATGTTGTGATTCTCAAAAATCAGAAACAGTGGAGAAACAAAAGCACAATCTGTCACATGAATAGACTTGAGGCCATTTTATGCTACTAACGGAAAAAGAAAGAAAAATATCAACACACCATCTTCGTGAAATGAATTAGCAATGGAGAAAAAATCTTCACAAATCATAACAAAATGCCATCGGATTTTCACCGGTCATCCAAAGCAGTTAGGTAATATACATAAGTCAAAATCAAGAAGTTAATTTTGTTTGTAAAGTGAAGTAAAAGTGTTTTTAAATTTAACGGCTCGTGCTTAGAAAAAAAATATAGAAAAAAAATCATAGAAAATAAAGTAAAATACCTAAAACTTGCTATCTTGATGTTCAAAATTTTACATAATACTAAAAAGACTAAATAATTTTGCACTTTTTACACTTTGCCGATAGTTTCATAAAAACTTCGACGGCCAGCTTCGGCCAGCTTGTGTACACGCCACCAAAATACGTCACAAAAAAAGCTCCCATAATGCAATGAAACGGTTTTTTTAGTATACAATAATTTAATATCTATAAATATTATTGACTATACAAAGTATACTTCTGATCATTGCTGAGAACATGCATGACTTTAAAAACATGAACTTCAAACAGTTTAACGAACTTAAATCAAGAAAACAAATGATTCACACAATTTTACTTGCTACACTGAATAATGAATATTATTCAGTGTTTTAAAAACACTGACTTGCAAACCAAGAAACACGTGTTATGAAGTTGAAATGGTTCGTTTGAAAATTACTCTTGATATATTTGATATATATAATTAATTGTACTTTTACCGAAATATGAAGCTTATATATCCATGCATGTCCTTATCAGACGATTTTCCACTCACGGGATCGAAGATGTCGAAATACGATCGAAGTTCTTCAAATCTATTTTTTGACACGAAGACGACGATGAACTTGAAAACTAATACTCCATGTACGTACTTTGATCAATAAAAAGCTAAATTACGACGACTTTAAGTGTTGATTGAGAGATTCAACTGCTTTTTAAACCATTTTGAATGAAACGTGTTTTAGCCGTAAGTCGGCCTCGAAGACTCACCGCTCGGTAAATATTCACCGATAATCACTTCGCCTTTGGCGAATAATTGTTAAATAGCCCATGGTTGAGTAGCCAATGAGAGCGCGCGATTTGTGATAGACCATAAGTTGTTGGATACTAAATATATATATATACTGTTATTTTAAACCACAAAGGAGTAAATAAGAGTATAGGTGCGATCTATGTAGGGAAGTGTCCAGTGGATCCGCCCCTAGCTGAATCCCACTACATGAAATACTGTTTTCGCAGCCATAACATATATGGTTCACACATTTCAAAAATCTATTGGTCAAATATTGAGAAAGGGATACAGGAGGACCAACGAGAGCAGCACACACATTAAAAAAAAAAAAGAAAGAAAGGTCACTCAGGTTGAACGCTTTTGTTTCTATTTTTATTTTTTCCCCCTTCTGCATTAAAGTACAAATGTTCTATTTCTCAATATGACAACGTTTTTGCATTTGGGTATAAACAATAAATAGAGTAATCTGACTTCTATATATAAAAAGCTTAGTCCGCAGCAAATTTACAATCAGAGACGTTTTTCAGCAGGGCACGAGTCCACCCTGCCATCAGGGTCTAGTTATCTCTGAAGTCTGCACAGGAAGCCCAATCTCATGATTATCTCTGAAGTCTGAAGTCTGAAGTCCCTCCTCGGCTTTCGTAATATACAGACCCTCTATTTGTGCTTAAACGCATACGATGAGAACCTTCGCTCTTCTGTTTGTACTTGGGTTGTTGTTGTTCATGCAACATTGTCTCGCATATGACATCTCATCCGAAAAAGCAGGAGATTCCATCACTCTTCGTATCTCTACAAATGGGAACAACGTAAAACTCTTGTCAGCCATGAGTCGTCTTCTTAACGAACTGAGAACAAACGCAAAACCCTCCGGCTGTTCCAAAGGTAACCTAATGATACAATATCATAAATTACAATATATTATTATGATATCATGATTCATACTTTTACTCCGACGAAGGGCTAAAGCTCGAATCGTCAGTAACGTTTAATGCTCTTGTCATCGGCTTCCACGAGGGGGGGGGGGGGGGGGGGGGGGGGGGGGGGATGGTAATGTGGGGACTTTGCTTTGAGGCCAGAGCAAAGGTATCTTATTTCCCCAGGGATTGGGCAAGTTTTTGTAGAAAATACCCCTATATTTCACCAGTACCCGGGGCAAAGTTAAATGAAAATTCACAAATAAAAATAAAACTGTCAACAAAATCTCATAAATCTATGAAACAAAGTTAAATTTATTAAAAAGCAAAATTTACAATAAAAGTATTTGGGAATTTCTTAATTTTCTAAACTGCTATTGATCAACATTATTACCTTGTTGAAAGGCATGCATATAGTATCAACACATATCTAGTGATTAAGACAAGAGTACTTTCCTTTAATGCAGTAAACTGAGCAGCTGTTCTCGCCTTTCTCACATTGCTGTACGGCCGCCATGTTGTCTAGGTACCAGTCTACTAGTAGTGTGTCTCAACACAGCAACCCCAATATTGATTAATTGAAGACAAAACGCAAAAACGTCGCTCGTACGTAGTTGTATTTGCTTTTTAAGTCATTGATGTCCAAGACTTATTTTTTAACAGCCCTTTATAATGAATTCTAATGCTTTTGGAGGATGTTAAACCATTTTACCTATCCACCACAATTCTCCCAGGGGCTGGGGGAAGGGTTTAATTCTAAGTCACCATATTTCCCCCATATTCCCCCCCAGTTTAGCCCGGGGTCCCCCCTCGTGGAAGCCGATGATAAGTGCAAATAAGTCAACATTTTTTACGGTGTTACAACTTTCATTATATTGCCTATCTTAGCAAGACATTCTTAATCTTATACATAATGGTATTTTTTATTATGTTCTTATTAAATGGCATGCCTAAAAATGCAACACAACAACAAAAAATTCCCACAAAAGAGTTCAATTTATATTAGTCTCTTCTTGTATTTTTCAGCTTCAAAGAACTGTGCTGAAGTGCTTAAATGTGGAGGCAAACAGAGTGGTGTGTATACTATTGATCCTGACGGAAAGGGTGCATTTAAGGTGAGAATAAAATGATAGTTGTTTATACAATATCAGAAGTTCATAACCAGAAGTGTCCATCTTCATTGTTAACCTGTACCCTATCATCAAGATGTATATTTTAGCGCGTAATCTGATTGGTTTGGTGAAATGGCGTGACATTGAGAGTAAAGAAATTGTATTCATAGCCAAACATTTGTAATTCCAAAATTTGTAGGGGGGGGGGGGGGGGGGGGGGTGACAATTCCCCCAAAAAATATCCTGCAGAGGAATATTGTGAGAGAAAAAAATCCTGCAGGGAATCAAGACCCCCCAAAAAGGCTTGAACCCAGGAAAACATATCCTGCAGACATTTGTCTCCGAAAAAAAAATCCTGCAGACATTTGTCTCGGAAAAAAAAAAATCCTGCACAGATTTTTTTCTATATTATATATTTATTTTTCTTATTTATTTTTCTTTTATATTCCATTAAAATTGCATCCTTCAGTAAATAGCTAGCATTCTAGTGTAATATGAAAGCAGAGTTAACTTAACTCTGATCCAATTAAATGATATATTTGTCATTCAAGAACACATTCAACGAGAAAATGAACACTTTCAATGAGAAAATGTAGCGATTCTATCCGTGACCGACCGAAAAGCACATGGCTGCACATTCAGGACAATATATTTATGTTCTTTCAGTGATGTGAAGATGTCCTCCAATTTTTCAATTTCTAGTGTTACTCTCAAAGTATCTGCCTCTTTAGTAGCTGCATTTGTTTTGCTTTTTCCGACAAAAGAGAAAGTTTTTACTGCCTGCCTACTTCGTGATAGTCACGGGCGCCATATTATTGCTTTGCCTGTCACGCTAAAGCGAAATGATTGGCTGTGCGTGCAAATCTAAAAATAACTTATACATCTTGATGATATAGGGTACAGGTTAACAATGAAGATGGACACTTCTGGTTATGAACTTCTGACAATATATACTGATGATGGTACTTACAATGATACCATTAACCATGCAGGTATACTGTGACCAGAAGACTGAAGGAGGAGGATGGACAGTTTTCCAGAAAAGACAAGATGGTTCTGTAAACTTTTATCGCGGATGGAACGACTACAAGAATGGCTTTGGCGACGTTAGTGGAGAGTACTGGCTTGGTCTTGATAAAATCAACCGACTAACTCACCAGACCCGCAATCGTCTCCATGTTGATCTGCAAGACACTAAAGGTGCAAAAGTGTATGCTGATTATGACTACTTTGCTGTTGCTAGTGAACAAGCGAAGTATAAACTCAGCCTTGGAACATATACAGGTCAGAATACATTTCATTCGGCCATTTATATTAATGATAATGTAATACTTGAAGGAGGTGGTGTAAGGGCTTGCAGTGATGTGGTTTCGCGTTATTGTTGGTGCGGTTTTGCGGTTCTTTACTTTAGATCTGCAGTTTTGCGGTTTTACGTACAAATCTTGAGGTTGCAATTTTTAGCAAATTTTGGTGCGGCTTTTAATATAATAATAATAATAATAATATTTTATATAGCGTCAATTCCTTAAAGTTCAACAACGCTTTACATATTTAAAATAGAGTTTAGGAATATTTAATTTAATGTAATTAAAACAAGCTAAAAAATATTATAAAAAGCCAAATAAAGGCGGAAACATAGAAATCCTTGCATAGAAGGAATTCATATATAAAAATGTATTATATATCGGTAATTAATATATGTTAAAATTATAAGTTAATCAATTAATTAATCAGAAAGAAGAATACGCCTTTCTAAACAGAAACGTTTTAAGATCACGCTTGAATAAAGTGATGTCAGTAAATGATCTAATATGCACAGGAAGGCTTTTGTCGGATTTTGCTGATTTTTTTTTAGTGTGGTTTTGCGGTTTACCCCCTTCGCCCTTCCCCTTTTACGCCCTCCTCTTGAAGAACTTAACGTACGTCATTGAACTATATTTTAGGGACTGCAGGAGATTCCATGTCTAGACACCGAAATATGGCCTTTAGTACAAAAGATCGCGATAATGACACAAATCCTAAAAGCTGTGCCGTTGCTTGCAAGGGTGCCTGGTGGTATCAGAGTTGCTACGACTCTAACTTAAATGGTATTTACCATCATGGCAAATCTGCCCTAGACGGAGTCATCTGGGAAACCTGGAAACGCGACTATTCTGCCAAGAGAGCAGAAATGAAGATACGCCCAGCATAAAAGAGATGCTTCTATAAGCTGGAAGTTATTTCTAAGATAATTTTCTGGTTGATTTGAAAACATATTGTAGTAAACGTAAAAAAAACTGTAAGTTTCAAGAGAAACATGTTATGTAAGCTTTTACTTGAAAACTGTTTGGAATAAATGGTAAACCCTCGTAACAGAAAATATCTCGCAATCATTTAAATTTCTTTCTCTCTGAGTTTTTGGAAACTTATTGTGTTCTTTATTAGCTCATTAATTGTTTTAGCTTGGAGTCTTTGTTGAGTCGTTGTTTCCATTGAAATATTAAATAGACTGTGCTAGCTGGCCGGAGGAGCAGTCCATTTTTGCTAATATGCATGTCAACTTGCCTGCCTGCTGGGGGAGATACAATGGGGGCAAGAAAGCAATAGGGCGAAATACATAGGTATTGGGCGAGATATATAGCAATGGGGCGAGATATATAGCAATGGGACGAGATATATAGCAATTAAACGGGGCGAGATGTATAACAATGGGACGAGATATATAGAAATGGGGAGAGATATATTACAATAGGGCGAGATATATAGCAATGGGGCGAGATTTATAGCAATATGGTACAAGGTTGCAATGGGGCGAGATATATAGCAATTAACGGGGCGAGATGTATAACAATGGGACGAGATATATAGAAATGGGGCGAGATGTATAGCAATTGGGCGAGATTTATAGCAAAATGGTGCAAGGTTGCAATGGGGCAAGATATATATAGCAATTGGGCGAAATATATAGCAGTGGGGCGAGATATATAGAAATGGGGCGAGATATATAGAAATTGGGCGAGATGTATAGCAATGGGGCGAGATTTATAGCAATATGGTGCAAGGTTACAATGGGGCAAGATATATAGCAATTGGGCGAGATACATAGTAATGGGGCAACAGAGCAATGAGGCCAGATATATAATAATGGGGCAAGATATATAGCAATGGGACGAGATAGCATTTATTTGTATTTTTATTTCATATTCTTCAACAGATAACTAGATTACAAATAATGGACGTCTAGATCTGGAATTGCTAGCAATCAACCTAAGATAGAAAGAATATGAAAAGTATCACTTATTTATTTTACTATAATTCTAATGCAGAATCAAACAAACTTACAAAGGTTACAAGTCTTTTTGCAAACTCTCTGGACGAATTCCATGTTGCAGGAATAGTATTTACACCTGGAACCCCACGTATCGATGCAACCACCTACAAAATAACATACAATATACACATATTTCAAAAACCGTTGTCGCAGCCGAAGCTACAGTCCACACTCTGAAGCCTGCAAAGGATGTCGGTAATATATTTTCTGATTTATAATATGCTATGAATAAATCGATAACACGAGAAGAAATACCGACATCCTTTGCAAGCTTCACAGTGTGGACTGCAGCTTTGATTGCGACAACGATTATTGAAATAGGTGTATGAAGATGTGGACACCTTCTCAAGGCATAATCGCTCAAGTTTATATACAATCTATACAACGAATTTATTACAGAAAATAGTAGAAAAATTCAATGTTGAACACATACTTATTGGTGTATTAGATTTATTACTAGCCGATTTCAACATCATGCCGAAATTTGTTTAAATTCATAAAAAGCTGTTTTTTTTTAGCTCTCTTTATTATCTTGGCTTGTTACCTATATGATATAAATATTATAAATACAATTATAAATATATAATCTAGATTAGTTGCTTTACATATGGCTATATTTATTTATTTATTTGTTCGTATTATTTCATATATTTCATATATTTCATAATCAACATATTTTTGTACCGCTCTTGATAAAACAATTATAAATGACAGTGTCTAACTCGGAAACTAAGTGTTAATTTAAACACTGACATTCCAAAAATTTACTAATAACAAAAATATGAGAAAAGAAAAATGTAATTAAACAATTAATTTGTAATTAGAACATAAGTATTTAAAAATGTAAAAGAATGTAAATAAAAGTATTGTATTGTATTGTATTGTATTGTATTGTATTACCTGGCGCAGCAGTAGTTGGCACTGGTGGTGGTGGTGGTTGCGACGGTGGTGGTGTCTGGGAAGTGGTGGGTGGTGGTGGTGTTGGCTGTCCAGTAGGAGGTGAAGGTCCTGTATTTAAAACATATTGATGGAATCCTATCAGCTCAATACAGCAATTCAATTCAATCAATCAATACAAGTCAGTCAGTCAGTATAAAATAAGTATGAAATATTAATGTTCATCCAAATATTAAATATTGTCTGTTGTATCTAATAAAATCAGCTCCAAAGGTTATTAAGACTCCAATATCAGGTGTTAACTAACAAAGGCTCCATAACATTTTCACACCGCACTCTCTCACGCGCTCTCACAACGCACGCTTTCTCAATATACCATAATATTTTTTAATATGTGGGCACAGGAAGCCCAAAATGTTCAATGTCAATATAAAATGTTTCAACATTGTCTTACCCGAGTCACCAATATTCAGCTTGATCCAGTCAACGTAGCTGAATACACGACTAAAGACAGTATAGGCAGTTGTCGGACAATACCTCTTGCCAAAACTGACTGCACCATGAATCACCCATCGTCCTCCTTCCTCACACACTAAGGGACCTCCACTGTCCCCGTTGCACCCCCCTGAAGCCCCGTCACGGCCTTCTCCAGCGCACAAGTGATAGAACTTGTCAACGTGGTATTTTGTACGACATTCAGACTGAGAGACTATTGGTAGAACACCTTGTTGCAGAGTCTTGGCTAATCCACCTTCTGACGTAATGCCCCATCCTACAATTAGAATATATCACATTAGGTAGTTGCAACCCATTATCAGTCAGTATCAGGTGATCTCGCTTCGAAGCGCGCAAAGGATTGTTTGTCAAAATGAATAGTTCCAAAATGGCGCCTCAAGACAAAAACAATTTCGGTTACTTTTAGGCATTTGCGTTTTGTTTTTATTCTTGTTATCCCTGATAGAGCAGCAGTAAACTTTTTTTGTCCAAGTAACATAGAACCTTTTAATGTCAAGTTATTTTAAGGATACATTAATCGAGGGTTAACACGGGAAACAACTCTCTCGAACGACGCCATCTTGGAACTGTTGGAGATGCGACAGAAATGCTTCTGATTGGCTTATACTAACCGGAGGTGCGCGCGCAAAATCACCTGTTACTAGGTATCATATATGTACGTAGTTCTAGACTTTCTCAAAGTCCGTGTCTTTCTCGTGAAACGGATGGCCATTAGCGCGACTCCGTCGCTCGGTTTTCGCTCGCCAATACGACAAAAATGATGTCGACCTGTGGCAAGTCTAATATAGTTCTAGATAACCGTGTGCTGAACTAGCTTTTAAACTAGTGTGAGCTACGTCACATTGGACTACTAAATATGTACGACAACTAACAGTTGCTCCTAGAAGTTGTGCGGCTTCTCTTATATAGAGAGCTTCTATTAATTATAAGCTAACAATTTAAATGAGAATAGTCGCTTACTAGCATTTAAGGCTATAGTACGTAGTATTAATAATAATAGTTTTTTTAATTATACCCTGTAATTTCATTTTTTTAGTCAGATAGAAAAAAACTGTTCTTATCTGTTTAACCCCAATATAAATATGAAATAAGCTTGCTCTTACCAGTGATATAACACTTGGCTCCAACTTTAGCTTGTTGAGTAGGCAGACAAGCAACGTTGATCTTGTCACTTAAAGCCACTGGTCGGTGAAGCTGAATAAGGGCGATGTCGTTATTAAGAGACCTCGGTGAATAGTTTGGATGTACGATCAAAGTACGAACACGAAGGCTTTGCTGGATGCTTGGTGGTTTGTGCCTGTTGTGCGCACCTAAAATGATTATATAAAGATCATTATAAGTAAGTTTTGCTGGATGCTTGGTGGTTTGTGTCTGTTGTGCGCACCTAAAATGATTATATAAAGATCATTTTAAGTAAGTTTTGCTGGATGCTTGGTGGTTTGTGTCTGTTGTGCGCACCTAAAATGATTATATAAAGATCATTATAAGTAAGTTTTGCTGTACTGCACCACCTTCTAATATTTATACATGCAACACTCGATCACAAGTTGGATTTTGTGGAGGGATGAAAACTAGAGTACCCGGAGAAAAACCCTTGGTGCAAGGGAGAGAACAGCACCTCAAATGAACTCTATTCACATGTGGCTTACGCAACCACCCGACCCGATCCGTTAGACTTATTATATAAGTGGTTAAAACAGCGTGTGCCCACTGTATGTCGCCTATAATACTGTCAATTTGTTTTCAGCCCACCTGATAGGAATTGATTATTATTATCGGACCCACATTTCCTTTCGGTCGTGATAAATTAGCTTTCCTCTTTCACTCTGACAACCTGTTTGAAAACTGTGTTAACTGCACAGTAAACTTACCTACAACGACTCTGTAAACAGCTTTGTTCGGGTTCTTGAAGACGCAGTGCGCAGCCGTTAGTACCCAGTCCGGTCTTATTAACGTACCGCCGCATGAATGGAAGCCGTTCTTCTGTAAAGAGATTTGCCATGGCCATGAATGGGGAGCGGCATCATCACCATTGATGACCCGTGAACCCGCGGGACGGTTTCCGCAACCTGTATAGAGAATATGCATTACACTGCGAAAGCCCACATCAAACTATTAAATGTATCAATATAGAATTATATAGGTTATTAATCGTGTAAATGAGATGACTATAACTACTTATTGCATGTGTCATGTCTTTTGAATGCTTGCACTAAACTCACCTATATATATATAGTAGCACTTGATGCGCAATTCGCCCGTTCCATATCGAGCAAGGGACTGGGTACGAGTGTGAAAAAACTAATTTGATTATGATTCCAGAAAAAAAAAACCCGTCTCATGGGAGAGTAACCAAATATAAGCTTATTGACCAAGTTTCAGAACGTTTGGCTAAATATTAAAAAAAATTATGCGCATCCAAACTCTGCCAAAATTACAGAGAATGTATGGTGTCCTTCTTTGTATTTTCGAAAAACAATACCATAATTTTTAATTCTTTGCAATTTGCACAAACGTGTTGCAACTTTCAATTCTAAATAATTTGTATTTGTTTATTTTTGAATTAAAATAGTTTTAAGAAACTTGGTTCCAGTCCCGCCCTTGCTCGATATGGAAAAGGCTAATATAGAAACAATGGGTTATAATATACGTACGTACTTATAGTTCTTCACGAATGTTATACGGACACTCTATCAAATATAGATGGAAACTAGCGAGTAAACTAGTATAGGCTTGCGTCGGTGTTTGATATAAACGATAGGTTCTATAATGAAATTAGTAACACCGTAAAAAATGTTGACTTAACTTTACTGCATGACGTTTCGAGCTTTAGCCCTTCGTCGGAGTATAACCTATCATATATGCAGGATGATGGCAAAGTTCTATTAATTAAAGGCCTTCATTGTCGAACTAGTTGATGTATTGCTGTATATAGTTCTCTTGTAAATACCTATATTCTAAAAGTTTCTTAGAATGTACAAATGACTTACGCCTTTTTTATTATAACAAAGCTTTCTTTTCATGCATGATCAATGAACATTTCTTCATTCGCGTTTAAACATTTTTTCAGCTAATAATTATAAAATTGAGTCACGCTTTTGGCCCCTAAAGCAAGCAGGGTTATAAAAGCTTACTTCCATGATTTAAATCATTCACGACGTTAAACTTATAGTAGCAGTTAACAGTCAAACAGTTATTTCTATGAATGGAAACTATAGCGAATAAACTAGAATATAATGTATTGTATTTGTTAACCTATTTCTATTGTTAATCATAAACCATGACTTTATAGCTCATTGTCCAGTTATTTTCAGTGTCTGTCTTTTTTACGGTGTTACAAATTTCATTATATTACCTATCGTTTATATCAAACACCGACGCAGCCTATACTAGTTTACTCGCTAGTTTCCATTTCTAATATATATCATACCTGAAATGAGAACTGGAAGAGCAAGAAGCAGCACCCAAAGCATCATTGTTGTAAATGTCAGCGATGGTGCAAACTAGTAACCTTTAACATGTACTTGTAAGTCACAGTGTTTAAACGAAGTTAACAAAGTGTGCACTGCTGGGTCAACAAACTGTAATTCGTTGCACGTATGCCAGTCATGTCTGTTAAGCTGAATCAGTGCAGCTGGTATAGCATGCATCATCCAGCAAGATGAACAAAATTGGTAACTCAGTCAAGAAGAATGTTTTTTGGGGGGCTTAAAAGGGTGACAAACGTCTTTAGTTAATTACAAACCTTGACTATTATTAGAAGTAAGAACTGAAAAGCTTCTTTATAGAAGAATAGTAATATATTCTCACTGGCCATTGTCCCTCGGTCGATGATTAAGATATGGGAACAATAGGACTCCATTGTTCTAGGCTAAACAATGGAAATAGATCCGGAGGGACAAAGTGCCGGGGCAATATAAGTAGCAAAAGGTGGGCGGGAGGGTGGGGGAAAATACTCGAGTATAGACTTTCTTTCTCAACACCACAGGATTATTCCCCGAGGCAATATAAGTAGGAAAAAGTGGGCGGGAGGGTGGGGGAAAAATGCTCGAGTAGACTTTCTTTCTCAACACCACAGGATTATTCCCCGTAACATCCATCTGCCCCTTTCATCCTACTATCCGGTTTGATGTTGTTCGTCTCGCTGGTTTGGGCAACTAAGAATGAGCTAACACCAAATCCATTGTTTATATAGTCTTGCATATCATTAACCATCTCCCTTGGGAATGGATGGTCAATGAGAATAGGTTTATTTTCTCTTTTCCTTCGTCTCTCCTGCTCCCATCCTACCTTCCTTCCTTACTTTCTTTTACTAAATTTGTTTGTCCATACTCGCGTCATTTTCTCCTTCTATTCTCCATTTTTCCATTTTTCCATTTCTCTATTTTTCCATTTCTCTATTTCTCCATTTCTCCATTTCTCCATTTCTCCATTCCTCCATTTCTCCATTTCTCCATTTCTCTATTTTTCCATTTCTCCATTTCTCCATTTCTCCATTTCGTAAATCTAATTTTCATCATTCTAATCTAATCTCATTCTTCTTGGCCGTCCACCTCCTTCCTCCCCTCCCTTTCACTCCCCCTCCTCATTCTATCTTTCTCCCTTTCCTTCCCCTTAATTCAATCCTCGTTCTCCCTTTCCCCCTGCCTTGCTCGTGAACAGAATAGACATAAAGATCAGTTATAACTTTTTTATTGAAGATTCAACTTTCAAGAGCCTGCTTTTCAACCTAGAAGAAAAGAGATATTAAACGCATCAGTGTTTACATTGAGTCATGAGAAGATATATTAGAATGGAATGATCGAGATCTAGAGATAAATAGATAGATGGATGGGGAGATGGATGGATGGATGGAGAGATGGATGGATGGATGGATGGATGGATGGATGGATGGATGGATGGATGGATGGATGGATGGATGGATGGATGGATGGATGGAGAGATGGATGGATGGATGGATGGATGGATGAATGGATGGAGAGATAAATAAGTATATAGATGGATGGGTGAGTGTGTAAGGTAAGGTACTCACAATCTTTGCATGTTTTTCTACATGCTTTCTTCACAAATGAAACGTGACAAGAGCCTTGGTACATTCGACATCTTGCGCCCCAATCGTCTCTACAGCCACCTATCAACAAATCCAAAAGTTAATCACAAATTGAAATATATATTTTGCATGTATTGGGTTAGCCTCCTCCACAGGCAACACCAACTCCTGTAGTGCGTGGTTTATCCGACTATTACCTGGGAAAAGAGTAGAGTTGAGAGCCAGTGGTCAATGACAAAAATCAAGAATATTAAGGAAAAACCGGCGCACACGTCTGTGCATGTAAAAATACTAAATATTGCACCCTACTATAGACTACGTAATTTGACTTTGCTTAAATTTGAAAGCCTCGATCTATCAAATGATTACAATACTTATTTAGTTGACACGCTAATCAGTAAACATTTGTTCTAGCTAGAGGCTTAAATTTACTTTGTAATAGATACATTTTGTCTCACGGGTTTTGCAATTTGATTTGTCTCAGCCCTTAATTAATTACCTGGCGAGGGCGTGGTCGGTGGTTGAGGAGGAGGGGGTGTATTAGGCATAGGAGGGGTGTCTGGAGCGGGTGGGGTAGGCTGTCCACTTGGCATTGGACCTGTTGAGTAACAAAGAAATAGTATTTTATTATAGGTTATTTAGTATCTTGTACTCAATAGTCTTTAGTTTATGAAAAGAATATTGTACCAATGGATCCAATGTAGTAGTTTTTTAACCGTCCGAGTTAGTGTATAGTCTTGAGAAAGACTGTTGGTGTTGGTGCCGATGTTTCGACAACCTGAGTGGAAGTCATCTTCAGAGTAAAGAAAAGATAATACATAATGATGGTATTTGTGTGCCTTAGTTTAGACAGTAGTGTTTGAAAAAATGTATTTGCGTGTATAGGTGCTATTCATGACTTCAAGCATATCTCTAATACAATAAATATCAAATAAGTCTATTGCAAGAATGCGAGTTCTTATATCTTACGTACCTAGTCCAATATGTCCTTTAATCCAGCCGATATAACTGAAAACTCTAGCAAAGACGGTGTAATAGTTCGTATCGCACCATTTCATGCCGTAACTCACTGCACCATGCAGCACCCATCGTCCTCCTTCCTCACAAACAAATGGACCTCCACTGTCACCATTGCACCCCCCTGTCACACCATCACGAGCCTGCCCGGCACAAAGATGGGGCATGAACTCTACTTTCCACATCTTTCTGCATGTCTCTTGGGAAACCGGGGGGAGATAGCCCTGTTGTAGAATGTCTGCTGATGCACCGTTTTCCATGCGACCCCATCCTAAAAACAGAGATGTCAAGTTAGTTGGTGCATTAACTAGATCCACATCAGTGTTAAGGCCAGAGCAAACGGCTTCAACATTTGCTTCAACATCCGTTCGATTTTGTTGAATGGCAATGTTACGTTGAAACCGTTTGCCACCCCATTCCAACATTGTCATTGAAACCGTTTATCCCCCTACGTTCAACATCGTTCAATTGCAACAACCATTCTACAGCGTCAAGTCAACAAAATCCAACCAATGTTGAAACAAATGTTGAAGCCGTTTGCCCGGGCCTTTATGTGGTGTAGATATAATGCATTTTCAATGCGATTAATAATAGACCTTGTAATATATTCTTTATAATTTGAAGGAATGTACACATTATCAAACAATTGAAGCTAATTAAAACGCGGCAAAATTCCACGGGCTGTAGTCAAATTTTTTTTTGGGGGGGGGGGGGGGGAAGAAAACTGGATAACCCGGAGAAAAGTCCTTTTATTATTTGTTTTATCATCTACAACTGCAACAACTTGTTATGGTCATTTAACACAAACACGTACAATCAAAATATGCTTTAAATAAATCCATAACCCGCCATGCATTCAGAGAAGAAATACCGACATTCTTTGCACGCTTCAGAGTGTGGACTTGTAGCTTTGGTTGCGACAACGATTTTTGCAATAAGTGTACAAGCAGGGCCGTAGCACCCTCAACATGATTGGGGGGAGGGGGGGGGGGGGGGGGGGGGGGAGGGGGCTCCCATTGATCTGTTCTGAAAACAGCCCTGAAAATAACTACCATTTAATACACTCAAATCATGGTTTTGGGGGGCTCGCTCCCCCCCCCCCCCCCCGCCCCTACCCGTGTTACGGCCCTGATAAGACTGTACATACCTGTAATAAAGCACTTAGAGCCTACAGTAACATGTTTGGTTGGTAGACATGCTACGTTCACTTTATCACTGAGAACGGCTGGTTTACTGAGCTGAATCAGCGCAATGTCTTGTTTTACAGCTCTGTTCATTGTAAAGTCAGGATGGACGATAATTTTCTTGATTGACAGGCTTTGCTGAACACTTGTAGTATCCCTTCTCCTATGTGCACCTGTATAGGAAACCACGCCATTTTTAATACAAAACTGTACAGTATAAGACTAGTATAATACGCCCGGTACATGCCGGCATATTGAATACCCGGTTGTATACCGGGTAAATTGAACTTTTTTAAAACTATGGTATACTAATTGCCGTTGGTACAGGACTTTCGTGCACGTAGTGTATTGTTACACTATACGATATTTTTTATCTCCGGTAGTACCGGGTACATTGAACTTTTCTACAACTATGGTATAAGCCGTTGCTACAGAACTTTCGCGCACGTAGTGTGTCGTTATAACTTAATGGTATTTTTATCTCCGGTAGTAACGGGGAAAGATTTCTTAACTATTACCATCGGATAAGCACATGCTAGAAACCTTTACTACATTTAGTATGCATCCATAAATAAAATGTTTTATGTAACCTGTTTTCATATAAGCAATGTGCTACGGTGTACGGCATTTTGTATACCCGGTAGTACCGGGGTTATGTATCTCACCTACAACCACCGTATAACCACTAGGGTCAGTGTTTTTATACACGCAGTGTGCTGCAGTGACTACCCAGTCGGGTGTAACCAATGTACCACCACAAATGTGGTTGGCTTTAGGACCAACTCGTAGTGACACTTGCCAAGGCCAGGAATTGGGTGCGGCATTGTCACCGTTCATGACCCGCGAACCCGCGGGACGGTTCCCGCAATCTACAAGAAAAAATAATACAAGAACAATGTTTCCATTTAATTTTGCACAATGATTTTTCATTGATAAATTAACACATACTTTTCACTCAAGACACAGTACTACTACTGTCAGGTATTTAGTTCAATAAGTTTTCTAATTTACTTTGCAACTTTATGTACAGACGTTTCGGGTTGCATGTGACCATAGACCTTCCGAAGTGTGGTGTTTGAGGTAATTTCACTTGCACCGATTTTCCAAATGAAGCGCGCTCGCGTTCTTTTCAACGGTTGGTTTTCTTTTTGAAAGCATAATATTATAATTGCAAAAAAAATGATTGGTTTTATTTCGTTCACTGTATCCGGTAAATTTGCTTATGCATAAATCATAGTATAGATGGAGATACTGCTAATGACAACGTTACGATGATACACCTACTTGCAGTAAGGTTGTCATACAAAAATATACATTTGTAATAAAGAAAATAGAACATTTGTGATTTAGTACGATAGGAATTGATTAAAAGACAAAAGAAGATCACTCAAGCTGAACTCTCTCTTTTGTCTTTTGATTAATTCCTTTCGCACTAAATCACAAATGTTCTATTTTCTTTATTACAAATAATTTTTGTATGACAACCTTACTGCAAGTAGGTGTATGCCTATCTAGCTTACATATGTGATAACGATACCATTATTTCAAGAACAAAAAATGCCAGCATAACTGAAAGAAACTTCTTCTAACACAAACTATTTTACTATTTCGCTACTGATAATGAGCCAAAAAAAATCCCAAAATGCGTAACAAATTATAACAAAAAAATACAAAAATGAAATAAAATACATATTGAGTTTTCCTATATTGTATTACCTGCAAGTACAGAAGGAAGAACAACAAGAAACACCAGAAACATCATGGTTAATATGTCTAGGATGAAGACGATCTCACTACCAGCATTTACGGTATAGTATCTATCAAGGTTTATTTGGTTATTCAGTTGGTGACTGCCACAAGTGGTATCATTGGCCTGTATCAACTAAGAATGGTCCTCCTGACTGCTGATTACACTCAAGTACGACCTGTAGTGAAGCTGTCCTAACATAGATGTGTCGTTTGTACAAATCCGTGAGGGAATATAGAGACAAACTCAGAAAAAAGCGATATATCAGTTGAAAAAAAAAAAAAAAATGGGAGGAGAAAGGAAGGAAAAAAAAAACAAAGCGAGCAAAAAATGACGAAAAAAAGAGAGAAAGAAAAAATAGGGGAAAGGGGAACACGAAGAAAGTGAAGAAAAAAGAAATGAAAAAAGACGAAGTAAAAAGAGAGAGAAACAAAAGAAAGAACAAGTCGAAACTAAGCTATATAGGAGAGATCGAAGAATTATAATTTTATTAAAAAAGAAGAAATAAATAGAAAGAATAGCAAGAAATATGAGAAACAAAACAGGTTATGCAAAAGAGAATATTGCAATGACATTTTGAACACTCGAAAACTCGATCGTTTCCACAGTTTATTAGCATAATTTCAATCATTTTTTTGTATTCAAAACCATATCAGAAAATATACATCAAATTCATTTCATTCTATGGTGACATTCTTTATGGAACTAGTTACATCTCACAATTGTTTATCAATCAAATAAATAACGCGTCTTTTTTGGTGATATTACATTTTATATTATCTAATGACAGTATCTTGGGTGTTACTAAATTTCACTAACGTTGAAACAAAGGTTGGAATAGAAGCTGGTAACATTTAAAAGACAATAGTTCACAAGTTGGGTGCAAGCACTCTAAGGAACAAACACACCTAATAAGGAACATGAAAATCCCTTATAAGGCATAGTTATTCCTTATAAGGAAACATGAACATCATATCCAGCCAATCAGTGAGCAGCAGGCTTGACTCCTGTATGTAGTCCCCATTCAGGGTGAATACTGAAATGCCTGCCTATATACCTATGCGGCTGGGTAAACATAGAACTCTTATTGGCTACGCCATGGTTGTAGTTGTATACTGGTAGATGGTGCCATGTTTGGTACGAGCGACGCACTCTTGATGGTAGCTGTAGCCTTGGGTGTTGGTAATGGGATCCGTTGGTAAGGTTTGGCTCTCTCTTGTGAAGTGATTTACTTCTGGAGTATAGTGTGTCTCGCCTGTTTTGAAAATAATGATTATAGTTATCATAATATCATGATCACCTCGGTATCCATTGTCCTGCGGCCTTGGGACTTCCACTAAACTTCGCTCGGCTTTCGGTGACATGTAATCACTAATCCCCCTCAAGCCATGCTATTACTTATACTTGGTGATGATGTTGATGATGACGTGAACAGAAAGGAATGATAGTGATGAAGTCAGTTATGATAATGGTGATGTTAATGGTAATAACAATGATAATGGTAATATATATACAGTTGAACCCCGCCTAACGGCCACCCGCTTAACACGGCCACTTTGGGCTGTCCCTTCGGTGGCCGGATTAACAGGGTTCCACTGTAATTATTATTTTCCCTGTTAGCTGTGGCTACATTTTCCACTAGACCAGCAAGAGAAAAGAATATTCCCTGGTAAATGGAGGGAGAGGTTGCCTCTACCAGCAGGGAAATTGTCATAATAATGATGATTTCAGAAATAGGGATGATAACAATCACTGCATTGAACATAAATTTGTATCGACTGCATATCAAAAGCTAAGATGTGAATGAGCCAAGGTTTTTGGACTTTCAGACTGATAATAATGGTGTTGTTGGCCAGGTGATAATGATGATGATACAATTTGATGATACAATTTTGATATCAGTTTTGATAGTAGTATTCTTACTTTGCTAGAGTCTCAAGTGTTTCATTGATCCTGTCCCCATCACAGTAGCGGCAGTCACCCTCAGTGTGGGTATGATACTTCTGCAAAGGAGCCTTGAGAAATTCTGTCTTAGTTCCAGCCAGAGTAGAGAAGAACTTGAGGGCCACTTCACGCTCTAGAAATATACAAGACATATCATCACATATCATCGTGCACTTGCCATCAGAGCTAGGACACTCAAACTGCAAACACTTCAAGTTTTTTTGTTCCTTTTTTAAGCCCACATCACACGAAGGAATAGAATTAAAATAATATTTATTATGAACACTTGGTGTATTTGAACTCAATGCCTCATTTTTAGAGGTTATGAAGCAGTAGAAGTTTTAGAAATACTAATCTGAATAAAGTGACTGTCACTTTTTTGAGTTTTGAGTAAATGAACAGAGGACAAACCAAGAAATGAAGATGCAAAAATAAATGAATGGAAAGGACATATGGATCAATGAATTAATGAAAGGATCAGATTTAAAACTGATCATGAATAATTGAAAAAGAGAATAAATAGGAAATGTATCTATAGATAGATAAATGAATGGAAGGATAAACAAATGAACAAATAGATGGGATTCATTATTGACTTGATCTGTGAAACATACCCTTATCAGTTGAGGTAGCTAGCCACTTATCAATGGCGTCAACCATGCTGGAATTAGTTGCCTGTGAAAACAATAAGAAAACAAATGTAATAGCAGAGCTACAAAAACAATGTCTAGAGACTTTGTAATAAGGTTAGAGACAAGTTACAATAGAAAAACAAAGTTAATAGCAGAGCTACACTGTACCAAAACAATGTTTACTAGATCCTTTTTATTTAAGTTAGAGACAAGTTTGGCTCAGTTAGCACACCACAGGCTTACTGGGAGACCAGCTTATTTTCTAGCTGAAGGAACTATTATTATTAATGTTGAAGTTGTCCTTCAGTGGCATATGTTAGATAATTATAGGAATTGATTGAGGCCATACACTACTGTTTGTAAAGTTCTCTTGATCTTACGTTGGGCACCAAAATCATCGGAAGAGTGAAAAGATTTGTCCGAAGAGAACTTTACAAACAGTAATGTATGGCCTCAATCAATTCCTATAACTATTATAATTATTAACACTTAATATTATTTAGTACTTTTTCTTAGTTTTCTTTCCATATCTTCTGAAGGAAATTCTTAGACTATGCATTCTAGTTTCATTAAGCTTTGTATGCTTACCTTCCCATTGCCTTTTTCAGCTTCAGACATTATTTTGTTAAGAACTCTTCTGCCTGCAAGAAGTAAAATTCATTTTACACATGTTGTAAGAATGGATTGAATTCATTAAATATCAGTGTTACCTTGTGCAGACATTGTACCCTTCTCTCTTGACAAAGGTGGAGCTACAACCTCTTCATTAGCTTGTGTTGCTTGGATCTAAAACCATGTAGAAAATATTAAAAACTATAAAAAAATCTTTCAGTGAGAAACGATACTTCTAAAGGAGAAAAGTACATAGATGGGAGGGGTGGATCAGGGAGGAGCTAGGGATTAACAAGGCTAAAAAAGAAGTTTGAACATATTCTGGGAGATGGGAGAAATGATTACGATAATTGGAAATCACTGGAAAAATAGCGAGAAGGAATAAATATCTAATTAAAAATAATAAGGGAGATGAGATAAATACTCTATGAAAAATGGAAGAATGGATATTGTGATGTGTTCTTCTTTCCTCTCTAACAGGTTCCCATTTAAATCTTTACTTTCCCATTTAAATATGTACTTATGCAAATTTTGTTGATGTGTGCTAAACACACAGATCAACCAATCAGAGTATATTATTTCTGAAGTGAACTTCTCTGATTGGTTGATCTGACTGTGTGTTTAGCGCACATCAACAAAATTTGCATAAGTACAGATTTAAATGGGAAAGTACAGATTTAAATTGGAACCAGTTTCCTATATATTGAGGTGTCATTTAGTGAATCAGATATATATCATTCATTTAATATCTTTATAGATATTTACCCTTGGTAAACTTGGCTTCAGTTTAGTCAGTGGTGAATTCCTTGCAGACTTGACAGACCCCAGCCTTGGCACTGACAAAACATAAAGATAACTGTTACTAACAAATGACCACAACTCAGTTCCTCTTTTCTTAGTTTCAGGTTATTTAACACTAAATAAATATATAAGAACAACTTTTCTGTTATCATTGACTGCACCACATTAATCAGGATCTGCATGTTCACAGAATAAATGTAGAAACTATCAAGTATAAACTAAGACAGGTTGTGTTGGTGTTTATAATGTATTATAAACATTGTGTTGGTGTTTATAAATTGTGTTTATTGTGTTGGTGTTTATAAATCTGGAACAATCTACCAAAAGAAATAAAATCGATAGAGAACACTAACAACTTTAAAAAACACCTTATTAATCATACATATCTCATTAAAACAAACAATATTTTTTCTTTCCTAATATATTCTCTTTTATATAGTGTTTATCGTATATCATTATTGTAAATTAATTAAATAACATTAGAAATTTTTAGCATATTATAGTATATAATTTTAGCATTAGTTACATTGTAGCTGAAAAGCCTTTGAAAGGAGCTCAATAAAGTTTGTATGTATGTATGTATAAAATAGAAAAAAAAATTAACAGCTTAAAAAGTTATAGAAAATAATTAATAGAATAAAAATATAATTAAAAGTGAATAGTCTAGAAGGAATAACATGGATTTAACTGGACTTACATTGTTGCTGTACTTGATGATCAAGTTTGCCAGCTGATCTCAGAGTCATTGCAGAGAGTCTTGAAGACAGTTTGGGTCTTTCTCCATCTCTAGACATTACACCTGATGCTACAAAAATATGTTGTGGATTAAAATTTATCCTCTTCCTTATTGCTTTTTTTTACTTTCTGCGAACTCAGACATTCCAACTGTTAGTTGTAAAATACAGTTTTGTCTGCCGTTAATCAAAAACAATCAAAATCAAAAACATAAGAGGTGCAGAGTAATTAGTAGCAGCCAAAAACCTATTTCACAGCTAGCCATTGGAATGTTTGCATGAGTTTGCAGAAATATGAAAACCGCAGTCATGGTGTTGCTTAATTACTTGATATTGTTGGTGATAATTATAAATGGGTAAAAAAACTATAAAACTACCACTGACAACACATTCATTACCTTCTAGTATTAGTGTAAACTATTTAGAAGTGTATTAAACTTAAAATTACACCTACTCATATATGTGCTAATTTTCACACTTTTTATGTGTGTCCAGTCGGACTTGATTCAAGCAAAACTGTTTATTTAACCTATAATTTGTATTTTTTTTCCATTGTCCACCACTATATATATTTTCTCTTTGCATCAACATTTACTTGATAATGTTGTCGCCATGACAACAAAATGTCGTAATTTGTATTTGCTAGTTTTCTTATTATTTAAGCAAAGTTCTTCTGATTAGGGATTTTTATGTGTAATATTTTAAACCCATATAATTAGTTATATAGAGTGATGACAAGATGCTACTGTTATAACAGTAAAAAGTCGGGAAAACTGATAGCCGAGGGACCTAAAAGAAGGTTCCGGGAGAATTCAAGACATGAGACTGGATGGTCTCTATTTTGCCATACAATGAACCAAAGAAAAACCATGCAAGTGGCCATCCATCATGATTATCCACGAGATAAAACTCTAACTGGGAGACCGGGAGATAACATTTGAAATCTTGAGTTGGCATGTATCTATATATGGACCTTTATACTAGTCAGATATAGCTATATAAAATATATATTATATGGATAATAGTGTTTTACCAGAAACTATAAAAAACTCATATTTTCCATATTTTCACTATTGAAGATATGAAAAAGTTATGTAGCAAATGTCCTATATGTACGTGCACATCCTGAATTTTTTTCCTTTTTTGTCCATATAATAAAAAGAACATTACACGTTGGCTTGAAGATGTTAATTTTATTTTCTCGTGTTAAAAAACAACATTTTACTTGCTTGCTGTGTTCGCTCGCAAAATATTGTTTTCACCACTTGAAAAAAAAATTCATATCTTCGCACCACTGTGTAATATCCTCAATATATTTACCTGCAGCAGGTGTGGGTGGTATAGGTGCTTGTGGTCTTGTTGTTACTATCCTTGATGGAACCCTCCATTCCATAAAACTCTAAAAGCAAATTAAATTGTAGAAATTAGAAATATTGATATCAAAATGTTGAACAATTATTAGATCATTTTCAAGTCAAAGCTCATTTTTTAAAATTTGTACAAGCTTAATGATATTTTTTGTAAAGGAATAGAAATATATCGACAATGTGTGATGAATTAGTTAGGAATCAGTTCAAAATTACAAAGAAGTGGCTTGATTTGAAAAACAAAAATCTTTTGATCAGAAAATTCACAGCAAATTAGGCGTCTGACATGTACCCTATGAGCAGAGATTTGTTCCTCTAGCCCTTAGAGCGACAAGAGGTTTCCTTTCTCGTCTCTCAAAGCATAGTTAATAGAGGGAAACTATTAACTATGCTCAAAGGTTAAGAGAAATATACACCTATGCTCACGGTATCCGCGTTGATTACTACTAAAAGAAACCGCTGGATTGAAGTAATGGCAGACATAAAATAAAGCCACAAACTGAGGAGCAAAAATGTATTATATCATACTATTTCATTTTTGCAATATTTTGTTGTTGTTTTAAACCTTTTTTTATAATGTTAATTTTAAATGTTAACTTTTCTAAAACAATCAATTTTGTACATTAACTAAAAAATATATTTAAAGAAGAGGTCACAACGAAGGTCGCGCAAAAACATCAATGGCATTTATAAGACAATAATCGGTACAAAATAATGATTATAACTGCTACAATTATCGTAAATAAACTCATTTTAATAGAAGTAAACGTTCTCTGTTTTTTTTTTACTTTAATTTGATGAGCTTTCGGCTCCCAGGCTGAAGCCTTTAACTTCATCCTGGGAGCCGAAAGCTCATCAAATTAAAGTAAAAAAAAAAACAGAGAACGTTTCTATTACCATGTATCCTGGTTTCTTATCTATTTTCAAACTCATTTTAGTCCAAATAAAATCACTGATGTCTTAACAAAGCGCTTAAAACAAGCCTGTGGATTTGTTTACATCTCAAAGCTGTAGGATTCCTCCACTACACTGACCGTAAACAAAGACTTAACCTAATTAAATGTCCCTTTCATTTGCGATAAAAATCCTGCAATTTTACACAAGCAAGGCAACTAAAACAGCTACAAGATATCACTTACAGGAGTAGACTTGTCGGTTGCAGCTGTTCTCGCACGTTCGCATTCGCCTTTCACGTTTGGGTCGTTCTTCTCCTTTGGGAAGACATGCGAAGCTTCTTGTCGATATTTGATCTTTATCGAGCGTAAAAACCCTGCTGGAAGACTATCTGTTTTAGAGTCAGCAATAAGATCAATCAGGTCCATAGTTTATAGTTCGTGCTAGTTAACTCTGCTAATGTGTAATAGATCTTTCTGAGCGCAGGTTGACTTTCTAGCGCTCCATGTTCAATGCGGTTTAGTGTTCAGTAAGCCATTCCGTTGTCAAGGGCAACCAAGCCTCATTTAAAAGAAAAGGTTTTAGTAATCTTTTGTTAAAACAACATTATCACTTTATGTAATTCAATGTATAATTGTCTTCATAATTAGCTTTAGAAAGATAATCATTAACAGCAAGTCAACATTTTAGAGCAATCAGTTGTATTACAAAAGTTTTTCAAAGTAATCTTAAAAATCGATCATAGTCTCGCGATTTGCAATCGTATAGTTCATTTTTGTTTCGAGCTTATTATGTATGAGATTTTGATTTCAAGTTTAAACTAATGTATATTGGAGAAAATAAGAGAAATTATATATTTTAAAGAAATATGTGAAGTTTCGCACATTTTTGGTAAACTGATTAGCAGTGACGTCACATTTTGTCACGCAACTTTACTGATTCACACAAATGTGGTGCATTCACAAAATCTATAAACTCTCACAGAAATGCTCAAATACAAGTTTATGGATGAAATTTGAATGCATACTTCTTTAAAGTAAGTAAAACTTCAATCCTTTTTTATCATATTTCTATGTGACATACATTATTGTGCATTTGTAGTTGAATTTTACAACATTTTTCACGGCTATAAATTTACGTCAAGTTTGTCATGAACACGAACGTCAGTTGGTCAAAGCCAAACCTACCGTCACAAAATCCATTCAAAAATCGGCTATTTCATTCATTTATCATGAATTAAGGTATATATAAAATAGGCCTAGCCTTATTGGCCTTTTTTTATCCTTTTTAATCACTTTTTCATCGTATTTCAATTTAGTTAAAGTCCTATTAAAAACTTGAAATTACTTCATTTGGCGAAAAAAGTTCTCCATATTGGAATAAACATGTTCTCCAACTTTAATTGAAGCTGACTTAACTGATCGTACATCAATATTTGAAAACTTTATGGTTCTTGCCTTGATAACAAACAAAATTCGACACAACAGGTGTAATTTATTTATTTTAGATAAGCGTGACAATTGTCACGTGACTTATGTATTTCATTCTCATAAAACATCATTTGAGATTGTCCTTCATATAATAGTCTAACTTATAATGCTTTGAATTTTTCGAAAACTGAATTTTTCCTTACAAACCAGGAATATTTTTAGCTTGGCGATGCATGTGGAACGCACACTCGAACACATTCGAAGTTGTGGTAGCATTTTAATTTGAAAAGCGCGCGCAAAATTCGTTCAGCTTAGCGCGCGCGAGTTGAATTCGCTACGGGAATGTTTGTCTACGCCAGACAAAAAGTGCGATGGTTTTTTTTTGAGAATGTAATTTTCAAGCTACAAAACAACGTTATGGCTGCTGTTTAAGAAGGATTGCGCTACATGGAAGTGATTGATATATAGGTAAGGTTTTTTTTGGATTGTTTTATATATTAAACTAATTTGTATATGTTACGATAAAAACATTTTTGTTCACCGATTTGATATAGCTCTGTGGCGATACAACAACGTTATATTTTTATTAACTTCATGTTTTTGGTTCGTTTGTTGGTCCAGTTTTTGTATTACTCAATACAAAGTAAAATAGTTAAAAAAACTGACTTTTTATGGCATTTTTGTTACAGAAAATTTCATTGATTTTACAATGGAAGGAGGACCAAGAGCGCGCAAAACATCACAACCTCAAGTTGTACCGCGAACAAATACAAGAAGACCAATGCCCAGTCGCTCAGGACTACTTACCGGGCTAGCTGAACAAAATCACCTTTTTAGTCGAGTGACACGGCTTGCACAACATCTTCCCATTATGTTCATCATTATTGGATCATTTCTTGGTATAATGTTACTTCCTTTCACTATCCTATTATTTACAGTCTGTGGTTCAATTGGGTTTGGCATTTTCTCTTTCATTGTCATCGAATGTGCATTCTTCTTAATGGCGGTCCTGGGAAGTGTGTTACTCCCTACTTTGGCTGCGTTACCGTTTGCAATTATGAGTTACTTTGCATACAGGACATCAAGTGTGCTCAACAAATTATTTTGGAAGTATTTTGGTGGACCCATCCGAACTTATCGCTCTGTTAAACAACGATTTGCGAATGCAATTGCTTCATTTCGAGGTCAACCAGCTGTAACATATCCAGATGATTTTGAAACGTTTGATAACTATAACTATAACGATCAACAAGAAGATGGCACACCCTTAGAAAATATAGAAAGACAGCAAAGTTCATATTCAACCATCACCGAGGAATGGAGTGATATTCGTCATAGAATGAGTGATGTGGGTGTTGTTCATGATGATTCTTCGGAGGACATGGGATTTGGAGAAGGAGTGTTTCTCTATTTGGCTGATTTTGTGCATAATCTTATTACTTTGGCGTTTGCTCTGTCTGTTATCTACTTGTTAGTTACAAGTACTTCGTGTAATAGATGAATTGGAAAACCTTTGATGGCTGTTTCCTCGTTTTTATTACTGTTATCGTAGTTTTTCTAGTTTTGTTGTTGATTATCCATGCATTTATTCACTAGTAATTAAACACCCACTAACTTCTTCCGTCCGCCCGTCCGCCCGTCCGCCCGTCCGCCCGTCCGCCCGTCCGCCCGTCCGCCCCTCCCCTCTGGCTTCACTGCCTAGATAGCCTTTCACCTTTTCTCACTCACTCGCTCTAGATCTCTCCCTGTCTCACTCCTTCACTTCCTTTCTCCCTCTCTGTCCGTCCACAGCCTTCCTCCCTTTGTCCCTCCCTTCCTCCCTGCTCTATACATAGCCTTCCTTCCTCCATCAATTCCCCACTAACTTGCTCACTCACTCATACAAACATGGATGGGCTATTGTCATGCTAATAATCAACTAACTACCCAAATTGTCAATTTATTTTTATTTTGAACAAGTTAATGTGTTTAACACTTATAGTTTATGTCTAGAAAATCTTTAATTTTAGCTTTAAATGTTTTATAAAAACTGTGCTTGTGTCTCTTTGAGAGTTCAAATTACATTTTCTCTTAACGGAAGTGAATATATACGTGCGTTTGCCATATCACGTGATACTAACGTTTACAACTGTTCTAGATCTGGTGCTGGAGATTAAGTAATGATGTGTGTAAGAAGTAGGCAACTCTCTATTGTTCTGCGGCAATAGCAACTTCCCCACATAAGAGTGTCTCAGTTTTCAGACTGAAAGTATATCAGCCTATAGGTAACATATTTTAAAAATAAAATGTGCAAAAACTCTGTTTTGGAACAAAGTTTCTTTTGTACTAAAAGATCTCGTCCAATCATAAGCGCTCAAAACAATAGCCAAAAGACGTTTACAATTCGATATGTTCCCCACATAGAAATTTTGGTATACAAAGGCTCAGGGAATCTTAGATGAAAAGGGAATTAGATATCAAATAAAATATTAAAAAATCCACTTAGTTTTGAAATTATGGCAGATTTTCATGTTTTAACCAATGCACCTTTCTGCATTCCATTGCCGTTTGCCTGCCTACTTCTTACACACATCATTACTTAATACTCATTGTTTTATAAAGTCACGTGTCACAAATGTGGAGACCTCATAGGTCCTTTTCAAGCAATATCCATGCAATCATATACAGTCTTATGTAATATGATAATATATGTTATTTGTTTCTGAATGACGTAATAGCATATATATGGCGTCATTGATATCGTTCTACAAAATGTCATGTGATCGAATGACGCCACTTTGGATGGTTTAATTTCAGCTTTTCACTCGTCATAAGTCTGGAATGTCGATGTAGCGCTCATCTGATGACATCAAATATATGTGCTAACTTTAAAGTATTGTCAATGGAATGACGTAGCATCAAATGACGACATCTACATGTTCTATTCGTCTCGTGTTTCTGACGATGTAGAAGTGACGTCATTACCATGTAGAAATCCCTTGGTGTGAACATGAGCATGTCTTCTTAGATCTACTTTTCTGTAGAATGCTCGTCCACAGACATCACACCCAAAAGGCTTGAATCCCATGTGTTTTTTGCTATGCGTGATGAGGTTGGATGACTGACTAAAGCACTTTCCGCAGTACGTACACTCGTGGGGTTTCTCACCCGTGTGCACCAATGTGTGTTTCTTCATGTCAGACTTCTGATGGAACCGTTTACCGCAGAACGCGCACGAGAATGGTCTGATATCGGCGTGGATTAACATGTGTGTTGACAGTGTTGATGATCTCTTGAAGTGTTTGCCGCATTTCTTACACTCAAATGTTCGTACCGATGCATGGGATTTCTTGTGTTGAGTCAGACTAACGAAATGACTAAATGTTTTGCCGCATGTTGGGCATGAGTACGGTCTAGTTGAGGTGTGAGATCGACGTACATGGACCTCTAAACCATGAGATGTACAAAACATTTTTTGACACGTCTTACACGTGAATGCTTCATGCCCGCATGACTCGTCGTGTGTGTGTACCTCTTCAACTTCTTCCATTCTCAGCTCGTCTACTTCCACTTTGGAGCGTTCGAAATGGATTGGCTGATTCGAATCACGTGGTAAATCTTTGACCTTCCCATAATGCATCTGTTGGCTATAGCTCAGTTCTCGCGGAGTAAAGCTGTGTGTACTGTGTTCATGTTTTACAATGCTGTCGCCATGACGACACGGGAGTGGTTGACCAATCAGATTTGATGGTAGTAGTGATGAATAGCTGGTTGCCATGGCTGCAGCTTCGTTAAATGCACTAGGCTGGCTTGAAAAGCGATTATGAAGGTAGCCGTGGTTAAAGCAGTGTCTCATGTCAGCGGTTTCAGAGAGCATAAAGTGATGTGGTCCTCTGGGTCTCGTGTAGAATTGTGGGAAGTTCCAAGGAAGTTTTGGATGTACAGCGGTCGGTTCCGCGAGGTGATGCGCAGCCGGAAAATGGTGATTTCCTCTTCTGGTTTGTTGAACGGGTACAAAGGGACTTGATTTGAAGCTTGGTAGGAGCGGGTATGAACTATGGTCTTCATGGAAACTAAGGGCCTTGACACCTACAACAAAAGAAATGTGTCATATAAATACATGTACGATCTTACTATAACCGAACGGACTCACAGTAAAAAGATCCAAATGGGAATCGAATCGAATCCCTTCCGTTTTCTATTTCTCTACCACTGAATATTATGGGACTGGAACTCATATGGTTAGATAGGTGACATGGGGAAATGTCTGTTCTAAGTTTTTTTCTTATGTCAATTTTGATTACTGTGATTGTCGGAACTGACACAATATTGTCAAAACTTAATTCTATCTTTATTTGTCATATATGTTTTATTTGAATTGGAAACTGTGATTATCCAGTAAATGTAGAAGGCTAAACTAATTGTTTGAAATTCAACACTTGCTATACATATTTGCTTTCAATTGGTATGAAAACGGGGATGAGTATTTCAATATTAAAATGTGTAATTATCCAGTAAAATAGCTTTTTTTAAATTTTAGATTTGCTATATATATTTAATTTCAATTGGAATGGAAACGGATTATCAGGTAAAATTTAGAAGGATAAAGTATTTTTTTTAATTCAAAATTTGCTATATATATATTTAACTTTAATTTGAGACTGTGACGATAATTATTAATATTAAACTGTATTATTATCCAGTAAAATAGAAAAGAATAACTTTTTTTAATTCTACGTACATTTTCTATGTATATCTAATTTCAATTGGAATGGAAATAAAACGGATATTCAGTAAAATTTAGAAGGATAATTGAAAAACAAAATTGCTTATGAAACTCTTTTTTTAGCTTCAATTAGAAACTATAATTACTACCAAAACGAAACAATAGTTCTATATTCGTTACTTTAAACTAGTAATCAAAAACTTTTTCTAATTTCAATTTCTAGCTTTGATTGCACGGTGAAAATTGAGAAGTAATTAATATAACGTACTCAATCAATGTACACTATGTATAGTGAAATAGGAAAAGCGATAAATTAGCAGTAGCTTCCATACTGTGCACTTAATTGTAATCCAAGGCACACTTATACTGCTTTATATAGTATACATTCGTAGTATAGCGTGCTGACATAAAGCAATCAGTCGACATCGATCACTCAGACGACTCCACGGAAACCTAAAATTAAAATAAGAGATCCTAAACTGCAAAACCACAGTGCCCACGTTCAAGGGAAAATTCTGACGTAACGAATGAATCTTTCGTCTATTTTTACACCTTCAATTGACCGAATGCCAGTTTAATTATTTTCAAAAATAAAAACTTGATCTTAAAAAAAAAATCCACCATCAGAAAGAGCAAGTAGAAATATGTATTTTTGTAAGGCTTTATTGCTAGAGATATAGTGCAAGCGAAGCTATTTGGAATCAAAATTACAGAGGTTTGTATGTGTTCAATGAACTGTTTCCTTGATAGCCTCGTTGTGGTGTTTTTTTTTCTTTTTCACACTTTTGAAATACTTATAACTTCTTAACATATTAATATTTTTGTCTAAAGCTTTCTACCTTATTGATGCCATTCAGGCATTCTAATCTATTATTTTGATGTAGTGATCACTCAATGAAGTGAGACCGCCACATAGATCAACAGTTGTAATACACTATCAGTGTTCAGCTTAAACTAGCAATGGACTAATGAAGGCATCTTGGGGATGCGGTGCACTTCAACTCATGACAACGCGGAGCTCAAAGCGATGCCTATGTCAATGGCTGTAGACTAGCGATAGACTAATGATGGCATATTGTCGGTCTTCTGTTCTGTTCTGGGGATATGCACAATGTATATTCAGCTTAAACTAGCAATAGACTAACGAAGGCAACTTGGGGGTTTGCACTTCAACTCATGACAACACGGAGCTCAAAGCGTCAATGGCTGTTACATAGAGTTCAGGTTGTGCTATAGCAATCGACTAATGATGGCACATTGTCGGCCTTCTCTTCTGATCTAGGGATATGCACTTCAACTCACGACTACGTAGAGCTCAAAGCGATGCATATGGCCTGATCAACGGCTGTGATACTTCAGTAGCGTGTTGAACTACTAGCCTAATGAAGGCATATTGTTCTATGATTTAGGAAATCACATATGGCCCTTCCATATCAATAGAGATGCGTCAAACTGATGCAATCAATAGTTAATCGAAAAACTCCCTCCTCTTTTAACTGTTCACCTTAGTGGCGACAGCCCAGCTGGACACAGCCTTTGCTTTGTAACTAGAGTAGAACCGTGTGCATAATGAACCAACTGAAATTATTATCTCTACACATGTATTGTAATATTACATGTAATGGCTATTTTTATCATTTATGATAAAGAGCATGAACAGAAAAAGCAATCACGACATAAAAAATCTGCTTTTCGTAGTTCATAAAACGAAAAACCCCAAAACGAACAGAATAGAAACAAAATGACACAAAATAAAGCGATAATTATGTCAAAAAAACTATGCAGATTGTTCATGTTATGACCACAAGAATCAAAGAACCAGAAATTTGAAGAATAGACTAGAATAAAATGGAATGGAATGGAATCATGAAAAGACTATAGTATCTATACTTTTATATAGTTGTCCGTTTCACGGTAAAAAGTCAAATAAACTGAGTATAACAACAATAACAAATTGTAATAAGCGAAAAGAACAAATAGGAAAGAATCGAACTAAAGGAACAAAATGATTGCACCTTACAGTAGCAATCAGGAAAATAATAATAAAAAAAAAAAACAGATCGAAATTAATGAATTCGAATGAACAGGAAAAAAATTCATATAAATAAATTAAACCAATTATTGTTATAATTACATTACGTCATTTAAACGACCGAGTCAACCCATCTTTTTAAAATTTTAAAATTCCTATTTAGAATGGGTTAAAAATACAATTGTGTGAGTGTAGAAGCATAAGGAACATAAATGCATTGAAAAGAATATAGCTAATGAAACAAAAAGCTCTATCATCACTCTAAATCTCAGCGTGATGTATGAAGAAGTACCATGCATGGAGATTGAAAGTAGAATGAAAAAAGAAATAAGAAGAAGTAACCGGAAAAATAGCTGAATAGAAATTATTTATAAAAAGCCTTTTTTTAAGAATAAAACTCAACATGACACCTTAAACTGCATAACTGAGTGAACAATGTGAGCGATTTTTTCTCGTTAACTGAATAATTGTAGTATAAATAGGAGTAGAAAAATAACCAAAGAAAAAAGAAAGAACCATATAAGAAAGATAGAAATAAAACAAATTACTTTTTTTTTTACGTCTCATCAATATAATATTTAGCCAGTGACTAATTGGGGAGACTCACACTCACACTCACTACCTCTACGTTATTTTTGTACGCAACTCTGCTCACATGTTCATTTTTGAAACGCATTTGGTAAAATGCTATGTGATCAAGCATCGATGAGCTTCTTCACTACACCCCTCCCCTCCCCAAAAAGGATTTTAAAAAGATATCGTGATCAAGCTCTAACAAGTCATTATGACCGCAGAGAGTGGTGTCAGATTTATAAAGTTGGCTCATCACCACCGTTTCTTTGGTCAAGTTGCAGCCTTGTACCTTTTCAAGAATATCTGTCAGTGCTTTTATGATTTGAAGAATAGTTGAATTGACCATTTGCCAATATAAGGACTTATACGTTACTCTTTAGCTTGTCCTTTGCAACTTTTAGACACTTGTCCAAAAAGACTTTTTATCGGTACAAGAATGGGAATTAACTAACAGCAATATTGGTTCTCTTTCCTTCTGTTCTGTTCTGTTCTGTTCTGTTCTGTTCTGTTCTGTTCTGTTCTGTTCTGTTCTGTTCTGTTCTGTTCTGTTCTGTTCTGTTCTGTTCTCTTTAGAAATTGTATTTTCTCTACATTCTATTTTTATATTCTTGTTGTACTTCTAAAGTTACATTTCGAAAGTTTTTTTATTTGTTTCAGCAGCTATTTATTCTTATATAACAGCGAATACAAGCAAACATATTTTTTTATTACTGTGCTTTCCACATTATCTACTTCAGCCACCCCTTACGCCTTCTTTGAGTTCTTAATGCCCATCAAAATATCAGTTTCAAGAGGTTTTTTTTTTCCTGTCTGTCTGTCTCTCTATTCTAGATCACCATCATTAGATTATCTCAGAGAAAGCCTAAGTAAACAACTACACATTGTAGTTATATTTTTAAATTATCCAAAGGTACGTAAACAACTATTGTAGATCTAACACTATGACGTATCACCACAATAGACGGTCACTCAAGTTGTGACGTCATAAATACATCTAAAAATTGTTTTTGGGCATTTGGCATGCAATCCGGTAGACTTTTCAATAGCAATCATGATCGGGTTTGATTTGAAAACGTTAGTGAAAAGTGGATTCATAAGTTGTAGAAGTCGAGTAGAAAACGCTTGAAAAGGACAATACACGAGAGTTGAGTATTTCTGAGTAGTTTTTGCCACTAGAAAAGGCAGTCGGTAAGCTAGGCTAAACACAGACAATAGCAAACCCGTGATAGTTTGGTTTGAAAGGATGAGAGTGAACCTTAAAGTACATCTTTGAGTAGCTTCTCTGAATTTTGTAAGGAACAGTAGAAATACACAATAAAAAAACAATAAATTGAAAGCCTGACTGTGAACATTTGAAATATTTCAATCAGTAGAAACTATTTAATTCTGAGAGGAAATTCGGGAACTTACAATACAGAGATATCACGATTTGACTTAAAAAGGTACGAAAGTGAGGCATTGAAGTAGAAACATGAAATTACGCGTGGGAACTTACAATAGAGAGATACCACGATTTGATTTAAAGTATGAAAGTGCGGAGTCAATGAAGTGCAACCATGAGTATAGAAACATTTAATTCTGTGAAGATTTGCGGGAACTTACAATACAGAGATATCTCGATTTTATTTAAAAAGTATGAAAGTGAGGCATTGGAGTATGTCTATAAGTAGAAACATTTAATTCTGTGAGGATATGTGGGAGCACACAATAATTAATATATCGAGGTGTGCTTTGATTTCAAGACACCAAAGTGGGCTAGCGAAGCATACACTGCTGACAGAAATGTGATAGTTGGATTTGAAAAGTATGAAAGTGAGCCATTAAACTATGCCCATAAGTAGAAACATGAAATTCTATGAGGATTGGCGGGAATAGACAATAATTAATATATCGAGGTGTGCTTTGATTTCAAGGCACCAAAGTGGGCTAGCAAACCATACACTGAATACAGAAATGTGATGATTTGATTTGAAAATACGAAAGTGAGCCATTGAAGTACATCCAGAAGTACAAGCATTAACATAAAGATCGCAGTGGTTAAGTTTAAGATAAGAGAGAGAGAGAGACATCCATCAAATTTACTCAGACAAACCGCTTGGATTCACTTGAAGTACTGTTGCGATTTGCTAACGATTTCACAACGCACTTTAGACGATTGGTTTTTAATTGATCTGAAGGGGAAGCGCTGCAGCGTTGAAGTTTTTTACACGCTATCTTTATTGACGCTTAAAAGGGCGTTGATTTCTGTAGTATTCCCTTCTCAAAATAATATATTATCCTACAGTACGTGCGAGCACTGAGCTTTATCAAGTCGTACTTCTTCAGGTACACTGCTATTATCATGTCGACATGATTGATGTCTTTTCCCTCCGGCAGTTTTCTTTGATAAGCAAAACAAGTTTAGTCTACTTATACTAGAGTTGAATCCTGTTTAGTCGTATAAATAACGTAAATACTACTGAGATTTTACATGATTGGGTTAAAATATACCCGAAAGCTATAGGAATACTTTCCAAATTTTAAAGGTTCTTCAACGTCAATTATTTGAACATGATATCAATCTACAGACTCATAAAAGAAAGCTTGTTTAGAAGAAATGTGTTTTAGTTTGCAGTTGTTAATACGTTTAGGCTACTTAATGGAAAACGGCAAAATTAGAATGTATAATTCATTGCTCGTGTTAAAAACATATAGTGATTTCAATATATACCAATGCCAATTAAAAATGAAAATCACACGAAGATTTTGACGAAAAAAACCCTTAAAAACTCGAAAGAAATTTTAAAGTAACATTAATTTTGACATCATACATGAATGATTGTGAAAAGTAACATTAAATATATTCATAAGGACGCATTTAAAATGCTACAAAGTAACCCTTATTGTTTTTAAGAAAACCAATATTTTACACCGCATTTTTAATGACTTTCTAAAGCAACAAAATTGATAACAAAAAAGTAGTTTATATTAACGAAGAATTCAAAAAGTTCTTTATAGTTTAAACAGCGTACTTCTATGTATATATAAAAGGAAAATAAAAGAGAAACGCGAAGAAATTTGAAAATAATAAGCTTTTTGTACGTTTTACAAAGACGAATTTTTAGTTTTAATATTTAATTTTTGCCAATGGTATTAATTTTTAACATGATAACTTTAACTAGCGGGGGGCTCTTTGGGCAACTTTTCTATCGATTTTGCATAAATAACTTCAAAAAAGTCGAAATAAAACTTGATAATAACCCAAATCTGTGCACATCGCGGTAATTTTTTCCATTTGTGTTTTTGTTATTCTTCTGAATTTATTCCTCTTTTTGAGGGACGGAAGTTTAAAGCTAGCGGGCGTTGGTTGGAGCACAAAACGAATATTGTTATAAAACAATGATTGGCATTATCTTACAATAAAATCAAACCGTGTGTTTAAACTTAAAAAGACGATATTGTTTTCTGGACGTCATTAAATAGAATAGTTTATAACAACATCCAAGAACTGGTATTTTAACGGCTTGTTCAGTAACAAATCAATGTAGAGGTGATAATGAGTCCTTTTCGCGTTTCTGCACTAGTTTTTTTGGTTAGAAATTGATAACTTTTAATATCAATCACGAATTACTTCGACCACGGCTCCCATGTTGTGAAAATGGAAAGCACAGTGGTCACTTCAACAATGATTAATCTGCAGTAATATCTTATCTATCTATTCAGAGCTACTCTACCGAGAACGGAAAAATCTCAAGCTTCTTCAAAACACCTGACTTCTAGGACTTAACCCTTCTTGATAGAAATCGGTCCAAAATCGTTTGTTTTCTAGAAATCGAGGGGCTATATTTAAACCACAGTTTTAGCTGAAATCTAATCATCAAAAAACGCTAGAAGAAAAAAGCTTTTTTTAGTTAGAAAAAGGAAGAAAGTTCGAGATAAAACATTGATAACAATTCGAAATTCGATTTCAATTCGCTTTCCAAGCATGAGGCGAGAGAGTTGAGTTGACAATATAAATGAAAATGCAATTAATCTTGGAAGTTGGTTTTTGAATAGGTAACGTTGGCAAAAAATTAACGCTATTCTTGTTTAACTCTAACAGACGCTTGGACTAGACTTACTGACCAAGAATTCACTAAAGCACTCCATACGACCACTGCACAATACCACAGTAATTACGCGTGTATTCTTTTGTATAAAACCAGGATACATAAATCTGAAATCACTTAATCCAGATCCGCTAGAATTTCCATCAGAACAACACTTTTCTATTTTTGCTAGTGATTTTTTTTCTCTTGAAACTAGTGCATGACACAGTATTGTTTAAACTCGTAAACAAGAATGTTAGTAAAGGCCACTCTAAGAACTGTCTACAGAGTCATTCATTTTTAATTGGTTGGTTGAATATGAATAGAAAAAAAGAAAAATATTTTGAAATAGAGTAGGAAACAAGGAAGAGCAGCTTCAAATGTTTTGCAAATCACTTCCTTTCCGGGTTTTCGAAACAATGTTTGAAATACTAAATCAAGAATTCAAAATTCATTCGCCTTGAGAGCTAGATGTTTTTTTATCGTGTTATTATTTCGCGCCCGAAATGATCCATTAATCTCTCAAATCAGCCGAGATCTCATAAATTGCATGAGATAAGTGTCTTAAAGATGCGGTGTATTAGTAAATCAAGTCTCTTGTTTTAGGTAGCTGGGAGGAGCTGTTACCAAAGTCTCTGATTTGACAGTTCGATCGATCGACGAGGGGGACATCAATAATTGGGTTTTAGCTGAAATGAAATTGCAACGTGATCCAAATTGCTCGTTCAGAAATGAACTACATATAAATATTGGCTGCCCTCCTGCATGCGATTCACTATAGTGTACATGGACACTAGTTTAATTACTGCCATGTCTTCGGGCTATGACTGAAATAGCCGAAAAAGCACACAGCCAACTAAGTTTCGAATTCTTTTGGGAAACATTTTCGAATGTTTTTGAATGGTTAATTGTAACAATGTTCTTTTTTGTGATTCTGGATTCAAAATGTGTTTAATTAATGTATATTCTTTTTGGCGTCATTTTAACGCTCATCTGACTTTAAAAAGACGCACTCTAATAGTGGTGAGAGATAACAATTCATAACATAAAAAAACTCTTTTAAAAACAGAGTATATTAGTTATTCAAGATGATTTTCTCAGTGGCTGAATAGTTGTTGTGTAGTTTAAATGGAAAGCTGCCGGCAGGTGCTATTCGGTCAGCGCATCTCTAGCCTAATCAGACTTCAATATATTTACCAATCCCTGCTGTAAAGGTTCTTAAAGCAGTAAGACCCTTATGCAAATTGCCCGGACTTTTTAACGAATGTTTGAAAAGTAGGCCAATATACATATCGAACGTTTGATCATCTTGAAGGGCGAATGATAAAGAGTGGTAAGAAATTGTTTAAACAATTCACTATATCAACTAATGTAGTGTACTAGTCATGTTTGGAATTTTACCTAAAGCGAAATATCAAAAGATTCACACTATGAGAAGTGCTATTAGAACTACACTATCATTTCGTTCAATTCAGATGATCGAACGTTACATTTTGATCGATCAAAGATTCTATTTCAACCAGCTTGTATATTTCAATTGTCACAAACGTTCGATTTAAAATATATGACCTAGCATTGTATTCGTTAAAAATAATCCCTGGAAGTTGCTATTCAAATAAATGAGATTTAATGAATGAATGGAAAGTTGGATTTTTGCTATTTTTCACGGCTTTTCGTTATTATTTTTGCCCCTTTTGCTCACGGTTCATACGATAATAATTATCTTATTCTCCAGTGAGTGAGTCTGTTATCGTTTTGGCAAAGCTTAATTGATTACTCAAAGACTGGGAAACGGAAGTTCTCTAAACGAACAAATCTCAAACTGGTTTTCTTTTAGTTTTATGGATTCGACGATTAATAATTAAAAGCAAACAGATTTATAGTAGATATTGGTAAGAATTTTACCTCCATCATTACCGCCCAAACCATTAGCGGGGCGACTGGTCAGTGGATAAGAACAAAATCCAAGGTGCGTCTGACGATTCGTGCTCGCATTCACTGTGATTTGGTTCTTTGGTAGTAAAACAGCTGCTTTCTCAACTAGGCAAATCGGTGTTTTCGAGCGAGATTTTTCCCCTGTAGAACTCTCTTTCTCTGAAAATTAAAGCCAGATTCAGATAGTTTCAATTACTTAGTGTATTGAGATAATTTCAAATGTGTTCCCGTGTGGTGTAATTGTTAAAATAAGTATAAGCAATAGGATAGGAATTATGATTTTTGTTTCTGTTAAAAACAAGGCTGTTTTGAGTTGTGTAAAGTAAACATTTTTTCTCTCTTCTCTTTGGAGTTATAATCACCCAAATCAAAAAAAACAAGGGCTTCTTATAACCGCACGAGATCATCGTACTTTAGAAATGGCCAAAATAAAGTATTAAAATATACGTCGTGATCCACTTTTTAACACATTACAATACTCTTAACTATTCTCAATCCTTACCTGGTTCTGGTAGAGTAGTTGAACAACCTTCTTGACTGTGGTCAATATGTCTCGATTTTTTTCGAATAAGAAAAGACTTCGGCATGTTGAGAGCAAAAAGGCTTCACAAATTTCCAAGAGAATTTCAGTGAGATATTGTTTTGACGTTGGAGCTCCAAAAGTGTAATTTGGTTTGTCCTGGAGTTGTTACCGTCAGGAATCAGAGTCTCAGGCGTTTAAGACGGTGAGGTGTCTAAACTGCGAATTTATTTACTTGGGAATCCATACAAGTGTTACTGTGATTAGTGAGTGACAGATGTCCAATGTCTTTGATTCTATGATGACATCACAAGCGCGTTATGATTGGATAAGCACTCACGCCGCTCCCTACACTAATAAACTCACTGCAACTGATTTAAGGGTTATTTTGGCAGAGAAAGGAAATTGAGGTCTGGATTGATTAGTTAGATAATCAGCCACAACCTCTCAATAGCTTCTGTGGTGAGAATCAAAATCTACAAATGAAATTGGCAACATCAACATTTAACTGATTCCGATATAGTTGTTGTGTTGTGCAGTTCCGTTCAAATGAATATAACAAGATCAACCGATATTTCCCCACTTGTTTTAAATGTCTTAAAGAAGATTTGTGATTTCAAAAGTGTTACATCATCTAGAATATGTTATTGGGGAAAGACTTTTAAGATGCATTAAGGTGACTCGGCTAGCTCGTTACCACACCTTGAACGACCGCACCAGAGCCTAGTGGGCGTGCACTTTGAAAACTCAACAAAATCATCTTTTATTAAATGTATATTCTCATTTCAACTTCAAGCCAATATAGTTGTTTTATCAATTTACCATGATTTTAACCACTTTAGTTCATCAAAGTCATCCATCTGAGTGAAATCTACTCTAATTGACCCAACCAGCTTACATCTTAAGTTGAAAACTTCAAAATCGTTTTTTGAACAAGAAGTGATTAGAAAGCGCGCAAGATATCGCCTGCTTAAACCTCTTGTTCACACGTCCATGCACTTACCATGTCAATGAAGTTTATTACGTTGTTAATGAGTAAAGTATACCTCTTTTATTCTTGTTAAAAAAAAAACAACTTACAAGCGCGTGGAATATTTCGATTAATAGATGAAAAGTTTGAAGTCAATAAAACTCGTATAGTGAAAACATACGCAGTTTGCAACCACCTATATCGGTCTTTAATCACTCCGTACACATTAATACAAGTCTTGACAACATCATGCTGCCTTGTGTCTATTTCTTAGAAACCCCACTGAAAACTTTAATAGTCAACCAAGGGCACGGTGTATTCAAATCGCTTCATTCCCGGATATTCACCAAAAAATTCAAATCACACTGAACGCAGAATAGATTTTGAATTGGTTAAGAAATAGTTTATCTTTTATTCATTAAACTTGTTGGCTTTGAGTATAGAGCAGTTGAATTGAACTGTTGGAGTTTCACGATAGGTGGGTTTAAGTACCTCCTTGAAGCTTAAAGTCGAACAACTTGGAATTATATGTTTGGAGCGAACTGTGAGCTATTCAATCGATAACAAGCTTCGACAAGCTGCAACGAATGATCGTTAAATGACTTGAAATACCGTACACCTTTTAGCCCGCATTTGAGATAAGAGCCTTCTGCTTCAACCGACTCTCGACCGACATTAAATAATCAACGTCTTGAGTGGAAAACAACCGGGCTAACAACAAGAGAAAATACTAGTTTTAAAGCTAAACGGCGATTATACAGCGTAAAAACAACGATCTAAGTGAGCATATATCAATTTAACTACATATAACTGGCTGGCTTGCAAAATATGATGAATGGACTTTTAAAAATGCGCTTTATTAATGGGGAAATGGGAAACACATTTTTTATTTTTTCAATTTTCTAAGCTAAAGTGATTTTTCAAAAATGTCCAGTATTATCCTACACAACAATATTTGTAAATTTGGCGAAAAAAAGTACGAAAATGAACTGTTTTAATGCTTCAAAGTTTAACATTACTCCTACCATTGAAATGTGTTCTATTTTGAGTATATTCTAAGCTCAACAAATTACACCATTGTTCCCCTATTCAATCATAGAAATAGCACATTTTCAAAGTCAAAATGCAACGCTTTTTCTAGAAACGTTTTACACAAGAAGAACAAACAATCAAATGTTGGTATCTCGTGTCATCGAGCTTAATTTAATAATGTTGATTCTTGAAGCAATAACGAGTTAATGACGCGAGCCAATCTTGTCAATGACATTTTCCAAAACCACTAACGAAGTAAAGTAAAGAATATGATTGCTAAGAATGATGTTTGAATGGTCTTCGAGCTGTTAATAGCAACAGCAAATAGCAACATTGAAATATTTCAACATTCGAAGCATTTGAAATTGCAACTTTGTTCTAAAATTACCAACGGAGTAAATATAAAAAAGGTGGTTTAATGTTTATTGGACTATTCTAGCAATAGTATTTAGGAACATTAGAACATTGGAACATCAGTAAAATTTAGAAATTTATTCTGAATCCAGACGATGTGTATTATATAGCCAGGAATAGAAATGTTAAAAATGATGATTTAGCGTTCTTCGAACTGTTAATATAAAAAGCAAATAGCAACATCGAAACATCTTTTTGAAACGTTACCAACAATTGAGAAAGAAATTGCAATTCACTTGAACTGAGTCTGAAAGCAGCCGAACTATAAGTTACTAGAAAAAGAGACTTTAATAAATGATTACGTTCGCTCATTTGTATTTAGATTCATATTCAAGATAGCCGATGTTTTGTAAAAGAACAGCTTGGCTGTTTCATTAAACCCTGTTTTATCATATTAGAAACCTGCTGATCGAGTTCAAATGTAATAACCTGACGACAAATACAATGCAAGATGAAAAACCAAGAAACAGTTTGAGATAAAATGAACTAAATCTTTGTTATCAAAATGAAACGATTTTCGAGTCTTTTCAAAAGTTTGCCGACGATTATGTTGATAATTGACTCAATATGGCTTTTAATTTTTGTGACTATTTTATACTAATTTCAAGTTATCGGTTATTTCTTTTTGAAAATTGATAAAAAAAATCAGGATGTTTTAGTCATGGTCGAATAAAATAATCAACCGTTTCTGTTTTTAAAGTTTATTACTAGACCTTCGCACTTGATGGATTAAATACAAAAGCATTCTAATCGAAAATTACTATTTAGTACCGCTTTAAAGTTGTTTTGAACACTTTTGTAGATTAACATGGTGAGAAATTCTAATTATTCGGCATCGAAATTACTCTTTTTAGTATAGCACAATTGTGTTTTCTTTTCATTTACTTATTGATTAAAATACTGAAGTATTATAATTGTTAGGCCTTTAGAAGATTCATTATAATTTGGCACAATTTAGTATTATAGTTATCGGTTACTCTTTTTAGTATAGCACAATTGTGTTCTCGTTTCATTTAGTTATTGATTAAGATACTGAAGTATATTATAATTGTTAGGCTTTTAGAAGATTCATTATAATTTGGTACAACTTAGTATTATAGTTATCGGTTGATTAAAATTATAAGAACTTTAATTATTTTGTATTTTATATCCTACTATCATCTCTTTTATCATCGTTTTTGAACTATTTTGTACATTGTTGTATTCTCGTTTGAGTTGAGTTTATCAAAAAGGCTTGACAAATTATTAAAACGTTAATCTATAACTTCGAATATCTAGCTAAAATGTAGTGTTGTTACGTTTTCGCGCCCTTTTGTTCTTGTTCAACCAGTTAACGAATAAATTGCAATCAAAATAGACGTTCCAAAATATTTTCGCGCCATTTCCCATTTAATCTGTTTTCGTTTTTAAACATAAATGTTTCTTTTCTTTTTAACAGTGCTTTCGTGTCTAGCTTGTAGACTTTCTGAAATAGCGTGTTTTGAACAAACATCACAGTCGGTCCCGCCAAGCTATTTATCAAAATCACATAAATTTTACTTCATAACCGGAAACAAATCTAGCGACTTTTGATCATTCAAATCTCCCCTACAGGTCGGTTTTTATACTGCTTTATATTGCTTTAAAGACTTGGGTGTTTTCCTGTCATTACTTCATAGCCTAAAGTGTAATTCTAGAAAAATACGCTTTACCAAGTTTAAGAAATAAAGAAAAAGGATAAATCACATTTGAACACAGGTTTTTCGACTTTTTTAATCTTTGTCTGAATATGTGCTAAATTAACTTCAACAGTCAAAAAAGCGTGACACCTTTATATTAAACTTCAAAACTAGAAATTCCTTTTGTATACTAATATACCCAGATTGTCATATTAATGTTCAAGTATAATTATCCAGCGAAATCATTTAAGGAGGTGACAAGAATGCTAATAAAAAGGAACGTTTTCAGGTTGATTGTCGATTGACTATTATCGTGTATTCTATTACAAGGTTGAACGAGTTTATATAATGAGTTTATTTTTGCCATTATTGTGAGAACAATACCCACTTAAACTAGACACAAGCTTAACAAGACCATGAAAAGATAGGAGACATCGGGCACGTGTGTTGCACGCGTCAAAGACTTAACTTCAACAGGTCTCAATTATTAGTTAATAATAGTTTTCTTTGTTCGACTGCCATTAGAGCTAGAGTCTTTGTTTTGTGTTCTTGTAATGGGATGAGTAATGATGATTCTCTTCAAGTAACTTGTAGACTTCATTCGGGACGTCCTTAGCATCATAGCATGAAACACTGGGTAATAAAACTTCAATGAAAAGTAATTGTAAAACGTGTGTTTTTAGTAACGGTTTTTCATTGTGTAAGGTAATGGGATCAAACGATGCTTAAACTTTCTTTTGAAAATGATATCAAAATAAACGACAAAACGACCGGCAATTAAATTTCTAGAGTCACTTTTGTTGAAAATTAGAAAAAAATATCCACTGTCATAGACGGGAAGCCATTTTAGTGCTGGTTTTGGAATGATTGACATTTGACATCAAGAAACCATTAAAGTGCCAAGAAAGTTGGATTCCGTTCACGAAAACGTCGACTTTTCAATGAAAAAATAACATAAACGGTCTAGACAAAAGAATTACCGTTAAAATACCAAAACAACATACGAACTACAATAGAAGTTGACAAGATAAATAGCCGTAAACATTACTTACAAAAAAAGGCAGTAAAACTTTGAAAGAAAGCCATTTGAGTGCACATGCGGGGTGCACACTTCGTTCGCGTGGAACCAGAAGCACGAATTAAGATATCAATCAATTAAAAGACAATTAACTTGAGCACAGAGTAAAATCTTGTACAAACTAGATCGGTTTCTTGTGGGCGGTTCACTCGGGAATTAAATAAAAACACTTAAAAATAACTTTAGCTTTAATTTTGTCATTGTTGTTTTTTCTTTTATAGTTTTCTATTATTTCCTTTGTTTTCTTTTTTCTATTTGTTTTTTTTGTTTCCTTCTTTTGTTAACTTTTTTTCTTTGTTGAAGGTTTTTGATTTCATCGTTCACTCTTTGCATGCGTTGCATTGGCCTTGCTGAACGTTATTGTTGAAAATGCACCTAACTGATTTGTAACGTATCCAAGAAAATAGTTTTAAATTTATCAGAATGAATTTAAATTGTTATGTAATTCAAGCACATTTGGGAAGTATTCGACGTAAGCATGTTGGTCTATATAGCTAGTTTGCGTACAACGTTAACATTTTTTTAATGATTTTATGAAAAATGGCGCGAAAACTTGAATGGCTTTTGTGTGAAAAGATATTTAAAAACGAAAAACATGCTTTGTTCGTAATGACAAAAAATATTAACTTAAAGAAAACAAATGAATGAAAACAAGCAAAAACAAAATAGGACTTACATGTAAATAAAAAAATAAAAAAAAAGTCTTTGAATTGTAATTCTACACCATCTTTATCTGCGTATTGTTCCGGTTTAAACAATTTGTGTACGTTTGATCCAAATACCCGATTTCGTCGACAAACATCCGATCGTTAAACGTTGGATTAACAAAATTAAAAACTCTTGAATAATTGTAAATACTTAATTGAAATCTGAGAAATACTCATCAAATACAAACAGATCCGTTATGCGATCGTTTTGCGGCAAGTTTCTGGAAGTGATATGTATGTTGGTGTTAGTCCGAGGCACAAGCTGCTGAATGAATTGTTGATGTAAATGTTTCTTTTCATTTGTATTCCTTTCCTTTCTTTCTTTTTCTTTTCCTTTTATCTCCTTCATTTGTCGTTCCTTCTCATTCCTTTTCTTTTATTATTTTTCCTTTCCTCTCTTTTCCATTTCTTTTCGTTCTTTCATCTCCCTTCCTACCCCTTCTTTTCCCTTCCCTGTTTCCCACATTTCTTCCTTTCGCCTTCTCTATTTCCTTTCCTTTCTTCTTTTTCCTTTCCTTCCCTTTCCATACCTTTCCTTTTCATTCATTCCTCTCCCTTCCTTACCCTTCTTTTTCCTTCTTTCATTTCCCTTTCCTTTCCTTTCCTTTCCTTTCCTTTCCTTTCCTTTCCTTTCCTTCCCTTCCCTTTTCTCTTCTTTATTTCCTTTCCTTTCATCTTCTTTCCTTTCCTTTCCATTCCATTCCTTTTATTTCCTTTCCTTTTCATTCCTTTCTGTTCCTATTCCTTCCTTTGTTTTCTATTTCTCTTCTTTATTTCCTTTCCTTTCCTTTCTTTTCAATTCCTTTTCTTTTCATTCCTAGTTCCGTTCGTTTCCTCAGTTATATATTATTTTTTTGTCCTACTTTTGCGGCATTATGGTACGTGGTTCTTTACTATATTATCACGGTTATATAAAACCTAGCACATGTATACTGCGCACAGCGCATACTTCACATACTGCAGTTAAGTGAAGTTTATGCAGGTGGCAGGTAGATTAAAGTCGTTTCCAACCAGTATAACCAGGCCATAATTAGACGATGTATTTACTGAACAAACCAATGTTTAAACACACCTTCGTCTATCTCCGTCAGTTGTGAGGAGATTGATAAGGCTCAAGTAGAGGAAATCAAACATCGCTTGGTTAAACGAACCAAAGTATTTAGATGGATTGATTAACAACGATTGTTCGAAACACTTATTGCTCTTTTTTAAAACACTTAATCATAAAGGACCCCTCTTTTTAAATTAAGTTTTTTCACTGTTTTTCAGCCGGCTTTGAATTGACGACCACAGAAGGCTCATACACAGACTTTTCATTTCCACTAAAAGAACTCCAATTAATCATAAATTGAATGTTTTTTGTTTCCCATAGTTTTTTACAAAAATGGAGTTAAACTGATTGGGAATTCTACTGGACATTATGGGAAAAATTATGAAATGCTACTTTGATGTCCAGTGTTGTTATTTTAGCAAAAATCAGCTGTTTTTATTCTCTCTCTCTCTACTGCATAATAAAAACTACAAAACTAGAACATTATTTCATGATTTTACTGTTATATGAACTCCAGAGTCGACATCAGTAAGAGATCGATACATGATCGGAAAAAAGAGATATTCAGTCAATACATGATCGGTATAAAGAGATTAACAGTCAATACGTTATCGGGAGAAAGATGTGAAGAATCAATACATGTTCGGGAAAGAGATATAAACACTCATTACGTTATCAGAAGAGAGATGTGAAGAATCATTACATGATCGGCAAGGTAATTATCTAGGAAGACCCACTCAATCAGATTCGTCCGATGAAAACATCACGTTACGTCTTCGGAAAGTCGTCGACAAGTCATCGGGAGCAAATCGTGGTATAAACGGAACGTCTTCGTAAACGTGAGTCAACTCCAAGTCAGTAGTGAAGAAGCTCTATGGTTATGGACCAGTTAATTTATTCATAGGGGAGGGGTGGTGAAAGTCATCCAAGTGTTTGGGGAGGGGTGGTCAAAATGTTCTGCGCAAAGCACCGCGCTGCACTGCGCCAGAGAGGTTTGTGGGAGTGGGTTTGGGGAGGCGGTGTATCTGGGGAGGTTTGGGGAGAGTGATGACGACACGATCGACCGTGGAGCTTTTTTTTATTTTAATTAACATGGGTATGATGATGATGACATTACATCCGCTCGGTATTGATCGGGCTCACAAGGATATTCACATGTTACAGCGGTCACTTCTCCGGGCATTACGTACACGGGTGGAGGAGTGATTTCTTTTCCTTTTCTGGTTCCGCCACCCTTTTTCTGGGGCATTATGGGTGTTATAGTGGGTACGTTTCCGGTAGCCACTGCTGTCTTATTAGATTTGGCATCTTTAATGAACTGAACCAGTGCTCCACGGGAACAGTTTTTAAAAAATAGTGAATTTATAGAGAGAACTTTTTTATAATTCTCGTAATCTGCTTCAATGAGAATTCCAATTAGGGCATCTCGTCGGAAATGTTCGTGTAAGGGGAGAAACCCGTGCTCGTAGAGTATTGCTTGCTCTCCAGCATCGAGTCGATCGATTTCAACGCGATGCCTGAGACCAAGGGATAGCAATTTATGGGCTGCATCACGGATTCTTTGAGAAATACATATATAATTAATTTCCTTTTTTAGTTCCTCATTCTCATAAATATAATGAAGAACAGATATATATTTTTCAAATCTTTCATCTTCATGCACGCTAGTAAAATCGGTGGCTCCAAAGATTGCAAACTGCATCAGGTGGTGATCAATCATTTCTGTTACAATGGAAGCTTTGGTTGTGAAGCCTGGGTGTCTTTCTGATAAGGTACGGTGAAGATGTTGATTATAATCGTCAGGTAGGCAGATGATAATATGGTACAGGTCTTTTTCATCTTCGTACACAATGTAATAGGGGCCTTTGGTAATTGTTCCGATGTAAAATGCCATCTGCTCATGTGTGGCGTTACGGATGGGGTGGATGGTGCTAATTTCAAACATCTAAATAAAAAAATAAAAAAATATGGCTTATTACAAAGTTTATTTAATCAGATTTCATAGTAGGAATTAAACGGATACATTTTTAGTTTAGGTTCTACATCGCTGTCAGATGTTTCCGTTTCACTGTCATCAGCTTTATATCTGACGGGATCTACCGGATCCATGATTCCGTGTTTAACTAAAAGAGCTTTATCATACACACAGTTGTGAGAGCATTCTGGCGTGCGTCTGTATTTATTATCGGTGGTTCCTATCATGTTTCTCCCACACATCTCATCATAGGGATGAGGTTTTCTTTTACACCACCCACTATGTTCGTCGAGCCTTTGGGGAAAACTTTCACACACAAGGCGCGCATAAATGGCATCTTGAAAAGCTTCAGTTTCCTGGATATATAAATATCCACCCGGGTTTACAGAGAGCCGTTTAACAACGAGCCCGTTTAAATAATCGGCAAAGCATTGATCGCTATAAGCTATGGGTAAGCCTGTGTGGTCTTTCATTTTAAGACTATAAAGCAGTTCATCAAAGCATGTTGAAAAGGTGCTTGATTTTACCACATAAGAAATGATAAATGCATTTTGTCGGTATAGGATATGCTGTATCCCTTCACAATAGCGGGCAAATAGAGTGTAGTTAGCTCTGGTTTGCCTATTACCTCGGTCATAAAAAATTATAAGACCGGTTCTCACTTTATTTGTGATATAGCAAACTACTTGCTCAAGATCGGCATTTTCAAATGCAAAAAATTTCATGCAACAAAAGCGCGCATCAATTATCGGAGGAGTAGCAGGAGGAGTCTCGGGCAGTAGAGGAGAGGAGGGCTTAGACGAAGCGGATTCAGTATCATCATCTTCATCATCTTGATCGGCATCGTAGCGAGTCGAATCGTCGTTTACCGTCTGGAGCACAAGCTTTTCAAGATCAGAGTCATATTTAAAAAGAGTAGTCATCTAAAATAAAAATAAAAAATAATTTTTTATTTGTCACAGTAAGAGCAGGGAGTTACATGATATTCAAGGTTTGGGTAGGTCATCTTATTAATAAGACCATGCTCAATCAACACATTTTTCCACCGCTGGCATTTAATGAGGTGGCATTTTTTATCATGAACGAAACAAGACACTTGTTTAAATCCGACCTCAGTACAATCACATGCACATGGTGGCGGGAGACGAACATTTTTTGTCTTGAAGTTTGCAGCGCCATCGTCAAAGCAAGTAATTATTTGATGCTCTCGACTTTGACACATGAGGCGCAACAATGCGGCATTATGAACCGTGTCGGCAATTTCTAGATAGTTTTCTGGTTGCCGGATATCATCATTATATCTTATATAATCTAGAGCTTGAATGTAATCTTTAAAGCATCCGTCCATATGGACAATTTTATCGACCAGTTTTCTTTCCCAAATTGGCCTATCGATGTGATTTGTATTCATAGAGTAGCTGAAAAATCTGGATTGATTTAATCTTATCATGTCGAGATATGGTCCACGACGCGCAATAAGGTTATACTGGTGGGCTACAGGTGCATAAAAGAGGATGTACCCCCCAGCATGTTTTCCAAGGTAATTATTTATCTGCTCTTGAGTTGCCATAAGAAATGGGGCAAAGGTAAGAACTTCAAAGGACATCTACAAAGAATAAAAATTTTTATTACTGATTAGTTTCAACAGCTAGTTGATTTACTTTTACATCAATTATTGCTTTAAGGATGGGGTTTATTACTCGCCATCGTAAAATAAATCCCCGTTTTATTGCACAATGATGCTGAATAGTTTTGACGACGTCCTCTTCAGGCGAAATAGATAACATGTTAAACACTACAGATCCTATAGATTTATTTCGATTAATACATTCCCTAAAAAGTATCCGATAAAAAGTCGAATAAACAGCACTCTTATAATCTTCATGATAAAAAATATAAACATAAAGACGGTCATCTTCTTGTCCCATAAAATCAATTTGCTTAAATATGACATAGTCATTATAGAAAGTGTGACAAGCTCGTTCTATTGCATTGTAAATCCAATCAGTATCTTGAACAGCAAAATAGTGAGCTTTCAATGAAGACATTCTACAAAAAAACAAAAAATCTTTAGCCGATCAAATCATCAACTCTAGATTGAAGTTGATCAATGAATTTTTGTTGTTTTGCGATGTTTTCTTCAATAATAGTTAGATCACTCTTTAGATGTTCATAATTATCTTCAAGTACTTCATTATGTGAAAGATAATTTCTAATAACATCTACCAGCGCTGCAAAATAGGGATCGATGTTTAAAAATTTAAATGTTCCAGCTTTTTCTTTTTCACAAAATAGCCTAATGTGTGCCGTGATTTGAGCCATAGTTATGTTGCAAGTGGTGAAGTTAAGATGTTTACATTGTAAATAAAAATCACTGTTCGTCGGTGAACATGCTTTATGTAAGTTATAGATAACCAAATGAAAATGAGCACTCTTATGAATTTCATGTGCCCCTAATAAATAGGGGTTATCACTCTTATCCATTTCATGTAGCCCTAATAAATAGGGGTTATGATTCAGGTGAGTCTGACATATTTTAGGTAAATCATCTTCTTGACGGAATACATAGCCATGGAAAGGTGACGTGTGCAGTTTATTTTTTTTCATGAATATGATGGTTTCATCAACAGGTAGTTCATCATCAATATCAACGGAAGTCATACTACAAGATAAAAAAAGGTTTTATTGAATCATAACAATATTCATTTGTTTCATCAAATTGACAAATATAGAGTCGGCATAAGTAATAGTGGTGCCTGGGACAGATAAGAAGTACTTCAAGCGGTCTTCTATTTTTTTTCTGGCAACTGATTCGTGTGAATTAGTTTTGTTCTTATCTTTTAGATATTCCTTGAAAAAAGGAAGCATGTCGGCTGAAGGATAGCTTTCTCTATTAAATTTATCATAATTATGCACAATAAGAATTGTGTGATTATCTTTTTGATTAAGTTGAATATGCGAAAAATTTCTCAAACTATATTTAATCAAACATTTAGCGTCATAGGCACCATAGTTACCATAGGTACCAGTAAACTGATCAAAATAATCATTCTTTATGATATATTGAAAATAAGTAGGCATGCCACTCTTTCCGTAACTTTTGCTGTGGTGAGCCATTCTGGAAAAAAATCAAACGTTGTTCATATAAATGTTTCCGCGATAAAATGTACGATATTTTTCATTAGCTTTATCGTAAATAGTTTCTAAGCATCCTCCTCCTGCTTCCTTTTGTCCTTCAGGAAAATGACCAAATTTAATGGTTTTTTGATAAGCTTCTTTAACATCCATGACATAATAACCGACAATTCTGCCTTTTGTTTTGGCATAAATTTGAGTACAAGTAGGGTTTTTAAAAGGCAAACATCTTCTGTGTTTGTCAAAAGCCAAGTTTTGCATAATCAAATGATGCTCATTTTTGTTTTTAACTAGAATATAGTTTATAAAAATATGAGGTTCAAGAAGCGTATCGATTATATGTAATGCTAAATTTGGCCATTCATTATTGTCAATTATATAGCCAAAATATTGTCCAGGGTCTTCAGTTTCTATGTAGGATTTATAAGCATAGGCCATAACTATGGAAAGAATAAACGATTTTTATTTAGTATCTTAAAAATACATTTTTCCAAAAACTACTGTGTTACAAATTTATTTTGCAGTAGGTTTGCGCTTTGGCTTTAAACCAGGGTTGGACGGACGCTTGACGGACTCTTCCTCTTCATCATCGTCAACGTATTCAGGCTCATCGTCGTGTTTTGGCTTCTTTAGTTTGGGCGGCACTGATACCGCAATTTGACGCCAGGAGGGGCGGGTTTGCTGCGCCCCTGCTGCTGCTACGTTCTCTTTGTAGAGAGAGCTGAGATATGTGCTTTCAATTAATTTGGCAATTTTGTCAGTATCTGCCCATTCGAATGTTCCGCATCCAATATCAGGAAAGTTTGCGGCACAGGCAAAGAAAGGGCGGCAAAAATTTTCCCCGTTGGCTTTGGAAATGTTAATCCTACAGAACATTTTATGTCCGTCACATTTGGGGTGGTACTTGGGTGGGAACTTGAAAATGGCATTCGGAAGATATTTTAAATCTTTATATGCCATGTTTAGTTTGCACCCTAGCTCTTGTCCGTCAAGATAGGCTTCTTTGTCCTCACGTTTCATACCCTTGGTATCCGCATAAATCACTTTTTTCTCTACTTCGATCCCACATTGCGCCATTTTGTCGCCGTCTTTACTTGTGTAAATTTTAACAGGCACATCGCATAAACAGTTCTGTGATTCGGCCATAGCTACGATAAATGAATATAATTTTCTAATGAAAACTTATTTTACCATCCCTATTGATTTGAAGGTCGCTTTCAATAAGTTCCATTAATCTCGGTAAACATTGTTGAACAATACATTCTTTCTGAGTTGGGTACTTAAACATCCAATAAAAAATTGCGCACAGAAAAAGGACAGCACCAATAACTTCTAACATTTTGAGTTAACTGAATTGTTTTATCTCTTTCAAAGAATATAAAGACCTAATCACATGGTTCTTGATAATTGATCTTAACATAAAAAGCCCCTATTTTATTAATTTCTCTAATTGATAATTCTTCGCACACAGAATCCGATAATTTTGAGTGAATAGTTATAGCTATTTTACATAATATTCCCATTATGCATTTTTCTAGCGGTTTATATATGGGATGTAAAAGAAGTTTTTTTGTTTGAAAATTATTGTACATTTGGTTGCCAGTATTTAATAATTGAAGTATTTCATGGCGAATAGATGATGCAGTACGGTTTGCGCAAAATACCATCACCTTGATCAATAAAAAATGGGATATTATTGATAAACTCTATTAAAATGTCACGTTTTACTGTAGGTACAGATGTATTTATGTACCTTTTATGCTGAGTATAAAATGAACGAATAAATATAACCTGATCAAGACGAATAAAGTGTTTTTCATCATATTCATAAATTCGAGCTATAACCCAATCAATAGTATCATTAAACTTTTCGATGTGTTTTTGCGTCATGTCTGCAAGATATAAAAAATTTTGGTGTGTCAGACTCCTTCCTCCCCTACATCTGACCCAATCGCCACCTTAAAAGATTTAGCATCTGATAGATCGATAGAATGACCGTAATGGTGGTTTTGGAGGTTTTAACGTTGCTAAATGATTAAACATGGTTTGAATCATTTGTCCGTTTTCTAAAGATCTATCAGACCCGATGATAATTGCGTATTCTTCTAAAAAATCCAGCAAATAATCTTGTAGCCAATCTTTCACTTGATGGACGGTTTTGTATTCATCGAGAGTTAGATTTTCTTTACGCTCAATGAGTGTACGATACTTTGTTATCTGGGTTATAACTAGAGCTTTCCTTCGGTAGTACTCGGAAACATTCATAGTTACCTTGAAAAGTTGGTTGATGCAGAAGTTTTGAACTTGGAAGACTTGTCTTGGAAGCTGAATATTCTATAAAAAAGTAAAATTGTCACTGAAAAGTTGTAAAATGATTAAACTAGTAGTGAACTTACCTCTCGAAGCGCTCAGAAGAGAATGTCGAACACTGTATTGAACTGACTTATATAGGTCTTCGCTTGGAAAAATCAGGCGGGGGGTGGGGGGACCCTGCCTGATTTTTCGGATTTTTTCTCATAAATAGACGGTGATCACCAACCACAAGTCATCATTCACTGGTTGAGCATCACCAAGTATAGACTACCAAGTTTACCAAGTGCAAGTAAAGATGGCTACTAATAACCAATCTTCACAGGTTCAAGACCCTCGTGTGCTTCAAGTTGTGGAAGATTCCCAAGACATGCAAGAGTCTCAAGACTTCCAAGATTCTCAAGACCAAGACTCGCAAGGACCTTCAGTACGTCGTGATGCTGAGGGGCGGATCTATAGAGAAGATGTGATCGTTGAAAATGGTGTTGGATCTTCTTCTTCCCAGACTATTTTGGTTTCCAAAAAACCAAAATGCGCTTACGCCTTGAACCTAGACGGGGAAAATGAACAAAAAACTGATGACGAGGATGCAGCATCTGTTGGTACCGACTTAGTGCAAGGCGCTATTGATGAGGTTGTACAGAAGGGGAAAGGGAAAGGATCGAAGAGAAAGCTTCATGATGCTGATTTGCTTAATGGAGCTCAAAATGAAGATGAGGTACGTTTTAGTTTCTGGAATAACGATTTTTGTCAAGATTATTAATTTTATATTTGATGTTAGGTGATGTCTGACGCCATCTTAATTAAAAAATTGGATGGTTTTCCCCGACATATTGTACATTCATTGCTCGTGACTCGCTATGAAGATAGGCAAAAACGCCTAGCTGGTGCAACAGTGTGTCCTACATGTGGAAAATAGATAGTATATTCATGTATGGAGAAAGAAACATAATAAAAATGTTTAAATGATTAAAAAAAGTCTTTTTATTTTTAGAAGAAACGACTGAAGAGAGAGGAGGAGGAGAAAAAGGAAGAGAATGAAATTACGGTATGCTGCATCTGTATTACAAACAGTTTTGAATATCATAATATAATGGTGTATAGTCCTTGTTGTAATCAACCAATTCACAGTACATGTTTATTGAATTATTTAGCTGCTAGGAATCATGATTATAAATTAGATTGTCCTTATTGTCGGGAAGAGGTGTATATAACCCCAGACTGGGTGCCTTCAAATAAAATTCCTGCAATTCACTTTAAGCTAAAATGGGATTGCTATGAGGAATATTTTGACGCATCATATAGGAAAAAAATGGCATTATTCAGGACTGCTTTAAATTATACTGAAAAAAATAGATAATATTTTTTATTTATTTTTTATAGGAATATCTGGGGTCTCTTATTAAAATAATGAAATCTTCTTATTTTAAGAATATACGGCTGTACGAAGCACATTCTATTTTTTTTAAATCGCAAGAGCAATTTACAAAAGAATTTATAGAAAAGTATAAACGATCATCGAAATATTTAGATGGATTAAGATATACTTATTGTAATCATGAGAGTGTATATGTCAAAAAGCTTGAAAAAGCTTTAAAAGCTTTAAAAATGAAGCTTCTTAATAAGGATAATTTGTGTTTGACGCGCTCTTCTTGGCATTATTAATTGTAGGAAAAAATTAAAAAGAATGTCATGCAAGGAGCCTACGAAAGAATGCTTGGGTGCTTAATGTGTCAGCAAATATTAGATAAATATTACCAGTTTTTAGCTACAAATAAAATTTGGCCGCATCCTGATTTTAAACACCCTCTTATGTGTATTTTAAGGGATTATGAAAAAAATATAAAAAGTTGTTTGAGGACTGCTCAGCTAAATGCTGATGTATTATTACATGATATAGATGCTACCATAACAAACGCAAGTAATGTCAATATTTATGGGGAAATATTTGAACCTGATGATCCTGCTAATAATACAGATGATTCAGATTCTGACTGGTAATACTTATCTTTGGTTGTAGAATGCTTCTCACCAGCAGCCCTGGAATCAGAAATATTTAGAGTTATTTAGAGATTTAGAAATAATTGGTGAAAATTATTTTAATAAATTAGAATACACTAATTTAGTGTAATTGTTTTTTATTTTAGTGTTCTATTTGTATGGGGCGAAAATCAACTCAGCAAAAAATACTTTGGTGTGGACATTCATTCTGCTATCAATGTGCGAACCTGTGGTTTCAAAATCATTCATCTTGTCCTTATTGTCGGGCAGAAATTTTGCCTAATGACGATGAAGTAGAATTTTTGCAACCTATTTACGGGAGTGGATCATTTCTATATGTTCACTCCATTTATTATTCGGGTTATTTTAAAGCTGATTGTAAAAGAAAAATATATTTTTTGCAAGATATTCCTCTTAAGGGTTCTTCATTGGAAGTAAGATGTGTTAAAGCACCGGCGCAAACTAGGTATTCTGTTGCTATTACGCCGGCGTTTAAACATGAAATAGAAACGAAAATATTATTTGCACCTTACGCTCAAGATATTACGGATGGATCTGCATTTAAATTTTCGGGGAGGTTTACCGCCCAGAAAAATTTTTTTACAGATTCAAAGCGTTTATTGCGTTTTCATGCTTTTAGAAGTAGATGGTCTGGGGAACATTTAATTCAATTGCGTTTTGATAAAGATATTCGTTATTGTCAGCGCTTTCATTATGTGCAATACTTAATTATACCTAAAAGGTGGGAGGTTATGTTTAATCAAGCAAAGGAAGATAATAATCGTCTTGTAAAAATTGTAGAAGCAATTTTATTAGAATGCAAGTTACCACGTTATTCAAAGCCAAAAGCTGATAACAGATTAACTTTATTTTAATTAATAATTTTTTATAGAAATGTGCAATATGTTGCGAATTGCTTCCTGATGAGAAACAAAAAATATCCGGTCTGGAGAATGGAGATGAAAGTATAAAGTTGGATTGTAACCATGTATTTCATTCAAGCTGTATTGCAAAATGGGCAGATTTATTATTTGAAAAATATAAGCGGCCTCGTTGTCCTATCTGTAGAGCGGATGTTTTTATGTTTCGATGTTATGACAATCCGTTGTCTTTAAAATATAGAGTTTTTCTTGTTATTTCAGTGTAACATTTGCTTGGATAATGTGAAACTATATGAAGCTGCAGTTTTATCATGTAATCATAAATTTCATAATGAATGTATAGAAGATTGGTATAGGCATAATCCTACTTGTCCTGTGTGCAGAAGACCTGACCCTCTATATTGTCACGAATGTTCTGATTGCGGATGGCCTGTACCTTCCCGTCGTATACGTACTATTCCTATTGTTTCTGATTCTATTGTGTTTTTTGATTTTGAATGGTCTATAGCTCAGTATGAAGATTGGTTGTATAGGTATATGGATTTTTTATAATAAAAAAATTTGTATTAAAATATTGTGTGATTTGTTTTTTAGAAACATGGAAGACTCTTGTACGAAACTAAGACTCGCAAGTTGGTTCGCGAACAAAATGATTGGAAACCTGCAAAAATGATATCTAATATCGAAAAAGACCCCCTCATGATTATTGAAGTGTGGGGAAAATATCCTATTCATTCAGTCCTAGGAGTGCATCTATTTCCTCGTGCATATGAGTTAGAAGTGATTTATATATCTGCTAGCTATGTAAAAAAAATACTTGATGTGATGAATTTAGGAGGGCGCCACTTTGACTACTTTGCAGAATGGGAGAATGCGTGGGATAATCTTCAAGAAAATGGTTTTTATTTTTGTAACACAACTAAAGTTGATGCAGTGTGGGGAGTTATAGCCGCCAATTTAAAAGCTAATAATCGTTTTTACAGGCGTGTCCCTTTCACTCAAGGAGGGGTGGAGTTTATAAAATTCATAAAGTAAGTTGTGCTTCTTATTTTCTTTTATTTTATAGAAAACAAGAAGCATGACCGCACCGGCTCCCAAACTGGTTGAAATAGAGTCGACTTATTTTAGATCAATTAGCCGATCAGAATTTAGAAACTCTGTTCAATTTAGAACTAGAACTGTAGAATATAAATTTGTCACACGTACCGCATTGGAACTGAAGAAAGATGTAGAAGATCAAGACGCTACTGTAGAATCTGGACATCAATGGCTCGAAGAGATGGTTGAAGAAGTCATGAGACAAATATGGAAAAAAGACAGCATACATCCAAATGATTTAGTGGCAATGACTATTTACGGGGGAGATTTACAATATCCTGTCTCCTTACCTATGTACCCATATCAGTCTCCCAAGCATCAAAGAGCACGTATTTTTGAGGAGGTTAGCAGAATTCAGCAATCAAAGCGAGATTGGTTGATGGGATGCTCTTTAGAAATAATGTTTACTATAGTGTCTGGCATTAAGGCAGAAGGACGACGAATGACCACTTCTCATATAATGACTGAGCTTTTATTTGATGAAGCTTTAGAACGAGGGATTATTACTAAGGCAAGACCTCTGACGTCAGAATTAAATTTGGCCAATGACATTGATGCAATTATACGGCGTTATGAATCTCTTCATCAATTGCAGTTTATTATGCCATCTGAAACGGATGATGATTGGATTGTTTATTTGAATCAGTGGTGCTTACTCAACCCACATATCAATGTTCTAGTATTACATTTGCCTTATGGAGTTAATCATCCTCATGAAGTAAGATGGAAAAGTGCCTCGACATCAATTCATCATAATTTAGTTTTGTGGTATCATGAAGCACAAGGAAGAATTTATGAAGTTCGCTTACCTAACTCACTTTACGGAAAAAGAAACATTATCTGTTTGAAATGTGGGGTTGTTTACGGTAATCGAGGAAAGCATAATTGCAGTGAAGATGTCACTCAACACGTCTACAAGGCGGGGAAAAAAAGACCGCATTATCAGTGTACTGAAAAAGAAAGAGCTAACAAGAAAAGCCGACAAGAAGATGATGAATCAAAAAACTGTTTAGGACGTGCCATTTATTTTGCTTTGGTTGCATGGGGATGGGAAACTCGCGGTGAAAAAAACTTACATGACTGGTACATTGAACTGAACATGGAAGATTTGTGGAATGAGCCTGCTGAGATAGATACAGTAAAGCATTGGTGTGATGTGATTAATTCTGAATATGGGAATGGAGATATTAGCGATCCTCCTTTTGAATTTGTCGTGTATGATGAATCATTGCGCCATATAATGATTCAACATGGTGAAGGTCCTAAACCTCTATTTCTTAATTACAGAAATAATCACTTCACATGGATTCGTTCAATGCCTGGCTGGATAGGACGTAATTATTTTTGTTATAATTGCATGAAGGGTTATAATAATAAAGACCAACACAAATGTTCAAAGCCATGTGCCCGATGTGGCGGTCCTTCCCCTCATAGACGTGCAACTTGGATGGTTCACGATTTATCGTGTGATGATTGTGGAGGGTCGTTTGCGTCAAAAGCTTGCTTCAATATTCACAAAGAAAAAGTTTCTAAAGGAAATCTACTGTACTCACATTGTGAGCGACGCAAAAAATGTTCAAGATGTCATGTGATGATGGACCGCATGGTTAGTAGTAAATCTACAAATCCACAACACCCTGTGCGCTATAGTTTAGCCGATAATCACGAATGCTATGAATATGACTGTTTTATTTGTGGCGAAAAAAAAGTAATACGTGGGATACATCAATGCTACGTAAAAGGATGCGATGATCAAGAACATAAAGATGATGATTATAATTCAGAAGAACGTAAAATGCGACTTGCATTTTTTGACTTTGAGACTCAATGTTTAGAAGACCATCACATTGTAAATAAAGTCGTTGTATTATTGGTGTGTGAAGAATGCCAAGACCACATAGAAGAATATGCTGCTCGCGGATGCACTGGAACATGTGGACGACGTCGTCTGTGGACTTTTGACAATATTGAAGCTTTTATGGACTGGTTATTTGGACCACATCATATTAAGTGGATGGAATACACTTTCTTAGCCCATAATCTGAAAGGATATGATTCTTATCCTATTTTGGAACAGTGTGTTAAACGAAATATTACTCCTAAATGTATTTATCAAGGAGCAAAGGTTATGACCATGAGTGTAAATGGAATAACCTTTAAAGATTCTTTGTGCTTTATTCCAATGGCGTTACGAGCATTCCCTTCTACTTTTGGAACGGACGGTGGGCGGAAAGGTTTTTTTCCCCATTTCTTTAACACTAAAGCTAATGCAGACTATGTTGGACCTTACCCACCACTTCATTACTACGGATATGATGAAATATCAGATCAGGGAGCCAAAGCTGAATTGAAAGAATGGTGGGAAAGTTGTTCAGATAAAACAATGAATTTTCAAGAAGAATTAGAAGCGTATTGTATACAAGATGTTCTTGTAATGATGCGGGGGTGTTTAAAATACCGCGAACTTTATGTAAACTTATTTGGAGTTGACCCATTTACTCAATGTGTCACTTTAGCTTCGACTTGCTTGAAAGTGTTTACTAAAAACTTTTTACCATCTGAAACTATGGGCGTTGTCCCTCCTCAAGGATATAGGCATCAGGATATTTATTCTGCGGAAGCTCTCGAATGGCTGTATGCACTGAACTTGCCTAATCTTCGATCAGCTTTATCTTTGGAGGGAGAAGCTATTATTCTAGGTGCTAAAGTAGACGGTTATGATTCGAGCACTAACACTATCTATCAATATCATGGATGCTTCTGGCATGGGTGTGAATTGTGTTTTAAAGACAGTCATGCTTATAACTGTTATCTAGGTATGAGTATGATTGCTTTATTTCATAAGACACGGTGCCGCACCAGAGATCTTCGAGATGCCGGATATCATGTTGTCGAAATGTGGAGTCATGTGTGGAAATCTGAACGTGACTCGTACCCATCTCCTCCCCGTTCAGTAACACGTCACATGCCATTGATGCCTAGGCAAGCACTCAGCGGGGGAAGAACTAACGCGATACAGATGTATGCGTTTTGCAAAGATCAAATATTGGAGGACAACCCTATCAATCGAGTTTTACAAGAACAGACAGAGGGTGTCTATAGAATTCGCTATATTGATGTGGTTTCTCTATACCCCACTGTAATGAAACAAGAAACATTCCCTATTGGTCATCCCATTATTTTAACATGTACAGATCTTCCTTCTTTGGAAAATTGTGTTTCGAACATCAAAGATGAAACATGGTTTGGGTTGGTCAAGTGTGACATTATTCCACCCCGTCAATTATATTTTCCAGTATTACCGGTTATTATGAAACATCGTTTGATGTTTGGACTGTGCAATGCCTGCATGATGAATGACAATCCCGATGTTTGTGAACATTCTGACGAAGAACGAATGTTAATGGACGGTGTGTGGACGACATTTGAATTGAAGAAGGCTCTGGAAAAGGGGTATGAAATAAACTTAGTACATGAAGTGTGGTACTATGAACAAACAAGTGATGATTTATTTGCTGAATATATTAACGAGAATCTTAAAATCAAGATGGAAGCTTCAGGATGGCCTGCGAGATGCACTACCGACGCCGAAAAAGAAGCATACATGTCGGAAGTTTATCTTCGAGAAGGGGTACGACTAGACAAAAATAAAGTTATTCATAATCCTGGCCTCCGCAGTGTTGCTAAATTAAATCTCAATTCTTTGTGGGGAAAATTCTGCCAAAACCCCAACAAGTCAATAACCGAATATGTTACCGAACCGTCGAGGTATTTTGAAATACTATATGACGACAAGTTTGAAGTAACCAACGTCGTGCTTTTGTCAGATACTATGGCTCAAGTAACATATAAAGTTTTAAAAGAAGCGATATCTCCATTACCGTATGGAAATGTTGTTGTGGGGAGTTGCGTGACATCCCATGCAAGATTACGTCTCTATGAGATGTTGGACAAATTGAAAGACCGCGTTGTTTATCACGATACAGATTCTATTATTTATGTCACGCGTAACGAAGGAGATGAGGAAATAACAACTGGGTCCTGCCTAGGCCAATGGGAAGACGAGTGCAAAGACCCTACTCAAGATTGGCTGGAAGAATTTGTTTCTCTCGGTCCAAAATCCTACGCTTTTCGAACTCACAAGAATAAGAAGGTAGTAAAATGTAAGGGGATTACCCTTACATCCTCTGTGTCGGATCAAATTCATCTAGAATCTATGAAGCGCCTATTGGTTGAGGATGAAACAGATGAAACTGTCAATTACCCGCGTAAAATTATTCGAAACCGAATACTTAAGCAATTACACACGGTTGAAATGGACAAATTGGTTCGTCTTGTGTACACGAAGCGTCAGCGGAAAGGTATTTTTACATTACCATTTGGATATTAATATAACAGTGATGGGAAACCTTCTCCCCAGTTGCATCAGTTCTGCATCAAGCTCAGATCAAGAAGATGGGGTCCAGGTCGATCCTCACATTGAGGGAAGAAATCGATGCTGTTTCTCCTCTTGCTGCGGCGGTACAATTATTTTCCAGTACCCGACAGACCCAGCAGACGGGAGGGACGAGAAAGAGAAAGAGAAAGACAAAAAACAAAAACTCGACACCTGGATTGTCGAAGAAAAAGAAGCAATGGACTAAAGAATGGTATAACCCGGGCGCCAATAATCCAGAAGCTTACACAGGCTTACAATCATTTAGCGTAAACGAACCTAATCGCCAATCTAAACTTAAAAGAGAAAGCTGGTTAGAAAATGAAGAAACATATCAGATGCATAGACCTGCACCTAACAAATATCCCCGTAGACAATTTGTAGTCAGTGCCATAGATGAACAGTGGCAACTTGATTTGACAGATATGACTTGGTATGAAAATGATAATGACGGGTTTCGTTGGATATTGCTCGCAATTGATGTCTTATCCCGTAAATGTTGGGCAACCCCTCTAAAGAGAAAAAGTGGCGAAGAAACTAGCAGAGGACTTAAAGAAATTTTCAATAAAGTACTTATTGAAGATGCTGACCATTCACTTCCGCGACAATTATATGTTGATAAAGGGAGTGAATTTTACAATAAAGATGTAAAAGAACTTCTTAAAACCTACCCTATTGCTCCTATTCTGATGTCCGGAAATGATTCAACAACCAAGGCAGCCATTGTGGAAAGATTACAGCGTACAATAAAAGGAAGAATATGGCGCCACTTCACTGCTACAGGTTCTCATCGATGGGTAGATGTTCTCCCAAAACTAGTTGATGGTTATAATAATAATAAACACCGAACTATCAAGTTACCACCAAATGAAGTAAATAAAAAAAATGAACATAAAGTGTGGAATACTTTGTATGAAAAACGTCAGGATTATCGACAGTCTTTTTCTCAAGCAGGTGCTGAGATTAAAGAAACATTCTTTAAATTTAAAGTTGGAGATATTGTTCGAATAAGTCGACAAGCTGCTATTTTCGATAAAAAGTATTTACCGCAATGGGGAAATGAGTGGTTCCGTATCCGTGCCCGCGATCCCGGTCCTCCTGCTTATTACCGGTTAGAAGAGTACGGAAATGCAGCGGTTAAGCCTGAAATTTTAACTGGTACATTTTATGAACCTGAGATGCAACTTGTTTCTCCAGAGTATATAAAATCTGCTACCTTCAAGATTGAGTCCATTGTGAAACGGCGTCGTAACCCGAAGAACAAGAAAGTCTGGCAAGTCTATGTAAAATATCAAGGTTGGCCTTCTCATTATAATCAATGGATCAACGAAAGTTCAGTTAAAGATTTAAAAACAAGATGAGCACCTCCGTTAAAGATTTTCGCAAATCTTTTATTCTATGGTGCAGTAATGAAAAAAATGATCAATCTCCTTTGAGTCAAAGTAACACTCAAGATAGCTTCGTATTGGAATACCCATTGGGGTGGTACATTCCTGGAACGTGGAGTGTTGAAGTACTCTCTGTTACTTGTTCTGAAGTAGACCACTCTAAAACTAAAGGAGATTTGCTATTGTACACATCATTTGTGGAATCGGCATTAGTAGGACATACAAAATACCCTCTGGTAGAACGTATTAATTATACAGGATCTACTGAAATACGACACCAAGAAACCAAATTTCCTTATTTGCGGACAGTAAAAAATACATTTTACCAGAAATTAGAGTTTAAAATTGGAGACGCTTTTGGAAAAAAACCAGTGTGGCTTTCACCTTCAATACCAACGATAGTGGCTCTTCAATTTAAACCGCGTCAGAAGGGGTTTGATGAATTCATGACGGATCAAACTTTTCTATCTAACCAATCGCGAAATTGGTTTCCCGATAACAACGCCAACCAATTTACAGCTGTTCTCCCTGCCCAACAGAACTTAAGAGACCAATCAAAATGGCGTATGAGCTTAACGAAAGTATCTTTTCCTCCAGTCAAAAAAGTAATTTTAACTACACAATGGGAAATTCTTCTGTGGCCGTCCTTCAATATTCCAAACAAAAGTGCTCCCAAGTCCTTTCTTATTGACAAGGTTAAATCATTTCAAGAACTGCAGAATCAATTTAATCTAAAAATGAAACAGATGATTAATGGGTGGTTTACTGATGCTGAAGACGCCTCAATGGGGTGGGGACAAAATAAAAAAGTCAACAACCACACAATCAAGTGGACAACCCAGGATGGAGCTAAATCTTGGCAATCGGATTTTAAATCTTCTGATTATCCAAATACTACTTTTGGTATTGATGACTTGTGTAAAGGGTGTCTTAAAGGAACTAAACCGCTCCAGATAAAGCCGTCCAGCCTTAACCCAAATTACTTCTCATTCGTTGAGAAAAATGTTGATAGCAAAGAACAACAGATATTATTACATGACTATGGATTAATACCGCGTCTCGGTAACAGCAAAATGAGCGTTGTAAAAGACGATTTGGGGAATGGACGCAGTGACTATACACACCATATGCATGTTGCTCCAAAATTTAAAGATGAACATTACAAAGTCCTGATGATTAATTGCAAGCTAGTGAAAGATTCAAGTGGAAATGCGCACATTCTTATCAGTTTTTGGGACGTTGAGGGTAATGACAATCATGGATATCAGCTGTGGTTAGGTATGCCTGCTGCATTTTATGATCTTTTAAAAATGTCAAAAAAAGGAACATTAGTGCAAAAAAGAGGTACGGAAACTTATTTAAACATGAATTTGACCAACACTCCGGGAGGGTATACTGGAAATAAAGCGGCAATGTCAAAGTTTTATCCCGACACTCTTTTTCCAGACCATTCAGTTATGGCGGTTCAAGAGTTTGATCCTAACCTTACTGCTGATCCAAAGACAGGGTATATCACTAGTAATAAAACAGTTATTGATACAGAGGCCGTAAACAAAATAGCCTATTTAACTTGCAGCCTTGTTAACTTTCAACAAGTGGGAAATCGATCAAGTCAACTATTGGAAATCATCCCTCTTTCTTCAGCAGCTGCAGGCGGAAGTACCCAACCAAAACAATATGTGTATCAGCCTACACACCTTAAATATCTTCCCTTAATCACAGGAAGCTATAAACATTTAACATTTGAAGTTCGCGACAGTGATGGCAATCTCATCGATTTTGAAGATGGCGGAGTAACTACTGTGACCACACGTCTTAAAAAAGTAAACACTTGATAATGGATTCATGTCTGATTATGGATTCATGTCTGCACTCCATGTTGTTTTTTGGAATGTAGTTTTAAATTCTTCTGGCCAAGATGAGATCTAGTATTTCTTTACCTTGCTCTGTGTTTACCCTCTGCTAATCTTGAAACTGGCTTGCCTAATATATGAATGGTTGACAATCGGGTGATAACATCTCGTAATACAGTATAGCCATCATTCTGGAAAGAAAAATGACATATCATATCTTGTGTGAGGAGGGATTCCATTTTTTTTTTTTTTTTTACTTCTCTGCTCTTTGGTAGCCATTTTGAAAGGTACACTTCTACGGACTGTTCCTTGCGTTGTCTATGTTCTCGCCATGTAGAGATATGTGTATCCTCCTCTGCTAACCGAGATGGCATACGTCGGGAATCATCCGCATCTTTCACTCGTACCTGCAGCTCGTAGCCTTCCGCTGTGATTAACCATGATTAACCAATGTGACAGCACCTGACGATGGGAATAATGCCATCCACTTGAGCCTCAAATGACCACACTTAATCCCGTCTGGCCTGGCGTCCTGCCATCTTGTTGTTCTTCGATTTGTTCGCCTTCTTTGGCTTGGAAAGACTTTACTTTGAATTTGGCGCCTGTAATGGTCTGAATTCACATTTGTACATCTCCTCTTCATTCAAGATTGAATTTCTGTCGAATCCATCCACAGCAATTAACCTGTTTGTAGGCACTTTGTGTTTATGGGTCACGTGACTCTGTCTGGCTGGTTCATTACCAATAAAGATCAAGAAATCAATTTCAAACATTTTTTTGAATTTTCCCCTCAATTTATAAGACGCTGTCTTATACTCTTTTAATCATTTACACCATGTCAGTACCCATGTATGAACCTGATCAAACAGGAGGAGATGTCGACATGTATGTACCTGAAGATCAAAAGGGGGGAGACATTGACATTTATGTACCTGAAAAATCTCAAACTGGAGGATTATTTATCCCCCCGACACGACGAGGAGCATTTGGACTTCATCAACAATCGGGTGGAGGAATTAAAAGTCTTGGTAGACGAGTACTGACTATCTTGAAACAAAATGGAGAAAAAGTACTTGAGAAAGCAGGAGAAAAAGCTCTAGAAACTGGAACTGAAGCAGCTAAGCAAGTTGCAAGAAAAGTGATCGCGGGGAAATCCTTAAAGGATGCGGTAGCTGAAGAAAAAGACAATGTAATTACCACTACCAAGCGCCAAGCAAAAAAAGCTTTGGGACCTCCAACCAAAAAAAGAAGACCAAGCCAAAAGAAAAAGAAGGCGGCCCAGAAAAAGAAAAGAAAACCACGTGTAAATAATAATTATGATATGAGTATGTTTGAATAAAAAGACAATTTGTAGACTAAAAAAATGATTTTTTATTGATCTTCTTAATTATACAATAACACTTGTGGGAAAGGTTCGCGGGATCTTTTTAAATCTTCAGGCATTATATCATACATAATACTATATCTTGGATCAGTTTTAGGCAAAAAATTAAAAATAACAGGACGATGAGGCATAGTAAAAATAAATTTCTGAATGCCTTCTCTAACAACCGACGCGTGCCCCGGATAAGGCTGAATTAGAAACCGCATCAATTGCGATTGATCACGCGGGTTATTAAATAAAACTACAATATGAGCGTTCAATGAAATAGTTCTCATATTATTAGGAAATAAATTTTGAACCATTACAACTATTGAAATGTTTTCATGATGAGACCCGTTAGTAAACCAATCTGACACAGTTTTACTTTTTCCTTGAATGTCGGACATTAGATCGTCAATAATACAAAGTCCAATTTCATTATTTTGAAAATATTCAAAAGGGTTGGGAGGAAGACCTTTTTTCCAGATAATGCGAGACCCAAATTCTTTTGAAATTCTGTCATAAGCTTCTTGCCAAGTTGCTCCATATACAATGAGTATTTTTGTTACAGGGTGAGTAAATAGCCATTTTGAAGCTCGAATAAGATTAACAACCCATTCTGTTTTTCCACTCTTAGTAGGTCCTACTACTAAAATGTTGCACGGATGGTCCCATCTAACATCTTCAACTCTAGGAATAGTAGTACTCATGTTAAAACTCCTGTAGCACTTATTTTTGCTTTACGTCTTCTAGCTTTTGTTTTAGGTGCACGAGATTTTCTTTTTTTTCTTCTTTGCGTTCCACCGTCGCTATCGTCTCCGTCGTCGTTGTTATCTGACCCTTCGTCACCAGGATAAGTAGCGCTATTATGCTCTCGGTGTACCACAGGGCGTTTTCCACGTCGAACAGTTGTGACAGTAGTTGTCTTGGCAATAGTCTGATAATCTCCTTTTCGCAATTTTGTTTTTTTAGCTTTTGCAACAGAATCTTGATCTACATTTTTATGTCGTTCATCCTCACTATCATCACCGTTATCATCCCCATCGTCGTCAGAACCGTCTGGCGAATCTGGATCTGGAGCTGTGTTTATATTTACTCCAGAAGTGCTAGCCGGTGGGTCGGAATTAGAAGCCGGTGGGTTAGAATTAGCAGCCGGGGATACCGCAAACAATTGTCGAGGTTCGGGGTTTTTACCTTTACCTTTGGAATGTGCATTTAATATACCATCAATATCTCTTATAATTTTTCTCACCCGATCTCGAGAAGGCATTGTAATATAAGGTAAATTAATTTCTCTTAATTCCCTTCTATACTCTCTTAATTGTTCATCACTCATTTTATATAAATTTGGTGGGGTTTTATCCCAAGTACACATAGCGGCCACAGTAGCATAAGTTTCACGCAGACCGTCTGTAGGAAATTCCCCATTATTCATTTCCTTTACTTCTTTTAAATTCTGTAAATAATTCCATCTTTCTTGCTCTGTTAACTCAAGAATTCTTTCAGGAGGTAAAGGAACCATAGATTCTCCTCGCCATTCGTGTAAAGGCCTCGGTGTTTGGTCAGGAATAATTCCTACTAATTCTTCTATTAATGCATTAAGTTTTTCAACACTCATTTTTTTATCTGCCCCTTGATCCATTACAATCTCTCTAGCTTGCTGACGTAATCCCTGTGCCGAACTATCTAAAGGTCCTGAAGTGTCGGATGATGGTGATTGATTACCAGCTGGAGTAAATGGTGTTGACTCAATTTCATCTGGAGCATAACCGTCTGATGGTCTTGCTAATATATTTCGAACAGCATCTTCTTGTTCAATATTTTGAGGTGGTGTAGTATCGCCATCTTTATTATTTGGTGGTGTAGAAACACCAGATTCTTCTTCAAAATGAAAAAGATCATCATTCCCATATAAACTTTCTGTATTTACAGCAATATGACCAACAACAGAAGGAGGAGATGTGCTTGCCATTACTTTTTAAGTATAAAGTAAAACATTTTGTCTTACTCTCTCATTTTATAATCAACCATGCCACCAAGAAGACCCAAGAAGAAAAATGATCCTTACGAATTTTTACAGCACCTTTCTAACGCGCCCGACTCTTTTGTATTACCTACTCTTCGTGCATGTGGTGACTCGGAATGGGCTTGTTTACAAAAGGTTATTCGTATGTTCCTTTCAGGAAAACTTCCACCTGTTCCTTTAGATAAAAAAGTGAAAGGATGGTTCCGAAGTGCGGCGAGTAATCGCCACACTCCAAAATCGCTAAAACGATCGGCATTACAACGTGGTGGAAATCGAGCGGCCTTAGTAGCACAATCACTTAAATTGGTGGGTACAGTTGCAGCAAAAACATTAGCTCCACTTGCAAAAAAAGCAGGACGTCAGATCTTAGCAGCAGGTGCCGCTGCAGCAATTGACAAAGGATCTGAACATCTTGGGAAAAAACTTCGTAAAAAGAAACAAAAAGAGATAAAAGATGATTCCTCTGACTCTGATTCGTCAGTTACATCACAACCATCAGCTGAAGAACTACTCCAAACTACTTTCAATTAAAAAAATGAGACGAAAAAGAAAACAGACAAGAAGAAGTGGGAATGCAATAGCGGGACCTATGTACAAAAAAGTAGGCAATCGTTATATTGGTTATTCTGGGGTTGCTTTACCAGATTATAGACCCTATCGTATAACGGAATCTGTCAGAGAAAGAACACCTTTTCCCAAAATTAAACCGGCCCCCACATTAGCATTACGTAAAAAAGACGGGTTACGTCTATTACAATATGCTGTTCCACGACCATTGGCTACTTCAGGAGTGGGAGGTGTCGATGTTTCAATAAAAGGAAAACGAGTCAGACTTTATGCTAATAACCGCAGACTTCGACTACCATGAAGCGTCCAATAATGAATCGTCCCACCAAAGAACCAACTACACCAAACTTTTTGTATTTTGCAAAATGTCGTCCTACTTATCTAAGTTATGATAGAAAACCTACTGTTGTAAGAGATTTAATTTATACAGCGCTTAAAATGGCTAATGGCGGACATATCTGCAAGACTCGAGGACACACCAAAGCCGTACATCTAATGAAAGACATCGCACACCATCGAGTAGAGCAGATATTTTGGGATGAGAACAATGAGATGGAATTTAATTTTCTACAGACTTTATGTGAACATCTCTTTGTCCCCAAAATGCAAAAAGTTCAACAAGACATTCTAGCAGCGATAGCTGTCGAATTTGAACTGGTGGAAGGGTTAAAAGCAGATTACACCGAAATTGACAAGGTTGATATCCCCGTAGAAAAAAAAGCCATTTTAAGAAGAAAGAGGTTTATGGAATCTACGAAAAACGCCAATCTCTACAGTCTTTACCAGAAATTTATGCACGTTCAAGCCGATTATGATGAAAAAGAACGTCTGTACTGGGAGGAAAGGTGGGATATTGAAGATAATGAGGATGACGACGACAAGCTGGAAATTGATCTCGATCGATGCTCATGAGTTTCGCCAAAACAATAAATACACGATACTCTAAAAATCTATTTCATTTGCAACCATGTCGACATCTACTGCATATCTAGTACCGGGGGCCTATTGGAAAAGAGTTATGAGTCGATTAGAAGATAAACCCTCCCTAAAAAAAGAAGAAGAAGGAGAACAGACAGGAGGGACTATTACCGGACTTAATGCTAAAGGCGGGATAGATGCAAACAAGTTACTGGCTAGTATGGCCGTCAACATGTCGTTGGCTTCTAACCCAAAAGCAGCTTTTGTTCAACATGCAGATCAAGTACTAAAAAATGTAATCAATAACAAGACAATGACACCATCCGAAAAAATACGATTTATTGAATCCAATCAACGTGCCTATAACGACCAAAGAGCTAGCGCCCTAGCTGGAACTACTATCCCCTCATTAACTCCAGCACCCACTAAAAGACCTACACCGGCAGCTAGACCACCACCACTTCCACCTCGTCTACCTCGTCCACCACTTACACCTCGACCAACGCCTACAGTAGTTTCACCAGAGCGTCGTAAACAAATAGTAGACAAAATTTTAGAAATTGATCAATCTTCGATAACAAGTGCTAGTAAAGACGCTAATATCAGGATACTTGCAGCTTCTGGAGGTTTATCTCCACAGGTAGTACGAGAGCTTAGATCAGGAACTGTCTTTGAACGTGCTAGTAAAAAAAAAAAAAAGTAAAGGAAGAAAAAGAAAAGCATCTATATAAAAATTGCTTGAATAAAAACTTTACCTCACTTCAGTCGTTGTCGTTGAACGCGCAGCATCAATCACAATGAGCACAAAGACTATTCAATCCGGAGCACTTGCCACCCTTTTTGATGATTACCCTGTCAACACCACAACCAAACATTCAAAATGGGAAACATTTTCTCAAAATCACACGACCATGGACCCGTGCGAAATTACATGCATTAAAGGTCCCTATTGGAGAAATGCAAAAGTAATTCTTTTTGAATTTGAAGTACAACTACTCAACCAAGACGGGACACCTCTAGATGGTACCACTCATATTTTCCCAGAAAATGACGCAGGACACGTGTTCATCAAAGACCTCCAGTTGATGATTAACGGTCAAGTTGTAGGAAGTCAGCGCAGTGAGCAGTATCACCTAGAGAATTGTATGGATAAAAAAATTAACTATTCTCCAAATGAACGTAAAGAAATGTCTATCTCTGGATACTTCGAGGACACCCCGGGGCGTGCTAACGTACTTTCCGTCTTGCCGACCTTAAAAACAGCTTCGAGACTCGGTTCAGCTGGTTTACCTGTAGTTGGTGCTGCCCCAACAATAGCTGAACTTAACCGATGGATGGCTCATTGTTTAGCTAATAACACAAAAGCCCTTATAAACAATGAGGGAGCTATCAAACGTCAAAAACTCTGTAATAAAGCAACCCCCACCAAGTTCATCGTTGAACTAAACAGCCCAGTTTTTGAATCAGGAAGACTTCTCGTTCCTGGGACTGAACTTCAAATTAGAGTTCATTGGAATACCCCCCAAATAGCTCTTCTAGCTCTAGCTACCGGTACCGCTAACACGGAAAACCCAAAATTCCGAATTATCCCAAACTCCCCCAAGATCCATATCAAGACCCTGACCATTCAAGACAATCTTCATCTGCAATATGAAGGAATGATGATAAAAGATCAAAAAATGGCTCTTTACCCTCACAATGAACGACGTATCATGAACTTTACCATCCCAAATGGTCTTCGAATCTACAATGTCCATGATGTCTTCACAGGCAAAAAACCCAACTACCTTGTGATTGGTTTTCTCCCTAATACTGCAGTAATAGGCTCCTATACCGACTCGTGGAGTCATTTTGGAAATATGAACCAATCTTCAATCCGTGTCTCTATTGGCCAATCTGAACTACCCTATCAGAGAATTGATTTAAGTGATGCTGAAAAAATAGAAGGATATAATACTTTGCTCCGCTTTACAGGCCAACCAATTGGGTCAGCCATCACAGGCCTCAGTCGTGAAGATTACGTTAATGGTAATTTCTTGATTCTCATTAATCTGAACCCTGACGGTGAAATCAACCAAGATTACAACTACGAACTCAACGCTGCTCAAGTTGGAATTTCTGTAGAGTTCTCCGCTCCAACTGCCAATAACACTACTATGATAGTTCTTGGATATTTTGAACAAAGAGGAATGATTGATGGTAACAAAGTTTGGACTCAACGCTTCCAGTACTAAACAATGGCACCTACCGTCAAGAACCCGAGAATTCAGCTTCACACTAATCAGATTACAAATGCCGCAAAAAAGCATTACCCTAGAGTATCCAATTATCATTACCTCGGAACTCAAGCTTCAGACCAAGCTATAAAAAAATTAAAATCATATATAACTCACCCGCCAATACGACCATGGGGAATGGTTTTTAACACCGACCCCATAAAGGAATCGGGACAGCATTGGGTGGGACTTTACGCTCCTGCTAATTCAAGTCGCATCGAGTTGATGGATTCTTTTGGAGGAACTCACGTGAAAAAGACATATCCTATGCATCCCCAGTTAAGGCATATATTAAAACTAACAGACTTTGTGCAAATGCCCCAGATGCAGAGCAACGACACATATGTCTGTGGACATTATGCTTTAGCTTATCTGTCCACAAGAGCTGCCGGAGGATCTTTTTCAAGATTTGTTAAAAATTTTACTCGTAAATCATCTAAGTTAGCTAACGATAATTTTGTGTATAACCATATCATTAATTCTTCTGGTGAAGATACAAAACGGAAGCATCTCATGCCAAGGCGTCGCGGAATTCAAGGTTGTAAATGTCGTCGTAATTGTTGTTTGAAATAAAAAAGACACTACTCACTCAATACTTGTTTACATTTTTTTATTTTAACTTTTAAATCCACCAACTCTATGAATTCGTCGCCGCAGTCCTGATCCTTTTTGTCCCAGGTATTTCATCACTTGTTGCTTGAGAAATGGCTTAGCTGCCTGTACCTGTCCCATTAGGAATTTCTTTGCGGTAGGGTTCTTGACCTTCTTGTTGACCAACATGGTTAGTATCTTTTCCCCTTTATTAAATGCTTTTTTGGCCATAAATTTCCCAACGGCTTTATGGGGGGCAAATCCTCCTGATTGGCGTCGTCCTCGGCGTCCTCGTCTTCGTCCCATGGTTAATTTGGAAATGATATAAAATGTCAGCGCGACATCGTTTTATTCATTTATCATCATGACTTCAGCGTGTTGCCAGTCAGGAGGTCGAAAACGAAGACGAAGACGACGTAAGCAACGTGGAGGAACGAATCAAAAAGCAATTAATGCTCAATTAAGAAGAATGGGAATACCTACAGCACCGCCCCCCTTCTTTTCCCAATTGGGCGGGAAACGTAGACGAAGAAAAGGGCAGCGCGGCGGGATTGCTCCTTTTCTACTTGCTGCCCTCCCATTTGTCGCCAAAGCTGTTGCAGGCGGAGTTATTAGCGGCGGGGCAGGTTTTGGAGTGAGCGAGATCCTAAAAGAAATATCATAAATATCATAAAAGAACCCCCTACTCCCTTTACCTATTCAATCATGCCTAGACGCCGAAGAAGACAGAGAGGAGGAGTTAGTATGCCAGGATATGTACGCCGTCAAAGAGGAGGAAAACGTCAAAGAGGAGGGAAACGTCAAAAAGGCGGGATTATTATGGGGGCTTTACCGCTGATCATGAAAGCGCTCGGAGTTAAGTTATAAAAAATTGCATTCAACATTAATTCCGTCACAACGCTGCAACCATGATGGCCTGTGATCCGCTCTTCAAAAAAGTTAAACACAATCACTTCGATCCTGAAAATCTGAAAATTTATGATCGAAATTGCGGTCCTGAAGATCTGAAAATCTATGATCGAAATTTCGATCCTGAAATCAATGCCCAAAGACCGATGACACGCGAATTATATGACGAACTCACAAACGGTAAAAAACCACTAACCCTTGAAGATCTTAACCAAATGCAAGACGCGTTTGGAATAGAAAGTCCTTACTCGCCATTTTGGGAATACAAAAGAGTAAAGAAATGTGTTGAGTATACTAACGTCCATGATCTCGAAGAAGAAGAAAACAAACAAGAAAAGGGACGATCAAGAAGAATCAATTATTTCAAGTGTGAACCATATTTCGTCAAATGGGATGAAAATACAAAATGCTACGAGGCTGTGAGCGGGAGCAAATTACTCAAACTCAACGGTCATCACGTTCCAAGTCAGATGGATGATATATTAGATGTGGACAAGAGATCACCTTTCACTATTAGTCTCAGATAGCACACCATGCAGACCACCAAAAAACAGCACATTGCTACGGTTATACTTTCAATCATTCCATTTATAGCTAAAGTTATTGCCGACGGGATTCTTACTGGAAGTGATAAAGTATATCGATTTCTACAAATTAAACTTAAACGCCTCTTTTCCAAGCAACAGCCAATCCCATTGACAGCACCTAAACCGTCCGTTTTAAAGAGCACAATCATAAAGTTAAGTGAGGACTAAAAAATCATCAGTCATGTCGTCAAACCGTCCTGCAGTAAAGATGTGTGAAAATCTTCTATGTGTTCTTAAAGAACAACAATATCAAGAACAACTTACAGATAGAGAAATATTTACAGACCAGTGTGTTGAAAAAATTGAAGCGCTCACAGGAGAACGAGATCTTCTTCAAAAATCTGTTGATGATAATCATCAGACTATTGGTGAACTTCAGTGCGAGCTTCGAGATGCAGAAGACTGTCTTAAAGAAAAAGACATTCTTTACACATCACTAAACAAGGCCTATGATGATGTCCGCTCTTCCTTCAAAGCTACTGCAAACGATCTATTGAATTTAGAAAAGGTTACAATCGACCTTCGTGCCGAGAACCACCGTCTAAAAGAAAATCTAACTGCAGAAACCTTTAAGCAAATGGAGCTCATTAAAGATTTAGGCAAGGATTTATATACTGTTCAAGATGCACTGAACGGCATGATAGAAGAGTGCAAAAACAACCCATCTAGAAAATTAACCCCGCCTCAGATACCTATGTGACTAGACTGGCTTAATCAGATGCTTCTTGACGAAGGAAAAACAAGTGACGAAATAACCGTCGAATTACCCGGGATGGAAGAAGGACTAAAGTACATACAATCACTACTAAAAGACAATGATGCCGGATTATTAGAACATGAAATCATCTGCTCCATAGCCAGTGCTGTACTTGGTGAAGAAGTCGGATATAGTGAAACAAGAAGATGTACTATTTTCAACAACGAATGCAAAGAGTACGAATTACCTCATCGTATCCATCCTTCCATGCAGGCTCTTATTGACATTACAAATGAAAAATCCTGGACAATAAAACATGGAAAAAACGATGCAGCTTCTATAAAATTATTACTTGCTCACTTCACCATGGACTTCATGAGTATCCATCCGTTTAAAGACGGGAATGGAAGAACACTTCGCTTAATTTTAATATATCTTTTAAATAGTTTTAATGGACATCCTCGATTATCCGACAAAGGTTTAATTATATTCTCTTTCCGTTTTAATATGAACTATAGCAAATGGTGTAAACTTCTCGCAACTCCGTCCATCGAATGTGTAGAGCATTTAGATAAGTGCCTTGAAATTACTATTTCTCCGAGACACTCAACTTCAATTAATTATCCACTAATTATCCATTAAAAAACCAGCTATCAATCACCAACTATTGTGTCTATTAATACCTTTACATTCACACACACATCTCAAACCATGCCGAGACGCCGACGAAGACGCACTAAAAAGAAACAGAAAGGAGGATTGACGATTAACGGCAAATATTATCCAATGAAAGAACCCCACCGAAGCAGGCTCAACGCATATCTAGGACGACAAAAAAAAGGAGATTCTTTGTTGACGAAGATGTTGAAGAAACTATAGACGCAAGCGACAGAGGAACCTCAAAAGAATAAAAAGCTCCACGGTCGATCGTGTCGTCATCACTCTCCCCAAACCTCCCCAGACACACCGCCTCCCCAAACCCACTCCCACAAACCTCTCTGGCGCAGTGCAGCGCGGTGCTTTGCGCAGAACACTTTGACCACCCCTCCCCAAACACTTGGATGACTTTCACCACCCCTCCCCTATGAATAAATTAACTGGTCCATAACCATAGAGCTTCTTCACTACTCAAGTCTGATTCAACGGAAGAATGCGATGTACCACTGCCTCCAGGCTTTGCTTCATCAGGCGTTAGATCAGAATGCTTCTTGACTTTTGTAGACATCTTTTGTGAAATAACCCTGAAGCAGTGACGTAATGGTCTAAAAATAGTCATAGCAATTGTACATAGGACAGTCCAAAGAATTCTCAAGATTGAACGCAGAAAGCGGTAAAACACATAACTGCATGCCTGTGCGCACTGCAGAGTAATGTATGGCGTAAGGCAAAAGATTCCCCAGAAGACAACGGGGCCTAAAACGCTGATTATTATGGTATATCCGCTACATAGTATGACAGCAGCAACGAAGATTGTTAAAGGAATTACACAGGGATCCCGCTTGATTCCGAAGAGTGTTCTCAATGGTAAAATTGGATGACGCTCTGGTAGAGTGAGGAGAATCTTCCATAAACTCTTTGGTGGAGGTGGAGACGTAATACTTCAAAGTAAAAGAAAGAAAAATGAATAAACAACTAAATAAATAGATGTCTTTCCCTAGGCAGGGATACACGAATTAAGCAAGTATTTCTGTGTTTTTACATGAGAAATGTGGAGGCCTTAACAGACTGCTATATGATCATGAAGGCGCACATTTGCTGACGCGCGCAGTTTACAATCAAATGTGTGTTTACTATAATATCATGAAATGCCTCCGAGACAAAGCTGTTGTAAATTTGAATATAAATGAGGATAAAAAACGGAAAAAAAAATCTGGAATACACTCAAATCCTGACAACATCAAAACAAACCTTCTTGTCTTAAAAGTAATTAAACACAACTGCTTTTACAAAAAAAAACAATTAAATGAGCAAATCATCAAACAAACAAGCAAACAAACAATTAAACAAACAAACAAACAAATAAATGAACAAAAAACAAATAAATGAACAAACAAACAATTAAACGAACAAGCAAAAAACAAACAAACAAACAAACAAACAAACAAACAGACAGACAAACAAACAAACAAACAAACAAACAAACAAGCAAACAAACAGACAAACAAGCAATCAAGCAAAGAAACAAGCAAAGAAACCAGGAAACAAACAAGCAAACAAACAGACAAAGAAACAAACAGACGAGCAAACAAACATACAAGCAAATGAATAAAGCAGAACAAGCTCAAAAATAACGATAAAAATAACTATATTTTATCGTCATTTTCTACTTACTCATCATTTGTCTCATCCATGGAAAACTCTCTTTTACGTTCTACATTTTATCTCTCCCATTATTCAGACAAACGATTCGAATTGTTTATGACGTCATTGTAATTATGCACGACGTCACAGCGCGCAAACACGGAAGGAGAATGGGCACTGTGTCAAGATATGACAATAGAGCGCGCAATCACGGTACAAAGAAGTAAATGGGTTCTACGTCAAGACATGGTGATAGAGCGCGCTAATTGCCAGGGCAAACAAAATAATGAAACAAAGAAATAATAATGATAGTTTTTAATGAGGCCGAACCCAACTTGCAAAGGCGATTTTCAGTAGGGCCTTTAAATATAAAAAGTACAATGATAAAATTATAAAAATACTTAAAAACTAAGATAAAAAATGCTAAAAAATATTTACAAAATTGTATTCCAAAGCTTAGATTTCAAAATATTGGAAGATTTGCCATTATGTAGTTCAATTCTTTGGTACATTGATAAAAAAAACAGTACTTAGGGGCTGTTTATATGGAAGCGAGTTGTCCCTGCTAGCCGGGATAACTCTATTGTCTTGAACTCCCCGGGGAACACAAAACAATAGAGTTTTCCTGGCTAGCAGGGACAACTCGACATCATATAAACAGCCCCTTATATTCGATTTTTTCTAAGAACTTTAATTTCAAAAGTGTATGCATATTTATATAATGTAATTTCTTTCTTTTTTCAGATCAATATCAGCATGTCCCGAGAAGAAAGGTATTGAACGGGATTTTTGCGGGTGGTCGGGAGAATGGTGGTATCCGCTGACCCGTTTGACTTTCTGCAGGTCTTGGTAACGGGTATTATTGAGCTATAGGTATATAGACCCTTTTAGTAGTATATCTTGCATGGAATTAACCTTTTGGGGTGCTAGGGGTGCAGGGGTGCAGAGGGGGGGAGCGAATCGGGGTGCAAATCGGGGTGCATTCGGGGTGCGAATCGGGGTGCGAATCGGGGTGCGAATCGGGGTGCATTCGGTTTGCCATCGGGGTGCTAGGGGGTGCAGGGGTGCTGAGGGGGGAGCGAATCGGGGTGCAAATCGGGGTGCATTCGGGGTGCGAATCGGGGTGCAAATCGGGGAGCATTCGGGGTGTATTCGGGATGCATTCGGGGAGCGAATCGGGGTGCCATCGGGGTGCATTCGGGGTGCCATCGGTGAACATTCGGGGTGCATTCGAGAAATATTTATAAACGAGGCTTATTTCCGAGTAGATTATCGAAACACCTTTGAATATCGAATAAAATAATGGACGGTGACGTCAAACAGTCCTAATGTTGTACTTAATCCCATGCCAGCTGGCCTAACAATAACTGCCTAAACTTGCCCAAAACAACCTATTGTTCTCTCATAAAGGTGGACTTACAGTGTTTTGTTATGATTTTGCCCACCAATCATTAATGTTGAAACAAAATGGATGTTTGCTTGACTTTATTAAACAAAAATTACAACAACAAAAATATGAAATGTCAATTATAATTTTTATCATCTACGAATATATGGGTTATAAGTTTCATAATTGATAACAGTTTGTTTCGGCACTTCTTCTTTCATAAATAGCTTGTTCAGCAAATACTTTCTTTGACTTATGGCTGATTCGGTTGCCTCTTCCCAACCGTAGTCTTCCACGTTAATTAGATTTCTTTGTGTAGCCACGATCTTCTTATAAGTAGGATCTCTCTTCAAATGATGAAACCATTTCTGTTCCTCAAATAGAACCTCCCTGAGCTCTTTCCTGTAAGTGGTAACCAAGGCATTATGCGCTTTTGCGTGTGCTACTTCATCACTATCCCCATTTTGCTTATAATTCTGCACCAGAGATCTCCATTCTTCCTTATGCCTTTCTATAGCTTTATCTTGCATTCTTTCCCAGACATCGATTTCTTCATCAAAATCCTCCTCATCACCCTCATGACTATCTTCAGAAGAAAGGGATTCATTATGATTCTCCTCAACACTTTCGTTATCACTATGCAAACTTTCATTTTCATAATAGTTGGATTTTGACATGCTGCTGCTCTTAACTGCTCTAAGGTCACTTCTCAAATAAAGAAATAGCCAGGGTTAGCCCCTTTTATAGTGTAACTGTCGTGGGATATTATTATGTGATTAATTGAGAGAATTTCATTTTCTGTTTTACAAGGTTGAGTCCGGCTGTGAAGACCTTTTTATCTTCAGTTATCATTCGGAATATTTTACCAGAGAAAAAACACACAAATTCTTTTGTGAACTTTTGTTTATTGACAAAGCTACCTTAATGATTTACATATTTTGCAACTCTTACTTGAACTGGCATCGACCTGTTATCAACCCTTCATCGACCTGACATCGAGCTGGCATTCATTATATTAATTAATTATTCCATTATCAACCATTTTTTAATCTCTCCACAGTCGTGATAGTTCTTTACATCTTCTGTGTTTTTTTCTTTGAGTTCTGGTTCTGGCTGATTTCCCCAATGTATGATGTGATCTTGGTTGTGAACATTCGTAAACTTGTTGTTTGAATCTGTTGGTGCAGTCATTGTTTTCATCTGTTGTGTTTTGGCATTCCACAAATTTAATTTTGGGTTGAAGCTTCGCCTCTTGTAAATACTTTCGCCTTTGATCGATATCCAATAAATGCACATCCGCGAGATGATTGGCCAGTCTCACAAGGAACTTGGCTCCACATCCAGGCACAGGACAATTACGACAAACCCGTCGGACCATGTTTACAGTTTGACGAAGAGAACTAAACTAACTTAATTTCTCTAAAACATTGGATTATAATAAACCGGGCCAAAAAGGCCACAAAGGCCAGGCCAAAAAGGTCACAAACCAGGCCAAAAAGGCCAAAACCAGGCCAAAAAGGCCGAGACCAGGCCAAAAAGGCCAAAACCAGGCCAAACGGGCGGAAAAGGCCATTCGGGCCAAAATCTTCGAAATTTCCGAGATTCATTGACCTTTCATGACTATAATTTATACAAACATTGGCTTTCGAAGAATTGGATTTTAAATTTGTTCAATGCTCTTTATAGCGCATGCGCGTCAATGGAGTTCAGAGTAAGGCAGATGGAATGACAAGTGGAATTAAATACCACATGGTTGTCACATCAGCTGAAGCATATATATGAGACGGTGGTCAACATTTCATTCATTTTGACTTAACCCTCGAACAGATAGGATCACCATGTCTGAACTCAACGATAGCATGGATGAGTTCAGACATGGTGATCCTATCTGTTCGAGGGTTAAGTCAAAATGAATGAAATGTTGACCACCGTCTCATATATATGCTTCAGCTGATGTGACAACCATGTGGTATTTAATTCCACTTGTCATTCCATCTGCCTTACTCTGAACTCCATTGACGCGCATGCGCTATAAAGAGCATTGAACAAATTTAAAATCCAATTCTTCGAAAGCCAATGTTTGTATAAATTATAGTCATGAAAGGTCAATGAATCTCGGAAATTTCGAAGATTTTGGCCCGAATGGCCTTTTCCGCCCGTTTGGCCTGGTTTTGGCCTTTTTGGCCTGGTCTCGGCCTTTTTGGCCTGGTTTTGGCCTTTTTGGCCTGGTTTGTGACCTTTTTGGCCTGGCCTTTGTGGCCTTTTTGGCCCGGTTTATTATAATCCAATGTTTTAGAGAAATTAAGTTAGTTTAGTTCTCTTCGTCAAACTGTAAACATGGTCCGACGGGTTTGTCGTAATTGTCCTGTGCCTGGATGTGGAGCCAAGTTCCTTGTGAGACTGGCCAATCATCTCGCGGATGTGCATTTATTGGATATCGATCAAAGGCGAAAGTATTTACAAGAGGCGAAGCTTCAACCCAAAATTAAATTTGTGGAATGCCAAAACACAACAGATGAAAACAATGACTGCACCAACAGATTCAAACAACAAGTTTACGAATGTTCACAACCAAGATCACATCATACATTGGGGAAATCAGCCAGAACCAGAACTCAAAGAAAAAAACACAGAAGATGTAAAGAACTATCACGACTGTGGAGAGATTAAAAAATGGTTGATAATGGAATAATTAATTAATATAATGAATGCCAGCTCGATGTCAGGTCGATGAAGGGTTGATAACAGGTCGATGCCAGTTCAAGTAAGAGTTGCAAAATATGTAAATCATTAAGGTAGCTTTGTCAATAAACAAAAGTTCACAAAAGAATTTGTGTGTTTTTTCTCTGGTAAAATATTCCGAATGATAACTGAAGATAAAAAGGTCTTCACAGCCGGACTCAACCTTGTAAAACAGAAAATGAAATTCTCTCAATTAATCACATAATAATATCCCACGACAGTTACACTATAAAAGGGGCTAACCCTGGCTATTTCTTTATTTGAGAAGTGACCTTAGAGCAGTTAAGAGCAGCAGCATGTCAAAATCCAACTATTATGAAAATGAAAGTTTGCATAGTGATAACGAAAGTGTTGAGGAGAATCATAATGAATCCCTTTCTTCTGAAGATAGTCATGAGGGTGATGAGGAGGATTTTGATGAAGAAATCGATGTCTGGGAAAGAATGCAAGATAAAGCTATAGAAAGGCATAAGGAAGAATGGAGATCTCTGGTGCAGAATTATAAGCAAAATGGGGATAGTGATGAAGTAGCACACGCAAAAGCGCATAATGCCTTGGTTACCACTTACAGGAAAGAGCTCAGGGAGGTTCTATTTGAGGAACAGAAATGGTTTCATCATTTGAAGAGAGATCCTACTTATAAGAAGATCGTGGCTACACAAAGAAATCTAATTAACGTGGAAGACTACGGTTGGGAAGAGGCAACCGAATCAGCCATAAGTCAAAGAAAGTATTTGCTGAACAAGCTATTTATGAAAGAAGAAGTGCCGAAACAAACTGTTATCAATTATGAAACTTATAACCCATATATTCGTAGATGATAAAAATTATAATTGACATTTCATATTTTTGTTGTTGTAATTTTTGTTTAATAAAGTCAAGCAAACATCCATTTTGTTTCAACATTAATGATTGGTGGGCAAAATCATAACAAAACACTGTAAGTCCACCTTTATGAGAGAACAATAGGTTGTTTTGGGCAAGTTTAGGCAGTTATTGTTAGGCCAGCTGGCATGGGATTAAGTACAACATTAGGACTGTTTGACGTCACCGTCCATTATTTTATTCGATATTCAAAGGTGTTTCGATAATCTACTCGGAAATAAGCCTCGTTTATAAATATTTCTCGAATGCACCCCGAATGTTCACCGATGGCACCCCGAATGCACCCCGATGGCACCCCGATTCGCTCCCCGAATGCATCCCGAATACACCCCGAATGCTCCCCGATTTGCACCCCGATTCGCACCCCGAATGCACCCCGATTTGCACCCCGATTCGCTCCCCCCTCAGCACCCCTGCACCCCCTAGCACCCCGATGGCAACCCGAATGCACCCCGATTCGCACCCCGATTCGCACCCCGAATGCACCCCGATTTGCACCCCGATTCGCTCCCCCCTCTGCACCCCTGCACCCCTAGCACCCCAAAAGGTTAATTCCATGCAAGATATACTACTCCTTTTAATAACTTGTGTTTTACGCGCTTGACGTCAATTTTTTTCTTTTGAAATTTGTATAATATGAAAGGAATTGAAAAGAATAAATTTGACGTCAAGCGCGGAAAACACTTCGGGACTTATTAAAAGGTTCTAAAGGATCTTCTTCTATAGACATTGAATATTAATAGAAATGGCGAACAATTGCAATAAAGTGGATTTCTTTCTAGCTGAACATTGACACTCTGCGGTATTGCTCTTGGTATCTCAGCTGTTGTATTGCTGTTGTATTATGGCTTTCGACCATGACCAATCAGTATAGTACTAATCACTTGTTGATAAAAGTGGAGAGGGTCTGGAATTAAGAGATCGTGTTTCTTTCATATTTTGAAATTTTAGGGAGGGGAGAGAAGGGGCAGTAGTAAACAACTGTTTTACCAACAAGGAAGGATTTTTTTTGCGTTGAAACTACGACTTATATATTTAAAGTGCAAAACTCAGGGGGAGTGGGATGGAGTGGGATGATGTATAAAAATGGGTTCCCATGGGGGAGAGAGGTCCGTAAACCCACATACAAAGGCACGATTTGATAGGTTTGGTAAGCATGGTATACAATATATTTCCATGGGGGAGAGGGGTCCGTAAACCCACAAACAAAGGCACGATTTGATAGGTTTGGTAAGCATGGTATACAATATATTTCCATGGGGGAGAGGGGTCCGTAAACCCACAAGCAAAGACACGATTTGATAGGTTTGGTAAGCATGGTATACAATATATTTCCATGGGGGAGAGGGGTCAGTATTCACATAAACAAAGGCACGATTTGAAAGGTTTGGTAAGCATGGTATACAATATATTTCCATGGGGGAGAGGGGTCATTATTAACAGAAACAAAGGCACGATTTGATAGGTTTGGTAAACATGGTATACAATATATTTCCATGGGGGAGAGGGGTCGGTATTCACATAAACAAAGGCACGATTTGATAGGTTTGGTAAGCATGGTATACAATATATTTCCATGGGGGAGAGGGGTCAGTATTCACACAAACAAAGGCACGATTTGATAGGTTTGGTAAGCATGGTATACAATATATTTCCATGGGGGAGAGGGGTCAGTATTCACACAAACAAAGGCACGATTTGATAGGTTTGGTAAGCATGGTATACAATATATTTCCATGGGGGAGAGGGGTCAGTATTCACACAAACAAAGTCACGATTTGATAGGTTTGGTAAGCATGGTATACAATATATTTCCATGGGGGAGAGGGGTCAGTATTCACACAAACAAAGGCACGAGTTTGGGGTGATAGGTTTGGTAAGCAAGCATGGTATATAAATGTGTTCCCATGGGGGAGTAGGGTTACTGAAAAAGGCAATTAAAACAAACAAAGGCACGATTTAAAGGGGATGAGTTGGGTCAGTGCATTGTATAAAAATATGTTCCCATGGGGTAGAGGGGTCAGTTTTCACACAAAAAAAGGCACGATTTGAAAGGACTGGTTAGGGGTCGAGGGGTCAGTATTCACGCCCAACTGCTGGTGCTCTTTCTCTTCCATTATTTAAAATATGCAAAAGATCTTAAGCGTCCATGAATGGGGCGTGGTTCTTATTCGTCTTCCTTGTCCTAAATAGTTATCAGCACATTGTTCACCAGCACATTGTTCACGAAGACACTATTTCATATTGAAATCAGTTTTTAATAAACTAAGATATCCTGAACTACATCTAGTCAGTAAGTGACATGGATGGCGTGTGGAATAATTACAAACTGGTAGTACTCATCAGTATAGTAAACGCGGAAGAACGATATAGCTTAGAGTATTCGAATTAAGATAAAATTATCAAAAAAGAACAACTGATCTGATGCACATTGCTAACACGAAACGTTCTTAATATTCTAGAACGCAGTATGGCTGCTGTAAGTTGTTTTTTTGTATTTCAACTTACGCGCGTTTTGGCAGAAATTCAAACTCTCAATGAACTAAACAATGAAATCATGTGTATTATAACACCTGATTGAAAAAGGCGACACTTGGAAGCAAAAGGCACCAAAAACGTCAAACGAATACCTATATATTTTTGCTTTCACTAAGTTTTAATCAAGTTGGACTAGAAATTATAATATACCCAATGGTTTAAATTAAGAGAACTTTTCATGGATATCAATTATTCAAGGCGATGTTTTTCACAAAGTCCTGTACCTAAATAGTGATTGCGCAAGCTTGCTCTGTAGAAAATGCAAATGACCCATGCAAATCTTCCAATCAGAACTCTTTGATGCAAGCATATCATGTATTATTTTATATATTATACTGTCCCTTCGTGTATCACAAGCAAAACTATCAGATTCGCGATTATCAAATACTAAAGCCAACCTGTGCAGGGCTTGATAAGTAAGCTTTAAGCGCGTGAAAAAAGCCGAAGTATATCCGAGCTGTGCAATTTACCAAACTGTGTCGGCTAGCATATTCCGATTGCTGTTGCTATCAAATATTTACTGCCAGCTTCAAGTATAATTTGTAATACATCTATCAGAAGTGGATAGAGGGGTGGATCGATAGATATCGTGCCTCAAGAAAGACTCAATCCTCATCATCACCATGCCGCGATCGTTTTTAGTACGATTTAAATCAACTACCTCTGCCGATGAAACCACACAGATTATCTCTCCGCAGGAAAAAGGTGAGTTTAGTTTATAACTGATTTGTAGTAATAGAATACAAGGGTTCATGCCGACTTCCATGTTCAGTGACCCGCTTTATAACCTACCTGTACTCACTGCTCTACTTGCTTGTGGCTTTTTCTTTCCTTATTTATTGTTTATACCAGAAAGTGACAGAGATGGTCAGGAGTTTTTCTCATTTGTTTTGAGTTAAAGCATAATTCTCTGATAAATCAACCAAATTTGTAACCATAAGTGAGCTACAATTCTAAAGCATTGTTCTTGGATTGTTCTTTGAAGATAAAAAGGTAGAAAATGATAGCGAGGAATTCCGAGAGAAAAATGGATGGACAAGCAGTCGAGAAGAAGCCCGTGGCAAAGTTCCCTGTCAGGACACATTGTGTCAAGGCACTGATTCACTGCATCAACACAAAGGAAAACACAACGGTAAGGCTTTGAAATACTTAGATTCGTAACGAAAATGCACTGTACTTGATCAACTAAGACATTTAGTTTTTGAAGTCCTATTTACAAGTTCCAATTCAAAGTTTTTTAGTCGAACAATTTGTAAGAATAATATCTCAGGAAGATTCTTAGGTGTCACCGTAGTTTCTCCCTTGTATTTTGTCATGGACTCACCAATTTCTTAGATAACATTATTAGTAGGATAAGAATAATAGATTTCTTAGATAACATTATTAGTAGGATAAGAATAATAGATTTCTTAGATGAATATTCTTTACTTAAACCGGCAACCGAATCATTTTTCCGCCATTTTCACCGTCGAATCAAACTTTATATCCAATCCATGGTTCCACCTCACATATCTTGATGCCGACGCACAGAATTGATATTCTTACAAAGAAACAGAAAACACACTGAAAATATTAAAGAATTATAGCATACACTTCAATCACCGAGACATTTTTGATAGTTTTCCTCAGTTCGAATTTAGAGAATCAAACTTGAGGTACAGGATCTAGGGCAACATTCTTGCTTCTTTTCCGATTCATATTCGAAGACGCAGCGATAGTTTTACTAAAAGAATAAATATGAAAAGTACAAACGATTTACTAGAATAACTTTTAATTCAAAATATCAAGAAATTTCAAGTCTTTTAGGCGGAATTAAAGATTCAAATTGCAGGTCAACTCCGGTTCATTTCCAATGTATTTCAACACTAACGGCAATAACATTTCGTTTAAAATGCTTATATAATAAGTCTACTAAAGGTAAATTATTAGCTTAAATAAGACGAAATATCGATATAATATACTTGTGTTATAATACGAAATTAAGATTGTATCATTTTTAGTTTTAACGATCGATAACAGGTGTCGAAGATTCTCAAAATAGCGATTTCCAATGAAACCTTCATTTCATAGAACTATCCCCGGAAAAAAACTTTAGCTTAAATCAAATGACAAACTATGGGATTATGATTTGCGATTCACAGTGCCACATTTTATTCAACAACAACGGTGATTTAGAATTTCAATAAACCAAAAATGACCCACTGCTAAGCAGCAACGCATGCCACACGTACCCTTCGTCCGTTAATGAGCTTGGACACGATCCAAAACAATTATAACTCAAACAAACGCAAATTAGCACATTCTAGTTTAAATTCTGTATTATATACACTTTAAACTGCTGAAAAATTGACTGATATTTTTTAGAAGAAGTTTAGGCATTTTAGTTGTACACTTTTGGACGAGTTGATGTTGATTAAATTTGAAGCGCGACAGATTTCGAAAGTTGAAAACAAACATGTGGTGAATATAATGAGGAAAATCTAAATCCAAACTCCTGGATGAAGTATTTGATATTTTATTCTATCGCTTTTTTTGAATTCTTTATTCTTGTGAGATTGCTTTCTGAAGGAAGGAGTTACAAGCAACTCAACAATCACGCCCAATTCTCGAAAACCTACTTTGGTACATGTCAACGAAACAACACACATCAAGAAATATTAGAGTTTAGCTGAGGAAAAAAGTGCAAAAAAAGCCCAATTTGTGAATGTATTTTTCTATTTCGTACGGATAAACAAGATTTTATTGATTGTATTTGTATAACTGACTTTTTTAACGGTTAACTCATGATGTCATCAAAGACAAAACAAAGCCAGCTTGTGCTTGCAAGAACTAAATCAATGAGCATGCAATGATCGATGGTATTTCATTTCTAGAAAACAGTACTAGTACTTCTATTTTATTGAGTTTTGATATATTTGGAAATGAAATTATGCCTATTTACTTATAAAAATACGAATCATGTCTTCAATTTTATGGAAATTCAATTTTACGAACTACTACTGATGAGCTGGACGTTCTTAGGATTCCACAAAAGAGCAAAAAAGTTTGACAACTTGACAATGATTTTGTAAAGTTTATTATTTGCTCTATGTATTGTAAAAGTTGACAAAGTTGTGTGCTTTTTTCTAATGATAGGGATGTTATTATCATCAAACTTGAGACAAAACAACGGCCAGGGTGTGTCTCGTGTGTCTATTTGATCAATTTTTAATAACTTTATAAATATATGAGAACAACAACCTGAAAAACAACAACATTGATGGAAGAAAAAAGCTTTATAGATAACAACACATTTTTCTTTAAAAAAGCGCAAAAAGCTAGTCTTTTTCCATTAGTTGCTAACACAAGTAAAGAGAGTCACGTTGGTTATGTTTTTTTTTTATCGAAACCAATGAATGAGTTTCATGTTACAACACCTTCATTGCATACAGAACAATTTTGACTTGGAACTTATACATGTGAGGAAAAAAAGTCAGATTTCAGTAATGATATCACATAAACAATTGCGAATATTCTGAATGTTATAACATAATATTAACATCGTATTCTGAATGCAAGATAGCTTTGTTTGTATGCAAAGCCGACACTTTTGAAGAATAGAACAGCTTTGACCTGCAAATTAGGCAAAACCAAAGCAAATTATAAAACATATTTTAATACGTGGATTTGCGCGGTAATTAGAGAATGATTGAAATTACAAATGATAATTATCCAACACCTAAGCAGAATAGAAAACAATTTCTGCTTCAAATCCGTGACCTTTTTTATCAAAAATTGTTTCTACTAGTCCAAGACGTTACAGAAGATATTCCTATATGTGAAAACAGCTAAAGATAAATGTCTAAATTTCCAGCAAGCAATTGAAATAGAAAGAAAGGGACACTTTAGAAGAACCTGAGGAATAAAGAAAAACATATACTTTTGTACAGAACATTATTCAGAAGTATTTCCAATGTTTTACTTCCTGCTAAATAATCCTATTTCAGATATGGTATTTGTACAGCAAATTATTCAGAAAAACGTATTTTCAATGCTTAATTTCTTTTTAATTAATCCTATTTCAGATATGGTATTGTTTAGTTTAGTTCCTGTGTATTTATAACATCTCCCAGGAACTATGAACAACGCCTTTGTTGTTGAGCTCCCGTTATTTGCATTATGTCATCACTGATAGTTATAGAAAGACCGACGGAATAACTGCCTCCTTCCAGCTACAAATCATAACTTACTAATGCAGTAGGAACGGGTGTTTATAAACAAAATTGGTGTCTTGGAAATTGAAGCTTTATTGTGCAGGAAATGCTTAGAAAACTAAATGGTAAAAATTCCAGAACAAATTTACCAGCAAAGTGCCCAACTATCATGTTAGAGTAGAACTGATAAAACTGCAGCTCCTTTCCAGATAAAAACCGTAAATTACTAATGTACTATAGTTGAGGCACTGGAGAGATTATTTACTTTTAACTTAAACAAGTTTTTATTCCATCTAAAAGCATGAATTACTAATGTCCTTGGATCAAGTTAAAAAAAATGATAAAGATCTGCCAGTAATCTTAATGCATATGACTGGGAACTTGTCCACATAATGCACGTACAATGTGCAAAAATCATCCATAACTGAAAATGTCTGACTGGCAGCACAAAGTTTAACATTTTGGCATATTGTATCAATTTCGGAATATTGTATGAATTATGGAACAATGTGTCAATTTTGCGAAGCTAGATTATTCTCCAAATGGAGATAAAAACAGTTGAAATCCAACTTGGCAACATGTACACCAATCAGTGCTACCGACGTTTTTACATTAAATGTTGCGATAAAGTGAATGTGTTTTTAAATGTTTTTCAACTTAAGAAACCGTGAGAATATGATCTAAAACTTTATTTCAAGCTCGTGTTTACTCTGCTTAAACATAACTGAGTCATGACGCTTGTGTAAGTGAAGCGTTTCAGCTTCCAAGGCATCCACATTACTTGAATATATATACCTTATATTTGGAAATTTAAGATGAAAAGTATTAATTGTTAGTTAACATTCCTTAAAATTTCTCAGAAAATGAAAAATTCACTTTTTTACAAATGTAAATATCAACTTTTTCAGTTAATATCGCTTGAATATTATAAACAGAAGTGTCAATAACGTTTGAATACTCTCAGCTTGTCGGTGTGAATTCGGCAATTGAAAACAAACTGGTGGGGACCATTATGTATCAATACATGATACCAGGGCTAGAATAATTATATCAAATAAAGCTAGCTAGTTGTATTTGGATTAATTACACAGGCTTCATATAAAGCTAAATGTTTGTATTGTAAAGTACATAGAATTTCGTAGCTTTGTAAATTTTGCACAAAGCAGATTTGGAATTGTTTGACCGTTAAAATATAGAAAAATATCCTTCACGAAATATAGTTTACAAAATGCTGCAGAAAAAACGTTTAATAGAGCAAAAAATTGCGTTAATGGATTGAAAGGTTTTTTAGTTGTTTTTTAGTTTATACTTTGTATTCTTTTTAAAAATAAAAATAAACTCAATCAGCTCAATGTCATTGAATAAAGTGACATACCAGCTGCAAATTTCATCTACTTTTTTATCATAAATGATTCGTCTTTTTTACTCAAGTATAGCACACTTTTTATGTTTTCAATATATTTTTCTGTTGTTTTTTATTTAAAAAAAAGCTTATTTACAAGTTCCACTTCAAAGCTATTGGAAAATTGCTCATACAAAATGCATGAAGTTGTTTTGAAGCTCGAGGCGAAATCCAAAATGGCCGAGCGCCACGCAATGTTAAATCAAGGACATTGATTCACAATACGGTTAATCAGTCTTATTCATCCGATTTTTTCCTTTTCAAAAGTAATATTATTCCACAAAACTCATGTATTGTTCTAGTTAGGGATGAATATCGTTGTTGAAATATAAATGTAATTTCTCGTCATTTTAGCAACTTTTCCATCTTAATTTCAAGATGGCGTCGTACTGATTTCTTGCTCTATCTGAATTAAAAAAGGTTTGAAACCTTTTCCTGATCTAATTCTACCGTTAGTAGTGAAAGCGTGATAATATATATTAGCTTACAAACGCAGTTTTCAAAATTCGATCTGTGTTATAACTTTAACAGCAGAATTAAAGTTGTTGTCAAAAGTTAAACCTTCCGCTATTTATAGTTATATAATTTTCCTTTTATTGGCTCTTTTATCTTGCCAACTATGGTGTAAAATGTAGCCTCTACTATCAGGGAATTGATTTATCAGATTGAAATGTTGTGTTATAAGTAGAAAAACTCTGGTTTCAAATTTGCTGAGCATAAATTAAAATATATTTTAAAAGTCCAATTCAAGATGGCGTCGTATTTCTATAGTTCTCTGCAAGACACAGAGCATGTAGGCCGATAACAGAAAAAAAACTCTTTCATTGACGTTTATAAAAATCAATGTTGAATTTTCTAGATTTGAAATCATATCAATAGAAAGCAAAAACAAATAAATAAATAATCAATAAAAATTGGCCTTTTTCCAAGAGTGATATGTGTTGTTGTGCATGACGCCGTGTCTTGCATTGTCTTGAGAATATATACACTGGGTTGTCTTATAGATTGTAAGGAATACAGGCAGGAACGCTCATATAATGAGGGATCGATAAATAATAACAATAATGTATTATAGCGCCTCTAGTAATTTCTAATAGTAATTATATTAAGCAATATGGGCGCTCACAATAAGTTAACAAAATTTAAAGAATCTTCACCTATTAGGAGATGACTTATTCAAGAATAAGATCGAGCGACAGCCCTTCCCATGTGTAGATGGAAACTAGCGAGTAAACTAGTATAGGCTGCTTCTGTGTCGATATAAACGATAGAAAGCAACATAATGAAATTTATATCATATTTATGCTTGGTTTCCCTCTTACTGAGTCTAACTCTTTTACTCGTCAGTAAAGTTAAGTTAACATTGGGTTTTAATGTAGAAATATAATTCATTTTAGACTTATAATAGTACTTAAAGATAAAAAAATGATTAAATCACTTTTTTAACGTCTCAATCCAGACATACATAAGTGTCCTACTAATTGAGGAGACTCACACCCACATATACTGCCTACATCATCATCATCATCATGTTTTCCTTATTGGCGCGAGAACGTCCTTAGGGCGAGTTATTGGAGTCGCTGCTCCAATAAACTCTTAATTATATAAAGTTCATTTTTTCCATCATCATCCGTCTGGCCTGTTCTTTACACTGCAAAAACGGCTGAGTAGATGCAACACAATATATTGCGTTAACCATGCATTCAGGATAACACTTTATAGTGAGTAAACCCAACTCATTATTGAGAGTAAAGTAGATGAAGACGCACCATTGAGTACAATGTACTCATAATGAGTTGGGTTTACTCACTATAGAGTTGTATTTACCCCGGGGGGGGGGGGGGGGGGGGGGGGGGTGTACTCCCATATATTTACTATACGGGGATGATCCGCTGAACAGGGTATGGTTTTTCGAGCTTTCTGTCATAAACAGGGTATGTTTTTTTTAGTTTTCTGTCATGAACAGGGTATATATTTACCACATTTCCCAATTTCCTTATTTTTTTGTCATAATCAGGTATAGTAATTAGGTAATATGATGAGCAGCGCGGTCTTTCGTCTTTCGGGAAATTCAGCACGTTTTCGCGGCATAAACATGGTCCTAAACTGTCATAAACAGGGTCCCATTTTTATCACTTGTCATAAACAGGGTATAAGAATTTGTTTTTTTCTGTCATAAACAGGGTAACCGTTTTAGGATCGCAGCGGAACACCCCTACCCAAATCGTAGCGGAGTACCCCCCCCCCCCCCCCCCCCCCCCCGGGGTATTTACTCACAAAGTGTCATCCTGAATGCATGGTTAACGCAATATACTGTGTTGTATCTACTCAGCCGTTTTTGCAGTGTACATTGAATATTTTAGCACACAACTTTCCTCACATGTTGATGAGAACCCCTATTTAGCATTTTATAGAACAATACATCAAACGAACTCATATCACATAAAATCCATAAAAGCCTGTTCCTACATTGAATATTTTAGCACACAACTTTCCTCACATGTTGAGGAGAAACCCGATTTAGCATTTTATAGAACAATACATCAAACGAGTTCATATCACATAAAATCCATGCCCAAACAAGAACTCGAACCTGGACCACAGCGCGGTGAGAGGCGCACGACAAACCACTGCATAAGGTTTTATAATTGGCATATTTGCATAATAATTTTTTGATCAATATAAAATGTCTAAAATCCTTTTAGCTGTTCTGATTTTTTTTCTTCCTTCAAATTGTTCTAAAAAATAGAAAAAAACCCTCATCAAAACAAATACAATAAGCTAAATATTGTATCAAATTAATTAATGGGATTAATAAAGTCGATTCAAATCCTTTCTGAAAAAAATTATCCAATAATCCAATATGGCGTCCAAGACGGTATCGATCGGAAATTAATTAACATTTTGTATTTAATTTTCTATTGTGCTGAGATGAAATTCTCGATTAACTTCAATTGCTCAATTAACTGTAAAATTGAATTCCTCTGTTTAGTTAGTCTGTTTATGTATTTTATATAACGGTTCTTGTGTGTGTAAATAGCATTTTATTTGTTTGAACTTAAATTCAAAATCTTTATCCTGAAAAACAAAGACAACATGGCCACCTGCTAGCCATGATTTTATGATAATTTAATACCTTGCATGTCTCAGAAACGATTTTGTTTCATCTATTTTTATTGTTGCAGAATATGATGAAAATTATAACAAAAAACAAAATGGCGTCCTCAAAATTTACAAGGACGAGAAGAAAAACAAAATGGAAAATAAGTTGAAAAGTAAAGAAGAGAATGGAAAATTGGATGAGAATGACAACATAGTGAAGCGGGAAAAGTCCGAAAATGGAAGTCAAGGTAAGGAAAAGATAATATTTCTTAATTCTTTTTAGCTAATTTCATGTGAAATAATACTTGAAGAAAAACGAAAACATATGAAAAACCGTGTTGATAACATGTACAACAACTATATTAACTACAAGAACGGCAATTTTTAATAACATTTTATAACAATAATGACAGAAAATTGGTCTACGTTCTTTCTCAGTTGTTGCTCCTCTACTTTGGTACTCTCTACCTCCTTCAATTAGAGACATTTCAAGTCTATCTTCATTCAAGTCCAAACTCAAAACTCATTTATTTAAATTAGCTTTTTCATTGTAATCATATCCATTTTTTTATTTTAAGCGCTTAGAACAGACTTGTATAAGCGCTATACAAGCTATATTATTATTATATTATCATTATATTATCAAGTCCGTGTCTCTCTCATGTCTCTCTCGCTCGGGTTTTCGCTCGCAAATGGACAAAAATCATGTGGTCGATTTGTGGCAAGTCTGAAAATTGGTATCCATTTAACACTATAATAATGTGTCTAAAGTGAAAGCGGTTTCTTATGACGTTGTACGTAGTTCTCTTAAAGATGAATGAACTGTGCCGACACTAGTCTCCCTCGTAGTGGGGAGGGACAGGAAGCCCGACCCTAATAACGGCTGCTAGGGAGACTTATACCGACTCTACTATAAGTGATTTTCATTTTTCTTCTTTTTTTTTCCTTACTAAAATTTAACATGTACATACATTTATTTAAACACCGATAAATATAAATGCTCTTTTATAATATTATTGGTTTAAAAAATTTTTTCACAATAATCATTTATTTCTTTCCATATTGTTTAGCAATCTATCCAGACTCATTCTTCCAGCATGCAAGGGCTGACGGGTACTTTAAAAACAACCCAATTTACATCCCGGCATCCAACGCGGGCATACTATCACCTGCCATCTGTCCTTATCAACAGCCAAGTACCCAAGACAGACCAGAATCCTTTGCACGTTGGATGCAGCAATGGGCAGAGACTAGACAAGCTTTAAATGGTCAAAACGCGTTTCGTTATTTCAATAATTTCCCCGGTACTTTGTCTCCACAAGCTAGTAAACCGGAATCGATGGCGTCAGACCACCAAAGCCTCTCTCCTGGTGAAGTGAGAATACCAGCTGGTCAGCGGCCTTCAAAGCGATTCTACTCTTGTAACATATGTGATAAATTGTTCAACAACTCCATCAGCTTGAAGCAGCACATGATCGTACATTCATCCAAGAAGCCTTTTAAATGCCACATCTGTGAAAAGAGTTTCAAGCGTTCGTCGACCCTCTCTACGCACATGCTAATACACTCGGATACACGCCCCTTCGAGTGCGACTTCTGTGGCAAAAAGTTCCATCAGAAGTCCGATATGAAGAAACACACCTACACCCATACCGGAGAAAAGCCTCACTATTGCACATTCTGTGGTAAATCGTTCAGCCAGTCATCCAATCTCATCACTCATTGCCGTAAACATAAAGGTTTTAAGCCGTTTTCTTGTCATGAGTGTGGCGTGTCGTTCTTCAGAAAGGTTGATCTTAGACGACATAACTATGTACATGACATAAAAGAATAGGGGTATCAAGAATATAGCCTCATTGGAAATACGAATACAGGTGGACGTACAGTGACGTATTTTGTTATGGTTTTGCCAACCAACCATTGTTATCAGAACAAAGAAAAAGAAAAAATATATTGTTAAAATGGTTGGCAAATAAGTATCACAATACCAACATTTTTAAACACTACGCTCACCTATTGGGGAGATAAATTCCTACCTGAGATGCCTATATAAACGACACGAGACACGAGACCTTAAAAAAAGTTGACTTTATTATACTTAAACACAATCGAAGACACAGTTTTATATTGGCAAATGTTAATCATTCGATTTAAAAGCATTTTAAAAATATGTTGATTGTTGACTGCATGTCATTTATCAAGCAATAGTAGGTAAATATCTATATATAAATACCAATGTATACAATTATTTAACGCAACATTTTGCTAAGAAAGTTGTTAATTCCGATCTAATGATATAGCTTATCCCTTAGCCAGTAGTAATACCACAGAGAGCCTAATATATAGCCTATTAATATATTGTCACTTATCGTTAATTGGACTCGCGCGATCGGTAATTGTGTTAAGGATCATTCTCTTATATGAACAATACACTATAAACTATATATACTACATAAACTAATTATGGCTCTTGAAACATTAAGGACCAAGGACTTTATGCACCTATCAATGTCTTGTTTCAACGGGGGGAGTGCGGGCATACCCATGGGCTATTGACACTTGTCATATCTCTTTGTCATATACTTACTCATATATTTACTGTTGTGGACGCAGAAAATATTGTATTGTCAAAAAACATCGAGCAGTCCCAGGTACGGGCAAAGTTTATGTTCATTAATCCGACTTTGCCCACACTCCCCCTGTTAGGGCAAGACATTGATAGGTGCATTAGAAAGACGTAAGATGATATGACAAGGCTAACTCTTCTTTGTTTGTTTTTGCCCTGACGTAATTCCATGCGACAAGTTAGTGCCTTGCTTCGATGCAAGTTTCTTTGTGTGTTTGTTCGTTTGTTGTTCATTGTAATATTGGTATTTTCATTGCTATTTAAATCAACGATGCTTGTGAACTAACTTTATTAAGCTTTACCAATAATTCATTTCGGTCTTAGTATGCAGTATAGAAAAACTTTAGAAAGCTTCAAAAGATGCAAATATATTAACGAAATAACGTATAAACAAACAAACAAACAAACCGTATTGTCGACAAAAATCGGTGACGTGAGTACTTTTAATCTAAATTAAAAGAACATTAAGCTTACTAATAAAAGTATAGCTACTAGAGTGAAGTCATTTAACCCGTGAAATAGATATTAGACTAATACACCTTAGCAGTCTCTAATTCCATTGTTTTCTTTTGTGTCTGTTTGACTCAGTTACACCTTGACTATTTAATTTTGTTTCACGGGTTAAATGTCTTCACTCTAACTCATTAAAGGCAAAACTAAAAAGCACATAGAGCTACACAGCAAGTAAATACGTATTGAAATATTACAATTAGCACACAAATGGAATACAAAGGCCTTAACGTGATGCGCGTAGTTTGTGTCTACTAACACATGAAGTTTAAACAGCCATTGAAGGTCATATCCTGCGACCGAAAAGGATCATGGGTGATATTCCATCAAGGAAACCAACGTGTGTTTGAAAGAGTGCTGCTCAAGGTTAGCCTTAGGACTGGGTACTAGTTTCCCTAATTAATGTAATTAAGAAATGAACCTCATAATATAAAAGAGCAGTATGTAAGATTCTTGAGATATGGTGCTTTTGGTTGGATATTGAGTGAGTTACAGCCATTTAAAACTGCCCAAAATTACAAAGGAATGTATGGATTGTAAGGACAAGCGTCCTTCCAAACCATACATTTCCTTCTATTTTTAGGCATTTTTATGAGGCTGTATCTTGGTCAGAATACCATCAAATGCAACCAAACTCAGGAATCTTACATATCATGATATTGTTCTGTTCAATTATGAGGTTCATTCCTTAATTACATTAATTAGGGAAACTGGTACCCAGTCCTTTACTCGTTTTGAAAAAGGCCAATTAGCTGTATGCATGAACTTATAAAATATATCTAGAAAAGCTAAAAAAATGTTTAATGAAAGGATATTTTAAGTATTTATTTATGTACTGATACAGTCAATGTGATTAACATTGTCCACATCACGTAGAGATTAGTACTACAGCAAGTGACACATGATTCTTTGTTTATTTGTTTTCAGCAGTTGAAATTTCAATTTTTAACTGTGCAATGAGTAACAGTGAACATGGAATAAGAATTATGAAATCTATGTTCACGATAGTCCTTTTCACAGTTCCGTTCAGTGACCACAAGTGATAGTTCCAAGGTGAGGTTCCCGTTTCTGCACATGATAATGATCATAGTTTTGCTATGCGCATCAACTGGAACATCGACTAGGAACTATGGCCTCTTCTACACGAATCCGATCCGGCTGAAACCGCATAGAAATATTTGCGTCCACACGAATCCTGTTGATCGTTTCCTATTCAAAAGTATGCGGTTTCGGTGACCGGATTCACTGGATTCGTGTGGACGATAGGCCGATTCGCATCAAAAAGTATGCGGTTTCAAAAGTATCCGGATCCGTGTAGCCGGGGTCTATTATTCGTGGTCACTGCTGAACGGAACTGTGAAAAAGACTATTAGTGATAATTGATATCGAGCATGTGAGCTTATGTGGTGTCACGTGACATTTCTTTTAGTGGAAAGTCCCCCGGGGGGGGGGGGGGGGGGGGGGGGTACTCCCTTTGTCCAAGTGGTAGGGGTGATCGGCGGAGATTTTGAAAATGACCCCTAAAAGGTACGCTCAAATACAAATAAAGCAGAGTAAAAACGACCCTTAGAACTGATTTTTGAGCCAAATCTCTAAATGGACCCTAAAAGGTACGCACTGGAAATATTTTAACCCTAAAAGGTACGCCGATCACCCCTACCACTTGGATAAAGGGAGAACCCCCCCGGGGGAAAGTCATTTTTGATGGACAATGTTAATAACATTAATATATATATATATATATATATAAACGTTTCTTAATCATGAATGCAAATATGTAGTTCTATAACAGAAATATATTGATATATCAATTAATCTACTAAATTGATAAAATAAACATAATCATCTAGATATGCATTATATAAATCATACGATTTGACTATTTAGTTCTATAGACAATAAATTTTGTTAAACTTTATTCAAATAAACAAGACAAGTTACTCGAGAGCCTGCGTTGCTGGCGGTCTGCGGGGTTGCGGGGAAGCTAGAGTCAAGGAAAGACCCTCTGCCCGCAAACGGTATATTTGCTTTCGAGCTCTTTACCACCGGCATAGCATTGCACTTGGACACTTGTACCATGAACACTTGACCTTTTCTCAGGTTATTATTTTCTGAACATTCTACTTCTTCAAACTACCTCTAATAATGAAGCATTGAGTTCAAAAACAATGAGTGTTCATAATAAATCGTATTTCTTACTTTCTTACTATTAATACGTGTTAAAAAGGTAAGAAAAAATTAAAGTGTTCTCGGTACGAGTGTCTTCAATGTAATGCAGTACATTAAAGTTGCAGCAGGTTTCACTAGTATGACCTAATTTTGAAAATATATAATTATTTCAAATGAATATAATAAAATACAACGTATAAATCGTTTTGTTTTTTTTGTTATTATAAATGAGGGATGCAAGTGATGTGAAGGAAGGAAAGGAGAGAGGGAGGGCGGGAGGGCGGGAGGGAAGGAGAGGGGGAAGAGGGAGGGGGTTAAGGAAATGGGGAGGAGGGAGGGAGGGAAGGAGAGGGAGAAGAGGGAGGGAGTTAAGGAAAGGGGGAGGAGGGAGGGAAGAAGAGGGGAAGAGGGAGCGAGGTGAAGAAAGGGGGAGAAGGTTGGGAGGGAAGGGAGTTAGGGGGAAGACAGCAGAATGGAGATTCATTGTCTTAGATAAAACGTAACAGAACACTTATATTTTATATCAAACTCTTGTCAAGAATTAAAACACCTATGGTAAGAAAAGAAAAAGGAAAATTAAAGAAAGTAGAAATAGAAAGGAATAAAGAAGGGAAAGAAAATAAAGAACAGACTTTTGCTGTTATTCGGACCATTTATACTTTCAGATTCAAATGCCATGCATTATCCATGATTGCCATGGTAGAACAGAATCTGCACAACAAACGTCATACACATTTGTCTAGCCGGCAAGGTGCGTTCATGGACCAGGATCTGGTAAAGTGCGTTCATTCATGGCCTATATAGGATCTGAGCGTTTTATCCCTGTTTAACTGCAACACTATCTGTCAGGCCAACAAACGCCGGATAGCGTGGTAGGTGCAGAAATCTCCTACCTTAAGGTAATCGTCCATACGACGATTCAGTGCCTTTTCAATGGATGCATGGTCGATATTTTCGGGGGAAAGCCCAGCATCCTATTCGCTCTTGGAACCTTGGGTACTCTAGCCTGATTGTCAGAGCGGGCCTGGGTCCTACGCTATCGCTTTCTCCCCAGAAGACCCGCAATCAGGCTATGGGTGATGGGGTGCTTCTTTTTCCGTTTTTACTCCTTTTATTATTTTCTGGTTTAGTTGACATAGTATTTGTTATAATTCACCAATTATTACTGTTAATTACCATGAATTATTATATTATTATAATTTTTCATTGTTGTCAGAATGGATCATAATTATATTATCATTATCATAACTGCTCAGAAAACACATGCAATATTTTCATATAGCACACTGCAAAAACGGCTGAGTAGGTACAACACAGTATATTGCGTTAACCATGCATTCAGGATAACACTTTATAGTGAGTAAACCCAACTCATTTTTGAGAGTAAACATAGATGAAGACGCACCATTGAGTACAATGTACTCAATATATTGAGTTTAATCACTATAGAGTTGTGTTTACTCACTATAAAGTGTCATCCTGAATGAATGATTAACGCAATATACTGTGTTGTAGCTACTCAGCCGTTTTTGCAGTGCACATGAAGTTTAAACAGCCATTGAAGGTATATATCCTGCGGCCGAAAAGGATCATGGGTGATATTCCATCAAGGAAACCAACGTGTGTTTGAAAGAAAAAAAAGGGTTGATTTGTGATGCTGAATTACTGATAAATAAGACGTACGAAATAATAACAATAATAATAATGATCTTTTTTGGGTAACAGATAAAGTTTACACACTTTTTTCCAATCTGGCCCGTAGTATATAAAATGGGATTAATTGTTCTTGAGTGCACTGATGTTTTAATATATAATCTAGTGTTTTCAAGTATAGCGTTGCATTGTATGTCTTAGTTAAACTTAAGCACAATTACAAAGTATAATTAACGCTATTTTTAAGGTATCAGGGAACACATATCAGGGAACACAATTCTATTTTAAAACATGTAGATTTCAAAAATCGTTTTCTAATGCTCATTTTACAGTGCGAATCGAAAAACAGGGGGCACCCAGAAATATTTTAGAAATTGTTTATTGCTCGTTGAACAACTCACACTGAAAACTCTAAGGTTTATCATACTACACATCAGTCAAACTTCTTGCGGTGATATAGTTGTTTCTGAGTTGTTCAAGGAACAATTAACGATTCCTAAAATATTTCTAGGTGCTCACGGTTTTTTTAATTCGCACTGTAGTAAAGATGATAGTTTTCTAAAATAATTATTGTGAAAATATTTTTTCTGCAGTATAGATATTTACGAAAACCAATGTTTTATTGCTTGAAATAGTACACCACTATCGTATTGAATACAAGTCGATCGATTTTCCTATTTTCATTTCAAGATGACATGAGCCACAATGTCTTTTGGTCTTGGAATGCACTATTCAGTATTCAGTGTCCATAACAGCTGTAAGCATTGTGCATTGTTTTCCGAACATTTTTATTCATAAGCACGTGCTTATCCCAGCAAATCCGTTAATAGCATAATATTTAGGGGTTAGAGACTGAAGTGAGTTCTTTATCGGCAAATAAAGGCACGCGCTGACTGTTCAATGAACGAGAAATTCTAAAAATACTGCACGAGGCCGTACACTTCAACAATACCCTACGCTGAATATAAATACATATCTTATTTGTTAAAGCAGGCTATGTATTTTCATTTATAGCCGGTGGGGCCTGCTGTCTTCCTCACACACTTCAAACAACATTCTGTATTTACAAGGCCTAATAGGCTTTTGATAAATAAAGCATTGCTTAAAATAGCACCTGAGGTTTAAAAAACGATTTAATCAAAAAAGATTAAACAAACTGGATCAGCTGTTATAGACAATAATAAGTAAATAGGAATAACGAGGAAAATGAACATGTTATCGAATGAATAAATAAGTAAAAATGAATTAAAGAATTAGACAGGGAAGATCAGAATAAATAAATGAATCTAAATGGGTAAAATGGATGGATGGTTAAGTGAATGAGTGGGAAATTGAATACGTGGTAGGGATCAACAAATAAATAAATGAATGGATGGATGGATGGATGGATGGATGGATGGATGGATGGATGGATGGGTGGATTAGTATGGATGGTTGGATTGAGGTACAAAGGCCAAAACCATAACTTATAGAATATTAAAGTTGCCCTTCAATAGCATTGTGAAAAGTATCATAAGAGTAGATTTGAGGCCATATACTACTGTTTTTATGCTTAGTTCTTTAACTTTCGTCGGACACCGATATTATCAGAAGATATTACCCTAACTTATACATACTTGCAAAACCATACAAACCCTTAAAGGCAAATACATAGAGGGTATTACACGGTGGCGCGAAGATATGTATTGTATTTTCGATTGGTGAAAAATTAAAATTAAAATTCATGTTCAAGCCAATTTTTTTCCCCCCACGTGTAATGGTTCTTTTCATTATAGGGACAAAAAAGAAAAAAACATTTTTTTAGGACGCGCGCGTATCCTTTATTTCTCAAGACTTCGTACATACCCCCACATAGACCTTTTTACAGTTCTCGTCGATGAACGATAGCGTGTAATATATATTCTTTAGAATTTGACTACAGCCCGTGGTAGTTTAAGGAATGTACACAAATAATTGAAACACTTCAAAATTTCACGGGCTGTAGTCAAATTCTAAAGAATATCTTATATGCTATCGAGGATGAGGTTGATCGACGAGAACAGTGAAATGGTTTTTCAAATTTTAAATTTCCAGCCAGACGATTTTGGCCGCCCATTGTGTACGTTGGCGCTGGCTCAGTACAATACGTACACGTCAGGAACAATTAGAAACAAAAAAAATGTAAGCAAAAACACAGGCGTACAAACATGCAAGCAAACACATAAACAAACTTGCAAGCAAATTGAACAAACAAACACACAAACAAACAAATAAACAAACAAACGTATGTATTCACAAACAAACAAAAGTATGGAAATAAAAATACGAACAAACAAACAAACATCTAAGCAAAAACACAAACAAACATGCAAGCAAACGCATAAACAAACAAACAAATATGTATGCATGTATTACATAAACAAACAAAAGTATGCAAATAGAAACGAACAAACAAAAATGCAAGCAAAAATCACAAAAACCATATGCAAGCAAACGCATAAACAAACTTGCAAACAAACAAACATATATGTATGCATGTATTACACAAACAAACACAAGTATGCAAATAAAAACATACATACGAACAAACAAACAAACAAACAAAAATGCAAGCAAAAACACAAAAAACATGCACGCAAACGCATAAACAAACTTGCTAACAAACAAACAAACATGTAATCAGATAAACAAACAAACCATTGAACACGTAAGCACATAAAAAAACATGCAAACTAACAAACCAACAAGTAAGTAAATAAAGAAACAAACCAGCAAAAAACATTCAAACAAAGAAAGTAACTAACAAAGAAAAATAGCAAATTAACAAATAGCAAAGAAATAGAAACAAAACAAAAGAACAAACAAACAAACAAGCAAACAAAGAACCTACAACAACAAAAACAAAAAACAAAAAACACTAAAATGTTAATATTTTACGCTGCCTCAACACATAAAAAAAACCGTCATACTTAAGAATAATTCCTGTAAGTGTTTTTTACCAATGAATGTCATACACCCGGCGTGTTTCTAAATTGAATTACTGTATTTTCTAGTTTTGCATGCAACCTGTACTAACGAGTAAAAGCTGACTATAATTGGCATCATGTGGTGTAAATTATCCGTGGAAAATTGACTACAGAAAGATCTAGAATATTTCATATATATAAGCTCATTATTGAGCTTTCTTTACACGTCTTAAGATATAATAATATTGATCAATTAGCTGTTCATTTAGATAAGATAATTAGCATTTCTTTACAACTATAGCAGTTTGTTTAAACGTAAAAGTTTGTAATCTCAGTTAATAAGGAGAAAAGGGTTTTTTTTTTCATTACAACTGCCGATAACCATTAATTTGTTTTTAAAACTAGAAATATAAATTTCATTTTGTATTTTTATGATTATCATGGCATAGAAGAAACTTATTAAGAAAACAGGAGTTACAGTAAAATAAAATTCTGCGGCTGCTTGCTTTAAAAACGAAAATATAAACAAGTATTCATTGCTTTAAAATTAAACCTAAGAAAAGAAAAAAATTGTTATGTATTGCTTTGTAGATTTTCCTTTTGTTCTGAACTACAATGTGAACCATTGAGTTTCATAATTTGAACCAATTGAAACTTTTACTAAAATTATATCAGTGACAGTGTATTTTCCCGCTTTCAAGACGAAAAAGAAATGTTTTATGCTATCTAAATCAATTTTAAATTGACTATAGCTTTGTTGGGTATTTGGGTTTGTATCTCGCACCATGATCCAGATGAACCATTTCCATGATTTAAAATTTGAGCCATGTAATTGAAATTTATACTAAAACAATCCCAGTGCAATTTCCCGCTTTCAAGAAGAAAAAGAAATGGTTTAATGCTATCTAAATCAATTTTAAATTGAGTATAACTTTGTTGGGTATTTGGGTTGTACCTCGCACCATGATATGAACCATTTTAATAATTCAAAATTTGAACCATGTAATTGAAATTTATACTGAAACAATCCCATTGCATTTTCCCCCTTTAAAGACGAAAAAGGAATGATTGATGCTATGTAAATCAATTTTAAATTGACTATAACTTTAATTGTTGGGGTATTTGGGTTGAGCCTCGCACCATGCAGGTATATATTATTGCTTTCATTAATAAAAGTGTACAAAATTATCTACTACTAGGACAAATTGACGTTTTACTTCCACAAATAGTCAACACGTAATTATGACTTGCTGTGGAATTTCCGCGAATCCTTTGATCAAACCTTACAAATTTAACTAAATCGATATTCATTCGATATTAATACACTCTTTTTTCAATTATTGTGATAATCATGTTGCCTTTTTTGCACTTTCAACTCGTTCTCTTTTTCAATTATTGTGATAATATTTTGGAATTTGTGCACTTTTTTTCTCTTTTAATAATAATTGTGATAATCGTTTTAAATTTGTACTTAACTCGTTCTGTTTTCTGTAAAGACTTCCATATTTTTGATTTTGCGCATTCTTTTTTTAACACTGCTTTTACTGCGATGAAGGAGGTTTAACATTCTGCGACATTAAAACTCTATTTTTATATCGTGTACCATTTTTTACACAGATTTATTTCGTCCTAACCGTCAGTAAATACACTGCAAAAACGGCTGAGAAGATACAACTCCAAATATTGAATAAACTAATCATTGCATTTAGCAGGACGATATGCACTTTAGTGAGTAAACCTAACTCATTATAAACTGAGTACTAAATGTGTACTAGATGTAGGTATACCGTTGAGTAAAATGTACTCGATATATTGAGTAAACCTGACTTTTATTCAAAAAGGTGCGGATCAACGCATTTCGAAAAAATGTCGTTTTTGCAGTGTATTATAAACGTTCGTTTTTTTCGTGTTACAGTGTGTAAGTTGCTGTTTAACTCTTCAGAATCGAAAACGTTCAGAAGACATTTAGAGAGATCTAAACCTAAACTAAATTAAACTATTAAAGCCTGACTTTTATTCAAAAAAGCGCGGATCAACGCATTTTTAAAGAAACGCTATCTTCAGTTATACATTAAGTTGCTGTTCAACTCTTCAGAATCGAAAACGTTCGCAAGAAATCTAGAGATGTCGTTGCTCACCTTAGCAATAAACAATACTAATTTTTCGTATTAAGATATTCATATTTATGTTTCAAGGTTGTTAACAGTCTTCCTTTCAAACTTATACGATTCAGTAATCTTTGTAGAATCAAAAACTAATAAAAGCTCATTACACTAAGGTGTCAAAACTTTTCGTACAATAAACCGTCCATTCAGCTATACTTAGAGCCATTTCTCATTTGTGAAAATGTTCCAGTCACAGCGGTTAGATGGTTTCTTCTATATTGTATAAGATAGGGTAACTTACGGACGTATAGGACGTTTACTTTCGTCGGAGTAAAGATAACAACTTGTGCACGTACTAATGAGAAAAAGAGAGTGTTACTTACTGACGTATAGGACGTTTACCTTCGTCAGAGTTCAAATGGCAAGTTGTGCACGTCCTATATAGAAAAGAGAGTGTTACTTACTGACGTATAGGACGTTTACCTTCGTCAGAGTTCAAATGGCAAGTTGTGCACGTCCTATATAGAAAAGGGAGTGTTACCTTACTGACATTAAATCTTGCTCATTTTTCGGGCTCTTTTGCTTTGAATTAGCGCATTAATGTTGATAATTAGGAATGATATGACTTGAAGCTAAATGAAATTGATAGTTTTAAAATGGAGAGAAATGAAATTTTATTTTTTTTGCATATAAATCAAAAGTAAAATACTCTAAACAAGAAACAAATAATTCATTAATTTTGTTCACAGATATTTGCTCTTGGTTTCGACAAACCAAATCGGCATTGCAATTGAAAACTATATACTAAAAAACATATTTTATATTTAAACAAAAACATTTTTTGAATGAATAATAGTTAATCTATGAAAGAACTATTGCCAAATATTTCATTTCGAACTCAGTTTAAAAGTTGATTTTGCTTTGCATCGCTGAAAAAGAAATTGTAACAAAAAGAAAAGATCAGAAAAAAGTTTATTTATATATACACTTGATAACAGCGGAACAGACCAATATGTATATTTATTTATATATGACTCTGTTCATGCTCGTTTTGAATAACTTTGTTATATTCTCAAAAATCGTTTTCAATTTACCTTCAACTATTGTTTGTTAACTCTTACCTTTTGCAAAACTACCCAGTAGAACTCCAATTCTCGAATTCAATCAATTCCTTTGTTCTAGATTTGTTTTATTCGAATAATTAAACTACTTGGCAGTTAATATAAACTCACGTATGGCTTGAAGTTATTATTTACACTATTTTTTTTTCTTTTGAACCATGGCGTTGTAACTTTACGGTATAATCGATCGATTTTGAGCGATAACGATCTCCAAAACGAAGGTGTGAAAACGAGCCAAATGAATGCTTTTTTGCATTTTAAAAATCGCAGAAAAAGACTGCAGACTTAAATACTCTTCTAGAATATTCCAAGGGTTAGTTTTGAAGTATGAAATGTAGAAAAACCTGTTTAAAATAGACTCAAAGACACTCATAAGCCCGCACCCTTGCAAAACCATCTGCATCGTGATTAACACATGAATTTTGATTGTCTTGCACCTAAGTTTAGTTAAAACCAAGTCGGTTAGTTCGCTTGTTTTTTTGGTTTTTACAAAATCGATAACCGAGGAAATTAGTTTCTGGTTATCCCCGATCAATTTCTAAGTCGGTGAAACTTTACTTCAAACATGAACAAAGGAAGGAAGAAGAAATGTGCGTTGAGCTACAAAGCTGGTCATTTTCACTTTATTTACAGCCAGCATTCAGCGTAGATAGTAAGTGACTGTGAAACACTCTGAGAGAGATAAGATATGACCCTGATAAACATGTAAACCTGAGAATTGTGAGCCTCACTAGCATATGGAATAAACGAAAGAGATTGTAGATACATATGGCATAAGTTCTTTGTAAGAGAGCTGTTTTCCGGAGTGCGACTTGGACCATTTTAGTGAATTCCCAACCGTAAGTTAGTGACGATTATCTTGGCAATCTCTGATGGTAAAACTAAATATTTGATAAAAGGATAATGGGCATAATTAACGATGAAAACTGCTCTGTAAAAATGCGATCAATGGGTGTAAAATAGAACAGCAATTACCGAATAACAAAAGCCCAAATAATTGGAAGCCTTACGCATGGAAAAACATTTTTGAATAAGCCATAACTATAATACAACAATGCCTTTAACACAACTAACTAAAACGATTTAAAGTAAACACTTTTAAAACTGTATTTAAAACTTAAAAATTTGCGGAATATAAATTTTTTTTTTTTTTAGTTGCCGTTTGATGTGAAGTTTATTCGAAGGCAGCGCATCTCAAGAAAGATTAACTTAACTACAACAAAAAATTATTGCACTAAATTTTACACTTAAATCAACAAAAATCCAAGTTAAATGGATTCATTGTAAAAAGATTTTTTTAATAGGAAAAGTAAGGCTTTTTTCTTTTAATTGTAGACATAACACTAGTTAAGTTAGACCACCGCTGCGCAGTGTAGTTGGGCCTCTTGACAGTCTGTCAAAAGCAAGACTGTTTAACAGAAACATAGCCTTCGAGCACTTTTTCACTTGCTATTCACTGCTAATAAGCTAGCTCTCAATATTCAATAGACTGGTTAATTTGACGCCTCTATAAGCCAGCAGAAAATGACATTATTGGGTAATATTTAGAGCAGGCAATTACACACACCAAAACGCGACATATGTTTTCACACACTGTGGACCGCTTTTTGTGGCGTTGAACCCTTAGCTAAATTGAATAAGTTCGCTTTAAGCGATTTACTGGGTAGAATTGACAACAAGAAAAAAGCTATACGCATTGTACTATTTGTTACAAACTAGTGAAGAACTACAGGAGTCGATTCTAGCTAACATTTGTTATCATTTCTATGCCAATTAAATGACTTCAGTGTCACGATTTTAAATACTAGTTCGGCGGGTTATCTATTCAAATCGCCAGGAAATAGGCTTTTAACCGTTATTTAATGCGGCTTTAAACTTTCACAATAAATATATCTAAATGATTAGTCATAACCTGAAAGGAACATTTTTTATTCAGTAACTGTTTTTTTGAATAGGCTTTGCTATTGTGAACTTTATTGCAGCACCAAATTTTAATGTAAAAAAAAATACTTGTTCGATTTACTAGTTTACTCGCTAGTTTCTATTTACTTGTTCGATTGGTTAACCATGACTTCAACTTTCTCAATCTAAACGTTCACAAAAAAGAAACGGATAGTTGCCACAGAAGGAAAATATTTTCGTTTTTGCTTAGGTCATACTATGCTTATTATAGCTTCGCTTATTTATTAGTACATTTAGGTTTGTTAAATCTACAGAAGCTAAGTTTACGGGTTATGCCGGAGAAGTAGCAACCTTCCGTTGAAAGTCATCATTCATATTCGTTTGATAGTTTTTAAGACAGTCTTATTAGAGGTTTAGAAACTGTTGTAACTTTTTCTTGAAGTTATTGATTAGGGTCCGTTTTTATCAATGGCCGTTTTAACAGCACGGAACTTTGATAAAACTTGGCACAAAAGAAATAAAAAGAATACGATTCAATGCGCAGCCATTTTATAATTTTGCTGTATAAATAGGCTGAAGTTTAACACAATTTTCAAGCACTTATTCGACTTTTTCTCTACTATAAATGGAGATTAATTTTTAATAATTAGCCAGCTATAATCTTTCTCTAAGAATAAATATTTTTTTTCGGAGAATTTCATTGCATCTAAAGAAACTGAAATTAAACATAATTTTCAAGCACCTTTTCGGCTTTTTCTCTTCCATAAATGGTGAATACTTCTTAATAATTAGCCAGCTAATTAATCTTTCTCTACTGAAGAATATAGAAAGTTTCGGAGAATTTCACTGCATCAAAAGAAGAACCTTATTTCCTGTTGGAAAACTGCCTAATTGACTTTAAATTATCCGCTGTTTTGGTAATCTTTATGGAAGCGATTCAGTGAGTTTTATGCTGTTGTTCAACTATTCAACAAGGGCTCTTTGACAGCTGCACAACATCATTTTAAGGGCTGGAACAATTTTTAACCACGTGCCAGCTATTGTATGCAATTAAGAGAAGGATAGAGCATTTTCCCCCTCTTTTAATGAAAACAAGAAACACTTTTAGAGTAGAGTTATACTATATTTTGTTCGGTGAGTTTTTGCCTTTTTATGCGGTTTTTTGACGACAATTGAAGAACAAAGAAATGTAAAAAGTGAATACCTCAAAAACTTTTATACCTATAGTTACTAAACTATTCCAGTTTTATCTTAAAGTACACAACTGAAAAAGAGAACAAATATATATATATTTTTCGGTGTAAAGGAGCGAAATTCAAGTGTTTTATAAGTGAGGTTTTTGAGTTATTTCCATGCAAAAATCATGTTGTTCTGAAACTTATTGTTAAAACTCTGCCAGTTCTGCGTGTGGAGGTAACTTTAAACAAGACACATTACAAACTTAACTTAATTTTTGGAAAACAGTGGGGAGACCTACTAAATAAACAATCTTTTGACCGTTAAGACTTCCGTTTTCGAAGATGCAAGAAACATAAAAGAAATTGAAGCATAAAACTGAATATACTGTGTACAAAAAGTACAAAATCTGTGAAATCCGGGGTTTTTTTTTCGGTCAACTTTTCGAAGGGGAATTATCCGATTCAATAATTGCCGTTTTGAAATTTCAAGGAAAAATTTTTACTCGTGATACTTTTGTTATCTAAATTATTAAAGACTCAATTTTTCTTCAGTGTCTGTTTTTTTTGTATAGTTTTAATTGTTAATGTAACAAAGTCTATTGAACAACTATATACAACTATACAACTACACAACCTGATCAACAACAACTAGAACAAGAAAGTTTCATGTCAATTCAATTTTATTGTTATACTTCTGTTTCTTATTATATATCCTTTATTTTTATCATAATATAATGTCATTTCGATAAAGCTTTGAATATTTCAAGAATGATTACCTTACAAAGTCAATGATATTCATCGTATAAATGAGCTGGCTCGTGGTTGTTATTTTCGCAAATTCTGAGATTTTTTTTTCTGAGATTTTCGCTCTCTGATGAGAAGACCAGATTTGGTTCTGTTCATGATCAGATTTTTGCCTCATCAATTGATTGAACGCTTCGTACTTGCTTGTTTACTGACGGACGTTGAATATATTCCATGTGTACCGTTCTTTGTTTGTTTAATATATATAGTTCTTGATTATTTGTGTATACAACGTTTATAAGGTACTGTTTTCGTGTGTATATGTATGTCTTCGTAAATCAACTTTCCTATAAAACGACCGATTACAAGTTGGACATGAAAACGGTTTAAAACCGCTATGTTTTCGACTGTGTGTTATAAGGTTTGATGATTGACTAAATGTTTTCCCGCACTCCAAACATTTATGAGGTTTCTCGCCCGTGTGAGTGTACGTATGTTTTTTCATGTCGGATTTCTGATGGAATCTCTTCGGGCAGTATTTGCAAGGAAATGGTCGAGTATCGGAGTGGATGAGCATATGCGTTGACAACGTCGATGATCTTTTGAAAACCTTGTCACACTCTTTACATTTGAAAGTTCTTTCGTTAGTGTGTGTGAACTGGTGTTGCTCTAGACTGACCGAGTGACCAAAAGTTTTTTTGCACACAGTACATTCGTATGGTCTTCTCCCTGAGTGAGATCGTCGCACGTGCACCTCTAACCCGTGCGACGTACCAAAAACTTTTTTACAGCTCATGCATTCGAAACTTTCCCCGTGCGGCAGAGAGTCCGTTTTCTTTTTCTCAGTTCCTGATGTCGAGTGAAGGGATGGTCGGCGTTGGGCGGGGCAGATTAGAGCACTTAATACGCTGTCGCTATTTCGGCAGGGATTTACGGTTGACGTGGATAGTCTACCAAGGAATGGCCTGGGTGCCCATCTTGGATACGGTAGGGATATATTGGTGCTCATCGATGCTGTACTTGGGTAGAAAAACTGTCCACTGCACGGTGAAATCATGGTGTACGGGTTGTAGTGTTCGTGAAATAACGAGTGACGTTGGAATAACGGTGAACCTACAATAGAAATGTCATGCGATAAGTCTAGGAATCAACTAATAAAACGTTTAGCTTGCTTAGATTTAGATTATATTTAAAGGAAAGGAATTATAACCAAGAAATATATTTTTAATAATAATAATAAATTCTATTTTTCATCTTGAATATTCCTTTTGTTGTCTTTACGATGCATATGAATGGTTTCCCGAACCGCATTGAAGTGGCTTCCACAGAGCTTTTCAATGGCTTTCTTAAAATATTGCTATGGTTTTTTTAACCTTTGAATGACTGTCACGGACATTTTGAAAGATTTTAATTTCCCAAACATTTTATTGGCGTCCCTATTAAACATTTTATTAGCTTCCCTATTAGTCATTTTAGTGGTATTTCTAGAATATGTTGATTTCGTGATTTCACCTAGAGCATTTAAATGGTTTTCCTAGTATTCCATTTTTCGGAGGCTGACAGCGAAAGTAATTTTCCCGAGGGAGGGGTTGCTATCAACTATTTATAAGTTTCATATTCTCTCTAATTACACATCATTCCAAAATTTGGTCCACGCAAAAACCGATTACAAATTTTGTTCTGTTTGAAATCAATTTTCATTTGAGTGAAGTTTTTTTAATAACGTAATAGAAAATGTGATTTGAGCATTTTTCATTTGAATGTCCATCAATGAGTTTGCAGGTGAGGTTAATTGAACTTTGTGCAGGATTTGCTTACTCTGATTGGGGAAGATTCCGACTTAATCACTAGTGGATGCGAAATGAAGCTCGAAAATCGAGTAGAATCGATCTCCTCTCCACTTGGACTTCCGTTCGGTCCGTCATTCATACAAAGTCAATTTAATTTGAGAACACAATCTAGTGAAGGTTGATTATAATGTATTCTTAATCATGTTGGTGCACAAATCAATGTGAAGACTAGCCGAACAATCAGACGCAGCGAGTTAAACTTGAAACCTTTGTGCTATTGTTCACAGTTTCGTGGCTTTAATTAAGGTTTATTTACGCTTGAACTTTAATTCCCGAAAACTTCTGCTGAAATCCTTAAAGCTATTAACAACAACGGTCACTAACAAATTGTTGTCCGCTTCCTTTGTGGCGAAAATAAAGCGTTTTTTGGAAGCTTGAGTACTCATCATCGCCCGCATTCTGATAGAATAAATGTTCAACTTCCTGACTATCTGAGAATACTTTTCGTAGTTCGGATTCGTAAACAGTGAATAAAATAAATAAATAAATAACTTTAAGGTTATGCTAGACAAGTTTATACTAATATCCCGCGCTCTTAGTTGTTTATGAGCACATTTAAAGTAAAGAGGTATTTTCACGCAATGTGCTCGATAATGGCTTACAAATCTTAAACATTTTCAAATCATGAATGCGACTGTAAAGAATTGTTTCAAAATACTAAAAGAAATAAAAGTCTCCCGCTAGTACTCACTGAATCTCAATCAAAACAACACCGAATTGATAAATATATTTACCAGGCTCAAAATGTGCGGGCCCTAAATCTCTGTAAGCTTGTTGACTTTGAAGCTGCAGTCTCCATAACTTGGCATGCAGTGGATGTGAGTCGAGTGATTTCTTCGCTGGTTTATCAGGACGTGTTAGATTAGCAATATCAAACGGACGAGATGACGGCTTCTCATCTTTCTCGACTTTAGCTTGAATCTCTTCCTTTACTTCTTGCCTCTCTTCTTTTATTTTGGAATCTATAAGAGTAAATTACAGGAATAATGTTATCTTTACAGTCGAATGTCAATAACGTGGTTCTTTATCTAAGTTAATGTGTTCATCAGCCACAGTCAACTTGCACATTACATTGTAAATTGAAAATTTACGCTTTTGTGCGTGCACAAGTCAAAAACTATGATTTTTAAAAATACGAACTATCTAGTAGAATTCAAAACACGGAAAGTGGAAAATTTTAGCATTAAATCCCAAATTTTAGTTCGTTGATTTAAAGTTATAAATAGGTTAGAGTGAGTGTTAAGTTGCGCACATTTAGGATAATATGCCGAACCCTTAAAAGAGCAATTTGAACTGTAAAGTCCTTACCCGGGATCAAAACCGGTAAATCATTACAGCGCGGTTTTATAAGTTGAGAATCATCTTCAGGAGTTCTTTTCTTAACAAGGAACGACCTAGGCATGGTCAAGGACTTGATTCAACAACCACTGAGGTTTGTAGTCTATCTCTCCAATCTGAGTATTGCGCTGTGTGCTACGTACGGGACTGCCGTTTTATTCTGAAGTATTTTCGTTAGGCAAACCTTTTAAACCCCACATATAACAAAATCAACCACTCACCAGCTGTCTCAGGTGGGTACCATAGCAACGAAACAGGCTGGTTTGGACACACGCATGCGCAGTTCATCCCTGGCTACAGGTGTATTCGGTTTGGACTTGATTTTTGAGTCGATGTAACGGATGATATTGACTATATAGATGTTTTATAGCCTATTGTTAGATTTTTATCCGCTAGTTATACGTCTACACTAAGTGATTAAAGCTCATCAATTGTCCTAAATCTCGAATGCGAAGCTGCCTATAGTTTGTTTGTATTAAACACCACTATAAAACTACCAAGATAACTTGAAAACAAAGTTTCGATTCAAGAGTATATCATACGCCACCGCTGCTGGCATTAGTGCTTAATCAAACCCAAACAGAACTATCTGAACACCTTGTGAATTTGTTTAGATCCGTCAAACCGCTATGAAAGGTTTGCATAAGTTTTCAGGGACTTCGCACGCCATAGATTAATGTTAAGTGCCATGAAGACATCTAGTCTAAAAACGTATGAATACGTTTTCTTAACCAGCACGTAACATCAACTACTTAAATATAGTCACAACATCTATATATCAAAATAATAACAACACGCTCTCGTTTAAAACCACAACGATTTTTCTTATTATCAAGAATCTACATATAGTTCACTATAGAAAGAAGCATTTTCAATGTCTTTCTAAACAGGTGTAAACGGAAAATACCCGCAAGCGTAATAGAACTAGTCTTAGTTAGCTCAGGGTATTCGCGTGTAAAAAAAAATCAAATTTAAAGTTTTGTTGTGAATAGATGACCAAGTTGAAATGAGATCCTAATTATAGACCGTCGGTGACTGACTAAAATGTTTTTAACTGACAAAGATTCCATAAATCGAATTATTGCAAATGTCCAAGGTAATCCTTTACTGACTGATGTCTTTTTAAATTCAAACTGTTCATCTTTGGTAATTTTTTGTTCATTTTGTTTTATTTTATTTTATTTGAACCGTTTTTATTCTTCATTAACAATAGTTTTTAAACAAAAAAATTATCATCGATAATATTGTTAAACACAAAGTAAAGTTTTGGTAAAATTTAATTTCTAAAAAAATGAAAATTTGAATCACCATTACTAAACGCTCAAGCATTTTCAATAATAAATAATTTTACTTGGGATATTTTTTTCGTTGATTTTTTTTGGCGGAACGTTTTTTTCCAATTTTTGATTCGTTTTTTAATGTAAAGATGATAAAACTGGTTTCTAAGTTTTGTCTTGATTTCTAATCAGTTAGCTAGCATTTCTATTTATCACGATATGTCATCAAGTTCTTGAATCATTAGCGATATCTATAGAAGCAATCTCCTATAGATTTATCAAGGCGTTTGAATTCACTAATGTGTTAAAAACCTTAAGGTGCGCCATTTGGGCAATTGTTACTAAACACGTTGATATTTACTAATAACGATAACACGGCAGCACAAAGTGCACAAATAGACGTGAAAAGTGCGCTAATAATTTCAGTTTATTGGGTGCACATAGTGAAAATAGCTCTGAGAACATAACATAAGTCGTTTGTGTGTTATCAGTTTGTCGATAAAACTCCCGAAGCACGTAATGATAGCATACCTTAAGCAATAATCACTACCTAATCAATGGCTTTAAAACCCGCTTGCGACTAACAGAAGACATTCACTCGCCTATTGTTGTACTTTATCGCTCTTAATTCATGTTAGCAACTCGCCAACATAGCTTGTTAAACAAGGCCTACTGTTTCAAGTCTGTGGACGGTGTTTTATTGTTCCATCGCTTCAATGAATGATTTGAGCTGCGCAATCAGCTCAATCTATCACAGGACGGACGTTTTAACCAGCCTCTGCGGACACCAGCTTTAGACAGGGAATGAACAGCGCGAGTTATTAAAAACCTTTATCAAGATGTTTTTGATGCTTATAGGTTTTTGATTTGCATCAAGACACCAACATTTAATTTTGAACAAGTTTATTAGAAGGATTTCTAATCTGACAAAAGACGGCCAAGACCAGAAAAACATACCGCAACTTTTTTCAAGGTTTTTTTTTGGTATTTTATAGTCATCTTGATATATTGTTTAAGATTTTTCCATGCATATATGCACTTCGTAGACTAACAAGTTTTTCAGTTTCTACACTGATAATATTTAACGACAAAGATTTCAAAAACTAGAAGCGAAATGAAACTGAAGAAAGTTAAAATTTGTAAAAACGTAAAAACGACTTTTTCGGCAATAAAGAATCGGCCAGTCCAAATAATGAATAATCTCCAAATAACTAACTAAATTTGAGAACATAAGTCTTACAAAAAGCTATACAATAAAATATAATAAAAAAAAAATCTAGGAGCAAATTAAAACTACAGAATTTTTGAATAAAACTGAAATCTGGCTAATCGAAAAAAAATCGCGCGTTTTGCTGATCAAAGGTTTTACAAACCGGCACTTGTGTTGTGGATTTTTATAGTTGTTAAATCAAGTATTTTTTACAATTTCCTGATGTATCATGAATTTAGTTTTTAATATATAATGGTATGGTTGATTTAAACGCGTGCGATGTAAGACAAAAAGTATTGATAGCTTTGAAAGAGATGTTTTCGCATTATAAGGGCAATGAGTTTAGCTGCACTTTCCATGTTACATTCGTATTGCGATGTCTTTATTTTTCTAAATAATTACTCATATTGCTTTAGGCTAGAACGCACGCTTTTTGGTACAGTTCTATGTTGCGATATATTTTCTTTTGCTCTTTCGTAATCTCATTCAGCCCAGTACCCCCTCCAGCGCTCCGTAACTAAATTTAAAAAATGGTTGTCAGTTTTTGCTGAACATTTTGACGAATTATTAAGCTAATTTAATAAAGCAAGTTTTCGTTTTTTTATAAGATGATTGAATAAATAATTTTTCTGCACGCTCTGCTATTATTGAACCGCACTTGCTAATGACGTTGAATGATGCCGTAGAAAAGTTGTAATCTTTTCGCGGTACCGGGCTTCTCTCTAATAAATTTCGTATTAATTTAAAATCTAGACTCGTCGGAAGAAATAACTGATAAAAAGATAAATATATAACTAAAACTTATTAAGTGTTACAATAAATAAATACTTGAATTATCACCGGAGCTGAGAAAACCATTTGAAGCCATAGAAGTAATGAAGCTATTACGTTTCTTAATATGACAAAGGCTGTATGTTTAATTTAACGATTAAATTATTTCTACTGCCACAATTAAGAACATGCAGCCCTTTGACGTTCTACAGTCCGACTAAGATCAATAAAGAACGTCCGTAATGTCAGTAAACATATTGCTTGATAACAGAGTGTCCATGTGACATTTCAGCTCATTTGTTTACTCCACGAACCGGGTAAAACTACCGTCTTTACATTGATGTCAAAGCGTTGCATCTCTCTAGTAATCTAACAATTAAAACAGAAGGACAACTTAATGAATTTAATGAATAGCTCTTTTTTCTTAAAGAAAGAAAAAACGGAGCTTTTTTTCTTTCTTTTTAGTTACAGTGAGGATACTCGAACCATGAACACTTTGAGATTACTCAGTCACTGCAAAAACGGCTGAGTAGATACACCTCACTATATTGAGTTAATCATGCATTCAGGATGACACTTTATAGTGAGTTAACCCAACTCGTTATTGAGAGTAAACATAAATGTAGACGGCCATTGAGTACAATGTACTCAATACATTGCATGAGTTTAACTTCACTTTTACTCACTATAGAGTTGGGTTAACTCACTATAAAGTGTCATCCTGAATGCATGATTAACTCAATATACTGAGGTTTATCTACTCAGCCGTTTTTGCAGTGTTGCAGTCCTTTTTTAACCCACATCCCATGAGCAAATCGATTAGAAACACGATTTATTAAGAACACTTAGTGTATTTGAACTCACTGCTTCATTTTTAGACCTTTTAAACCAGTAGAAGGTTCAGAAAAAGTGTACATGAAAAAAGTCAAGTGTTCACGGTTCGAGTATCCTCGCTGTAACAATCCTGAATAATAATGATGAGTTTATAAGACGGTCTCAATGCTTTTTACAGCACAGACAGATGTTAAGTGTTTCTAGAAAAAAAAACGGTGTTTTGAGTGAAGACTTCAAAATAGAAAAGATAGAATGTTTAATGTCTTCGGGAAGGTTATTGTTCCATAGAGCTGGAGCAGCCAGAGCAAAAACCCTCTATCCAAACGTAACCGTTCTTGATCCTGGATCTTGTAGAAGGATTTTCTTTGCAGAACGTAGAGCACGACGAGGCTGGTACAGTTGTAATAAGTTGATAAGTTTATATATCTATATATATTACCTCTGTAAAAGACAACCTATATTTAAAAACAATTGTAGAAAAATTCTTACTAGTGAATAAAACTTTGAAATTAATAAAAAAAGACTGATCAATCCTCCCTTTTTGTTTGTTTATTTGTTGTTTGGCTTTCTAGTTGTTTACAAAATATAATGTGAATAGTTACAGCGAAAATGAGAATGGAAAACAATTATTTGCAAAATTAGCAAGTTTCTAGGAGTTGTTGTCATATTATAGCCAATCAACCTTGAGTGGATGTTGTTAGGCTCATGACAAAATCAGACTCGGCGTTTACAGTGAGGGGGCTCTCGAACCGTGAGCACTTGTGAGGTTTTTTTGTTTATTATGTATGTGAACTTATTAATGCTTCATGTTAAGAGGTTTTGAAGCAGTAGAATGTTCAAAAATAAAAACATGATAACCTTAACAAAAGATCGTTAGTTTTTTTGTTTGTTTGTTTTTTTTTTTGTTTTTTTTCATTTGAGAAATGAAATAGGTCGTTTTCACGCGTTTGGGAGAATTCGAGAGCTGATCAGTCCAGACACTAGACGAAGCCGGTAGAGTGTTTGGACCTGTGCGGGAGAATTCTCCCAAACGTAACGTGGTTTTCATAAGCTAGTGAAAACTAGAAGAAGAAAGAAGACGTGTTTCATTTCTTTTATAAAATAACAATCACGAGAAACGACGAAATGAATACCCTTTTATTCGTTTGACGACGTCATTTCTCCCTACGTTGCATTTTCTCGAAACTGACCAGTAAGCGCGCACAAAATATCAAAATAACGAAAAAACTGACCGTAGAATGAGCGCGCGCGCTTGAAAATGGCGCGCGTAATATTTTATAAAACAAATTCCCGCGCAAAAGAATACAAACGCGCACTGGCTTTTCTCATTCAATGTCACGTGTGCAAGGTTCAAAGTGAGGTGTGCAGTCGAACACGTACTGTCAGAATGATTAAGGTGACTTGTTAGTTTATATGCAATTTAATTTTGTGCAATAATAATAAACATTTATAAACAATTCATGATTATAAAAGCTATATATATATATATTGAAGAAAGTACCCATTGATGAGTATATCTTTTAGTATTGTTACGCACTTACTTACTTATACTTACTTACACTGATGTACTTTCTTACTTAGTAGCTAATTACTTATTCCTTTACTAGCTTACTTACTTATTTACTTTCTTAATTACTAACTTACCCCATTACTTACCTACTTACTTACTTGCTTACTTGCTTGTTTACTTACTTACTTACTCACTTACTTACTTACCCCATTACTTACTTACCTACTTATTTACTCAGAGCGGTTTTCGTATGAGTGGGAAACTGGCCGTAATATTTACCGCACAGTTACGGTACTGTTACTGTAGAATTTTCGAATGTTTTTATAGAACTTACGGTACGGTTACGGTACGGTACGGTACGGTCAGTTTCCCACTCGTACGAAAACCGCTCAATTACTTACTTATAATTAGTTATCCAGTGTAACTGATTTTCACTAACAATGTTTGATTTTAAATAACTTCCTTTTACTCCTTCATAGTTCATGGTTTTTATTTAATATTACGATTTGTTCAAATCTCCAACATCAAAACAAATAATTATCCCAATGCTTTGTAGTGATGGTTTAATTTCAATTCATTATACCGAACGCTTGGGCTTAAACAAATATATTGAACAGATTAAGTTGAAAAGTAAACACGATTGTACATAATTATAGCTAGTTTTTTCCCACTTCAGCACGATATTGTTTAGCGTTTTAGTCAATATTTTTAAAAACTGAGTAAGCACTAAACAAAACTGTAATTGTATTTGCTTTATACTTGATTAATTTAGGTGTTATAAAGAGCAAATACATCGAGAAAAGTAGTAATAAGCCAGAGTAACTGCATAAGACGCATAAATAAATCAATGTGTTTGAATTGAAAGTATATAATCTGAACTTGAAGTAAAAAATGATCTTTATAGAAAATGATCTTTGCAGAATATTATGCTTTCGAATTCAATTTTGTTCAGATACTTAATATAGCAATTCTCTGTTTGAATCTGAAGCTTAAGAAAAATCAATGCACTTTTAAATATATCACTTGAATTTCTCAAGAACGGTCTACATTTCAAAATCAAACCTTCACCGCCAAGTCGCTGTAAGAATATATATTATCAAAAGCAATTGCATGAAACGTATAAAAAGTGAAATAATAGACAATAGGATTATCTGAAAAGTTATTGGTCGTGGATTTGAGGTAAGCACAATCGCCTGATGAAGACTAGCACGAAGCTTGTAGTCTTAAAATGTCGCGCTTCAAATCTTCGACAAACAAACAACATTCTATACTCAGACGTTTTGTTGAATTAAGAAAAAAAGCTTGCTTAAGAAAACTAACAAGTTTTATGTCAATAATGATAATAACAAATTTTGATTCTTTTTAATGAATTCAAGTTTTTGTTTGGTTTCAAAATTAAACTAGTTATCGCCGTTTTTACAGTGAATCTGAATCTGAATCTTGTTCGGTTTCAAAATTAGAGGAGTTATCGCCATTTTCACAATGAATCTGATTCTGAATCTTTTTCGTCTCGCTCGTCTCTCCAGCTGTATCTGTCACTCTCTATTTTGGGACTTCTCTATTGTTCACGTTAATTCTCGAGGTTTTTGTGTAGAAATTAACTGTAGAAAGATTGATTATGAGCAGGACTACATCTTTTTCATGGAAACTAGCGAGAAAACTAGTGTGTAGGTTGCGTCAGTGTTTGATATAAACGATGCGTAATATAATGATCGAAATTTGTAACACATAAAATATGTTGACTTAACTTTAAACATTGTTTAAGTTGTTCTCCTTGTTTTGAAGGGTTTCTCTTTTCTTTTTCTTTCTTCTTTCGTTTTGTTTTGTTATCATTGTTTTTAAGCGGTGTCAGTTTATCCAATAAGTCGGCAACAATTGAATCAAAGTTGATACCAGTGTTCTAAATGCTTAGTCAAGCTCTCAGCGGACAGTCCAGGTCTTGGCGAACCTCGGAACATCAAACAATGTTTTTCAATATTCTTCAAATCAAATATTTCCCCTTTTTGCTAGCTAAGGATCTAGGAACTAAACCAGCAAAGATTGACGAAAGTTCAGACAAAATACTGTATATGAAAACCTTTTCATAACAAGGTCAAGGTTGTCTTAAATGATGATTCTAGATTCTACTGAAAACAGAGTGAATTTATTTTCTTTTCGGCTTATTTTTTATTTTTCTTAAAGGGAATTTGAACTAAAGAACTAACGTTAAGATTGACAAGAATTACATAATACTGTATCTAAAACGTTTTTCAAAACAAGGTCAAGGCTTTTTTTATGACCTCGACTCCATTGAAAACAATGTGAATTCCTTTTCTTTTCGGATTTTTATTTCCTTTTTCTTAAAGGGAATTCGAACTAAAGGCTAAAGTCAAAATTGACAAGAATTGGTAACACTGTATCTAAAAACCTTTTCATAACAAGGTCAAGGTTGTCTTCGATGATCCTCGACTCCACTGAAAACAGAGTGAATTTTATTACAGGGAATTTGAACTAAAGACTAAAGTCAAAATTGACAAGGATTAGTAAATCTGTATCTAAAACGTTTTTCAACACAAGGTCAAGGTAGTCTTTGTTGATCCTCGATTCTGATTGAAAACAGTGTGAGATCCATCTCTTTTCTCTTTTTTTTCTTTTCAAGTTTAATACAGGGAATTTGAACTAAAGAACTTAAGTCAAGATTGACAAGAATAACATAATACTGTATCTAAGAAGTTTTCCAACACAAGTAAAGATTGTCTTTAATGAAAATCCTCGACTCGACTAAAAACAGTATGAGTTCATTTTCTTTTTTCCTTTTTATCGCAGGGATTTTGAACTAAAGGCTTACGTCTAGATTGACAAGAATAACATAATACTGTATCTAAGAAGTTTTCCAACACAAGTAAAGATTGCCGTCGTTCTGATGAAAATCCTCGACTGAAACAAAAGGCAGTATGAGTTCATTTTCTTTTTTCCTTTTTATTACAGGGAATTTGAACTAAAGTCTTACATCAAGATTGACAAGAATTAGTAATACTCAGTACTAAGAAATTTTCCAACACAAGTAAAGATTGTCTTTAATGATAATTCTCGACTCGACTAAAAACAATGAATTCCTTTTCATTTTTCTTTCTCTCTTTTTATTTTTGAACTAAAAAATCAACAAAGCTAACCCGACAAGATGTTTGCATTGTATCAAAACCGTTTCAATTAATTGATGATCTTCCAACCAAAACATTCACAAAACGTTAGCTTTGATGTGGTGATTTCCTCAGTTGCCGAGTCGTCGGTATATTTACAAGCAATGGAAATCCCGGGGTGTACAAATCTATTAAAACTCCTGTGATCATCATTCTACGTCATACTATAAAGTAAATCAATAATATCGACAAAGCACAATGGGGTGCTCCATAAATTCAATCACTGAACAAGACTTAAACTTTTGATTTAGCCGGCAATAATCGGTGATTATTTCAAATCGAATGTCGTCATACAGATTTTGGTTGCTGTCAGTTGTCAACGCATAGTAGTAAGATCTAGAAATCACTTTGTCTTGTTGTCAAATTATTCTAATGATCCAAGAATTGGGATTCTCATAAGTGGAAAATAGGCCAGATAAAAGTTCCCCCGTAAGCTTCCGGCTAGAAGATCATTTACCAATGCCTCAAAACAATCATTTTATCCATTAATTGATGGTAGTATCTTAAGTAGGCCTTTTTCAAAGTATATTGGGCTCATTCAACAAAGAGAATCAAAAAGAAAAGTGCGCGGGGAGACAAAATCCAATTAAACGCTCTATTAAAAGGCTTTCTTGCACACGTTCCTCACCTAAACCCATTTGATTGCTTTTTGCAATATTAAAGCACATCCACAACTTTATAATACAAAAGAAAAATAATATTTAGACAATTCTAAAAGGCGTAGGTTTAAGGTATATAAACCGCTTGGTTAAGAAGTTTGGAAATTGCTTTTTTTAAATAAACGTTTTAGGAGAACACTGAAGCACTCACCCATCAATAGTGTAATCTTCTCTTGGACGAACTGCTCTAATTTGCTGTGTTAACTTGCCTTTACTCAATACAATGATTCGACTTCTGATATTATGAGTTAGTAATCTTGATAGGTTTATTGCGTTATCGGGCTTGTGTAGTCGTGAGTTGACGTCGTCTCGCTCAGTTCCACAGGAGTTTTCGTCAATAGTGTTTAATCTGATATCTCCTATGAGCTCTCTGGGGTAGTGGAGGAGGGTCTGTGGATAAAACCTGCTAACGATCTTGATTGAAATTGAAGAAAGCTCTTTACGCCTGGACCAAAGCAAGTTGGACTTTTGAGGGTTTATTTCTAAGAAAATTCAAAGGAATGGTATTGATTCTAGTGGTTAACTTATCACTGCTCAAGACAGGTGGTCACGGTCGTGCGCTATTTCAACACAAAAACATAACTTCAGCCTGTGATTGTTGCTGATTTTCACGACGAATAACACATGACTGAGTTATCATGCAATTATTGGCTGTTGGTAAAGGTTTCTTTTGATTCTAGAAGCGGATGTGTGTGCTAAGTGATGTGAGGGATAAATTAAAACGGTGAACCGCTTGCGTTTAGTATTAGCTAATTTGCATGATAAACTAGCGAGGAAATCAGATCCGTCGATTAAAGATAACAAAGGGAAGCACTCAAAAGACTGTTGTTTGTGGCTTTTCGTTAAATAAGAACAGATTGAATCTATTGTTAAGAGAATTTTTAATTGCTGTTTGACTGAAAACAGATCAGAAAACCATCACAAGTTACTCGAAACCATCTTAAACTAAACAGTTGTTTACACTGTGTAGGATGAAAAAAGTTCAGTCTATTTCGAGTTGTCATATATGTCTTCTTCAAAAAGTATAATAGCGTTCTAGTCTTTTGATTTTCTCTCTGTTTTTTTTCTTTTCCTTATTTGCAAAGTGAAAAGCTGATACTGTAAAAAAAACCGACCGGATACCCATTCAAAGGCCACATTTACACTTTGAAATCCTGAATTCGTGTGTGCGATAACAGGCAAAACCGGAACACCATATAGTGACCAATTGTTTCTGATTTACTTAACTATATCGAACTATTAAAAAGAGAAAAATACAAAACGATGTTAAAAGCTTGCAAGTGTGAAGTGAACGGTTTAATATTGCGCTTTTTAAGTTAAGCAATTCAGACTTTCAATTTCGGAAAAGGGGTATTGTTCACAAGGAAACTACAAGGGATATCCTCAAGGCTAAAACGGATAAAGTTTCCACTACAATTGTGATGATCATAATGATTCCAATTAAGAGTTTAGCTATAGTTCTCTCAATCTGAACATTACAGCTGCCTTTTTGACCAAAATGACAAACAACTTAAATAAGAGTAGGTGATTTTTGAAATTAAGAAAACGATCATTCTTGAAATAACACTGCACGATTTGCTTGTTAAAAGGGAGTCGGCATAATTATGTTTGAATCCGACAGTTATGTTTTGTGTATAGTCCGGTTGAAAAGCAATTTGTTGAAACTTCAATTGGTCGTCGGCTTTCGTTTGTTTTTCATTCACCGTTTGCAGTGATATCAATGAATTTAAAGTAAACAGTTTAATTCAAACTAGACGCTGGAGTTATCAAACAAATAGAGTGTTATTGTGCTCAACATACATAAGGTTTCTCTTTAATCTTCGTTCATGCTGATAGTCTGTCTTTGTTCCTTGTTTCGGCCGAGTTCTTCGCGCAGCTTGCAGCACAGCGAAAACAACCCGTTCTCAAAAACAACCCTTTATATTCAGCAAAAAATCAGAGCTTGTTTTCATTTCGGATGAAATTCATTTATTTTATGCGGTTTGGTTTGATGCTGTATTTTAATATCACCCAAAATGTTAATATCGGCAGACAAAAACACATCAACTTTGAATACGTCATTTGCAAGCCGGCTGTAAGCCAAGTAAAATGCTTTTGGTTGATTGAATGATTCGATGCCAGGTTTATTTTTGACTACACATTTCGAGGGTTGAAAATCTTACAAACTTTGATTACTCAATTGTCGGGATATTGTTGATTCAAATAATAACTTTAAAATCTAATAAAAACAATTGAGAAAGTAATAAAAACATTTTTGGTTTAAAATTTAAAATTATTCTTTACAATCAGATTTTTGCAAAATGCATTTTTTTTTCATTTAAAATCTTTATTCTTTTTTTAAAAAAATCTTTGTTTCCTTTTCTTACTTTCTTTTTATCAGTTTTTCACTGTTTCGCTGTCTTTTCAAGGCTTCTTGCTATTTCTTGTTTCACGTTTTTAGCATTCAAGATCCTGAAAGTCATGCAAAACCGAAACATTTTTCCCAAATCTGCGCGACAAAATAACAAATAATGAATTTTGCTCAAACTTTTTGTAATCCCAATTAGTTCAAAATTAACCGGCGTATGCCTTAATTTGCCATGGGCATTTTCTATCTGATATATGTGTGCTTGATGAGTTTAAATGACTCCGTCTTTGCCCACACGGGCAAGACAAGAAATTGGCTTATCATGTAAGCGCCCATTGCCTAATCAGTAATACCATAATCGCTTAATTTCACTGAAAAACATTTCGGCCATTAACATCATCGATTTGATAAATTAAAATTGCAATCAAAAATATCCGGTGAAAACAATCAGTTGATAACAACGATATTTTCTTAAGGGAAAAAATGATAGTTTTTGTGCGAAATGCGTCGACTATAAAAGTGCAGGAATTTTGGTATGTTGAACGAGACAGAAAACAACGTCAGATTCAAAATTAGATTTCGTGTGAAACACTTTAGTTGTATTTTTTAAGTGAATATCATCTTAAGATTTAAAAACTGAGAATTAATATTTTAATTTAAAGGAGATCTTTAATTCCAGAGATTTTATTTGCTGATCCTTAATAAACAAAACTCGTCCAAAATGTTCTTATTTCAATATCATTTGACCAAGTTTTGTTTACGACATCGAATTGAAGCAAAAACAACTGCTCGTTTTGTTCTGTTTTAGAAATTTGTTTTATTTAATCTTATAAAAATTGTTTATTTTTCTGAATAAATTGTATAGTGTGTAGTGACTATTTATAAATCTGATCGCTTTGGTCAACAAATAACATGCTGTTTCAATTCATTGATTGCTTAATGTAGTAACAGCCCACACAAACCCTATAAACAGGTAAGACCCACAAAACGCCGATTGTTTTGTCGTCCTTCCACACGCTCCAAAATTATTTCCATTGATAGTGAATGAAAAGTACTTATGTAAATTGGTAATCTGTTCAAGGAATACGATTTGAGAGATCGATGAAATGGTTTGTAAAGGAAGTGTTTGTTAACGGGAGAGATAGCTTGTGGCTCCACGAAAGCTGGCACCGTAGTCCTAATTACTCGAACACATTAAAAACAATGAAAATATCGACAAGATCACGACATACAGTTAGAAGCTGTCATTTACTCGGCGTGAGAGCATTCTTGCTAGATTAAATTTTTTGGAAAAAATACAATGAAATTAAAGCTATAACTTTTGTGGAGAAAAAATACACGGATTGAATATGGGAACACCTTGCAGTAGTAATCAGACTGGTTTTTCAGAATCACTTTTGCGTCTTGTACTTTATTAATTATTCTAGATGTTAAATACTCATGCAATTCTTTGTTTAGTTTTGTAATTTAAAATACTAAGGATTTGAAGGATTAGTACCATAGGAAGAAAAACGCCGGTTTGAAGTGTAGAGATTTGGGAACTGACTTATTATCAAACTAGTCGCAAATTAAAACGAGCGAGTAAAATATGCTTTAGGTTATCAAGATTTAAGATATCATTTAAAAGTTCTGGCGTCCTGAATCTCAATTCTTGTCAAGTCTTTCAATAAAAGATAGTATTCTATGAGACAAAAAGGCTATTTTGAATCGTTCGTTACTGACACTTAACTGGTTTTCCAAAACATCTTTTTCTCCGTTATAGTCTCCAAATAAGTCTAATAAGGACGCGCTTTGTCAATACTAAGCTGACTTCTTAACACGAGCACTTGAAGAACTTTCTTAGAAAACAATAGAATATTCACTCTTTAGCGCGCACGCAATCGAACAAATGATCTTACCAAATCAAAGAAACACTGACATTTGAATGATTTCTTGAACATTTGAATGGCTTCCTTAGCACCTTTAAATGGCTTCCCTAAAGCATTTGAATGAACTTTGCCAGAATATTTGAATGGTTTCTTGAGAATTTCAATAGATTCCTTAGAACATTGAAATGGCCTCCCAGGAACATTTGATTGGGTTCCCAAAGCATCTGAATGGCTTTTCAAGTTTAAGTTGTAATTTTTTTTGAATGACAATGACGTGTGTTGTACAAATTTAATAGCAATAATGAAACTTCAGGAAAAGAGAGAGAGAAATCAACTCCGGGTGTAAAAAAACATTCTTAATAAATATCAAAAAGCAATCAAAGCATTTAACAGTTTGAGGCACTTAAATGGGTTTGGGAGACGTTGGTTAGTAATGATAGAACACCACAAGGGAGCTTTAAAACATGTGTGAAACCACAAACGATTTTATTGCATCTATAGATTAACATCGCGTCTCCAGTTCCACCTGAAAATGTCCGCTACTGAATAGAATGCAGAACAGCTTTATCTAGACGTTGGAAAAGATCGCTTCATATATACTGCCCAATTTGTAAAATTTCTGAAATCAATTTGTAATGTTTTTTACTGAAGCCCTAAAGGGGCATAAGCAGGGCGTGTCTAGCACGCGCTGTTTGCAAACAAGCGGGAAAATATTTTCTTATTTATTGCTATTTATCATGCGTTGAAAATGCATTTTGTGTTTTTAAACCAACTTGACATAAATCCAAGAGAATCGTTTTGCGTTGTTGAGAAACAAACTAGTTTAGGTCGCGCGTTATCGTATAAAAACTCGCTTATTAAGTAATGATTTTTATAATTGTTGCAAGCAAGACCGTTAGATAACCAATATTTTTGATTTTATAATTTACAAAAAGTAAAAAGCAAAGATTTCAGCCTTGTCCCGTGTTTCACACTAGCCGAGACTTGATCACAGTATTAATTAACAAATATCATTTTTATTCAAATGAAAATCAGTAATTCAAAGATGGATCTTCCAGATAGTCTACAGACAATTAACCTAAAACTGAGAATTACTTAATGGGGAGTAATATGAGTCTTTTTATTATCTCACTTTGTCAATTAATACCCCTCATTGTATGTTCGTTTTCGCGTACTGTAAAGAAAATCTCAAACAGTAAGTGATTTCGAAGTGGCTTAATGAGTAGTGCCTTGGTTCTTCCGTCTTGATTTCGCATCCACGGCTGAGCGAATACAGAATAACATCACTGATATATTGTAGAAGATGAGGATTGAATGACGTGTAGCATTGTGATTAATTCACTTGCGATGTAAGGTAGAGATTAGAAGAACCCAGATGGTCTGAAAGTTAATGTTATTGACAATGAAATACCATCTAAATCTTTACTGTATATGTAATACAAACTTTAGACCATATGGTAAAGTAAAACGATTAAGACTAGATAGAATAAACCAGCCGAACAGGAGGGAAACAAAGAAAAAGAAATGAAAAAGAAAGGGGGCAAACTAGGAAGGAAGACAGACGGGATTAGATTAGTTAAATGAGAAAAAGAAACATGCAAAAAAGTTGTGAAGAATATAACGCAGTAATTCTAATTTTTAAAACTAGAAACGTAGGGAATTGAATAGTGAGATAAAAAAATGAATGCAAAAAAAAGAAGGAAAACAAAACGAGAAAAGAAACCACAGTGGAAAGAAAGATAGAGGAAAATAGAAATAAACGAAAAAAATAAGAAAGGGAAGGCTGGGAAAAAGAGAGAATTATAATGAATTGAGAAAACACGAAAAGAAATGAAAATAAAGGTAATAATAAGGAAAAAATGGAATTAAAGAGAAAGAGAAATAGAAAAACGAAGCCACTGGTTTTGAACTACGCGAGCGTCAACTAACCGAGCCTCGCCTATCGAGTAATCTGAATATTGTACTTTATAGCCTCGAACTACGAAGTAATGAGTTTTAAATGACTCGATAGGACATCCAAGTATAATTACATATATGCATTGCCAGTATATAAACTCAATTAAACTACCTTTAATTGTCTCTGTACAAATATTTATGATTCTGTGTAGTTTGGATCTAAAATGTGGTTATTAAATTACTTTACCACATAGACGATTAGATCGATAACAAAACCAGTGGTAGTTTATTGATATAGCAAGAATTAATCGGTAAATGCGACAACTCTTACGAATTCATTCATTCACAGTTAAATTGGATCAAATCTTAGTCCGGCGAATCTCTAAAACGATCGACTACAAAATGGCAGTTATTGAGGGGCTAAGGTGATTAACTTTAAAAGACCAGTCGCTTTCTTTGTAACTCTAAATTGCACTATATACATCGAATTACCTCTATAAGATGTCGTGTTGTTAAATGTGAAAATCTATATTTAAGTAGTTCCAACACAGGATAATCTTCCAATCCTAAAGATGAAACACAAATCACACGAAAAGGAAAAGCTTTTAAGTGAAACCCCAAAAGCGCAATCATCATCAGTCATAATTACTTGATCACAGATTTCAGAAATTTGCTAGCTTTCTTACGGCATGAATATATTCATGACCAGATTCTAGTAGTGCATGCGGGCTTAATGTACTTCAAACTATGGTATATACGCTTTGAATATTAATTTTGATCACAGATTTCAGAAATTTGCTAGCTTTCGTACAGCATAAATATATTCATGACCAGATTTTGGTAGTGTATGCGGGCTAAATGTACTTCAAACTATGATATAAACTGGCTTTGAATATTAATTTCTCAACCCTTTAACCTCGATATTTTAATTCTAGGTATATAGGGAATAAAAATGAATGCGAGTTAAAGCTAACGGCATATATTAAATTCCTCAAAAGTCGAGTTCTTGCTGTATTTTATTATTTATCAAATAATAATCTATGAAAAGTCATTGAGTCACGGGTCAATTTAATGAAATCCTGTGGCATAAAATATTTTCTTGTAAGTTTTTGTTTTTGCTTCTGTTGGTAAAAAGTTAACTGTTTAAAACCTTCTCCCCGGTTCATGTTACCAAAGCATTTTCTTAATTGATTTTTTTTGCTTCTATTTGTAAAAAGTCTTTGCTTTAGTCGTTTAAATACTTCTCTCGTTCTCCCGTTCATATTACAACAGCATTATATTTTCTTGTTTTTGCTTCTATTTGTAGTAAAAAGTCAGTGTATTAATCGTTCAAATACTTCTCCCATTTACTTCAGTTTGTAGAAATAAAAGTCTGTAAAATAATCGTTTATAAATCATGTTCTAAAAAATCAACCGTTCATAAAATCAAACCGAAATACTATGTTGTTTTATACTAGATGCTCCATCTGTTCGCTTATCTGGTTCTGATACTGTAAGGAAAGATGTTTTTTGAGATCGAACTAGTGATCCTTCGAATCCTTATCTTGTCGGTGAGAGATGAAAGAACAATGACTTGATTTTCAATTTAAAGCATACAATATGCTCAAGTATTTCGGAAACATGTCCTACTGACCAAGATACGAACCGGGCGCGTATAGTATAAACAATGCCAGTTAAAATAGCAGTCAGTGGCATACAGCGATAAATCGAATCAAAGAAAACTCGAACAGGAATCGATTGGTTTCAGTCGGAGATTTACCGCCCGATTGACACACGACAACTTAGAACCAACTGAAGCTCGAATCGAAATCGATTGATTCGGAGATTTGCTGTGATATCGATTGACACACAACAAATCGAACCAATTGAAACTCGAATCGAAATCGATTGATTCGGAGATTTACTGTGATTGATACACGACAAATTGAACCAATTGAAACTCGAATCGAAATCGATTGATTCGGAGATTTTCTGTGATTAACACACGACAAATCGAACCAATTGAAACTCGGATCGAAATCGATTAATTTGAATTTCGATCGAGCTAAATCGAACCGTTGATCAATTGATTTGCGTTTTACATTTACTTTGATTTTAGCTTCTAAATGAAATCCCGGCAACTCAAACTTAGTACTAGAACAAGTGATCAATTGATTTGCTTCTTGTAACTTTATCTTCGACAAATCAAACCACATATTTTTCTCGAATCAAAATCGGTTGATTTGATTCGACTTATCGAGAGCCTTCTGATCTGTACCAAAGGTTCGATTTCTAAATCTCGAACCTCTATTGGAAAACATAAACGAATAAGCTGCTAGAATCATACACTTGCTAAATCTTAAACCGCCAATATAACACAAAACACGCGTACAGATTTGTGATCAAGATAATTATTTCTCTTCTCTGAGAAGGAAACGAGGAAATGAACATCTCTAATTAAGAAGCGCGCCGCGACGATAAAAATCACAAAATCTTACACTTCTTTGTTAGTACCTGTAATTACTATCTTGTGTTCAGAAGATCTCGTCTTTTTTATCCTCTTGACTCAATTGCTGAATACATCTCAATCAACTTTTACATTCAGAAAAACACCTCAATAGGCGATCGTGCAAAGGACTCAAACGACTAATAAATTTGATTTCCCTTTAAGCAATTAAAGATTTTTGCTATTTCCTGAAAATTAGATTTGGTGGTTGCACACTTTCGAACTATTTTTCCGTTATTGAAAATCTCGTGTTTTTTTATTAGTTAGATTTATTGTAGTGATTTTCTTAGGGATCGAATTTCCTCATTTTTAGTTGCGTCTTATGATATTATCAACGAAATAAGTTTAGTGAGTTAATTGAAATCACTTTTATATATTAAAATCGCATCATTAGATTGTTAATGTGACTTGCTTCAATATCAACATATAGAACAAAAAAAAATATAATTCGAACATTTGATCAGAACATTTGATCAGAACAAATGCAAGTCATATGAGTTAATTGAAATCTCTTTTATATGACTTACGGAATATTAGAATCGCATCATTAGATTGTTCTCTGATGTGACCTCCTCTAATATATAAACTAATAAACAACGAAAATATATAATGGGTAATAGGCAATAAAATGGAATTTGTAACAGCGTAAAAAACATGTTAACTTGACTTTACTGACGTTTCGAGCTTTAGCCATTCGTTGCCCTTACCGACGAAGGGCTAAAGCTCTTTTTTACGGTGTTAAAAAATCCATGTTATTGCCTATCGTTGACATCAAACACCGACGTAGCCTCCTATGCAGACACAAAGGAGCGGCTGCATAGGAGGCTAACACCGACGCGGCCTTTATATATTAGCACTAGTTTACTTGCTAGTTTCCACTGCCATCAAAAACAAATATCTCATTCGAATATTTGATCAGAACAATTCATCAGAACCAATGATATATACAATGATATAATCAACGACGGAATAAAGTCACTTTTATATGACTTATGAAATATTAAAATCGTATCAATAGATTGTTAATGTGACTTGGTCTAAGCTTCTACCAACAAATAGACAATAAACATCTGATTCGAACATCTGATGAGAACGATCGATCAGAACAAAATCAGGACGTCGAACCAATTACTGTCAATTTCCAGCCAACCACAAAACCACGCACATTTAGGACGTTGAATTGATTGATGTTATCATATAAAAGCAAATATCATTAGTTTGATTCATTTACAAACCAATTGCTCATACTATTAATTAATATTGTGCGTTTGATTGGAAGACTTTTATATTAAGATTTCTCATATTGCTTTACGGAAATTGGTTACCGAATTAAAAGTATACGGCACATAAAAAAACCCGGATGGTGAGGAAAACCGGATAACATTATAAATTGAGATGTAGGATCGTGGGCGCACTGAGCCTGGAATAAACCCGGAGAGCGCTAGCCTGCGTAAACAGACCCTTATTAGCGCTCGAAACGTCTCCCGCGAACAAGGGAGACGTTTCGAGCGCTAATAAGGGTCTGTTTACGCAGGCTAGGAGAGCGCCGGAGAAATTAAAAGAGGCGCTTAGCCAAATAGACCAGTTTCAAGCTATCTAGCACCGCTGTACTATTTGACAAAAGACGCATTTGCACAGGGATAGCCTTAGCCTGATTGGACCCAGGCCCGCTCTGAAAATCAGGCTAGGATAGCCTCAACTCAGAGTAAATTGAAAATGAATTCAAAAATTTTTTCGTGTTTTGCTTGGGATTTGTGAATATTTTTGACAACAAATCGAGGCTTTCCCTGCACAGATGCGCGCGCCTTTTGTCAAGTAGTACAGCGGTGATAAATAACGTGAAACTGGGGGGGGGGGGGGGGGGGGGGGGGGGGGGGGGGGGGCAAATTCTGAAAATGACCCCAAAAAGGAACCAACCTCGTTCCCAGGGCCCTCTTCCTTCGCTTTTGGGTGGCGAATGGAGAGGGTCCTGGGAACGAGGTTGAAAAGGGACCTGTATTTTGAGATGATGGGCGTGGCAGGGATGAAATTTCACCCACAAAACTCAAAGCTGGTAGGCATTCTCATCATTATCACCCTAATGTGACCAAAACACTAATTTCAAGCACTAAAAGGGACGACGCGGACCCCCGCCCCCTTTTATATGGGACAGCCCCCCCTGGGAAAGCCCCCCCCCCCTGGGAAATCCTCATCCCATACGTAAATCGACTCGATGATATGCTTCAGCTTCATTTCTCGGATGAATTTTCCCAGTTTTTCTTTTAGTCTTTTATTTCTTCCTTTTATGTTTTGATCTTTATCGTGTTATACTTGTTATCCGCGCTTTGATGGATTCCCTGTGTTATTTGCTTATGGGTTTCCTGTGGTTATCAGCACTAACAAAAACATGATTTTTCTATTATTAATTTCTGCCTGTCTGTCTTTCGTTTTATCTGCTTGTTTTCATTAATTTTTGTTCCATTTCATTCACAATCTCGTTCATTCTTTTATTTATTCTTTTATTACTTTAATCATGAATTTTCCATTCATTCACTCATTCATTCATTCATTTATTCATTCATTCATTCATTCATTGATTCATTGATTCATTCATTCATTCATTCATTCATTCATTCATTCATTCATTCATTCATTCATTCACTCATTCATTTATTTACTCATTCATTTTTTCAATCTTTCTTCATGGTTCTTTTGTCAATTTGATTTCAATAACATCCCCCCTTGATTTTGCAATATAACAAACCAAGGATCGAATTTCAGGGGAATTTCCCTAAACTGATCTGATATATAGTACTAAATGTTCTTTAAAAATTCAAAATCGTCGGGCCCGCATGCGAACAAATTTGGAGAATTCGTTTTTAACATAATTTAGTACATTTAAAAAAAAAATCTTTTTAGGCAAACTAGATAATATTTATAATATATTCGAGTTCATGGAAGCAAAAATAAGAAAATGGTAGTTAAAAGGGATTAAAACGACTATTCTATTCTTAGAATATGAATGATAAAAACGTTGAAATGCCACGTGAACGAGATTTTACCGATTCTAAGAAAACAAGGAACTCACGAAATGCAAATTTTGCAAGTTTTTGTTTGCAAATCTAGATTCCAAGGTCAGATTTTAGCTGTGAGGAAAAAAAAAAAACAGACGAAAATTATTATCAATTAAAACTATTTTAAAAACCAATTTAGTAGTAATTTTCTTTGCGTGACGTGACGAGGGGAAACCCCCGAGATCAAAATAAAATGCATTTATTATGGCCCATCTCGATTTGAATTATAATAGAACCAAATTGACTTATAATAGTTCAAACTTAAATTTTTTTGATAACCATTTTAGTACACAATTATCACAAAAGATTGCAACATATGCCTGAATACTAAAACAGGAAGCCATTTGAGTGTATCACTGGCACGTGACTTTGGGGAATTTTCCCTGACGGTGCTACGGGGAATTTTCTTCGTGGAATGATTTGTCGACATATTGTGTTATAGGCTATGCAATTTAACCCTTTAAATAGAGTTGCACACAGAGATCTGGCTCAAATCAAAACAGGGCACCGAAGAATCACTGTGCAACGGACGATCAACGCTTAGTTAAAGTACATCCAATCTTCTCGACTACAGAGATTTACATTGATTCCACGCTAAGAGGAGCCGAGTGTACATTGTTGTACATGTCCAAATAGTGTTCTGCTGATTGCGCAGAGGATTTTAAATCCAGTCGAACACTCAAGAAAGAACGTACATTCAATCTTCTCGACTACAGAGATCAGTTCACCATTGAGTTTACGCTAACTGGACCCGAGTATACATTGTTGTCTAAACGATTTGAAATCCAGACGAACACACAAGAAAGGCAAAAAGTACCGTTCAAAAGAAATGGCTTTAGCAGCAGCAGCTGCCACGGTAGTAGCTAATTCAGGAAAAATAGCCACAGTAGCAAACGCTGTTGCGGGCCTCGATGCACAAGGATGGACATGGTTCGGCCTAGCGGCAGAAGGAGGAGGAAGGAGAAACGAAATGACGATATGTAACGCTCTTGACCACAATATAGAACTAGCAAGATATTATATTCACTGGGGTAAGGTGAAGGTACCTCCAGAGCCAATGCTACAAGCAAAGACCGAAGACCATGCATTGTTCCATAATACAGGAAGCTGGGCTGCTACTGGTTCTAGTGGTATAGTCACATACAAGCTAAAACACGACACTTACCTACATTACATGTGGGACTGTCCCTTTAACTTTGACTACAGCGACAACTTCATAGGCCTAATGCTGACATCTGATTCAAAACTCAAACGCCCTCGTCAAGAACTGTATAAGAATATGTACATGTACACGGACTGGACTGAATTGAACCTAGGTAAGCCAAAAGAAAATAGTAACTTTGATCTTGTCTGTTGTGGCCCAAGCCATGGTGATTCTCACGAGGAAGATGGCGAGGGACCCTGGGGCTTGAGACGGCCATGCAAAGTTAGTAATGATCACTATGAAGTACTTGCAACCATGGGAGATAGACATGCAACATCTAGCAAAGTAATACTGTGTCATCGTACAGAAACTCAGACTGACAACGTATCTAAAAACAAGCCTATCCCACCAAAGGCCAGTGTAGAACTTAAAAGTTCCTCACAATTTATAATTAAGCAGACTGAATTCGACCCAAAACCTCAGTGCCCAAACCCTGAGCTCCCACTGGCAAAAACTGCAACTCCGTCTGAGACCACGAAGCCTACAGCAAATGTTGCGCCTACTTTCAATAATCAAGTTGTATGTAAAGCTGAGAAACTTGATTGCAAAAATGATCGACCAGTTAAAACTGGATGCTTTTGTTGCTTTAGATTAAAATCACTCAGGCACCGACGTTGATTAAAAGCCCGGGGGGGGGGGGGGGGGGGGTACACCAAGTTGGGGTGGTAGTACCCCCCCCCCCCCCCTGGATTAAAAGTTCCTGCGTGTATACAATGCAACTTAGGAGCTGTTTATATGAAGGCGAGTTATCCCTGCTAGCCCGGATGACTCTATTGTATTATATTCCCCTGGGGACACAAAACAATAGAGTTATCCCGGCTAGCAGGGACAACTCGATCACCTTCAAATATTAAACAGGACCAATAAAAATATCTTAAGAGGTCAAATGCACCAGAAATAACACTAGCCCCATATAATTACTTGAGGACATATATGATTTTCTAAGCATGTGTGTGAGGCTAGTAAGGCCAGAGTTATTTAGACTATTTAGTCAAATTTAATGTAATATATTTTGATTTAATTTCATTTTTTATAAAACTTTATTATGTTTATTATGTATGACAAATAATTATTTTGATAAATGAATATTCTGTAATAGATAATCATATATTGTAATACTCTACTAAGAGTGAAGACTTATCTGGTAAATATTACTATTAAAACGATATTATTTTAATAACAAGCAGTCAGACTAAGTTTGTTATGATGGGCTACCTGTGTATTCATTTTCCCAGAAACCCCTGCGTGATGTCAATATAACTCTTCAGGTTCGATCGAGCAGGAACTTCAGAAGTAAATTGTATAAAATTTGCTATTTCTCGTTAACAAATCACAAAATGGCGTAACTTGAATTCAGCAACATCAAAATACAACACAATGCCGCTGTTCAGAGCGAGGAAAGTTGATAAAGAGGAATCTCAAAGGCGGTTGCAACGTAGTTTGGTTGTTGTATGTACAAATGACGTTTTGAGTTCAGCTGCATAATACAGGTTTTTTATTCTTTTTTTTGTATTTGATTTATTCTTTTAAAAGGCCGAAGAATCTCCAGAACCATCGCTTAATCTTACTGGATGTGGAATAACCGAAGTAAGTTGTTATAATATCATTAGCTTTTACAGAAATCATCGCTGTGCATCAATGTGTTTGGGAATTGTTAAAAATATGTATGTTATGCTAAATGCAAATTCATGCGTTAGTAGCGATTGCAGATTTTTTTATAAAGTTTATAATTTGTGGTCGCTTTATCATTTTTAAAAATAGTTGACATATAAGCATTTATATTACATAACTCATAAACAGTTAATCAATTTATTTGACGTAAACATATGTGAAATGTATTTCTTTTTGCTGAGTCAACAGATCCTCATTGAAATGAGGTTTTAATAGTATATATTGCTTATTTATTTTCTTGGCATTTGCTTGTTGAAAATATCATTTTAATAGTATATATTATAGTTCAATTGTTACTGTTCCAGTCGAAGCTATTCATTTATTAGTTTTTATTGACAACTTGAATAAAAAGGCAAGCCAATGAAATGTCTAAAATGGGTTTTGGGTCTAATTCAGCTTGTGATTTCTAAAGCATGGTTCACACAAGCAACATAAGCAAAAGCATGAACAACATATACAGACTCAGTTGGGCTTTGCTCATTAGCTGCACTTGTCTTTTCTCACACCTATGTGGGAAATGAGTCAGTGTATGCTACTTATGATTTCACTTATTTTGCCAGTTTGAACCAATGTACGTAATTACAACAACTGTATCTTCTCCTCAATTATGATCTGACATTATACTCTTGCACTTAGGGGTGGACCATTTGACTTTTGAGGGGGGGGGGGTGGATGATTTTGTCCGTGCAGGAAATTTTTTTTAGCCCGCTGGCATGTGCACGCAATTTATTTTATAGAAAAGCAAAGATTTCAGTGGCATTCTGTGGAAATTTTGGCTTGCAGGAAATTTTTTTTCGGCCCTGCGGGCTGTGCAGGAATTTTTTTTTCAAAATCATCCACCCCCCCCCCCCCTCAAAAGTTAAATGGTCCACCCCTTATTAGAACATTTTCACATAACGCATTTTAGTATGCTAATGAGTATAATAAGATGCTAAAGAGTTTTGCATGGCTGACCACACATTTATTGCAAATTGCTTGCATAAATATGACAAAAATTAAGAGACAAAGTATCAGCACTGGCTGTTGTATTATAATGAATATTTATTTAGATAGAACGAAAAACCAGATTAATTGCCATATATATTTGCGCTTAATGTGCATGCCCCAGTGTGAAGCTCATTAGCATGTTATTTTACTCATTAGCATACTAAAATGCTTTATGTGAACATGCTAATTCAACTTCAACCAACTTTTAAAGAAAATTACTGTAGGTGGTGGAACTAAAAACAAAATGATGCAATATGTTCTAGATAAAGTTGTCTTTTTGCTGTATAAATTTATTACAACAAGTAATTACTAATATTTAACTTATATTTTTATTTCTTCAGCTCCCAAAAGATGTTTTCTCCCTTTGTCGGGTCTTACGAAAAGAGGTACAAATACTATTAGTATGTTATTTAGTGTAAATTACAATAATTATTTTGCAATCAGGATTCATGTTCTTTTTTGTTTTTGGTTGGTATAATTGTACTTATTTCAATGACATGCAAATATTGACAACTCTCTTTGATTATATATGCGATATCCTGGTCTCACAGTTAGAGATTCATCTTTTACCACCGATTTCATTACTACATGTATGCGCCGTCAGACCAAAAATTTGTGAAGCGAAGATGGCAATACTTTTCTGTCAATCAAACACAATTTGTCTAGAAAACTAATTATGTGAACTGTAAACAAGGGTCAATGTAGACATAAAACAGGTAGAAATGTTATTTTGAAGAGAAAATTGAGCCAAAAATACAATAATATTGTCTTATGAAAGACATGAAACTTTTTAGTGTGAACAGTCTGATACCTAAAATATATCTTAAGGTCAGGGAAAAAAATGATTTTTCATTGAACTGCCGTTGACGACTTGTTTGTAAAATGTCTAGACAAATTGTGTTTGATTGACGGAAGAGAATCGCAAACTCCATTCGCAAACTCTGTTGGGCACGTAGTAATAAAATCAGTGGTATAAATTAAATGATTGGGATCATGACAATTAATATTTGGCAATTGTTGATTGTTGTTGTTGTCAGCGGTTGTTCTTTGTTTTGGAGGTAAAACGCATGGACTTATGGCTACCAATTTGCCAGCTTTGAAACTTTCTGAGGATAACTTCAATCTATAGATCATTATAGTAGACTAAATGCTGATAAAACCTTGGTGTAGTCACAGCCTGAATGTTCAACTTAAAGAACTCTTTCTTTTGTTATTCCTTTGCTATTAGATTAATAATGCTCTTTTTTCATGTGACAACATTCTTGCAGTTATAGGTTTATATTTAAAACAGATTTCTTATGACTATGAAAAGTTCAGTGCTGTGTGCTGCAGCCTTGAAGTTTCTAGAAATTTGCTGTGGCTTTACCTTGACTGTGTTCATGATGTGTGCTTTTCATAGTCATACGAAATCTGCCCCATACAAAACATGTAATTAACATACTATGATTTCCATGTAATATTGACTTAACATGCATTCTCCTTGTCTATTTAACCCATTAGATTATTCTCTTATCTGATAATGATCTTTCAAGTATCAAGGATGGAGGAAGTATGGGAGACCTGTCTGATATCAAGGTGAGCATCGATAACATGACCATTTTAAACAGGAATATGAATAAAAGTACTTCTTGTTATACAATTCAGTCGAATAAATGCAAGCAAAATAAATTGAAAATAAATTGTTCACATGTTCCTGTTGATACAGTCATAACTTTATTTCTCTTTTATTTATTAACTAGGAAATAAAACAATTGATATGAAATTATTTTGAAAGGCTCGGGTTACCTACATGTGCAATTTTGACACCTAAGGCCTGTGTGATATTTCTCACCTTCAATTACATTTTTTGGTAGAAAAATCTATATAGACTGATGGTCCTGAAAGATGTGTTACTAACACAGATTTTTAATATTTTTTTCAAATGACATGCACTTTAGCCACTGGCTCGGCAGACAGCCCTAAAACCTTAAGTGAGATAATGAAATCATTAATTATTATTGTGGGTATTTGTGACAACTAAGATTTGATCTCACCAGTTGTCATTCTTGTAAATAATATACTATTTTATGGCTCTTAGGTCCTTGATGTACGTGATAACAGACTGACAAGTCTACCAAATGATATCAGTGAGCTTAAATCATTAGAGGTATGCATGTATATTTAGAACAGGTTCCCATTTAAATCTGTACTTTCCCATTTAAATCTGTACTTATGCAAATTGTGTTGATGTGTGCTAAACACTCAGATCAACCAATCTGAGTATATTATTTCTGAAGTGAACTTCTCTGATTGGTTGATCTGTGTGTTTAGCACACATCAACAAAATTTGCATAAGTACAGATTTAAATGGGAAAGTACAGATTTAAATGGGAACCTGTTACTTTGATGAAGATGAACAATGTTGGTTGATTGATCACCTACATTACTTGATTATAATACTATAAGAATAAACAAATAGGTGCACGTACAGTGGTATAGACCAACCACCATTGTTATTAGAACAAAGAAAATTAAATAATAACTAATTAAAAGTAATCTATTGTTAGAATGGTTGGCAAATTACCATCTCAATAATACTAACACTTGTAAACACTAGGCTCGCCTATTGGAGTAAAAAAGCTTTATATTGAACTTTATATTTGAAATTTAAAGCTTTTTTACTCCTGACCAATCTAGGTGAATTTACACGTTATAAAATAATAATTATACAAATGGTCAATAGGGTAAGTTCTTTACATTATTTTTACTGGTAAAATAGAATTTCTGATTTGTATTCGCTCATGAGAATACTAAGAAAAATAGAAACTAATTATTTCACAGAAGGAAGTGTGCAAAATATTCTGATACTGGTAGTATATATGATGCTATAATGCAAATAGGCTATTAACATGGTGTACAAACATCTTAAGAAATGAAAGTTATCTTTACAGACGTGTGTGAATGTTGTTGATTTATTTCTTGTTTTTTAAGGTCCTTAATCTTCAAAATAACAAGCTGAAGTCCTTACCTAAGACAATTGGTGGCTTGAAGTCTTTACACTTTATTAATCTACAAGGTACATAATTCATTATATCTTGAAATATTACTGTCACCAGTCCTGTTTTTACATGCATGTGTCTGATATTTAATATAGGACCACACATCATTCAGTCTACCCATCGCCTAATGAAGACTAGCAGTAGCAGTGGCGGATCCAGGGGGATTCCAAGGGTTCCATGGAACCCCCCATGAGCATTAGACCTTTTTTAAATAATAAAGTTTTGCATTATTTAATTATTTAAGACAGTGTTGCGAAATGCTAACAAACATTGATCAGTAAAGGTTCATTGTTAAAACTGTTTTCTGTCAAGCAACTATAACTCCCGGAAACAAATTCTCAGACTTCACAAATCTCTAAATGACCAAGAACTGTCAGTGCTGCTTTTTTTTGGTTCACAGTTTCGGAAACTGGAAACAAAATGGCTGAAGGGACCCCCCTTTGTAAAATCCTGGATCCGCCACTGAGTAGCAGTCGAAATGTCCTTGTCCAAACCGTTAACATTCAAGAGACAAATTTATATTCTCTACTTATTTCATATCCAATTAATTTAATAAATAATGTTTTGGTACGTAGGAATATGGTACGTGAAAATAAATGTTAACAATTATAATAATACTGTCCATAGTGTTCATGAACATGTTCTTATTTCCCTGCAGGTAATAACCTTCAAGCTCTACCGGATGAAATTGGCAATCTACCTAAGCTGAAGACTCTCAATATATGTGACAATCCCAAGCTGCAGTCATTACCAGCATCCCTTGCATACTGTAGGCTACTGGAAGTAAGTGGTACTGCTTTTCAAAGGAAATACAGTGGTCACTATTAAGCAGTCACCCATTAAGTGGTCACCCTCTATTAGGCGGCCACAATAAAAGTCCCAAATCTATTCTTATACCGTCCTATTCTATATTCTAACCTCTATTAAGTGGCCACTTTGGAAAGTCCCGAGGGTGACCGCTTAATATAGAGGTATCACTGTAAAGTGTATAGTCTAAATGTTGTGGTTAAATCATCAAACTAGAAAGCCAATTTAACCATGGGGTCAAATTCCCACCAAGGTCATACAGTGGAACCCTGTTAATCTGGCCACTGATGGGACAGCCAAAAATGGCCGAATTAACGGGGTGGCCATATTAAGCGGGTAAATTTCATAGAAAAGTATGGGCATGCATTTCATCAGGACCTAAACAACAGGCCGCAAATGTGGGGTGGCCGTATTAAGCAGGTGGCCTTAAGGCAGGATCCACTGATTCATATTTTGCTTGTGTATATGCTTTTCAAAGGGTTACTCTTGAAAGATGAGGGAGGAGGAGAAATGCAGAAGGAAGTTGGAGAACAAGGAAAGTGATGGGCGAAAAATGACAAATGGATAAGAATCTTGAGGATGGTAGAATGTTGAGAAGTTAGGGGGAGGGTTGATAAGATGGTTGATAATTTGATCTTTTTTCTCTAAAATGGATAACCGTTTTAGCTGTCTATTACACAAACCTTTCTCAAAACAATTTTTCTCATATACTTCCAGCTTATTAATAAACAAATATGTCTAATAACTACTGTTTATGTCATCTTTATCATCACAGAATATTGTTTTAGATACACACGTCATCAAAGTTCCTCCAAGAGGTATAGTATTTACAGATTATATAGATATGCATTTATAAGATATTTAATATTATTATATAACATATAGTGGTATACCGAGTGATATCAACTAGATAAAAAGCCTATCCTAGTCATGAAGATATCATTGATATCACACATGTGTGATAACACTCTCAACCAATCAACTTTCAAAATATATATATATATATATATATTTCAATTTGTTATATAATAAACAGAACCTTACATGTGCGCTTGGAGATATGAATTTTATCTTCTCGTGTTGAAAAGATATCCCACTCGTTCCCTGCGCTCACTCGTGGGATATCTTATCAACACTCGAAGATAAAATTCATATCTCCGCGCGCCCATGTAATATCCTCTATATAACAAGAGGTAATATAATGAAATTTGTAAACACTGTAGAAAATACTTGATTATATCAAACACCAACACAGCCTATACTAGTTTACTTGCTAGTTTCCATTTATCTAGTAAAGTTCTAGTAAATATTATATATTAAATAAATTATAGATGCACAGGAATTATTTGGGTATTAAATGTGAATCTGTTTGTGTAGAGATCACTAAAGAAGGAACAGTGGCAATACTCAAATACCTCAGTCAATGTAAGTAGTATATAGTACGTGTACACTGTTATGAGCAGGATAGGTTTAAAAACCTTGGTCACTTACCAGCATGCTTTGCATGCGAAAAAATCAAAATAGAACAAAATGCTTAACAATTTGACAGTGAGAGCAAAAATACCCATCAAATCGAAACAATATCAAAAAAATGTGTCTGAATGTGTGAGTTTCATGGTTCACAAAATCATGTGGTGCTTGCTAGTAAGTGACCATGGGTCTTTAAACAGGGTTCGTACGGGTTTTGGAAAGTTTGTGAAATTGGTAATGCATTTTTCCAGGACCTGGAAAGTTTTGGAAAATTCCTTTTTCACCTGCTGGGCTATGGAAAAGTTATGAATTTTTTGTTGGTTGCCCAGCTCCTACCTTGCAAAGAACTGTTTTTGTTGTAATTAAAAAACGGCTGATGGTTTTTTTTGCCTTCCGCAATCAATGCCCGTTGGCACTTTTCGCTTGTGTGGTTTTGGAATTTTGAGTAATAGGCTTTGAAAAAGTTTTGGAAAAGTTTTGGAAATTTTCTCTGAGGATTCTGTACGAACCCTGTTTAAATTAATGATTTATGGTTTGAAAGTATAGACTGATCCATCCACTACAGTCTCTACTTGAATCAATTGTTTTGTAAACAGTCTTGCGAATTGGGAAAGGTTTATAGACTGGAAGGATGCATAGTTATGTTGTAAATAAAATTAAAAATAATTTAATTAGCTTAACTGATGCAGGTGCTGGTATAGAGTTTATGCCTTCATCCAAACAAGTAATGTCAGCAATCAGTAAGTACAATCAAGTCTTTTGATTGGTTATATACATTTGTTTTCATTCAGTATATTTATATTTTTTATTTAACATATGAGGGGGCAAGGGGAGGGACTCGGGGGCAAAAGTGTCAGGTATGCTTGTCGTAATATCTCTTAGTCTAAGTTAGAGGTAAAAATCAGAGATAAATTTGGTATCTTTAGGTTATTATGATTGAAAGTTCAATTGCTTTATGCACTTTCTCCGTTTTATGTCTACACCATATTTATTAGAACATGGGTCAAAACAGGGTATTTGGAATGTTACGGAGGGGAATACAAAACTTTTTCTTTACCTGTAGTTACTTAACTATAGAATATTTTACCATAATTGCATATTAACATCACAGATACCTACCAGTACTACATGCACATGAGAGTAAACAAATATACAAACATCTGTATCTTGGTCACAATAAAAAAATGTCAAGTGTTACGGAGGGGAACGGATATGGTCTATAGTTAACCATTTCTTAACCCTAAAATTTATGAAGAAGACTAAAGTGAGTGATATATTATATTTTATAATTGGCATATTTCTTTCTGTAGACAACAGCAGGTCAGGTCTTCAAAGTGGTGATTCATCGACAGTTGATAAAGCTATTCTGGTGAGTCACAATTTAAGATGCATATTTCTTCTTTTAGCTCTGAAGGAAGAGTGAGAACGTTTATCATAGGTTTGTGAACAGGTGCTTTGAGTTGTAGAACATTAGTTTTGTTAGTATTATTCTTAAATCTGGTATACACTAGGTGACATGTTGCTTGTCACTGCATGCGAGGGGTGGCTAATGGTAAATCCGAGACCCAGTTGATTTTAAAAGGCCGAGACCGAGATTTTCGTTTCTCAAAATCGATTAAAAAATCGAGACTCCGAGACGCAAAAAAGTGAGTGAAAAACGAGACTCCAAGACTAAGCGTACAAAGAGCGAGATTCCGAGACTTGGCATTTTTTTTCAGAGTCAGACTATATATTAATTTTTTGGGGTACCATTGGCCACCCCTACTGCGACATGTCTCTTTGTGAATGATATATGTGTATTGCTATTTTGTCTCTGTGACTGTAGAATCATAGAAATTCACTTCAGATTGAATTTGTGAGACTTGTTGTAGACAACGAAATTTTGTTGTGGGGACACAGATTTTCACAAATATTTTTTTCAACTTTGCACTGCAATATGAACAATATGTTTTTCAAGGTTATTCAAGCTGTACTCAACATTTTTTTGGGGAATCCCTCCACTTCCTCCATCAATTATCCATCCCTAAAGGAATTGCATAATTAGCTATATCAGAGTTGTTTTATTTTTGTAGGAAACATTACATCAGCATGATTTAGAGAAGGTTAGAACGTACAAAATGTCTAGTAAATATGTACTACGTCATTTGATAATATTCAGAATAAAAATGAAATCAAAAGTAAATTCAAAAGTATAGTTTAATAAACGAGCAGGAGTGTTTTATCAGGTTTAAAATCCCGAGGGCGAAGCCCAAGGGATTTTAAACCTGATAAAACACGTTCTGCGAGTTTGTTGAACGGCTTAAAAAACTCATTAGTAATTCATGACCATTTTGTCCAATATCGATGAAACAAAAGAAAACGGAAGGTTGTTTGCATTTGGGGATTGATCTACACTAATAATAGAGGAATGCTAACCAACTTGAATGCTAATGAACTTAATGACATTTCGTTGCAAACTTTTCATCGATTGCCTCAGTGGCATAATGCCTTAAAGCTCGGATACAACCAAGCAGAAGATCTCGGCATTGGCCGAATCCTGGCATTGGCACTCATGATCAAAGACTTTTTTTCGCCAAAAATCTAAAAGTAAATTATTTCTAAGTCTGGTGTTCACTTGTCAGTGAGATGGGGGGATGGGGGTCGGGTAATATCTGAATTATGGACATGAAGCATTATATAATGACACATGTGCCATTATATAATGCTTCATGTTCATTTGCATCTTCTATTGTACATCATCATTCCCCTGGGCCGCATTCAAATCCCTCCGCGTTTCAGCCGTAGATTATGCGATATACAATGCTTTCCTCGTGACCAGAGAGGAGCATCGGATTGGACAAAATGGTCATGAATTATTGATGAGTTTTTTAAGTTAAGATAATAAACGGTATTAAAGAATATAATATGTACATTTGAACGGAATTTGAATTGACTAATAAACATATTTTTGATAAGTTTATTTTGATAAGCTTTCAACCTTCAACAATAAGGTCTTTAACAGTAGTGAGAAAAACATACACAAATTTTGAAGACCTTAGCGTTGAAGGTCGAAAGCTTACTTTAAAGAATAAAAAAGCCAAAGAATGTCAAACTTATCATGTATAATCCTGGTTTCACCTTCATCTCCAAAAACATATTTTGTTGAAAATAAACTAGAAAAGGTAAATGAAACTAACATTTTTCAATTTCCAAATAAAATTAATGCTTGAATAAGGATCTTATCAATTCACCAAATGCAAGAAAATTGTACAAAAGAAGCTCTTAATGGTAAAAAATATATTTTTGTTATTGAAAATAAGAAGTGATATATTGTTCTCTTTGTCAACACTGAGTTTTTTCACAAAATATTCATTAAAAGCAAAATTAACTTTTTACTTTTTAATTCTAGCCTTCATTAAAGTGGATTTTCATTAAAAGAGATTATATAAACTTGATTAAATTATTAATTTATGTACTGTTGAATCAATGTAGCTTACAAGGAGGCTTGATAAAATACTAAACTAAAGTATATAAATTTAAGTTAAAAAGATAGCAATCAATAATTTAAGATCTAACCTTCAAAACTTGATGTTCAAAAACTTGTTGAATTAATTCCAAAGTTCATCGTGCACAAACCTCTTATAAACAAATAAATAAAATATTATGAACTGTATTTAAGTATTAATTGATAGATTGGATTTCCCAAGGAATTAAATTAATGTTGATGCACTTTTAACTTCAAGCTAATCCTCTAAAAAATGTTAACGTTTATTCCTAAAAACTTAAAAATATTTGGTTTTATGTTTGTTTGCTTGTTTTTTTTGTCTTTTTTGCTTGTTTGTTTGTTTGTTTGCTTGTTTGTTTGTTTCCATGTTTGTTTGTTTGTCTGTTTTTTGTTTGTTTGTATTTCCGTCTGTATTTCCATGTCTGTCTGTCTGTCTGTCTGTCTGTCTGTCTGTCTGTCTGTCTTTCCGTCTGTCTGTCTGTCTGTCTGTCTGTCTGTCTGTCTGTTAGTTTTTAATGTTTTAAACTTAACTACTCGTAAGTAAATTTTATACATTTAAATTGTTTTTATTCATCCAGGAAAATAAGAAAGATCAAATGGCTGAACTAGAAAAACAGATGATGGAGCTAAACAACGAGCAGCAAATACTGGCTAATAGAGCAACAAAATCACATGACGATTTAGTCAACAAGATACGTCAGGTAATGGTTTACTTCCTTGCAACACTGTTCTCATTCAATTGACTGATACCAAGGCCTATGGCAGTAGTACACTGTTTTTTTCTTTCTTCCCGGGTTTCTTGTACTGTTCCAAAACCTTGTAGACTGCAAGCAGTCCCTACTTTTCCCTCTGGATTCCGAAGAAAACGAGAGAAAAATGAGCCTTTAATGAGTGGGGATCGAGGGCGCATCTCGCCCCCAATCCCCGCTCATCTGTGTTTAATTAAAGTTGAAATTTTCGGTAGGGACTGTTCGCAGTCTAAAAACCGTCAAAACCATATTGCAAACATAAACCACAAGCTCATTTCCTGGTCTTTTCCCGAACAACACACTATGTAATTTGATGGACAGGCATCCATGATGGACAAAAAGGGCTTCATGGAGCGTAGGTTTCCTTGCTCCAAGAAATCACACCCTATAAGGTCGCCCTAAGATCACGCGCCGAGCGGGAAAAAATGATGATGATCATGTAAGGGAAAAGATCTAGGAATCAGCTTGTGTGTTTACTGATGATCTATATAATATAAATGATCTTCATAACTTCTTCAAGATTACACTGACTTTTCCCAGAATTTCCGTCGAGCAATATGCATTAAAAAGTCAACGATTTTGAAACAGCTTTCTGCGGTTTTTCGACTTTCAGCGAACTCGGACATTCCAACTGTTAGTTGTGAAATACGTTTTTAGCTGCCGTCAATCAAAGATATAAAAGGTGCCGAGTAATTAGCAGCAGCCAAAAACATTTACAACTAGTCGTTAGATTTTCTGAGTTCGCAGAAAGACGAAAACCGCCGTAATACATATATATATATTTTCATTTACAGGCTGAAGCTGACATGGATGATGATATCCTATGGGAACAAAGTAAACAAGATGCGATGCGACAAAACAGGAGCGCTGTTTTAGCCACAGGTAAATATATTGTAATATACCATCAGATGACGTTTTGTGTACAAAAGACCATCTGTAGTTAGCGATCAACACCAATGTTATTCTATAATGGCGGTCGTTAGATAGAGGTTTTACTATATTGACAACAGCAACAAAAACAACAACAATTTTTTATTTAGTACCTATCAGTAAAAATGTACAATAATTATACCAGCTGAGTTGATCGCCTTCCCTGAAAGGAATTATGGGTCACTATTTTTGGTAAGCAATTTTTTGAGCATTTTCCGAGTATACAAATGTAGACTTTTCTTGTTGATTGAAATATAATCCCACCATGTGTTTGACTAGCGTTTACAATTAATTTAAAGAAGGAAGAACTTGTATTTCATAAATTCTCTTGTCAGAATAATGGGAAATGCTAATCAAAATATGATGTTGATTCCTCAATTCTAATTGGTTGACCTTGTGTTTGTTCTGAAGGTCAACTCAGCTGGTAATTAAGATAGAGTATAAGTTCTATTGGGCTCTTACTAATAACTACAAAGCTATAGACAAAGAGATAGACATTTGCAGAGATAGAGGTGTTGATGCATAGTTGTGATGATGATTATGATATTGTGGTTGAGTTGATGATGATGAATATAAATGATTGGTGATATAGTAGAGGATATTACACGGTGACGCAAGTCAACGTGTAATGTTCTTTTTATTATATGGACAAAAAAAGAACAACAATTTTTTTTAGGACGCGCGCGTACATACGGGACATTTGGTACATAACTTTTTCATATCTTCACTAGTGAAAATATGGAAAATATGAGTGTTTTAATTTCCGGTAAAATACTATTATCCATATAATAAAATGAAATTTGTAACACCGTATAAAATGTTGACTTCACTGATGTTTCGAGCTTTAGTCCTTCGTCGGAGTAAAAAATGGATGAATATACTTTACATTTGATGATTTTGATTTATTGGTTATGATGATGGAGATGATGGTGGTGGTGGTGGAGGAGATGATGATAATGATGATAGTGATGACCATCTTGACGACAACAATGGCGGGTGATGATGATATGCTATTGATGATGTTTTCCTGCCTTGAGCCAGATCCAAACTACTCAGTCTAATAAACGCTTGTTTTCTGTCTTCTTCAGATGAACTTCAGCAGACTGATCTTGTTGCGATGATTCTTCAAATAAATGAAAGGTACGTGCAGTTGCTATCTTGCTCATACATATAATTACATAGTGCATTCACGATCGGTAAATGCTCGTCAGTTTTCGGCAAGCTATCGTCTTTGTATCGGAATATGTTCGGGAATTTCTCGATTGACGTACTCCGACTTGCCATATAATATACATAGTGACACGGGTGAAAAACGCACTGCGCACGCTCGTACGACGGTCGTGTTTAAAATAAAACCATTGGAGATTTACAGTCGTTTGGTAAATCTTTAAAGTTAAGAAAGTTCGTGGAATGTTAGTGCTTATATTACATTAGTTGTTTTCTTTCCCTGGTCAAATAATACAAGAGAAATTCGTATAATACAAAACAAGAAACCATTCGTAAAATCTTCAGCTAGTCTTTTGTTCATAAGAAAATATGAACATGTGCAGTGCCTTTTTCACCCGTGTCATACATAGTGCATTCCCCATCGGTAGATTATTTCAAATTTCGGCAAGCCACCGTCTTTATATCGGAAAATGTTCGGGATTTTCTCGATTGACTTTTAATGCACATGTAATTACTAAAATGGTAACAAGCGAATAGAGAACGTTGACAATTGCTTGTTTATTTTTCAGAGAGAACAGCAAAGACGCCATCATGGACAGAATGGAGAAAGAAAGGTAAAGTGATTATTGTAATTAACGTGAGACAAAAGAACATTGCTGAATGTTTGAATGTTTTGCGTTTTTCATTTCAGAATGGAGCTAGACCACTTGGTGGAAGTCTCGACAGAAGAATCAGAAAAACTTCGAAGAGAAGAGGTTTTAGGTATTAGATGTCTATTTGCTTGTCTATTTATTATATTTTTCGTCTATTTTATGATCTGTGTTTTTGTTGTCAGCATCAATGGCCAAACTCCTTCAATCACGTGAGAGTCAAGATCGGTTAGTACATGAATATGAATCATCACGTGACGATATCGCTAAGAAGGCTATGGAAAGGTGATAATTATTACTATCATGATCAATATCATCATCATCACCACTACCACCATCTTCGTAATTACCAACACCACTAACCAATACCATGACCAGCCAGTTTTACCACCATTTTGATAAACATCATCATCATCATCACCATCGTCATTATCATGATCATCATGATCATCATTACCATCATCATCGTCATTATCATCGTCATCGTCATTATCATCGTCTTTATCACCACCACCACCACCACCAACATGATGAGCCACTATTATACCATCATTTTGATCATCATCATCATCACCATCGTCATTATCATTGTCTTTATCACCACCACCACCACCACCAACAACATGCATGATGAGCCACTATTATACCATCATTTTGATAATCATCATCATCATCACTATCATCATAATATTTTGTTATGGACATTATCGTTATCATCATCAACAACACATATATTAAACACCTGCATCGTTGTCATCATCGTGCACACCTTAAATTATTATTACTGTACGCTTCACACTGTGATTGACACGTTAAGTGTTACCATGTTTGTTTGTCAATAGTGAAGCCGAAGCGAGATTGTATGTGTGCGACACGCTGACAGAACAAGACAAGGACAAGAAGACTTTAGAGTCACGTCTATCTACAGAGGTAACGATCTCTTTTCTATACGCCCGGCCAAACGGCTTCAACATTTGCATTAACATCCGTTAGATTTTGCTGAATGGCAATGTTGAAGCTGTTTGCCACCCCGAATGTTGAAATGCCCCCTACGTTCAACATCGTTCAACAATCATTCTATAGATAGCGTTCAACTAAATTGAACCAATGTTGAAGCAAATGTTAAAGCCGTTTGCCGCCCCGTTTCAACATTGTTGAAACCGTTTGCCCCCCTACGTTTAACATCGTTCGACAACCATTCTACAGCGTTCAACTAAATCGAACAATGTTGAAGCCGTTTGCCCGGGCCTAAATACAGAACGTTATTCTTTTGAAATACCAGCCATTCCTCTGTTAATATATCAATACTAACTCAACCCATGGGTGTGTCTGTTTGCAGGCGTTGGCTCAGATGCATGCAATCCAAGCTCTTCAATTACAACAAGATACAAAACACTGCCGTCTAAAGGGACAGGTAGCTATTTCGATTGCTATTCTATGTTAATAATTCCTTCAAAATTACAGGTTGTACATTATTGAGACTTTAAAAGTGATTGATTTATGTTTTTTTATTTACTTTCATGTATTTCTATTTCTATGTTAATGATTTCTTCAAACCATCTGTTATGTTCTCCATAAGTTAAAAAGTATTACCATATAGAAATGCACTGATGGTATCAATAACGTTTTACGACCCGTCAAATCCTTCCTTTTTTGTAGATAAAGATATTAGAAAACGAACTGGCACAGCTGACACTCATAGAGGTAGACAAAAGAGAAGAAAGACAAGAGAACGAACAGGTACAAACACCATTTTACAACGTATATTTACACGGACATTTTTGTATTATACAGGTCGTACAGGGGCATAGTTTGTTATGGTTTTGCCAGCCAACCATTGTTATTAAAACAAAGGAAATTGGAAAATCTATTGTGAAAATGGTTGTAGCATCACAATAACAACACTTGTAAACATTATGCTCACCTATTATGTATTTTTTTAGTTTGAAAATCCTTATATTCATCTTGTGGATGTAGTAAGTAATCATGGATGTTTTCTTTGTAGGTTGTTCTGAAGACAAAGCGCACAGAACTGTCCTCTCTGCTTGGTCAGTTAATCTTGGAACAAGAAAAGAGAGAGAAAGAACTCATGGATAGACTGGTGAGGGAAAGATGATGGTGATGTTAATGATGATGATGATCGCGATCATGTTAATGATGGTGATGTCGTTAATGATGATGATGATAATGATGATGATGACGATGTTAATGATGATGATAATAATGATGATGATGATAATGATGCTATTTAAAATGATGAAAATCACGATGCTATTTATGATGATGATGATCACGATGATGATAGTGATATTGATGATTATGAGAATGATTAGGATTTAAATATTGATTGATAATGGTGATTAAAATCATGCATGATGATGGTGATGATGCTATTAATGATGATAATCACGATGATATTTATGATGATGATGATCACGATGATGATAGTGATATTGATAATTATGATAATGATTAGGATTTAAATATTGATTGATAATGATGATTATAATCATGATGATGGTGATGATGCTATTAATGATGATAATCACGATGATATCAATGATAACTTTAATGATTATGATGATAATGATTACGATTGTAAAATTAACTAATTGTGATAATGATAGTGATAACGATGATAATAATCTTGTCAGAATGTAGTAGATTTGGATTATCATCGTTGTCATAGATAGAGGATATTACACGGTGGCGCGAAGATATGAATTTTATTTTCGAGTGGTGAAAACAATATTAATTTTACGAGTGAGCGCAGCGAACGAGTAAATGTTGTTTTTACCACGAGAAAATAAAATTCATTTCTTCAAGCCACCGTGTAATGTTCTTTTTATTCTATGGACAGATATTCGAAGGTCGTATTCTGTTTTCTTCATTGTGTTTTGGTTCATTTTCTTTTGAAAATTTAGCCAAGTCTTCCTCTGAGACTTCTAGGTACAAATCGAGCCGCCATGTTTAATTCAGCGAACAAGCGACGAGAAATGGGCGGGAAAGTTGTTTTGATTTGACGCGTACGTACATCCGGGACTTTTTGGTACATAACTTTTTCATATCTTCACTAGTGAAAATATGGAAAATACGAGTGTTTTAGTTTCCGGTAAAACACTACTATCCATATAATAATAATGGTTATCCATCGCTATTGTAATTACTATCTCTGTTACTTACTCTCTTCTCAGGTTGAGATGGAGAAGAGACGAGAATCTGATGTGGAGGATTACTGGTTAATTCAATACCAGCGCTTGCTGGATAATAAACCTGCCAGTTTACTGGAAAAGGATTGTGACCCAGAGGTGTCGTCACTGCTTAAAGAAGCAAATGCAGAAGATTACATCGCATTATTTGCTCGCCATCGTGTCACATGGAAAATGTTGAAGAATATGTCTACTGACGAACTGAAAGAGGTTAGTTTTAAAATGGAGAAGAGTAAAATATGTACATCAAAAAAATGTAAATTCCTGGAAAAGCATCTAAATTCCTGGAAAAGCATCTAAATTCCTGGGAAAATTTGCAAATTCCAGTAAAAAGTATGTAAATTCCTAGGAAAATGTATAAATTCCTGGGGAAATGTTTAAAATTCCTGGAATTAGGAAAAGGATGTAAATTCCTGGGAAATAATGTAAATTCCTGTGATACTTAGCAACGTTTAGTAGCTAGTGGTTTTGTCTCAACTATATTATTAATGATTCTGCAGAAGCATGTTTAAAAGATAAAACTGATTGTTTTCTCAGATGGGTATTCGTGAAGTTGGTGTTCGTAAGGCCATTCTTGATGCAGTGGAAGAGAGAGAACGAATAGATAAGAAAGCCGTGGATAAAGAAAAAGACATCGACAAAGGAATAGAGGTATCTGATAAAGGAACTTATGCTTGAAAGTCACTTGGAAATGATCAGAAAGATGTAGGGTAACACAACTTCTTTTGTGAAAGGAAATCCAGGAAAATCCTGCATGCGTCTCCAAGGTTGCCAGTCCATTTTTTAACTCATTTTTGACTGACTAAATTGTTCTGAACACGAGGGAGCCTGCTCCCGCAACACGCTCCCGCAACATGCTCCCGGAGCAAAGCTCCCTCGTGTGAACCAACGATTTCACGCAAAACAAATGTTGCGCAACAAACATTTTGCTCCCGGGTTTTGCTCCCTCATATTAAACTGGTTAAATCACAGCATGAAATCGAGTTTTTACGTATCCGTAAAGATCGCGTAAATGATGCGTAATGATATGTTTTACGTACATTTACGGAACTTTTACGATTTCGTAATATTCCTATTTACGCGTCATTTAAGCACGCGTTAAAGAACGTAGTGGGACACTTTACGCAATATTTCCGTACACGTAAATATCTCGTAAATGCCGTTTTTACGGAAAGCGGAGTCTTTACGTATCATTTCCGCCTCATGAAATTATACGCTTATGTTTCGTAAAAGTACCATAAATGTTGCGTAAATATCCTGTTTACGTAAAACGCAACCAAATATCACAGCTCCATAATTCGTGAATATGCTTTTATTTAAACTACTTAATGTAATAAATGCATCAAACACACAATGTTTTTGCAAACGGCTTTTATTGAAATACAAAAGCGAAGAATGTTACATTGAATATATAATTGAATAACTCTACTTAGAACATAAGCAGGTATAATTATTTGACAATAAAAATGTATGGCTTTTGGGCAAATTTTTATAATATAAGACAGAACGCTATATTCAAATTTATTAAATAAAACCCTACTTGAAAATGATGTCAGCGACATCGAAACGTCGTGAAATAAGCGTTCTGTCTTATATTATAAAAATAAAAATGTAATAATCTTTAGGACATAATATTATCATTATAAATTTAACCATAGTTAATGCTTGCTATTATTCAACATTATCAATGATAAAATTAGAAAGATAAAGCAATGACATTGTGATATAGATGTAGTTATATTGAAGAAACACTTAACGTTTAGAAACTAAAACCGAGAAACTAAACTGACCATATAAACGAGCGACTTACTAGATCTTTTCCAAATTTGCGTTAAATAGAAAATGTCAATATGATCTCAGCGATTGATCCGTGTTTAGTAGTAGCTATAGTTCAAAAATTCGAAGCAAGAAACAATTAAACAAGACATGGTGTGGCGTTAAGCGTTACTATAACGTTAACGACCAATATCGAACATATTTTCAACTCAATGAAGTCTACACGCGCATTAAACATTACAATAATGTAATATAAACCTTTCATTAAATCGACGTTCTTGTTCAGTGAACTTTGCCTTTGTAACACGCAGCTGGATCTTGTCTTTGCCGTCAGCGTTTAGTCTGTCCATATCGTCCAAGTAAAGCAGTTAAAATCATAGCTTTAGCTTTTTTCCTTATGCTCTTACACGTCTTAAACAGATACTGTTTACGCCTAAAAGTATTTAGAAGAACTAATGGTTCCTTTTGAATGAAGAAAGCTAACTTCTCGAGCAGTCTAATATCTGTTGTAGCGCTAACTGCTAACCGACGCTGAATAATTCGTTGGAGCGTGACAGTGATTATTCAAATTTGCCGCTTATAGAAATACTCGCACTTGATTGGTCATTGGAACTTCAACTAATCAAAAATATATCATCGCGTGAAAAATCTATACCTTGTATATTATGCTGTTGATATTTTATTTTGTCCATGTATAGGTTAATTTAAAAACGGATTTCTCAATTCCAGTTGAGCAATTTTTCCCATCCCGATGGATGATTCATTGTTGTTAAAATAACTCATTGCGATTTTTTTGTGTTATATTTAATCTGATGACACATTTTCAGGCATATATATTTATGAAACAATGCAGCATTTTGTGTTTGTTCGTAAACGTACGAAAACGTCTGTAAATTACCGTAAAAGTCCTATTTAGGTACAACAAACGCAAACACGATTTTCAACGTAAATGTCACATATACGGACATTGACAGATCACGTATAGGAACGTAAAGATCACATTTACCGACGTTTACGGATCTTTACGTATGTAAACGTAAAGTTCACATTAACGGACATTTACGGATTACGTATATGAACGTAAAGGAGACATTTACCGACGTTTACGGATCATTACGTATGTAAACGTAAAGGTCACATTTACGGACATTTACGTACTAAGTATATTTTCGTATAGGTAACATTAACGGACATTTACGGATCTTTACGTACATTAACGCAAAACGGAATTTAACGCATTCCGTAAAGGTAACGTAAATATTCGACCAATCTTTACGAACATTTACGGAACCAATAAATGTACGTAAAGACTCTATTTCATGCTGTGAATGTGAGGGAGCAAGCTCCAGGAGCAAATCTGTTGCAGGAGCGTGTTTCAGGAGCAAGCTCCCTCGTGTGTACTGAAACGTTTTTGCTGCGCAACAACCTGTCTCCAGTTGACCAATCAAATTATTGGATTTAAACTAGTTCCCATTCTCTGGTCGGGTTGTTTACATCGTTTCGCTCCCTCGTTTCCCTCGTGTGTACTGGTCTTGCAAAATGACCCAGGATCACCCAGGAGCATGTTGCGGGAGCGTGTTGTGGGAGCAAGCTCCCTCGTGTGTACCGGCCTTAAAATCTTTTTTGAACTACCTTACATCTTCATTGGAGGTAGAGTGATCACACAAAACCCAGTAAAACAAATAGTACTTATTAGTATTGAATAGTACTAAAATATCAAACAAAATTTTTTGTTCACAAGTCATTTCAAGTTTACTGACAATCCAGTACATTGTAGCTAACGTACCTCTGTTTTTAGGAACCCAGCCATCCCGCACCGTCAGCGCCACCAGCTGAAACACCGATACTACAGCCAACAGGACCAGCGGTGTATAGTGAATGTGTTGTATGTATGGAGAGAAGGGTGAGTAGACAACAACACTTACACTAACAACAACAACTCTAAAAATAACAACAACAACAACAACAACGAGTACAACCATCAGTTTATAGTGAATGTGTTGTATGTATGGAACGAAGGGTGAGTAGACAACAATAACAACAACAACAACAACAACAACAACAACCGCAGCAACAACAACAACAATGGCAACAACATTACGACAACAAAAGCAACGAAAGCAACAACAACAGCAACGAAAGCAACAACAACAACAACAGCAACAATGGCAACAACAACAGCAACAACATTACAACAACAACAGCAACGATTACAACTACAACAATAAAAATACTGCCACTACCGCTACCACTAACAACAACAACGGCTACATTGCCATCTGGTTTTTCATGATTGTGTTGTATTTAGACAAAAAATGATAAGTGGACTATAATAACAATAGCGACAACAGCGGCGACAATGACTACAACGCGACGACAGCAAGCTTACGTTTGCCAAATAAAGAAATTGTATTTTTCGTTTTTTCAATTGTTTTAATGTTCATATTTTTCAGTCCAATATTGTGTTGCTTAACTGTGGCCATGTTTGCTGTTGCTATCAATGTTCTTCGTCTATGAAAGACTGTCCAATATGCCGCAGCCAGATAGTGCAACGAGTCAAGATTTACACTTCTTAATATTTATTCAATCGCACAACAATGTCAAAAAGGTTGTCAAAGGCGACTGGTCGTTCCTAGACGGAAAGGAGTTATGGTCATACTCAATATAAACACGATTGTTTGAAGCCAGTTGTTTTCTCCATCAGCCAATTAAAACAATCTAGTTACACCTTTTTTCATAAACGTTGGCTAGAAAAACAACTTATTTCTAACGTTTTTGAATTGCTATTTTCGCATTCATTTAGGACAACGTTTGTAAAAACAGGTGTATTAAAAATTTCCAAAAGTTGTTTCAAGAACAATACTAGGCATTGACGACCTTTTTAAGGCGGGTTTACTAACTAGCCTCCATTGTAATAGACTGCGAGCAGTCCCTCCGGATTCCGGGGAAAACGAGAAAAAACTGAGCCTCTAAATAAAACACGGACATGCGGGGATTGGGGGCGAGAAGGGAAGGGGTGCTGGGAGAGGAAACTCTCCCCTTCTCCCCTCCCCATCTCGCCCCCACTCCCCGCTCGTCTGTGTTTTATTAAAGTTAAAATGCTTGGAATCCAGAGGGAAAAGTAGGGACTGTTCGCATTCTACCATTGTAAATATCTAATGTTGGTTGCATCTTCTGCAATTGAGGTTCACTTGTGGCCAAATTAAGGAAACTTTAGCAATATTCTGAGGAAGAGCAATTTCTTTAAAATACGAGTTATTTGCCAGAGGTGAAGTGAATATCGGTGAATAATTACCGAGACAGAGTCAAGGTTATTATTCACCAATATTCACTGAGCCTGAGGTGAATAATTGTTTTAGTATAAATACAAAAGTGATTATTTCAAGATTTACAAATAACCAGCTTTTTGTAAGAAAAACTGTTCATTTCTTATTTCTAAAAACCGCGAAACGCTGTAGGTGATTATCGATAATTAGTGTGAATTTATCGACCAATCATCGCGCGCCACTTTCTATAATCACTTTTGTATTTATACTAATCATTATTAATTAATCAATTATAAGTATTAATTATAATAAGTGAATCCTATAGTCTATGTTAAACATATTTTAGCATTTGCTTATTATACAGAATTATGAACAATGTTTTTTAAAGCAATGATAATGATTTAGCCGTTCACAAGAAATCATTTTAAATACTGAAAATATAATCTTAGCGCTGTATTTCTATGAAATAAGTTTGTAATGAGTCTCGTATATTACAATAATAGTATGTAATGATACGCATATATTTTCCAGGGGCCGGTTGTACGAAGCCTGAATAGAGCTATCCACTGCGTATAAATCCCTATCCAACGGAAAAGAACCTATACTATTCTATACACTGGATAACTCTTGTACAGTGGATAACTTTATCCAGGCTTCGTACAACTGGACCTAGGGGAAAACCAACCCAATTACCCATGCTTCTTTGCGGGTATAGTAATATAATCTTATAATTTGGATGTCAATGCTTCTAAAACAGACATTACGTATTAAAATGTATATATCATCAATAATTTCAAATGGATTCATATCAGAGTCCTGCACAAAATACACGTGTAATAAATACTCAGATTGTAGCTATAAAGTGTAAGATTGTAAGTGCTGTACCTGCGGGATGTACCCTGGGCTCTAGAGGGGATTGGGGAGAGAGAGAGCGGCGGGGAGGCGAACTAGAGCCTCTGGAACCCAGTGTATATGTAATGTCGATAATGAAATAAAACGAATTAATTATTCGGGAGGAATCTTTGAATAAAAATGAACAATTTTATATGATATGGTACAAAAAAAACTTTAAAGCCGAGCGGAGTGGAGTGGGAATGGAATAATCTCGTCAATTTTCTTTTTCAAAAACGCCCCTAAAAGATTCTGAAAGTCTTTATCAAAGAGCGTGACACGATTTTAACCCCTATAGACATAACTGGCCATGAACGAAACAAGCTTGGTTGTGTATACAAATTAAAAAGCGTTGGTATATTTTTCGATAATATAACGCCTTCTGCAACAGATATAGCGAGAAATTTTAATATCCTAAAAAATACCAAATCACTGATTTTAAACCGCAGACCGCCTGCAACGCAGGCTAACCCCTAAGCCGATACAACATGACACAACGAGCATACCCGACACTGATGTAAACTTGAAAAATGATGGCTGAAGAACGCTACACAAGTGACAGTATTTATGTAGTATATAGTGCTAATAATTACAATTCAAAAATGGTCGGCTGTAAGAAAGGCGAATGGGTTTCCTGTGGTGAATTAACCGAAAAAACCCTCGGCCCTACTATCCACTATTCAGTACCAAAAATTTGTGGTCAGCAGACTGCCCTGAAAGAAAAGAAAGAGAAAAACTTCACTTATTTTTAGAAAACTTCGTCATAAACTTTGTAATTTCTACCTGTATTTGTACCCATTTGTCTCCAATTGTTTTCCACAACGTATTCAAGCCATGGCCTTTAAGTTGAGTACTGTTTTACGTGGCCATGAGCTTGATATCGATATACGCGCTGTTTGCCCGGCAGTTTTTCCACAAGGTGGTATCTTGACAGCAAGTCGGGATAGGACTACGAGAGTTTGGGTACCCGAAGGACTTACCTTCACAGAAGGACATGTTTTAGCTGGACATCAAAACTTTATTTCTGCTGTCTGTACTTTACCTGTATCAGATAAAAACCCACATGGTAAGGTAATATTAAGATTTGTTGTAATGCTTTCACGAAGTCAAACTCAAGATTTAAAAATGACGATGCAGATTTTTAACTGATTCCTTTGCACTATAACATTTTTATACTTAAAATATAAGTTTTTAATAATGGATTATATTAATCATTTAATTGTTTCATTTGCTCTTTTTCGCCATTTTCAAAGCTGTCTAGTAAGTCTAGATTCATGATTAGTAGCCAAAGTGACTGAAGTCATACGATTGTGTGTTGCTGTGGACGTGGAAGATTGATTTAAAACCTGAATTAGTTATTGTCTGCACATTGTATGTTTGGTGTATATGTTCATCTTGACAATTATGTGATAACAGGATGTACATTGTACAAATTTAGAATGTAAGTTTACATGGAAATATATGTATTTACAAGACGTATAGTTACTTGCTTCTGGACAATCTGTTATTTTTTACAAAACACTTTTCTTGAAAGTGAAATGTGTTATGTTAATGTTGTTGTGTTTTTACTATGATGTAGGTCTTATAGCCACTGGTGGACATGATAACAATATCTTAATATGGACACTGGATTCTTTAGGTACATAGAGACTAACTCAAGATGATGATGATAGAAATAATGATGATGATGATGGTGGTGATGGTGATGATTATGAGGATATAGTGATGATGAAAAGGATGGTCTTGATAGTGGTGATGAAGATAATAAATTATTATGAGTGTGGTGATGATAATGATGATGATTAACAATGCGATGATAGTGGGGATACTGGTGACGCCAGGGCAGTGATGGTGATAACAATTATTACCATGATGATTAGGTTGGTGATGATAGTGGTGGTGATGATCATGATATATGGTTATGATGATGATGAGGAAGGTGATGGTGATGATCATGATGATAATAATTGTGATAGTGATGGTGAAAATGATGATGATTAAGTCAACAATATTATGGATATGATTATTTAATTATAATTGCTGCGAGCGAAGCGAGAAGCATACTAATCATGACGGGTACCCTGTGTTGTATATGAACGAGAAGTACTGGACATACTAGATGGTTAAAATCTTGATCCTTTCCTTGACACGCGATAATGGATCGTGACGTCATAAACACGAAAGACGTGTACTTACACGAACATCCGGCATGCATCACCTGCGTACATGTATATGGCAGCGGTATATTTCAGTGTTGTTTTGTCATTTATAAAGAACCCCGGCCAACTTAATAAACACAAACGTCCCAAAACATTACTGATTGTCGTATTACACAAATCATTTCAGTGTTGTTTTGTCGTTTATAAAGAACCTCAGCCAACTATAAACACGAACGTCCCAAAACAATACTGATTCTCATATTACGCAAATCATTTCAGTGTTGTTTTGTCGTTTATAAAGAACCTCGGCCAACTATAAATATGAATGTCCCAAAACAAAACTGACTGTCGTATTACAGAAATCATTTCAGTGTTCTTTTGTCGTTTATAAAGAACCCGGCCAACTATAAACACAAACGTCCCAAAACAAATAACCCAATTAATTTTAAAAAGTCTAAAAACTATCGTGCAATCAAAAAAAAGAGAATGCCATAAAAGTGTTTCCATAAAAACTAAGCCAAATTCGCAGCATCTCACTTTCAATTTGAAATAACTAGTAATATTATAGTAATGCCTATAATAATGCTTAAATTTTATGTCAATATGATTAATTCTTTTGTTGGTATTGTAGAGCCATTACAAACCCTTACTGGTCACACTGGCGCTGTATGTAGTCTGGTCGCTGGCAAGTTTGGTACTCTCATCTCTGGCTCATGGGACAAGTATGTCATACACAGACAACTAATAATTATATCCCTTGATATAAATTGCCATTCAAAACAGCTCCATTGATAAAGAAATCTAGTTTTCAAAAAAGCAAAATTTGAGAAATTGCTGTTCTGTTGCACTTTTTAGTTATTTTTCAATGTGTTCAAAAAAGTTTTTCACTGATCTATTTATTTGTTGCTAGTAATAATTTTGACAAGGAAATTGTAGATAAAATATATTGTAATTGTAGTTGTTGTTGCTGTACAATCAGTAACTATTTAATGAGGGTGACTCTCATTGGTTTTTTTTCTTCACATATTCTATTTATTTGTTGCTAGTAATATTTTTTGACATGGCATTGTTGTCAGTATTATTATAAAATAAAGTGTCATTGTAGTTGTACAATCAGTAAATGTTTCATGAGTTATGATCATCATTGTTTTTTGTCAACAGCACAGCCAAGGTGTGGATCAACAACAAGTGTGTGATGACTCTTAAAGGCCATGAAGCTGCTGTATGGGCTGTGGAGCTGATGCCTGATCATGGCCTAATGTTAACAGGTTAGACAGTTAGATGTACATTGTAGATTGAAGTACATACTAGTTATACAATGGTTTCATGTGGCATACCATGGAATATCCCAGACATCACTTTTTCTACAATCTTGGACATAAATGTTGACACTGTTTGAAAACTTAATCATTTTTTTGCATTTTCGTCACTAAATATCACTAGAACGATCATATTTTGATACCCCCTTCCCCCCCAATGCAATGTTGTGTTCCCTGAAGGTGTTTCTATCTCAGGAATTTGCACGTCAAAGATAGCCTCAATTTAGAGTAAAGTTAAATGTGTAGTCTATTGTTTCTAAGCGGTAATTGTAATATTCACTATTCAATATTCATAATTGTACAATGTACATATAACTATACTAAGTTATACTCTATCTGTAGTGATGTCAATTGATATCAATAATATTAATGATTGAATATAGGTTCTGCAGATAGAGCTATTAAAATGTGGAGAGCTGGTTCATGTGAGAAGACCTTCCAGGGTCACACAGACTGTGTAAGAGGACTGGCAGTTTTGTCCTTACTGGAATTCCTGTCTTGTTCAAATGACTGGTTAGTATTAAATAGACTTAAGGCCAATTACATGGTGTGATTTTTTCTGCAAGTTGTCTTGCAACGGTGCGTCACAAGTTGCAAGAAGCAAGTTGCCTGTGTTACCTACGGTGCAATTTGAAAAGATGTTGCAAGACAAGTTGCAGCAATTGTTGTTAAAAGTAGAATTTGTTTTTACTTTTGGCAACAATTGCGTTTCCGTTGCACCGTGTAGTCACAAACTCTGCAACTTGTCTCACAGTTTTCATGCTCCTTGCGAGACAAGTTGCAGAGAAAATTGCACTGTGTAATCGCACCTTTAGGCCATTTTTTAGTCCAATTAGTCTATGGTTCATGTTTTAATATTTAAATGTGTTTTTTTTCTCACAGTACCATAAGAAGATGGCTGACTACAGGAGAGTGTCTACAAGTGTATACTGGACATACAAGCTTTATTTATAGGTATGGACATTAACAATCATTATGTGTACAAATATCGAGAATAGTACATGGGGCATGCAGAGATATGGAATTTATCTTCGAGTGTTCAAATTCAAATCCCACAAGTGAGCACATGCAGCAAAAGAGCAAGAATCGAATTTTAAGAACTTCAAGATAAAATGTCATATCTCAAAGCGCCCTTTTACACATGTATATTATTGTCAACTGTTTATTTTAATTGTTATACACACAAAAAAGAATGACATTTTCACATGAATTTAATTAATTTTATAAAATTATCATATTTTTACAAATACTATATTTCTCAGTGGCAGAAATTCCTGTAAACCACTTTTATGTACTATATAAAATATAGTATTACATTGCTATATCGTTCTTTCAAAATCATGAAACATTGTTAGTTTATATCTGTATTGTTTTATTTTTGTCTCAGTATTTCAGTATTTCCAAATGACAAAGAAAGATTTGCGTCTGTTGGTGAAGACAGAACACTACGGATATGGGAAGGTTTGTACTAGTCTTTTGAATACAATCACATACTTTCAACTCAGATAACATTCATCATTGATCATCTTTCGTCCCTTCCGGTCGAGATGCTCAGAACCACTTCACCCCACACCCTCTGGCCGAAAAATTGCACAAGCAATTTCTGCCCTGTCAATTCCCAAGTCCCTTGCTATTACGTCTGGAAATGTCATTTTCCTTGAATGGACAGGGCCGTGTGGTTTCCACAGGAGGAGTGATTGAATAATCTTGCCATTAGCTTGTTGGCAGTGGCCGGCAAACTGGAGATGGCACTTTGTTAGCTTCAGATAGCATTAGGCTGGCTTACCAAACACTGACTGCTCAATAAATTCATTCATTCTAACAGTATTGATTATAAGGCTTAGGTTGAGTATTGTAAACTTGTAAATTGTGTCATGAATGATATTTGTTGAGTATTACATGATTGTTTAGTAGTCAAAGCTAATGCTTGTCTTATGCATTCAGGGGGAGATTGCAAACAAACCATCACCCTACCAGCGCAGTCTGTTTGGTGTGTGGCATGTCTTGACAATGGTGATATTGTCACTGGATCGAGGTACACAATGAATCATTTATTGGTTATATGCAGACAGGTTTTTTTAATAATAACAAAGATAAATAAATGTATTAATAATCATGTGAGAACAAACAAAAACAAGGTTTAGAGTTAAGGTAGGGTTCAAACCGCTAACTGCATGAACTGGTGACATACCATCACAAATGGACACCTAGGTTCAAAACTATTTGAAATATTCGCCTAAGAACCGAGAAGTTGAAGAGGGAGAAGTGGGAGTTCCATGAAGCTCATCTGTGGTCACAACCAGTCTCTCCTGCCATCTTGACAACCGTATGTTCTATGCGAAAATTATAACCATACAGTCACCAACACAACAAGCACAACACATAGATTACATCTCTTAGTCTGGAAGAAAGAGAATTCTCGGAAATTATGCCAATCCTTTGTCAAGCAAAAAGTCAAGATAAACAAATTGTTATTATAATAATTAATTATTATTACTTGGTGATTATTATGAACACAGTGATGGTGTTGCTCGTGTTTTCACAAGTGAATCAGACAGATATGCTACTGCACAAGAAATCAAGGTATTGTAATTATGTTATTGCTGACAAATATTGACAATAGTCCTTTTCACAGTTCCGTTCAGTGACCACAAATGATAGTTCCAAGTCAAGGTTTGTGTTGTTGCGCATGATAAATTATAGTTTTGCTATGCACAACAATATTATAATAATTGTAACCTGGACGTGAAACTATTATTCATGGTGACTGAACAGAACTGCTCAAAGGTCAGTTGAGGCTTGGATATATGAATCTATTGTCTACTTTCATAATAACCATAGTGCCATCTGATTTTAGGGGTATCTTCAAATCAAATCAATTTTAATTCAAATCAAACAAATTTGAATTTGTTCAGAATTGTTCATTTTATACTCATTAATATGATCTAAAATTGTTGCAGTTGTTTGAAGAAGAAGTAGCCAGCCATGCAATACCAGCTCAAGCAAGGTGATGGCTCTAAATGTATTTAATCATAATACTGCAATGTAATAATTACTTAAATTTATTTAATGAATTACTTAATTTTTTTAATTGATTTGAATTGTTTTAAGCAATATTATGTAAAGGATGAGCAGAAGTGTTTTATCAGGTTTAAAACTACAAGGCAAACAAAATAAGCTGTGTAAATTATTTTTTTCTAAATTATAATTATTATCTCTAATTTCTGTTTTATTCACATCAGTGGTCAGATTGGTGACATCAAGCTTGAACAACTGCCAGGACCTGAGGCTCTGCTAAGACCAGGTATACTAGTGCCATTCATATCTTCTTTGTTTACTGCACAAAGTAATATAAACCGATAGGAAAAGACTCCACTTTGCACAGCAAAGAAGACACACTGGCCAATCTGTCAGTCAGTGGGATCCTGGGTTGGCAGTCCTGGGTTCGATTCCTGGCCCCAGCGATATAAATATTATAATCTTTAATATACTTTGATAGACCAAATCGGCTAACGCGTTGCTATGAACGTTTTCACCCAATTCAAAACCTCTGGGAATAAAAACTTTTGTTCCAAACATTTTAGAGGTGATATTGTAATACAATGTACATAAGACAAAGAAAATTTTCTATTCCCAAAAGATTTGAATTGGGTGGAAACACACATAGCAACGCATTAGCTGATTAGGTCTATTGTGTCCTTGGGCAAGATGCTTCACTTCCAAATTGCCTCTCCACCCAGGAGTATAAATTGGTACCAGTAAATTGCCTAATTCATAGAATGTTTTAATGTAAACTAGGTAAAAAGAGTGGACAGACTATCATGGTGAGAAGAGGACAAACTGTGGAATGTCACCAGGTAATTGATATATTTATTTATAAAAACAGTGGAGTTGTAGCTAAATGTATTTTGATTGTTTATCTCTTTTTAATTTCAGTGGAATGAAATGGAAGGAAAATGGGAAAAGGTAAATAGAATATCACTCAATTTTCCATCCACCCATAGGGTGTTTCATATATACTAAAAGGTTTTTAATATAGGGTTTTTAATATACAGTAGGGTTTTTAATATAGGGTTTAATATAGGGTTTTCATCATAGGGTATTTTTCATAGGGTTTTTGTAGGGTTCTCGTAGGGTTCTCGTGGGTTTTCTATTAGGGGTTTCATGGGGTTTTTATAGGATTTTCATAGCGTTTTCATGGGGTTTTTATATTACATGTAGGTTTCTCATTGTGTTTTTATTGGGGTTTAATGGGGTTTTCCATCTGTTCAATATATAAAATCGATTTATTCATACATTAATTATCAATTTATTCATTGAATCATTTGTTTATTCATTCATTCACTCCTAATAGTCCATTTATCCATCCATTCATTTCACCAACACGTTTTGTTACACTCCAGGTTGGTGAGGTTGTTGGTGCACCTGGAACTGAAACATCCAGTGGGACTGGTAACAAGTCCATGTATAAAGGAAAGGTAAGTCCACAGAAACAGTTCAGTCCAAAATCAACATACATCAGAGATATTCAAATCATGTTGAAATTTGCAAAATAATAAATAATAGACCTCTTTACCTCCATATGTGAATTGCCCATTTCAGACCACATGTCATTGCCTTGAGAGTTGTTCTTTTATGATGAACATGTTATATCAATGATTTACATGTAAAACAAACAATTCCTAAGGGTAGCATCACATGATCTGAAATGGGACAACAAACAAGGAAGGTAAAGATGTCTATTGCTAGTAGCGTTGAAACAATTATCCCTGTTAGTTTATACATACTTTAATATTTTTGTTGACAGGAGTATGATATCATATTCAATGTAGAGATCCAGGAAGGCAAACCACCTTTGAAGCTGCCTTTCAACTATGGAGGTAAAATAATCATAACTATCAAAGTTTGATCTTCCTTGTCATGAAGAACTCTAGTCAAAATCCCTGTTAGACAGAGATCAAGGTTTATTGGGATGATTTCTTAAAATTGTGGGTGCTAGAGTCTCCTTGGCATTTGTATTCATAAATACACAGAGATTACAAGCAAATACAAATGCAAAGGAGACTCTGGCACCCGTGGAATGGATGTGTGGCTTAGCGGTGCTACCACTGGCACTCCACCACTGTAACATGGGTTGGATTTCTGGCTTGGGTGACAAGGGATCATGAATAGAGTTTGTTTGATGTGATGTTCTCCCTCATGCTATACAGGTATTTCTCCGGGTTTCCTCCCTCAGTAAAAATGAACATCATGTTAAATAGCTAATGTAGAGGTAGTGAGTGTGAGTATGAGTCTCCCAATTAGTAGGACCTAGTGTATCTGGCTAAATACATGTATATTGAGACATTAGTAAAAGTGATCTATTTTATTTATTGTTTTATTGTAATGGGACACTTTTTTGTTGCATTTCTTACACACTTGTGTTGTTTTATATTATTTGGTCATGATCATTTAATTTATAGTTACATGATTACATTCATTTGAATGGTTTTTGCTACTTGTTTATATATATATTGATGTATTTATGGTATAACCAACCATCTTGAGTTAAGAAAATGTTTATTTTCATTGACAAATAAGTTATCTCTACCTCTTCACAGATGATCCTTGGATGGCTGCTCATAACTTCTTGGATGACAATGATTTAAGTCAGTTATTCTTAGATCAAGTTGTGGAATTTATTGTCAAGAACAGTAAGGATGTAACGATAGGACAGGCAGCCCCTGCAGTTAGTGACCCGTTCACAGGTATAGGGACAACCTTACTGAGTTAATATGTATCCAGCTCTGATCATTTTGTTTATACATCCACCAATTCTTTACTTGTGCATTTGGCCATCCATCCATCTATTCATTCATTCATTCATTTATTCGTCCAATCATTTATTTGTTCATTCATCCACTCATTTATTTATTCATCCATCCATAAGGCCACTTTTTCATTCATTCATAATTTTGTCATTCATTATTCATTTAATAGATTTGTTCATTCATACATTCATTTCATTTTGTCATTTATTTGTCCATTCATTCATAAGGCCATGTTTTCATTCATTCATTTTTTCGTTCACCCATTTATTCACTCATTCATCTATCTATTCATTCATTCACTCATTCATCTATCTATTCATTCATTCATTCATCCACTCATTCATACATTCATTTAAAATTTTAAGCTAATTTCAGCCTAAATTTGTTCACCTAACTCACTGCACAAGCTATATTTAGACATACTCAACCTTCTTCAAATGTTTCTGTGTGTTACGTCAGCCGTTCAACTTTACATGATCACAACACGCGGCATAAGTCAAGTCTTCAAATACCGCTCTGCAGGACCACCTCAGGCCAACGTACTTTTAAATTTAGATCAGTTAAACTATGGAATGATCTGTGTGAGAATCTCAGAAACATTGAACAATATCCCGTATTCAAAAAGAAACTAAAAGAAAAACTGGTATTAGAGTAAAATTAATAGTTTTACATTTGTCACAGGCTATGCCACTAAATAAATACAATATTGCTATAGTTATTTCACAATACATTAAAAGTTTTATACATGGTAAATAATTTTTATATTTATATATTTGTAAATTGTTTCTGAAAAGCCTTTGAGGAGAATCAATAAAGTACCTATTACCTACCTATTACCTATTGTTTCCAGGTGGTTCTCGTTATATGCCAGGATCATCAGCCCCAACAGGGCCTGGTAACGTGCCCTCTAACAATGGAGGTGGAGCAGTGGATCCCTTTACTGGTATGCTTCTGTTATTAGAATAATGATGAAGATGATGATTGTGATGATTATAACAGTAAGGACAATGATCATGGTGGTTGTGATAATGGTTGTCTACAAAATGATGCTGATTATGATGATGATGATGATGATGATGATTATGATTATGATGATTATGCTGATGATGATGATGATTATGCTGCTGATGATGATGATTATGCTGATGATGATGATTATGCTGCTGCTGACGATGATTATGCTAATGAGGATGATGAGGATGATGCTGTTGATCATGAAAATAATGCTGACGATCTTGATCTGCTGATGATGATCGTGCTGCTGCTGCTGCTGCTGATAATGATGATGGTGATGTTGATAACATTTCTTTGACCAGGTGGGGGTAGTTATCGGCCTACATATACAGATAACTCACAGTCAGGACTAGGTAGAGGAGGAGCAGCCGATCCATTTACAGGTAACCCACAATAACCACGCTGTGTGCACATCCAACTGTCCCATCATCTAATCTTCTGTTTATTTATGCTAGGTGGTAATAGCTACAGACCTACATCCATTGTTTCAAATAAAACCAATAAATACTTCCCAAAGGTACCACATTTGATGACTATGGAAATGTTGATGGTGATGATAATAATGATGATGATGATTGTCAGATGTTGTTGATGATAGTGATCATAATATGATGATGATGATTGAGATGTTGTTGATGATGGTGATCATAATATGATGATGATAAAGATTTTGTTAATGATGGTGATGTTCATAATGATGATGATGATGGATATATTGTTGATGATGGTGATCATAATGATGATGTTGATGTAGGTGAACGTATTTGTGATGATGGGGTAATATTATGATGGTGATGATGATAGTGACAATGATAATGACAATGAAGATGATGATAATGATGATGCTGATAATAATGGCAATGCTGATTATATACTGCATTTGCTTTACTTTTGTTCTATTTAGTAGGTTTACAAGAGGAAAAGAATATAGTTTAACGTAACATGTGTGTTTTATGTTTTAGAATGACTATGTTTCGTTTGACAGTGCTAATAGTAAAGCCATTCTTGGTAAGATTAACGAGTTGAACCCCACTGTACACCAGGTAAGAATTAACGATCTGCATACAAACACAAATTCCGAACATATCGCGTATTTAAACTGAATGAATCACGAAGTACTCACAACCCTTGTAATGATTCCATCCTTTGATCTTTATACGAATTTCTTCCGAACATGTCACGAAGTAAAACTGGGTGAATCACGAAGTACTCACAACCCTTGTAATGGATATCCTTTGATCTTTATACGAATTTCTTCCGAACATGTCACGAAGTAAAACTGGGTGAATCACGAACTACTCGTAATGGATATCCTTTGATCTTTATACGAATTTCTTCCGAACATGTCATGAAGTAAAACTGGGTGAATCACGAAGTGCTCACAACCCTTATAATGATTCCATCCTTTGATCTTTATACGAATTTCTTCCGAACATGTCACGAAGTAAAACTGGGTGAATCACGAAGTACTCACAACCCTTGTAATGATTCCATCCTTTGATCTTTATACGAATATGCTTCCGATCATATCACAAATTAAACCGAACGAATCACGAAATACACAATGTTTATTATAAATATACTGCGATATTTACAAGAACATAACTCTGAACATTTCACGAAATAAAACCGAGTGAATCACGAAGTACACACAAATAACCTATTGTTTTATACAAACAATTTAGAAAGTTAAATCGAAAATGGTACGTGCGCAATCAATTACTACGTCTGTGTCCTTAATCAATTTTCTGCTTACATTATAGAGCCTACAGTTTGACCAAGACGAAGTACAGCATTTGACAGGTGAATGTTTCTGCATTTATTTACTATTTAAACTATTTAATATATAAAAGCACTTGATACATGCAAACTAATTGAAAACAGAAAATCATAGAAATAATACTGTGTGCCATTGTAAAGCATTCAGGGATTATCAGAACACGAGGGTTAAGAGAAGCACGACGCGATGCAACACTTCTCAAGTGTTCTAATAACTTCCCAACTGCTTTATAACTGCACACAGCATGACAACCAAGTGATCTCGCTTCGAAGCGCGCAAAGGATTGTTTGTCAAAACGAATAGTTCCAAAATGGCGCCTCGAGACAAAAACAATTTCGGTTACTTTTAGGCATTTGTGTTTTGTTTTTCTTCTTTTTTTATCGCTGATAGAGCAGCAGTGAACTTTTATTGTCCAAGTGACATATAACTTTTTAATGTATTAAGGATGTATTTATCGAGGGCTAACACGGGAAACAACTCTCTCGAACGACGCCATCTTGGAACTGTTGGCGATGCAACAGAAATGCTTCTGATTGGCTTCTACCAACCGGAAGTGCGCGCGAAATCACCTGGAAGTCAGCTTTCTACTTTTTTTTTGTAAAATAGAAATTGACATATTCGGACAACTTGCAAACGCGCGCGCTGCATGTTTGCTCTTATAACGGACGTGCGCCTCAACCAATCATAATGCATGCATGATTTGTGCTGTGTGTTTATGGTGCTTGTACGCAAATTTATATGCCTTATGTATTTGCAGATCTCTTAGCTCTAGTGTCAGACATGAACAGCGAAGGATCACCAACTGATAAACAACTAGATGTAGTAACCAAGGGGCTCAACTGGCCTGACAGTGTAGTATTCCCAGGTATTTCAGTAACTCATAATGACAATGATAACCATGTTAATGAAGAGGATGACGATGATGATGATGATAACCATTTGCAGATTAAGATCATACTCACACGCTCATTGTTTATTTATATTTCATTGATGCATATTCTATATTTTCCCTTTAGTCCTAGATGTTCTTCGTCTAGCCGTCCGCAATCAATCACTAGTTTTATATTTCTGTGAGACAGAGAACGTCCTAGAGAAATTGATCGATTTAACCAGGTAAATAGATAGATCTTTCATCGGCCATTATGACTCAAATTTCCACTAAATGATTTGCTATTTTCTTAGCAAATGTTGTGGGTGGCACATGTGGGTGGCCTAGTGGTGAGAGTGCTGGCCTCTCACCGCTGTGGTCCAGGTTCGAGCCTCGGCTCGGGCATGGATTATATGTGAGTTGAGTTTGTTTGATGTGTTCTTCTCTCCAATGCCACGAGGGTTTTTCTCCGGGTTATCCAGTTTTCCTCCCTCCGCAAAAATGAACATGTGAGCCGAGTTGTGTGCAAAAATGATTAACGTAGAGGTAGTGAGTGTGTGTCTGAGTCTCCGCCATTAGTAGGGCACACGTGTCCAGCTAGAAAGATTGAGACGTTAAAAAAGTGATTTATTTTATTTTCTTATAGACCCGATAGCCCTGTTCCCAACGTACTTCTCGTCTTTAGAACACTATCAAACCTCTTTTTATCACCGCAAGGATCTTCATCGTTGATCAAATACAGGGAAAAAGTAAGTACTGATCTAATAACAACACTTGTTGGGGATGTCTTGGTTTTGCGTCCTCCGCAGGCATTTCTTGTATCTCTTTTCATCGGGCTCCCTGTGGTGAGAAAAAAGAACGAGCTGGGGAGTGGTGACTTGTTTACTTGTCAGCTCTCTTGTCAGCTCTTTCTTTTGAACAGCGAGGTCTTATTACTGTATTTATTTATTTAATGTATTTATTGTATATATTATAATTATTTGATTGGAGTTGAAATTGTAATCTATCAATTTACATGTATGATATAGATATATTTTTACAATAAACGACTTCTTGGGATGCCTTGAGTTAGTAGTCAGCTCTTCTCCCTTCTTTTTAACAACTAGATCTTCATATTTTATTACTTATCTGTTACATGTTTTGCCTACTACCGATGCAACGCTGGTCAGTACACTAGACGTCCTACATACCGGGGCGATTGCGATCACCGCACTTCCATTCTCACCCTCCTAGCCTGTGTTGTTTTTCGTGGGTGTCCAGATAACGCAGGAACTCCAAATCTCGATTTTCTCCAAAACTCCACAAGAATATACCTGTTCTGCAGGCTACATCCACACTGGTTTGGTTTCTTGTCGATACCTTAAGATGTTTTATTGTTTCTCATCAGATACTATTTCAAGTCAAGATGTGGATCCTTTGTCCTAATAAGAACGTTAGGGTTTCGCTATGCACTGTCTTGTTAAAGTATGTTGGATGTAATACACTGCTGGTTTTGCTGCTGCTGTTGTGGTTGTGGTTGTGGTTGTTGTTATTTTTATTCTTTGTTTTAGTTGATGTTGTGATTGTTGATGTTGTTATTGTTTTCGCTGATGTTGTTGCTGCTGTTGTTGTTGTTGCGGCATGCTGCTGGTATTTTTGTTGCTATTTGTTATAATTTTTATAATCCTTGTAACAAAAACATGTATGCATTAGGGGATACATGTTGAATAAGAACTCCACTCGTATCTGCAAATATAAATGATCAACTTTACTAACTAGTATTATCCCTGTTCCTCTTTCACAGTTATTCTATTCTCTTACTGAAACAGCACGACTTGGAGACTCAGACCCAGTGCATCGCAACTATAGTGACAGTGAGTAAACTGGTAACCACACTGTCAACAAACCCTCATATTTCATGATCACCTTTTTTCAATCCAGATTCTACAGGCAGAAGCTGACAATGAGGCTCGATTCCGATGTCTTGTTGCCCTTGGTAACCTAGTAAGTACTAATTAATAGACAGTTCACCTACTTCTTCTATCTTTTACTTTTTATGATTTTTCTCCGACGAAGGGCTAAAGCTCAAAACGTCAGTAAAGTTAAGTCAACATTTTTTACAGTGTTACAAATTTCATTATATTACCTATCGTTTATATCAAACACCGACGCAGCCTATACTAGTTTACTCTCTAGTTTCCATTTCAGTAAAGTAAAGTTAACATTTTTTACGGTGTTACAAATTTTATTCTATTACCTATCGTTTATATCAAACACCGAGGCAGCCTATACTAGTTTACTCGCTAGTTTCTATTTATACTTCTTCTGTCGTTTTCTGTCTCTCTGCGGTCATTACAATCTTTGTTTTGTTTTAGGTTGGTAGTGATGATAACAGTCTATCGTATGCAAGATCACTTGAAATCGACAGCTTGCTTAAAACACTGGTTAACGTAAAAGAACCACATAAAGTAAGCCAGCCTGTTCCTCCTTGTTTCTATTACCTACATTATATTAGCTCATGTACGATGAAGCTGTCTTTGATTTTTGCTGACGGTATATCTATTTTAAATTTCTCCCTATTTTGTAATATAATGTTTTTTTATTCGTGTAGGTTGGAGACTGTGCATCCATGGTACTGTCAGTTATATCAGGATGAATGATGTTTGAAATACATACACACAAAATAAACACACATTATGTACACACTGAACGCTTGTTGTTGGAATACAATCGCTTGTGATTTGCAATCCTATGCTGGAATGCAAGCGCTAGTACCTTACAATCCCTTGGTGAATACCTTGCAATCCCTTGTTGGAATACAAGCGCTATTACCTTCAGTTACAATCTCTTCCTGGTATACAAGCACAAGTACCTTACAATTCCTTGGTGGAATACGAGCGCTAGTAGTAACTATCACTTCCTGGTTTACAATCGCTAGTATCTAACAAACTCTTGTTTGAATAAAAGTGCTAGTACCTTACAATCTCTTCCTGGTATACAAGCCCTATTACCTTAAGTAACTATCTCTTCCTGGTTTACAATCGCTAGTATCTAACAAACCCTTGTTTGAATAAAAGCGCTAGTACCTTACAATTCTTTGCTGGCGACATTTTTAGAAATATGAAGAGTTTGCAATTGTCCAGTTCATGTTATCTATCTCCGTTGTACTATATAACAAAGGTGTACTTGCACAGGGAATGCCTCAATTCACTGAAAGTAAATTCAAAGGTGCTTTCTATTGTTAAGTGATAACATTCTTTCGTGCTTTCCTTGAATATTTTTTTACAACAAATAGAGGCTTTCCCTGTGCAAATGTGCCTTTTGTCAAATAGTACCGCTGTGCAGGATAACGTGCAACTGAAGTATCAGTTTATTGTCATTGTGTCAGACACCATTTAATTCACAATTAATAAAGTTAATGGACACAATAATATCATTATAACGATTATTATTAAAGCTGGATGTAGAAGGTTAATATTTAATCTTTTTACAAAGTCGTCGTAAAAATGACCTAATGGTTGCATTTCCTCACATGGGTGAACTCGTCATTCAATTAACGTTGGTCGGTATCCCATCTCGTAATTCTTCATGTATGGAAACAGGGGTTTTTCGTATATTGTTTTCTTGACTATGATTTCTCTTCATTCCTTTTTTCTAATTTCTTTTTTCTGTGTTTGAAAAATAGGTTCTACTAACTGAAACCTTCCGTGTTGCTTTAAACAGTATACTTAGTTAAAAAAAACAGATATGCAGGTCTGTTTTTATGACGTATTTTACAATTCTAAGTAAATACGCATGTGCCTTGCGCAATGCAATCCTAACAACATGGGCTCCGGCACCGTGATGGAAAATATTCGGATGCGTCGTCGCAGGCCTCTAATATAATTATGTTGTTTTACCAGGACCTTTTCATCTCTTATCAGGGTTCGTACGGGTTTTGGAAAGTTTTGGAAAAGTTTTGGAAATCGATAATTTTTTTCCAGGACCTGGAAAAGTTTTGGAAATTTTCCTTTTTGACCAGTGGGCTATGGAAAAGTTATGATTTTTTTGTTGGTTGTAATCAGCTCCTACCTTGAAGATATTCGTTTTTGTTATATATTCCAAATTTATTAAAATGCGGATTTTTTGTAACAAATCTACCACTAGTAAATGCACTTTTTGCTAATATCTATTGTTTTGGAAAATTAGAGCAGGGCCTGTGGAAAAGTTTTGGAAAAGTTTTGGAAAAGTTTGTTGAGAATTCTGTACGAACCCTGTCTTATGTATATTATCGTTCAGCCTAGGTTCGTCTTGATTCCCTGTTCGAATGTTTAGAATTGGTGGGAACTGTAAAAGTGACAAGTACCACCACCAGGTGATTTCGCGCTCGTACTTCCGGTTAGTATAAGCCAATCAGAAGCATTTCTGTCTCATCGCCAACAGTTCCAAGATGGCGTCGTTCGAGAGAGTTGCACGTTGATTCCCGTGTTAACCCTTGATAAATACATCCTTAAAATAACTTTACATTGAAAAATTATATGTTGCTTGGACAATAAAAGTTCACTGCTGCTCTATCAGGGATAAAAAAGAATTTTAAAAACAAAACGCAAATGCCTAAAAGTAACCGAAATTGTTTTTGTCTCGAGGCGCCATTTTGGAACTGTTTGTTTTGACAAACGATCCTTTCGATCTTCGAAGCGAGATCACCTGGCACCCTCTGGATCCCAGATTAATTAATTCGGTTCTGGTCCATTAGTAGGTAAATGCACAGTTTTTATCCACGTAAAGAACCACTCTCTTGGTCCCATGATAATTGTAGTTTCATTAGCAGGTCAATGCACGACTTTTATTTTTTAACACTGAATTACCCTCTGAATCCTCCCTCTTGATCGCATGATAATTGTAGTTACTCAATATACAGGCCAATGTTCTATATATTATCTTCGTTAACAACCAACGTTGGGTCCACCATCTTGATTCCAGGATATATTATAACTATGCTTCTGGTCCATTAGTATAGGTCAATAGATTGATCAGTGCACGATTATTATCACTTCAAGAATCGCCCTCTGGATCTATTGTCTTAATCACATGATAATCAGTAGTTACTTATAAAAGCCTAAGCTCTATATTTTATCATCGTGAAGAACCACCTTTGATCGGTTCCATATTGATTCCAGGATAATTGTGGTTCCAGCCCATTGGCTGATCAATTCACGTAGTAGTCCACAGGAAGGTCAACGCATGCACAGTTTTTATCAACGTGAAGAACCACCGGTCATCTCGATTTCAGGATAATTGTAGCATAAACCTTTGGGATCCATCACCTATATATTCCATGATAATTGTATGTGGTTCTAGCCAATTGGCTGCATGGTCAATTCACGTCTTATCTGGATCCCAGTAGTCCATAAGAAGGTCGACGCATATGCCGACAGTTTTTATCAACGTGAAGAACCACCATCTCGATTCCAGGATAATTGTAGCATAAACAGGTCAATGCTCTATATTTTATCCTCGTGAACCACCTTTGCATGGATCCACCATCTGGATCCGAGGATAATTGTAGTTCTGGCTTTTTAGTAGGTGAATGCACGATTTTTATTCACGTAAATAAACCCCCTCTTGGTCTACTGTCTGGATTCCAGGATAACTGGTAGTTCTGGCCCATTAACAGGTGAATGCACGATTTTTATCCACGTGAAGAACATTTTGAAGACTTTGAAATCTACAAAGAGACCTCAACTTCGCCGAATCCTTCTCAAATAGAACATCCGAACAACGGTGTTTCTTAAAAATAGACGGCAGTTCTGCGAGAGACGGTCGTTTATCAACAACGGCACGCTCCTTGGTACATAGCGAACGAACCATTATTTTACAGCATTTGCGGAACTTCTTGTTCTTGAATGAATAAAGAAATGGATTTAGCGCACAGTTGGAATATCCTAGTACCAACAAAGAAGCATAGAGTTTCCCTGGTATATGATTTACACATTCCTTGCAGAAACACATCGTGACACTTAGGACAGTGAATGGTAGCCAACATATAAGAAAGCCACACACAATTGCGCTCACAGTTCGTGCCGCTTTCAGATTATTCATGAAAGCTTTTTGTTCACTAGTTTTGCATATTTTGTGAACGTTACAGCTGCTTTGAGAGAAGTTTTCCTTTCCGTGCCGATAAGCTATAAGGTAGATCTTGCCGTACAAGATTGTAGTTATAGTTAATGGTAGAATAAAGTTGATGAAGTTCATGGTTGCCGAGTAGATATAAGTTATATTAAACAAGCATTCTCCTTCGATTACATTGACGGGATAATGCTTCCAACCCATGAACGGTATCGACGCGAAAATAACGCAATAAACCCAAATCACGATGATCACGATCGCTGCTCGCTTGTGTGTCATGAATTGGTACTCGCGAAACTTGCTCATTGGATCGCTTAGAGTCTTATACCGGTCTAATCCCACAGCCATTAGGGTCAATATCGATATCGGCACGGTTGAGAGGTAGATAGTAGCCCATATCTCGCATAGTAAGGTATTATACTGCCATTTATAGTCGTGTAATAACAGATCCAAGTCGAGAGTCATGGCTATGGTCGCGGTAATCAGATCACTTACAGCAAGTGACAGTATGAATAAATTAGTCGTTGAGTTTCGAAGAGACTGCCAGCGACATATAGTAAGGATGACCAAACTACTACCTATAGTTGCCATGACGATGATTAGCACATAAAGGACGCTGATTGGATATAGGAAATAAGGCTCGGTGCCATAGCTGGCTGATGAGTCTATGGTGCTGTTTGATTGGTCAGTCATGTTGACCATTGTGGAAGTCAATCTTTAAAGTTTCTGTAAAGACAAAGACGATTAATACTATGAATTTAAAATAGATCGATCGTTTATAATTAATTCTACAGTTGTTCCTTGACAAGTTTTGCTTGATAATTCCATTGCTCAAGTGAAAACGATCAGCAAATGGTTTCCTTATGAAAAGAAATTTTCCTTGACAATTTCATGATCAATGCGTGGGACAGTCAGCATCAAATGGAAACATCGTTTAGGATTGGTTTAAAAAACGATGGAGTATTTCCAAAGAATTGCCCTAAACCTATAACCAAATAATAGCGGTACTGCATGTATTGGCCAACCAAAAGGCAGCTTTGGACTGGTTCTGTATTACTGCAATGCCCATGAAGATTACTAACATTTTTTCCCTTGACAAAGTTTTCCTGGCTATGACGTAATAGACAAGTTTTTCCTTGGCAAGTTTTCAACATTTTTATCGTCATTAATTATTCGACTTGTCACACTTCCTTCGCTTGTATTCCCAACTTGACCCATCCTCGGGAACCCAGGGGTATTCTTCTGTCGCTCGTTTCTCGCTTCCACAACATATACCCCTGGGAACGTAGTCTGTTGGAGCTTGTTCCGGAAGTCAAAATTCAGGTCTTTCCTGATTGGTCGACCATATCAGGTCGACCAATGAAAATCAAGATAACCTTTCAAAGAAAGTCGTTAAATAAGTTTGAATTTTGACTTCCGGAACAAGCTCCAACAGACTACGTTCCCAGGGGTATATGTTGTGGAAGCGAGAAACGAGCGACAGAAGAATACCCCTGGGTTCCCGAGGATGAACTTGACCACATTGCATCATTCCTTGTCAAGGAAATTATTTTCAATTTTCTTCATCCAAATGTGCTAACAAAACTTGTTGAAAGCAAGTTTTCGGCTTAAAGATGTCTGGTAAGTGCAATGATTCAAGGGAAATGGTCAACTTATTAAAAAAAGTTTGACGGAGTGGACGTGAATGGCGAACGGCGAGTGCGCGACCGAAAGGAATTATGGCTACGCATACAACATATCCTATAGTGTTGCTTTAGATTGCTTAGCACAGTTTGATCAATTTCTAAGGTCTTCTTTACTATATGGGGCTGGTGTTGTGTGGTTACGCATACAACATATCCTAGTGTTTTTCTGGATTGCTAAGCACAGTTTCATCAATTTCTAAGGTCTTCTTTACTATATGGGGCTGGTGTTGTGCAGTTACGCATACAACGTATCCTAGTGTTTTTCTGGATTGCTAAGCACAAATTCATCAATTTCTAAGATCTTCTTTACTATATGGGGCTGGTGTTGTGCAGTTACCCATACAACATATCCTAGTGTTTTTCTGGATTGCTAAGCACAGTTTCATCAATTTCTAAGATCTTCTTTACTATATGGGGCTGGTGTTGTGCAGTTACGCATACAACATATCCTAGTGTTTTTCTGGATTGCTAAGCACAGTTTCATCAATTTCTAAGATCTTCTTTACTATATGGGGCTGGTGCCATTGATTTACTAGTGCCTTCAGGGTTGCATGGTTCAGTTTATGGTAGTCTATTTTAAGTACTAGCTTCCTTCGAGCGCTGACTTATGTGGCAGGTATTCAAATTTCTCTTGATACAAATGGATTTTGAATGGTCGATTTATAAAAATGACTGGTCGGAATCGCGAGGTTCAAAAGACTAGATAGACATTTAGAAATTCCAATGTTCTATTAGTGAAGATTATACAAAAGCAATAGTCGGAATGGATCGATGATGGAATAACATCATGGCTAGAATGACTAAAGCATAAAGATTTATTTTATTTATTTATCTATTTATAAGGCTTTCCACATGTGTGGGCGACCACAACAACAGAGCTAGGCTCCAAAAATGAGTAGCTCCTTTTAAACAATTGGTGGTCGGTATTCAACGATTGATTGACATCTTGAGCACAGGATAAGTGCACTATACAAATAAAGTTTGTTATGTTTATTATCATGCATTTATTATCATATATATCTAAATATCATAGCAAAGGTCGATGGCCGGTCGACTTATACACAGTTGGTCCATTGGTCGGAGTTCAAAGCGGTCTCTGTATAAATTTGATTGACATCTTGGCTATCTAGAAATGATAGCAAAGGTCGATGGCTGGTCGATTTACACAGTTAGCCAGTGGTCGGAATTCAAAGTCTCTGTATAGAGGCTAGACTGACATCCATCAATCACCGTTCGGCTCACCGTTCGTGCGCGTCTGAAATGACAGAACGTGCGATGGCTGGTCGACTTAGACCTCAGTGGTCGAAATCAAAAGGTTCTTTGCCGAGGGATGATTGACATCATGTTAGAAAAGAATGATTTATAATTTGAGATCGATGGTATGAAAGGAACAGCTTCAATGACGTCATGTTAGAAAAGAACAATTTATAATTTGAGATCGATGTTCTGAAAGGAATAGCTTCAATGACGTCATGTTAGAAAAGAACGATTTATAATTTAAGATCGATGGTATGAAAAGAACAGCTTCAATGTTATCATGTTAGAAAAGAACGATTTATAATTTGAGTTCGATGGTCTGAAAAGTATAGCTTCAAAGGGCCGGCTGCGATCACGAGTATTTTAAGGCATGCAGCGATATAAAAAGCACGACAGTAAAGTCGATTGATGTCCGGTACTATGGGGTGACCCACTTCACACTATCACTATAATTAACAGAATTACAGATATCTTAAAACCCTACCGCATTTTTAAGGTTATTTCATCTGAAGAGTTTTGTTGTTGGTAGTTATACCGCGCGCGCATGTTTTACACAAATTGAAGTATTTATTTCCCTTCCCCCTACGTAAATCTTATCTTGTTACAATGGCCTATTTACAAAACATATTGAATTTTATTATTTGGATAAAGTGTTCTTTTGTTTTCAGGGCGTTTGTTCGTCATGCTAGCAGTGAATATATACATAAAATACACCTACAGTTTCCAGTATTGATAAAGATGTTAAAAGGAGGAAATATTCAAGAATTATGAGATTGAAAATTGAAAACTAAATGAATATGAGATTTTATCCTTAAATTAAAGATAAATTTAAGTTTTTTCTTTCTAAGATCAGAAGAAATATTCAAGTATACAAAAAAGTTAAAGAATTGAATTAAAAGGTTTAACAAGGAAGGTTAACTATAAAACACAGTTTTTAAATTTAAGTTAAAAACATTGGAGAAGAGAGAAACCGCGTTTAGTTTAAATTCCATAAACTACAGCTGAAATATAAAACATTCCTGATTGATTAAAATTCAAACACATTTTCACTAAAATGCCATCTCTGCAGGAAAGAATACTTGAAAAAGGAGTGTTAAGATAGGGAAAATTAATATGTAATACAATTTCATCTTCTCAAAAATAATTTAAACATTTTTTGTGCAGATAGTTTTGGAGATATATGTCAAACCATTTGAAAGCCATTTGAAAACCATTTGAATGTTAGCAGAACTGAGCACTAAAAAGGCTTTCTAGCTCGTGCTGAATGGCATGTTTTTTTTTTTTTAATAAAAAACATGTTTAAAATTATTTTTATATGAGTATACGAAAATGCAAGAGATAAATAATTTGATAATATCTAGGAAACCAGAGGGTTTCTTGAAATCGCATTTTGATTTATCATTTCTACGTCTCTGTATGTTAAATAGTCAAGTGCATGAACAGTCAGATCTACAAACGCCACAAATGACAAGTATAGAAAACTAGGTTTGGAATCCAGTGTACATTAATACTAACAACACTGAACATTGAAATGTTAAGGTTGAAAACTTCAATACTCCAGTTTCATGTTATCTATCACCGCTGTACTATTTAACAAAAGGCGCATTTGTACAGACTATAAGCCTAGCTCGATTTGTTGTCAAAATATTCACAAATCCCAAGCAAAGCTTAGACCCCGGCTACACGGATCCGGATACTTTGAAACCGCATACTTTTTGATGCGAATCGGCCTATTGTTCACACAAATCCAGTGAATCCGGTGACCGAAACCGCATACTTTTGAATAGGAAACGATCAACAGGAATCGTGTGGACGCAAATATTTCTATGCGGTTTCAGCCGGATCGGATTCGTGTAGAAGAGGCCTTAGAAAAATGTTATCGCTCAACAATAGAAAACACATTTGAATTTACTCTGAATTGAGGCTATTCCTGTGAAAATGTGCCTTTTGTCAAATAGTACAGCGCTGCTAAATAACATGAAACTGGTCTATATATACTAAATGTACATCTGTGCATGAATCTGCAAGAGGAGAAACCATTATATAGCAGATATCATCTTCTATAAAACGTCCATTAACAAAAAAAAAAAAAAAAAAAAAAATACATTTAACAGCGAAAAAAATTGCTTTATTTTTTAATTTATAATTGTTTAATAGTTTTTTTATGAATTAGGGAGAGAAAGTATAGCGGCTCAATTAATGTAATAGCAAATGGCGGGCACTTTAATATGGTGATAACAAAACCAAAACAACAATCAAATGGGTTTTAGCAAGGTACGCCTTGGCCGGAGCAACGAAACAAAAACATTAGATCTTTCTACTTCAAAGTAAGGAAGAAACATGTCTTTAAGCGATAAAAATGTATTTTTATGTGTAATATTTACCTTGCAGCTGAAAAATACCCACACATCTTTGAATAAAAAGAGAAACATTTGGAGCAACAAAGTCGCTACACCTTATAAAACCAGATGAACACTTACTGACATTTGGACGCTAAACTGTTGGAGTATGATTAACAGCAAACGAAAAAAATCCGATCATGAATACTAATAATAAGTATGTTATCAGTAAATTTATAAAAAAAAATTAAAAACACATCAATTTTGCCAGTCTGACTTAGACGTTTCCCTCATGTATCAACTTAATTAATATCGATCTAACTCTATATCAGATAAACTCACCAAATATTGGTACGTTGTAGACGTTTTCCTTTAGATCGTAGGCTTTCTAGTTGCTGCTGCTGTTGGATTTTAACTTCAACCTCCACAAACTGATCGGCAATCAATTTTATCGATCGTCGGTGATAGTACGTGATTTGTATCGCATAGAAAGCGTGATAAGTGTGATAAGCGTGTCAAAATCGTGATGTTTTCGTGAAGTAAGCGGCATGAGACAGCGCACTATAGGATTACTAAAGTTTATGACACACTTTCATTATTAACTGGGACACTTTGATTCGTTATTGCCGCTAGCACATTAACATATTTTATTGGACATTTAAAGTAACAGATGTAGACTCTACACCACTCATTCCGCTGTACGTCAAAGCGAATAGATATTACAAGTGTCCTTTTTTGAAAAGAAAAAATGAGATTCAACATTCCCAATTTTATGTTCGTTGTCTTGTAATCATCCAGGTGAATTCGGGAAAGGCGTATTAAAATGACTCTTTCAATTTGCTGAAAACCATGAGAAGTAAAAAAGTAAAAAATCATGTATATGGTTTTGATATAGTTATATAATAAATATTGATTTATTCGAAGCGTAATTGTTTTATATGTAGCATGACAAATGGTTTAAACATTTTTACTGGCAAATCTCACTTAATTTTAACGCTAGATTATTAAAAATGAATGATCGACAAAGAAAGAGTAACGTACTGTTCCTAGTTTTGTTTGTAACATGGTTTTTACTGTCACAAAAACCCTTGCTCTTTTTAGTTAAATATATTCGTATGTATCTTTTGAATATAATAGCGATCGGAAATGAAAGCAACGTTTCCCTAGTATTTGTAACTTTTTGTATACATCAAAAGATCTTCTTATACAAGTGTGTCTCTTTAACGATAACATTCCCATAATTTGTCTTTGAAAATATATATACCGATAATTTGTCTTTTAAAGATTTATTAAGATGAATTGTCCCTATATGATAACATGTTTATCATTTCTTATTAAAGGATCTGAGACATGTATAACGGAAGAGGGGCAGGATTAGTCTTAACTATACCGCAATATATTAGTGAGTCATCTTGATCGCTCTATATATCATATACACACTACCTTTTATCCTAGCCGACCTGGCTAGAGCTGTTTGTTTTGTTCGCGAACCTCGACTTAATTGGAACTATTATTCGCGGTCACTGAGGCGAAACTGTGAAAAGAACTCAAAAGTCAATTTTAACCGTGTTTTAAAATGTTTAATTGTTTGATTAAAATATATAGAAAATAATGTTTTATAAGTTTAACTCTCGTACTTCAAAAACTAGGTATATTTTAAAAGTTTTGAAATTGTAGTTAGAGCTCTTCATTATTTTATCGCGCGCACTTCTCTGATTTGACTGCAAGTAATATGATCTTGAATTATTAATAAGGCGCTAAAGGCGCCAAAAATTATACATTTTTTTATTTTATGAATAGCATATGTTTCACGCCTTTTACAAGAGCTTTATTAAGTTAAATTAGAAAAAAAATATCAGTTTCTTGAAAGGAAGTTTTGTTAAGAACACTTTTACGGATATTCAAGTTTGAATAAACGCCTCATTTTAACGCTATGTTACTCATCTAGAACAGCATTAGAAATAATTTTTTATCAAATGCTATATTCTTCAGTTCAAAGTAATTATATTTCACCGCTCGCCTATTAAGTTATCTCCCTAATATTCGTAGTTCTGATCAAGAAGGGGAACAATTTAATAAGCGCCGCGGCGCTTATTCGAGCTAATTACGGTACGTGTAAATGTGCATGATTCGATCAGCTATTTGTAATACGTCAATCGCAGAATTTTTAATAAAAAAATTTTTTCAAAACATTTCGATTTGAAGGTTTTTGACAACCAAATTATGTATTTAATTTAACGCAGAAACTATGGTGGAAATTCCAAAGACATTCGTCTACGTGAGATCTGTAAGCTCCTCTCTCAAGATGTTTGTTCATTTTGTTCACATTTTGTCTTTTTCCAGCAATTATTGATATTCTGTCTCTAACTAATTTAAAACACTAAATATCTTTCCTGTTTATCAGAAATGTTACACGGCGGGCACGCGCGACCCCGAAATCGGAACTTTTCGCCATTCATTTTGGTCAGCGGCCTAACCCAACAATACATAACTCGGAAATCCAAAATGGCGGCTGCTCGAAGGATAAATTACAATGTTGAGGAAGTTTTAGACCAGATTTGGAATGATAGTGACGAAGAGGAAGAGGAAGTACTTGAGAAAGAGGAGGTAGACAGGCAGAAGGAAGTTTTAGACGACTGGGTTGACACATTTGATGGAGGAGAACAGTGTGACAGCGAGTTTTTGAGGGAGAACGCTAAAATGTCACTTCTCCCTCTGGTTCGACAGGCGTTTCTCAGAACATCTACCGACGAAAGAGGTAGGTTTGATTTATTTTACTTGAACTATATTTGAAAAGATACATTTGCACTAGTTTGATAACCATTTTTAAAGATATACATAAAACAAAACAAACAAAAGAAGAAGAAAAAACAATATAAACAATTCTGCATGAATTTTGCTACAGTACAAGTTGACAACAATTATACAGGTCCACCAAATAGATTTGTGTACTGTAAATATGTACTTATAGAAAACCCAAGAGTATTTGAGTCATATTACACTATTACATAAATTATAAAACATTACTGTAAAAAAAAACATTCTTACATTAAGGGTTTTTGGTCCATATGGTAAGAAAATTCCCCTAAATTATTTATTTATTTTACCATAAGGAATTTAATCACCTCATGGACAATAACCCTTGAAATAAATATTGACTTTTTTAACAGTGATCCTTGTACAGCATGAATATTTAATTATGTTTATTTTATTTATAGATCTTCAGCAAGTTGCCCAAAATTTGAATTCACAGACTGTAAGTGTTAGAGCAGTGCTAGATCAGGAGAGTAGGTTGTGACTTAGTGGTATTTATAGAAGACTGGCTGGAAGGGTTGGTATACCCAAACCATACTATGCTGAAATTACACGAAGCATACCACATAGTGTGTTTTTATCTATGCGACAAGTGTTGAGGGACCTTAATGTTGCTGAGCCAAACTGCTATTTTGCTGGAAATAAGAAAGCAGATGTTATTTCTATCACAAATATGGAAATTGTCCACAAGTTGCTGTCATGTTTGTCTGGTCATACCATTGCTGAAGTGAAGAAGTACTTTGAACGCACTCACAGGTATGACCAGATACAACCACAGGGTAAAAGTAATAACATCAACCTCTAAGGACTTTGCTTTTGTTTACAAAAAGAAGTGTGGACAATTAATTGTACAATACTATTACGGTGAATGGAATTTTCATGGTAATGCTCAACATTTTGGCTAAAACTAACTGAAATATTTATTTGGATGAGCCCTTGAACTGTTAAATTCACTTATGTTGGCAACAATTAAAGATTGGATTAGATGATAATTTGTTATGAAAGAACAACATTTTTGAAAACTCATCCAAATATATATCTGTAGCTAGAGTGCTTGGACTGAATGTACTTGATAAACAACACAATACTGATTAGAAAAGACCCATGCAAAATTTATTTATTTCAAATTGTTTGACTATTTTAAATATTGTGTTCTCAATCCCTGGGCACTACTTGTTAGCTGGTACAAAGTTAATGTGAACAGATAAAAGAGAACAAATTTTAAAGATGCATGCTATAAATTTACAGATAGTCTTGCTCAGGTTAATTGAAATCAATACTCATTGCTTTTGTATATTCAATGCATGCATTCTTACTGATAGTTAAAAACCAAAAAAAACAGTCACAAATTTTGAGCATGCAAATATTTTATTCTGTTATATTTCTACATGTGTAAAAATTCATTAGATATGTTTATGTATTGTTTATTTCCAACTGTACACTAGTTACCACTTATTATATACATGTGTAAAAACTCATTAGATATATCATTATGGTTTGTTAATTTCAACATGTGTAGTACCACTCTTGTCTAATTAGTGATTACAACATGTGTAAAAACTCATTAGATATATCATGATGGTTTGTTAATTTCAACATGTGTAGTACCACTCTAGTCTAATTAGTAATTACAACATGTGTAAAAACTCATTAGATATATCATTATGGTTTGTTAATTTCAACATGTGGAGTACCACTCTAGTCTAATTAGTGATTACAACATGTGTAAAAACTCATTAGATATATCATTATGGTTTGTTAATTTCAACATGTGGAGTACCACTCTAGTCTAATTAGTGATTACAACATGTGTAAAAACTCATTAGATATATCATTATGGTTTGTTAATTTCAACATGTGTAGTAGAGTACAAACACTAAAAGTGTGCAACATAAATACCACTAAATACTGCTAAATTATGCAAATTCTTTTGTCCTCTATTGTTTAATCAACACTATTTAGTGGTAAATAGTACAAAGTATTGCACATTTTTAGTGTTTGTACTCTACCACTCTAGTCTAATTAGTGATTACAACATGTGTAAAAACTCATTAGATATATCATTATGGTTTGTTAATTTCAACATGTGTAGTACCACTCTAGTCTAATTAGAGATTACAACATGTGTAAAAACTCATTAGATATATTATAACAGTTTGTTAATTTCCAACATGTGCTAATAAGCACTATTACATGTACATGTGCACTAGAGTGCTGTCAATAAAACCATGAAATATGCATAGCTATTTAGCCATTTGTGCATGTAAGTACTGCTTTTTTCACTATACAGTACATGACTGTGTGATTAGCTGTAATTATGCATACCTATAGTTATGCCTATTTCACAGATTTATTGATTTGATGGCACTCTAACACATTAGAATTAGAATTACCTTTGCATAATCTTTATTACTCAATTGAGATATTTTTGAACTAGCAATACAGAGTTGTCAATAAAGAGGATTTCAAAATAATGGCATTTTTGTATGTGATTTTAAACTAAAAGAACTGCATTGACTGTGATAATAAAAATAAATACTTGCTGGTGGTAGGCACGATATTCCCTTATGTTTGGTATACGTCATGTTAATTCAAATGATAAATTTTGTTTTAGCACTCAAATACACAATCCTCAAGACAATTTGCTCCAAAGAGCACATAATTCTCATTGGAGCTACAGGCACTTCCCAGCCTATGATAATAATCCCTATAAGCCATGCACAAGCAGTGTCGTCTTTTCCACAAGGGGCACCAACTCCACCTAGGGACATAAAATTTACGAGGCTGATTATTGAACCACTTTAAATCATAAATATGACTATTATTTAAATAAAATTATGCAAGCCTATTAAAGTGTCGTTTGTTTTAAATCCCTGAAACATTCATGCATCTTGTCACTTCAATCCATATCTTCACAAAGAGTGCCATACACGTTGTGAACATTGCCAATAGGAATTTGCTTAATAAAAGGCATGAGCCTGTTATAAGGGATGAGTGTAGGCAATGAACAACCGTCAACAGCTGAAGATATGTTCTGCATACCCCCCCCCCCCCCCCCCCCCAAAACCACCACCCCCACTATAATATACAGTGTGAGAAACACATTAAAACTTAATAGGAAACCATGAAAAACAACTAGAGCGAAATAGTGATTCAATTAGTGTGATAAGCTTGTGTATGATTGTGCATTTTATGGCCTGTTTGTCTGTTTTGTTAAGCTACTGACAGTCACACGTGCGCACGGCTTGTTGCTAAGCGAAAAATCAACAATATTATTGTTCATACTATGACACGAAGGCAAAAATACTATAGAAGAGCCGAAAGCCAATAATGATAGTTAATATTCTTTATTTCACATGTCAATATATCTGTTTTGCTTCAGCTTCAAGTTAACTTGATCTGAAAGCAGATTAAAGCATTGTTTGCACGACAATCAAAATCGAAAATTATCACAACATTGTAAGAATTATTAAATCCAATCCCTTATAAAGAAAATCATATGGTTTTGCTCACCTTTTCATCAAGTTTCTGACACAAGTGTTAGTGTCTTCGCGTGTAGATCTCTCTACTTTGTCTTTATCAAGTCGTCGGTATCAGTTCAAATCCCGTTCTAATGAGTCGATGCCCCTTGACTTCATAATATGTCCTTCTCTCAACTGTTTCTTCTTCTTATTAAAGCTCGAAAGATCGAATCTCGGCATTGTTTTCGCGATAAATAAAGACCTTATCGCGCGAAATCTAAGTAGTTTATCCAAAATCTGGAGTCAACAAATTCTAGTTCAACTCACATTCTATCACAAAATCAAGAGACTTAAACTATTTAACCTTCATAAAAAAAATTTTCCCAAGGCGATAAAAGTGTATTCAGGCGAGAATAGCGAAATGTCGTTCAAACTGTGTTTTTTCAAGCAAACAGTGTCGACTTTACAGCTATATTTGTTGACAAGTTTGGTATCAAATTTAAGCTCTTTCCTTCGTCGAGCATATACGATTAGTCGATAAACCTTCGGAATAAACCGAAGGCAGTGATCGGCTCCCGAATTATACCGTCAACGGTTTTCGCTAATTCGGCACCAGTCCACCGAAAATTGAAAACGGCCAATATGGCGGCTTCGGCGATGAAACGTTCCGATTTCGGGGTCGCGCGTGCCCGCCGTGTAAAAAAGAACAAAACATTTCACAATATCGATTGATATAACGATTGAAAATTAGACGCTCGCTCAGTAATACACTTTGACTTGATTCCTGTTTACCAAAAGAATTACATTTCATTTAATGATTGTGCATGTAAAAGTCGTAAATTTCACAATTAGAAACCAAATATTTGCCTCGGTATACGACATTCGGGATTGCAGTTAATAAAAGAGCAAATATTTCAGTAAATTTAAGTAAACTTTTGCCGGAAATTAATGATATTGAGCTCACACAAAACTCAAAAGTGAATTGTTTTGTCCGTTTGTCTTGATATTAAAGTCTCTTATTTTCGGTGGTATATATTTTTTGTAAATAGAGGCTTCTACAATAGACTATATATAATTTTTCGTCTTTCGATGTTTTAGTTGGAAAAATGTGCAAAGAAATTACGTTTTCTCCATGCTTTTAGTAGTAGTATTAGTATTGAATGAAAGAAGAAATGAAAGCATTGGAAATATAACAAAGAAATGAAACTGTAACAACAGCAATAACAGAATGTTTTCAAACAGAAAATAAGAATTAATTAAAATATTATGTTTCTAAAAAGATATACTGTCAATGTCATTACTGAATGTCAACCAAAAAAGACATTCATCACGTAAAAGAAATGTCACGTGACACCACATACGTTAATTCTAACTACTCGATATATACTAGCGTTAATTGTGAACATATATTTCATAATTTTTAGTCCATGTTCACTGTTACTCATTATTTTTGTTTTTGCAGTCTCACCACACCGACTTCGAGAGTGCAATGAAGCCAGCATGGTGCGCAGGGGAGGGCTAACACTGTAACGCCGACCTCGCCGGGACAACGAGTCCCGCCTCCCAATGGAATAGAATTACATAAGAACACATGAGGAATAAGACAGAGTCACGAGCGTCCACAACACCCGCAACCCTGGTAGGGAAGAATGACAATTCACAATACACAGAACACATAACGATCGACATAACGTTGAACTTTTTTTATTTTATTTTAATTTTAATAAGGAGAGGAGAGCAAGATAGAAAGGGAGAGGGAGTGAGGAAAGACTAAACTGCGAGGATGTAAAATCCTCCCTACAGTTTAGAGAAAGGAAGTTGAGAGGATAAGAAAGAGCTAAACTGCGAGGGTGTAAAACCCTCCCTACAGCTTAGAGAAAATTGAAGGGTAGGATAGATCTAAACTGCGAGGACGTAGAGCCCTCCCTACAGTTCAGAGAAGAGAAGTGAGAGAACAGGATTTGAGCTAAACTGCGAGGGTGTGAACACCTCACCACAGTTTAAGGGATGAGTGTGAGTGGCCTGATGTTTAGCCAGGGGACCATGTTACGGTGCGGATGTCTGGGGAGAATTTCCCCAGCACATTCCAAGATCTATTGAAGAAGCGACGTCTGACTGGAGACCTAAAGCGACGTGAATAGATGCCAAGGTGGTTGTTGAGACGAGCAATTATCTTTGCGCGGACCCTGGACACGTCTGGATCAGTCCCATTGAAGCGGTAATCATTCCTCGCCAACCAAACAAAATATTTGATCAGACAGAGGAGGTAGAAGAATACTGGAGGGACAATGTCAAGCTCGTCACTGTCAAACCCAAAGAAGAGGTGTCTAAGTCTAAGGGAGGGGCTTAGCGGAGTGACTCTTAAAAAGAGAGTCTGCGCCCAAAGCAACAGTGTGGTGATGAACGAGCAGGAGAAAAAAAGGTGCTCTGAGGTCTCATTTTCGAGTCTACAGAAGCACAGAGGATCAAGATGCTGTTGAAAATGGGACAAGCGGTCGCAAGTGTACAGGATGCCATGGGCTATCCTCCAACTCACATCTCTGGCTTTTCTGTCTAGAGGCAACGAGTGGACTTGCTTCCACGTGAGGTCCCAGTAAAGATCCCCAAAGGGTTGCTGGAATTTGATTACACACTGTGGTTGTTCGGAGTAAATTCTAACAAGTATTTGGTACACGCACTTTGCGGTGGCCTCAGAGATTGGAACTGAGTTGTTGTCTTTGGACCGGAAGGCCAAGCCAAGTGATGGGGAATCGTGCCCATCAAGCATGGCCCAGGTCTTAAGTAGCGAGTCATAAAATTCTGGCAGGAGGTGAGAAGGGTAATAGGCCGGGCCAGAGAGAACGTCGTTCACTCGGGCACCCAGGCGGTGACGGAGAAAATACTTGAAAAAGAGCTTCCATTTACCAGTACCGCACTTGAAGCGGCGGATCCATAAGGCGTGTAGTGACATGGTCTTTACTTTGGGGTCAACCAAGCCAAAGCCACCCTCAGCACAGGGCAGAATGATGGATGCCCGCTTGACTAGGTTCGGTTTCCCGGACCAGAAAAAGGGAAAAATGATAGCGCGAAGGCGTTCAAGGATGGAGTCCGGCATATGCACTACGGATGCCGTATACCAGAGCCCCGACAGTCCAAGAGAGTTAAGAATCAGTGCTTTACCAGATAGAGACAGGTTTCTCTGTCTCCATGAGTGAATTATTTTGATGAGGGACTCCAACCTCCCTTCCCAATTTGGTCTGGTTAGGTCCCCATTGCCTATGGCAACGCCAAGGCAAAGGAGGAAAGAAGAAGTCCACAGGATATTGGTAGCGGTCGATACTCTACCCTTCCAACTCCCACACCAGAGACCTTTGCATTTATCGGGGTTTAATTTGGCCCCTGACGCCTTCTCGTACAGGGCATACGTGTCGAAGACCCCACGAATCTCAGAATCAGATGTGCATAGCAGAGTTGTGTCGTCTGCATATTGTGAGATCAGTGCAGTTTGGTTAGTGTAAAATATGTTGTACAGCGCACCAACCAGGTTGCGCATGTGCAAAAGAAATAAACGTGTGTTAGCCGTTAATCGTCGTAGTAATTAGTCGTTTTTTACATGGCGCCCAACGTGGGGCTGGAATTAACCCAAATTTAACGTAAATATGGCAGAAAAATCAAGTGATTTAGCAAGACTCGTACATATTCGTGGATCAAATCGTGGAGTAGTCACAAAATTCGTCAATGAAGCGGAGTTAATTCTATCGAAAGGTCGTATCGGTGACACGGATTTACATCGTCTGGAAACGTTAAGTTTAGAGCTGGATGGCAAACGAAAATTACTCGAGAGATTGGATCAAGACGTACTACAATTAGCAAGTTTAGCAGATATCGAAAGAGAAGTCGAAAAATCGTCAGAAATCAATACAAGGATATCAGACGTGACACTTCGCATGTCCCGTCTGATCACTCGTGATTGCGAAACCCCGTCACCTCGAAGGAAAGCTGGCAACCAAGGTTTATTTAATTTTTCATTTGAGCATTCTGAGTCCAGCCTCAATTCAAGTTCTTCTGGAGCGAAAGCAAAATTACCAAAGCTACAATTACCTCATTTTAAAGGCGAAGTCACAAGATGGAGTTCGTTCTGGGATTCGTTCGAGTCGTCGGTGCACAACAACATGGAAATTTCTGAGATTGATAAGTTCAATTACTTAAAATCTTTGCTAGAAGGAGAAGCTTTACGAGCTGTTCAAGGTTTACCGCTTACTTCTGCGAATTATGAATCTGCAGTCACGATTTTGAAGGATCGATACGGACGACCACAACTTGTTATTACAGCACACATGGAGGAAATTTTGAAAATACCCGAATGTCAATCAGTCGAGAAAGTTACACAGCTCAGATTCATCTTTGATCAACTCAATATTCACGTAAGAGGATTACAGGCACTTGGAGTCGATTCGTATCAATATGGAAGCTTGTTAATACCTATAATCATGTCAAAATTACCCGCCGAAATTCGTTTAATCATTACTCGTAAAACTGAAAAGGATGTCTGGCAAATCAACGAAATTTTGGAATTATTGAAGTCTGAAGTTGAAGCACGAGAAGTCAGCGTGAAAGTTAAAATCAACGAAGGTTCTGAAAATAGTTATCGTAGATTATCAAGTGAAAGGAAACCATTTAACACAACACCTCGTCAACAACCATCATACTCAACAACATCGTCATTCTTCACAAAGGCTGATACAAATAACAAGATGTCTGTCAAATGTGCATTTTGTGGCCAACAACATTACTCAGCATCGTGTGAAACAGTAAACAACGTCAGCAAGCGTAAAGAAATTCTCATTAAGGATCGTCGTTGTTTTGTTTGTTTGAAAGTAGGCCATCGAGCCAATGCCTGCACTCGTACTACAAATTGTCGGAAGTGTCGTGGTAGACATCATCAATCCGTTTGTAACCAAGATAATTATTCGTCGCTCAATAGAGCTAACACCGGTACAACAGGGTCAACTTATAACTTCTCTCAATCCGGTGAAGGGGCGAGAGGAGGGACGGTGACACAACAACAAAGTTCATTTACAGGAACTGTTAACTACAATGTCTCAGCTGAATCTAATTGTGTTTTACTTCAAACCGCCATAGCATATGCAAGATCTGATTCTGAAGTTGAACCCGTTGAAGTGAAAGTATTATTCGATAGTGGTAGTCAGCGTTCATATATTACACAAGAACTGAAAGACAAACTGAATCTTAAACCTACAAGGACTGAAACATTGAATCTCAACACATTTGGAGATAATTCATATCGACGACAAAAATGCGACCTTGTTAAACTATCATTAAGCAAGACATCAGGAAGAGAGATATCTGTAAACGCACTAACATTCCCAACCATTTGTTCGAAATTACCCATGTCTGTGGAAATACAACAGTACCCACATCTACAGAACCTAGAATTAGCAGATAATCCTAGTCACAATCACAAGCCCATTGACGTCCTGATAGGATCTGATCATTATTGGCATTTTATCAACGGTAATGTCATCAAAGGAGAAAGTGGGCCAGTAGCAGTTGAAAGTGAGTTAGGATGGATACTGTCTGGAGTAGCTGAGAACCGCAAACCTGAGAGTAGATGTATCAACACAGTAACCAATTTAATCATAGACATGTCAACAGATGCCCCAGATGATGACCTGACTAATCAATTGAAAACATTTTGGCAAACTGAAACCATAGGAATTTACGACAACATGGATGACAATTCTGATGTACCATCGAATGAAGATTTTCTAGAGATAAAACACGATGGGACAAGGTATTCTGTGAAGTTACCATGGAAACCAGACTGTAGTCAACTCCCTGATCATTATGACTTGTGCCGTAACAGGCTATTGAGCCTGCATAAACGACTTAAGAAACATTCAGAACTACATGTAGCAACAGAGTACGACTCAATAATACGAGAACAACTGAAATCAGGAATCATTGAGCAAGTTGAAAGAACCAATAAGGAACAAACTACAAACATTCACTATATGCCACATCACGCAGTCATAAGAGAAGACAGAAGTACTACAAAATTAAGAATTGTATATGACGGTTCAGCACACTTAAACGAAGATGTAGCCTCTATCAATAGCTGTTTAGAACAAGGTCCTAATCTGATGCCACTTCTTTTCGACATTTTACTACGATTTAGACAACGCCCTATCGCCATGGCAGCAGATATTGAAAAGGCCTTTTTAATGGTTGAAATTGACCCGTCAGATCGCGATGCCTTAAGATTCTTATGGTTTGTAAATGTACATGACGAAGAACCAAAGATTGTGGAATACCGATTTTGTAGACTTGTCTTCGGGTTAAAACCAAGCCCTGCCATATTAGGAGCTACGATATTACATCATCTGTCAAACTACAATGATATTGATTCTGAGACTGCGAAGACTCTGAAAGAAGATTTGTACGTCGACGATCTAACAACAGGAGCTGAAACTATGACTGAAGCAATTAATACATATAATACGTCAAAAAGAATCATGAAAGAAGGAGGATTCAACCTCAGGAAATGGGTTACGAATTCATCAGAGCTACGACAACACATTATGGAAAATGAACATTCTCTTAATACTGAACAAAACAATGTTGACAGCACCAAATCTGAACATAAAGTTTCAGAAGATGACCAATCATATACCAAGAGTACCTTGAATTCAATTGTTGCTAGCAATGACAATGTTGTTAAAGTGTTAGGTGTCCACTGGGACACACAAACCGATATGTTTCTTTATGACTTTACAGACTTAATTAACTATGCCCAATCATTGAAACCTACCAAACGTTCCTTCCTACAGCTATCTGCACGCATATTTGACCCTTTGGGACTCATAACACCATTTACTATCACCCTCAAGATACTTTTTCAGATTCTGTGCATTGATAAGCTGAGTTGGGACGAAGATCTGTCAGAAGAACTTAAATCGAAATGGCAGACACTCATCAATGGACTTAAAGAACTTAATAACCTTCGTGTACCCAGATGTTATTTTCCTGCACAGAGCCAGTGCAGACACATTGAATTTCACGGATTTTGTGACGCTAGCGTCAAAGCCTACGCAGCACTTGTTTACTTAAGAGTCGTGTATGATGACCACGTAAAGATTACTCTGTTGTGCTCAAGATCACGAGTAGCACCGTTAAAGCAACAAAGTATACCGCGTTTAGAGCTCTTGGGAGCCTTATTGCTATCTCGGTTGATGAACTCTGTTCAATCTGCATTAAAGGGAAGACTTAATGTCAATGACATTTATTACTGGACTGACTCAACGACCGTCTTATGTTGGATTCGTAACCAGAAACACTGGAAACAATACGTTCAACATAGAGTAGATGAAATCCACAAACTCACTTCAGCTGCATCATGGCGACACTGCGCTGGACAACTAAATCCTGCAGATCTCCCTTCACGAGGAATCCCGTCTTATCAACTTATCTACAGTTCACTGTGGTGGAATGGCCCTCAGTTTCTTCAACAACCGGAAGAGATGTGGCCTGTCACTAGCACCAGTTCAGTCGAGGATGACCTACATGCTACAAAAGAAACTGTGAAGGTTCCAGTACCTACTACTCATATCTTCACTAACACCCGGGGAGTGTCTTCTAATATCAATGTTGTTCAACGTGTTGACAAAGTAATGACCTGTCAGAATTACAACAACCTTAGCCGCTTGTTGAGAATAACAGCTTATGTTCTAAGATTTATCAACAACTCGAAGAAAAGAAGGAAAGACAAATTGCAAGAATCCAACAAAGTTCAAATTATACCTACAGCTGACGAAATACAGCAAGCTGAGCTGCAGTGGGTGTTGTCGATACAGTTAGACTCGTTCAGCAAAGAAATAGAAGCATTGGACAAGGTGAGTGACGTCTCTGCCTCATCTGTCCCACTCGTGCGACAATTTAATCTATTCATAGATGAATTAGGTGTCCTCAGATGTAAAGGACGATTAGACAATTCAAGTGTTTCACCTGCAACAAACAATCCAATCCTGTTACCAAACAAACATTTCTTCACAAAGCTTGTTGTCAATGAAGTTCATCACCAAGTAAATCACAGTGGACTTAGAGTCACTTTAACAACCCTTCGAGAGAAGTATTGGGTCCCACGAGGAAGAGCTCTTGTTAAGGACTTTATAAAGCACTGCATCATTTGTACCAGATACTCAGGAAAACCATTTGCAATGGAAAACCCGCCCAGTCTACCGGAGATGAGAGTTGATGATGGACCACCGTTTTCAAATACTGGAGTTGATTATGCAGGTCCACTGTATGTTAAGGACATAAACTTAAAACAGGAAGATAATACATGCAGTAAAGTTTACGTTGCACTTTTTACATGTGCTGCTACACGAGCAGTTCATCTTGAACTAGTTCCGGACTGTTCAGCCGATTCATTTTTGTTCGCATTTAGAAGATTTTCCAGTCGTAGAGGACTACCATACAGAATGATTTCAGACAATGCGAAAAACTTTAAAGCAAGTCAGAAGATAATTCAAAAGATTGCACGCTCTCAAGTTGTCCAGAGTTACCTTTCGAAGAAAGAAGTCAGATGGGACTTCATCGTGGAGAAAGCCCCTTGGTGGGGTGGCTTTTGGGAGAGGCTCATTGGAGTGACAAAGGACTGTATTAAACGAGCTGTAGGAAGAGCCCAACTGACATTTGAAGAATTACGCACAATACTTATTGAAGCTGAGGGAATTGTAAACTCCAGACCGCTGACATACATCTATGACGATACAGAGGGAATCTCCTATACATTGTCACCATCTCATCTCATTTATGGCCGCAGGATTACACCTTTGCCAAGTGGAGAACATTTTGATATCACAAGCACCAATCAAAGTCTGACAAGAAGAGCAAGATACCATAAGCAAGTTTTGCAACATTTTACTACTCAGTGGAAACGTGAATACTTAACAAGCCTCCGAGAAAATGCAAAGGTATATAACAAACGCAACAACAAAGAAATTGCTGTTGGAGATATCGTGATTCTAAAAAAGGAAGGTACAGCCCGATGTTTCTGGAAACTAGCAGTGGTCAAAAATCTCTTACCTGGAAAGGATGGCAAGGTACGTGCAGCAGAAATTCGTGTTCTCAACTCATCGACTAAAGCAAAGCCAACAACACTCAAACGACCATTACAAGCGTTAGTTCAAACAGAGGTAAAGGCTAATCTAGATGAGGAAACTCTAAATAATTCATCAAAGAGGAAACCTTGCAAATCTAAAGAGAACGAACCAGTTACTACGAAGAGTCTACGAAAGGCCGCTGTCCTTGGTGAAATGAGAAGAAGAGAAAACAAATGAACACTCAATCATACAATTGATCATATGGAACATTGAACATTTTAATCATATGGACCATTGAACGTTAATATTGTTATATTAGATTATACTGTTGATATCTGATTATGATGTTGATTCCACTAGCGGAATCAACCGGGGAGTGTAAAATATGTTGTACAGCGCACCAACCAGGTTGCGCATGTGCAAAAGAAATAAACGTGTGTTAGCCGTTAATCGTCGTAGTAATTAGTCGTTTTTTACAGTTAGAAAAAGGGAGCTGGAGGCCGCGTAGGGAAGGACAGGCTCTAAGTCTGCACGCAAGAGACTCCGCTACCAAGACATATAGCATTGCAGAGAGAGGGCATCCTTGACGGACCCCTCTCGACAGGGGGAAAGGCCGGGTGACAAACCCATTGACTAGTACCGTTGCTACCGGGCTAGTGTAAAAAAGGTGTACCCAAGACAGCAAATGGGATTCAAATCCAAGGCGGCTTAAGACCCTTAGCATGAAGGGCCATTCCACCCGATCGAATGCTTTCTCTTGATCAAGAGACAGAAGGGCCAATGGTTGGTTGGTCTCATTGGCGAAGGTTACCGCGTCCGATAGAAGTCTGATGTTTTCCCCAATGAAGCGACCAGGGACAGAACATGTCTGGTCCTCTGACACTACTTTTGATATGACGCGTCGCACACGACCAGCAATAGCACGGGATGCTATTTTATAGTCGGTGCAGAGAAGGGATATTGGGCGGTAGTTTTTGCACAGGTACCTGTGCCCTTTCTTGTGAAGGATGGTTATCACTCCCGTTCTTTGGGAATAGGACAAGGTACCTGTGCAGAAAGCATGATTGAGGACCTCGACGAGGTCAGATCCCAGCACCTCCCAGAAGGTGACGTAGAATTCTTTGGGGAGCCCATCTACCCCTGGTGTCTTGTTCGGGGCCATTCCTTGGAGTGCTGTGAGGCACTCCTCAGTTTTGAGTAGCCCCTCACACGAAAAAGATTCTTCCGGGGCCAGCACGCGTTCGAGTGACCCCAAGAAAAGATCTTGGGCAGTCAAGTCAGTTGGAATACTGGAGAAGAGATCTGAGTAATAATCACGGAAAATGTTCAGCAGCAGCGCTGTGTCTGTCACAAGGGCACCATTCGGGCCCATCATGGCATCAACAGTGGATTTGGTTCTGTTTTGTTTTTCAATGCGAAGGAAGAAGGAATTCGATTGTTCGCCTTCTTCGATCCATTGCAGCCTGGATCTAACATAGGCTGCCTTCGCATCCTCACGATCAAGAGCGGCGAGAGAGGACTTCACGCAGTTGTACTCGTGGATGCATGGCACACCACTTTCCAGGGAAGTTCGTAGAGAGTCAAGTTTCTTCTGCAGGCCTTCACGGAGAGAGGATTGTTGTTTTCTCTTTTTGAAGGAGAAGGACGTTGTTAGATCCTTTATATGTCGTTTCCCCAGATCCCACCAGAGCAGGGGCGAAGAGTAGAGGTGCCGGCGACACCTCCAACCAGCCCAAAAATCTTTAATTATCTGATGGTATTTGTCATCTTGTAAATGCGGAACGTTGAGTTTCCACAACCCGGGGCCACGCTGTGGCGCATCGGGAAAGGTGAAATCAACGGTGACGGAGTGATGGTCAGAGTGAGGACAGGGATGTATTTCGCAGCTCTTAACGGTAGACACAAAAGGGAGAGGCAGGCAGATTAAGTCAATGCGGGAGAAAGTCTGGCCATTATTTGTTGAGAAGGTATAGGATTTAGTGGTAGGGTTTAGGTGACGCCAGACATCCACAAGGCGACACTCATGCAGCAGGTTGGTGATTTCTGCAGAGCAGTCGTACGAATGGTGTAGGTATCTGGTGGAGGAGCGATCTACAGTTGTGTCAATTACTGAATTAAAGTCCCCCAGCAGGAAGATGTTCTCTGTGGGGTCCAGTAATTCCAGAAGGTCGTTAAAAAAGATCCCCTTCTCTGGGTTGTGATTGGGTGCATACAATGAGACAGCTGTAAAGTTTGTGTCATTGTATTCCAACGACAGACCAATAAGCCGTCCGTCATTGTCGGAGAAGGAATTACGAACAAGAATATTAGATGATTTCTTGAGTAGGAACGCAGTCCCAGAGGATCTGTTGGTTCCGAACGAGCCATGGGCCACAAAAACAGAATTTCTGAACCAGGAGTCAAGTTCGGTTTGAGACGTGCAATGTGTTTCTTGCAAGCAGGCAATGTCACAGCATTGACACGTCAACCAAAAAAGAAAGGCAGATCTCTTCACTGGATCACGGAGACCCTTGGTGTTGATTGTGAGGATCTTCATTTAAAACTGAGGTTATTATTTGTAATACTTTTAAACAACTTTAATGATTTACTTTAATGAATGAGTGCCAACTTTGGGCAACCGAGGGTAATAGGTTAGTTTATTTTTTTGCGCGTGCTTTTCTTGCTTGGGCTCAGAGTGGTCATGGTGTTTCCGAGCCTTTTCAGGCTCTGAGCCACAAAAAAGGGACCAGTGTGCCTGCCATGCGAAGACTTTACCGCCTCATTGTATGCGAGTTTAAGCGTCGATGCAGAGAGAGACGATTCTGAACTGGGGGTTGATATAGTAGTAGCAGCAGAGTCAGTAGAGGATTCAGCAGTGTTGTTGATTGCTGCATCAACAGCAGTCTCAACATTTGCAGTCAAGTTTGAGCTCTGATCAGAAGGAGTTGGTTGGACTAAGTCGCGGAGGGAGTCATTCGGTGTGGTCTGTGGAAAATGTGATACAAGTAGATCAGGGTCGACGTCTGCAAGTGAGTCAGTCTGGGTGGTAGAGCCTGAGAACAGGATAGGAGTGGATGGCACATCCTCGGCCATGGAGCTGACATCCGACATGGATCCAAAGAGAGTACGAAGTCCGTCAGAATTAACAAGATTTTCCACATCTGGGTCTGGTGCACGTTGATCGCGGACTGGAGCAGCAGAATCCCCATGGTCTGGGGCTGTAGCGTTGCGGTTTCGGGCAAGACCCGGGTGGACCACGTTAGGTATGTTATCAAAGACAGGAAAAGGCGGAGGAGGCACAAAGCCCAAGTCGCATATGTCTGATTTGTGATCTCTGTCACCACAGTTGCGACAGGCACGGGCGAAAGGACAGTTTCGGAAAGTGTGTCCCCACCAGTTACAGTGGTGGCAACACACAGGCTGTTTTGGATAATTTACGATGCAGGAATACGCACCGATGAAATGGAGATTCGGTAGATGGTGTGTCAGTTGCATCAGTAGACGCCGGTCGCCGGTCTCAATGCCATATTGGTCTTTGCATCTAGCTGCGCGCCTGATCACCCCAAAATGCGAGAAGTACTGCGCAACTATTTCTTCAGGGATTTCAGATGGTAGGTTGGAGATGAGGACAGAGACACCTCTGCCCTCACACTCCCGAAAAGAACATAGAATACCCTTTAGATAGACGCCCTCTATGAGGAGCTTGTCACGGAGGACCTCCTTGTTAGCCTTAAAGGTGACCCTAAAGCTCCCACCGGAAGAAGACCGTTGGATACATTGTACCGCAGAAACTGCGGCACGCCCAAGAACATTGAAAACGCTTTCGCAAAATTGGTCACGTGACACAACAATCTTTTGTTGTTTAAAATGAAAAGGTAAGACAAGCTCAATCGTCTCAGGGCGACGAATAGAAAAGTTTGCTAGGTCGACCGCCATGGCGACAGAAAAAATCCCAAACGGTCAGTGAGCCGAAGCCCTGCACGCTGGATAGTAACCTATCCCAAAAGAAAAAAAAAACTGGTTGTCTGAGAAAACTTTCAAAGCAACTTTCAACAATGATTTGACAAAAGAAAGAAGAACCTGGACTAGACCCAGAACTTGGGTCTAGACACAGGGATCCCGCAACCCCTTCGACTCGAAGACAAGCTCCAGGTCTGGGGGGAGAAGGAAAAAAGGACCCCGGGAACTTCCACCGGAGGTCTGAATCGACAACGGGAGGAAGTTTTTTGCCTTTATACTCACAACAGTGATGTCCCACACTTGTGTCTTTTGGTTGTTTGATTTGATCCTTAATAACCACAGGTAGCCCAAAACAGAGTGCCTGACGGCGATCGCAACAGATACTACACTTGATCTTAGCCAAAAGGCCGAGAAGCGATCACATTGAATGGGCATGCGCGAGTTGACCCTACTCCCCACTGGGAATAAGAACAATAAGATTAGCATAACAATAAACCTGCCCTGAAAGACTAGGATTTTTCAATTGTTTAAATCGAGTGACGCTTAGTTAGTCTACGTATAGGAATTGCCATTTATAGCTTAGGGGCTGGTTCTCTCCTCCCTTCGGACGAGCTGGGTGTGGGGAACGGAGAGCGCGTGAGTTTTTTTTTTTTTTTAATTTTTTCTTTTCTTTTTTTATTGATTGATTGATTGATTGATTGATTGATTGATGAATATGCAACCCTTTGGTGACAGCCCTGTTAAAACTCGGTGGCATTCCACCGATGACTTCGAAAATTTTAGCTTTCTTGGTTTGAGAGTCAGGGCTTTATTATTTAATTGACTGTGTTATGTGGTAAGTTCGGCAACATTTGACACTTAATTGATCATCTGAGATCCAAAAATGTGAAATTTACTGTCCTTTGTGTTAAGGTGAACGTTAAAGTGTGCGTTTTTGCGCTATAGAACAACCACCGTAAACGTTATTTTTCATCTTTAAATTGAGTGCAAAAAATATCATTCAAAAAACAAAACTCGGCATTCTCAGAACACGTCAGACCCAGCTTTTTTGATTTCTTAACTTTTTATGATCCAACACCTTTTACGAGATGCACAACAGCCGTTTCTTCTAGACTCCTTCCGCAAAAACTCGTTTCTCCATTTAATAACGAAAAGCATTATGGGTAATTATGCAAATTTTCGACAGCACATGGACCAGATCCCAATTCTTTACATATTTTTTATAAGTGCTACCTGTCTAGGTACTCTTTCCTAGTGTTGATACTGCATCCATGCATTTCAAACGCAAGATCGAGCAATAATCAACACTTGGAAGTATCATTCAGTAGTATTAAATACAAAGTGATACATGCATAAGACTTACGTGCCATCCGAAGCATAAAACAAGCACCCCCTACAACGTGTGGGTTGTCTTGCATGAAACTCGCTTGCAATGCGATATCACATTGAACGGGCATGCGCGAGTTGACCCTACTCCCCACTGGGAATAAGAACAATAAGATTAGCATAACAATAAACCTGCCCTGAAAGACTAGGATTGTTCAATTGTTTAAATCGAGTGACGCTTAGTTAGTCTACGTATAGGAATTGCCATTTATAGCTTAGGGGCTGGTTCTCTCCTCCCTTCGGACGAGCTGCGTGTGGGGAACGGAGAGCGCGTGAGTTTTTTTTTTTTTTTTTAATTTTTTCTTTTCTTTTTTTATTGATTGATTGATTGATTGATTGATTGATTGATGAATATGCAACCCTTTGGTGACAGCCCTGTTAAAACTCGGTGGCATTCCACCGATGACTTCGAAAATTTTAGCTTTCTTGGTTTGAGAGTCAGGGCTTTATTATTTAATTGACTGTGTTATGTGGTAAGTTCGGCAACATTTGACACTTAATTGATCATCTGAGATCCAAAAATGTGAAATTTACTGTCCTTTGTGTTAAGGTGAACGTTAAAGTGTGCGTTTTTGTGCTATAGAACAACCACCGTAAACGTTATTTTTCATCTTTAAATTGAGTGCAAAAAATATCATTCAAAAATCAAAACTCGGCATTCTCAGAACACGTCAGACCCAGCTTTTTTGATTTCTTAACTTTTTATGTTCCAACACCTTCTACGAGATGCACAACAGCCGTTTCTTCTAGACTCCTTCCGCAAAAACTCGTTTCTCCATTTAATAACGAAAAGCATTATGGGTAATTATGCAAATTTTCGACAGCACATGGACCAGATCCCAATTCTTTACATATTTTTTATAAGTGCTACCTGTCTAGGTACTCTTTCCTAGTGTTCATACTGTATCCATGCATTTCAAACGCAAGATCGAGCAATAATCAACACTTGGAAGTATCATTCAGTAGTATTAAATACAAAGTGATACATGCATAAGACTTACGTGCCATCCGAAGCATAAAACAAGCACCCCCTACAACGTGTGGGTTGTCTTGCATGAAACTCGCTTGCAATGCGATATCACATTGAATAGGCATGCGCGAGTTGACCCTACTCCCCACTGGGAATAAGAACAATAAGATTAGCATAACAATAAACCTGCCCTGAAAGACTAGGATTTTTCAATTGTTTAAATCGAGTGACGCTTAGTTAGTCTACGTATAGGAATTGCCATTTATAGCTTAGGGGCTGGTTCTCTCCTCCCTTCGGACGAGCTGGGTGTGGGGAACGGAGAGCGCGTGAGTTTTTTTTTTTTTTTAATTTTTTCTTTTCTTTTTTTATTGATTGATTGATTGATTGATTGATTGATTGATGAATATGCAACCCTTTGGTGACAGCCCTGTTAAAACTCGGTGGCATTCCACCGATGACTTCGAAAATTTTAGCTTTCTTGGTTTGAGAGTCAGGGCTTTATTATTTAATTGACTGTGTTATGTGGTAAGTTCGGCAACATTTGACACTTAATTGATCATCTGAGATCCAAAAATGTGAAATTTACTGTCCTTTGTGTTAAGGTGAACGTTAAAGTGTGCGTTTCTGTGCTATAGAACAACCACCGTAAACGTTATTTTTCATCTTTAAATTGAGTGCAAAAAATATCATTCAAAAAACAAAACTCGGCATTCTCAGAACACGTCAGACCCAGCTTTTTTGATTTCTTAACTTTTTATGATCCAACACCTTCTACGAGATGCACAACAGCCGTTTCTTCTAGACTCCTTCCGCAAAAACTCGTTTCTCCATTTAATAACGAAAAGCATTATGGGTAATTATGCAAATTTTCGACAGCACATGGACCAGATCCCAATTCTTTACATATTTTTTATAAGTGCTACCTGTCTAGGTACTCTTTCCTAGTGTTCATACTGTATCCATGCATTTCAAACGCAAGATCGAGCAATAATCAACACTTGGAAGTATCATTCAGTAGTATTAAATACAAAGTGATACATGCATAAGACTTACGTGCCATCCGAAGCATAAAACAAGCACCCCCTACAACGTGTGGGTTGTCTTGCATGAAACTCGCTTGCAATGCGATATCACATTGAATGGGCATGCGCGAGTTGACCCTACTCCCCACTGGGAATAAGAACAATAAGATTAGCATAACAATAAACCTGCCCTGAAAGACTAGGATTTTTCAATTGTTTAAATCGAGTGACGCTTAGTTAGTCTACGTATAGGAATTGCCATTTATAGCCTAGGGGCTGGTTCTCTCCTCCCTTCGGACGAGCTGGGTGTGGGGAACGGAGAGCGCGTGAGTTTTTTTTTTTTTAAATTTTTTCTTTTCTTTTTTTATTGATTGATTGATTGATTGATTGATTGATTGATGAATATGCAACCCTTTGGTGACAGCCCTGTTAAAACTCGGTGGCATTCCACCGATGACTTCGAAAATTTTAGCTTTCTTGGTTTGAGAGTCAGGGCTTTATTATTTAATTGACTGTGTTATGTGGTAAGTTCGGCAACATTTGACACTTAATTGATCATCTGAGATCCAAAAATGTGAAATTTACTGTCCTTTGTGTTAAGGTGAACGTTAAAGTGTGCGTTTTTGTGCTATAGAACAACCACCGTAAACGTTATTTTTCATCTTTAAATTGAGTGCAAAAAATATCATTCAAAAAACAAAACTCGGCATTCTCAGAACACGTCAGACCCAGCTTTTTTGATTTCTTAACTTTTTATGATCCAACACCTTCTACGAGATGCACAACAGCCGTTTCTTCTAGACTCCTTCCGCAAAAACTCGTTTCTCCATTTAATAACGAAAAGCATTATGGGTAATTATGCAAATTTTCGACAGCACATGGACCAGATCCCAATTCTTTACATATTTTTTATAAGTGCTACCTGTCTAGGTACTCTTTCCTAGTGTTGATACTGTATCCATGCATTTCAAACGCAAGATCGAGCAATAATCAACACTTGGAAGTATCATTCAGTAGTATTAAATACAAAGTGATACATGCATAAGACTTACGTGCCATCCGAAGCATAAAACAAGCACCCCCTACAACGTGTGGGTTGTCTTGGATGAAACTCGCTTGCAATGCGATATCACATTGAATGGGCATGCGCGAGTTGACCCTACTCCCCACTGGGAATAAGAACAATAAGATTAGCATAACAATAAACCTGCCCTGAAAGACTAGGATTGTTCAATTGTTTAAATCGAGTGACGCTTAGTTAGTCTACGTATAGGAATTGCCATTTATAGCTTAGGGGCTGGTTCTCTCCTCCCTTCGGACGAGCTGCGTGTGGGGAACGGAGAGCGCGTGAGTTTTTTTTTTTTTTTTTAATTTTTTCTTTTCTTTTTTTATTGATTGATTGATTGATTGATTGATTGATTGATTGATTGATTGATTGATTTATGAATATGCAACCCTTTGGTGACAGCCCTGTTAAAACTCGGTGGCATTCCACCGATGACTTCGAAAATTTTAGCTTTCTTGGTTTGAGAGTCAGGGCTTTATTATTTAATTGACTGTATTATGTGGTAAGTTCGGCAACATTTGACACTTAATTGATCATCTGAGATCCAAAAATGTGAAATTTACTGTCCTTTGTGTTAAGGTGAACGTTAAAGTGTGCGTTTTTGCGCTATAGAACAACCACCGTAAACGTTATTTTTCATCTCTAAATTGAGTGCAAAAAATATCATTCAAAAAACAAAACTCGGCATTCTCAGAACACGTCAGACCCAGCTTTTTTGATTTCTTAACTTTTTATGATCCAACACCTTCTACGAGATGCACAACAGCCGTTTCTTCTAGACTCCTTCCGCAAAAACTCGTTTCTCCATTTAATAACGAAAAGCATTATGGGTAATTATGCAAATTTTCGACAGCACATGGACCAGATCCCAATTCTTTACATATTTTTTATAAGTGCTACCTGTCTAGGTACTCTTTCCTAGTGTTGATACTGTATCCATGCATTTCAAACGCAAGATCGAGCAATAATCAACACTTGGAAGTATCATTCAGTAGTATTACAGCGCAACGCGTAAAAGTATGGCCACTGATAATGTATTCGCATACTTCTGTCTCGCAATCGATCCAATCAGCGACAAGATAACACAATCCTACAACGCTGATTGGATCGATGGTGAGACAGAAGTATGCGAATACATTATCAGTGACCATACTTTTACGCGTTGCGCTGTAAATACAAAGTGATACATGCATAAGACTTACGTGCCATCCGAAGCATAAAACAAGCACCCCCTACAACGTGTGGGTTGTCTTGGATGAAACTCGCTTGCAATGCGATATCACATTGAATGGGCATGCGCGAGTTGACCCTACTCCCCACTGGGAATAAGAACAATAAGATTAACATAACAATAAACCTGCCCTGAAAGACTAGGATTGTTCAATTGTTTAAATCGAGTGACGCTTAGTTAGTCTACGTATAGGAATTGCCATTTATAGCTTAGGGGCTGGTTCTCTCCTCCCTTCGGACGAGCTGGGTGTGGGGAACGGAGAGCGCGTGAGTTTTTTTTTATTTTTAATTTTTTCTTTTCTTTTTTTATTGATTGATTGATTGATTGATTGATTGATTGATTGATTGATTGATTGATTGATTGATTGATTGATTGATTGATTTATGAATATGCAACCCTTTGGTGACAGCCCTGTTAAAACTCGGTGGCATTCCACCGATGACTTCGAAAATTTTAGCTTTCTTGGTTTGAGAGTCAGGGCTTTATTATTTAATTGACTGTATTATGTGGTAAGTTCGGCAACATTTGACACTTAATTGATCATCTGAGATCCAAAAATGTGAAATTTACTGTCCTTTGTGTTAAGGTGAACGTTAAAGTGTGCGTTTTTGCGCTATAGAACAACCACCGTAAACGTTATTTTTCATCTCTAAATTGAGTGCAAAAAATATCATTCAAAAAACAAAACTCGGCATTCTCGGAACACGTCAGACCCAGCTTTTTTGATTTCTTAACTTTTTATGATCCAACACCTTCTACGAGATGCACAACAGCCGTTTCTTCTAGACTCCTTCCGCAAAAACTCGTTTCTCCATTTAATAACGAAAAGCATTATGGGTAATTATGCAAATTTTCGACAGCACATGGACCAGATCCCAATTCTTTACATATTTTTTATAAGTGCTACCTGTCTAGGTACTCTTTCCTAGTGTTCATACTGTATCCATGCATTTCAAACGCAAGATCGAGCAATAATCAACACTTGGAAGTATCATTCAGTAGTATTAAATACAAAGTGATACATGCATAAGACTTACGTGCCATCCGAAGCATAAAACAAGCACCCCCTACAACGTGTGGGTTGTCTTGGATGAAATTCGCTTGCAATGCGATATCACATTGAATGGGCATGCGCGAGTTGACCCTACTCCCCACTGGGAATAAGAACAATAAGATTAGCATAACAATAAACCTGCCCTGAAAGACTAGGATTGTTCAATTGTTTAAATCGAGTGACGCTTAGTTAGTCTACGTATAGGAATTGCCATTTATAGCTTAGGGGCTGGTTCTCTCCTCCCTTCGGACGAGCTGCGTGTGGGGAACGGAGAGCGCGTGAGTTTTTTTTAAAATTTTTTCTTTTCTTTTTTTATTGATTTATTGATTGATTGATTGATTGATTGATTGATTGATTGATTGATTGATTGATTGATTGATGAATATGCAACCCTTTGGTGACAGCCCTGTTAAAACTCGGTGGCATTCCACCGATGACTTCGAAAATTTTAGCTTTCTTGGTTTGAGAGTCAGGGCTTTATTATTTAATTGACTGTATTATGTGGTAAGTTCGGCAACATTTGACACTTAATTGATCATCTGAGATCCAAAAATGTGAAATTTACTGTCCTTTGTGTTAAGGTGAACGTTAAAGTGTGCGTTTTTGCGCTATAGAACAACCACCGTAAACGTTATTTTTCATCTCTAAATTGAGTGCAAAAAATATCATTCAAAAAACAAAACTCGGCATTCTCAGAACACGTCAGACCCAGCTTTTTTGATTTCTTAACTTTTTATGATCCAACACCTTCTACGAGATGCACAACAGCCGTTTCTTCTAGACTCCTTCCGCAAAAACTCGTTTCTCCATTTAATAACGAAAAGCATTATGGGTAATTATGCAAATTTTCGACAGCACATGGACCAGATCCCAATTCTTTACATATTTTTTATAAGTGCTACCTGTCTAGGTACTCTTTCCTAGTGTTCATACTGTATCCATGCATTTCAAACGCAAGATCGAGCAATAATCAACACTTGGAAGTATCATTCAGTAGTATTAAATACAAAGTGATACATGCATAAGACTTACGTGCCATCCGAAGCATAAAACAAGCACCCCCTACAACGTGTGGGTTGTCTTGGATGAAATTCGCTTGCAATGCGATATCACATTGAATGGGCATGCGCGAGTTGACCCTACTCCCCACTGGGAATAAGAACAATAAGATTAGCATAACAATAAACCTGCCCTGAAAGACTAGGATTGTTCAATTGTTTAAATCGAGTGACGCTTAGTTAGTCTACGTATAGGAATTGCCATTTATAGCTTAGGGGCTGGTTCTCTCCTCCCTTCGGACGAGCTGCGTGTGGGGAACGGAGAGCGCGTGAGTTTTTTTTTTTTTTTTTAATTTTTTCTTTTCTTTTTTTATTGATTGATTGATTGATTGATTGATTGATTGATTGATTGATTTATGAATATGCAACCCTTTGGTGACAGCCCTGTTAAAACTCGGTGGCATTCCACCGATGACTTCGAAAATTTTAGCTTTCTTGGTTTGAGAGTCAGGGCTTTATTATTTAATTGACTGTATTATGTGGTAAGTTCGGCAACATTTGACACTTAATTGATCATCTGAGATCCAAAAATGTGAAATTTACTGTCCTTTGTGTTAAGGTGAACGTTAAAGTGTGCGTTTTTGCGCTATAGAACAACCACCGTAAACGTTATTTTTCATCTCTAAATTGAGTGCAAAAAATATCATTCAAAAAACAAAACTCGGCATTCTCAGAACACGTCAGACCCAGCTTTTTTGATTTCTTAACTTTTTATGATCCAACACCTTCTACGAGATGCACAACAGCCGTTTCTTCTAGACTCCTTCCGCAAAAACTCGTTTCTCCATTTAATAACGAAAAGCATTATGGGTAATTATGCAAATTTTCGACAGCACATGGACCAGATCCCAATTCTTTACATATTTTTTATAAGTGCTACCTGTCTAGGTACTCTTTCCTAGTGTTGATACTGTATCCATGCATTTCAAACGCAAGATCGAGCAATAATCAACACTTGGAAGTATCATTCAGTAGTATTAAATACAAAGTGATACATGCATAAGACTTACGTGCCATCCGAAGCATAAAACAAGCACCCCCTACAACGTGTGGGTTGTCTTGGATGAAACTCGCTTGCAATGCGATATCACATTGAATGGGCATGCGCGAGTTGACCCTACTCCCCACTGGGAATAAGAACAATAAGATTAGCATAACAATAAACCTGCCCTGAAAGACTAGGATTGTTCAATTGTTTAAATCGAGTGACGCTTAGTTAGTCTACGTATAGGAATTGCCATTTATAGCTTAGGGGCTGGTTCTCTCCTCCCTTCGGACGAGCTGCGTGTGGGGAACGGAGAGCGCGTGAGTTTTTTTTTTTTTTTTTAATTTTTTCTTTTCTTTTTTTATTGATTGATTGATTGATTGATTGATTGATTGATTGATTGATTGATTGATTGATTGATTGATTGATGAATATGCAACCCTTTGGTGACAGCCCTGTTAAAACTCGGTGGCATTCCACCGATGACTTCGAAAATTTTAGCTTTCTTGGTTTGAGAGTCAGGGCTTTATTATTTAATTGACTGTATTATGTGGTAAGTTCGGCAACATTTGACACTTAATTGATCATCTGAGATCCAAAAATGTGAAATTTACTGTCCTTTGTGTTAAGGTGAACGTTAAAGTGTGCGTTTTTGCGCTATAGAACAACCACCGTAAACGTTATTTTTCATCTCTAAATTGAGTGCAAAAAATATCATTCAAAAAACAAAACTCGGCATTCTCAGAACACGTCAGACCCAGCTTTTTTGATTTCTTAACTTTTTATGATCCAACACCTTCTACGAGATGCACAACAGCCGTTTCTTCTAGACTCCTTCCGCAAAAACTCGTTTCTCCATTTAATAACGAAAAGCATTATGGGTAATTATGCAAATTTTCGACAGCACATGGACCAGATCCCAATTCTTTACATATTTTTTATAAGTGCTACCTGTCTAGGTACTCTTTCCTAGTGTTCATACTGTATCCATGCATTTCAAACGCAAGATCGAGCAATAATCAACACTTGGAAGTATCATTCAGTAGTATTAAATACAAAGTGATACATGCATAAGACTTACGTGCCATCCGAAGCATAAAACAAGCACCCCCTACAACGTGTGGGTTGTCTTGGATGAAATTCGCTTGCAATGCGATATCACATTGAATGGGCATGCGCGAGTTGACCCTACTCCCCACTGGGAATAAGAACAATAAGATTAGCATAACAATAAACCTGCCCTGAAAGACTAGGATTGTTCAATTGTTTAAATCGAGTGACGCTTAGTTAGTCTACGTATAAGAATTGCCATTTATAGCTTAGGGGCTGGTTCTCTCCTCCCTTCGGACGAGCTGCGTGTGGGGAACGGAGAGCGCGTGAGTTTTTTTTTTTTTTTTTAATTTTTTCTTTTCTTTGTTTATTGATTGATTGATTGATTGATTGATTGATTGATTGATTGATTTATGAATATGCAACCCTTTGGTGACAGCCCTGTTAAAACTCGGTGGCATTCCACCGATGACTTCGAAAATTTTAGCTTTCTTGGTTTGAGAGTCAGGGCTTTATTATTTAATTGACTGTATTATGTGGTAAGTTCGGCAACATTTGACACTTAATTGATCATCTGAGATCCAAAAATGTGAAATTTACTGTCCTTTGTGTTAAGGTGAACGTTAAAGTGTGCGTTTTTGCGCTATAGAACAACCACCGTAAACGTTATTTTTCATCTCTAAATTGAGTGCAAAAAATATCATTCAAAAAACAAAACTCGGCATTCTCAGAACACGTCAGACCCAGCTTTTTTGATTTCTTAACTTTTTATGATCCAACACCTTCTACGAGATGCACAACAGCCGTTTCTTCTAGACTCCTTCCGCAAAAACTCGTTTCTCCATTTAATAACGAAAAGCATTATGGGTAATTATGCAAATTTTCGACAGCACATGGACCAGATCCCAATTCTTTACATATTTTTTATAAGTGCTACCTGTCTAGGTACTCTTTCCTAGTGTTCATACTGTATCCATGCATTTCAAACGCAAGATCGAGCAATAATCAACACTTGGAAGTATCATTCAGTAGTATTAAATACAAAGTGATACATGCATAAGACTTACGTGCCATCCGAAGCATAAAACAAGCACCCCCTACAACGTGTGGGTTGTCTTGGATGAAACTCGCTTGCAATGCGATATCACATTGAATGGGCATGCGCGAGTTGACCCTACTCCCCACTGGGAATAAGAACAATAAGATTAGCATAACAATAAACCTGCCCTGAAAGACTAGGATTGTTCAATTGTTTAAATCGAGTGACGCTTAGTTAGTCTACGTATAGGAATTGCCATTTATAGCTTAGGGGCTGGTTCTCTCCTCCCTTCGGACGAGCTGCGTGTGGGGAACGGAGAGCGCGTGAGTTTTTTTTTTTTTTTTTAATTTTTTCTTTTCTTTTTTTATTGATTGATTGATTGATTGATTGATTGATTGATTGATTGATTGATTGATTTATGAATATGCAACCCTTTGGTGACAGCCCTGTTAAAACTCGGTGGCATTCCACCGATGACTTCGAAAATTTTAGCTTTCTTGGTTTGAGAGTCAGGGCTTTATTATTTAATTGACTGTATTATGTGGTAAGTTCGGCAACATTTGACACTTAATTGATCATCTGAGATCCAAAAATGTGAAATTTACTGTCCTTTGTGTTAAGGTGAACGTTAAAGTGTGCGTTTTTGCGCTATAGAACAACCACCGTAAACGTTATTTTTCATCTCTAAATTGAGTGCAAAAAATATCATTCAAAAAACAAAACTCGGCATTCTCAGAACACGTCAGACCCAGCTTTTTTGATTTCTTAACTTTTTATGATCCAACACCTTCTACGAGATGCACAACAGCCGTTTCTTCTAGACTCCTTCCGCAAAAACTCGTTTCTCCATTTAATAACGAAAAGCATTATGGGTAATTATGCAAATTTTCGACAGCACATGGACCAGATCCCAATTCTTTACATATTTTTTATAAGTGCTACCTGTCTAGGTACTCTTTCCTAGTGTTGATACTGCATCCATGCATTTCAAACGCAAGATCGAGCAATAATCAACACTTGGAAGTATCATTCAGTAGTATTAAATACAAAGTGATACATGCATAAGACTTACGTGCCATCCGAAGCATAAAACAAGCACCCCCTACAACGTGTGGGTTGTCTTGCATGAAACTCGCTTGCAATGCGATATCACATTGAACGGGCATGCGCGAGTTGACCCTACTCCCCACTGGGAATAAGAACAATAAGATTAGCATAACAATAAACCTGCCCTGAAAGACTAGGATTGTTCAATTGTTTAAATCGAGTGACGCTTAGTTAGTCTACGTATAGGAATTGCCATTTATAGCTTAGGGGCTGGTTCTCTCCTCCCTTCGGACGAGCTGCGTGTGGGGAACGGAGAGCGCGTGAGTTTTTTTTTTTTTTTTTAATTTTTTCTTTTCTTTTTTTATTGATTGATTGATTGATTGATTGATTGATTGATGAATATGCAACCCTTTGGTGACAGCCCTGTTAAAACTCGGTGGCATTCCACCAAATGACTTCGAAAATTTTAGCTTTCTTGGTTTGAGAGTCAGGGCTTTATTATTTAATTGACTGTGTTATGTGGTAAGTTCGGCAACATTTGACACTTAATTGATCATCTGAGATCCAAAAATGTGAAATTTACTGTCCTTTGTGTTAAGGTGAACGTTAAAGTGTGCGTTTTTGTGCTATAGAACAACCACCGTAAACGTTATTTTTCATCTTTAAATTGAGTGCAAAAAATATCATTCAAAAATCAAAACTCGGCATTCTCAGAACACGTCAGACCCAGCTTTTTTGATTTCTTAACTTTTTATGATCCAACACCTTCTACGAGATGCACAACAGCCGTTTCTTCTAGACTCCTTCCGCAAAAACTCGTTTCTCCATTTAATAACGAAAAGCATTATGGGTAATTATGCAAATTTTCGACAGCACATGGACCAGATCCCAATTCTTTACATATTTTTTATAAGTGCTACCTGTCTAGGTACTCTTTCCTAGTGTTCATACTGTATCCATGCATTTCAAACGCAAGATCGAGCAATAATCAACACTTGGAAGTATCATTCAGTAGTATTAAATACAAAGTGATACATGCATAAGACTTACGTGCCATCCGAAGCATAAAACAAGCACCCCCTACAACGTGTGGGTTGTCTTGGATGAAATTCGCTTGCAATGCGATATCACATTGAATGGGCATGCGCGAGTTGACCCTACTCCCCACTGGGAATAAGAACAATAAGATTAGCATAACAATAAACCTGCCCTGAAAGACTAGGATTGTTCAATTGTTTAAATCGAGTGACGCTTAGTTAGTCTACGTATAAGAATTGCCATTTATAGCTTAGGGGCTGGTTCTCTCCTCCCTTCGGACGAGCTGCGTGTGGGGAACGGAGAGCGCGTGAGTTTTTTTTTTTTTTTTTAATTTTTTCTTTTCTTTTTTTATTGATTGATTGATTGATTGATTGATTGATTGATTGATTGATTGATTGATTGATTGATTGATTTATGAATATGCAACCCTTTGGTGACAGCCCTGTTAAAACTCGGTGGCATTCCACCGATGACTTCGAAAATTTTAGCTTTCTTGGTTTGAGAGTCAGGGCTTTATTATTTAATTGACTGTATTATGTGGTAAGTTCGGCAACATTTGACACTTAATTGATCATCTGAGATCCAAAAATGTGAAATTTACTGTCCTTTGTGTTAAGGTGAACGTTAAAGTGTGCGTTTTTGCGCTATAGAACAACCACCGTAAACGTTATTTTTCATCTCTAAATTGAGTGCAAAAAATATCATTCAAAAAACAAAACTCGGCATTCTCAGAACACGTCAGACCCAGCTTTTTTGATTTCTTAACTTTTTATGATCCAACACCTTCTACGAGATGCACAACAGCCGTTTCTTCTAGACTCCTTCCGCAAAAACTCGTTTCTCCATTTAATAACGAAAAGCATTATGGGTAATTATGCAAATTTTCGACAGCACATGGACCAGATCCCAATTCTTTACATATTTTTTATAAGTGCTACCTGTCTAGGTACTCTTTCCTAGTGTTCATACTGTATCCATGCATTTCAAACGCAAGATCGAGCAATAATCAACACTTGGAAGTATCATTCAGTAGTATTAAATACAAAGTGATACATGCATAAGACTTACGTGCCATCCGAAGCATAAAACAAGCACCCCCTACAACGTGTGGGTTGTCTTGGATGAAACTCGCTTGCAATGCGATATCACATTGAATGGGCATGCGCGAGTTGACCCTACTCCCCACTGGGAATAAGAACAATAAGATTAGCATAACAATAAACCTGCCCTGAAAGACTAGGATTGTTCAATTGTTTAAATCGAGTGACGCTTAGTTAGTCTACGTATAGGAATTGCCATTTATAGCTTAGGGGCTGGTTCTCTCCTCCCTTCGGACGAGCTGCGTGTGGGGAACGGAGAGCGCGTGAGTTTTTTTTTTTTTTTTTAATTTTTTCTTTTCTTTTTTTATTGATTGATTGATTGATTGATTGATTGATTGATTGATTGATTGATTGATTTATGAATATGCAACCCTTTGGTGACAGCCCTGTTAAAACTCGGTGGCATTCCACCGATGACTTCGAAAATTTTAGCTTTCTTGGTTTGAGAGTCAGGGCTTTATTATTTAATTGACTGTATTATGTGGTAAGTTCGGCAACATTTGACACTTAATTGATCATCTGAGATCCAAAAATGTGAAATTTACTGTCCTTTGTGTTAAGGTGAACGTTAAAGTGTGCGTTTTTGCGCTATAGAACAACCACCGTAAACGTTATTTTTCATCTCTAAATTGAGTGCAAAAAATATCATTCAAAAAACAAAACTCGGCATTCTCAGAACACGTCAGACCCAGCTTTTTTGATTTCTTAACTTTTTATGATCCAACACCTTCTACGAGATGCACAACAGCCGTTTCTTCTAGACTCCTTCCGCAAAAACTCGTTTCTCCATTTAATAACGAAAAGCATTATGGGTAATTATGCAAATTTTCGACAGCACATGGACCAGATCCCAATTCTTTACATATTTTTTATAAGTACTACCTGTCTAGGTACTCTTTCCTAGTGTTCATACTGTATCCATGCATTTCAAACGCAAGATCGAGCAATAATCAACACTTGGAAGTATCATTCAGTAGTATTAAATACAAAGTGATACATGCATAAGACTTACGTGCCATCCGAAGCATAAAACAAGCACCCCCTACAACGTGTGGGTTGTCTTGGATGAAACTCGCTTGCAATGCGATATCACATTGAATGGGCATGCGCGAGTTGACCCTACTCCCCACTGGGAATAAGAACAATAAGATTAGCATAACAATAAACCTGCCCTGAAAGACTAGGATTGTTCAATTGTTTAAATCGAGTGACGCTTAGTTAGTCTACGTATAGGAATTGCCATTTATAGCTTAGGGGCTGGTTCTCTCCTCCCTTCGGACGAGCTGCGTGTGGGGAACGGAGAGCGCGTGAGTTTTTTTTTTTTTTTTAAATTTTTTCTTTTCTTTTTTTATTGATTGATTGATTGATTGATTGATTGATTGATTGATTGATTGATTGATTGATTGATTTATGAATATGCAACCCTTTGGTGACAGCCCTGTTAAAACTCGGTGGCATTCCACCGATGACTTCGAAAATTTTAGCTTTCTTGGTTTGAGAGTCAGGGCTTTATTATTTAATTGACTGTATTATGTGGTAAGTTCGGCAACATTTGACACTTAATTGATCATCTGAGATCCAAAAATGTGAAATTTACTGTCCTTTGTGTTAAGGTGAACGTTAAAGTGTGCGTTTTTGCGCTATAGAACAACCACCGTAAACGTTATTTTTCATCTCTAAATTGAGTGCAAAAAATATCATTCAAAAAACAAAACTCGGCATTCTCAGAACACGTCAGACCCAGCTTTTTTGATTTCTTAACTTTTTATGATCCAACACCTTCTACGAGATGCACAACAGCCGTTTCTTCTAGACTCCTTCCGCAAAAACTCGTTTCTCCATTTAATAACGAAAAGCATTATGGGTAATTATGCAAATTTTCGACAGCACATGGACCAGATCCCAATTCTTTACATATTTTTTATAAGTGCTACCTGTCTAGGTACTCTTTCCTAGTGTTCATACTGTATCCATGCATTTCAAACGCAAGATCGAGCAATAATCAACACTTGGAAGTATCATTCAGTAGTATTAAATACAAAGTGATACATGCATAAGACTTACGTGCCATCCGAAGCATAAAACAAGCACCCCCTACAACGTGTGGGTTGTCTTGGATGAAACTCGCTTGCAATGCGATATCACATTGAATGGGCATGCGCGAGTTGACCCTACTCCCCACTGGGAATAAGAACAATAAGATTAGCATAACAATAAACCTGCCCTGAAAGACTAGGATTGTTCAATTGTTTAAATCGAGTGACGCTTAGTTAGTCTACGTATAGGAATTGCCATTTATAGCTTAGGGGCTGGTTCTCTCCTCCCTTCGGACGAGCTGCGTGTGGGGAACGGAGAGCGCGTGAGTTTTTTTTTTTTTTTTTAATTTTTTCTTTTCTTTTTTTATTGATTGATTGATTGATTGATTGATTGATTGATTGATTGATTGATTGATTGATTGATTGATGAATATGCAACCCTTTGGTGACAGCCCTGTTAAAACTCGGTGGCATTCCACCGATGACTTCGAAAATTTTAGCTTTCTTGGTTTGAGAGTCAGGGCTTTATTATTTAATTGACTGTATTATGTGGTAAGTTCGGCAACATTTGACACTTAATTGATCATCTGAGATCCAAAAATGTGAAATTTACTGTCCTTTGTGTTAAGGTGAACGTTAAAGTGTGCGTTTTTGCGCTATAGAACAACCACCGTAAACGTTATTTTTCATCTCTAAATTGAGTGCAAAAAATATCATTCAAAAAACAAAACTCGGCATTCTCAGAACACGTCAGACCCAGCTTTTTTGATTTCTTAACTTTTTATGATCCAACACCTTCTACGAGATGCACAACAGCCGTTTCTTCTAGACTCCTTCCGCAAAAACTCGTTTCTCCATTTAATAACGAAAAGCATTATGGGTAATTATGCAAATTTTCGACAGCACATGGACCAGATCCCAATTCTTTACATATTTTTTATAAGTGCTACCTGTCTAGGTACTCTTTCCTAGTGTTCATACTGTATCCATGCATTTCAAACGCAAGATCGAGCAATAATCAACACTTGGAAGTATCATTCAGTAGTATTAAATACAAAGTGATACATGCATAAGACTTACGTGCCATCCGAAGCATAAAACAAGCACCCCCTACAACGTGTGGGTTGTCTTGGATGAAACTCGCTTGCAATGCGATATCACATTGAATGGGCATGCGCGAGTTGACCCTACTCCCCACTGGGAATAAGAACAATAAGATTAGCATAACAATAAACCTGCCCTGAAAGACTAGGATTGTTCAATTGTTTAAATCGAGTGACGCTTAGTTAGTCTACGTATAGGAATTGCCATTTATAGCTTAGGGGCTGGTTCTCTCCTCCCTTCGGACGAGCTGCGTGTGGGGAACGGAGAGCGCGTGAGTTTTTTTTTTTTTTTTTAATTTTTTCTTTTCTTTTTTTATTGATTGATTGATTGATTGATTGATTGATTGATTGATTGATTGATTGATTGATGAATATGCAACCCTTTGGTGACAGCCCTGTTAAAACTCGGTGGCATTCCACCGATGACTTCGAAAATTTTAGCTTTCTTGGTTTGAGAGTCAGGGCTTTATTATTTAATTGACTGTATTATGTGGTAAGTTCGGCAACATTTGACACTTAATTGATCATCTGAGATCCAAAAATGTGAAATTTACTGTCCTTTGTGTTAAGGTGAACGTTAAAGTGTGCGTTTTTGCGCTATAGAACAACCACCGTAAACGTTATTTTTCATCTCTAAATTGAGTGCAAAAAATATCATTCAAAAAACAAAACTCGGCATTCTCAGAACACGTCAGACCCAGCTTTTTTGATTTCTTAACTTTTTATGATCCAACACCTTCTACGAGATGCACAACAGCCGTTTCTTCTAGACTCCTTCCGCAAAAACTCGTTTCTCCATTTAATAACGAAAAGCATTATGGGTAATTATGCAAATTTTCGACAGCACATGGACCAGATCCCAATTCTTTACATATTTTTTATAAGTGCTACCTGTCTAGGTACTCTTTCCTAGTGTTCATACTGTATCCATGCATTTCAAACGCAAGATCGAGCAATAATCAACACTTGGAAGTATCATTCAGTAGTATTAAATACAAAGTGATACATGCATAAGACTTACGTGCCATCCGAAGCATAAAACAAGCACCCCCTACAACGTGTGGGTTGTCTTGGATGAAACTCGCTTGCAATGCGATATCACATTGAATGGGCATGCGCGAGTTGACCCTACTCCCCACTGGGAATAAGAACAATAAGATTAGCATAACAATAAACCTGCCCTGAAAGACTAGGATTGTTCAATTGTTTAAATCGAGTGACGCTTAGTTAGTCTACGTATAGGAATTGCCATTTATAGCTTAGGGGCTGGTTCTCTCCTCCCTTCGGACGAGCTGCGTGTGGGGAACGGAGAGCGCGTGAGTTTTTTTTTTTTTTTTTAATTTTTTCTTTTCTTTTTTTATTGATTGATTGATTGATTGATTGATTGATTGATTGATTGATTGATTGATTGATTGATTGATTGATTGATTGATGAATATGCAACCCTTTGGTGACAGCCCTGTTAAAACTCGGTGGCATTCCACCGATGACTTCGAAAATTTTAGCTTTCTTGGTTTGAGAGTCAGGGCTTTATTATTTAATTGACTGTATTATGTGGTAAGTTCGGCAACATTTGACACTTAATTGATCATCTGAGATCCAAAAATGTGAAATTTACTGTCCTTTGTGTTAAGGTGAACGTTAAAGTGTGCGTTTTTGCGCTATAGAACAACCACCGTAAACGTTATTTTTCATCTCTAAATTGAGTGCAAAAAATATCATTCAAAAAACAAAACTCGGCATTCTCAGAACACGTCAGACCCAGCTTTTTTGATTTCTTAACTTTTTATGATCCAACACCTTCTACGAGATGCACAACAGCCGTTTCTTCTAGACTCCTTCCGCAAAAACTCGTTTCTCCATTTAATAACGAAAAGCATTATGGGTAATTATGCAAATTTTCGACAGCACATGGACCAGATCCCAATTCTTTACATATTTTTTATAAGTGCTACCTGTCTAGGTACTCTTTCCTAGTGTTCATACTGTATCCATGCATTTCAAACGCAAGATCGAGCAATAATCAACACTTGGAAGTATCATTCAGTAGTATTAAATACAAAGTGATACATGCATAAGACTTACGTGCCATCCGAAGCATAAAACAAGCACCCCCTACAACGTGTGGGTTGTCTTGGATGAAACTCGCTTGCAATGCGATATCACATTGAATGGGCATGCGCGAGTTGACCCTGCTCCCCACTGGGAATAAGAACAATAAGATTAGCATAACAATAAACCTGCCCTGAAAGACTAGGATTGTTCAATTGTTTAAATCGAGTGACGCTTAGTTAGTCTACGTATAGGAATTGCCATTTATAGCTTAGGGGCTGGTTCTCTCCTCCCTTCGGACGAGCTGCGTGTGGGGAACGGAGAGCGCGTGAGTTTTTTTTTTTTTTTTTAATTTTTTCTTTTCTTTTTTTATTGATTGATTGATTGATTGATTGATTGATTGATTGATTGATTGATTGATTGATTGATTGATTGATGAATATGCAACCCTTTGGTGACAGCCCTGTTAAAACTCGGTGGCATTCCACCGATGACTTCGAAAATTTTAGCTTTCTTGGTTTGAGAGTCAGGGCTTTATTATTTAATTGACTGTATTATGTGGTAAGTTCGGCAACATTTGACACTTAATTGATCATCTGAGATCCAAAAATGTGAAATTTACTGTCCTTTGTGTTAAGGTGAACGTTAAAGTGTGCGTTTTTGCGCTATAGAACAACCACCGTAAACGTTATTTTTCATCTCTAAATTGAGTGCAAAAAATATCATTCAAAAAACAAAACTCGGCATTCTCAGAACACGTCAGACCCAGCTTTTTTGATTTCTTAACTTTTTATGATCCAACACCTTCTACGAGATGCACAACAGCCGTTTCTTCTAGACTCCTTCCGCAAAAACTCGTTTCTCCATTTAATAACGAAAAGCATTATGGGTAATTATGCAAATTTTCGACAGCACATGGACCAGATCCCAATTCTTTACATATTTTTTATAAGTGCTACCTGTCTAGGTACTCTTTCCTAGTGTTCATACTGTATCCATGCATTTCAAACGCAAGATCGAGCAATAATCAACACTTGGAAGTATCATTCAGTAGTATTAAATACAAAGTGATACATGCATAAGACTTACGTGCCATCCGAAGCATAAAACAAGCACCCCCTACAACGTGTGGGTTGTCTTGGATGAAACTCGCTTGCAATGCGATATCACATTGAATGGGCATGCGCGAGTTGACCCTGCTCCCCACTGGGAATAAGAACAATAAGATTAGCATAACAATAAACCTGCCCTGAAAGACTAGGATTGTTCAATTGTTTAAATCGAGTGACGCTTAGTTAGTCTACGTATAGGAATTGCCATTTATAGCTTAGGGGCTGGTTCTCTCCTCCCTTCGGACGAGCTGCGTGTGGGGAACGGAGAGCGCGTGAGTTTTTTTTTTTTTTTTTTAATTTTTTCTTTTCTTTTTTTATTGATTGATTGATTGATTGATTGATTGATTGATTGATTGATTGATTTATGAATATGCAACCCTTTGGTGACAGCCCTGTTAAAACTCGGTGGCATTCCACCGATGACTTCGAAAATTTTAGCTTTCTTGGTTTGAGAGTCAGGGCTTTATTATTTAATTGACTGTATTATGTGGTAAGTTCGGCAACATTTGACACTTAATTGATCATCTGAGATCCAAAAATGTGAAATTTACTGTCCTTTGTGTTAAGGTGAACGTTAAAGTGTGCGTTTTTGCGCTATAGAACAACCACCGTAAACGTTATTTTTCATCTCTAAATTGAGTGCAAAAAATATCATTCAAAAAACAAAACTCGGCATTCTCAGAACACGTCAGACCCAGCTTTTTTGATTTCTTAACTTTTTATGATCCAACACCTTCTACGAGATGCACAACAGCCGTTTCTTCTAGACTCCTTCCGCAAAAACTCGTTTCTCCATTTAATAACGAAAAGCATTATGGGTAATTATGCAAATTTTCGACAGCACATGGACCAGATCCCAATTCTTTACATATTATACTCTTTTCACTTCTGAACGAGTATAAAGCATTTAATAGCTAAACTGCATTATATAATAACTACAGGACAACAAATTAGGTGGTGGGCATCTTTTTATTCATGTCTGATAGAAGAAAGCAATTACAGGAATAACTACATACTGGATATTACAATTAAAGTTCATGTTTTAATTAACTGCGGCGAACAGGAGTACACTATTAAATCTGCATGTCTTCCCGATTAATAGGCACTTGTGCTCGGCAACAAGGCTGAATCCATATGTGATAAAGATTTCATTAATCCATACATTATGATTTGAATGAAATGGCCTTCAATTAAAAAATTTACGTTTAACAGCACAAGAGTACTTCAGAGAGATGCCTTCAAGTGATTATTGCTTCATATCACTGTCCTTATATACTCCCGCATACGGAATTACCCTGGGGAACTCTGAAAACCATTAAGCCCGCCTCCACTACTATGCAACACCCAGTGGTATACATTCCGTAACGCTACTAAATACATTTTTTTATAAGTGCTACCTGTCTAGGTACTCTTTCCTAGTGTTCATACTGTATCCATGCATTTCAAACGCAAGATCGAGCAATAATCAACACTTGGAAGTATCATTCAGTAGTATTAAATACAAAGTGATACATGCATAAGACTTACGTGCCATCCGAAGCATAAAACAAGCACCCCCTACAACGTGTGGGTTGTCTTGGATGAAACTCGCTTGCAATGCGATATCACATTGAATGGGCATGCGCGAGTTGACCCTGCTCCCCACTGGGAATAAGAACAATAAGATTAGCATAACAATAAACCTGCCCTGAAAGACTAGGATTGTTCAATTGTTTAAATCGAGTGACGCTTAGTTAGTCTACGTATAGGAATTGCCATTTATAGCTTAGGGGCTGGTTCTCTCCTCCCTTCGGACGAGCTGCGTGTGGGGAACGGAGAGCGCGTGAGTTTTTTTTTTTTTTTTTAATTTTTTCTTTTCTTTTTTTATTGATTGATTGATTGATTGATTGATTGATTGATTGATTTATGAATATGCAACCCTTTGGTGACAGCCCTGTTAAAACTCGGTGGCATTCCACCGATGACTTCGAAAATTTTAGCTTTCTTGGTTTGAGAGTCAGGGCTTTATTATTTAATTGACTGTATTATGTGGTAAGTTCGGCAACATTTGACACTTAATTGATCATCTGAGATCCAAAAATGTGAAATTTACTGTCCTTTGTGTTAAGGTGAACGTTAAAGTGTGCGTTTTTGCGCTATAGAACAACCACCGTAAACGTTATTTTTCATCTCTAAATTGAGTGCAAAAAATATCATTCAAAAAACAAAACTCGGCATTCTCAGAACACGTCAGACCCAGCTTTTTTGATTTCTTAACTTTTTATGATCCAACACCTTCTACGAGATGCACAACAGCCGTTTCTTCTAGACTCCTTCCGCAAAAACTCGTTTCTCCATTTAATAACGAAAAGCATTATGGGTAATTATGCAAATTTTCGACAGCACATGGACCAGATCCCAATTCTTTACATATTTTTTATAAGTGCTACCTGTCTAGGTACTCTTTCCTAGTGTTCATACTGTATCCATGCATTTCAAACGCAAGATCGAGCAATAATCAACACTTGGAAGTATCATTCAGTAGTATTAAATACAAAGTGATACATGCATAAGACTTACGTGCCATCCGAAGCATAAAACAAGCACCCCCTACAACGTGTGGGTTGTCTTGGATGAAACTCGCTTGCAATGCGATATCACATTGAATGGGCATGCGCGAGTTGACCCTGCTCCCCACTGGGAATAAGAACAATAAGATTAGCATAACAATAAACCTGCCCTGAAAGACTAGGATTGTTCAATTGTTTAAATCGAGTGACGCTTAGTTAGTCTACGTATAGGAATTGCCATTTATAGCTTAGGGGCTGGTTCTCTCCTCCCTTCGGACGAGCTGCGTGTGGGGAACGGAGAGCGCGTGAGTTTTTTTTTTTTTTTTTAATTTTTTCTTTTCTTTTTTTATTGATTGATTGATTGATTGATTGATTGATTGATTGATTTATGAATATGCAACCCTTTGGTGACAGCCCTGTTAAAACTCGGTGGCATTCCACCGATGACTTCGAAAATTTTAGCTTTCTTGGTTTGAGAGTCAGGGCTTTATTATTTAATTGACTGTATTATGTGGTAAGTTCGGCAACATTTGACACTTAATTGATCATCTGAGATCCAAAAATGTGAAATTTACTGTCCTTTGTGTTAAGGTGAACGTTAAAGTGTGCGTTTTTGCGCTATAGAACAACCACCGTAAACGTTATTTTTCATCTCTAAATTGAGTGCAAAAAATATCATTCAAAAAACAAAACTCGGCATTCTCAGAACACGTCAGACCCAGCTTTTTTGATTTCTTAACTTTTGATGATCCAACACCTTCTACGAGATGCACAACAGCCGTTTCTTCTAGACTCCTTCCGCAAAAACTCGTTTCTCCATTTAATAACGAAAAGCATTATGGGTAATTATGCAAATTTTCGACAGCACATGGACCAGATCCCAATTCTTTACATATTTTTTATAAGTGCTACCTGTCTAGGTACTCTTTCCTAGTGTTCATACTGTATCCATGCATTTCAAACGCAAGATCGAGCAATAATCAACACTTGGAAGTATCATTCAGTAGTATTAAATACAAAGTGATACATGCATAAGACTTACGTGCCATCCGAAGCATAAAACAAGCACCCCCTACAACGTGTGGGTTGTCTTGGATGAAACTCGCTTGCAATGCGATATCACATTGAATGGGCATGCGCGAGTTGACCCTACTCCCCACTGGGAATAAGAACAATAAGATTAGCATAACAATAAACCTGCCCTGAAAGACTAGGATTGTTCAATTGTTTAAATCGAGTGACGCTTAGTTAGTCTACGTATAGGAATTGCCATTTATAGCTTAGGGGCTGGTTCTCTCCTCCCTTCGGACGAGCTGCGTGTGGGGAACGGAGAGCGCGTGAGTTTTTTTTTTTTTTTTTAATTTTTTCTTTTCTTTTTTTATTGATTGATTGATTGATTGATTGATTGATTGATTGATTGATTGATTGATTGATTGATTGATGAATATGCAACCCTTTGGTGACAGCCCTGTTAAAACTCGGTGGCATTCCACCGATGACTTCGAAAATTTTAGCTTTCTTGGTTTGAGAGTCAGGGCTTTATTATTTAATTGACTGTATTATGTGGTAAGTTCGGCAACATTTGACACTTAATTGATCATCTGAGATCCAAAAATGTGAAATTTACTGTCCTTTGTGTTAAGGTGAACGTTAAAGTGTGCGTTTTTGCGCTATAGAACAACCACCGTAAACGTTATTTTTCATCTCTAAATTGAGTGCAAAAAATATCATTCAAAAAACAAAACTCGGCATTCTCAGAACACGTCAGACCCAGCTTTTTTGATTTCTTAACTTTTTATGATCCAACACCTTCTACGAGATGCACAACAGCCGTTTCTTCTAGACTCCTTCCGCAAAAACTCGTTTCTCCATTTAATAACGAAAAGCATTATGGGTAATTATGCAAATTTTCGACAGCACATGGACCAGATCCCAATTCTTTACATATTTTTTATAAGTGCTACCTGTCTAGGTACTCTTTCCTAGTGTTCATACTGTATCCATGCATTTCAAACGCAAGATCGAGCAATAATCAACACTTGGAAGTATCATTCAGTAGTATTAAATACAAAGTGATACATGCATAAGACTTACGTGCCATCCGAAGCATAAAACAAGCACCCCCTACAACGTGTGGGTTGTCTTGGATGAAACTCGCTTGCAATGCGATATCACATTGAATGGGCATGCGCGAGTTGACCCTGCTCCCCACTGGGAATAAGAACAATAAGATTAGCATAACAATAAACCTGCCCTGAAAGACTAGGATTGTTCAATTGTTTAAATCGAGTGACGCTTAGTTAGTCTACGTATAGGAATTGCCATTTATAGCTTAGGGGCTGGTTCTCTCCTCCCTTCGGACGAGCTGCGTGTGGGGAACGGAGAGCGCGTGAGTTTTTTTTTTTTTTTTTAATTTTTTCTTTTCTTTTTTTATTGATTGATTGATTGATTGATTGATTGATTGATTGATTGATTGATTGATTTATGAATATGCAACCCTTTGGTGACAGCCCTGTTAAAACTCGGTGGCATTCCACCGATGACTTCGAAAATTTTAGCTTTCTTGGTTTGAGAGTCAGGGCTTTATTATTTAATTGACTGTATTATGTGGTAAGTTCGGCAACATTTGACACTTAATTGATCATCTGAGATCCAAAAATGTGAAATTTACTGTCCTTTGTGTTAAGGTGAACGTTAAAGTGTGCGTTTTTGCGCTATAGAACAACCACCGTAAACGTTATTTTTCATCTCTAAATTGAGTGCAAAAAATATCATTCAAAAAACAAAACTCGGCATTCTCAGAACACGTCAGACCCAGCTTTTTTGATTTCTTAACTTTTTATGATCCAACACCTTCTACGAGATGCACAACAGCCGTTTCTTCTAGACTCCTTCCGCAAAAACTCGTTTCTCCATTTAATAACGAAAAGCATTATGGGTAATTATGCAAATTTTCGACAGCACATGGACCAGATCCCAATTCTTTACATATTTTTTATAAGTGCTACCTGTCTAGGTACTCTTTCCTAGTGTTCATACTGTATCCATGCATTTCAAACGCAAGATCGAGCAATAATCAACACTTGGAAGTATCATTCAGTAGTATTAAATACAAAGTGATACATGCATAAGACTTACGTGCCATCCGAAGCATAAAACAAGCACCCCCTACAACGTGTGGGTTGTCTTGGATGAAACTCGCTTGCAATGCGATATCACATTGAATGGGCATGCGCGAGTTGACCCTACTCCCCACTGGGAATAAGAACAATAAGATTAGCATAACAATAAACCTGCCCTGAAAGACTAGGATTGTTCAATTGTTTAAATCGAGTGACGCTTAGTTAGTCTACGTATAGGAATTGCCATTTATAGCTTAGGGGCTGGTTCTCTCCTCCCTTCGGACGAGCTGCGTGTGGGGAACGGAGAGCGCGTGAGTTTTTTTTTTTTTTTTTAATTTTTTCTTTTCTTTTTTTATTGATTGATTGATTGATTGATTGATTGATTGATTGATTGATTGATTGATTGATTGATTGATTGATGAATATGCAACCCTTTGGTGACAGCCCTGTTAAAACTCGGTGGCATTCCACCGATGACTTCGAAAATTTTAGCTTTCTTGGTTTGAGAGTCAGGGCTTTATTATTTAATTGACTGTATTATGTGGTAAGTTCGGCAACATTTGACACTTAATTGATCATCTGAGATCCAAAAATGTGAAATTTACTGTCCTTTGTGTTAAGGTGAACGTTAAAGTGTGCGTTTTTGCGCTATAGAACAACCACCGTAAACGTTATTTTTCATCTCTAAATTGAGTGCAAAAAATATCATTCAAAAAACAAAACTCGGCATTCTCAGAACACGTCAGACCCAGCTTTTTTGATTTCTTAACTTTTTATGATCCAACACCTTCTACGAGATGCACAACAGCCGTTTCTTCTAGACTCCTTCCGCAAAAACTCGTTTCTCCATTTAATAACGAAAAGCATTATGGGTAATTATGCAAATTTTCGACAGCACATGGACCAGATCCCAATTCTTTACATATTTTTTATAAGTGCTACCTGTCTAGGTACTCTTTCCTAGTGTTCATTTTTTTTTTTTTTTTGAGATGTTTTTATTCAAAAACATGTAGAATTTTATGTACATCAACTAAGCTATTTACATCAACTATATATCATCGTGGCTCTACATTTACATATTCAATAATTACTATATTTTCAATATTTACATGTGGTAAGTTAGTCACTATGTAATCTTATTTGTTTCTTAGTTTCATTTTAATCTATTATGCAATTCCTTGTAGATACTGTGACGTTCAGCACTTATTCAACTGTGAACTTTCTATTGTAATCAATTATTATACTTTAGCTACGTGATCACTTATGTACATAATCACTTGTTGTACTAAGTATTTCTGGCCTTATTCTATTTCGTAGCTTATATATCCTGTGGTTTATTCTTATGACCGCTTAATTTACTTTGTATATCAGTGTGTGTTTTTATAGACAATCACTTACGCGTACTGTTTAAATTTTTTAAAGTCATCATTATAGCACTTCGCTACCAGCTGAATACACATATTCACTATTTTTAGCTACAAGCTAACGCACTGGAGTTTCATGCTATTTTGATACTTCATTTCACGCTTTTGTATTATAGCAGTCTTGTGACCACTTACTTACTTTGTATATCAGTACGTTTTTTTTTTATAGACAATCACTTACGCGTACTGTTTAGAACTTTGAATCATCCTTATAGCACTTCGCTCCCAGCTGAATACCATGTATTCACTTTTTTTAGCTACAAAGCTAACGCGCTAGAGTTTCATGCTATTTTGATACTTCATTTCACACTTTTGTATTATAGCAGTCGCAAAAAGACACAAAAACATTAGATCAGCTAAAGCGTGCTAAAATATCACCCACCCCCCAAGTTTTGCAAAACATGACATCAGAGAGACGTACACGGTCAATTAAAATTCTCTCTCTGATATCATGACGACACAGACGGATGACATCACGGTAGGAAACAACACTACGATCAAAAGTCGCACGGTTACGAAACACCCAAATAGCTTTCAGCATACATTCAATAACAAAAACAATTATCGTGTCCTCCCTACGATTCCTTGCAAAGGAACAAAAGAAAACATTTTTAACGTCAATACAAAACTCTCTTGGCAAAATGCTTCTTAGTACAAACACCACCCAACCCCAAGCTTTTTTCACTCTAGGACACTCTAAAAAACAATGCACACTCGTTTCTGGTTTACTACACACCGCACACCCTGTCTCTACAATATTATGTCCCCAGTCTTTCAACGTCACTCTAACTTTCGTCACACCCTGAACTATTCTCCATCTCACTTCTCTCACAGTTGTAATCGCCATAGATTTTTTAAAGGCACCCCACACATTTCCCCAATTCACACCCCTCGCTCTATTACACCACATTCTCTCGCACCTTGGCTTAACATACACTTTACTAACCATAAGCAAATACAGCGCACGTACAGTCACATCAGCTTTTACATCAAAACATCTAAGATCCTCTAATACTTTCACATGATAATCTGGTATCACACCGGACGAAGGCAACAAATTCGTACTCAGACACAATAAATCTTTTACACATTTAGCGACACGATTACCCACCAAATACCTCATATAGCAGAAATCCATGCACTGCTCACGGCGCAACATAGACAAAACGTTCACCACATGTAAGGCTCTAATACGCAAGCTGAAGTCCACCATGCCTAAACCCCCCTCCTTTATTGGCAACAAACATGTCTCTCGACGAATTAGCTCTACTTTACCCCCCCAGACAAAGCCCCAAATCAGCTTGTTTACCGTCTTCACAATGTCACTAGGAACAGACAACACTCTCGCCCCATACTCTAATTTCGCTAGCCCCAAAACCTTCACTATTAGAACCCTACCCCAGATTGATAATTTCCTACCCGACCACCTATTTAAAACCCCTTTCAGCTTATCTACTTTTCCCACCCAATTCTCATCCCTTACTTCATCCCCAAACCAAATCCCCAGAATTTTCATTTTGACCACCCACTTAATCCCACAAGGTTTATCCACTCTACTCTTGAAACTCCCAACCCACATTGCTTCCGATTTACCCCTATTCAGTCTTGCCCCAGTACCCCTCCCAAAAAAGTCCACCATATCCAAGACCCTCCCCACCGACGAAGCATCTCTCAGCAGCAGAGTTGCATCATCCGCGTACTGTACTATTTTCGATTCCCTCCCACCCGACCCAGGTATAAGAAATCCCCTCACCCCCTCAGCCGCTCGGATGTTGCATGCTAAGACCTCTGCCACCAACACATAGAGCATTGGTGACAGAGGGCAACCCTGTCTTATCCCTTTCCCCAAAACAATATTCCCCGTTAACGCACCATTACAGATCACTCTTGCACTCGCCCCCTCGTACAACACTCTCATCCACCCCCGAAAGGAATCCCCAAATCCAAAACACTCTAGCACTCTATTCAAAAAACCCCTGTCCACCCGATCAAACGCTTTCTCTTGATCGAGTGAAAGTACTACTCCCCCCTGCCCTAATCTCTCAATGTCACACAGCATATCACGCACAAAATTTAAATTTTCAAAAATGGACCTCCCCGGTATCCCACACGTTTGGTCGCTCTCTGTCACTTCTCCCATCACACCACTCAACCTCCCCCCCAGAGCTTTCGCAACAATCTTATAGTCAACATTAAGAAGGGAGATAGGCCGCCAGTTACGTAGGTCAGACCTATCACCCTTCTTAAATAGTAACCTAACTACACTCCTCACCATACCCTCCGGAAAAAACCCTTTGTCATAACTCTTATTTGCAACTTTAACTAAAAAAGGTAGTAACAAATCTTCAAACTGCTTATAAAACTCCAAGGACAACCCATCCTCCCCCGGTGTTTTCCCCATACTCATCCCTTTTACTGCCTTTTCCATTTCTCCCACACTTATCAGACCCTCACACTTTTCACACGACTCACTCTCTAAACCCCTTTCTATCTTTGTAAGCAATTCATTCTGTACACTCCTCTCCGTGCTTTCCTCTTTATACAGTTCCTTATAAAATCGCTCAATAATCCCAAGTTTCCCTCTCTGCTCTCCATCTTCTGCACCGTTCTCGTCTATCAAAACATCAATCTCATTCCTTGTCCCATGCTCTCTAATAAGGCTGAAAAAATACCTGGTAGGTTTCTCTCCCTCCTCTATCCATTTAACCCTGCTTCTTATTTTCACCCCTTCAAAATCACTTTCCACAATTTGTTTCAGACGACATTCTAACCTCTCGATTTGCGTATTGACATCCTGTCCGTTGCTAAGCATTCTTTTTAATGTTATAATCTCCTTTGTTATTACGTTTTTTTTTAGTCTTTTCATTCTCGCTCTGTTCTTACTAATCTTTATAATACGTTTTTTCATACGATTCTTTAAGTCACTCCACTCCTCCCATTCACTCCCCACACTTAACTCTAGTTCAATTTCTAACCACTCCCTCATCTCTCTAACAAAGAATTGATCATTTAATAAGTCACAGTTGAATTTCCATAACCCACCCCCCCTTGCCTGTCCTCCTCCTTGCAACGTAAATTTAACCCCATCGTGGTCGGATACACCCAACGGCTCAACAAAAAGAGATGAGAATTTGCCCATCAACCCCCGCGAAAAGTATACCCTATCTAACCTTGATCCCACCCCCTGACCGAACCACGTAAAATGTGACGCACCCCCATAGAGATGTATCCACCCATCAACTAGGTCAAGGTCAGACAAAAGATACCCTAACTCCTTCGAGCCCTCCCTATTTGCACCGGACACACACGACGAATCAACATTACGGGACACACAATTAAAATCGCCAGCCATGATTAACAGCGTATTTGGAAAAACATATTGATACAATTTACTAAAAAATACTTTACGTTCACGTAAATCAACTGGAGCGTACACACAAAGAAAGGTATAGCGCGTCCCTCCCCATTCAACCAAAACACTCATTACCCTCCCCTCTGTGTCACGCAACTCATCAATCACTCTTATGTTCTTTCGTTTTTTAAAAACAATACCCACCCCCGCACGCCTCGCCCCTCCAAAACTCCAAAACCCAAACCCGCCCCATTCATTTTGAAAGCGTTCAGCCTTCACCATACAATCAACATGCGATTCTTGTACGAACAAAACATCCCACCGAGACAATGCAGACGCAACAATACCACATTTACGGGGCGAACCAATCCCACGGACATTAATGCTAATACACTTTAAGGACATGAATTTGCATAAGGACTTTTACAACCACACAACAAAGGGTACGATACAAGGAACATGAAAGAACTATACAATACATACACAATACAACGTAAAACAGCGCAAAAATTAGCATATTTACCTAGCATGGACAATCTAACGTTTTGGAATCTTTTTTTCCGCTATTGCTTTAGGATCAGTATTTTCGTCGTTTTTCCTTTTAGGGCTGACCGTTGTCCATGGCATTTCAGTGTCATCGTTTAGAAAGCCTGCAATAGAGAATGAAACACCCCCTGCCCCAAACACCCGCTCAGTACCCTCGTTTAAAACCTCAACAGTTTCATGTCCTATTTCACCCTGAGCTATAGAGTTTGAGTCTTCTTGTTGTTCTGTTTCTTGTTGTTCTGTTTCTTGTTGTTCTGTTTCTTGTTGTTCTGTTTCTTGTTGTTCTGTTTCTTGTTGTTCTGTTTCTTCTTGTTCTGTTTCTTCTTGTTCTGTTTCTTCTTGTTCTGTTTCTTCTTGTTCTGGTTCTTCTTGTGTGGATATTTCTTCTACATTTGTCTCCAGTCGCGTTGGCGAAGCTGGGCTTGCAATTTCTTGGTCCTTGTCGTGTGCGTTCGCCAAACCCGCGTAGTAGTCATCTTCTTGACTTTGGCATCTTTGCTCCGAATGCCCAACCTCCCTGCAGTATTGGCACACCAAATTCTCGTCACATTCATTTGCCATATGTCCGATTCCTTTACAGTTATAACACTTTACATATGGACAGTTTTTCAGTAGATGGTATGTCGAAGCACAGTTGCGGCACGTTTTAGTTTGACCATAGTGGTACACTCGACATTCAAATCCCTCTATCTTCAGGTAGGATGGGATGGGCCTACGTATCGCCATTGAGACTGTTCTTGTTCCATTGTCGACAGTAGGGTAACCGATAATTTTGTCGTTTCTGACTTTGTACACGTGGCCAAATTCGCTCATGTACGCTTTTAGCTCGTTATTGTGTACTTCATATGGTACTTGATATACTTTGACAAACACCATTCCCCCATCAGCCGGAGTGATGATTACCGGTCCCCCATTAACAATTATCGTCTGCAAATTCAGAACATCTTCGGCTATCACATGCGTCTTGAAGGTAATTAAAGTCGTTTTGTCCCCAGCATCTTGTACGCATACAATATTACCGCTCGGTATTTCCTCCAAGGCTTCGAAAGCGTCGAGAATCTCACTCGGACTCGCGTAGCATTGGGCCACACGCACAGTATTCGGTCTTTTACGTCTCAAGTTCACCATTTCGATCACAATCTGTTCAAATCCAAAGATAAGAACAGATACTACTCTTTGCTAGTGTTGATACTGCATCCATGCATTTCAAACGCAAGATCGAGCAATAATCAACACTTGGAAGTATCATTCAGTAGTATTAAATACAAAGTGATACATGCATAAGACTTACGTGCCATCCGAAGCATAAAACAAGCACCCCCTACAACGTGTGGGTTGTCTTGGATGAAACTCGCTTGCAATGCGATATCACATTGAATGGGCATGCGCGAGTTGACCCTGCTCCCCACTGGGAATAAGAACAATAAGATTAGCATAACAATAAACCTGCCCTGAAAGACTAGGATTGTTCAATTGTTTAAATCGAGTGACGCTTAGTTAGTCTACGTATAGGAATTGCCATTTATAGCTTAGGGGCTGGTTCTCTCCTCCCTTCGGACGAGCTGCGTGTGGGGAACGGAGAGCGCGTGAGTTTTTTTTTTTTTTTTTAATTTTTTCTTTTCTTTTTTTATTGATTGATTGATTGATTGATTGATTGATTGATTGATTGATTGATTGATTTATGAATATGCAACCCTTTGGTGACAGCCCTGTTAAAACTCGGTGGCATTCCACCGATGACTTCGAAAATTTTAGCTTTCTTGGTTTGAGAGTCAGGGCTTTATTATTTAATTGACTGTATTATGTGGTAAGTTCGGCAACATTTGACACTTAATTGATCATCTGAGATCCAAAAATGTGAAATTTACTGTCCTTTGTGTTAAGGTGAACGTTAAAGTGTGCGTTTTTGCGCTATAGAACAACCACCGTAAACGTTATTTTTCATCTCTAAATTGAGTGCAAAAAATATCATTCAAAAAACAAAACTCGGCATTCTCAGAACACGTCAGACCCAGCTTTTTTGATTTCTTAACTTTTTATGATCCAACACCTTCTACGAGATGCACAACAGCCGTTTCTTCTAGACTCCTTCCGCAAAAACTCGTTTCTCCATTTAATAACGAAAAGCATTATGGGTAATTATGCAAATTTTCGACAGCACATGGACCAGATCCCAATTCTTTACATATTTTTTATAAGTGCTACCTGTCTAGGTACTCTTTCCTAGTGTTCATACTGTATCCATGCATTTCAAACGCAAGATCGAGCAATAATCAACACTTGGAAGTATCATTCAGTAGTATTAAATACAAAGTGATACATGCATAAGACTTACGTGCCATCTGAAGCATAAAACAAGCACCCCCTACAACGTGTGGGTTGTCTTGGATGAAACTCGCTTGCAATGCGATATCACATTGAATGGGCATGCGCGAGTTGACCCTACTCCCCACTGGGAATAAGAACAATAAGATTAGCATAACAATAAACCTGCCCTGAAAGACTAGGATTGTTCAATTGTTTAAATCGAGTGACGCTTAGTTAGTCTACGTATAGGAATTGCCATTTATAGCTTAGGGGCTGGTTCTCTCCTCCCTTCGGACGAGCTGCGTGTGGGGAACGGAGAGCGCGTGAGTTTTTTTTTTTTTTTTAAATTTTTTCTTTTCTTTTTTTATTGATTGATTGATTGATTGATTGATTGATTGATTGATTGATTGATGAATATGCAACCCTTTGGTGACAGCCCTGTTAAAACTCGGTGGCATTCCACCGATGACTTCGAAAATTTTAGCTTTCTTGGTTTGAGAGTCAGGGCTTTATTATTTAATTGACTGTATTATGTGGTAAGTTCGGCAACATTTGACACTTAATTGATCATCTGAGATCCAAAAATGTGAAATTTACTGTCCTTTGTGTTAAGGTGAACGTTAAAGTGTGCGTTTTTGCGCTATAGAACAACCACCGTAAACGTTATTTTTCATCTCTAAATTGAGTGCAAAAAATATCATTCAAAAAACAAAACTCGGCATTCTCAGAACACGTCAGACCCAGCTTTTTTGATTTCTTAACTTTTTATGATCCAACACCTTCTACGAGATGCACAACAGCCGTTTCTTCTAGACTCCTTCCGCAAAAACTCGTTTCTCCATTTAATAACGAAAAGCATTATGGGTAATTATGCAAATTTTCGACAGCACATGGACCAGATCCCAATTCTTTACATATTTTTTATAAGTGCTACCTGTCTAGGTACTCTTTCCTAGTGTTCATACTGTATCCATGCATTTCAAACGCAAGATCGAGCAATAATCAACACTTGGAAGTATCATTCAGTAGTATTAAATACAAAGTGATACATGCATAAGACTTACGTGCCATCCGAAGCATAAAACAAGCACCCCCTACAACGTGTGGGTTGTCTTGGATGAAACTCGCTTGCAATGCGATATCACATTGAATGGGCATGCGCGAGTTGACCCTACTCCCCACTGGGAATAAGAACAATAAGATTAGCATAACAATAAACCTGCCCTGAAAGACTAGGATTGTTCAATTGTTTAAATCGAGTGACGCTTAGTTAGTCTACGTATAGGAATTGCCATTTATAGCTTAGGGGCTGGTTCTCTCCTCCCTTCGGACGAGCTGCGTGTGGGGAACGGAGAGCGCGTGAGGTTTTTTTTTTTTTTTTAATTTTTTCTTTTCTTTTTTTATTGATTGATTGATTGATTGATTGATTGATTGATTGATTGATTGATTTATGAATATGCAACCCTTTGGTGACAGCCCTGTTAAAACTCGGTGGCATTCCACCGATGACTTCGAAAATTTTAGCTTTCTTGGTTTGAGAGTCAGGGCTTTATTATTTAATTGACTGTATTATGTGGTAAGTTCGGCAACATTTGACACTTAATTGATCATCTGAGATCCAAAAATGTGAAATTTACTGTCCTTTGTGTTAAGGTGAACGTTAAAGTGTGCGTTTTTGCGCTATAGAACAACCACCGTAAACGTTATTTTTCATCTCTAAATTGAGTGCAAAAAATATCATTCAAAAAACAAAACTCGGCATTCTCAGAACACGTCAGACCCAGCTTTTTTGATTTCTTAACTTTTTATGATCCAACACCTTCTACGAGATGCACAACAGCCGTTTCTTCTAGACTCCTTCCGCAAAAACTCGTTTCTCCATTTAATAACGAAAAGCATTATGGGTAATTATGCAAATTTTCGACAGCACATGGACCAGATCCCAATTCTTTACATATTTTTTATAAGTGCTACCTGTCTAGGTACTCTTTCCTAGTGTTCATACTGTATCCATGCATTTCAAACGCAAGATCGAGCAATAATCAACACTTGGAAGTATCATTCAGTAGTATTAAATACAAAGTGATACATGCATAAGACTTACGTGCCATCCGAAGCATAAAACAAGCACCCCCTACAACGTGTGGGTTGTCTTGGATGAAACTCGCTTGCAATGCGATATCACATTGAATGGGCATGCGCGAGTTGACCCTACTCCCCACTGGGAATAAGAACAATAAGATTAGCATAACAATAAACCTGCCCTGAAAGACTAGGATTGTTCAATTGTTTAAATCGAGTGACGCTTAGTTAGTCTACGTATAGGAATTGCCATTTATAGCTTAGGGGCTGGTTCTCTCCTCCCTTCGGACGAGCTGCGTGTGGGGAACGGAGAGCGCGTGAGGTTTTTTTTTTTTTTTTAATTTTTTCTTTTCTTTTTTTATTGATTGATTGATTGATTGATTGATTGATTGATTGATTGATTGATTTATGAATATGCAACCCTTTGGTGACAGCCCTGTTAAAACTCGGTGGCATTCCACCGATGACTTCGAAAATTTTAGCTTTCTTGGTTTGAGAGTCAGGGCTTTATTATTTAATTGACTGTATTATGTGGTAAGTTCGGCAACATTTGACACTTAATTGATCATCTGAGATCCAAAAATGTGAAATTTACTGTCCTTTGTGTTAAGGTGAACGTTAAAGTGTGCGTTTTTGCGCTATAGAACAACCACCGTAAACGTTATTTTTCATCTCTAAATTGAGTGCAAAAAATATCATTCAAAAAACAAAACTCGGCATTCTCAGAACACGTCAGACCCAGCTTTTTTGATTTCTTAACTTTTTATGATCCAACACCTTCTACGAGATGCACAACAGCCGTTTCTTCTAGACTCCTTCCGCAAAAACTCGTTTCTCCATTTAATAACGAAAAGCATTATGGGTAATTATGCAAATTTTCGACAGCACATGGACCAGATCCCAATTCTTTACATATTTTTTATAAGTGCTACCTGTCTAGGTACTCTTTCCTAGTGTTCATACTGTATCCATGCATTTCAAACGCAAGATCGAGCAATAATCAACACTTGGAAGTATCATTCAGTAGTATTAAATACAAAGTGATACATGCATAAGACTTACGTGCCATCCGAAGCATAAAACAAGCACCCCCTACAACGTGTGGGTTGTCTTGGATGAAACTCGCTTGCAATGCGATATCACATTGAATGGGCATGCGCGAGTTGACCCTACTCCCCACTGGGAATAAGAACAATAAGATTAGCATAACAATAAACCTGCCCTGAAAGACTAGGATTGTTCAATTGTTTAAATCGAGTGACGCTTAGTTAGTCTACGTATAGGAATTGCCATTTATAGCTTAGGGGCTGGTTCTCTCCTCCCTTCGGACGAGCTGCGTGTGGGGAACGGAGAGCGCGTGAGGTTTTTTTTTTTTTTTTAATTTTTTCTTTTCTTTTTTTATTGATTGATTGATTGATTGATTGATTGATTGATTGATTGATTGATTGATTTATGAATATGCAACCCTTTGGTGACAGCCCTGTTAAAACTCGGTGGCATTCCACCGATGACTTCGAAAATTTTAGCTTTCTTGGTTTGAGAGTCAGGGCTTTATTATTTAATTGACTGTATTATGTGGTAAGTTCGGCAACATTTGACACTTAATTGATCATCTGAGATCCAAAAATGTGAAATTTACTGTCCTTTGTGTTAAGGTGAACGTTAAAGTGTGCGTTTTTGCGCTATAGAACAACCACCGTAAACGTTATTTTTCATCTCTAAATTGAGTGCAAAAAATATCATTCAAAAAACAAAACTCGGCATTCTCAGAACACGTCAGACCCAGCTTTTTTGATTTCTTAACTTTTTATGATCCAACACCTTCTACGAGATGCACAACAGCCGTTTCTTCTAGACTCCTTCCGCAAAAACTCGTTTCTCCATTTAATAACGAAAAGCATTATGGGTAATTATGCAAATTTTCGACAGCACATGGACCAGATCCCAATTCTTTACATATTTTTTATAAGTGCTACCTGTCTAGGTACTCTTTCCTAGTGTTCATACTGTATCCATGCATTTCAAACGCAAGATCGAGCAATAATCAACACTTGGAAGTATCATTCAGTAGTATTAAATACAAAGTGATACATGCATAAGACTTACGTGCCATCCGAAGCATAAAACAAGCACCCCCTACAACGTGTGGGTTGTCTTGGATGAAACTCGCTTGCAATGCGATATCACATTGAATGGGCATGCGCGAGTTGACCCTACTCCCCACTGGGAATAAGAACAATAAGATTAGCATAACAATAAACCTGCCCTGAAAGACTAGGATTGTTCAATTGTTTAAATCGAGTGACGCTTAGTTAGTCTACGTATAGGAATTGCCATTTATAGCTTAGGGGCTGGTTCTCTCCTCCCTTCGGACGAGCTGCGTGTGGGGAACGGAGAGCGCGTGAGGTTTTTTTTTTTTTTTTAATTTTTTCTTTTCTTTTTTTATTGATTGATTGATTGATTGATTGATTGATTGATTGATTGATTGATTGATTGATTGATTGATTTATGAATATGCAACCCTTTGGTGACAGCCCTGTTAAAACTCGGTGGCATTCCACCGATGACTTCGAAAATTTTAGCTTTCTTGGTTTGAGAGTCAGGGCTTTATTATTTAATTGACTGTATTATGTGGTAAGTTCGGCAACATTTGACACTTAATTGATCATCTGAGATCCAAAAATGTGAAATTTACTGTCCTTTGTGTTAAGGTGAACGTTAAAGTGTGCGTTTTTGCGCTATAGAACAACCACCGTAAACGTTATTTTTCATCTCTAAATTGAGTGCAAAAAATATCATTCAAAAAACAAAACTCGGCATTCTCAGAACACGTCAGACCCAGCTTTTTTGATTTCTTAACTTTTTATGATCCAACACCTTCTACGAGATGCACAACAGCCGTTTCTTCTAGACTCCTTCCGCAAAAACTCGTTTCTCCATTTAATAACGAAAAGCATTATGGGTAATTATGCAAATTTTCGACAGCACATGGACCAGATCCCAATTCTTTACAAGTGACCAGTCACCCGCTCCAACCCGACAAAAATTGCACCGATTGCCATCTTTACAAGTCGAAAATGAATAAAATTGCCTTGGTTGGTTTTGGTATCTACTACAAGACGACCAGGAAAGCGATTTTACTCCAACAGCGTCACTGTCAATGGACACAACGGCTGGCGCTATTTTCCTTGTAAAATCGTCTTCCACCTTTGAATTCGTCCAAAAGAGCGTCTTTACCACCTAGACAAACTTAATGATGCATGACTAGGGGCTCTTGTAGTAGCAAATGACTGAAAAAAGCACTTATAAACTGGATTTTAGCTCAATTCAGGGTCAAAGTGTTGACTCGGAATTACTTGCAGCTAAATGCAGGAATCGATCCAGTACCTGATTGGCCGAGAGAACAATAGGACTGGGTGACTATTCGGCTTCGAGGAGTTCGTGAAACTATTCGGGACTCGGAATAAAAGTAAAGATGGCGACGAAAAAGAAAGAATTCGAAAAGCGTCCCGTAACTCTGTGGAAAGTTGATTGGAGAAGCGTGTTTCGCTGTTGATAATTTGAAAACAATAAAACTGCTTTTTGTTTGCATTAAGGTAAGGAGCTCTATTAATGATATTTCAAAAGAGTTTTTATTTTTAAGCTCAAAACAAACGCTTAATTATAGCAAGCGCTAGCATGGATCGATTCCTGTATCATATATGATATGTGGGATCGATTCCTGCATCATTAACTTAATATATATTACAACTGCCTGGATCCATTCCTGTATACAATTTACAACTGCCTGGATCCATTCCTGTATACAATTTACGACTGCCTGGATCCATTCCTGTACATAATTTACAACTGCCTGGATCCATTCCTGTATACAATTTACAACTGCCTGGATCCATTCCTGTATACAATTTACGACTGCCTGGATCCATTCCTGTACATAATTTACAACTGCCTGGATCCATTCCTGTACATAATTTACAACTGCCTGGATCCATTCCTTTACATAATTTACAACTGCCTGGATCCATTCCTGTACATAATTTACAACTGCCTGGATCCATTCCTGTACACAATTTATACAATTTACAACTGCCTGGATCCATTCCTGTACATAATTTACAACTGCCTGGATCCATTCCTGTATACAATTTACGACTGCCTGGATCCATTCCTGTACATAATTTACAACTGCCTGGATCCATTCCTGTACATAATTTACAACTGCCTGGATCCATTCCTTTACATAATTTACAACTGCCTGGATCCATTCCTGTACATAATTTACAACTGCCTGGATCCATTCCTGTACACAATTTATACAATTTACAACTGCCTGGATCCATTCCTGTACATAATTTACAACTGCCTGGATCCATTCCTGTACACAATTTACAACTGCCTGGATCCATTCCTGTATACAATTTACAACTGCCTGGATCCATTCCTGTACATAATTTACAACTGCCTGGATCCATTCCTGTATACAATTTACGACTGCCTGGATCCATTCCTGTACATAATTTACAACTGCCTGGATCCATTCCTGTACATAATTTACAACTGCCTGGATCCATTCCTTTACATAATTTACAACTGCCTGGATCCATTCCTGTACATAATTTACAACTGCCTGGATCCATTCCTGTACACAATTTATACAATTTACAACTGCCTGGATCCATTCCTGTACATAATTTACAACTGCCTGGATCCATTCCTGTACACAATTTACAACTGCCTGGATCCATTCCTGTATACAATTTACAACTGCCTGGATCCATTCCTGTACATAATTTACAACTGCCTGGATCCATTCCTTTACATAATTTACAACTGCCTGGATCCATTCCTGTACATAATTTACAACTGCCTGGATCCATTCCTGTATACAATTTATACAATTTACAACTGCCTGGATCCATTCCTGTATACAATTTACAACTGCCTGGATCCATTCCTGTATACAATTTACGACTGCCTGGATCCATTCCTGTACATAATTTACAACTGCCTGGATCCATTCCTGTACACAATTTACAACTGCCTGGATCCATTCCTGTACACAATTTACAACTGCCTGGATCCATTCCTGTATCATATGCAAATACCATTAACTGAACCATATAAGTATCCCAGCATTCTTAGGCCATCCTCACATTTTTTTCCCACTGCCTCTATTATTGTCACAGAGGTGGGTTGGTAGGTCGGTCAGAGAAATAAAAGAAATTATAACAATAAAAACAAATACAAATGGGCTATTTAAGCTTAATTAATAATTTGTATACATGTAATATTTCCAAATTGAAAGAGAAAAAACATATGATTAACATGTACAGGTTCCCATTTTTAACCTGTACTTATGCAAATTGTGTTGATGTGTGCTAAACACACAGACCAACCAATCAGAGTATATTATTTCTGAAGTGAACTTCTCTGATTGGTTGATCTGCGTGTTTAGCACACATCAACAAAATTTGCATAAGTACAGATTTAAATGGGAAAGTACAGATTTAAAAGAAAAAGTACAGATTTAAAAGAAAAAGTACATATCTAAATGGGAAAGTACAGATTTAAATGGAACCTGTTGATTGTACTTGCAAGGTTGGGCGATGGGAAACAAAAAAAAATGATTGTGAGGTGGTCAATGCAGTCCTCAACAGATTTCTGGGGCAGATAAATATTCATGCATTATGATAATTGTCTAGTTGGGTTTCAAGATAGGACTTGCTTGACTTGCCCCCTGGTCCAATGTATATAGTTTATTGATTGTTTGGCTCATTTTTATTAGTATTGAGCTCTAACTACGATTTTTTTTTTCAGACCTTGCTGCCGAAGAAAAGAAATTTAGGAAAGAAGGATATCATCAGGCAGAAGCACACTTGTATGGAATCAAAAGCTGACCTTCATATAACAAACACTTTAATGGATTAACTTAGAAATGACAGCCAAGCTCAGGTCAAGGAAACTATCACCACTGTTAGATACATATCCACAAGAATTACATCTCACTAAAATGAGACAATGAATGAATATTATTATATTTATCAACAACAAATTACCAGACTCCAGTTTAACAAGATTAGTCACAGCCTTTGATAAGTTAAACACAATAGCCTCAATTGTGATTGTCTTGTTTTTGCAAATACTCTGGTCTTACATTAACTATATCCAATCTTGATATATATAATATGGGGCCCTAAAAAAAATTTGCTTGAAAGGGGGGACTGCCAAAAAAAGTGAAAATTTGCTAATTTATCACCCATCCCCCTCCCCCTGATAAATAATGAACAGTCCCTTAGAGGGACATGAGTATCTATAAACTTAATCTGCTCTAGTGCAATAACAGTTTTGTGTATCAAAGAATGCTATGAAAGGCTGTCCAAAGTCATTGAGTGAATAGACTAATCTTAACTTAATAGTAAGCCATTTCTTGACGAAGAAATCGATCTCTGCTAGCTAGCGCTCGCTAGCAAGCAGAAATGTTTTTTAGGGCCCCCCTTACACTCTGAGGAAATATTTTGTGATTTTCTTGATAACTCATCAGTTATTTCAAGACCCCCCTTTTCAGGCTCATTAAAATTCAAGTTCCCCCATTTTATCACCCATCCCCTCCCCTCCGATAAATAATGAACGGTTCCTAAATCTGATATATATTATAACTGGGATCGATTCCTGTATCATATATATATATGTGGGATTGATTCCTGTACATTAACAAAATTTATATATTCCCACTGGGATCGATTCCTGCATATATATGATATGTGGGATCGATTCCTGTATATAAGATAAATATAATTTAATGCATGCATTGTACTACAAATATATTAAAGTTATTTATAAACGTGCTGCAAGTCTATTGTGTTAATAATTTATTATTGTTCTTTAAACCGACACGTGGGACATGATAAAAATAGACATCTTGCCATTAATGCCCTGGGAATGATAGCTGAGACAACCCCTCCCCCCCCCCCCCCCCCCCCACCTCCTCTCTTCAGCAGAAAAAAAAAATGCTAAAAAGCTTTTTTATTGTTTTCAATTGTGTTGATGGACAGCCAAGTCAATTAGCCACCCTACAATTGTTGTTTTTGTAGAAGGGAAGGTGGATACTGCCAGCACTTACAAATTCTGAACAACCCTTTTAGCTGACCCATTTAGGATAGCCTTCTCACCTTTTGACTGAGGGATGAGCTCAAGTGAGATCGCAACCTAAAATGGCTATTCCAGCTGATTTAAAATTTAACCCTATATACACCAAAAGAAATGGCTTCCAATTAGTTGTGAACTGACTAGCCACTCGCACATGATGAACCCTTTGTGTTTGCTTCCTATAAATCTTACTGATTTTATTTGAAAATTGAGATATATAATTTGGAGGGAAAAGGTGAGTGGGAAATGGAATGAAAAGATGGATGGATGGGATATAAATAATATGTTATTGTCTCATAGTTCTTATTTAGTGACTTTTTAGGACAAGTAAAGCTGTAATGAAGCATTGTTTCCTTTATTTTGCCTTTTCTTATACTGTTCTGGTTGAGTGTTAGCCACTAAATAAGAACTATTTGTTAGTGATATTTGTTATTTCTTGGATTAAGTGCTTGCGCTCTGAGAAATAAGATGACCATTAACCATTAACCATTGTTGGGTTCTGCCCCTGAGCGATAACCTAAAGTGTAAATTTCACTTTAGGTTAACATGTTTTTACAACATTTGTAGATGCTTTAATTTGTCACTCGGTAATAGACCTAATTTGTAAGTATGTTATTTACAACTTTATAATGTTTTCCTATAAATGTTGAAAGGTGCCCAATGCATAACCTATGAGCTGGCTGATGTGCTTAAGGGGACCAGATCATTCTCCCCATATATATTCACCACATGGACTTGTGAAATCCATACCATGTCAGCATCTTATTATTATTTTGAGGGCATAAGGGGTTACTGAAAACATACAAAAAAAAAAACAATCTAAATACTTATCAATTTGAATATTTGATTTAAGCGCTTCGCAACTTTTCAAAGGGTCATCAAGAGGATGCTCATGAGTTGTTGATGGCTATACTGCACAAACTCATGGATTCCTAAATTATCTCAGAGTAGATATCTCAGACTAGAGTAGATATATATCTCAAAGTAAATTCAAATTAAGAAGAACTATTGACAAACATCTGTCTCTAAACAATATTCAATTAAATTTTATCCTTATAATTTTATATTAAATTCCCTATGGTGTTAATAGGTCACCATGCAAATCCAATGATTTGTCAACTGAATATTTTGACCAATGTCTACTTAGCTTTTTTATTGTTTATCTGTATTAACAGGTCCAGTGGATTTGATAAACTCTTTGTAGAAAACATTTTTAAAGGAAAATTGACAAACACAGGTGAGTTATATTAATGTAGCATGCCATAGATATGGGGTAAGGTTGCAGCTCTCAAAAATGTATCTCAAGATTGGATATAGTTAATGTAAGACCAGAGTATTTGCAAAAACAAGACAATCACAATTGAGGCTATTGTGTTTAACTTATCAAAGGCTGTGACTAATCTTGTTAAACTGGAGTCTGGTAATTTGTTGTTGATAAATATAATAATATTCATTCATTGTCTCATTTTAGTGAGATGTAATTCTTGTGGATATGTATCTAACAGTGGTGATAGTTTCCTTGACCTGAGCTTGGCTGTCATTTCTAAGTTAATCCATTAAAGTGTTTGTTATATGAAGGTCAGCTTTTGATTCCATACAAGTGTGCTTCTGCCTGATGATATCCTTCTTTCCTAAATTTCTTTTCTTCGGCAGCAAGGTCTGAAAAAAAAAATCGTAGTTAGAGCTCAATACTAATAAAAATGAGCCAAACAATCAATAAACTATATACATTGGACCAGGGGGCAAGTCAAGCAAGTCCTATCTTGAAACCCAACTAGACAATTATCATAATGCATGAATATTTATCTGCCCCAGAAATCTGTTGAGGACTGCATTGACCACCTCACAATCATTTTTTTTTGTTTCCCATCGCCCAACCTTGCAAGTACAATCAACAGGTTCCATTTAAATCTGTACTTTCCCATTTAGATATGTACTTTTTCTTTTAAATCTGTACTTTTTCTTTTAAATCTGTACTTTCCCATTTAAATCTGTACTTATGCAAATTTTGTTGATGTGTGCTAAACACGCAGATCAACCAATCAGAGAAGTTCACTTCAGAAATAATATACTCTGATTGGTTGGTCTGTGTGTTTAGCACACATCAACACAATTTGCATAAGTACAGGTTAAAAATGGGAACCTGTACATGTTAATCATATGTTTTTTCTCTTTCAATTTGGAAATATTACATGTATACAAATTATTAATTAAGCTTAAATAGCCCATTTGTATTTGTTTTTATTGTTATAATTTCTTTTATTTCTCTGACCGACCTACCAACCCACCTCTGTGACAATAATAGAGGCAGTGGGAAAAAAATGTGAGGATGGCCTAAGAATGCTGGGATACTTATATGGTTCAGTTAATGGTATTTGCATATGATACAGGAATGGATCCAGGCAGTTGTAAATTGTGTACAGGAATGGATCCAGGCAGTTGTAAATTGTGTACAGGAATGGATCCAGGCAGTTGTAAATTATGTACAGGAATGGATCCAGGCAGTCGTAAATTGTATACAGGAATGGATCCAGGCAGTTGTAAATTGTATACAGGAATGGATCCAGGCAGTTGTAAATTGTATAAATTGTGTACAGGAATGGATCCAGGCAGTTGTAAATTATGTACAGGAATGGATCCAGGCAGTTGTAAATTATGTAAAGGAATGGATCCAGGCAGTTGTAAATTATGTACAGGAATGGATCCAGGCAGTTGTAAATTGTATACAGGAATGGATCCAGGCAGTTGTAAATTGTGTACAGGAATGGATCCAGGCAGTTGTAAATTATGTACAGGAATGGATCCAGGCAGTTGTAAATTGTATAAATTGTGTACAGGAATGGATCCAGGCAGTTGTAAATTATGTACAGGAATGGATCCAGGCAGTTGTAAATTATGTAAAGGAATGGATCCAGGCAGTTGTAAATTATGTACAGGAATGGATCCAGGCAGTTGTAAATTGTAGACAGGAATGGATCCAGGCAGTTGTAAATTGTGTACAGGAATGGATCCAGGCAGTTGTAAATTATGTACAGGAATGGATCCAGGCAGTTGTAAATTGTATACAGGAATGGATCCAGGCAGTTGTAAATTATGTACAGGAATGGATCCAGGCAGTTGTAAATTGTATAAATTGTGTACAGGAATGGATCCAGGCAGTTGTAAATTGTGTACAGGAATGGATCCAGGCAGTCGTAAATTATGTACAGGAATGGATCCAGGCAGTTGTAAATTATGTACAGGAATGGATCCAGGCAGTTGTAAATTATGTACAGGAATGGATCCAGGCAGTTGTAAATTATGTACAGGAATGGATCCAGGCAGTCGTAAATTATGTACAGGAATGGATCCAGGCAGTTGTAAATTATGTACAGGAATGGATCCAAGCAGTTGTAAATTATGTACAGGAATGGATCCAGGCAGTCGTAAATTATGTACAGGAATGGATCCAGGCAGTTGTAAATTGTGTACAGGAATGGATCCAGGCAGTTGTAAATTGTGTACAGGAATGGATCCAGGCAGTCGTAAATTATGTACAGGAATGGATCCAGGCAGTTGTAAATTATGTACAGGAATGGATCCAGGCAGTTGTAAATTATGTACAGGAATGGATCCAGGCAGTTGTAAATTATGTACAGGAATGGATCCAGGCAGTCGTAAATTATGTACAGGAATGGATCCAGGCAGTTGTAAATTATGTACAGGAATGGATCCAAGCAGTTGTAAATTATGTACAGGAATGGATCCAGGCAGTCGTAAATTATGTACAGGAATGGATCCAGGCAGTTGTAAATTGTGTACAGGAATGGATCCAGGCAGTTGTAAATTATGTACAGGAATGGATCCAGGCAGTTGTAAATTGTATACAGGAATGGATCCAGGCAGTTGTAAATTATGTACAGGAATGGATCCAGGCAGTTGTAAATTATGTACAGGAATGGATCCAGGCAGTTGTAAATTATGTACAGGAATGGATCCAGGCAGTTGTAAATTGTATACAGGAATGGATCCAGGCAGTTGTAAATTGTGTACAGGAATGGATCCGGGCAGTTGTAAATTATGTACAGGAATGGATCCAGGCAGTTGTAAATTGTATACAGGAATGGATCCAGGCAGTTGTAAATTATGTACAGGAATGGATCCAGGCAGTTGTAAATTGTATAAATTGTGTACAGGAATGGATCCAGGCAGTTGTAAATTGTGTACAGGAATGGATCCAGGCAGTTGTAAATTGTATACAGGAAGGGATCCAGGCAGTTGTAAATTGTGTACAGGAATGGATCCAGGCAGTTGTAAATTATGTACAGGAATGGATCCAGGCAGTTGAAATATATATTAAGTTAATGATGCAGGAATCGATCCCACATATCATATATGATACAGGAATCGATCCATGCTAGCGCTCGCTATAATTAAGCGTTTGTTTTGAGCTTAAAAATAAAAACTCTTTTGAAATATCATTAATAGAGCTCCTTACCTTAATGCAAACAAAAAGCAGTTTTATTGTTTTCAAATTATCAACAGCGAAACACGCTTCTCCAATCAACCTTTCCACAGAGTTACAGGGCGCTTTTCGAATTCTTTCTTTTTCGTCGCCATCTTTACTTTTATTCCGAGTCCCGAATAGTTTCACGAACTCTCGAAGCCGAATAGTCACCCGAACAGATTTCCGTACTCAAATCAAGTCCTATTGTTCTCTCGGCCAATCAGGTACTGGATCGATTCCTGCATTTAGCTGCAAGTCTCGGAATTGAACGAGCTAAAATCATCAAGGCGTTCCTGGAAACCTTGAGCCATCGGTAGTTCGAAACAGCAACAGTTTCCCTGACAACGTCTTGTTTAGAATAGAAATCGATTTTTAAACTTTTCGCATCAAAAACAGTAAAATCTCCAATAATAATCGCCGTCGTCAAAGGGTTAAAGTGTCAAAAATGAAAGAAAATACAAAAAATGAAAAGCAAAATGATATGGGCCATATCATTAAATGATAAATATTACGTTTTTGTTTTTTTTTTCACTGAAATTAATAAAAAGCATCTTCCGCAAATTGGGGTTCCTTTGGTAGAAAAAAATTGTAAAAAAAAAAACAAGTAAAAAAAATTAAAATCCCCTTTTTAAAACTTCCGAGTTTTGTTTTATTTTTAGAATTTGTATTTCTAGTTCTAATTAAGATAACTCGTCAGACAGAACGATTACAAAAATGTTTTTTAATGAATAAACATATATTTTCTCATGGTTGGGCTTCCTTTGGTAAGAGGTTTTCACCTTGTTACACCACTGGGATGTTTTTTTGGACTTTTAACTGTCCTTGCTGAATAGCATTGAGAAAAATTATATTGCAATTTGTTTGAACCCCACCCCCCTAAATGGGGTCATCACAGGATGACTGGACTATATCTCCAATTTACTTTTTAAATTAATTTGCTATATATTAGAGTACAAATACTAAACGTGTGCAACATAAATACCACTAAATACTGCTAAATTATGCAAATTCTTTTGTTCTCTATTGTTTAATCAACACTATTTAGTAGTAAATAGTACAAAGTATTGCACATTTTTAGTGTTTGTACTCTATTATGCATTTTCAAACTTCCTTCCTTCCAACCACCATTGTTTATTCTTAAATCAAGCAAATTTCTCCAAGAGGTCAGGTAAATAACTGCCTGAGAAAACAGAGTGACGTTCTTTCGCTCCTCTTCCCCCTAGTTTCGCGGGCATATCCTTATGCATATCCTCTGCATCCTGTATTGCTGAGACACACAATACTCCAAGGTTAGTCATGGACTTGCATATGCATGGTGATAGAGACAGTTATATCTTACTTACCACTCGCCGCGTTTTCTATTAAAAACCCTTGAAGGTCATCCCTTTGACCTGACCATGCAATCACGAGAGAAAGAGACCAGCAGGAATTCACGACTAATAGAAAAACAAGAAACATAATACAGAACGACTAATCGGCTATACTTCCTCTATGAGTGGAACTATAATACTTGCTAACATAGTCTAAACAACGAGGAAAGCGATAATAACTATCATGTGGAGTGCTAATGTAAGTATTCAATATTTTTTTTACTCCGACGAAGGGCTAAAGCTCGAAACGTCAATAAAGTGAAATCAACATTCATTTTACGGTGTTACCAATTTCATTATATTACCTATCGTTTAGTTTCAAACACCGACACAGCCTACACTAGTTTACTCGCTAATTTGCATAAGTATGGAATAGACTGAACAAGAATCAATAGGTGAAGTTAATAAATGTGACTTATAGCACGGCGGTAGAGGACGAGTAGATTCTGAGTTAGATTGAAAAGCTAGCTAAATTGTATTATTATATCTAAACTGCAATAAATAATGGTTAAACGTATTTCAAACTAGCGCTTGTCTTGTCGAGCTGATAGTTCTCTAAGTCTGGAATACACCTAGTATTTTCATGTGAATGTCGAGAAGATAGGGTAATTGCATGATGCCAGTCTAATTAACTTAGTGAAGTTTTAGTGGACTTCACTCTAGGCTAGGATAGTAGTTGCCCGCATATGAAACTCACTGTTAACAAAAAGTCACGCCATTTTTAGCGTTTTCAGCACAATTTGTTCAAAATACTCTTCTATTTCAAAAGTATGAAAAAACCTAGAAACGGAATATGAAATACTAATGTTTATTGTCGTTTGAGTCTGTTTGACTATAAATTTCTACCGCGGTCAAATTGCAAGTTTTGACACATCGTCACATACAAAATCGTCAATAAAAAGCTATAAAAGAAACCAATCAAAAACCTACAAAAGGAATTTAAAAAAAAAACTATAAAAACTATGCGAGATAGCAAACATTTTGATATAAAACAGACCTACATTTGCTTAGTTTGCTCAGTTCCCAAGCGCTAAAAATGATCTTACATATTTTATCATTAGCTATAGTGTGTCACTAGTTTATTTACTCTTTCTTCATTTTGAACATGTAAATTATCCAACTCTGTGACTCACTGTAAATATTATGTATTGAAGTGCAAATAAACAGATTATTAATGATAATGACAATCATTGTCTTTATCAACATTGACAGTTTTCTTTTTTTATCGTTGTCATTTATTATCATCATAGTTTTGCTATTCTACATCATTATCAGTGACATATACTTATCAAAATATCTAAGCTTATTATCGCAATAGTTAAATAATCTGATAAATAAATAAACCATTTTTTTACTTTCTCAATGTACTTAGCCAATGACTAATTGGGGAGACTATAAGACTCAGACTCAGACTAATTACCTCTACGTTAAATATTCTAGGACACAACTCTGCTGACATAGCCTGCGTACAGCCGGTTTAATTATTACTGGTAATTAAACCGGCTGTGCGCAGGCTATGCTGACAGCGCTGAAACATTATCAATATCAACTTTATCGTGACAATCATTATCATTTTTATTGTTGGCTTAACATCATCTTACAGTGTTTTCCTTTTTTACAGTACCTTACGTTGGCTTGTGTCACTTTGCTATGTTGGATGCAAACTGCATTTTTAGCTCCAGGTAAACGTGGTAAAAGCCGTCTGTTACAGAAGTCACATTATAAAATCATAAATATATTTTTTTCTTTTAATTCTTGTCAGTGTCAAATCAAACTCGCGTGACGTCAGGTAGGTTAAGACAAACTAGTAAAATAACTCCATACCGAACTTGAAATTATAATTTCGGGTTAAAACAAATACAAGATTCTTGAATGAATTAGACGATATTTGTATATTAAAAGTCCTAATTTTGATTGTTTGAAAGAAGCTCGCTAAAATCTCTATTTGTAATTTTAATTTTAAAATATGTCGGTTCTAAAGTTATTGCCTTGTTTATCGCTTGCGAATTCTGAAGTTTAATTCCACAAACTTCAAAAATTACTCTGATTTTAGGGCAAAGTTATTTCGCCACATGGAGCTTTGTATTGAAGTTTGTTTACTTGTTGCGCGTCACCGCATTGTATATATGCACGGGCTCAATGCTAACAAGTTTTGTGGTTTGACGTGCAGGCTCGGTTACAAAAGATTTACCTAGACAGTGTAGAATAAGCCCAAGGCTCAGGATCCGACACGGAACGATCAACACTATAGACCCTGAATACAAAAGTGGAACCACTCTGCTATTCAGCTGTGATAATGGCTATGAAATCACTGGAGATGATACTGTTATCGAGTGTGTTGATGGGAAATGGAGCTCATACCGCGTACCCTATTGCAAAGGTATACAGCAGATTTTATAAAGGTTGTCAAAAGCGGATTTCAATTGATCATCAATTTAGGAAAATGTACAAGACAAATGACCCAGTAAACTAGCCAACAGACAAAGAAATAAAGCAGATGAATTAACTTACTGGCTAATCAATCACTACAATCACTGAACGGACTTTCCTGCTGAACAGACTGTCCTACTAAACTGACGGACTGTCCTACTGAACTGACGGACTGTCCTACTGAACTGACGGACTGTCTTACCGAACGGACTGTCCTACTGAACGGATGGACTGTCCTACTGAACTGACGGACTGTCCTACTGAACTGACTGTCCTACTAAACTGACGGACTTTTTTACTGAACGGACTGTCCTACTGAACGGATGGACTGTCCTACTGAACTGACGGACTGTCCTATTATTTACACATATACACGTAGATATTTACAATAATAAACTATTACATGACACTTAGATAAATTTAAATTAATAATTCTAGCAAAATAATATGTTCAGAAAAATTGTCAACAATTTGAAATTGTGTGCAGTGGCCAAAGGAGCATAGGCTTTCTAGTCGGCCACTGCCATGATTAATTGTATTATATGGCGAGCTCGCGACTCATTATCAAAATTTATGATACAAGATAAGAGTATTCTCGCTCCCAGGTCCTGCTCAGAGGACCTAGGAGCTAAGATATTAAGAGTTTTCAGTTACCAAAGGCCAAAAGTAATTCTTAATATGTGTAACTACAAATTAGTAATATGTCTTATTATGTGTAACTACAAATTAGTATAAATAAGTATAAATAGTATATATAAGTGTACATATGTACACAATACATGTACACCTCTATATACGGATCATAAATGTGATTTGATTGTACATAGATAATAAAATAATATATTTATAATTAAATATTTTTCATTTGTGAATTCAAAAGATATGATTTATAATTTTTCTTAAAAGAATAATAAGTATGCATGTTTTTAATAGTATAGGGAATTGAATGCCAGATGGTTGTTAAAGAGAATTTGAATGTGGAAATACCATAGTTTGTTTTAGCCGAAGGCTTGTGATAATTTACAGTCAAACAAGCTCACGCGTTGACCCCTAGAGTGGATTAATCAAATCATTCGTCGATTATTCGTTTTATCTGTGCGAATGGGATTAACCGAATATTGCAATATTAAAACAAAGAATCAGGTCGAAATTCGACTTGTGATTTGATAAAATAAATCAGATAAAACAAAGGTGGGTAAAAACCTTGGAGAAGAAGTCTATGTCAAATTTCATGACCATGAACGCTGGAGTTTTTGAGCTTCAATTTCAATCACTTGACGAATATTAGTAAACTCCTTGTATTTTCTTCTTCAAGTGTTTTCTAGACTCCCAGTTAGATATTGTCGATTGAAGGAATCAAATATCTTTGTTAGATAAACAACTATTGCTTAGTTAAACGATATATTGTCGAATAGTATTCGATAAATGCCTTCCTGGCACGTAAAAAAGATTCCTAGCCGCCAAGGCTTTATTGGTCTTCCTGTGTTAATCATTAACCAATCAAAATTTAAATTTGATTTGAATTTTGCACTCTTCGTTTTCGACGATGCAAAATTCAACTGAAAAATGAAATCGACAATCAAACATTCAAATCATTAATCGACTCTAGGGGTCAACGCGTGAGCTTGTTTGACTATAACTGTGAAGCATATCTGGTGTTGTATTCATGAATCTCAGAGGCTGGGGTGACATATTCAATAAACGGACCAGGTGTATGTGATTTGTCAAATGTAATTTTATATCCAAACAAGGCGACTTTCAGTTTATAAATATTATTCAAAGTCAGAATACCTAGGAGGTTATAGTAGAGAGTTGCATTCTCTCTGCTATTAGCAAAAAATATACTCCGTATACATTTATTTTGTAAGGTATAAACTTTAGTGAGTCTAGTTTTTGCTGCACTTCCCCAGCTTAGTTTACCATAGGTTAGGTAAGGGTAGATTAGAGTATAGTACAAATGTTTAAGAGTTTGTAAACTGAGAAAATGTCTTGTTTTATAAATAATTCCAATATTTTTGGATAATTTACTTCTAATATGTTTTGTTTGTGGCTCACAAGTGATATTTTTGTCAAGATAGATACCAAGATATTTGATATGGTCCTTTTGGTTTATGTTAGGCACATTTATTTGCCAGTTCTTTTGTCTAGATGAGATAAGCATGTAATTAGTTTTTTCTAGATTCACAGTAAGTTTGTTCACTTTACAATACTCAAGAAGCTTATCCAGTTCATGGTTAACTGTATCATTCAGGTCAGTGGGATTATCAGAAGCATAGAACACGTTGGTGTCATCAGCAAAAATTCTAAAAGAAAGTTTATTTGAACAGTTTGGCATGTCATTTACATACAGTAAGAAAAGCAGAGGACCCAGAGTAGAGCCTTGAGGGACTCCACAGGTGATATCTAGCATTTTGGACTTAATGTCATCAATTTGTACATATTGTGTTCTGTGATTTAAATAGTTTTCAAACCATTCAAGGGCAATACCACGAATGCCATACCTATGTAATTTATTAAGTAATATTTGATGATTTACGGTGTCAAACGCTTTACGTAAGTCCAGGAATATCCCACAGGTTACTTGCCCTTTATCAATGTTTGTTTTCAGCTGGTCAGAAATTTCCAAAATAGCCTGTTCGGTTGAATGGTTTTTCCTAAAGCCAAATTGAAATTTATAGAGTATATTGTGCTTATCAAGGAATGATGTTAATTGATCATAGACCAATCTTTCTATTATCTTTGCAAATGGTGAGAGAGTGGCAATTGGTCTAAAATTTCCAGGGTCTGTAGTTGGTCCAGATTTGTAGATAGGGGTAATTTTTGATATTTTTAAAATATCTGGAAAGACTCCTGTGGCCATGGTGATAGACTCATTATAAATGTTAGCCAGGGGGAAGGATAATGATTCACTAGCAATTTTTAGTAACTTATTTGGAATATCTGGCGAGGCTTTGTTACCATCTAGGTTTGAGAGTTGAGCTTGAATTTTACTTCTACTAACAGGTGAAAGATAAAAACTTGATATGGGTGATGATGAGTCTGAAATATAGTGGTTAGGATCAATATTGTTTGTAGGAATTAAATTGGCTAGGTTAGGTCCAACATTAATAAAGAATGTATTTAATTGTTCTGCTATGTCTTGCTTATCAGTATAGGTTTTTAAGTGTAGCTATCCTATTTTGTCCTTTAGTTTTCCTTTTGATAAGTGAACCAATCAGTTTCCATGTAGTTTTAAGATTAGATTTACATGTTTCAAATTGATCATTATAGAATTTTTTCTTGCTAGTTCTTTTGAGATAATTCAAGGTATTGCAATAGTTTTTATATAGTTTAACTTTTTCAGGATCATTACTTAGAAAATGTGTTTTGTACATCTTTTGTTTATGTTTAATAGATTTCATGATTCCATTTGTAATCCAAGGTTTTTTGATTAGTTGTTTAGATTTCCTTTTAGATAATTGCTTGATTGGGGCATGTTTATTTATTATTAGACCTAGCTTATTGATAAACTTTTCCGTTTTTTCATGTACATTCATGGAGTCATTAAATACGTCATCCCAGTCAACCGAGTTAACATCACTCAGATATTCAGCTTCACTAAAGTTTCTATAATCTCTGTGGAATGTTTTAATATCATTTCTTTTAATTTAGGGTAATTTTACCTAGTAGGGGACGTCATGTTCTTTTGTAATCTTACCTGCCTTGGCGAATTGTTAAATAAATAAATAAATTTGCCTTTCCACAATGCAAAATATTGGTAAATGGTCAGATATATCTGCAGTTAAGATACCAGGTGTAATGTTCAAAGCAAGACTATTTATATATATGTGGTCAATTAGAGTCATACTATGATGAGTCAATCTAGTAGGTTTTGTAATAGTAGGAAGGTAGTTATTGCTATAGAGCATATCTATATAATCTTCAGTTTGACCATGTGTGTTGTATTTCAATAAATCAATATTTATATCTCCAAGGAGATAGACTTGACATTTTGTTCGATCTAGATATTGTAGAACTTTTTGTAGTTCACAAGTAAAATTCTCCAAATTTGCTGTAGGATGTCTATATATCGAGCCAACTATGATATTATCTTGATTTGGTCCGGTGTCAATTTCAACAAAGTAATTTTCGACCTGATCTAAAGCAATGTTCAGATCAGGTCGAGGTATGACATTTAAATTGTTTGATATATATAAAGCGACTCCACCAGCTAAAGTTGGAGAATCTGAATGGAACATATGATAATTAGGAATGTCCAGGTTATCAACTGTATTTTCATTGATTCTAGTTTCAGTTATTGCAATAATTTCTGGTTTCTTATTTAAACAACATAATAAATCATGTAAAGAGTGTATATTTTTTGGTAGGCTTCTAATATTACAGTGGAATAATAGTAAGCTATCCGATGCTGATTCGTTGAGTAGGTTATTCATATTAGTTATATCATAATAATTGGAGGATGGAACATTTAACATTAAGTCAGGATCTAGTTCATCCGATATATCTGGATTAGGTAGTATATTAAAAAGATCTAGATCATTAAGATTGGAGTCAATATAAACGTCACTTACTGGTAGAAGACCCATTTTTGAATCATGACAGTTTATAAGCTTGGTGTAGAATCAGACGCTTTAGTATTAGTTGTCGATAAATTCACCGAATTCCTCTTGTGTTGTGAAGTTATTTGCTGGAGTAGTCTCATTTTTCTTTAGGTATATTTTCCCATTTTGGCTCCATAGGAACTTGTATTGATTTTCCTTCTTGAATTCGCTGATTCTGCCAAATAGTTTCTTTCTATAGTAGGTCAAAGATTCATTTATAAATATACGAGCGGATCTTCCAGTTTCGGTAGAAACAGAGGGGAGATTCCGTGTTGATTTACCAGCCAATTTCATTCGGGATTTATACATCTCTTCGCGCTTGTCACGTCGTACGAATTTGACAATTAGGCGGTTTTTTGCTTTCTTGGTGTCAGGTAATCGATGAGCAATCGATATATCATCATCATTGACATCACATCCAACAACAGACGCTAGCTCTTTTACGAGATCTTTCGGATTGTCGTTGTTAGGTAGTTTGGGTATTCCTATTATTTCCAGACAGTCTCGTCAGTCGAGAGTACTGTTGAAGCTCATCAATTTCACAATCGGTTCGGTACATTGCTTCTTGTAATCGATGTATTGCGTCATCATGTTGTTTGGCAACGGCCTTTTGTTCGAAGATTTGGCTCTGTCATACTGAACTGACGGATGTGCTACTGAACTGACTGTCCTACTAAACTGACGGACTTTCCTACTAAACTGACGGACTTTCCTACTAAACTGACGGACTGTCCTACTGAACTGACGGACTGTCCTACTGAACGGACGGATGTGGTACTGAACTGACTGTCCTACTAAACTGACGGACTTTCCTACTGAACGGACTGTCCTACTGAACAAGTGATTGACTGACTGACGGACTGACGGACTGTTCGAATAATGCTGTCTACTGATATATAGAAGACATAGCAAAAAAAAAAAAAGATTAAAAAAAAAAACATACTGAGAACGCTGTGTAGGGCTTAATCAAGTTATTTTGTTATATTCCAGCAATTGTATGTCCAGATCCTACCAGAGCCCATAAAAATGGTCGCTTCAATGGTCGTAACTTTAGAGTTAACAGAACAGTGGAGTTCTTTTGTAATGCTGGAATGAAACTTATTGGATCTAAAAAACGAACCTGTCAACCAAACAAGCTTTGGAGTGGAAGCACGACAGTTTGCGACGACGGAAGTAAGTTAACTCTACGTTATATCAACTGAGCCAGCTTATATTAAAGATCTCACCTATATATCCTAACGCGTTTGGTTGCGCATGCAGTTTTTATCCTACTTGGCTTTAAGTCTCTTCATCATGTCTATCGTAGAGTATAGTGCTAACTATACTCCATATATGCTTGTCTTGCTCTTTGACCTGACCAGCAAGTAAGAGAGAAACTTTCTTTTTTCTCTCTCTTATTTCAATAAGAAATGCGGATTTTTTCCTCACATATCTCTACTGTAAAAGTGAATTGCTTGGACTGCTTGTGCACGAACAGGGTTTGTTACGTCCTATGCAGTGGGTCGTTTACGTCCCTCCGGTGCAGGTTATATAGTGTGTGTAGTGTGGAGAGACGTGCGGGACCACGATATTTAACGTCCTTATCCGAAAAGTCTAACAATAATTAAGTTACCTAACAATATTATCTAACAATATTGTCTTCATGCCTAACAATGATGTTATCTTAAGATTCGTACTGTCCAAACCCTGGTATTCCGATCAGTGGCAAAAAGATCGGCTTCCGGTATAATTTCGGCTCTATTGTTCGTTTTAAATGTGACTATGGATATGTGCTTGTTGGTTCTGCCGTAAGACAGTGTATGAAGGGTGGCTCATGGAATGGAACTGAGGCGGTCTGCATGGGTGAGTTGATAAGGATATAGTAGTTTGCTAGTAAATGATTATTTAGATTGCTGATTGGTTAGTAGAGTTGCCACAAGTGCGACCACATCATTTGTGGTTAGTTGATTGATCAGTTGGTTGATTGTTTGGATGAAGGACTTAACTAAATTATTGATTTTAAAAGTACTTCGTTGTTATTTGAATATAGTTGAAGATTGAGTGCTTAATTGATATAAATAATTGATTGATTGATTGATTGATTGATTGAATGATTGATCGATCGATCGATTGATTGATTGATTGATTGATTGTTTGATTGATTGATTGATTGATTGATTGATTGATTGATTCAGTTATTTTGAAATTTTTAGCTGAGTTTCAATATATGATTCGAAACTCCAACAACATGGCATTCATGTTGAAGAAGAACATTGACAAGATGCTAGAGTACACATGTTCTGGTATTAACACAACGTGTAATGACACAGAAATGGATTCAAGAGCAAGAGCGATCAAACCAAATCATGCCGGAGGACTAGATATTGTTTTTGTGTTCGATGCTTCGAGCAGTATCAAGAAAAGCGACTTCAAACTTGGAATACGGTTTGCCCAAGAACTGGTGAAATTACTCGGCGCAACGTGGAAGTACGTAATCTGGATACGAGTGGTATAGTGTGTATGGAGTGAACCTCACAGAAGAGCCCTGATGGGTAGTGATGGTTGTAAATACTGAGTGTGTTGGTAGTGTGTGGAGAGATCCTCACAGAAGAACCCCGTTTGGGAGTAATGGTTGTAAATAATGAGTGTGTTGGTAGTGTGTGGAGAGATCCTCACAGAAGAACCCCGTTTTGGAGTGATGGTTGTAAATACTGAATGTAGTGGTATTGTGTTTGTGTAGAGGACCTCATAGAAGAGCTTCGAAATAGTAATGGTTGTAAATACAAAGCTTAGTGGTTGTGTTTGTGGAGAAAACCTCACAGAAGGGCCCGTTCTCGGAGTGATGGTTGTAAATACTTAGTGCATGTAGTAGCAGTGTGTAGCACAAAACAACATCTATTGGAATGCATTATTTCAAATTCATGCATTATCATAAAAGTGTTGATGTTTTGATAGAGGATTATACATCAGTAATAAACTAGATTGTAATTGTTTGTTTGTGATAGACCTGGTGGCACTCATGTTGCTGCGTTAACTTACAGCAGCTTGCCTTATCTGGAATTCAATCTTGGTGACGCATCAGCTGATACAGCCAAAAAAGTAATTAAAAAACTAGGAAAGATAAGGCGCAGTGGTGGAGCAACAGCTTCACGTTTTGCTCTAGACATGGTTTTAAAAACAGTTGTACCAAACACTCGTGACAAAAGCCAAAAAACGTTGTTCTTTATTACTGACGGACGCTCTAACATTGGTGGAAGTCCACAAACGGCTGCTGCTCTTCTTCGTGATGAGAAAGGCTTTGAGATCTATGCTGTCGGAGTGGGAAACAAAGTTCGTGACAGGGAATTAGGGTTTATTGCATCTGTACCTGAAGATGAACATGTCCTTGTTATGGAAAATTATAGGCAGCTTCTGGAAATTGTTAAAAGTGCTATTGATATTCAAATCGGTAAGAATTTTGTAGGGTATTTAGTGTATTTAGTGAGATAGTAACAGTGCTAAGTACATCTATTAGAGTTGCATTCAACGCACGGACAAAAGTTAGTACTACAAAGTACTAATTCATACTTTGTCCTTTGTTTGCAATTGGTTAATTATCACTTTTTCGTACTAATTTTAACTTTTGTTTCATAGGAGACTAGTGTGAGCTCTAGGGTGCATACGGTATATCCGTGAAATATGAATTACTCAATTATGGTGTAAAAAAAAAAAAAAAAAAACAGAGTTAGCGTAAAATGACCGACTAGTTACTATTACTAATGTTTCACGGATATACTATTTCTATTCTACTCGCATATTTGCAGTATTTGATTATTGATATATATTAATATATAAATATATTCTCGAATGATTTCATTATTTTAGATTATTCACCATGTGGAGTAAGTCCTACATCCTTTCGTGGCAGGATGGTCGGAGGTAATAAGGCTGGTGGTGGAACATGGCCATGGCAAGTTGGAATACATAAATTAGACTCGAAAGGTACGTTGAATGTTTTACTCGTCGTGATCTTTATTGTCATCGTTATTGTCGTCACCATCATAAACAAGTCACATTAGCTTTGTCGTCATTACCATCATAATCATAATTATTATCACCATCATTATCACCATTATTATCATCACCCTTTTTATCATCATCATCATCATCATCTTCATCACATTGCATCTTAAATTCATGACTGTTTTAATTAGTCATTATGAGCTTTATGAGTCTGTTGTACACCTAATCACAAGTATGTTGTCCCATGAAAAAGAACCTTAATAACTTAATAAGAAAGGAATAACAAAAGAAAGAGTTTAGATTGCAGTGATATTCTTCTGCATTTAAATTAATTCCTTTTCCACTAAATGGAAACTAGCGAATAAACTAGTATAGGCTGCGTCGGTGTTTGATATGAACGATAGGTAATATAATGAAATTTGTAACACCTGTAACATCTGTACCTAAGGAATAATTTAGTCGCATTTCTTTAGATTTACGGTTATTGTTAGTTCCTGTAATACGACATAAACCAAAAGCTGTCATATATGTGATTAATTTTATGATTAGCAGAATTAAAATGGCGGGAGACTGGCTTTGTGATCGCGGATGCGATCGCCAAGACGTCTACCAGTTTCTCCGACATATAGCTGGTTACACAAAGAACATTGTTTATCGAAGTAACAATATTTGTCGAAGTAACAATATTTGTAATAGGATCATCCGGGTGGATGTAGCCATCAGAAGGGCTGTTTGATGTGACTGACGTCATCTTCAGAGTCAAGTGAATAAAAAAGTTACTTCTTTATTATTTAGTTACTTGACTCTGAAGATGACTTCCGCACAGGATGTCGAAACGTCAGTCACATCAAACAGCCCTTCTGAGGGCTACATCCACCCGGATGATCCTATATTACAAATATTGTTACTTCGACAAATATTGTTACTTCGATAAACATTCATTCACATGGGTTCAGACCATTCAATACAATACACAAAGAACATCGAATACAATAAATAACATAGGGTTAATACAAGTAAAATGGTCACTGGAACTAACAATAACCGTAAATTTAAAGAAATGCGACTTATTTATTCCTTAAGAACACAAAAACCTTTCGGTATGAATGAACGATTCGCTTTCAATTAATTTTTCCATTGTTCTTTAACTCCTCCTACATTTTCTAGCGCTTTTTGATAGTTTCATCACTTTTCCTGCTTCTTATTTATACTCAGTATCTCTCTTAGTCTAACTCTTTTACTCCGACGAAGGGCTAAAGCTATCAACATTTTTTACGGAGTTACAGATTTCATTATATTACCTATCCTTTCCCACTAAATTAGTTATGTATGTTATGCAATGATAATAAAATGCTACTATGCTGCTTTTTTCAGGTAATTTAGTGATAATGTGCGGTGGAACATTGATTGACAAGCAATGGGTCTTGACAGCAGCTAATTGCTTCTACCACGCAAATGAAAAAAAGAAACGAAAAGTAGAAATAATACCTCCAACACAGTAAGTGAACAAGCCAGCCAGATTGACAGACAGTCAGACAGACAGACAGACAAAGTGAGAGATAATATTTTCATTATTCCCTCTTTTCTAGATACACCATTAAAGTTGGCGACGATAATTTAAATGCGCGAGATCCAGCTCAAGTAGAACTTGAAGCAGGTGAAATCTACATCCACCAAGACTACAAAGACAGCCCAAAATTCGAAAACGACATTGCCTTGGTCAAACTACCTAAGAAAGTGAAACTTGGACCATTTGTACAAACCGTTTGTCTACCAAAGAAGGGAGAAGATCTTTTGGTAGCTGGCGAGCATGGCTACGTTGCAGGATGGGGTGTAACTCAAATACTTCGACCTGGTCAAGATCCATTAGAAAAGAACAAGAATTCAAAATATCTACAACACTCAGCATTCACTATACAAAACAACTCAACATGTGCGAAAACTCCTTTCCATTATAACAATAATGTCACGTTTTGCGCGGGAAGTGGAATGGGTGGTATCGACACGTGTCAGAGCGATTCTGGCGGGAGTTTTGTCAGACAAGCACTACGTGGTGTAGAAGATCATCGCTGGGTTTCAGCTGGGTTGGTATCGTGGGGGTGGGGGTGCGGATTGAAAGGAGAATATGGCTATTACACTAGAGTGGAACCGTTTGTTGATTGGATCAAGAAAACAATCGAAGATGATGAGAAAGAAGCTGACGAATGAGAAACAAAACAACAATATATTTATAAATATCGGAAATAAAGTAAAAAAACAAACCGTACAATATAATCTCTTTACAACTGAAGTAGAATCAATGTGGACGTTTCTTTCGTGAACGTAGAATTTTAGTTTGGCCGAAATCGTCTGAAAGTGGGTTTGAATAGTCGTATAAAGACTTGACAGATTGCGGTATATTCCTATATCTAACTGCAAATAAATCATAGCTAGCAACGCAGTAAACTTGCTTTGACTACCTTTATAGTATTTATATTTAGAGGATTTATCTATTTACAGAGTAAATAAAATGTTTTATTCAGTTGTATTTTATTATAATTTTTCTCTCTTTTCATCTCTCGGTGGTGACCCTCCTCCTTTACTAAAAATGTAATCAGTACTTTCTCTTGATCCCCGATTTGCGTGACAAACTTTGTCAGCTAGCAGGGTATAAAAAGTATAACATACAAATTAGATACTACCTAATACGAGCTTCCATTAAAAAAAACCCGATGAATTTGTATGTGCATAGTTACTGTAACACAGGTAATGTTTAAGATGCAAAATAGCCATTCATTCAAAATTGTTGATACATTCGAGTAATTTTGGTCAATTTGTTCTGCAAATAGTGATTCTCAATTAAGTTTTCCAAAAGGACTCTCTTAACCCCACAATGTAAATCTAAAATACAAACTCATCGGTAGGACCAAAATAAAAAAATATTATATTTAGTTTCTATATTTTTAAAGTGAATTTTATAATAATACACAGCCTAGAACTAGCATTATTTGATTTGGATTGATTTGGAGTGTTGCTGTCAGATTTACATAATTTTGTCTTCAAGCATTTATTTTTGTCTTTCGTCGGTCGAACAGAAATGTCGGCGCGCGTCAGTTTCCCGCCGAAAAGTAGACATGCGCTTGGGCTTTCTGTGGTAAGCCAGCCGCGCTAGTAAACTGATTACCATTGCATGCTCACAATAAACCAATGAGACAAGTTTAAATAGTACTAATTATTACAAACAAATGATATACATAATAAAATCGCACAATTTTGTTGGCTAAGAAAGGATGCCACTCATTTTAAAAGTCGCTTGGAATTGCCGGGGAGTACAAGCTGAAAACGAAATTAAAACCCATATGTGAATTAATTCCAAATCATTTTAACGTCCAAACACTAATTTGTCTTCAGTTACAATGTTTTATGCGCTTTGAAATCTAGCTATCTTGTTTTTGTTAGACGCATGCGCAGTCGTTTTACCGCATACAAGGAAGCACAGCTAATAGAGGGATTTCATAGCAGCCATAATTGTGGTCAATACAATAGAGATATCTCTCAAGGGAACTGAAATCATTTTTTTACATTTTGTACTTAGCTTGTCGTAAAAACATGGCTGCCATGAAATCCATCTATAATAAATACCAGCAAAATTCACTCTCAAGGTATCGAAATCTCCGATAACAGTTATACCCATTATAGGATATTGATGTCATAAAACTAAGGTATTTTAAGTTAAAGTCTTACTAGGGATATTTTTTTTGTTTCTACTAAATTATGGTAGCTGTGTCCAGCGTGACACAAAGAAAATGACCGGGAAATCAGGGGGAAACGTATCGGGTATGTTCGTCGGGAATTTCAAAAACATCTCTAAAAGATTACGGAAATCCTTTTAAAAGTGCGTGACACATAACAAACAAGCAAAAAAAAAAAAAAAAAAAAAAAAAACGAAGAAAGAGCGGCTATGTCTACGAGAATCGGTGGTCTCTTCCCTGTTCGATAACCTAAAAGATATCAAGAAATTTCGATATTCTAAATTTCAATTTTCATACCTTAAAAGATAACAAATTATAAATGTTTACCCCTTAGTGATACCACGAGCATAACCGACACTTTTATTCCCGAAGTTCTCACACTCGGTACTCGTGAGAAATACCTGAAAGAGGATCGGCGGTCCTGCAGGAGGGGATCCGAATCCCATTTCGAATTCCCAGTTTATATTTGGACCAAATCCCATTAAAAATCACATAATCTAATCAGTTTTGCTCAAGTTTTCAATCCCATTCCAATTTTCTATTGTTCTTTTATTTGTAATATCCCAGTCCCAGCGCATCCAATCCCATTTTCACAGTCAAAAATAAGGCCAATCCCAGCTCTCATTTTACCCCTTCAGGACCTCCTACGATTCAATTGATTTCTTGATGATAAGTTAAAGTCAAAAACGACTTCGAAACGTCGATTCCTTGCCTTGGCCTTCATTCTACAAAATACATTTACAAAATCGTTAATAATCATTCTTTATTTTTGTTGATAGCAAATGAATGACGTAAAACGTCTACGTCACTTGGCGTAACGTAATGGAAATAGTGACGTCGTTATTAAATTGGTACTCCATTTAGGTCCCACATGCCTCAAAGCAATGGAATATCTGTTAGTAGTTAAATGAATGGAAAGAAATAAACAGTTCGTGGGGTTTGAAGCTATGGTATCAGAGCTGCGAGAGTTGTGGATACTCGTAGTTCTGTCTCAATACTCATGTGTACTCATGTAATTCTTTTCCATTGGGAGGCGGGACTCGTTGTCCCGGCAATATCGGCGTTACAGTGTTAACCCTTCCTTGCGCACCATGCTGACTTTATTGCACTTCTGAAGTCACTGGTGAGACAGCAAAAACAAAATGGTATACGCCAACGGTTCAAATATTAAGTATTACAACCGTGTAAAGTGTGAAGAAATTTAATGTGGTTTCGTTATACAAGAACATATACTTAATTAGGGACCGATCGTTTATTACGTCGCAGGGGGGGGGGGGGGGGGGATTTTTGTGTATGAAAAGTGTACCCCCCCAAAAGAAAATTAACTTTTCAAAAACATACCCCTCTAAAAATTGATTTAATAAAAATTAATTTTTCTTTAAATGTACCCCCTCTCCTGTCTTTCCTACAAACACATGACCTTAATTTTTAGAGGTATTTTTCAGCATATACTATTCTAACTTTTCTATGATCAAAATATAAGACAAATTTTTAATTGCACTAGCTTAGGTGCAATATCATATTAATATCGTCCTATATACATGTGCAAATATCAATGCACAGTTTTTTTGTACTGTTCAGTAAATTTATGTGAATGAATAAAACACACACATATACTATGGAAAACCTTTGTGTATATATTGTGGGATTCCCGTGTCTACAGGCCTGGTTTCATAGCTCAAAATGATAGCCTGTTTTTCATTCTAAATTTCTTCTAGTTTATTTTCTTTTCCTTCTTCTATTTTTCTTTTATTCGATGATTTTGTTTGGTTGCTATGTCAAATCTTTTTTCGGTAAAAATCAAAACGTACCCCCCAAAGTCGTCAATGTTTGGAAAATGTCCCCCCTCTTTTGAGAGTTTTTTATAAATATATCCCCCCCCCCCCCCCCCCCCATAGTATAGAGACTAAAAAAATACCTGAATAAATACCATATTAAAAGACAAAATAAATTAATTAAAAAACTTTACAAAAATAAGATAAATGCTTTGATGGTAGAAAGAGATTATGCTAAGATAAATACTATGAGGGTAGAGCGACGAAACAAAGAAAAACCAATTAGTGTCACTGTTAACTATTTGGTCCTTTCATTAGCCTGCATAAAATATGTAATAATAGAAAATATAATATAATATAAAAAATATAAAAATAGAACATGTGATTGGATTTATGTTTGTAAACTTGTGCCCAGTTTAAGTTAGATAAAACAAACCAAAAACATATTCTATTAGCTTTAACAAGTATTTTGCGCTAGCATTTGTGTTGTTCCTTGTTTAATGTTTTGACAATTTGGGAATATGAAACTTTAAAGCATTTCTTGAATTCCGATTGGTTGACGCGCGGTCCATCCAAAGGAGTATTTTCAGCCACTGGGAAATTTAAAACAACTTGTAGAGTTTTGCAATACAAATTTTGTTAAAGTTTTGTCTGTCTGTCCTCGTTGCGCTCGTTCGATTCCGTACTGTCAAGACCTCGGTCTGATATTTTCCCGTACAGACATCACGCTCGGTTAATAACCTCTAAATATCAACTTAATTTGCATAGAAACGATCTGCAAACGCGACTTTATCGGCCGTAGTGTTCGATAACAAAAGCAATACTTGATTCAAAAGACGAGCAGAATTCAAAACATGTGTCTTTTCAAACAATTTCCAGTCATAATTTTGTTTAAAGCAACTACTTGTCAGTATATTCAGGCTTTTTGTAATCACTGGTATTTGTGTGTCACAATACTGCACCTTTACTTAAAACGCAGTAAATATTATGTATCTAATATTCTTGTAATATACCAAAATTGCTAAACATTCAAGGAATGAAGTTACACTCTCTAGCTATCGTCAGTATCAACCTTGTAACTTTTCTTTGAGAATATGCGATGCAAATCCCTCATTTTCGAGCCCAGGTCAGTTTACTGCACAATCAAAGTCAAATATTTTAGCCCACAGGAGACCTCCACTATACTTGGATAAAAGTTGCTTCTCTTTAACAAAGGCGTGCATATAATAGCCTCAAAGCATGCATACTGAAGCTATATATGTTTATTTTTATTCTGATTAACTCCAACAATATTTTGCCATTTAGGACGTTCGCGGGAAAAAGCAAAGTAAATGTCAAGTTCCTGAGACTTTGCCAGTTGATAAAACTAAATTAGACACATCAAATAAGCTAAAACAAATTGGGGTCATCGTCGTTGTTCTCGAGCAAAATGGCATGAAAGTCGGCAATTTCGGCATTTTTCGCAAGCTGCGTGACGGAATGTCTTGCGGTGGCAAAAACAAGAAAGAAAATTAGTAAAAAATAAACGAAGGCCATAAAATGCTTTTAAAACTCATAATACTTGTGAACAAAGCGATTTTTTTACACAAAACGTGAAAATAATTACCTTTTTGGAGAAAAAGAGCGTACGTCTCCAACAAAATGGCCGCTTTTTGTCATTTTCGAGGGCTTGAACATAATGGAAAAAGCCGATTTTCTGTGTGATGATAAAAAGTCACTTTTTTCAAAAACTAAACGGAGACTTATCTTTAGTAGTTATTTCGAATTATAAGATAAAAAATGTGGGTCACCGTTCGCTTTTTTTTTAGTTATAGTGCTTCAAAAATCGAAAATCGTCTCGTTTGCTTGTTTTTCTTATAGAAGCAAAATCACCCAGGCTTTCCTCACGAGAATCGAGCTGGCATAAGAACGTGCGCCTGCTGACAATGCGGTCTGCGGTAACTCGAGACTCGTTTGTTTGTTGCGGCTCGCAGCAACAATATACACCTATTTCAAAAAAGGTTGTCATCGCCAAAAGCGATAGGCGATAGGTCATTCCAGGACCCAAATGCACTATGGGTATAATCCTAAGTCGTGAAATTTTCAAACATGCCAGCTCCACTAAACAACGTAAGATCTCCGCTGGAGAGTTATATGGCTTGTCGAAGGACTGAAAATGTGCTCAGAAGACAGCTTTTCTGCTTTTATGTAGATACTTTAGATTATACCCATAGTGCACTTGGGTCTTGGAATGACCTATTACCTATCGCCTATCGCTTTTGGCGATGACAACCTTTTTTGAAATAGGTATATACAAAATAGAATAGATATTAGATATTATACTATTATTAAATGTTGGCTGCTCAATAATCTATAATTCTAATAAAGAGTATATTCTGCGCATTTTAATATGTGAAATCGGCAAAATACAAACTAATATATCATTTTCTTTAATATTTATCATTATTAATGTTATCTCCAATTTACTTTAAAAATTGATTTACTATATACTATTATGTATTTTCAAACTAATCCTTCCTTCCAACCACCATTGTTTATTCTTAAATCAGCAATTTTTTCCAAAAGGCCAGGTAAGGGGGGGGGGGGGGGGGGGGGGGGAGGAGCGAAAGAACGTCTGTTTTCTCAGGCTAGGTAAGTAAGTGAGTAGTGTAAAATGTGTTTTGGCATATCCTTATTCTTTTTTTTTTTTTTTTTTTACAATATGTTTGCCCAAGAGCAGAGCTCATCTAGGGGCTTACATACTAATTACAAATTTACATAGATACAAAACGGAGAAGCAAGGCGAGAAAAAAAAAAAAATTAGGATAATGTTACAATAAATATGTACTAATAATACAATAGATATATACGTTATAAATTAGAAAGTGTAATTGATATACTAATTAGATACTAGTTAGGAAAAGAAAGGAAGAAATTTAGCTGGAAGAAAAACGATTTGTGTCAATAATGTACTTTTGAACTGCGAGAAATAAAGAGTTGTTCTTTATTACATCCTTATTCTTATTTAATACTCCAAGGTTAGTCATGGACTTGCATGATCATGCATGGTGATAGAGACAGTTATATCTTACTTACCACTCGCCGCGTTTTCTATTAAAAACCCTTGAAGGCCATCATCCCTTTGACCTGACCATGCAATCACGAGAGAAAGCTGGGAAGCAGCCAAGACCAGCAGGAATTCACGACTAAAGAAAAACAAGAAACATAATACGGAACGGCTAATCGGCTATACTTCCTCTATGAATGGAACTATAATACTTGCTAACATAGTCTAAACAACGAGGAAAGCGATAATAACTATCATGTGGAGTGCTAATGTAAGTATTCAATATTTTTTTTACTCCGACGAAGGGCTAAAGCTCGAAACGTCAGTAAAGTGAAATCAACATTTTTTACGGTGTTACAAATTTCATTATATTACCTATCGTTTATTTCAAACACCGACGCAGCCTATACTAGTTTACTCGCTAATTTGCATAAGTATTGAATAGACTGAACAAGAATCAATAGTGAAGTTAATAAATGTTACTTATAGCACGGCGGTAGAGGACGAGTAGATTCTGAGTTAGATTGAAAAGCTAGCTAAATTGTGTTATTATATCTAAACTGCAATAAATAATGGTTAAACGTATTTCAAACTAGCGCTTGTCTTGTCGAGCTGATAGTTCTCTAAGTCTGGAATACACTTAGTATTTTCATGTGAATGTCGAGAAGATAGGGTAATTGCATGATGCCAGTCTAATTAACATAGTGAAGTTTTAGCTTGGACTTCACTCTAGGCTAGGATAGTAGTTGCCCGCATACGAAACTCACTGTTATTAAACAAAAAGTCACAAAGTGTAACTTGATCCTCACGCCTCCACTAAATCCACGGCTAAACACGCCATTTTTAGCGTTTTCAGCACAATTTGTTCAAAATACTCTTCTATTTCAAAAGTATGAAAAAACCTAGAAACGGAATATGAAATACTAATGTTTATTGTCGTTTGAGTCTGTTTGACTATAAATTTCTACCGCGGTCAAATTGCAAGTTTTGACACATCGTCACATACAAAATCGTCAATAAAAAGCTATAAAAGGAACCAATCAAAAACCTAGAAAAGGAATTCAAAAAAAAAAAAAAACTATTAAAAAAAAACAACTGTGAAATAGCAAACAATTTGATATAAAACAGACCCACATTTGCTTAGTTTAAAGGCGGTCAAAACTCCCTGAAGGTCCAACCACTGCATTTGCATCTTTGCTTTTAGTCTAGGATACATTACTAAATGTCATTTTCGTAGCAATGAAAGTCTTTAAACGTAAATTATTGGGAGATGAATATTTCGATACGATTTGGTAAGCGTGACGGCGTGACGAATTGACTGTAACGCAATGACTGCTATGTTCGCGAATTTTGAACTTCAGATGCATGAAAAAGCTATATTTTTTTCTATGGCGAAATACATTCAAAATTTAAAGTACCTAAATTAGAGCAAATGTTCACAAATGTATGTGATAAGTTTGATATTTTAATTTAGATGAGGTATTTCGACTAGTTACTAATGAACTTATACAGCTATAACACCATCATCATCATTTCATGATTTGTAGTGTTCATTGTGAAACGTTGTTATAATGTTATCTTTTGCAATCATAATTCATTATCATCATCATCATCATCTTTCTTCTTCTTTACCGTTACCATTATTATCATCATCATAATTATCCGTAGCAATCATAATCTATTATCATTATCATTGTCACCACCATCACATGATCTTTCATCTTTTTTATATCGCTAAGTTGCCATTATTATCATCATCATAATTATCGTTAGCAATCATCATGGAATAATTTATCAAAATACTAATTAAAGGTGTCTGTAAAACTCGGAACGTGCCCGGAACACCCCGGAACACCCCGGAACACCCCGGAACACCCCGGAACACCCCCGGAACACCCCCGGAACACCCCAGAAAAGTTAATATTTATAAAATTTAAAAATTTAAAAGGGAAAAAAGGGAAAAAAGAAATAAAAAAGAAATAAAAAAAGAAATAAAAAAAGTAAAAAAAGTAAAAAAAAATGAGATTTTTCACGTTGTAGTTTTGCAGAATAAATATCTTTACAGCTCTGCACATTTTCACGTACGTAACTATTGTATCCCATAATTAGGTCTATTGTTCTATGCCGTTTTCGACGTCGTTGCCGTAGTGGTTACTTAAACTCCCTACCATTGTACTTATCCCGCGTTCATTAGCTAACGGTCGTAAAATACGGTCGTATTCAAAATGTATTTCGTCGAAAATGACATTTCACTGGACTGAAAACAAATCAGAGTTGTTTGCATTAGCACGTAATGAAGTTCCGTACTATGCACTAAGTGTGGTTTAAGGATTCACTAACCCGTGATTTAATGAAAGCGTAAAAGGTGTACACTTTGTGTACATTTTACTGTAGTGTCTTACGCAGTAAGTAACCATCTTAACTGAACATATTTCTATTGAATCTGAAAAAAGCAGCAAGTGTCAAGAAAGAAAGATTATTATGTTCGTTTACAACTTTACATACTTGATTTTTTTTAAATTGTAAATATACTAATTGTATATTTTGGGACCAATAGAAACCGTTTTCTTTCACTGATAATGAGGGCACGAGCATATACGTCCCGGTCTGTTGAAGTAATTTAATATTATCATATTTCATATTATTATATTTTATTTTATATTTTATTTTTTATGGTAATTTCAGTTCATTGTAATTAATATTATGTTATTGTTTATAAACCTATAAACTTCTTGTTCACGTTCTTTGCTTGTAATGCAAGCACATCTAATCATGCGCAACATAAGCACGACATACTGAATCAGGATAATTTATTTTAGTAATAATTTAATTTATGTTGTTATATTTGATATTGTTCTTGTTTGAAATCTTTAATTTGAAATCTTGGAATGAATATATATGAATAATTAAAGTAAATATCAAAAACTATCAAATTCAATTTCTTTTTCTTTTTCTTTCTTTTTGTTCTCTTTTTGTTCTTTTTTAATTTAATAAATATTAACTTTTCTGGGGTGTTCCGGGGTGTTCCGGGGGTGTTCCGGGGTATTCCGGGGTGTTCCGGTGTGTTCCGGGTGTTCCGGGCACGTTCTGGGTTTTACAGACACCCTACTAATCAATGAAGGATTGAATGAATGGTTGTTTAGATTCGTATCTGTAATCACTATATAACTACTCTGATTGGTCAACGGCACGGCATAATCTCTTCCGGTTTCGATGTTTTCGTTGCTACATGCACGTGAGTTTGACCATGTTGACAGCGAGAGTAAAGACATGGTCTAAATATATTACAATCAGCACTTTCACAATGTCCTTCAAAGGACGCTGTGATGTTAAAAGCACTCTCGGTGGAGGTTATATCTTGAAGCGAATGCCTTCGTCTCTTCAAAAGTACGAAACATCGACGGCAAATATAGTCATTATTCGGCGTTCGAGAAAGAATTTGGAGCTCTGAAAGAATCTTAATTTCACACTTTCCTTCAATGAGGAACCTCTCTTCTGGTTTAAGTTGTGTGCTGCGTCACAAATCGCAGGTAAATACACTCATAGTAATATATTTAGACCATGTCTTTACTCTAGCTGTCAACATGGTCAAACTCACGTGCATGTAGCAACGAAAACATCGCAACCGGAAGAGATTATGCCGTGCCGTTGACCAATCAGAGTTCGCGTAAGAATTGATCCGAGCGAGAGCCAATCAGAAATCGCTTTTTATATCGGGTCACAGAGAACACGACATCTGGCGAACTTTCGCAGACGGTTATTACGGGTAATTAAACCGGCTGTACGCAGGCTATGCTGACAGCGCTGAAACATTATAAATATCAACTTTATCGTGACAATCATTACCATCTTTATTGTTGGCTTAACATCATTTTACAGTGTTTTCCTTTTTTACAGTACCTTGCGTTGGCTTCTGTCACTTTGCTATGTTGGATGCAAACTGCAGTTTTAGCTCCAGGTAAACGTGGTAAAAGCTGTCTGTTACAGAAGTCACATACATTATAAAATCATAAATATCTTTTTTTCTTTTAATTCTTGTCAGTGTCAAATCAAACTCACGTGACGTTAGGTAGGTTAAGACAAACTAGTAAAATAACTCCATACCGAACTTGAAATTATAATTTCGGGTTAAAACAAATACAAGATTCTTGAATGAATTAGACGATATTTGCATATTAAAAGTCCTAATTTTGATTGTTTGAAAGAAGCTCGCTAAAATCTCTATTTGTAATTTTAATTTTAAAATATGTCGGTTCTTAAGTTATTGCCTTGTTTATCGCTTGCGAATTCTGAAGTTTAATTCCACAAACTTCAAAAATTACTCTGATTTTAGGGCAAAGTTATTTCGCCACATGGAGCTTTGTATTGAAGTTTGTTTACTTTTTGAGCGTCACCGCATTGTATATATGCACGGGCTCAATGCTAACAAGTTTTGTGGTTTGACGTGCAGGCTCGGTTACAAAAGATTTACCTAGACAGTGTAGAATAAGCCCAAGGCTCAGGATCCGACACGGAACGATCAACACTACAGACCCTGAATACAAAAGTGGAACCACTCTGCTATTTATCTGTGATAATGGCTATGAAATCACTGGAGATGATACTGTTATCGAGTGTGTTGATGGGAAATGGAGCTCAAACCGCTTACCCTACTGCAAAGGTATACAAAGAAATAAATCAGATGAATTAAATAAACTTACTGGACGAATAGACGGACGGACTAACAATCACTGAACGGACTTTCCTATACTGAACAGACTGTCATACTGAACTGATGGACTGTCCTACTGAACTGACGGACTTTCCTACTGAACTGACTGTCCTACTGAACTGACGGACTGTCCTATACTGAACGGACTGTCCTACTGAACTGACGGACTTTCCTACTGAACAGACTGTCCTACTGAACTGACGGACTGTCCTACTGAACTGACGGACTGTCCTACTGAACTGACGGACTTTCCTACTGAACTGACTGTCCTACTGAACTGACGGACTGTCTTACTGAACTAACGGACTGTCCTAATGAACGGACTGTCCTACTGAATTGACGGACTGTCTTACTGAACGGACTGTCCTACTGAATTGACGGACTGTCCTACCGAACGGACTGTCCTACTGAATGGACTGTGCTACTGAACTGACGGACTGTCCTACTGAACTGACTGTCCTACTGAACTGACGGACTGTCTTACTGAACGGACTGTCCTACTGAACTGACGGACTTTTCTACTGAACAGACTGTCCTACTGAACTGACGGACTGTCCTACTGAACTGACGGACTGTCCTACTGAACTGACGGACTGTCTTACTGAACTGACGAACTTTCCTACTGAACTGACTGTCCTACGGAACTGACGGACTTTCCTATACTGAACAGACTGTCCTACTGAACTGACGGACTGTCCTACTAAACTGACGGACTGTCCTACTGAACTGACTGTCCTACTGAACTGACTGTCCTATACACCCTTCCCATAATGCGGGACGCCATTTTGAATTAATTACTTGTGACGTCAATTGCGGGTAGGTTTCCCAAGGCATGTATATTTCACTGTACTTTTCACTCAGCGCTTCAGGTCCTACTGGTGTATATATACAATATTTAAAGAAGATTTTGAAGACATTCTTTAGATTTGTCCTTTAACTTTAAATTTTTTGAGTTCTAAAATCTAATGCGTATTTTTATAACGCCTCGAATCGGCCGGAAAGAAGAAGAATTTGTAGCGGGGAGCTGTGAAGGTAATTTGAAAGCTGTCAGTCTCTAAATATCATTTTTTTTCGTTTTCTTGAGCTAACAAGCGATGATATTCCTGACTCAATGCATATTATAGCAAAGTCAGAAAGTACAAACCGATCGAGCTATCTTTTTATCACTAGTTTATCAGTATTATTAGTCAATATATTTACATTGTAATAGATGTTTTAGTGTAAACTATTCTATTGATGACATCTGAATCACCGATTTTTCGATTATTCATCACCCGAGACGTACATTTTATAATATTTCGCCACTCTTTCGAAGTGTAATTCTTTATCTTTATATGTCAAGCGACTCTAAAATCTGGTTTTGCAGTGATATCAAGTCAGTTTTCTTCAACCTGAACACATTGATTAATTCATTGAATAAATAAATAAGCTTAGTATTAAGTTCACGGGCACTGAAATATCTCTCTATATTTTTCTTTTAAACGTATACTTCGAAAGAATAGCGTTGGAATGTAATATGTCGAGATTCAGTCGTTATGATTTCTTCAAAAGTTATTGCATTTATATCGATAGCACTGTGCATTGCCTCGACACAATTGTTTACACTACGTATCTTTAGACGTATGAAACTCGACGATTTTTTAGAGAAAGCATAGCTCGATTGTCTTGTAATTTCCAACCTTGCTACAGTGAGCACTGAGCTCGGGATATCTTTGCATATTAGCTCAAGAAAACAAAAGAAAAAAGGCATTATATTGAGAGTGTGAAAGCAGTAAATTACCTTCACATGTACAGCTCGGATCGACGGGAGCCGTTAAGAATCTTCTTTTTTACGGCCGATTTATAACGTTTTAAAAATTTGGAACAAAGACAAATAAAAGTTAAAGGTCTAATCTAAAGAATGTCTTCAAAATCTTCTTTAAATATTGTATATATACACCTGTAGGAACTGAAGCGCTGAGTGAAAAGTACAGTGCAAAATATACATGCCGTGGGAAACCTACCCGCAATTGACGTCACAAGTAATTAATTCAAAATGGCGTCCCGCATTATGGGAAGGGTGTATTGAACTGACGGACTGTCCTATACTGAACGGACTGTCCTACTGATCTGACGGACTTTCCTACTGAACAGACTGTCCTACTGAACTGACGGACTGTCTTATTGAACTGACGGACTGTCCTACTGAACTGACGGACTGTCCTACTGAACTGACGGACTTTCCTACTGAACTGACGGACTTTCCTACTGAACTGACGGACTGTCCTATACTGAACGGACTGTCCTACTGAACTGACGGACTTTCCTACTGAACGGACTGTCCTACTTAACTGACGGACTGTCCTCCTGAACTGACGGACTGTCCTACTGAACTGACGGACTGTCCTACTGAACTGACGGACTTTCCTACTGAAATGACGGACTGTCCCACTGAACTGACGGACTGTCCTACCTAACTGACGGACTGTCCTAATGAACGGACTGTCTTACTGAAATGACGGACTGTCTTACTGAACGGACTGTCCTACTGAATTGACGGACTGTCCTACCGAACGGACTGTCCTACTGAATGGACTGTGCTACTGAACTGACGGACTGTCCTACTGAACTGACTGTCCTACTGAACAACTGATTGACTGACTGACGGAATTTGTTACGCATAATGCTGTCTACTGATATATAGAAGACATATAGCAAAAAAAAAAAAAAGATGCTGAGAACGCTGTGTAGGGCTTAATCAAGTTGTTTTGTTATATTCCAGCAATTGTATGTCCAGATCCTACCAGATACCATAAAAATGGTCGTTTCAATGGTCGTAACTTTAGAGTTAACAGAACAGTGGAGTTCTTTTGTAATGCTGGAATGAAACTTATTGGTTCTAAAAGACGAACCTGTCAACCAAACAAGCTTTGGAGTGGAAACACGACAGTTTGCGAAGACGGAAGTAAGTTAACTCTACGTTATATCAACTGAGCCAGCTTATATTAAAGATCTCACCTATATATCCTAACGCGTTTGGTTGCGCATGCAGTTTTTATCCTACTTGGCTTTAAGTCTCTTCATCATGTCTATGGTAGAGTATAGTACTAGCTATACTCCATATATGCTTGTCTTGCTCTTTGACCTGACCAGCAAGTAAGAGAGAAACTTTCTTTTCTCTCTCTCTTATTTCAATAAAAAATGCGGGTTTTCACATATCTCTACTGTAAAAGTGAATTGCTTGCGCTGCCTGTGCATGGTCAGGGTTTGTTACGTCCTATGCAGTGGGTCGTTTACGTCCCTCCGGTGCAGGTTATATAGTATGTGTAGTGTGCAGAGACGGAACCACAAGATTTAACGTCCTTATCCGAAAAGTCTAACAATAATTAATTTACCTAACAATATTATCTAACAATATTGTCTTCATGCCTAACAATGATGTTATCTTCAGATTCCTACTGTCCAAACCCTGGTATTCCAATCAGTGGCAGGAAGATCGGCTTCCGGTATAATTTGGGCTCGATTGTTCGTTTTAAATGTGACTATGGATATGTGCTTGTTGGTTCTGCCGTAAGACAGTGTATGAAGGGTGGCTCATGGAATGGAACTGAGGCGGTCTGTATGGGTGAGTTTATATGGATATGGTAGTTTGATAGTAAATGACTATTTAGATTGCTGATTGGTTAGTATAGACTTGCCACAAGTCGACCACATCATTTGTGGTTAGCTATATAGTTGATTGATCAGTTCGTTGATTGTTTGGATGAAAGACTTGACTAAATTATTGATTTTAAAAGTACTTCGTTGTTATTTGAATATAGTTGAAGATTGAGTGCTTGATTGATAAATAATTGATTGATTGATTGATTGAATTGCCTTGCTTTTTGTTTGATTGATTGATTGTTTGCATTTCTTGTTTGATTGCGGCATAGCTTGTTTTTTGTTTGATTGATTGATTGATTGATTGATTAATTGATTGAGTTTTTGTGTTGACATTTTTTAGCTGAGTTTCAATATATGATTCGAAACTCCAACAACATGGCATTCATGTTGAAGAAGAACATTGACAAGATGCTCGAGTACACATGTTCTGGTATTAACACAACATGTAATGACACAGAAATGGATTCAAGAGCAAGAGCGATCAATCCAAATCATGTCGGAGGACTAGATATTGTTTTTGTGTTCGATGCTTCGAGCAGTATCAAGAAAAGCGACTTCAAGCTTGGAATACGGTTTGCCCAAGAACTGGTGAAATTACTCGGCGCAACGTGGAAGTACGTAATTTGAATACTAGTGGTATAGCGTGTGTGGAGTGAACCTCACAGAAGAGCCCTGATGGGTAGTGATGGTTGTAAATGAGTGTGTTGGTAGTGTGTGGAGAGATCCTCACAGAAGAGCCCCGATTGGGAGTGATGGTTGTAAATACTGAATGTAGTGGTATTGTGTTTGTGGAGAGGACCTCATAGAAGAGCTTCGAAATAGTAATGGTTGTAAATACAAAGCTTAGTGGTTGTGTTTGTGGAGAAAACTTCACAGAAGGGCCCGTTCTCGGAGTGATGGTTGTAAATACTTAGTGCATGTAGTAGCAGTGTGTAGCACAAAACAACATCTATTGGAATGCTTTATTTCAAATTCTGCATTATCATAAAAGTGTTGATGTTTTGATAGGGGAGTATACATCAGTAATAAACTAGATTGTAATTGTTTGTTTGTGATAGACCTGGTGGCACCCATGTTGCTGCGTTAACATACGGCACCAGTCCTAATCTGGAATTCAATCTTGGTGACGCATCAGCAGATACAGCTGCAAAAGTAATAGAAAAACTAGGAAAGATAAGGCGCAGTGGTGGAGGAACAGCGACACGTCTTGCTCTAGATATGGTTTTAAATACAGTTGTACCAAACACTCGTGACAAAAGCCAAAAAACGTTGTTCTTTATTACTGACGGACGCTCTAACATTGGTGGAAGCCCTCGAAAGGCAGCTGCTCTTCTTCAGGATGAGAAAGACTTTGAGATCTATGCTGTCGGAGTGGGAAACAAAGTTCGTGACAGGGAATTAAGGTTTATTGCATCTGTACCTGAAGATGAACATGTGCTTGTTGTGGCAAAATATGAGCATCTTCTGGAAATTGTTAAAAGTGCTATTGATATTCAAATCGGTAAGAATTGTGTTGGGTATTTGGTGTATTTAGTGAGATAGTAACAGTGTTATAAGTACATCTATTAGAGTTGCATTCAACGCACGGACATAAGTTAGTACTAAATAGTACTAATTCATACTTTGTCCTTTGTTTGCAATTGTTTAATTAGTATCACCTTTTCGTACTGATTATAGTATTAACTTTTGTTTCATAGGAGACTAGTGTGAGCTCTAGGGTGCATACGGTATATCCGTGAAATATGAATTACTCAATTATGGTGTTAAAAAAAAAAAAAAAAACCCAGAGTTAGCGTAAAATGACCGACTAGTTACTATTACTAATGTTTCACGGATATACTATTTCTATTCTACTCGCATATTTGCAGTATTTGATTATTAATATATATTAATATATAAATTAATATTATAAATTAATATTCTCGAATGATTTCATTATTTTAGATTATTCACCATGTGGAGTAAGTCCTACATCCTTTCGTGCCAGGATGGTCGGAGGTAATAAGGCTGGTGGTGGAACATGGCCATGGCAAGTTGGACTGCATAAATTAGACTCGACTGGTACGTTGAGTGTTTTACTCGTCGTGATCTTTATTGTCATCGTTATTGTCGTCACCATCATAAACAGTCACATTAGCTTTGTCGTCACTACCATCATCATCATAATTATTATCACCATCATTATCACCAGTATTATCATCACCCTTTTTATCATCATCATCATGACTGTTTTAATTAGTCATTATGAGCTTTATGAGTCTGTTAACATTATACACCTATAATCGTATATGTATGTTGTCCCATGAAAAAGAACATTAATATATAACTTAATAAGAAAGGAATAACAAAAGAAAGAGTTTAGCTTGCAGTGATATTCTTCTGCATTTAAATTAATTCCTTTCCCACTAAATGGAAACTAGCGAGTAACTAGTATAGGCTGCATCGGCTCGGTGTTTGATATGAACGATAGGTAATATAATGGAATTTGTAACACCGTAATAAATGTTGACTTAACTTTACTGACGTTTCGAACTTTAGCCCTTCGTCGGAGTAAAAGAGTTAGACTAAGAGAGATACTGAGCGTAAATAAGAAGCGGGAAAAGTGATGAACCAATCAAAAAGCGATAGAAAATGTAGGAGGAGTTAAAGAACAATGGAAAAATTAATTGAAAGCGAATCGTTCATTCATACCGAAAGGTTGCTGTGTTATTACCTAAGGAATAAATTAGTCGCATTTCTTTAGATTTACGGCTATTTATTGTTAGTTCCAGTAATACGACATAAACCAAAAGCTGTCATGTGTTTAATGTTATGATTAGCAGAATTAAAATGGCGAGACACTGGCTTTGTGATCGCGGATGCGATCGCCAAGACGTCTACCATTTTTTCCGACATACAGCTGGTTACACAAAGTACATTGAATACAATAAATAACATTAGGGGTAATACAAGTAAAATGGTCACTGGAACTAACAATAACCGTAAATCTAAAGAAATGCGACTAATTTATTCCTTAGGTACACAGCAACCTTTCGGTATGAATGAACGATTCGCTTTCAATTGATTTTTCCATTGTTCTTTAACTCCTCCTACATTTTCTATCGCTTTTTGATTGGTTCATTACTTTTCCCGCTTCTTATTTACACTCAGTATCTCTCTTAGTCTAACTCTTTTACTCCGACGAAGGCTAAAGCTATCAACATTTTTTACCGTGTTACAAATTTCATTATATTACTTAGCTATCCTTTCCCACTAAATTAGCTATATATGTTATGCAATGATAATAAAATGCTACAACTGCTTTTTTCAGATAGTTTAGTGATAAGGTGCGGTGGAGCATTGATTGACAGGCAATGGGTCTTGACAGCAGCTCATTGCTTCTACGTAGTCCACGCAAATGAAAAAAAGAAACGAAAAGAAATAATACCTCCAACACAGTAAGTGAACAAGCCAGCCAGATTGACAGACAGTCAAAAGACAGAGACAGACAGACAAAGTGAGAGATAAGATTTTCATTATTCCCTCTTTTCTAGATACACCATTAAAGTTGGCGACGATAATTTAAATGCGCGAGTAAGACTTGAAGCAGATGCAATCTACATCCACCAAAATTACAATAACTCAAAATTCGAGAACGACATTGCCTTGGTCAAACTACCTAAGAAAGTGAAACTTGGACCATTTGTACGAACCGTTTGTCTACCAAAGAAGGGAGAAGATCTTTTGGTAGCTGGCAAGCACGGTTTTGTTGCAGGATGGGGTGTAACTCAAATACTTCGACACGGTCAAAACCCATTACCATTAAACGCGAATTCCAAATATCTACAACACTCAGCATTCACTATCCAAAACAACTCCACATGTGCGAAAACTCCTTTCCATTATAACAACACTGTCATGTTTTGCGCGGGAAGTGGAATGGGTGGTAACGACACGTGTCACGGAGATTCTGGCGGGAGTTTTGTCAGACAAGCACAACGTGGTGTAGATGAATATCGCTGGGTTTCAGCTGGGTTGGTATCGTGGGGTAAGGGGTGCGGATTGAAAGGAGAATATGGCTATTACACTAGAGTGGAACCGTTTGTTGATTGGATCAAGAAAACAATCGAAGATGATGAGAAAGAAGCTGACGAATGAGAAACAAAACAACAATATATTCATAAATATCGAAAATAAAGTAAAAAAAAAAAAAAAACCCGTAAAGTATAATCTCTTTACAACTGAATTAGAATCAATGTGGACGTTTCTTTTGTGAACGTAGAATTTTAGTTTGTGTGTATAATTATGATCGTCGCGGAGAAATAAGCAATTTATGCAATTGCAATTATAGACTTCAACGGAATTTTAGTTTGGCCGAAAGTCGTCTGAAAGTGGGTTTGAATAGTCGTATAAAGACTTGACAGATTGCGGTATATTCCTATATCTAACTGCAAATAAATCATAGCTAGCAACGCAGTAAACTTGCTTTGACTACCTTTATAGTGTTTATATCTAGACGATTTATCTATTTACAGTGTAAATAAAATGTGTCATTCAATTGTATTTTATTATAACTTTTCTCTCTTTTCATCTCTCGGTAGTGCCCCTCCTCCTTTATTAAAAATGTAATCAGTACTTTCTCGTGATCCCCGATTTGCGTGACAAACTTCTTCTGCTAGCAGGGTATAAAAAGTATAACATACAAATTAGATACTACCTAATACGAGCTTCCATTAAAAAAAACCCCATGAATTTGTATGTGCATAGTTACTGTAACACAGGAAATGTTTAAGATGCAAAATAGCCATTCATTCAAAATTGTTGATACATTCGAGTAATTTTGGTCAATTTGTGCTGCAAATAGTGATTCTCAATTAAGTTTTCCAAAAGGACTCTCTAAACCCCACAATGTAAATCTAAAATACAAACTCATCGGTAGGACCAAAATAAAAAAAAATATTATATTCAGTTTCTATTTTTTTAAAGTGAATTTTATAATAATACACAGCCTAGAACTAGCATTATTTGATTTGGATTAATTTGGATTGTTGCTGTCAGATTTACATAATTTTGTCTTCAAGCATTTATTTTTGTCTTTCGTCGGTCGAACAGAAATGTCGGCGCGCGTCAGTTTCCCGCCGAAAAGTAGACATGCGCTTTGGCTTTCTGTGGTAAGCCAATCGCGGTAGTAATCTACAAGTAAGTAAACTGACAACTGTCTTGAATCTTCAAGAAGATTCAAGATGATTCAAGAAGATTGAAGATGAACGGAGGATCAGAGAAACCAAACCCGCAGTTGTTAACCAACAATGCGTTGTATACAAATTTCAATGTAGTCTGTGCGATGCAGAATATGTGGGATTTATCATGCGACACCTCCATCAACGAATCTCCGAGCATTCACAAAAATCATCATCCAACTACAAACATATGATTAGACACTCTGACAACACTGTTAAGAGCAACAACAACAACAGAGATATTCAGGGCGGTTTCACCGTTCTGAAAAAATGCTTAAATAAACTCGACTGCTTGATTTACGAAATGTTATTTATTCGTAAATTTAAGCCACGCTTGAATGTCCAGTCGGACTCAATTCAAGCGAAACTGTTTATTTAACTTATTGTATTATTTCCATTGTCCACCATTATAAATATTTTTTCTATATATTTATTTATTAGCTACAATTTTAGAATTGTACATATCATTGACTCTTTAGAATTGTACATATTATTTATTTGTTTTGTATTTATTGTAAAGCACTATTGGGCTGTTTTAAGGAAATAGTGCTATAGAATTCGAAATGAATTAAGTTATCATTGATATTATATAGATTAGTAGTACACGTTTATTGTCTTTACTGATCTGGATAAACAGCCTTTAGAATAGCAACGACCCGTGTATCTATCGGCCGTTTCGAACCTAGTTGTTGTAAATGGCTAGTGCTTCAGCTTGAATATCTTTATTACTCGGGATTCCTGTGGAATCCGAGTATAGGTTTCGCCTTTATTTTTCTTCTTGGTCATCTTCATCGCCAAAATGCCACGCACGCGCAGTATGGTCAATGTCACTTATGCACACAAATATACGAAATAAACTGATTTATTACGGTAATTCGGTGTTTGCTTAAATCAAACACACTCCAATAATGGTAATAAACCATTAACTGATGTATTAGTGTGATAATAAGTTTGACAAATGTAACTTTTCGCCGAATTTAGTGCCGACAACCGATCAGTTTTGAAAGCGCTTTAATTTACCCCATTTACACGACATTGCCTTACCCTTAAATTGCCTTACCCTCGCACAGACCTTGGCAAGCGAACATTTCATTACAGTGCTTCTACTCTTTTTAATGCACTTGAAACGGATTGCAAACAACTCGCTATGTCAGAAGCATCTACTCTCGATGCTTTAACCTCTAGAACAACAGCAATTAAACTTAGAATCCGTAAATACTTTCGTCTTAAGCTTAACTGTATTGACCACCTGGAAGAACGTTTCTGCTTTAATTGTAGGTTTCTTTTGAGTTGTAACTGTATTTCTTCTTAATCTTTATTTGCTTCACCGTATCTTTACCTTAACTTGTATCTCTTAGTAATTATTGTTTTAGTCTAGTAGTCGTCTTACGTTTTTTGTTCCTACTGTTTAGTCTAGTAGTGTCATTAACTATCATTATATCTTAACTTAATTATCTGAACTCAAATTATCACAAACTTATCTATCATAAAATATTAGTAATGTATAATTCATACATATTGTTATTACATTTAGCTTAATTATTTATTTATTTAGAGGGCCGTATGTTAGATAACCTTTATAGTGTTAATACGTGTTTTTCCCTCGTAAAATAAAGTATATTGTATTGTATTGTATTGTATCACTTTTGGCCCGGCACTCCAAACTTTAGGTACGCGGGCCGATTGATAGTGGCCCGTCAAAATTGCTTTTACACGACAAATGCAGACGGGCCAGTTTATCTATGGGGCACTCCAAAAATTTGAAATGGCCCGCCTGATTTTCTGAGCCCTCAGTCTAATTTTGCAGTCTAAAATTTCGAAAATTTGTAAAGTTTGTAGATCTCGTGCGGCTTTTTTGTATTCAAATTTACACGGTATCATTACAGCTTGTGCAAATTAAAAATCGTACAATTAAAAATGAATTTATAAATGTTTATAAGTATTTTACCTGACGCTCATACAAAACACTTCGGTTTATGTTAGATATTCTTTACATCCTTCGGTGTGCATAATCTGATGTTTATGTCTCATGGAATTGTCAATCTTTGAAATTGAACAAAATCATAGAATGTTTCCGCTGGTAGTGCATTTTATGTCCAGTTAAAAAGATAAATTAGTACAAAATAGAGGTAAATGTGAAGATGTGAAAGACATGCAGTCAGTTTCAGTAAAATAGGGGATTTAAAATCCTGACTGCGGCCCGTGTTTCACACCTGATCAGATACTTGTAAACAAAATTATTCGGCCTTTTTTTTATCTTGCACAAAAAATATCTAGGCAAGGGTCATTGCAACTGAGTCATTCTGAAGTAAAAACAGAGGTCGAATTGATCATGATTTTGTGTAGAGCAGGTTAATTATATCTTGTGTATGGTATTGAGTATCACCTATTTTTTCTTTTAAGTAACTATTAAATTTATTTTTTGTACAGGAATATTTGAGTGTCGACAAGAAGTTTTGAGTAAAATGAATGTGTGCGCACGCCTCAGAAAAGAATTAGGAATTGGATGGAGAAGTAGACGAAAGTATTTTCAGATTTCAGAGCTAGAGTATGCGAATGTCATTTATATCAAATCAGATCGGTATTTAATTTATGCAAACCCTACATTTTTTTTTTTACTAGAAATGTTCGTAGGCCATGCATAATCACAAGCAAACATTTAAATTACTTATTAAATTTCAATCAAAAATTGAATTAAAGTTTTTGTGGCCTCATCCGACCAGGTTTTTCCTCTGGTTTTTCCAAGTAGACGCCGCCATTTTGCACGATCAAGACCGAAACAAACGAGTGAGCATGTTCTGTATAATTTCCGCTGCATATTCGAACTCGTGGGCGCATTTAAGGTACGCGGACCCTTGTTTTGGCGGGCCGAGACTACCTCAAGTAGGTACGCGGGCCGCTTGGAATTGCGTTTACACGGCAAATTTTACGAGTGCCGTGCCAGAAAATGATGTCGTGTAAATGGGTTTATTAAGAACCCCGCCGGGCCGAAACACAAACACAACAGTACTTCGATTCAAATCACGTAATAAAACGCATGTTATTCTGTGTATGATTTAACACTCCAATAATGATATCAAACCTTTAACTAATGTATTAGTTTATAATACGTTGGACAAATGTCAGTTTTCGACGAGTTTATTTGCGAGTTACGAAAGTTTATGTCGAAAGGAAAGCGCTTAGCAACGAAACACATACCCAACAGTATTTCGATTCAAATCACGTAATAAAACACATGTTATTCTGTGTATGATTAAACCTAAACACTTCAATAATGATAATATACCTTTATAACTAACGTATTAGTGTTATAATAAGTTTGTCAAATGTAATTAGTTTTCGTGTTGATCTTCTGTGATCTTCCTTTGTCTTTTTAATGTATTCCAAAAGTACAAATGTTCTATTTGTATGGCAACGTTTTTGAAATTAGGTGTATACATTAAAATTATTTTGCACATCAAAGAGAATCCCGAGATTACGCAGTTGTGTTTTGTTGTAATTTTCTTTCTCTTCAACGAAAAAACAAATTTATCAAAGCTTTGTCGATTTTCAATTTATATTCATGTCTTATCGAACAGTATGTTGGTTGAAAGGGAAAGCCTTTGGGGATTGACATGTTTGAGAATCAGCGGGTTGTTGTCGTTCGGGATCAGTCAAATATTTTAGCTATTTATCGGGGTTTTGGACTTCGCCAAAGCATTATACAACACATGAGGTAATAAAGCAGATATAACAAACCCTATATTGTGGTTTATTAATTGACATTTGCTAGTTAAGGTAATTTTCATTTGTTAGTAAATTATACAACGATCTATGTTACTATCCCCAGTACTATCGTGCATAAATGTCATATAGCTCATGATTGGACGAGCTTTTGAACTAAGTCACTCAAAAGCACGCGTTTTTATTTGTATTGTAAAGCATGACTAATACTGTATTAGGTTTTGTTCAAATTATAAATCAGTGTAAAACCATTATGCTTATCATTATAATCTACCATGACAACAGCAAGATTCAAGCAAGAATGATATTAACATAGTGAAATTAGAAGCTTTCAAAGCACACTTGTATTTGTATGTTTATTTTGCTATCTTTAATTTGACACAGCAATATATAACTACAAATCTTTTTGTTGGATTTGAGACAAAAATGTAATTACTGGGGATCACCAAAACTTTGTACACATCTTCTTATGCGCTCTTTGTGCGTCGACAGCCTAGTCAGCCTTCCTTTTCTTTCTGTTACTGCACTCGCTTTCATCTGAAGAACTGCTGCTGTATTCAAATTCTTGGTGAAGCTTCTTGGTGACAGCTTCTTTCCTCCTTTCATTCGTTATATTTCTTGTCAACGACTTCATTAGCATATAAGAAAACATTAGCATACAAGAATTGGCTTATGTGAAACTACTCTGTAATGCAGCATATTCTATTGCGCGCTAAAAATTTAATGCATCGGTGATTTTTACCCATACTCCCGCTTGGGCTAGTCGCGTAGTCGCGTAGTTGCGTCGTCGCGTCGTCGCGGAGCCGGTCAGCGACAATGTTTTTTCAAATGACTGTGAATCGGGGTTTTAACACGTAGCACTGGATTACTTAATTAAAACATTCATAACTGTGAATAAATGATTTTGTTTATTTGCGGATATGCATGGCCATGGTTGTGTTCCTAAAGGCGTTCCTCAAGTACCGCAAAATTTCACTTTCGTTAATCATTTCATTGCTAATTTATACGCTGTTTTTGATTGGATTTAAAACAAGTCCCGACAAAAAGAGATCAATTAATGACTGATTTAGTTAAGGATTCGGATGATGTTTTTCGAACTCAACAGGATTTACCACAGCCGTGTCAACACATCAAGACATGCAAACAAGTGGAAAACCCGAAGTCAAACTTTACACTTATTGTTCCGCATATTGAACCAAATATTTCTTGTCAAGATAGAGCATTGGATATGGTCATCGTTGTAAACTCAGCATGCTCAAGCCAAAAACACCGACAACTGAGATCAGCAATTCGAAAAACCTGGGGTAACTCAACGGGTGCTGAGAGGAAATTCAGACTTTTCTTCAGTCTAGCATTGTGTGGAACCAATGAAGACGAAGAAAACCAAAAAGAAGCTTTAATAAACAATGATATTATCATCGGAAATTACACGGATTCCTACAATAATGTGAAGTATAAAACCTTTATGTCGATGCAGTGGGCTTTTTGTAAATTCACCTCCAAATACATAATGAAGAGTGATGATGATGTGTATGTGCGAGTTCCACGGCTGCTCCAGTGGTTTCACAAGGTAAACTTTCCTGATCCTTTCTACGGAGGATTCTTATACACTGATGCTTGGGTATTTCGAGATCCTGACAGTCCATGGTACGTATCATTTAACGAGTTTAACGAGGAGCGTTGGCCACCTTTCGCTCTTGGTGCCTGCGAGGTCTTCTCGTCTGCGTCCATCTCACAGTATCTCAACTACACACAGTACAGAGCTCCTTTCAATACAGATGATGCTTACCTCGGTGTAATAGCAAGGGATATTGGTATCAAAGCAGTACAAATACCGGATTTTAAAATATTTGCACCGAAGGACAATTTAACCATTTTGTTTAGTGCGACGGTTTTAGGTGATAGTCTAGATGGGCCAACAATGGAAAGGTATTTTGTTACTTTGAAAAATAAAACTGCAGAGATGGTTTATTCTCATAGGATATACCAGGAAAAAAACTATAAATAAAACAAATAAACGTAATAAATTAAACGACGTTAAGGATAGTTAAATATTTTACATTTTCACAATACTGACGTTAATGATTATAAAACGACAAAGATGGTTTATTCTCATATAGGATATACCAGGAAAAAAAACTATAAAAAAGCAATTTAACGAAATAAATTAAACGAATTCGCAAATTAAGGATAGTTAAATATTTTAAAACTCACAATACTGATGTCAATAATTATAAAACAGAGGCTTATACACCTATTTCAAAAATCGTTGTCGCAGCCGAAGCTACAGTCCACACTCTGAAGCCTGCAAAGGATGTCGGTAATATGAATATAATTTATGATTTCTTGCACGTTTTTATAGAACAATTTGTGTTAGCATAGCGTAGCTTTATGTGTTTCTGTTATATTACCATAACAAGTTGTTGCAGTGGTAGATAAAAAGTTAAATGCAAGTGAAGAAATACCGACATCCTTTGCAGTCTTCAGTGCGTGTACTGCAGCTTTGATTAATTGCGACAACGTTTTGTGAATTAGGTGTAGAACAATTGACACTAACTATTTACAGTGCGAATCGAAAAAACTCACAAACAACTCTAACTACAAAATGTTTATCACACTCACCGACATCACTCAAACTTCTTGTATTGTGGTGATATAGTTAATTGTTTGTGAGTTGTTAAACGAACAATAAACGATCTCTAAAATATTTCTGTGTGCCCACGGTTTTTCGATTCGCACTGTAACTAACGCAATTAAAGTATGCAAAGCATTCTGGTACTTGTAGTATATGACTATAATACAAATGGACTATTAAATGACTAAATCAAATTAAACTATTGACGTTATGCATTTAAAGCTAATCTTAAATTTTTGATTAAGACGCATGCACGTCCGTGCAACAACTTTAATTTAAACCAACCTCCCGCAAGGGATCAGCATGTTTTTAATTGTTATTATTTAGAATATAGAATAACATGAGGTTTCGTTTGGAATCATTACTGACTGTTTGTAGCTGAATAAGTTCATTGAGTCGTTTGTTTGAGCACTACAGCTAGAGCAAATGCAGTTAAACCATAATAAATTCTAAAAAATAATCACTATTTAGTGACTAAATGCTACTAGAGTGGTTTTCATTAATCTTTGAAACACTCTTTAGTGTATTTCTCTTTAATACACTCTAATTTCATTGTGTTCTTTTGTTGTTATTTGACTATTACACTTTAATTAATACACTTTGTTTCACGGGTTAATGAAAACCACTCTATTCACCCAGATCTAGAATAAATATTAAAACAAAGGATAATGAGGTTTCTTGTGTATTAGTCTTTTGTCACAAAATGTTCTGGTTGAGCAATAGTGACAAAATAGTCACTATTAGGCCTCGTCTACACGAATCCGATCCGACTGAAACCGCATATAAATATTTGCGTCAACACGAATCCTGTTTATCGTTTCCAATGCGGATTCACCCGTACACACGAATACGCTGCAACGACTTGAATTTATAAAGTAGCGCGACTGGGCATGCGCTTATCGAGCGGGAGATCTCGTTTACCGTCATTATTTTATTATTATTATGTTTTAACTACTCATCGATAGCTAGGCCTTATTGTTTGTTGTTCCACCAGGCACTAGTTCGCCCTGGACGAAGAAAAACGATCGTTTTGGTTGAGGTTGTGATCGAAACCGTTTTATACGTCTTTGTTTTGATTCAAAAGGCACAGAAAACCAGACAAAATTGACCTTACTTCTAAACTGGTCAACTATTGTTGTCAAAATTTCCATATTCCTTTCGTTAAGACTGGAAATAAGCGAAATCGAAGTTAAAAGCAAGATAGTTTTGTCCGCCATGTTGATGGATTCAAAAGTATCCGGTTTTAGGTGTCCACATGGGCATGTTGTAAAACCTTGACTGGACTGGACTGAGAAAATCTGGACTGGACTGAGAAAACCTGGACTGTTGTAAAACCTGGACTGAGAAAACCTGGACTGAGAAAACCTGGACTGAGAAAACCTGGACTGTTGTAAAACCTGGACTATTGTAAAACCTGGACTGAGAAAACCTGGACTGAGAAAATAATATTAATAAAAAATAAAAAATAATAACAATAACAATAATAAACATCCCAAAAAGCCTTTTATAAACTCAAACATGTAACTTCTCGTCATCGGCAAGAAGAATCTACCCTATCTTTAATTTCTTGGTCGAAGGCGGCTTCAAGATGGCTGATTCTCGTGTAGTAAGTGTTGAATTATTCATTTTTGAATCCTGCCTAATTTAAACGCCAACTCTTCATTGAAGTAAATATTTGAATCAAATGCCAAGTTCATCGTGAAATATAATAGCTAGAAGACGAAAGTACTATTTCCAGTCGTACTTAGCTAGAATCAACTTACATTCTTTCCGTTTCATATAAGAATTGCATACTTATTATAGTATTGAGCCGTATTGTACGAAACCGATTTTTTCACAAATTTCGGATAGACATTAAACCATTGTATAATAATAATAATAAAGTTTATTTATATAGCGCTAAATCCACTAATTGCCCAAAGCGCTTTACATAGTTATATAGAAAGTATAAGAAAATGCATAAAATTTAACTAACATAAATATAAGAAAATGAACAATGTAGTGATAACATTAATCAAATAGAAATAACTAATTAATATAAACAATAAAAATTTCGTAAAAAAAAAACACCTAACAGTCCTATATAGAACTCCTAGCTTCTTCCAATAGACCAGTCTAGCGAACTTATTTGCGCTGCTCTGCTAGTTTCAATAGTGCGTAAAATAGGCCGACATTTGTATAAAACTCGTGAGATTTCAAAGTATTTTATATTTCCGGCCTTACGTTTTCACGGGCTAACACAGAATAAGTGAATATACTAAGCGGTTTCGAGGCTAATACGGCATAAAAAGATCTCGAGTATTCCCTGCACCATTCAAGTATTTCGTAAGATAAACTTAAAGGTGTTCAATAACAAAGCTTAAAAGGTTGATTTTACACTCATGTAATTTTCCAGCCTTGATTCAAATTCAAATTAGTATATTCACTTACTCTGTGTTAGCCCGTGAAAAAGTAAGGCCGGAATTATAAAATACTTTAAAATCCCACGAGTTTTATACAAATGTCGGCCTATTTTACGCACTATTGAAACTAGCAGAGCAGCGCAAATAAGTTCGCTAGACTGGTCTATTGGAAGAAGCTAGGAGTTCTATATAGGACTGTTAGGTGTTTTTTTTTTACGAAATTTTTATTGTTTATATTAATTAGTTATTTCTATTTGATTAATGTTATCACTACATTGTTCATTTTCTTATATTTATGTTAGTTAATTTTTATACATTTCCTTATACTTTCTATATAACTATGTAAAGCGCTTTGGGAAATTAGTGGATTTAGCGCTATATAAATAAACTTTATTATTATTATTCTACAATGGTTTAATGTCTATCCGAAATTTGTAAAAAAATCGGTTTCGTACAATACGGCTCAATACTATAATAAGTATGCAATTCTTATATGAAACGGAAAAAATGTAAGTTGATTCTAGCTAAGTACGACTGGAAATAGTACTTTCGTCTTCTAGCTATTATATTTCACGATGAACTTGGCATTTGATTCAAATATTTACTTCAATGAAGAGTTGGCGTTTAAATTAGGCAGGATTCAATAATGAATAATTCAACACTTACTACACGAGTATCAGCCATCTTGAAGCCGCCTTCGACCAAGAAATTAAAGATAGGGTAGATTCTTCTTGCCGATGACGAGAAGTTACACGTTTGAGTTTATAAAAGGCTTTTTGGGATGTTTATTATTGTGTTGGACTACTGGGATCATCGCAGCAGTGAAAACGTACCTTCAATTCTTTCTTTGTCTCTTTTCTTTTTATTGCCAGCTTATTCTTTATACTTCTAACTTCGACTTCGACTTCGACTAACTACAATTCTTATTACATCGGACTTATATGTGTGAGACATAACCCAAACAGAACTCCCAACGTGCCGTAAGGTTAATGTAAACATTTGCCAATTAAGGGAAAGGTTCGTTCTGAGGGAAATTCCCTACTCAGAACGACCTTGGTTCTATGTACGTTATGTTACTCACTTGACTATAGGTGTAAATAAAACTCTAATTCATGAACTGCGTCATTACTTAAAACTAAGTCAATTCTTTGCAAAATTAAGACAAGAACGAAACTAAGTCTTACAATGACTTATTCAAAACGTTTCTAACGATTCCGAACTTGAAACTAAAAGAATTATCTTGAATAACAAAATGCGAGTAACCCGAAACGATTACTACTTGTCTATGCTTGTAGCAATTACTAGACATAATTATGTAAAATTAATACTTAAAAGGTTGGGAGTCGTAGTCTAACAATTGTTATTGTTATTATTTATTATTTATTATTATTATTATTTTCTCAGTCCAGGTTTTCTCAGTCCAGGTTTTACAATAGTCCAGGTTTTACAACAGTCCAGGTTTTCTCAGTCCAGGTTTTACAACAGTCCAGATTTTCTCAGTCCAGGTTTTCTCAGTCCAGGTTTTACAACAGTCCAGGTTTTCTCAGTCCAGTCCAGATTGTCTCAGTCCGATCCGGTCCAGTCAAGGTTTTACAACATGCCGTCCACATGAATCCGCGTATCCGGAGGATTCAAAAGTATCCACCCTGGAGACCGGTTTCAAAAGTATGCGGTTTCGGTGATCGGATTCACTAGATTCGTGTGGACGGTAGGCCGATTCGCATCAAAAAGTATGCGGTTTCAAAAGTATCCGGATCCCTGTAGACGGAGTATTGTTAGTACTTTCTTAGACCCCGTCCACAGGCAGCCCAACTATTGTCTTTGAGGATTTTTTTTAATGACAATAAAGTTATTTTTAACCGCGCGCCGAGCGAAATAAATATTGAGCGCGCGGGTGGGGTTCCTGTGGTGTATTTGTTTGAAAGCTCGCGGATGGGATTCCTGTGGCTTTTTACAAGCAATTTTTCGTCAAAGTCGCGCGGTATCGAAGAGAGAGGTATTTTGACAAGGTATGAAACTCGGTCACGTGACAAATTTAGTTTCGCGCGTAGTAAATCAGCCATGGGAGAAAATTTTTATTTTTTTTCGAATATATAAACTTTATGTTGATCTTCAACTACAGTAAAAAGTATGATCATCTCCGGCTTCAGCAAAGGGGTTAAAATTAATTTTTTAAAAAGGCAGCATGGAACCGAGGTGCGCCCCAGGTTGTGGTGACGGATTTCGGAAATTTTACAATCGTGGAGCAATCGTTGAGCGATCGTGAAAATATCGATCGAGACCACATTCACCGATACAGCCGAAAAAAGGTGTTGATTACAATCTTGCATTTAACTTTTGCATTGTTAAAATAACTTAAAACTCAAAGAAAGAAAACAAGAGAATGCATTTTATTGTGAAAATCATGCGATGGTGAATCGAGAGTCAAAAAGATCGTGATTTGCACTGCCGTGGCTGCTACAGTGAGTTTAGTTTTCATTCAAAACACCTGATTCAAGTGAGCACTTGCTTTTGAAGTCAACGATGCTCTTCACTATAACAAAAAAATTAGGGAAAGCTTTTCTAGTAGCCTGGTGTGTACAGGTAATTATTGAAGTTGAAGTTTGTATGTCAAAACGAATAATATTATCTTGTTCAAACCAACTAAAACCCGAACTAAACAGTAAATTGTGATGGCCGCTTTGCGAAGTTTTCTACTTGATCATGATTCAGTTGGATCAAAAAAGTTCAACTTTAATTTCGTGAAAACTTTAGTTAGTTTAGCGGTTCAAACAATAATACATTTGTTATGAAAGTGTGAAGCGTTTATAGCTGTATTTTATAAACTATTTTCGAAAAACTATAAAAGCTAAAACATCTTTACAGATTTGATTAAATACACTTTGAACAAAATATTTTCACATTGTAAAATATATGAACTATATGTTTAGCATTTCAATAAACTTGGAAAGAAATTTCACACACTGGCTGTTTGTTTTTGTTAGAGGTTTACTTAGTGAAAATCCGTATAAGAAAATAAAACTTGTTTCAAAAGAAAAGTTTGAATATAAAAGTTTTTCTTTGGCGAGTGAGTCGATTGCTTCTCGCGTCCTTCTCGGCGCTCGTCGTTGAGTCTTCGCCGTCACCACAAGCTGGGGCGCACATCTATCCATCCACGCCATCGAGTTTCAGACCTTGTATAAATATACTACTTTCTTCGATCTTTTTGTCGTACGTGCGATTCCGCGCGACCGAAAAATTGCTTGCAAAAAGCCACAGGAATCCCATCCGCGAGCTCTCAAACAAACACACCACAGGAACCCCACCCGCGCGCTCAATATTTATTTCGCTCGGCGCGCGGTTAAAAATAACTTTATTGTCATTAAAAAAAATCCTCAAAGACAATAGTTGGGCTGCCTGTGCCCCGTCTACACGAATCCGATCCGGCTGGAACCGCATAAAAATATTTGCGTCCACACAAATCCGCGTATCCGGAGGATTTAAGTAAAAGTATGCGGTTTCGGTGACAGGATTCACTGGATTCGTGTGGACGATAGGCCGATTCGCATCAAAGAGTATGCGGTTTTAAAAGTATCCGGATCCGTGTATACGGGGTCTTAGATTGCATTTAATTGTTTAACTGCATTTGCTCTATGTACATTCTGTATTCAAATTTGTACCTATAATTAGCAACTACGACTCATTTAATTTCTTGATAATCAAGTCAATAACGACTTCGAAACGTCGATTCTTTGCCTTGACCTTCATTCTACAAAATACATTTATAAAACCGTTAATAATCATTCTTTATTTTTGTTGATAGCAAATGAATGACGTAAAACTTCTACGTCACTTGGCGTAACGTATAATGGAAATAGTAACGTCGTTATTAAATTGGTACTCCATTTAGGTCCCACATGACTCAAAGCAATGGAATATCTGTTAGTAGTTAAATGAATGGAAATAAATAAACAGTTCGTTGGTTTTGAAGCTATGGTTTACGTCAACGGTTCAAATATTTAGTATTACAACCTTGTAAAGTGTGAAGAAATTTAATATGGTGCGCAACTCAAGAACATATATTTAATTATATAAAATCACATGTTTTCATGTCAACAAGCACGTGTATAGTGGTCTATGGCCTTTTACTCTGTTGTAGTGAATAGATGGAAGCATGGAGGAATGAATTAATAAAAAAGGAATCAATAAATAGATGATTGGATAGATAAATTAATGATTTAATGAATGAATGAAAGAACGAATAAATTACTGTACATTTAATTGAATGACTGAATAAGTGGATTTAGAACGGATCAAAGTAAAAAAAAATATTTGAGATCAGTCATCCTTCTAAACAAAAATATGCACGATCGAGTACATAAGCCTCAGCTAGTTAGATCGATTTGTGTTATTGGAAGTGTTTACTTTATTTTGTAATCAATCTAATGAGTATTTCATAGGCTTGGCACCAATCACCACTGAAAGCCTGTCAAAGCATCAAATCGACATTATCACATAGCTTCAGGCGATCAGTACGTATAAAACATTTTAAATATGGTTGAGCATTTGAAATAATGTTAGTCTCTGCTCATGTAGTTTCTACGCTTCGCGCTCGCCATAGTATATCACGGGAAAATATTTCCTCTGGCACCCAGGGTATATTATTAGTTACTATTATTATTGAACTTTACTGCATATACAGAAAAAGTGGGAAGGATTTTTTCCAAATCTGACCCACATAGGTAACAATATGTACAGCAATATTGTTCTTTTTAATGTTTTGTGACAAAACAGTGCGTCCCTCCCTCATTTCCAGTGCGTCCCTTTTAGGGCTATGGTTCGAACATCAGTCACGTAACATGACTCCGTACCTGTAAGGGTCATTTTTACTCTGCTTTGTTGCTAAAAGTAAGCTTGGCTGGCAAGAAATCACACATCCGTACCTTTTAGGGGTTGAAATCAACAAGGTTTTAACAGTTATTTTAATCTGTGCGTACCTTTTAGGGGTCGTTTTCAAAACCTCCGCCGATCAACCCTACCCGAATTACACAAAGGGAGTACCCCTCCTGGGAATAACCTAAGCAATTCAATTCATAATTCGTAGGAACCCATTGAAAAATCCCTAGGAGATGTAGGCTCGCTGCTCAAGCATTATAATAGAACGTTGGCGCACTCGTTGCTTTAATTTTCTGATTCCAGAAGTAGTCTTTGTAGAAGAAACGATGTGATTGAGTTAATGCTTGTTTATATCAATTGAAATATAAGCATTTTATGTACTTATAGTGTTTTTCAGCCCAATTTCGTGCCGCGTTATAAAAATACAGATTTAAAACGTAATTGACATTAAAGTTAAAACAAACCAAATTAGACATTGGGAATATGAAACTTTAATATATGGCTTAAACATTTCTTGAATTCTGATTGGTTGACGCGCGATCCATCCAAAGGAGTATTTTTAGACCGAGAAATTTAAAACAACTAAGAGTTTTGCAATACAAATTTTGTTAAAGTTTTGTCTGTCTGTCCTCGTTGCGCTTGTTCGATTCCGTACTGTCAAGACCTCGGTCTGATATTTTCCCGTACAGACACCACGCTTGCTTGGTTAATAACCTCTAAATATCAACTTAATTTGCATAGAAACGATCTGCAAACGCGACTTTATCGGCCGTAGTGTTCGATAACAAAAGCAATACTTGATTCAAAAGACGAGCAGAATTCAAAACATGTGTCTTTTCAAACAATTTCCAGTCATAATTTTGTTTAGCCTGCGTTACATCCGGTTTATTCCCCGTAATAACCGTCTGCGAAATAACGAACATATTCGTGTTCTGAGACCCCCAGCGAATAGCAGGAAAATATACACCTAATCCAAAAAACGTTGTCTGGTCCGCCGCACAGTCCTCGCGCCAAGACTGTGAAAGATATTGGTAATATCTAATCAGTAATAAATTTATTTGCATGTTCACACTCTAGTGTGGTACTTTTTTCAACGGAATAGTGTTGTGCCTACTTTTATTTTCTTGTTTTATCACTCTCATCAAAATATTCACTGCGTTTTCCTTTACGGTCTTGGCGCGAGGACTGTGCGGCGGACCCGACAACGCTTTTTGGATTAGGTGTATAATAGATGCCGATTGGCTGTTGACCTTTCAAATTCTAACGAGTCCTCCCATTGGTTCGATTACTCGCCTCAGTCTTTCCCGTTTGAGATAATAACCAATGGGAGGACTCGTTAGAATTTGAAAGGTCAACAGCCAATCAGCATCTATTATATATTTTCCTGCTATTCGCTGGGGGTATCAGAACACGAATATGTTCGTTATTTCGCAGACGGTTATTACGGGGAACAAACCGGATGTAACGCAGGCTAAATTTTGTTTAAAACAAATGAATTACTTGTCAGTATATTCAGGCTTAATCACTGGTATTTGTGTGTCACAATACTGCACCTTTACTACGGAGTAAATATTAAGTATCTAATATTCTTGTAATATACCAAAATTGCTAAACATTCAAGGAATGAAGTCACACTCGCTAGCTATCGTCAGTATCATTTTCGAGCCCAGGTCAGTTTACTGCAAAGTAAAAGTCAAATATTTTAGCCCGCAGGAGCCCTCCACTATACTTGGATAAAAATTGCTTCTCTTTAAGAAAGCCGTGCATGTAATAGCCTCAAAGGATGCATACTGAAGCTAAATGTTTTTTTTTTTATTCTGATTAACTCCAACAATATTTTTGCCATTAAGGACGTTTGCGGGAAAAAGCAAAGTAAATGTCAATTTCCTGAGACTTTTCCAGTTGATCAAACTAAATTAGAAACATCAAATAATTTATAAAATTTATATTTATAAAAAAAAAAAATTGGGGGTCATCGACGTTGTTCTCTAGCAAAATGGCCTCAAAGTCGGCAATTTCGGCATTGTTCGCAAAATTCCGTGACGGAAAGTCTTGCGGTGGCAAAAACAAGAAAGAAAATTAGTAAAAAATACCAGTCATAATAAACGAAGGCCATAAAATGCTTTTAAAACTCATAATACTTGTAAACAAGGCGATTTTTTTTGACACAAAACGTGAAAATAATGACCTTTTTGGTGAAAAAGACCGTACGTCTCGAACAAAATGTCCTCTTTTTGTCGTTTTCGAGGGCTTGAAAATAATGGAAAAAGCCGATTTTCTGCATGTGATGAAAAAAATGTCACTTTTTTCAAAAACTAAACGGAGACTTATCTTTAGTAGTTATTTTGAATTATAAGATAACCTAGACGCTCTGTGAGCGATTACTCGGGCTACTGAACAGAAGGGATTCTGAGGGATTGAAATTCATTATGTATCATACATATAGATCATGCACAATACACATACAGTGGTACCTCTATTAAGCGGTCACCCTCTATTAGGCGGTAACAATAAAAAGTCCCAAATCTATTCATATACCTATTCTATACCTGTTCATCAGCCAACCTCTATTAAGAGGCCACTTTGGAAAGTCCCGAGGGTCACTGCTTAATAGAGGTACCACTGTATACATATAGAAAATAACTGATGCAAATTCAGTTAGTCACGAGCAAACTGATAACGCTCTAACGCAGGCATATATATACTATACGTATAGACGTATAGAAACCTATCCTGAGATACAAATAGGAAAACGTTATTATATCCAAGGAGATGACAGAGCCAGAATTGTGTTTTATTTTAGACATTTTAACCCGGTTCGTGTTTTGATGGTGATTGGTTGGTAGTTTAAAACAGCATTAAAAAGGTTTCATAAATTCACATATTTACACAAAGCTATCCTGAGGCACTAATAGGAAAATGTGAAGAAGGACTAAATTGGTTGATTAATGTTAACAAAATGTTTGAAATGTGCACAAAAATAAACAAATATTCACTTAATTTTAGGTTATTTTAATGAGAAATGTCCTTATTCCAAATTTCATCATGTTGTTATTGAGACTGAATGAAAACTAAGTCACAGAAACATTATTATCAAGAACCTTTTGAGAAATAAACGTCACGAAAATAAAGATCGACAATTCTTGAGGCATTTGTGTGTTTTTGGGGGGGGGGGGGGGGGGGGGGGGGATGTATGAATCTGCTCGACATATATTTCTTTGTACCGGGATGCCTGTGTTAGAAAGTGTTGACATTTCACCCCGTCCCCTCCCCCCAAAGCGCCGATACGAATTTTCAGAATTGAGAATGCGATCTAGAGTTCGAAAACTCGAAAGCTTCGAAAATTTGAAGTTGTTCTTGAAAATTAAACGTCAGAACAAGAAAGATAGATAGTTACTAAAGCAATTTGTGTAATTTTTTAGGCGCTTTGGGCTGTTGAGAGTGGTTGCAGACAGGCCGATTTGAATGTTTTCATGCCATGTTGACGGTGTTCGCTTTGTAGGCTTCGTGAAGGAAGTCACGTTCTCTGACATTATAAAGAACAAAAATAGCTCATTAATCAAAATAAACTCAAGATTTCTGTTTGTAAGTACTTGATAATATGCCGTAGCGAATGCAATTCTGCTGGCACATCTTCTGTTTTGTGCTAGAAAGGACTTCGCTAGCGGCGGATCATTCCGGTCAAGATATCCTCGTCTTTATATATAACTAGACGCCCTACGTAGCGTGCACTCGTGCCCTTGATGCAAGGTGATGAGCTGGGGAGAGCTGGATCAAACTAGTTTACAGATTTGAGTGGCAGAAAACAGTTGAAAGACAGTTGTCACTGCAGGTGAACGCACACAATTTTTGCACAATAAAGTATGAAGTTGTCTATTACAAGAAAGGGACGATATATACCGACTGGCTGTACATTTGAACCTTCTTTGAGAAATAAATGCTTGTGTACCATTCCCCTTGAACTTTGAAGAATAATGCTCGCTTTTGACTTTTGCACAGTTAATATAATTATTTAACTTAGAAGACCTGGGTATATTTGAGCGTATTCTATGATAAACAAACCGTCTAAGCTTCCTACTTTTGGTGTTTAAACGCCTTATTAATCGTGTTGGCATTCTACTTGGCTCACAACGATGACAGCGAAAATGTCTATAATTATAATAAACAAACCATGAATAACGAGATCTGGTATTATTTGTAATAATTTATTGTGACTTCTGCATCATTATATACATGTACAATCAAACAACTAGTTTTATCTAATACATCAGAAAGTCAGAATCACTGAACGATGAAATGACAATAGTTTGAGTGTAGAAGTCGAAGAACTTGACTGTTTTGTACCCTAACAAAGTTACTAATATCAAATAGGGAAAACAGAAAATACTTCCTTGAATTAAAAATAACAAAAGAAGCAAGGTACTTAGCATTATTATTATGAAAGCAGTAGTCATCTTTGAGAAGGCGGCCTTACTTTGAGACTCACATGGTTGAGTGTAAACACAAGTCGCTAGTCTTGTATCTTCTTCGCTTGAAATGCTTGCAATCGTCGTTTTTTCTTCGGTAGACCTTTGTTCACATTGTGTAGTTGAGCTCTTTGTGGTTTTAGAGTTTGTATAAGCTGAAATATAAGTCTCTTTTGAATAGATAGGTAGCTTGTTTGATAAATAGTTCACGATAAGTTTCACGATAGGCATTTTCATAGGCAGTTTCACGATAGATTCGCGGTTTTTCTCAAAATGGCCTTTCCGAAAACGCTCGACATCTTTTAGTGTGGCCATACCGCGAATGGTGTGTGGATTTGTAAGTGATTTGAGCGTATTTAAAGACGTAGAATCCATAGTTTTGATATCAAAGCAGCCAACAACTCACAATGTCAACACTAAGTGTAGCTTTGTGTAGCTACAATCATTGTCAAAAGTAGTTGGCACGATTTTAGTATTTTATCTCATAGTGACTACTTCATTTATTTTAAGTATAAAAAATTTCCCCCCCTTCCCCCCACATCAATGTTGGTGTGAAATGATGGCGCATTGACAGGTCAACCACACAAGCACCAAACAATGACTCCCACCTCAACATTGCGAAGGGGGGTGGGGGGAGAAGTAGAATTTCAGCAGTGCTAAAATAACTTTATCACATTCGTGCCAACACTTTTGTCAATGATTGTAGTTTGACCACGTGCTAATGTCGCAAAGAATCCTGGGTGTTATCGCCTCGATTTCAAAATCTTCGACGTGGAAATGAAAGACAGACGGCGTTGCATTTTAAGACTCGTGCCGGCCATAGGCCTGGGCACGAGTAAAAAATAGCAAATGCAATATTTCGGGTGTCAACCATGTTATACAGCAACTAACAATAGGGAATGTGTCGCCGATCATCAGTCCAAAATATATACTGCTTTCTGAGGGATCAGAGTTAAACGAGTAAACGCGAGTCGATGTTCGACCTAACGTAACAATAATTTACTCGTCATTTTCACAATGACTCGTCTTCACATGTTATCCATAATAATGCAACGCCAATCATCGTCAGTCTCGTCAATAATATCACAAATATAAACAAGTTTTCATTTCAATCGATATTTATTCGTTCGTATTAACCTTCGGTCAGCGATCGTTGCCCATGCGCTGTCATGCACTACTAGGAACGCCTGGCACCTGACCCTCCAATTTGAGGACGACGACGACGACGACGACGAAGAACCGTTTGCATTTTTAGACTCGAGCTACCACAGGTAGCCCGAGTAAAAATGTGGATCACCGTTCGGTTTTTTTGAGTTATTGTGCTTCAAACATCTAATCGAAAATCGGTTCGTTTGCTTTCTTATAGAAGCCAAATCACCCAGGCGTTCCTCACCGTACGTTGTTGGGCGTAGTTCATGAGCTGGTTTCAGATTAAACTTGATGAATATCATATAATTGCAATGGTTTTAATTAATTTGAAAGTCAGTTCATTATACTCTCAACCATTTAGTGGTATATTTTAGGTCATCATTAATCTTTGTTTCAGGATGTTTTATGTCTTTTCCTGATGAGTTAACAATTGTATCATTTTCTTTTTTCTTTTTCTTTTTTTTATTAATAACTAACAACAAAGAAATTGTATCATTTTATTTATTTTATTTTTTTATTAATAACTAACAACAAAGAAATTGTATCATTTTATTTATTTTATTTTTTTATTAATAACTAACAACAAAGAAAGTGTATCATTTTATTTATTTTATTTTTTTATTAATAACTAACAACAAAGAAAGTGTATCATTTTATTTATTTTATTTTTTTATTAATAACTAACAACAAAGAAATTGTATCATTTTATTTATTTTATTTTTTTATTAATAACTAACAACAAAGAAATTGTATCATTTTATTTATTTTATTTTTTTATTAATAACTAACAACAAAGAAATTGTATCATTTTCAAACAATATTGAAGAGAAGTTTTCAGTTGAATGTGTTAACTATCATAGATATACACCTAATTCCAAAAAGGTTGACGGGACGAACGGCGATTGGCGATTGGTCATTTGAGTTTGCACGACCGAAAGGAACTATGGGTAATACGAATTCCTTTATATTCGTTTCGAAATTACCCAAACAATGATATGCCTGGACTGTTCAGCGAAACCTTCGAGACACCAATCTATGGTCATCGCCGAACGGCGTTAATGAGAAGAAATTCGTATTACCCACAGTCCCTTTCGATCGAGCAATCGCCAATCACCAATCGCTATTCGCCGTTCGCCCCGTCAACCTTTTTGGAATTAGGTGTATATTCCTAGGATTGAACCTTGATTGTGCGCCGGTTGGCTTTTGAATTGAGTGATTTTTCCCTTTAAGCTTAACGAAAGGAAGCCAATACAGCTCTGCGGTTGGCTTTTGAGTGTTTTTTTCCTTTTATCTTAACGAAGCGAAGTCAATGCAGCGCTCCGGTTGGCTTTTGAGTGTTTTTTCCTTTTATCTTAACGAAGCGAAGTCAATGCAGCGCTCCGGTTGGCTTTTGAGTGTTTTTTCCTTTTATCTTAACGAAGCGAAGTCAATGCAGCGCTCCGGTTGGCTTTTGAGTGTTTTTTCCTTTTATCTTAACGAAGCGAAGTCAATGCAGCGCTCCGGTTGGCTTTTGAGTGTTTTTTTCGATCGGATAGTTTTGACCAATCAAAATTTAGCCAGCTGTGACTTAGATTGGTGTGCTGTCATTCAAAACCACGTGCATAGTGATGCTTTGACCAATGAAAATTCAGCCAGTGATGTCATGTGAATGCTTGAGTTTTTGCGTCGAGTAAATTTCTCATACAATACTTTGTTTTGATATCTGTTCACTTCACATCATCAAACTTGTACAACTCTGTGCAGCAAGACGGAGGAAGACCTATTTGTTGAGGCTAAAAGATCACGTAAGTTTGTTTGTCCTTACTCCATCTTTCAGTTCCATCATAATTTAAAAAATTATTGTGATATATATAGAGCGGTAACTCTAAAACTATGAAATAAAAATGAAATCAGAGTTACTATCTAATAGTATCTTAAATAAAATTGCTACTGTGTAAATGTTCAAAGTGATTCCATCAAAGCTAAGCTATTTTAAGATCCCTAGGGACATTGTTGACTGTCATTTATATTCATAATCACTAGTTTATACTTTGTTTTCATTTCGCTCTTGAAAATGACGCTCGATGCGTACGTCGAAACGTCGAATCGCTCTTATAATAATATCAGTTATACTGTGTAATAGTTCTTGTTTAGTGACTAGAGTACAAACACTAAAAGTGTGCAATACTTTGTACTATTTACCACTAAATAGTGTTGATTAAACAATAGAGAACAAAAGAATTTGCATAATTTAGCAGTATTTAGTGGTATTTATGTTGCACACTTTTAGAGAAAAATTCTAAGCAGGAGTCCTTAAATCCCTTTAAAAACGTGTGTCTATGGTGTAAAGATTAAATCATTAATGCAAGTGATGACTAAATACTCCTGTCAACGGCATATGTTTTTCCTAAATATATAAACTTGAGCAAAGTATAATAACGTTTTACAATGTGACTGATTTATCAGTTTAAATACATTCGTGAATCAGTTATTTAACTAGTTATGTATAGTTGTTATTTTTCAACAACACTGAACTTGATTACTTAAATATATACTTATTTACAATTCTTCGGTATGTAATTAACGAATCTGCGACTTTTTGTGCGTTACCAATTCAATAGTATTATTTATTATATATCTATAAGCAAGTACAAATAATTCTGAGAGCAGATTTACAGGCGAGACACCTAGTAACTTCTACTACTCTGCTTTCGGGCGCGTCACCTTAAAAGCAGTCAGAATTTGAAATAGATAGAAAGAAAAGAAGCCTTCAATAGAATTATTTATTATGTATTTATAAGCAATTAGAAATAATTCTGAGAGCAGATTTACGGGCGAGACACCTAGTAACTTCTACTACTCTGCTTCTACTACTCTGCTATTTTGCGGTGGCAAAATAGTAAAAAATGCCAGTCATAAGAAACGAAGGCCATAAAATGCTTTTAAAACTCATCAGTGTAAACAAGGCGATTTTTTTTTGACACAAAACGTGAAAATAATGACCTTTTTGGTGAAAAGACCGTACGTCTCGAACAAAATGTCCGCTTTTTGTCGTTTTCGAGGGCTTGAAAATAATGGAAAAAGCCGATTTTCTGCATGTGATGAAAAAAATGTCACTTTTTTCAAAAACTAAACGGAGACTTATCTTTAGTAGTTATTTCGAATTATAAGATAAAAAATGTGGGTCACCGTTCGGTTTTTTTGAGTTATTGTGCTTCAAACATCTAATCGAAAATCGGTTCGTTTGCTTTCTTATAGAAGCCAAATCACCCAGGCGTTCCTCACCGTACGTTGTTGGGCGTAGTTCATGGGCTGGTTTGAGATTAAACTTGATGAATATCATATAATTGCAATGGTTTTAATTAATTTGAAAGTCAGTTCATTATACTTTCAACCATTTAGTGGTATATTTTAGGTCATCATTAATCTTTGTTTCAGGATGTTTTATGTCTTTTCCTGATGAGTTAACAATTGTATCATTTTCTTTTTTTCCTCTTTTTTTTTATTAATAACTAACAACAAAGAAATTGTATCATTTTATTTATTTTATTTTTTTATTAATAACTAACAACAAAGAAATTGTATCATTTTATTGATTTTATTTTTTTATTAATAACTAACAACAAAGAAATTGTATCATTTTAATTATTTTATTTTTTTATTAATAACTAACAACAAAGAAATTGTATCATTTTATTGATTTTATTTTTTTATTAATAACTAACAACAAAGAAATTGTATCATTTTATTGATTTTATTTTTTTATTAATAACTAACAACAAAGAAATTGTATCATTTTATTGATTTTATTTTTTTATTAATAACTAACAACAAAGAAATTGTATCATTTTATTGATTTTATTTTTTTATTAATAACTAACAACAAAGAAATTGTATCATTTTAATTATTTTATTTTTTTATTAATAACTAACAACAAAGAAATTGTATCATTTTATTGATTTTATTTTTTTATTAATAACTAACAACAAAGAAATTGTATCATTTTATTGATTTTATTTTTTTAGTAATAACTAACAACAAAGAAATTGTATCATTTTATTTATTTTATTTTTTTATTAATAACTAACGACAAAGAAATTGTATCATTTTATTTATTTTATTTTTTTATTAATAACTAACAACAAAGAAATTGTATCATTTTATTTATTTTATTTTTTTATTAATAACTAACAACAAAGAAAGTGTATCATTTTATTTATTTTATTTTTTTATTAATAACTAACAACAAAGAAATTGTATCATTTTATTTTTTTTATTTTTTTTATTAATAACTAACAACAAAGAAAGTGTATCATTTTATTTATTTTATTTTTTTAGTAATAACTAACAACAAAGAAATTGTATCATTTTATTTATTTTATTTTTTTATTAATAACTAACAACAAAGAAATTGTATCATTTTATTTATTTTATTTTTTTATTAATAACTAACAACAAAGAAATTGTATCATTTTATTTATTTTATTTTTTTATTAATAACTAACAACAAAGAAATTGTATCATTTTATTTATTTTATTTTTTTATTAATAACTAACAACAAAGAAATAGTATCATTTTATTTATTTTATTTTTTTATTAATAACTAACAACAAAGAAATTGTATCATTTTATTGATTTTATTTTTTTAGTAATAACTAACAACAAAGAAATTGTATCATTTTATTGATTTTATTTTTTTAGTAATAACTAACAACAAAGAAATTGTATCATTTTATTGATTTTATTTTTTTAGTAATAACTAACAACAAAGAAATTGTATCATTTTATTTATTTTATTTTTTTATTAATAACTAACAACAAAGAAATTGTATCATTTTATTTATTTTATTTTTTTAGTAATAACTAACAACAAAGAAATTGTATCATTTTATTTATTTTATTTTTTTATTAATAACTAACGACAAAGAAATTGTATCATTTTATTTATTTTATTTTTTTATTAATAACTAACAACAAAGAAATTGTATCATTTTATTTATTTTATTTTTTTATTAATAACTAACAACAAAGAAAGTGTATCATTTTATTTATTTTATTTTTTTATTAATAACTAACAACAAAGAAAGTGTATCATTTTATTTATTTTATTTTTTTATTAATAACTAACAACAAAGAAAGTGTATCATTTTATTTATTTTATTTTTTTATTAATAACTAACAACAAAGAAATTGTATCATTTTATTTATTTTATTTTTTTATTAATAACTAACAACAAAGAAATTGTATCATTTTATTTATTTTATTTTTTTATTAATAACTAACAACAAAGAAAGTGTATCATTTTATTTATTTTATTTTTTTATTAATAACTAACAACAAAGAAATTGTATCATTTTATTTATCTTATTTTTTTTTATAAATAACTAACAACAAAGAAAGTGTATCATTTTATTTATTTTATTTTTTTATTAATAACTAACAACAAAGAAATTGTATCATTTTATTTATTTTATTTTTTTATTAATAACTAACAACAAAGAAATTGTATCATTTTATTTATTTTATTTTTTTATTAATAACTAACAACAAAGAAATTGTATCATTTTATTTATTTTATTTTTTTATTAATAACTAACAACAAAGAAATTGTATCATTTTATTTATCTTATTTTTTTTATAAATAACTAACAACAAAGAAAGTGTATCATTTTATTTTTTTTATTTTTTTATTAATAACTAACAACAAAGAAATTGTAACATTTTATTTATTTTATTTTTTTATTAATAACTAACAACAAAGAAATTGTATCATTTTATTTATTTTATTTTTTTATTAATAACTAACAACAAAGAAATTGTATCATTTTATTTTTTTTATTTTTTTATTAATAACTAACAACAAAGAAATTGTATCATTTTCAAACAATATTGAAGAGAAGTTTTCAGTTGAATGTGTTAACTATCATAGATATACACCTAATTCCAAAAAGGTTGACGGGACGAACGGCGATTGGCGATTGGTCATTTGAGTTTGCACGACCGAAAGGAACTATGGGTAATACGAATTCCTTTATATTCGTTTCGAAATTACCCAAACAATGATATGCCTGGACTGTTCAGCGAAACCTTCGAGACACCAATCTAAGGTCATCGCCGAACGGCGTTAATGAGAAGAAATTTGTATTACCCACAGTCCCTTTCGATCGAGCAATCGCCAATCACCAATCGCTATTCGCCGTTCGCCCCGTCAACCTTTTTGGAATTAGGTGTATATTCCTAGGATTGAACCTTGATTGTGCTCCGGTTGGCTTTTGAATTGAGTGATTTTTCCCTTTAAGCTTAACGAAGCGAAGTCAATGCAGCGCTCCGGTCGGCTTTTGAGTGTTTTTTCCTTTTATCTTAACGAAGCGAAGTCAATGCAGCGCTCCGGTTGGCTTTTGAGTGTTTTTTCCTTTTATCTTAACGAAGCGAAGTCAATGCAGCGCTCCGGTTGGCTTTTGAGTGTTTTCTTTTTTTCGATCGGATAGTTTTGACCAATCAAAATTTAGCCAGCTGTGACTTAGATTGGTGTGCTGTCATTCAAAACCACGTGCATAGTGATGCTTTGACCAATGAAAATTCAGCCAGTGATGTCATGTGAATGCTTGAGTTTTTGCGTCGAGTAAATTTCTCATACAATACTTTGTTTTGATATCTGTGCACTTCACATCATCAAACTTGTACAACTTTGTGCAGCAAGACGGAGGAAGAACTATTTGTTGAGGCTAAAAGATCACGTAAGTTTGTTTGTCCTTACTCCATCTTTCAGTTCCATCATAATTTAAAAAATTATTGTGATATATATAGAGCGGTAACTCTAAAACTATGAAATAAAAATGAAATCAGAGTTACTATCTAATAGTATCTTAAGGACGGGGCCTACTAATTAAAAAGTAATGTATTCTTCAAATAACTATGTGAGTTGTTTTAACCCTTCAGAGGGTTCTTCAAATCTGTCTAAAGGTGGGGTCACCGGGCAGTTAAGAGAAATAATAAGCCTTAAATATCGCTTGCGTCACGATTTTACCGGCATCGACAAATAAAAATATTTTTTAAAGGATTTTCATTGAAACAACTCTTTGATAGCGGTAAAGGATGAACAAGTAATTTTCTAATAGGAATATATATTTTGTAACGTATTCTCAAAAGTTAGTAGTGAAATATGAATTTTTTAGCATCGCGACTTGTATTTTACGAGGTTCAGAAATTTTGAAATTTTGTCGATTTTCCATTCCAAAATCGGTTGTTTTTTCGAAATTTTACATCAAAACGATTGTTTAACATGTTCTTAATAATTACAGGTGTAAAAAAATTGGGGTCACCAGGCGATTGAAAAAGTTATCGCGAGGTAAAGAAGATCATTAGACAGTTTCTTTACGGTCCCCTCCCTACTAAGTAAAGAAATTCGTCATCATGAGTGCATTGTGGGACTGTCTTTATAAACATGTCTACCATCGTTCGACCTTTTTTATTTATTTATTTTTCGTCTTATTATGACTGCACGAAAATTTGCCAAAGCGACCATTTTTTTCATTCCTTTTCCTTTTTCCCGAACTTGTTATCTTTCTATACTGAATGTTTTTGATATTTTACGACGCGCGTTGCTTTCAAATGGCTTCCCAAAGAGCGGGTTGTCAGAAACCGGTTTTCATTCAGCATATGTTACGGCTGCCTCGAAAAACGAAATTTCTAGTAATGCCAAAATATTAAAATTACTGGAGCTTTCTTCATTATTCCAAATCAAAGATCGTTTAAAGAGAAAGGGTTTTGTTTATATCTCAACATCTAAGAAAGTCAAGAAACAAAAAACAAGTTTTACAAAGGATTTTAGCTGACATAAACAAGTGAACGATGGTTGTTGAAACGAGTTGTAATTCGTCGGTCTTGTGGACGTTTGTGGACGTTTGTGGACGCCTACTCAAGCTTATTTTTCGATAAATAATAAGAAATAAGAAATTTAATCGTAGTCACCGTCAACTGGTGAAGGAATTAATTTGTTTGTGTCGTACTTTATGAAGAAGATGAAAGATAAAAGCACTAGGATCGCTGACAGGACTTTGAATCAAGCAAATCGACCTTTTTCAAGATTGTTTAAACTTTTTTTATGCAGAAAAAAGACAACAACACTACCTTACTTCAAAACGTTGTAAACTTTGTAGATTAACTTCTCGTGAATTTATAGCATTTTAAAAGTGACTGAAAAGCAACAATATATATCATCAAAAGATAGCTCAATTCACTGCCGTGTTGTTTACAAGGAAAGATAAAAATTGCAAGTATATTTTTCAACTATATTTGAGGTGAACGAGCTTTATATTATTTAGAAAATTAAAAAAAACTTCAGTTGTGTATTCTCGTGTATTCTCTCGTGAGTTTTTGTAATTATATTGACTTTATTTTCCAGCTCTGATTTTCTCAACTTTTCAAAATGTTTGCAAAAACAACCAATGCTCGCCACGTAGATTTTAATTTCCTTTAGGCGGTTATCGCATTCTGTCAGTGTTTTAGAAAAAAATCAAGCTTAATATATCACTTATAATTTCAAAATGTTTCGATACGTAATTACTTTTTTTGTAATACTTTTCGCTTCATTTTAATACGACGCTCGCCGTCATATCGCTGGATTTATTGCAGGCACCTGAAGATGCGCAGTAGCCTGCGCAGTGGCAATAGTAGGCCCCGTCCTTAAATAAAATTGCTACTGTGTAAATGTTCAAAGTGATTCCATCAAAGCTTAGCTATTTTAAGATCCCTAGGGACATTGTTGACTGTCATTTATATTCATAATCACTCGTTTATACTTTGTTTTCATTTCGCTCTTGAAAATGACGCTCGATGCGTACGTCGAAACGTCGAATCGCTTTTATAATAATATCAGTTATACTGTGTAATAGTTCTTGTTTAGTGACTAGAGTACAAACACTAAAAGTGTGCAATACTTTGTACTATTTACCACTAAATAGTGTTGATTAAACAATAGAGAACAAAAGAATTTGCATAATTTAGCAGTATTTAGTGGTATTTATGTTGCACACTTTTAGTGTTTGTACTCTAGTAGTTAATTTCATGGATATAGCGTTTTTGCTCTCTATATAATTTTGTTTAAAAAACAATAATTTGTCAGTTTCAAGGAAGTTGCTCGATCGGTTTCCATCACACTATCCTCAATTGACAATCAAGAAACACTGATGTTTTATTAGACCTTTTTGCTTTACCACTATTTTCGACTTCTTGCGCTTTTAAAACAATAGGTGATATGAAGGATTAATTGTACGGAATGTGAACATCTTTAGATTTTGAACAACAGATGCTTGTATTTCATTGTTGTTGAACAATACAGTTGTAGTCGGGTCATAATTTTAACATACGCAAGTGTTGCGCATTAGTTTGGCCCGACTCGTTGTTAATTATAACAATGAAATACAAGCATCTTTTGTTCAACTTCTAAAGATGTTCACATTCCGTACAATCTTTCATCTCACCTATTGTTTTTAAAGCGCAAGAAGTCGAAAATTGTGGTAAAGCAAAAAGGTATATTGCGGTTTTTTATCCGAGAAGCGAAAATACAAAATTGTTCATATTTAGTTGATACTCGTGCCATTAGAGTGCAAATAATATAACCGTGAAATAGATAGCATCAAATAGGAGATAATAGTGATTAGTTAGGCAAGACATAGGAATTCAGTGAGGCATGACAGGAGCACGGGCTTTTTCTAGATCAACGACTCAGTGCGCAAAAGAATGTGTTTCTGACGTTTAATGAGTTCAAAATGAAGACACAAGACAATAAATCAAGACACAGACACAACTATAACTAAAATAAATACCCAATACGCAAATGAATTCGAACTAGTATTTGCTAACACTTTTATTTCTTTTGAGCTAAAAAATCAAGACACATGCAAGATGCATCTAAAACTAAAATCAAGACACAAACACAGTGAATTCGAATTAACAACACAGCACGCAAATGAAATTGTTTGTTATCCATTTATTCTTTTATGGTCGAAAAACCAAGACACAAGACACATCTGAAACTAAAGTCAAGACACAAACATAGTGAATTCGAATTAACAACACAGCACGCAAATGAAATTGCTTGTTATCCATTTATTCTTTTATGGTCGAAAACCCAAGACACAAGACAAATCTAAAACTAAAATCAAGACACAAACACAGTGAATTAACAACACGGCACGCAAATGAAATTGTTTGCTATCCATTTAATTGTTTCAAAAACATGTAGCTAGAAATTAAGATGCAAGACACGTTTAAAAATCAAAATCAAGAAAAAAACATACCTTGCTCTCCATTTTATTGTTTCAACTTGCGCGCAGCAAATAATGAATTACACAAGACGGAATTTTAACTCGAGGACTCAATCAAAGCTAGAAAAAAATGAACCAAAACAACAAGGAAAAACCTACCAAATAATGAAATGCATATGAAACAAACTTTGTGTTTTCTCCTGAAAAATACGTCTCAAATGATGCAGTTTTTTCCACGTGTGCCCCTGTCGTCGCAAGCTAAAATGAGATGTGTCTCTCCTCCGTCATATACTGCACGTGCAAGACCCGTCACGGCTCGCTTAATTATTTCTCGACAAATCAAATTTAGGCAAGAAATAGCACATAGTTAGTAATTAGTTAGCTAGCTAACTATTTCACGGTTATATTATTTGCACTCTAACGAGTAACGTCCCAAATATAAATACTTATTTTTACTCTGGAACAGGGTCTATAAAATCTTAATATATAATGTTTATTTCATAATATTAGAGTGCAAACAATACAACCGTGAAACAAGTAGTACTAATTAGTACTAAATAGTGCTAATTAAACAATAGAAAACAATAGAATTAGCATAAAATATCACTATTTATGTTGCACGCTTTTAATGTTTGTAGTCTATAACGTCATATAAACAATTTTATATAAATTGTCAGTCAGCTTTCGGGCCTTCAAAAAACCGGAATTCTCTCTAAACTGGTAATATCTTCTGGTCTAAACGATTCCCAAATAAAAGTTCAATAAAGCGAAATTTCAGCCAAACCGGGCATTTTCTTGGTTTCGGCGCTGTATTTCACTGCTTTCATTATCAAAGAAAAGTAAAATTGTAATACAATACCTAGCACTAAAACTATTTTATAAAATATTTGAATTCCCTTTATTTTATCCTTGAACTTAAATTCCATGTATCATTCTTGTACATATAATATAACTTATTTGTGTTGATAGATTAAAGTCTCTATTATTGTTTTTCATACAGTTTGTTGTATTTGATGTTTCTGGTTTAGCTGTATTAATTAGTAACTAAATAATCACTACATAATTAACAAATAGTCCGAAGTTCTCGACACAATCAGAGCGCGCGATTTTCTATAACCACCCGCGTGATTATAATAAATCCATTATATATACCCCTATAACATATATATAACTGTATTTACAATATTTAGAAATGGATGGGTCAAGTGCATTGGCGACGGTTGGTCAAGGTGAAAATGCCACAGAGAATATGGAAGCAGCTCTAAAAGAAATGCCAAGAAACATGCTTGTATTCTCTATTACTATGAGATCCCTGTATGTGGAAAAAGGTGTCGGCACTTACGAATCAGCTGCTAGAAAGTTTCGAGAACTGCGAGACGATACCAGAAATGATGCAATGGTCTACTTGAAAGTTATTCTTCCCATGTCGCAAAAGTTAGTGAACTCCATTCAGGAATTATTCGAATATTACCAGTACCTGAGTTACAAAGATTGGATTGCATTCCTTCCCGATATCTTAGAAGATGTGCATGGCCATCGTCAAATTTGTGAAGCAGTTGTTAAAATGCATGAAAGTATCATGGTACCACTGAAGAAAAGGGAAGATCAAGCCAAGCTGGTAATGGCGGAAATGAACGACCTGCAACAACAATTTGAAGAAAGGAAAAAAGAACTCGGTGATAAAGCAGATGTAAAAAAAACGTGGTTATGGATAACTTCCTTCATCCCTGTAGTCAATATTGTGGCAAGCCCGCTGTTAAAGGCCTCTATGGAAAAGGACTTAACAAATGCTATAGCACATGGAGCTCAAGCAGAAAGTCAAGAAGCGGCAGCCCTTGCTGTAACAGAGGGGTTGATGCCAGCATTGAAAGCTTTCATCAAAGGTCTGCAAAAAGCTGCTGGTTTTTTCCAAGTGATGGAAAACGAGTTAGGTATGTTTGCCGGTAGCGTGCAGAAAGCTAAAAGTAAACCAGCAAAACTGCATTACATCATGATGAAAAAGAAGTCCAAAGCAATCAAATCTTCCTGCCAAATGTTCGTGTTTGCCCTTCCACAAGTAAGGACTGATTTTGCAGCCATTCCAGACGAAGGCACAGATAAAAACTACGTCGAAAGATGGCTTGCTAAGCAATTGGAAATCATCAAGAAAACATGTACCAAAGAGATTGTTGATGGAATCACATCAGGTATTTCTGCACTAGTGCCTGTATTCTCTCGGCCGTAAACTGATTTTCTAGTGTAACCGACATTTCCCAAGATAAACTTACCATGATGAATCACCATAGATTAACGTTAAAAAGAACAAAAGCATTTCCCATGACATTAACCTAACCGTAACTACTGCCCGTGGTAAAACCGCAAGTGTAATGTTAATATCTTACACGATATGAACAACAAACAATAATCGTATATCTCATATCCACGATAAATAACCCCTTACAGCGCAAAGCCCAAAAGTGTGATCGCAGATAATTTATCAGTTCACAATCTTTTGGCATGTTTGTCTGTAGCTGCTTTGGATTCAAATGAACTTCATTCTAGCTATTTTAACCTCAAAATTCATCTGAAGATTGACATCATTCTTGTATTGTGATTCACAGTGAGAAGTGTTGACATTTAATCTAAGAGGAGTTGATTGAAAAGATGTATAAATTATCGCCGGTCATCAGTTTTGGCCTTTGCGCTGTAACACATAATTTTATAAACAAAACAAACCACAATTTTGATACAACTGTTAAGCCGGAAGAAATGAAAAAGTTATTCGTAAACACGTTAAATCTAGAAATAATATCTCTTAGAAGAAAGCCAATTTCAATATTACCGTACCAAAGTCCAACTTAATACAGATAAGGATGAGAAGACATAAACAAATATTTAAAGGAACATTTAAACAAAAAAGCACATTGAACTCTGCTATAGTATAGCTATTGTAATCACATTATTTACTCTTAAGCATATTCATTAAAAATAACATTTGTAGTTGGTTTGACAGCTTATTTATTATTCGCAGTGATTCATCAGTTTTACCTTTGGTGAAAAGAATCTTCTCCATTCCTTAATCATAGCTTTGAAATCTATAACGATTGGGTTCCTACAATTGAGTGCTAGCTCTCACAAGGATAGCTCAGTGTGTCCCAAAGTTAGACACAGTTTTCTAGGCCAACTTCGGGTCATAAGATCGCTCAAAATCGCTCAAAATCGCCTAAGATCGCCTAAAATCGCCTAAAATTACTGCGATTTTAGGACCCGGAGTAGGCCTTTTTCTAAGATGATTTTATGCCACACCTTAACCGCTCCTTAGAATCGCATGATTGCAGTAAGCTGAATCATATAATCTAATGTCAATATAAAAGTCCAGTTTTTATGTCGACATTTTATATAAATATAATTCGATTTAAGCTTGAAAAAGAGAGTCGAGTCCAGAGAAGTTACATAGAAGACGATTAAAGAACCGATACAAGATCGACCGAGTGAAAGGGCAGTACTATCCCCCTGTAATATCCCTTTAACACAACCCATAGCTGCATTATATTAATCAGGGGCGGATCTAGGGGTGTCCCTATTGGCACCGGATACCCCTAGCGCTGTAATTACCCCTATTTTATTTATTAAGACATTTAGGGACTTCATTTGCAATAGACCCATTCAGCTTCAATGTTTATTTTCCCATTTCAAACCACGTGTCCATTCCCTTTGGAGTTAATCATTTGTAATGTATAAATATTTTAATACTTGACATAAAAGAAAAATTCTCAGGGGAATGCCATGTGATCTGAAATGTGCAATTTGCATACAGAACTAAAAGGGTTTATATTGGGACCCCACCTGACAAATTTCTTGATCCGCCCCTGTTGATCCAGCTAGTGTGCTTCACATGTACCTGAAGTGTAACCATTGACCTAATCTGTAGATATCCCACCAATTTTACATGGGTTTCTCAAATTATACACTTTTGATGTTCTTATTAAATAAAACATGTAAGTTAACAATATCACAGTTTGATCCATTGAATCCTGCTACACATGTACAATTGTAACCATTGACCTGATCTGAACATGTCCCCATTTTGACAAGGATTGCTGGAACACTCGTTGATATCTGGAATATACAAAGTAGTGTTATATACCTTTTGGAATCATCCGAGTTTATTATGGCAGAATATTAAAATAGAAACTTAAATATCTGCTATAATGGACGAGAATGAATCCTATGGGTGTTTTAATACACTGAACAACTAATTTTTTCAAAATATATCGAGTAATAATATTGATAATAATAATAATTTAATTCTTAGCGCACTAGCTACATCAATTTCAGTGTTCTTACAATTAATATGGACAAAATACAGTAATGAATAGAGATGTAAATGATTATAATCACAATATATGGAAAAAAATGATGACGAGAAACATAAGTTATAGCGGAAAATCAGGAATATAAATGGAATGTCTTGAGTTTTGTTTTGAACGACTCGGTGGAAGGTGCGTTTCTTATGTATATCGGTAACTAGTTCGTTCCACAAAGTCGGAGTAAACAATTATAATAATAATAGTAAGCCTCATTTATATGGCGCTAAATCTCTCAAATAGTTCATAGCGCTTTACAATATAATAATGTGTATATGGAGGACTTATCGGACTACTGAAAACCAGCAGTTTACAATAATGAGTGTGGTTAGTGAATGCCTCCGAGGCCTGACTGTTGTACCGGGAGACAATCCCCTACTATTTGCAAATAGCACAACAGAATCTTCAGTAACGTCTTATATTGGATTAGAGTAAAAACATTAAGATGTTGCAGTCCTATATATTGCTCTCCAATATCTCAAAATAATTGATCGCCACGTGACTAGAATACGGAGATGTGATTGGAGGATTATTTGTGAGGTATAGTAAATTCAGATAAAAGACAGTCGTGCTTAAAATATAGGTCGAGAAACCTACTTGTATCACAGTTTAATCCATGCAGTGTGTCCTGCTACACATGTTCAGTATTTTTGTGATTTTTGCCTATTTCCAGAGTTTTCAGTTTTCATTGCAACTGAGTTAGCAAATGAACAAACTATCTTTCATTGTGTTGAAAAAGCTGCACCAACAAAACGCATAGCTCACTAAATACGAGCGGTCACGTTGTCAGCAGTATTTGATGAACCTGCGATCCAGCTGAACAAGTGGGATGGTTTGTATTATAGTATAAAAACGTACTGTGAAACAACCATTCAAAATGAACACTCGTTATCATGCTGGGTGCTTTATTTGTGGTGTGTTTTGCTGTCTTGGGACCTTTAGCTGAAGGTAATGTCATAGAAAAACGTTTGTAAATTCGTTTTTGCACACTTTAATTTGTATTGAAAGAATGTACTCCTTGTTTTTGCTTCCATACTACTTGAAGATTGAGAACAGAACATCTCAATTTTGAAGTTTTGAATAATTCAAAAATTCATTGACGCTAATTAGATGCGCGCTAAAAACTGAAAAATCAACGTACATAATTTATGAGATTAAATCAGTATTCGCATAGAGCCGGAGAACAATTCCATGCACGGAAATGTTTTTAACCTAGCCTGCGTAGCAAGCGTTTCTTTTCCGAGAAGAGAAAAAATTGTATTTTGGAATAGCTGTGTCGCCAATATGGCCGCGAGTAACCTAAGACGAGTTTTGCACCACAGGTAACCCCCAAAACGATTTTTCAATTTTTTCTCCTTTCCCCGCGATAGAAACGCTTGCTACGTAGGCTATATATTGCTAACCTGTTTCAAACCGGTTTAACCAGCTTCCTGTGGAAGAAGGCCTTCAGGTGCACGTGTTGTGGGTGGGGAAGAAGCAGTTCCCAACTCGTGGCCATGGCAACTGTCATTGCGTAAATATGGACGTCACAACTGTGGAGCTTCCCTAATTACTCCTGAATGGGCTGTAACCGCTGGTCATTGTGTTCGAAGAAGTCTTGACCCTAATGTCTACTCCGTCCTAGCAGGTAATCATCATCATCATCATCATTATCAACAACAATAACGTCACCATCGTCATTATCATTATCACATTATCAACAACAATATCATCATCATCCTTATCAAAAACAACAACGTCACCATCATCATCATTATCATAAAAACAACAACATCATCAGATCTCATCATCATCATTAACAACAAAAACAACATCATCATTATTATCAACAACAACTTCACCATCATCATCATTATCATAAAAACAACAACATCATCAAATCTCATCATCATCATTAACAACAAAAACAACATCATCATTATTATCAACAACAACTTCACCATCATCATCATTATCATAAAAACAACAACATCATCAAATCTCATCATCATCATTAACAACAAAAACAACATCATCATTATTATCAACAACAACTTCACCATCATCATCATTATCATAAAAACAACAACATCATTCATCAGATCTCATCATCATCATTACTAACAACAACAACATCATCACATTATTATAACAACAACAACATCATCAAATCTCATCATCATCATTAACAACAAAAACAACATCATCATTATTATCAACAACAACTTCACCATCATCATCATTATCATAAAAACAACAACATCATTCATCAGATCTCATCATCATCATTAACAACAACAACAACAACATCATCACATTATTATAACAACAACAACATCATCAAACCTCATCATCATCATTAACAACATCATCATTATTATTATCAACAACAACAACAACATCATCATTATCATTATTAGTAACAACAACATCATCAAATCTCATCATCATCATTAACAACAACTGACAACATCATTATCATCAACAACACCATCATTATATTTATCATTATCCTTATCAACATCATAATCATGATCATAACCACCTGTCATCATAGTCATCATCAACAAATACTCATTAGTATCATCATCAATATAACCATCATTTTTTATTATCACCACAATCACCACCAACATCAGCAGCATTAGCATCTTCATCATGATCATGATCATCATATATCATATAGAATCATCATGATCATAATTGTCATTATATTAATGTTAATTATCATTTTCAACATTATTACCATTATTAACACTATATTTGTCATGTAAATGGAATGTCTTTGTAACTGTTTTTTATAGATAAAATGTTTCTCAAGCACGAAGCATTTTCTCATTGTGTGTTATAATTCCTAGGAGCCCACAGTCGCTACAATGATGGCACAGAATACAAGATCTCTAAAGTCATCCTGCATAAAGACTACTCTCACGTCTTCAACGATGTGGCTCTGCTAAAACTAGAGAAACCCGCTGTACTTAATGACAAAGTTGGAACAATCTGCCTACCAAAACAAGGTGATCGATTATCGACTGGAAAGATGTGCTGGATGACGGGTATGTACACAGGAAGCCCGACAGGAACTTAGAGTACATACGTACACAGGAAACCCACCAATAACTCAGTGTTTGTACTCTCGGTCTGTAAAATTGGTGGATCTATTTTCATTCTATCTAATCATTAAACATTTATTTGTTTAGCATTGTCATTCTACAGCTTTGAAAAAATCATTCAACAGAACTTTAATTTAAGTTATTATAGTCAGTTTTTTATTTATTTAGTGACTATTATTGACAAGTAAAGTTCTAATGAAATGTTGTTTTCTTTGTATTTGGTGCCTAGTTTCTGGCAAAAAAAAACAGCTAATGTTGATATGATATTTTCATCGTATTGAAAAATCGCCGTTTTTTATCCATCTTCTGTCAATAACCGTTCGGTTACAATATCCGGTATAAAACTTCGAACACACATTCAAATATACCTTTTTTGTTTATTTATTTGTATTTATTATTCTTCCAACAAGGTTGAGGATTGTCTAACAGGTGGAATTAATACACCTATAACCTAGACACCAATATAAAACTTAATAATATATAAACAAAAGGAACAAGATACAAGTAAATTATTACTGCATTACGGCCTACATTTTGAGCAGCGGCAACTAGTAACCCAAGGACAGGTGTCACTAGTTGCAAAAGAAGTTATTATAGTAATTTAAGAGCTGCTCATTTTCATCAATGATTTCTCCAATCTGACAGCCTATTTTGAGATCTTTTGAACCGTGTTTCTCCCTCCTGATACATCCCTCTCAAATCATTACATCAGCTATGTCTAACACTTATTTTCTAACAGGCTGGGGACGTTACGATCCAAACTCCAACTCAGGCTCACCAAAACTAAAACAGACCTTCGTGCCAATTGCTGACCATCAAACATGCCGTAAGGTAATTGCTGATCCTATTAAGTTTAAAATAATTATTCTAACTTATAAAGCACTTCATGGTCTTTCACTTGTTTACATTCAAGATCTCATCACTATTCACAAAACTGCAAGAAATCTCCGGCGCCCATCTTCTCACTTGTTGCTATCCTCAAAGTCATACAATCTCAAGTCATATGGTCTACGTTCTTTCTCAGTTGCTGCTCCTCTACTTTGGAACTCTCTACCTCCTTCAATTAGAGACATTTCAAGTCTATCTTCGTTCAAGTCAAAACTCAAAACTCATTTATCTTTTTCATTGTAATCATATCCATTTTTATTTTAAGCGCTTAGAACAGACTTGTGTAAGAGCTAACAAGCTATATTATATCATTATTATTATTATTATTATTATTATTATTATTATTATTATTATTATTATTATTATTATTATTATTATTATTATTATTATTATTATTATTATTATTATTATTATTATTATTATTATTAAGGTTAACGGTGGGTCAGTCAGGGAGAGTACTATGGTCTGTGCTGGTGGTAAAGGAACAAGTGTTTGTAACGGTGATAGTGGTGGACCCTTATCATGTGAGGAGAATGGTCGGTGGGTGCTACGAGGTGCTGCTTCATGGGTTACTGATCGTAAATGTCCCGGTGATACGTATTCTGTGTATGCAAGAGTTAGTGAGTTCATTGACTGGATATATAACAACATGAAAGGTATTTCTACTTTTATATATCGGTTTATTTAATTTAATTTAATTTAATTCATTTCAATATTTTTTTCAATATTTTTTTATACGAAAAGTCCACTTTAGGGACTTGTCAGAAATTAGCAGGGGGGAGGGGAGGGGGGGGGGGTGGAGTTTTGAAATGAAGTGATGAAAATTTCATGACCCTCCCAAAGTAAAGGATCATAATATCTTGACCGTACTCTATGTCACAGTGTCTTCTTTTGCTCAATCCTCATTTTTGGTGGTTTATTATTTTGTGACCCTCCCTTTTTAGGTTCTTAAAAAGTGATGACCCTCCCCCAGTTTCCACCCCCCTCCCCCCCCCCCCCCCCCCCCCCCCCCTGCTAATTTCTGACAAGTCCCTTAGTGAGCGAGTCCTATTTGATCAGTTACAAAATATTACGGCATACATCTACAAAACTCTATTTATATATAGGAGTATGTTATCTAAAACACAATTTATCTAAATCACTATTTAAAGTAAAATTTTAGTCCTTTCTAATCCTTCACGACAGACATTTTACAAAATATCCAATAGTTACTTGTGTTAATTGTGATTTCAGATACTCCAGCACCAACTGGATCACCATCACCACGTCCACCTCTCCCACACACCCCTCCCTCACCTAATAGCCCACCCCCTCCTCCACAGCCTACTACACGCCCACCACCAGGTAAGTGTCGAACACAAATTAGAATTATAATGATAGAGCGAACGCACTAGAACCATGAAATAAAAACAAAATAGTTACTAACTAATAGTTCTTATTTAGCGACTGTTAGTTACTATAAAAGACAAGTAAAGTTGTAATGAGGTATTGTTTCCTTTTGTATTTGATGTTTCTGGTTGAATGAAACTGACTAAATAGTCACTAAATAGAAACTATTAGTTAGTAACTTTGTTTTTATTTCATATTTCTAGCGCTTTCGCTATATGATTCCTGACTTCAATATAGTAAATTTACAACAATGTTAACGTTTATATACCGCCAATATGTTCGAAATATGTCATTAATGTTGTCCACGTAGAGATTAATTAACGCTACAACAAATGATTCTTTGTTTATTTGATTTCAGCAGTTGAAATTTCAATTTGAAAATGTATATTGAGTAACAGTGAATATGGAATAAGAATAAGGAACTCTATGTTTTGTGGACACGGGTGAAAAACGCACGGCGCATGCGTAAGCAAAACAAAAGACTAACTGAAGATTTTACGAAGGGTTTCGTGTTTTCGTGTGGTTATGTATTATGCCAATTTCTCTTGTATTATTTGACAAAGGGAAAGAAAACAACTAATGTAATGTGTTAAGGAAATATGAGCACTAACTTTCCACCAATTTTCCACGAACTTTCTTAACTTTTAAGATTTACCAAACGCCAGTAAGTCTCCATTGGTTTTATTGTAAACACGACCGTCTTCCGAGCGTGCGCAGTGCATTTTCATCCGTGTTTGTTTTGTGTTTAATTTCAGGGGGATGCTTTGATATTTGGGGCTCGAGATGTCGGTCCTACCAACAATCTTGTCGCTTGGCTTTCGTAAAGAAGGCTTGTAAAAAGACGTGCAAAGTTTGTAAGTATCCTGTTGTTTACTCATTTATCCATTCACTCAACAAACCATTGTATCATTCATCCATCCAATTTTTCAACCATTCAATTCACCCATTCATTCACCCATCAATTTATCCAACCATTGTATTCATCCATTCATCCATCCATCCATTCATCCATCCATTCATTCATCCATTCATTTATTTATTCATTCATTCATCCATCAATCCATCAATTTATCCATTCATCCTTTAATTCATTTATCGTCAAACCTTCTGCCCTCCGCTATAACCAGATAACATTCTTTCCTTGTACTAACTATGTATAATTATGTTTTCAGGTTAACAACTTGGTATTGACATGTATACAAGTCACAAATATTCAATAAAGTGTCGTGATCATTTATGAGAAATATTTCTTTACTTCTTAACTTGCTCAACATTTCGTAACAATGCAAAATTATTTGTAATTATAATTCCGGCATATCATATTCGTGGCAGCTCCGTTTACTGACAAACATCCAAACAAATAAAAGCAAGATCCAGGCAACACTTTGTTACATACTGCGCAAGAAAATATCAGTTTGATAAACATCATAATCGTCACTGTTGGGAGATATTAATTTTTCTACGAATTTTTGAATTAGAGAAAAGTAGAAGTAAATTATAGAAAACATCCTCATTTTACGTCGGTTACCTGTAATAATCATTGATTGGTTAACTTGAGGCCGACGGTGCGCTCATTTTAATTACCCCCCTCTCTCCATCATTGCTCCGTTTTACTGGTATTTGATATATAATATTTTACACGGACAGAAGAAAAGTCGACTGATCGAAATGGGAGCTTTTGCACCGAATGCCACGCACTAACCATTATTTTTATACAACGGTTTGCATGCAAATTAAAGGCTGGAAGAGAAATATGTTTTCAAATATGTACAAATAATATCTTAATGCTCATGCACGATGAGCAATTCTTTTTGTGCCGGGTGAAATTGCCAAAATTGTGAGCTTTTGGCTGTTTGAGTTAGAATCTTTTCCACGTTATTTCAGTGTTGCAGGTTGTTGACAAAGCTATCAAAATATACACGTTTGAACAGCCCTGCTATTGACATACACACGGCCAGAGAACAAACAACAAGTGCATGTTGACATATCCTGTTTACCAGCTGTATTGGCCATGTACAAACTGTTAATACCTTCTTACATATAAAGGCGACGCCCTTGGGGTTTAAGGTTTAGTATTGACTGTTTTGCAGTATGATAGCCTTTATTGTAGCCGCGCTGTGTCTCTCGGGCGTTGCCCTGTCTCATGGTAAGTAACATACTTATTAGATTATTATATATATATCTATAATTATAAATGGAAACTAGCGAGTAACTAGTATAGGCTGCAAGTAATATAATATACACTTAATGACTGGTCCCGAGGGAAACAGTTAGTTTTAATTGACCGTCCAAACTTACGGTAGTCGTTATAAAACCTGATTTTCCTTCACAAATTCAAGGTCGGCGATGATGTTGACTTCTCGCTTGGACATTAAATATCTCTGTAGACCAAAACGTAAGCTTGTCATTGCTTTTTTCTTATATCTCTCGCCATTTTCCTTCCTAGAATTTGCGTAAAAAGCAATTAGAATTTCATTCAATTCCTCTATTGGTATTTCTTCCAAGTTTACCGTTTCTCCTTCGGTTTCTTTACAAAATTCTAATAGAGTGGCTATAGCTGTTTTTGTAGTTCTTTTTGTGTTTTCTGAGTCTTTATCTGTCACCATTTTACTTATTTCTTCTGTTGTAAAGTTTGAAAATCTCTTTTTTGTCGGAGGCTCCATTTTGAAAACAACAACGGCAAGAAAACTGAGCCTAAGTTTCCCGCCTCTACTGAATCAGTTTCTTGCGACGCGGCCCGTCACTTTCCCGCCAAGCGGTCAACATTTGATTTTAGCTCCTGACACGTGATACCGAAACGTCCAATAAGAGAGCGAGAAAACAGGGAAGATAATTTATCAATATAACAATAAAATTTTAGTATTACTAAATCTATTTGTGTAGGAATTACATGAATTAAAATTTATGAAGCTGAACTGGGTTCTTTTTGTTGAGGTTCTAGTGGTGTCGAATGTTCGTGTGTTTCTATAATTATAAGGGCACGTGAATTTTGTTGGTAATAGTTTGTTCAGTTTATGTTCGGGTTTACATGTGTCATTGAACAACTTGGAAGTGATAAACGCTTTTAAACTCTTTCAACATCAATTCAACATCGATTCAGCACGTTTCAACAATGTTGAAAGAGTTTAAAAGCGTTTTAACATTGCCATTCAACAAAATCGAATGCGTGTTGAAGCAAATGTTGAAACCGTTTGCCCGGGCCCTTAGTTTTGAGCTAGTTCATGGCACACACACTTTTTAGTTAAGTCAAACATTAAGTTTATCTGTATGTTCACACAAACACCAATCGCTGTGTCTTGTCTACGATTTAATAAGCCAAACAGTCTAAAAGTAAATGCAATCTATAATTGCACAGTAGATAAACTGCTTATCGAATATACCGGTAATTGAATAGCGTGCATTAGATATGAGATAATGTCCATGACTAAAAGTGTTTATGATCTAGTACAATTGCTTTAATAGTTATGGTATATACACCTAATTCAAAAACCGTTGTCGTAATCAAAGCTACAGTCCACACTCTGAAGCCTGCAAAGGATGTCGGTAATAATATCAACATAATTTGAGATTTATTAGACGTATTTTCAAGAAATATTTGTTTCATCATCTACCACTGCAACAACTTGTTTTGGTTATATAACACAAACACGTACAACTAATATATGTTATGTGTAGTGTCCTTTTATTTAGGATGACTCAGATTCACACGGATTACAACTTGTCCCTTTACTATGTCCGCCATTACACTCACAACTACTCCCCAAGCCACCTGGCCTTCTGACACAGGGATCCCCACATAACATCCCAACCTACCCTTATAACGAACATAACATTATGGATAAATCAATAACAAGAGAAGAAATACCGACATCCTTTGCAGGCTATAGAGTGTGGACTGTACGGCTTTGATTGAGACAACGATTATTGAAATAGGTGTATATGATGGCTATCATACGTCATCAATCAGCCTTGAAATGAAACGTTTAAACTATACAATAGTCATGATTGCTTAGTGCTTATCAGTTTAGATTTTAACGATCGATAGGTAATATAATGAAATTTATAACACCGTAAAAAAAATGTAGACTTAACTTTACTGACGTTTCGAGCTTTAGCCCTTTGTCGTAATAAAAAAGCAAATACTACACCCGTAAAAAAAATGTAGACTTAACTTTACTGACGTTTCGAGCTTTAGCCCTTTGTCGTAATAAAAAAGCAAATACTACACTAGTTTCCTCGTTTTCGTTTATAGTTTAGATTTTAGTTGTAAAGCGCTATGAGGTTTGGGGATAGCGCTATATAAATGAGGCATAGTATAATTATTATTAAGAATATAAATGATAAAAACGCAATTGCTAGAATACACTTTATTATAGTAGTGTATAAGTAGTCAAAAAAAAATGTATATAAGTAGTGTACATGTGCTAAAAACTAGCCACTTCTAGTATCTCTTCACCTTTGATTTGTTTCAACTAAGAACTGTTCATCTTTATTAATGTATTTCTTATTCTCTCTCTTTTTCATTTATTGATGTACTCTGGTTAGCCTCTTGCGGTATCAAACCTCCTGGATCACGTATCGTTGGAGGCGGGGTTGCACAGCCTCACTCGTGGCCATGGCAACTGTCGTTAAGGAGGAATTCTTTCCATACATGCGGAGCATCACTCATATCTCCTGAATGGGCAGTAACCGCAGGACACTGTGTAGCAAGGACTCAGGATCCAAAGGATTACATGGTTGTTGCAGGTAATAATATTGAACAATCGAATTGATTGATTGATTGATTGATTGATTGATTGATTGATTGATTGATTGATTGATAGATCGATTGATTGATTGATTGATTGATTGACTGATTGATTGATTGATTGATTGAAAGATTGATTGATTGATTGATTGATTGATTGATTGATTGATTGATTGATTGATTGATTGATTGATTGATTGATTGATTGGTTGATTGATTGATTGATCTAAGAACATTTAATTATAGAGCTGTTAAGATTTGGAACTCATTGGATTTAGAACTAAAGGAACTTAAGTCGTTAAGAAAGTTTAAAAGCACTTTAAAGTACAAATTACTAGACAAACTTTATAATTAGATTTTTATATTCTTTAGACCCTGTATTATTATATTTTTTAGACATCATTATAGATTATTATATATTCATGTAATAGGTTTTGAAAAACCTAATAAAGTATGTATGTATTGATTGATTGATTGATTGATTGATTGATTGATTGATTGATTGATTGATTGATTGATTGATTGATTGACAGTCTATACCATCCAAAATGCCCTATTCATTTTACTCTAGGAGCCCACAACAATATCAAGAGTGGTAAGATATACCGTCTGTCTAAAATCATCCTTCATGAGGATTATAAACATGTTTACAATGATGTCGCACTGCTGAAGTTTGAAAGTAAAGTGGCTCTCGATGATAAGGTAGGAACTATCTGCTTACCACAACAAGGTGACAAAGTACCAGTTGGATCAATGTGCTACATGACAGGTTAGAAGATTACTGAAATTAGAGATATAAATACTGCATAAACTGAATGGATATGGTTTGATGAATAAACATTAGAAAAAACTGCAATACTACTTATTGTAAAAAACCAAAGCCAAAAAAAATGAATAAATGAACGAATGAATGAATGAAGAATGGATATGGTTTGATGAATAAACATTAAAACAACAGCAATGAACTTAGCCGGAATGATTTAAGAAAAATTACAGGAAAGAAGTAGCACTTTTGGGCAATTTAAAACGGTCTTATTTGGGAAAATTTAGACGATTTTACGCTTTTAAGCGATTTTACGCGACTTTAGGACCCGAGGCAGGCCTAGCTTATTATAAAAAAAGAAAGCCAAGAAAAATGAATAAACGAACCATTGAATAAATCAATGAAGAATTACAAAAAGCTAATTACAAAGAAAACGGATGTTAAAAATAACGACAGACAGACCAATTGATTGACAACGTCTTTTGCGCACATTCTAGGTTGGGGAAGATTTAATGGCCTTCATCCCGCCGGCTCCAAGCTTCTTAAGGAAACCATTGCGCCAATCATCGACCATTCAGTGTGTCAAAAGAAGAATGGTGGGTCAGTAAGAGAGAATACCATGGTGTGTGCTGGTGGTGCGGGTAGTAGTGTGTGTATGGGTGATAGTGGTGGTCCGTTATCATGTCAAGAGAATGGTAAATGGGTCCTACGAGGTGCTGCTTCATGGGTTACTTCACAGCAATGTCTTACCAATGCTTACTCTGTCTATGCTAGAGTCAGTAGCTTTGTGGATTGGATCAATGCTAAGATAAAAGGTATAATATTTATATAATCACTTATTTACTTACTTACTTACTTACTTATTTACTTTACTTTCTTACTTACTTACTTACTTACTTACTTACTTGCTTGCTTGCTTGCTTGCTTGCTTGCTTGCTTGCTTGCTTGCTAACTTATTTATTTATTTATTTACTTACTTACTAACCGAATTACCTTCTTACTTACTTATTTACTTACTTATTTACTTGCTTGCTTGCTTGCTTGCTTGCTTGCTTGCTTGCTTGCTTGCTTGCTTGCTTGCTTGCTTGCTTGCTTGCTTGCTTGCTTGCTTGCTTGCTTGCTTGCTTGCTTGCTTGCTTGCTTGCTTGCTTGCTTGCTTGCTTGCTTGCTTGCTTGCTTGCTTGCTTGCTTGCTTGCTTGCTTGCTTGCTTGCTTGCTTGCTTGCTTGCTTGCTTGCTTGCTTGCTTGCTTGCTTGCTTGCTTGCTTGCTTGCTTGCTTGCTTGCTTGCTTGCTTGCTTGCTTCTACTTCAAAGCTACAATTAGCGTTAATTCTATACAAGTTTTCAGTTCATGTCGTTAAGAAATGACCTGCTTTTTCGGTGAGAATAATGAAAATAATTATAATAATAACTGAATTTTCTTTATTTCTTGAAGCTGATGGGGGCAGTGGTGGAAGTGGAGGTAACGGTGGTAACGGTGGTAACGGTGGTAACGGTGGTAATGGAGGCAATGGAGGCAACGGAGGAGGTGGTGGCGAGAATGGTAAGTATACAGCAAATACACAAAGAAATTCTTATATACACCTATTTCAAAAATCGTTGTCGCAGCCGAAGCTACAATCCACACTCTAAAGCCTGCAAAGGATGTCGAATACATGGACATAATTTGTGATTCATTGCACGTTTTTTAAAATAAATATTTGTATTTATATCTACCACTACAACAACTTGTTATGGTTATATAACACAAACATGTACAACCTAAATATGCTATGAATACATCGATAACAAGAGAAGAAACACCGACATCCTTTGCAGGCTTCAGAGTGTGGACTGTGGCTTTGTTTGCGACAACGATTTTTGAAATAGGTGTATAATTTAAAAATGATACACCATACCATTTGAACACTTTACTCTAAGAACTATAAACACTACCGGTCCTTTGGAAAGGGCGTGACACGGGCGAAGTTAACCTCAATGAGACCCCACATAAAATACAAAACGAAAGAAAATGCGGGTATATACATTAAAATCGATGCGATCTTCCTTATTTTTGATACCCCAAAAGAAACCAATATATATGTCGAAAATCAACATTTCAATTTCATTACGTTGAAAGATACTAAATCGCTAAATTTTACCAATGACGCAGTCAATACTAGTTTAACCGCTAGTTATTATACATTTTAACTTAATCAGTTGTTGCCTTAGAAACACTAACGCAGTTCATATACTAGTTTAACATGCAGTTACGTATACTGTACATTTTTACTCCAATTATTTCCTTATAGAAGTCTTAGAAACACCGACGCAGCCGTCTACTCTAATTATTTCCTTAGAAACACCAACGCAGTCCACACTAGTTTAACCGCTAGTTGTCGTACATTTTTACTCCAATTGTTCCCTTAGAAACATCGACGCAGTCCACGCTGGTTTAACCGCTAGTTATCGTGCATTATACTCCAATTGCTCCCTTATAGAAACACTGATACAGTCCACGCTAGTTTAACCGCTAGTCACTGTACATTTTACTTCAACTGATTGTTTTCTTAGAAACATCTACATCTCTACATCTACATTATTTATTTGCAACAATCCATGGATCATATATTACAGCAAATTTCAGTGAATGTAAAAAAAGAGATGAAGGAATGGACAAATCGACGCATCGACGCAGTCCACACTAGTTTTACTGCTAGTTACTGTAAATTTACTTCAATTGTTTCCTTAGAAACATCGTCACGTACAGTCCACACTAGTTTAAGCGCTAGTTACTGTACATTTACTTCAATTGTTTCCTTAGAAACATCGACACAGTCTACACTAGTTTAACCGCTAGTTACTGTACATTTACTTCAATTGTTCCCTTAGAAACACCGACGCAGTCCACACTATATAGTTTAACCGCTAGTTGTCGTACATTTTACTTCAACTGATTGTTTCCTTAGAAACATCAACACAGTCCACACTAGTTTAACCGCTAGTTACTGTACATTATACTTTAACTGATTGTTTCCTTAGAAACATCGACACAGTCCACACTAGTTTAACCGCTAGTTACTGTACATTTACTTCAATTGTTTCCTTAGAAACACCGACGCAGTCCACACTAGTTTAACCGCTAGTTATCGTACATTTTCTCCAATCGTTTCTTTAGAAACACCGACACAGTCCACACTAGTTTAACCGCTAGTTACTGTACATTTTACTTCAACTGATTGTTTCCTTAGAAATTAACACCGACGCAGTCCACACTAGTTTAACCGCTAGTTACTGTACATTTTACTTCAACTGATTGTTTTCTTAGAAACATCGACACAGTCCACACTAGTTTAACCGCTAGTTACGGTACATTTTACTTCAACTGATTGTTTGCTTAGAAACACCGCCGCAGTCCACACTAGTTTAACCGCTAGTTTCGTACATTTTCACTCCAATTGTTTTCTTAGAAACACCGCCACATTAGTTTAATCGTTACTTCTGTACATTTTACTTCAATTGTATCCTATACATTTTACTCATCGTCATGTTATTGGTATATAATAGTTTTAATATATTTTTATTATTTAAGCTTGCCGCGATAATCACAGTAACTGTCAACTATTTAAACCGATGTGCAAGTACAACTCAAATATCCAACAAATCTGCCTTAAAACGTGCAGATTATGCTCTTAAGCCTGTAAGTATTTTGTAAATCCACCTTTTCAATCTTTTAATTTTTCAATCTTTTAATTTAATTTTGAACTAGCACCTGGCTTAGTATGTGTAATACTTTAAATCTATCCATTCAATCTTCTTAGCATTATATTTGTTATATCAGAAGAATTAACGATTTGCAAATCTCTTTATTTATTAGATAAACCAAGCAAGAATCTCTTGGTAGGATGTGATCGATTGGAAAATGATAACAGGCCGATATGATCACTGCATATATACAAACTACTAACTAAATAAAGAAATTATGATTTGAACAATATTAATTTATGTGTATTTACGAAAGAGGTTCGAACTCACCACTTAACGTTCACTCAAGGGATGGTTATGTATATAAATAAGAAAAAAAAATGTTATCACCGTCACCGTCATATATCGTCACCATCCAGTCATGGTCATCAAGTCATCATTATCTTCGTCACAATTATCGTCATCATCGTCATCATCGTCATCATCGTCATCATCATCATTATCATTATCATTATTAAAAAATTAACCGCGAGGCGTGAAAATCTGACAAATATAACCAATTAGCCGTGAATATTTTTTATAGCGTGAACCGTGATTTTTGTTTCTCTCAGTGCGACGACTCTGAATTACTATATAATTTTTGTTTGTAAGATATTTTAAATTCAAAAATTTGATGTATATGAGGATAGTTTTATTTCTATGATCATGAATTAATGAAAAAGGGAGGGAGGGTTGAATGCTCATGATTTTTTTTTCTAATTAGCCGAACGTTCTGAAACTTGGCCAATAAGCTTATATTTGGTTACTCTCCCATGAGACAGGTTATTTTTTCACACTTGTACCCAGTCCTTTTTTCGATATGAAAAAGGTGAATATTATGATATCGATGAAAACCAACAGTTCAATATGGCCTATAAAAGGAACAATGAACAGATTTTAGACTCGTACACCATTCGATCAAAGAGCTCATTCATAGCTCAACAAATAAATTGGTTCACCCATATAATACGATCTTCAAATTCAACTTACATAACGAAACTGACATTCACAGACGAGAACAACAAAAGGGCTAGATTAGATCAACCTCTAAACACCTTTACAATATCCATATACAAACGTTTTTTAAAAACTCCATCAACTCATCACACATTTTTGAAAGCCTGCTTCAGACGAAACGAACTGGTTGAGTCTTAGCTACTTAATGACAGCATAACGCGCCTTACCGTGGCCACCCAATTAAAGTGTTGTACAAGTTAGCTTAGCGTTCAAATTAAAGTTTCTCTTTTCCAATTATTTGCTACACCTTTTCAAATTTAAACATCCTGGGAGGTTTTTCAGACACTTATAAACTTCACTCTTGTCTTCGCTTTGAACATTTCAAAGTGTTTACCGTTTGACACTCGGCGTGTCTTTTATAATTTAAATTCAAATTTTCGCTTTCTGATTGGTTAACTTGTACAGAACTTTAATTAGGTGGCCACGGTAAGGTGTGTCGCGCTGTAAGTAAATTAGGATCTAAATGTTTTTCAAAGAAAAACGAGGAGATACTGATTGAATGATTCCACGTACCACCTTCGCTTTAACATTTCGTGATATCATGTCTAGTATCCCGTGGATGACTTCGATGTATTATTATCAACAAACATCATTATCGAACAGCCAGACATTCACAATTTCGAACTGTCTAGAAATACAAAAAATTAACGCTATAATTTTTGTTATTCCCTCAATATCTGTTTTTTTCTATGAAAAGTTTCCTTTCCGCGTTTTAGTCGATGTTTTGCGTTATTGCGTTATTGCGTTTTGCTGATTGTCTGTTTACTTGTATTTATGTATGGCATGTAATGTCTGTGTGTTTTTGTTTGTATGTCTGTCATTGTTTCCTTAATATTGTACTTGTTTATTCCTTCGTTCGGTCTTTTAATTTGTCTGTTGCGTTTGTTATTCTGCTTGTTCGTTCGTTCGTTCGTTCGTTCGTTCGTTCGTTCGTTCGTTCGTTCGTTCGTTCGTTCGTTTGTTTATTTGTTTGTTCTTTTGTTTGTTCGTTCGTTCGTTTGTTTATTTGTTTGTTCTTTTGTTTGTTCGTTCGTTCGTTTGTTTGTCTGTTTGTTCGTTTTGTGTCTAATTGTTCGTGTTTTTTTTCCTTCGTCTTCATTCGTTTTTATTTGTTTGTTCGTTTAATTTGTTCAGTCGTTTGTTTGTTTTGTAGACTTTTGGTCGTTTGCTCGATCGTTTTATTTTTCCTTGCTCGTTTAATTAGTTCCTAACAGATTTTCGTGGTTTCATGGTTTGTTTGGTTTGGTTTCTATCAGCTAGCCGACTACTCGCGCATTTGATCATATTTTCAATGCTAAAGTGCGCAATATAAGTATTCAATATTTTACTATTATAACTATTTGATCAATTATTACCAAATTGTTTGTTTGTTTTGCTGGTTATATTGTGCTGTTTTGTCTATTTCAATTTCGTTTCTTCAAAAACAACAAACAACACAACCGAGAAAGGCTGAGTGTTAAGCCTGAATACATTAAAGTAGATTCACTCATATAATGATAGTGATGATGATGATGATGCTGGTGATGGTGATGATGATGATGATGATGATGATGATGATGATGATGATGATGATGATGATGATGATGATGATGATGATGATGATGATGATGATGATGATGATGATGATGATGATGGTTGTGGTGGTTGTAATGGTGTTATTATTTGTTAAATAATCAGTAATTTCAACATTTTTAATCGTATTAATAACGAAATAACTATTATCAATACTAATATTAAAAATATGGTATCATATAGTGATGGTGATGATGATGGTGATGATGATGATGGTGGTGGAGATGGTGATGGTTTTATTATTTGTTAAATAAGATACAAATAAATACAGTAGTACATGGCCTCAAACCTACTCTTAAATAATAATGATTTCAAAAATATTAATCGTTTTAACTATTATCAATACTAATATTAGAAATATGGTAATGCTGATCTATGACAGAAGCTCATAACACTTAAGATTCTTTCTATATGATTACAAAATCAATAAATAATTCACAATTATTCAAATTAAAAAAAAAAACGACACACAAGGAGCCCAATTCTTTTGATATCACAACAATCTATCTTTTCGTCTTTGATGGACATTTCAATTGAATCGCATTAATAAATAATTCCTCAGCACTTAAGATAATTGAAATGCAGTCATCCCATGGAAAAGCTTTTAACCAAGGCTGTGCCGAGAATCATCTCCCGTCTTTCATCAAAAACTGTGCCAGCACAAAATGTTAATGAATAAATAAATACCTAATCTTTCATATTTTCCTATATTTATATCATTTTTTTAAATCAAATTGTAAAGGCTTCGAGAAATATTGGGATGCACTAGAAATAAATTATTATTATAATTATTTACATTGTATAACTATGCAATTATGGCATAACAAATCCCTCATAATTAAACCATACTATGCTCTAGAGATGTGTGTTCAATCGCAAACCATTAAAAAAAAACAGCGCGTCAAAACCAACACGATTATAATCATAATTTCTATATATATATTTTGTTGATTTTGTTTTTGAAATGGTGCGTTTCCGTTGAGATTGGGCTTCAATTATCCTTGTGCTTAATCTGCTACATGCATGTTATGAATGGCGAACAAACACGTGCACATATTCTAATAAGTCACTACGATTCTCATACTTTTTGTGTGTTTTTCTTTCTCTTACCCTACATAAAGATTAAAGTGCTTTTGCAATATCTCCCTTATCTGAGGTGATTTTCTAATTTTACTTAAAAGCAGCTGCATTTATACCTTATTACTCGCAAAAATGTTTTCGTTTCCATAGAAACATGACAATTACGTAGATAAAAGTCCAAATTTGTTCTAAAGTTCTTTTCGTTGATATCTAATTGATAAGAGCCGAGTAAAATAATTACCCTAAGTGAAGGAAATAACATCATTTTAATTCTAATAGTTTAACCTCCTTATAAATTCAGTGACCAATGTCATAATGTCTTGACATAAAAATAGCGGTCATAATCAAATTAACTGGTGTTTTGCACATTGGTGAGTCCGTGTAAACATCAGTACAGCTGCAACATTGTACACAAATATAGTCATTCAGTCAACTGTACCGCCAACTAAGCATTGCGCTTACGATGAATGCACGCAAATGGTTGATAAAATCTTGATGTCCTATAGCTAGAGAAAACAGACAACGACCATAAAGTGCTATATAAGAGTTAAACAATATATAACTGGAAATCTTCAGCTCTTTTTATCCCACTATATCAGCTGTAAGTTTTCACTGAAGAAATCCCGCACCGTTTTGAACATGGTTCTAAACACTGACACCAAAAGGATAGCTCTGAGCGCTTTTAACGGTATTTTCGCCATCGTTGGCACGGTGCTTAATCTTCTAGTCTGCATTGTAATCTTCAAGAATGAAGAGCTTCAAAATGGACTAGATCTTCTTATTGGGAACTTGTGTTTTGCTGATTTGGCGGTGTGTCTTCTTGCACAACCCATGTATGTTATGTTGCTTAATGACTCCTTGGATGACGACCAGGAATCAAAGAACTTTGAGAATGCTTTCTTGTACTTAAGTGTGATTACAATGCATGCAGTTGCATTGAATCTTCTGTGTATTGCCATCAATCGTATGGTCGCCATAGCACACCCATTCACAAATACATTCTTCTTCTCCAAGTTCAAGATCTTGATGGTGATTTGTGGTATATGGGTGTTATCCATCTGTCTTGCAGTCTTTGTAATGACTCCTATTGGAGAGAAATACGTTTCCCCTTACTCTCACATCCTTGTTATTTCATCCTTCCTCCTCTGTTATGTACGGATATTTTGGATTGCAAGAAAGCAGCAAAGACAGATAAACATCCAAATGGAATCCGTTATTCATAACCATCGTCAATTTCGTCTTCAAAAAACCAATCGAGCAACAAAGACAACTCTGTTAATCGTCGTGTCTTTGATGATCTGCTTCTTTCCCGATACAGTCTATGACTTTCATCCTGATTACAAAATAAACGATGTAAGAAAAGAGTGGCTGTTTAGTCTACTGTTTTTCAGTTGTTCCTTAAATCCCTGTATCTACATGTGGAGAACGGACACTTTCAAGACAGCAGCGAGAAGAACACTTTCGTTATCCGTATCTTACAGTTGAGTTTATTGAATTGATCTACACTTCCTTCATTCAATTAAAAGCCTTCTTGGTAAACTGTAAGGTGAAAAACCTATACATTTGTACAAATATATATACCTTGAACAAAGCGTACAGTGGATGTACAGAGCGAGCAATTTCCTACTGGGGTTGAACGTAAAAAAAACTGAACTAAAACGATATGAACTTTAACTTTAGATCATTTAACATATGTCCGGCATTGCAATAGAAGGAACGAAGGCCTACACTTGATTATTGCACATGAGTTGTATGTTTATATAAATAGGGAGAATTATGTTAAACATTTGTATAAGCGTTCGTTTTCAAGTCAGAGATTGTTTAAATATCAGATCTAAAATGTTTGATATGATTCGAATCGTCGTTTTGAAATTATTATGCCTTTTTGCCTCTCATTTTTTCTCTCATTTAAACGGGACTGGTATTATGTATATTTTATTACTACACTAACATGACATTTACTGAGTTTCTCAAATTGTATGAGAGATATTGAATAAGTTGCGAAGGATAACGTCTTCAATGTAATCTTGCCATTATTTCTCAAAGTGTTATATCACAACGAAAATCAATATATGTATATAGAACCAGCGTAATCAGATAATTACGTTCACTGTGCAAGTCTACAACCCATCCAATTATCAATCTGAAATTAGCCATCGCTACAGAGACTTAATTTACGATTAAACCCAAGGAAAATAAGCCAAATGAATGGGTTTTTTCACTGAAAGCAAAACAGGAAATTCGCAAATATCTAACTGTTTTTCAAACGTAAACATATTATTGATCATTATTGTAACAAGCGAAAGTTATATGAACAATCACGCAACGACGGCAAGGACGCAAATACACCTGTTCGCAATATAATACAAACCTTTATTCTAGGAAAACCAAAACAAAGTAGATAAAGTCTGTGTGTTCTAGATCTGTGAATACATTTTAGCAAAATTGAAACAGCGTAAATAATCGTTTTATTTTGTATATAAATAAAATGTTAGAAAATAAGATAATTATATATATTGAGATTGACTCATGCAAAGATTTATGTGTTATGTTAGTTTTTTTTAATGGAAACTAGCGAGTAAACTATAGTATAGGCTGCGTCGGTGTTTGATATAAACGATAGATAATATAATGAAATTTTTAACACCGTAAAAAATGTTGGCTTAACTTTACTGACGTTTCGAGCTTTAGCCCTCCGTCGAATTAAATGATTTTCACTCCGACGAAGTGCTACTGAAACCTCGAAACGTCAGTAAAGTTAAGATGACATTTTTTACGGTGTTACAAACTTCATTATATTATACCTATAAGTTATTTTTAATTTATTCTAGTGCATGGAACAAATGAGAGACTCAGTATCATAAAAGTACTATAAATAGAGAGCATTTACTATATTGTAAATACCAAATATATACATATAATAAGCTTATAAATTATAATAATAATAATAATAATAATAATAATAATAATAATAATAATAATAATAATAATAATAATAATAATAATAATAATAATAATAAAGCACTTTATTTCAATAGGGTAACTAGAATTACACAAGTAATTTTCATCTAGGCCCTACATATATACATACATACATACTTAAAATTTAAATAAGAAATATAAACAAGTAAATTAAAATGATAAAAATATAAAACTATCTAAATTAAATGCAGTTTTAAAATTTCTAAATTAAAAAAAAGCAACTATATCAGTTTGTGTGTAACTGGCTAAACTTATATTCAGTTTCCATGTTTGTGTAATTATACAATACTGATTTTGTGTTATTTAAATGATAACTGTTTTGTCAATTATGATGTCCAACTGTTACAACAGTCTTGTATGTGTGTGATATATGTTTCTTTTAAATAAAAAAATTACAGCACTCTTTGTCACAATTAACAAATTTGTGTGAATTAAATCGGTCGGAAATTTTCAAGTTTAGAATAAATTGGAATTAATCAGTAAATAATAAAATCTGAAAATTGAGAATTAAAAAGATGGAATAATTATTATTATTACGATTCAGCTGCTGGGTTTTGAAATTCGAACAATGGTTGTATTCCAGCCAGTTCGACCATCACGTACAATTATGATTAGATAACATTTCAAGGACGTCCTGAAGAGACGTGTACGAAGCTTATGAGCCTATACTGAAATGATTTACATATGCATTGAATGAAGAACAGATACTTGCGGCTGAAGCGATCCAAATTAAAACTATATATGATTTCAAGCCGTCATTTTGTCCTCCTGTTCATTAAATTTTTAATTTATATTCTTAAGATCTTTATTTAAATTTGCTTCTTACCTGACTCTCGTTCAACAAAAAAGGGCCATTGAATTTTTTTTAATTCAACCTATAGGGGGTCCTATAGAGAAAAATGATTTATGAAATCTATTTACAATTAAATTTGATCGATTATTTTTTTTAATCAATGATCCCGGGAAATTTAATTTACAACCAGTTGTTTTAATAAGCTTAAGGTTGTAAGGCGTTACTTCTGAACTCAGTCACAAGGCAAGAACCATGATGGGTAATCAGGTAATGGCTTGGGTAATGGTTCAGTTGTTCTTTGTTTGTTTTTGGTTTGTTTGTTCGTTCATTCGTTCGTTTCAGTTTGCATTTTTGCAAGTTTGTAGTTTTGGTCTTTTGTTTTGTTTTTGTTTGTTTGTTTGTTTTATTTGTACGCTCGTTCCTTTTTTTTTTTTGTTAGTTTGTATGTATGTATGTTTGTTAGTTTGTTTTATTTGTACGCTCGTTCGTTTGTTTGTTTGTGTGTTTGTGTTTTTTTGCTAGTTTGTAAGTTTGTTTGTTACTTAGTTAGTTAGTTAATTTGTTCGTTTGTTTGTTTGTACGTTCGTTCCTTTGTTTGTTTGTTTTTGTTTGTTTGTTTGTTTGTTTGTGTGTTCGTTCGTTCGTTCGTTCGTTCGTTCGTTTGTTTGTTCGTTCGTTTGTTTGTTTGTTTGTTTGTTTGTTTGTTTGTTTGTTCGTTCGTTCGTTCGTTCGTTCGTTCGTTTGTTTGTTTGTTTGTTTGTTTGTTTACTTGTTTGTTTGTTATTTGTTTGTTTGTTTATTTGTTTGTTTGTTTAATTGTTTGTTTGTTTTTATTATTTGCTTGTTTGTCAGTCAGTCAATCAGTTAAATGGACTAGCGAGTAAACTAGTTTATGCTTTGTCGTTGTTTGGTTTATTATTATTATTATTGTTATAATTATAATTATTATTTATTTTTCTCGTGTGGCCTTTGAAATTTGAAACTGAAACTATCATTTTGTTGGACTTTGTGATTTGCGGGGCTCCTGTGTAAAACATCTTCCGCGGTTAGCAATCAAAATACTTATCGCGGGCTCAGAAAAGACGGTCGCCATTTTGATTTACTCCGATAGATTTGAGGAAGTGAGCCGAAAGATCATAATTTTACCCCTAAATTCTAAGAAATTTTGATCATAAAGGATTATACTTTAATGTAATGTATCTACTTCAAGACCTTGGCTGATGAAAGCAAGGATGCTACAAACAGCAATGTGAATAAATGGATGGATGTGTCTTCGTTGACTTTGTCGCAATTATTCGACTCGTCAGAAGTGAAGAAATTTGTTTAAATTTACAAACCAAGAACAATCATCTTGTTAGCCGTTTGACTTAGCAAGTTGTTGGGCTTGGATGATTTGTTGTATCAACCATTATAATCGTGCTGTTACTATGCCTTGTCCTCATCAAGTTTTTATGCAAAGAATCTTCGCTGCCGATCTGAAGATGAAAGCACAGGTTTGTTCGTATTTACGTAATCTAACGAAATACAAACTATTTTATAAACGATATTAACTTAACTTGCAGCAGTAGAAAACATAAATTATTGTTATTGATTCCTTAAGTTACTTCCACATTAAGTAAAAAGTATATTATTTTCGCTACATAATATCATTCATTCGGATTTGTATAAAATTCATTCATTCATTCTTTCACGACCATAAGAGGTTATTTCAAACATTTACATGCAGTGTTATGATAGCTTTTCTTTGAATCTAGACTAAGATAATGACATAAGAATCTAGACTAAAATAATGAGAAGTTCATGAGAAACGTTTAGTTCTGAACATCACCTTATAACGGGTTTATAGAATTATGATAAATTAAAATGTGTTATTATTTAACTTTAAAATGTATAAAGCTTGTGCAAAAGTCTACGTTATTTATACCTTTACCTATAATAATAATAATAATAATAATAATAATAATAATAATAATAATAATAATAATAATAATAATAATAATAATAATAATAATAATAATAATAATAATAATATACATGAAAAAATTACTCAAATTTGATTGGCTGAGAGCAGTGCAGTTCAAGTGTAACACAGTACAGAAAAGTGTAACACAGTGCAAATTACATTCCGTACAGTGCAAATTACAAAAAAATAAATCGATTATGATAGGCTTTATTCCTAAATCATTTTAGTCACTAATGCTTGACAGTAATTTAAAAAACACTTTAAGTGGCAATTCTTTCAAAAATCGTCGAAAATTTGTAAGAAAAATACAAAAAAATGACCAAGTTTTGAGTGGAAAGATTTGAATTTTCTGCTTGAGCTCGAGCGCGCGCTTGCTTACGACATCTTTTGACACAAATTGAACTCGAAACCATATGATTACCTATACTACTACTACTAATAATAATAATAATAGGATTTATTTATACACGATATATATTTTACAGCATAGCTGATGTGGTCGTGTTTTGTATTCACTCTCTCACTTTACATTTTACACAATATATTCATTTTTATCATGCTAAGTTTAACCTCTGCCGTTATTCGTCTATTACTTGTGTGATGCCTTGATGATCTGTTGTCACGGGCTGAAATCTTGAGGACTGCATGATTAAGTGGGTGGCCAGTTGTCAACGTTACTCCACTGAAGCTTTCTGCTGGCCGTTGGCTCAAGACGAGCTCATCCACCCTTTGACAGGTTTTGTTTTTCGTCCTGCTGGGTTGCATGCCACCCTGAGAAATTGCTAAGCCAAATTTGGAAGCAGAGGAATAAAGTTTTATTCACTTATTTATATAATTAGAAAAATGTAAAATGTAAAATGTAAAGTAAAATGAATGAAATATAAATAGTGAGAATACAGGTCTATAATTTAATTTGCAAACACGTAAAATATAAATTGTAAGAACTTGATCTCTAAAATTTATTTGTAGAGTTGTTCTCATTGACCTGTGAAACAAAGTGTATTAGTTAAAGTGTGATAGTTAAATAACAACAAAAGAACACAATAGAATCATTAAAGGTGCATTAAAGAGTAATACACTAATTAATGTGTGTTTCGGTCACGGGATAGTGAGAACAACTCTATTTGCACAAAAGAGTAAAAAATGCTTGATTGGTTGAATTTTTATTGAATTGACTCACTGAATGATTTACTGAATGATTGATTGATGGATTTATTGATTGATTTGTTAAATATATATAAAATACATTATCGTTACAGGGTACATGCAGCAAATGTTCTTCCCAAGGCAATGATCTGTGGGCCTGTCTACAGGTAAGACTACATCATATTGATATTGCATAATATTGTCAGGGTCTATGAAATCTTGATTGTTAATGTTAGTGATTGATGTCTGAATGGTTTAAACTATTTCATTTCTATATATTCTCTCATATATGTGTGTGTTAATGTTTACTTAGTGATTGATGTCTGAATGGTTTAAACTATTTCATTTCTATATATTCTCTCATATACACCTATTTCAATTAACGTTGTCCATCTGGAATGGTTGATCTGAGACCGATGGGAATTGTGGGAGCTCGTTAAACTACAAATGCACTATTATAATCACACTTGAATATATAATTAATGTTTACTTCTGAAATACTGTTATCTGTAATTCAGCACCATTGAAGTGTTATTAAAACAATGTATTTGAAATTTAATGAACTCCCACAATTCCTTTCGGTCTCAGATCAACCATTCCAGATGGACAACGTTAATTGAAATAGGTGTATATATGTGTGTTTTCTGTTGAACTATAGGATTGTTGTTCTTATGTTGGATGTGGTAAATGCAACAAAAATCATATTGAGCTCCACAATCAGGTAAGCATCAGTATATTTCATATCCCAACATATACTATATAATTTCATGATTATGTTGCATTATGAAATTCATGTTTTTCGAAAGAATCTTAAAAGATGATTGTATATTTCATAAATATATGTTAGTCTTGAAATGCAATTGCTCTGTCATTGAGTAAGCATTTGAACCATTTTATCAACTCTTCTCTTTTTTCCACCAGAAATTTGTTTTTTCTTCTTTCGATCTAATCAGTTAATGCGTTGCTATGTACGTTTCCACCCAATTCAAAACCACTGGGAATAAAATGTTATCTTTTGTTCCAAAAACTTTCCACGTAAAATTGAAATACATAAAACAAAGAATCTTATTCCTAAAAGGTTGAATTGGATGGAAACGCACATAGCAATGCATTAGCCGGTTTGGTCTTTGCATGTTTATGATGATTTTTTCAAACCCAAGTCACAGTGGTAAAAGGTCAGCACTCTCACCACTAGCTAGGCAACACAGGCATGTACATTTTCCCAATACTTTACATAGAATACTATCCTCAATTATTTACTATTTTTTTATGACAAACATTGTTTTATCACCAGGAAACAGAACATCATCTTTGCATCAACCTTCAAAGTTACAGCATATGGTGTTTTACCTGTCAATCAAACGTTGACACTTTGAACACTCCAACTCCTGCAGAGTTAGAAGCACAAGGAGATAGAGAAATCCCACATCGTAGGGTATGATATATATGAACTGTTTCTTTTAAAACTCGCCATTTAATCATTTATTAACCTAAAAGGTGACTGACTACTTTGGAAATAAGTTAACTTTAAACTTTTGCATTTGACCCAACGGTTTTGATGTGCTGCACGCATATTGTGGACTCAAATCAAACGTTCAAAAGTAGCCTGATACCTTAGAGACTTATTACTTGATTGACTGATTGATTGATTTACTAAGTTGATTTTATAAGTTAACTTTAAACTTTTGCATTTGACCCAACGGTTTTGATGTGCTGCACGCATATCGTGGACTCAAATCAAACGTTCAAAAGTAGCCAGATACCTTAGAGACTTATTACTTGATTGACTGATTGATTGATTTACTGACTTACTAACTGACTGACTGACTGACTGACTGACTAATTCAATGAGTTGATTGACTCATGGAATGATTTACTGTCTGATCAATGTTGCTTTGCGACACTAGCTTGTGTGCTTTCCATGGGTAATAAACCTTCTCAGAAAGGGTGTATCCTTATTGAGGTCTATGATTGATTTCTTCATAGACACATGATATCTTGGATGAAGAGGACTTTCTTGACATTGAACAAGGCCTAAAACCTAGAGGTACTGAACATTACTTTATTGTCAAGATTATCATTCTGTAATTTGGAATTAGCAGTAAAAATAATCTTTTATATCCATCGTAATAATAAAACATATGACATGTTTATATGATTAAGTAAAGATATTAGGTAGAACTTTTTAGTGTTACTTATAGTTGCACTGATGAAAATGTAATTGATATTGGCGCTTTAGAAGTTAATACATTAATGTTATTATTTTAGTAGTAGTTTTATATATGTATGTAGTTCGCTGCGGAAATTCTTTGGAAATTTCTGTAGAGAAACAGAATCAAGAATAAATGTAATTTTTATTGCATGTAATTGGATTTCTTATTTCTTCTTATTTTTTTTATGTCTTATTTCCTGTTAATGTTAGGGCTATGTGGTTTGAATAACATTGGCAATACTTGTTACATGAATGCAGCTCTACAAGCACTGTCAAACTGGTATGTTTATTTGCTCTTTTGCATGATGCTATTTACTTGTCTGTGTAATTAAATTTTAATTTTTACCCTTTTTGTACAATGTTTAAAATTATGCTTTCTTGTGTCTAGGCATGTTGATGCATAAATTGTTTGTTGCCATGTTGTTACTACCATTATCATTGAAGTGCGACCCCAAAAAGTCTTTGCAAACTTGCATTATTTCTCACAGCCATCCATCAAAATACTAGGAACAAGCTAAGTTTGACTGGGTGATAAAAAATGGTGTTTGATCAATCAATCACAGAATAGTAAATTAATCTCATTTTATGCTAGCAGAGGCTGCTTTTTCCGACGTACAGGCATGTACCCCCATGGCACAATAGAAAAAGTAACATCTGCTACTAAGCATGGAATGTGATTTTCTGTTGTATTTAACAGTATTCAGCAATCAATCGATCAGGCACCATTTTTGGATCACTCAATCAAACATATTTCGTAGTATTTTGATCAGGGACCAACATCAAACTTCAGGGGTTGCACTTCAACAATAATGGTAGATACATCATTCTAGACTCTTTTTTCCACTGTGTAGTTTTTCAACCTCCATTGACCCAGTATTTCCTAGAATGCTAAAATATTTCTTGTGTAGGCATGTCAGGGATTCTGGCATTATGCGGAGGTGCGGACCCGCATAATTGATTACTTTCCGCATAATCCCGCATAATTTGCAAAAAAAAAGAATAGATAAAAGCACCAAAAATGCACCAATGAAACAAATTAAATAGATAAAACATTAGATATATATTAGTTATCTCCCTTGCTTGCTTGAATAGTTTTTTTGCCGTTTTGTTACAGTCGTACGAAGTACAAATTGTTCATTTTCACGGCTTACAAACCAGCCGTCGAAGCGACGCCATTTTGTTTTTATTTCTATAGTATTGGGCTTCCTGTATCTCGGCTCAGGCCCCATGCTGTTTGGCGGTTTTCCAAGATGGCGGTTTTCCAAGATGGCGGAACGTTTAATCATAACGGAAATCGTTAGTTCTTTTGGTTATAGTGTTGTTATTAGTTTGAATTATTGATAAAAAACGAATGATATGACATTTATGTGTAAAAAAGAACTGAAATAGGAGAGCTAAAGTAATTGAATTAGTTTTATTTTAAGTTTTAAGCGATTACGTCATCCCGCATAATTTCCCGCATAATTTATCGTTTCTTCCGCATAATCTTCCGAAAAAATTCCGCATAATTTTGATTTTTCCTCCGCATAATGCCAGAATCCCTGGCATGTTGATGCATTAGTTTTTTGTTGCCTTTAGATGTAAAATGTTGTTTATACATACACTCATTTGTCCAATGTGCTGTTTTTCAACCTCCATTGACCCAGTATTTCCTAGAATGCTAAAATATTTCTTGTGTAGGCATGTTGATGCATTAGTTTTTTGTTGCCTTTAGATGTAAAATGTTGTTTATACATACACTCATTTGTCCAATGTGCTGTTTTTCAACCTCCATTGACCCAGTATTTCCTAGAATGCTAAAATATTTCTTGTGTAGGCATGTTGATGCATTAGTTTTTTGTTGCCTTTTGATGTAAAATGTTGTCTATACATACACTCATTTGTCCACTGTTTTGTTTTTCAGTCCTCCATTGACCCAATATTTCCTAGAATGCAGTGCAATGATAACTGACAACAAACATCCTAGTGTATCCACCAACTTTTACCATTTAGTCAATGAACTGTGGTCTAGAAAAAGGTACAATGTGATATTTATAGACAGGGAAGTGAATTGTTTTAGGTTGATTGATGGAATGATTGGTTGAATGATTGGTTGATTAATTGATTGGCTAATTGATTGGTTGTTTGATTGAATGGTTGATTGGTTGATTGATTGATTGGTTGGTTGATTTGTTGGTAGATTGATAGATTGAATGATTAATTGAATGATTGGTTAATAGATACTGTAGATTGATTGATTGATTACATGTAGATGGATATTTGGTTGATTGATTGATTGATAGGTGGATTGATTGATTGAATAATTGTTTGGTTGATTGATTGGTTGTTTGATCAATTGATTGACTGATTGATTGATTACTAATTGGTTAATTAATTGATTGGTTAATTGATTGATTCATTTATTCATTCAGACATGTATTTATTCATCATTCCTTGACTTCATTCATTTATTGCTTACTTCCTTTGAACATTTATTTATTAATCCCATCATTCATTTATTTATGATGGTAATTGGACTGAGTGGAGTCCAATTCGGTCTGTAATCATATGAGTGATTACAGACAGAATTGGACGACACAAAGTTTGATTACCAATTAATCATAACTATTACAATTTCAGAGAAAAATGTGTCGGGTTTCTAATAAAAATGAAAAAGTCCTCCATTTTTGAAAAAAACTCATTTTTTGAGAATAAATATCGTTGCTATAGTGATTTGTATCATTTCAGTGATAGGTTGATTAAGCTGAAAGCAGTAAAATCATTGGCTCATAAAACTGTCCGATAAGAACTGTCCGATTACAGCCAACTGTCCGATTACACTGTCCGATTACAAAAACAAGATTGATTAGTGGAAAATAGAGCAGTCTGTCAACCAATCAGATTCAAGGAAATTGTAATAGTTATGATTAACTCGATTATTGCTTTGGTTAGTTACAGTACCTGTTCATTCAAGTGTTTTTTTTTTTACTTCTATTTTCAGACCTAAGTCAGTGGTTCCATCACAGTTATTAAGAAGTGTCAGAAGTATAAATTCACAATTTAGAGGATATGGTCAACAGGTCAGTTGATGATGATAAATTATAATGATGATGATGATAAATGATGATGAATTAATAAAAATGGTGATAATAAAAATGGTGATGATCTTAATGATGATGATGATGATGATGATATTGATGTTTTAATGTGTAATAAATAAAATGTCTAAATAGGCTACAATTTTGATACCAAAAATGAAGGACTTTAATTGATTATTTAATGAAGCTCTTGTATGTTTAAACTCCTTGTATTGTAGGATGCACAGGAGTAATGACGTTTGTTGTTTGTGTATAAAATAGAATACATGTGTAATTTTTAATTCTTTTTAATTTTTAATTTTTAATTTTTTTTAGCATTTAAAAATGCTACAATTTAAGGCATAAGAAATGAGTCTTGTTGTATTGTAGGATGCACAAGAGTTTCTGCGCTGTATCATGGATAGATTACATGAGGAACTCAAGCAGCCTGTGATGACATACTGTAATACATCATGTGACACATCAGATGAAAGTGATGAACCCAGCCATCAAGCAAAACGACTGTTGGGTGGTCAGGCAGAGGAACATACTCGTAAGTATTGCAAGTCTGCCTTTTTCTACACAATGTAATTGACCAAATCGGCTAATGTGTTGCTATGTATGTTTCCACCCAATTGAAATCTTTTTGGAATAAGATTCTTTGTCCTATGTATTTCGATATCATGTGGAAAATGTTTGGAACAAAAGTGAATTGGGTGGAAACGTACATAGTAACATGTTAGCCAATTAGGTCTATTCATAATTATTGAGAAAAATAAAGTTCTCAAAGGCTAGGAGATCACAAGAGAAGTGTTAAGATTTAGGCATGATGCAGCACAGAAAGCAAGTTTTCTATTTCTTTGGCTCCTACTCTGTGTACTGGATACAGTCTATGCTAATTAATAAGCACAAAAGATGCTGGTTCATAGTTTTCCAGTATGTAAAGAATGGTCCATTTTTTTTTTTAAATTCAAATTTACATATTTGATATTTTATCAACATACTGTGTGTTTTCTTAAAGACCACACAATATTTATTTACATGTATACATATACATACATGTAATAGTAGATATATAATAAACACAGTCAGAGGAGTTTGATATGTCATGTGAGAGTAGTGATAACCAAAACGATGTCAAGCCATTAGACAGACGGAGATTATTCAACACACATTTTATTTTTGATATTATTTCACCCACAGAGAATTTCGATATGTCATGTCAAAACACATTTTATTGTTGATATTATTTCACCCACAGAGGATTTCGATATGTCATGTGAGAGTAGTGATGAGCAAAACGATGTCAAGCCATTAGACAGACGGAGATCAAGTGCAGTGTTAGATACCTCTGATGTACAGATAGATATTGAAATAGATGATGACAACATGCAACGTACACTCACCAGTAATAAATCATACACCAATGGTGATTGTGCAGCAAGTACAGAAGATATGGACACCAGTTTTGATGATAAAGCACCTGAGAGTGCTCACACTGCATCCATGATACAAGGTGTTTCTAAGATGGCAATGAACACCCATGCAGGTTGGTAGAGTGATGATGATGATGATGGCGAAGATGGTGAGGATAATGATGATGATGAGGATATTACATGTTGATGATGATGGATTGATTGTGATGATGATGATGATGTTGTTGTTGATAATGATGATGATGATGAGGATATTGATGATGACAATGATCATAATGGTGGTACATTTGTACATTTGTACATGTAGTGATAATGATGTTGGTGATGGCGATGACAATGCTGACAATGACATCACATGATGATGGTGAACGCAGCGATGATTATGATGCTGATGGTGATAAATTTATTAATGATGACAATGATCATGATGGTGGAGGTACATGTCGTGATAATGATGATGTTGGTGATGGGGATGACAATGCTGACAATGACATCACATAATGATGGTGATGGCATTGATGGTGATGATGATAAAGAAAATAATGATGACACAATGATCATGATAGTGAAGGTACATTGTACAGGTAGCGAGTAGCGAGTAACAAGTCAAAACGAGTGCTATTGTTTTCGGCAGACTCATTAGCGCCGATTAGCACTTGCACTCGAGAGAAGCGAGTCGGAACGAGTACTCGTACTCGCGAGTGAATGGTACTTTACTCGTGGCCGGAACTGTAGGTACATGTAGTGATGATGTTGGTGGTGGTGATGACAATGTTGGCAATGACATATGATAATGGTGATTGCATCAATGATAATTATTATGATTATTTTTAATAATGATATTGTGGTGGTGATAGTGATGATGATGATGATATTACATGATAATAATGATGATGAGAGTCACAATGATGTTGATTATGATGATGATAATGATGGCAATAACCAAACTGTTATGTATTTCATCAGAGGTGATCAAGAAAACATCCAACTATCGTAGTATCGTTACAGACTTATTTGATGGCAGAGTACAGAGTTCTGTCCAATGTTTGACTTGCAACAGGGTAAATATTTCTCTAATAATAGATAAGAAATGAATGAGTAAAGCAAAAACAACTGCAAGTTTTTAATTATCTATTGTGTTTTTAGGTGTCATCAAAAATTGAAACATTCCAGGATTTGTCATTGCCGATTCCAGGTATAGCGTTCGCTGAGCAATTTTTTTAGCGTTTAACTTAAGATTATTGAATGAACTTGACATAATGTTAGTTTGAAAATTTATTAAAACTATTGCTCATTTTCTGATGGATGTGTGGTTACTCAGAATACACTGAATTGAAATTATATGACGTCCAATTTTATGGGAATCTGCACTAGATTTTAGCATATGTATGGTCTTTTGTAAGAGACCAGTGTGTGAGTGAGATACACAAGAGAATGTAAATACTTTACGGACTCAGATTAAATTTGCTTAATTCTCTACAGTGTTTATTGAAACTATTTTAAACAGGTTCCCATTTAAATCTGTACTTTCCCATTTAAATCTGTACTTATGCAAATTATGTTGATGTGTGCTAAACACACAGATCAACCAATCAGAGTATATTATTTCTGAAGTGAACTTCTCTGATTGGTTGATCTGTGTGTTTAGCACACATCAACACAATAATTATTTGCATAAGTACAGATTTAAATAGAACCTGTTTTTACTATTTCACTATACATTGTTTTCAGTAAGTATGTTGTACTGTGTAATTATTGTTTTCAATAGTGTATTCATACTGTCTCAGGTAAAGATGAACTGGCTGTCATACATGCAACCCAATGTTCACCTCTTGTGTCATGTTCAAGAAGGGATGAGTCATCTTATGACCAGAAGGGATGGATGATGTCTTTGTTTGGCTGGTTAAAAAGGTGACATTCTTGTTTAATATCAATTTATTAATGTTTACCTATTGATCTACATGTTTTTACTTTTCTTTCTCCCTTTCTTCTTCTTTCCTTGCTTTCACCTTTCATTCATTCCATTATGCATTCAGACATTCATGCATTCCTCCTTTCATCTATCAACTCATCTATTCATTCATTCTTTCATTCATTCATCCGTCCCTTCTTGCATTCATTCATTCTGCATTCATTCATTTATTCTTCTCTTTGTTTATTTGTTCATTTGTTCATTCATTCATTCTTTCATTCATTCATCCGTCCCTTCTTGCATTCATTCATTCATTCATTCTGCATTCATTCATTTATTCTTCTCTTTGTTTATTTGTTCATTCATTCATTCTTTCATTCATTCATCCGTCCCTTCTTGCATTCATTCATTCATTCATTCTGCATTCATTCATTTATTCTTATCTTTGTTTATTTGTTCATTCATTCATTCTTTCATTTATTTTTTTCATCCATTCATCCATCCATTCATTCTTGTATTTGTACATTGCTGCAGTTTTCGACTTTCTGAAAACTCGGTCATTCCAACAGCTAGCTGTAAAATATGTATTCCGCTGCAGTCAATCAAGGGTTTGAAAGGTACCGACTAATTGGTTTTGATTGACGGCAGCTGAAAACGTGTTTCACAGCAAGCCGTTGAAATGTCTGAGTTCACCGCAGTAACTCGTTCAATTTGTTTATTTATTTTTCATGTTTATCCATTTATCCATGTTTCCATTCATTCTTTCAATCATACATTAATTACTTCCATTCATCCATTCATTCATTCATGAAAGCATTTATTCTTCCTTTCATCCATGCATCCCTTTCTCCTTTCATCCATTCCATCATTCAGTCATTTATTCACACAATTGTTATGTTTACTAGTTGGTTCTTTGGTCCTCAAGTCACTCTACAAGATTGTTTATCAGCGTTTTTCTCAGCCGATGAACTGAAAGGAGATAATATGTACAGTTGTGAGAAATGTAAAAAGTGAGTTGAGACTTATAGTGTTAATAGAATGATATTTGTAACACCATAAAAAATATTACAGCAGTTCTCAGTCACACGTGCACCGCACGCATAAAAAGCACCGCTATAAAACGTGAAGTTGGTGGACGTCAATCAAACTTACGATTTCATTTTCGTTTTGTAATATCTGCGTTTCATCGTAATCTGGAAGCTGAATTCCCACAACAACCTCTTCGTCGGATTCAGACATGTTTCGCAGTCCGGCTGAAGTAAAAACACCATGCGTCTTGTAAACACAATTTGATTGACGTCCACCAACTTCACGTTTTATAGCGGTGCTTTTTATGCGAGCGGTGCACGTGTGCCTGAGAACTGCTGTAACTTAACTTGAAAGAAGTTTCGAGCTTTAGCCCTTCATCAGAGGGCTAAAGTTACAAATGTCATTCTATTACCTATCGTATATATCAAACACCGACACAACTCATACTAGTATACTCACTAGTTTCCAGTAATAAATAATTTTTTTAATGTCTCCATGTATTTAGCATAAGACATAAGTGCCCTACCAATTGGGGAGACACACACTCACACTCCCTACCTCTACGTAAATATTTTGGCACAACTCTGCTCACATGTTCATTTTTGTGGAAGGAGGAAAACTGGATTAATATTCATATAACTTGTGTTTTTTTCTTTGTAGGTTAAGAAATGGAATAAAACTGTGTAAAGTCCTTCATTTACCTGAGGTATGTCTGTTTGATGTTTTGTCTTTATTATTGTGTATATATCTGTCAGTCTAGGTGTGTAGATTCAGCATATGTGAGATGCGATGTTTGAAGCATATATTTATCCGTGCTCCAGCTTAAATTGTTACATGATCAGTCATGCGAATTCAGGAAAGTTCTGTTTGTTATATGTGATTTATCTTGTTTTATTATTCTTTAGATCCTTTGTATTCATCTGAAACGATTCCGTCACGAGATGTACTTTTCGTCCAAGATAAGCCATTTTATATCATTCCCAGTGTCATCACTTGATATGAAACCCTTCCTTGTTAAAGGTGAGTCACTAGGGGGCTGGTTTTAACAATGGAACATGGTTGTATGTATAGAGTTTACAACATGAGTCGATAGATACAATACGCATTTGGAATGATACAAACAGAAAACATGTTATCATTGGTTATAGAAATGGAATGAGATGTAGATACTGTATACATAGGGGTGGCGAGTGTAAGTGTGGCAGATACTTAAATACTAGACACTTGCAATAGGGTAACTTGGCAATGACTCCCCCCCCCCCCCCCCCCCTCCCCCCACCCCCCTCCAGTCACTGATATTTCTTTCCGGCGTTCTTCTCTAGATTTCAAATCTGCCAGTGGACACAAAGCGGCAACTACGTATGACTTAGTTGCTGTTATCACGCACCATGGTAGTGTAGGAGGTAAGATACTGTAAACTTTCTATACGAGACAGTCCTGGGACTGTTCTAATGAACACAGCAGCCAAACGACTACGCATGCGTGGCAAAATTTTCACAGCGGTAAATTTGCCATTGTAAACATTAGGAGTTCCGGGCTACAGTGTTTGAAGTCGATTTATAAGAAATTCCCTGAATATATAAGCTCGAAGTTCCGGCGATGAAAGTCGTACACTCCATCGTTTTTTATAGAGTCCGTACAAATTTCAGATTTGTGTGCTGGATCATTTTACTTGTTTTTTTTTTTCGCGTATGCGTAGTCGTTTGACCGCTGTGTTGTTTTAATGCGCCAATTTGCAACTTAAATCGAAACTAGCGAGTAAACTACTATAGGCTGCGTCGGTGATTGATATAAATGATAGGTAATATAATTAAATTTGTAACACCGTAAAAAAATGTTATCTTAACTTTACTGACGTTTCGAGCTTTAGCCCTTCGTCGGAGTAAAACACAAATTTTAAACTTAGGCAAACTCAAAAAATTATAACCTGGTGTAGAGAGAATGGCAGTTTTTTAGGTTCCTATATAGAGGAGGTCCAACTGTAACACTGAAAAAACTTTTCTTGGACAGCACCGCACCTTTAAACACAGCAAACACAGCATCTTTTTAATTCACAGAAGCTGTGGAAAAGCAAACACCACACACCGAAGGCATTTACATCACTGCAACACCTCACTTTAATAATCTGTTTAATCATCAACACCGCTCCATAACTAACCATTAGGCTAGTTCTTATATAGCGCATTTCCAGAACTGTTCAATGCGCTTACTCAACGTGTTCGAGTTGAAGGTATATCAAGGCGCATTAAGCTGCCACCATACAACCCATTTCTGAACACGAGTTGAGACGGGACCTCCATTTTACGTCGCTATCCGAGAGGACGTGAAGTTCTAACCATTCGTAGATTTTTAAGCAACAAAGGCAGAAACTTCTTCTCAATTATTTAAAGACCCTGAGTAATGGTCCGGCCGGGGTTTGAACCCAGACCTTCCGCACAGTAATCCGAAGCTCTATCCACTGAGCTAATCGGTCGGCGCATGATCCCTTCCTTTCTCATTGTGTCTTTCTTTTCTTGTAGCCGGTCATTATGTAGCGTTTGCTAAAAATTACATCAACAATAAATGGTTTGAATACAATGATTCCTGGGTCAGTGAAGGTGAGAATATGAACAAATGAATTTTTGACCAGTCAAAAGATTGTCCTGGACATGCTGTACACACGGAACCAATCAATGTTTTAGCTATGTTCAGACGAATATTTGACCGGTTAGGCGTTCAAATTATTGCTCGTTTAGCGTGGTCCCGTACCCCTAAGCGGATGTTTAAACGTAGCCTCAAATACCAACGTAAAAAAAACCTGTTTGCACTGCCGTCAATCAAAAGTAATCAGTCTGTACCTTTGATACTTTGATTGACGACAGTTAAAATACCTTTATAAGTTGTTGTCTGATTGGACGTAATTATAGAAAGGGCTGCAAAACTAGTCATATTGGTCACATTTTGCTAATTTTACATTATTTATTTCTTAGTGTCCGATTCGTTCGTCTCAAGTGTCGAAGCCTACGTTCTATTTTACAGGTAAAGATAATAAACTAAATTATGAGGTTTATGTGCTAAATTAAAATGAAAAACTCGCCCAGTCTCCTGCTCGTTTTGAAAGTAGCTAATACAGATGGGTTCAGTGATAGCTATCATGTATATATATTTTTGTTTTTATTATAGAAAAGTAAGCGATGATGCTTCTAAAGAAAGACAATGGCTGTTTAATATGATGAGAAATCCAGAGGTGAGTTGTTATGCTAGAAATATCTGTCTCGTGAGTAGTTTGTCTGTCTGTTTCGTGAGTAGTCTGTCTGTCTGTCTGTCTGTCTGTCTGTCTGTCTGTCTGTCTGTCTGTCTGTCTGTCTGTCTGTCTGTCTGTCTGTCTGTCTGTCTGTCTGTCTGTCTGTCTGTCTGTCTGTCTGTAATAGTCCCCTTCACAGTTGGACCCTGCGCCATCTTCAAAGGTAACCGGGCCTTTGCATTGAAGCGATACGAACGTTTAGCTTGCAGTGATAGAGACCTTAACGGATAATTATTCACGTGTCTCTATCATTACAAGCTCAACGTTCGTCTCGCTTCAATGGAAAGGCGGACGGCTACCTTTCAAGATGGCGCAGGGAACCGTGAGGGGACTATTGTTTGTTTTTCTGATCTGTCGTCTATTTAAAAAGCTGTCTCTCTGTCTGTCTGCAAGCTGACTGTCTGTCTCGCTGCTTATTGCATGTCCGCCTGTGTACATCTAGCTTTCCGTCTCCCTTTCTGTGTTTACCACTATACAGACTATAGCAATGTTTCTATCTTTTGTTCTAGCCATGTGTGCAATGTTACTACGTCTCTAGGTTCTGGTTCACAAAGTTCCAGACATGCGCAGAACCAGGTAACGTAAACGTCTCAGTCTGTAACGGCATCTTAGTAGTCTCATCAAACGTTGAGTGACAACACAAGCTGTGGCTGCTCTGGAGACTAGAGTCTGAGTGATTTTTACAGTAATGCGTATTTAATAATGTATGATGATTTCATGTGGTTTCCATTAATTTTGCCCGTGATCATATCATAAAAGAATTGTCAATGTAAAACTGTAGTTAGGAGTATATATATACTCTAAACCCATTGTTTTCCTTCTTTGTTGTTCATGTAATGAACTAGAAGTCATATATTTTACTTTTAAAGGCATCGAAAATAACTTTTGGTTTTGTTTATTTCAGGTCCTATCACGAACTCTGACTTTGTTTGTGTACATGGAGGTAAGTTTGAACAGGATTCCTAGACTGGATAACACTCTTTTACTCAAGAGGTATGCTAAGTGTTGGCCTAGAAAGAATGAGGGCTGACCAGTTAAACGGGCAAAAATCATCTCTAGTCCAATGTTCAACTTACTTCATAACCTGCATTGTGGCCCTAATGGAAAAAGGGGAGGGGGAGGAGAGGGGGACCTTTTCGTGAAAACTGCGTGGGACATTTCTCTTAAAAGTAATTCCTAAGAAATTATTGTGGTGTTTATTTAAACAAACCTTTGTTGGTATGTTTTCAGATCGTGTCCATCCCAAGAACCATCGTCGTATAAAAGATCTTGTTACAGCTATCCCTCAAGTCATATGGACACATATTTATAATCGGTATAAGAACATTACACCTTTATCATTGATATCACCACCATCTAATGAACTAACTATTACCAGCATGCACCATAATCATCATTAACAACGTTTTTATTATCATCATCATCAGGAACATTGTTGTCACAAATATTGTCATTGTATGGCAACATCGTCATCATTATCATCGTCACCACCACCATCGTCATCATAACCATCACCATCGTCATCATTAACATCGTCATCATCATCATCATCACCACCACCATCGTCATCATAACCATCACCATCGTCATCAGTAACATCGTCATCATCATCATCATCGCCATCGCCATCATTACCATTGTCATCATCATCATCACCATCATTAACATCGTCATCATCATCTTCACCATCGCCATCATTACCATTGTCATCATCACCATAACCACCATCACCATCGTCATCAACAGCATCGCCATCAACATCATCATTACCATCATCACCACCATCGTCATCATCATCGTAAGCCGAGCTGCAAGCATTGAAATCAAGTCAACATGATCTGAAATACAGGCTGCAAGCTGAACATTTTTAGCCACCCCAGAATCCTTATTGAGTGCTGACGTCTCATAATATCAATGCCAATGTTCAACAGTGTAGTACTATGTAAAACTTACTGTAATATTATCGTGTGTTCCAGGTATGGTGGGGGTCCTGTGGTAACTACACTAGATGTTTGTGAATTATGTAAGGTAATGTAATCAATACAAGCCTTCGTCTTTTTTGGAATATTCACATGAAGTCATCATTGACGATTAGTGAAATGTTACTAAATAATGAAACAAATGAATCACTGTTTTACGCGGTATGTTAATGTTTTGTTAAACAGAAATTAATGGAAGAAAGAGAAAGAAGAAGAGACTATGAAGTGGAAAATTTCAAAACGGTAAGTTCGTCATCTATAATATCTTATCAATATAATCTTTTATTCGACGATATTAAAATATGGTCAATTCCGGTCACTTTCATATAAAAATCAACTGCTGTATTGAAACAAGCAGCTTCTTTTACGACTCAAAGGTAGTAATTTTTACGAAAAAAAAAATAGTCAAGAGCCTGGTAACTAGTGTGACGTCATTGGTTGTGTTTTGAAAATTTCATGACACGCTTCTCTTAACAAATCCCCCGTGTTCTAGCAGTTCCCCCGTGTTCTAAAACTTTAGCTTTATAAACTATACAGCACAGCAAAAATATATTTTTTTTTCTAAAATACAAATTGACACATTTGATCAACATGCAAACACGCTCGTGCTATGCGTTTTTTGGAAAAGCCGAAAGAGAGTACAATTATTTTAATTGTTATTGTGTCTTTATGTTGTAGTTAAACCAACAGTATCCAGCTGCAGAGAACGTTGATGTATATTGTATTAGTATGAAATGGTTTCGACAATGGGAAGCATTTGTTAAAAACCAAGAAGATGGTAAGCATTTGGCCATTCATTTTTTCTATTAACACTACTTGAAGGGGCTGCTTATGTAAATCGTTTATCCATATTGTGTGCCATTGGTGGTCGAATGACTCGCATCACTGTGGTCAGCTTGAATTCCCAACATGGATATACGTTGGATATGCGTTGTATATCTCATACAGATCGGACGCGAATAGTGTATAGTACTTATGAAAGTCCAACGTTAGTTCTTTCATATTTTACTGAAATTTGTATTTGTATTGAGATTTGTATGAGATTTGCAGTTCACGTCATCATCACGGACATCATTTCTTTTGTTAAATTCTCATTAATTATTCATGAATTTTATAATTGAGTTGAGTTTGATTGGTGTGTTGTTTTATGTCACGAGGATTTACGCCGGTTCTTCGCTATTCTTCCTTCCACAACAATAATACATGGTGTTGAGTGTGTGTCTTCTCATTTAGCATTGTATCTGGCTAGAAGCTTAACACGTTCTTTATGTTAAGTGGGACAGGGAGAGGAATCATAATAAAAGAATAATAATTAAATGGTTTGTTGTCTTTTCGTATAGATCCACCAGGACCAATCGACAATCGAAGTATCATCGGTACCAAAGGAAATAATAGAATTTTAAAATCAAGTAAGAAGACTTCTATATTACCAATACTTTCCTCCAATAAACTTTATTCTCTTTCCGTGATGTTTTACCAATACAATCCCCTTTGAAGACACGGAAGATTGTTTACCAGGAACAAAGAAACTTCAAGAGGATTGTATTAAGAATATATTGGAGCAAATGAATTACTTGTATTGCAAATATTGAAAAAACAAAATATTGAAATAAACCATACAATACTTATTAGTGATTACAGCAAGATGCTCAAGACTGTAACCACTGATAATGTATTCGCATACTTTTGTAGCGCCATCCTCCAATAGCTGTTATTACAGTTATATGCAAATGATTTCAAACAATGGATTCAAATCGAGGCTTTCGGGCAAACCTATTGTTTTCGCCCGAAAGCCTCGACTTCAACCCATTGTTCAAAATCATTTGCATATAACTGTAATAACAGCTATTAATGTTTAGATCAGAGATAAGATGAGACAATCCTGTAATGCTGATTGGATAACAGCATAGATGAAAGTATGCGAATACATAAGCGGTGGTAACACTTTTGGGCTCTTTGCTGTAAATTGTATGCGGATTTTTACTGTATCATTGAAATTAATAAGATATTATAATATCTATTTAATTAACTTCACAATTTCATTATTTAATATTATAATAGTCGCCTTCACTGTTCCATGCGCCATCTTGAAAGGTAGCCAGGCCTTTGCATCGAAGTAAGATGAACGTTGAGCTTGTGCAATGCACAATGATAGAGACAGGTAAATACATTTCCCGTGAGGTGATAAAAGGTCCCTATCATTGCAAGCCCAACGTTCATCTCGCTTCAATGCAAAGGCCCGGCTACCTTTCAAGATGGCGCAGGGAACTATGAAGGCAAGGGGACTATTATTATAAATTGTAATAAGGATTAGGAGGCGAAGAGATGTCTTCTAATATATTATTATTTATTAATACTATTATAATTATTACGTGTATTTGTACAGATGCAGATTATGGTCAAGTATCAAGTGAGACTTGGGATTTCTTATTTGGGATATATGGGGGAGGACCAGTGTTCGCACTGGAAGCAGAGACAGATGAACAAGAATTATAGCTCCACTCAGAGGTACAGCAGCTAATTGTAGTCATGCTTAGCCTGCAAAACAGGCGTTCATTTTTGGCTAAGCTCCATATTTTGCGCGATCAAAAAATTAACACAGGAAGCCCAAGATTCTTAAATTCTCCAAAAAAGCCAAAAGAACGCCTGCCCTGTAGGCTAAGTCATGCTCTGTATAACTTTTTAAAATTTTTTGTCACGTTAAAGCTAGAAAGCTGAGGTAAATACGTAATATAATTATTTGCCATGAACTTCTGCAGTCTTAGCCTCCTGCGCAGCTGCTCTTTGTAGATTTTTGGTGACCCACTTTCTTGAAATAAATATGCATTTTTTTAATATCTACAGTATTTACAATACTCATGGGAAATGTCTGTTAGTAATGGTTCTTTTTGATTGACTTTACAGCCTTTAAACAAGAATTTGGGAATGAAATACACAAGATAGTAACTCAGACGGATGGAAACTGAGACAGACAGATAATCACATGAATTTACGTGAAAATATACAGACAGAAAGACGGACGGACAGACAATTATATGAATTAACAGTACACACAAACTACAATACATATAGGAAAACAAACAGAAAATTGCAGACAGACAGACATACAGACAACTAGATGAATTTACAGTTCACGTGAATAGAATCTCACACAAACAACAATACATATGACAGACAGAAGGACGGGCGGAAAGAAATTCCCAGACAGACGGGCAGACTAGTACAGCCAGATGAATTAACAGTGTGTACGTAAATAACTCAGTCGTTGGTTACACAATCCTGATAAACAAACAAACAGATGAACCAACAACTCATTGACAAACGTAATGACATAATGACCGCAAAACAAAGAACTTTTAACGTTTTAATCTTAATTCGACAAATTGTATTTATTAGAGAATCGCGTGGGATAATTTTTATCGTTCACTTCATCTTTTTTTTTTTTCACACTAGAAGACGGATAAATCGTCTTAAGACGGTTAACTCGTCTGGTGTGAAAACGGGACGAATACAATTTACGATGAAAAAGTCGTCTGATTTGGTTCAATTCCAAACGAAATATGATAAAATCAGCTCTTTTCACACTAGAAGACGGATAAATCGTCTTAAGACGGTCAACTCGTCTGTTGTGAAAACGGGACGAACCGATTTGAGACGAAAAATCGTCTGATTTTGTTGAATATACAGTTTCAAATTATCTAGCACCGCTGTGCTATTTGTCAAAAGGCGCATTTGCAAAAAGTTTTTTGCAACATTTTTTCATGCTTTGCTTGTAATTTGTAATACAGTGGAACCCCGCCTTACGGCCACCCGCTTAATACAGGCACCCCGTTATTGCGGCCAGTTTTTCTGGTCCCGACGAAATGCATGCCCATACATTTTCAATAAAATCTACCCGCTTAATACGGCCACTTTAGGATGTCCCTTCGGTGGCCGGATTAACGGGGTTTCACTGTATTGTAATATTTTAACAACAAATCAAGGCTTAGCCTGTACAAATGCGCCTTCAGTGAAATGGTACAGCGGTGATTGATAACGTGAAACTGCATGAGTTTTACGGGAGATATATCCGTCCTCGTGTGAAGGACTATTGACTGACAGTTTTGACAGACTGTATTTTGAAACTCAAAGTGAAAAATGAATGGTACACATATTTGATAAAAATTCTATATTCTACTGACCATTACAAATGTCTTGAAAATTCTCATTCAATTCTCTTTTTAAAAGGAAGAATTTCACAACTTTAATTCGTCAATTAATATATCCCAAGCATTTTAATAAAAGTGCATATATATAATTATGCCTCTTTATAGTTACTGAGCGATATATAATACCAAAAAAAGTAAAACTTTGACTATCTTTCTGTGTAATGGAGATGATTATGATGATGATGAGACCCGGTGGTCATGATGGTGATTATGATTATGATTGTGACGATGAAAAGCCTGATGATAAGGATATGATAATGTTGGTAATGACTGATTATATGGTGTTAATCGCGCTAACTGATGCATGATGATCATGATTACAGAATACGATCATAACTAAAATGATAGCTTTATTTTTCACCTGTTTTTGCTGTAGGCTCTCGCCTGCCCGGCCAATGGAGAGATATAGAACCATATACACATTCATATAACATCTTACAATTAAACTTAATACAAATGTTAACTCATTTATATTTGCCCTTATTGCTGTAATAACTTCCAACGTCGCAGCCTTATTGATTTTGCTTATACTGACAAATTTCGAAAACAAACTTTATATATTAAGAAAGTTATCTAAATTAAGTTTCGTAATTTGACCGGTTATAACAAACTGTTATATTTGTAGAAAACACGATGAAATGGCAACTTGTTTAGACTTGATTGTTTAACAAAGTCTTTGGGTAGCTTCCGATAACAAATATTAAAAATATTGGTTCGTTGATGTAATTGTTGGACTCGCACGTACGACATTCAACATGTACACACAAACTCATGGCATGACGGCGTTCCGTGTGTAGGGTCTTGAAACTCCAATAAGAAAAGACAAGGATCGATGGCATATTAATGTTTTATACCATTATATACCATATAAATCACGTGATTTTTAATCGATTTTTAACGGAATTTATCGATTTTCGTGTTTTCGTAAAAACACGTTAAAACACTATATTATTAACGAATTTGGTTAAAATGACATCTTTACACGTATTTTCTGAACGTATTTGAAAAGCGCGTGACATTAATTGCATTTTCGAAGTGGATTTTATCGTTTTTTTTATCGACATCAGTGTAATATCGATTTGTATCTATTTATTTCTCGACATCAGTGTTACCGATTGATCGATACCGACAATCGATATCATTCAAATCAAGTATATCGTTAACGATTTATCGATTGGTAATAAATTGGTATCGATTTTTATCGACTGACTACGCCGGGAATCTGTAACCTCAGTTTGCGGAAAAATTGACATACAAATAATTTATCGGAAACAGCTGACGAACTCAGTGACTCAAAACACGAAAAATACTTTCTAAAAGGACAAATATATATTTATTATTTAAGACGGTGGCTTCTTTTTTAGCTCTCTTGCCATCGGGCCGATTTATCTAGTCACTTTGCTGCAGAAAAAATTGCAAATTTTTCTACACGGTATCTTATGTTTATTTATTTATTTTTTTAATTGTAACCCCTCGCGATGGTTGATAAAATAAAGATTATGATATGATGATTGCAGTAATCACAAGAAGTACTTTTCAAATTTTTATTAATTTTGTATTGATTTAGTAATCGATTCACGTGGTTATTGAATTATTCAGTAATAAGAAAATGACCACCTGTTCTTATCGTGCACGAAGAATCCAACATTGTTTTAATCAGTTAAAATAATTGCTGTCTCCTGCTTGAAAAACCTTGTTATCATGATCATTACGATGTTTAGACTGCGTCGTTGTTTTTAAAGAGACATGTACACTACACTGTTATGGAAAAGTAGATACAAACTAACTGTATTTTCGGACATAAAATTATTTTGCACGAAAAACCCAACATTGTTTTACACAGTTTTAATAATTGTTGTCTTCTGATTGTAAAAAATGTTATCCTAATCATGATAATTGCAATTTTTAGACTGCGTCGGTGTTTCTAAGGAGACTATGGAAAAACTCACTGTCTTGTCGAGCCTTAATTATTTATAACGGTCCGTAAGATAAATTATCTTGTTGCACACACCTTAAAATAATACTGAATAATATAGTTATTCTATTGCGAACACCGAAGATCCCGGCACGCTTACAAAAATAACCAGAAAGTGGATGAATAATAAAATATAATTACTGGTTAGACAAAAATCTTTTCAGCTTCTCGGAGGGAACCACGATTATACGTTAATTATAATCTGTTATTTTAATTTTCTTACTGAAAATTTAATCTGTAATTATATCAAGTGTTGTGCAAATTAACACATACTTAAAAATGGAATTGCGCGCATAACGGCTTGTTGAGGGTGAATCCACCCGGATATTTACAGGTGAAAAAAAAACCACACTTGCATACTAGATTCAAACTAGTAAAAACAATTTAAAAAATTTCACTGTCATTTACACAGGATAAAGCATACAATTTTATTTATTAAATTCAGAACCGACGACATACAGCAATTACACAAATTCAGAGACACATGTACAGTTGTCGATATTGTTGTCGTTGTTGTTGTCGTCGTTGTTGTGGTTGTTGATGATGTTGTTGGTAATGTTCTCGTTGCTGCTGTTCTTGTTAAATATGTTGTTGTTGATGTTATTTTTAATGATGTTGTAGATGATTATGTCTTCGACTCGTCGTTGTATATCGCATACAGATCGGCCGCTCATATTGTGTATATTACATATCAAGCAGTTATCACTTTTTTGTAATTTTTCGTGAACCAATTTTACTTTGTTTATTGGTGTTTATTATACTTAGTTATTGCCTGTTTTACAATTCCTCTATATTAAAAAAGTCATGAATAATTAATGCCATATTTACAAAAGAAATCTTGACCATCACGAGTGTACATCTGATAGAACAATAGTGTTGTATATCCTGATTTGCATAAGTTTTAACTTGCAATTTCTCGGTGAAATTTCCTTTAATCTTGAAAATTTTGGTAAAATATGAAAGAGCCTACCTAGACGTTTTTAAGGCGTTTACAACATTCGCGTCCGTGTTGTATCGGCTATACAATCACGCGCCTTCGGCTTGTGATTGTATACAGTCATTTGAAAAAAACGTCGCCGACCGGCTCCGCGACTACGCGACTAGCCCAAGCGGGAGATGGGTAAAAATTACTGAAGCATTACATTTTTAGCACGCGCTAAATAATATACTGAAAAATGTAGCGAGTACATGAATTATCATGTGGCTTCGCGTTCTGTGCAAAGAAATAAACCGTTGTATAGAGCATGGAGATATCGACAAGCAAATAGCGCACTACTTCTTCAGTTTTAATGCAGAGGATTTGTGTCATCCAAATCAATCGCCAATCGCCAATGTATGTCATACTGCACGGCCGCGCATGTGGTAAACTGATTACATATTCCTTATTTCTATAATCAATATGATAACATGTTTTCTGTTTGTATCATTTCGAATGTTTATTGTATTAATCCACATTGGAGTATTGAATAAATAGGAAACGCATTAATTGGCAGAACACAAAACAAGTGTTAACAGAAACAAGACGCGCGAAGCGGACTCTCAACACTTGTCGAGTGTTCTGACAACACCCAAGTGCCTATTTATAACTGCATACTGCATGCACGTTTCAATGTCTTTGATCAAAATACAAAGATGATATTACACGGTAACACGAAGATATGAATTTTATTTTCGAGTGGTTGTTTTCAACACGAGAAAATAAAATTCATATCTTCAAGCCAACGTGTAATGTTCTCTTTATTATATGGACAAAAAAGATAAAAACAATTTTTTAGGACGCGCGCGTACATACGGGAAATTTGATACATTACTTTTTCATATCCTCACTAGTGAAAATATGGAAAATGCGAGTGTTTAGTTTCCGGTAAAACAATATTATCCATATAATAAAAGGTGACATTGGTGGTGTTCTCATTAAGCACGCGCCCCATCCAACCAATAAGAATGCATGATTTCTATAATAGTTATGATTATAATTATGATTATTATTATTATTATCATTACTATAAGTATCGTAGTTCATCATTTTCGTTCATGAACAGGACGATACACCTATTTATTATATAATTGTCAATGAAATATCTATATTTCTCTCTCTGTTTCAAAAAAAATTCAAAACAACATGTTATTTTCACATGTGAGAATATCATCACTATGGTTATACAGGTTTACGGAAACTTATTTTGTAAAAAAAAGTGTTATTTTATTTTCATTGATAATTATATAATAAACAGAACATTACATGATCACTTGGAGATACAAATTTTATCTTCTCGCTGCGCTAACTCGTGAAGGATCATTTTAACACTCGATAAAATTTGTATCTCCGCGCGCCCATGTAATATCCTCTATGTACAGTGAATTTGATTTAAAACTATTTTTATTATATACATTATATACATTATATACATTATGCACAATCATGTGCTTCATTAATATTGGGATGTGTTATAATTGTGTATATGTACAATTTGTACAAACGATTTATACGACTATACAGATATATTAATAAACTGCATTTGTACAATTTCTCAAACCAGATGTATTGTTTAGAAGGTTATAAACATTTCAGATAAAAACGATAGATGGAAAATGGGAACATTAAGACATACGAAAGGTCTTTTTAGCAGCACTCTTAAATGCATCCGTTCTCCACATGTAGATACATGGATTTAAGGAACAACTAAAAAACAGTAGACTAAACAGCCAGGCTTTTCTTACATCGTTTATTTTGTAACCAGGTAGAAGATCAAAGACTGTATCGGGAAAGAAGCAGATCATCAAAGACACGACGATTAACAGAGTTGTTTTTGTTGCTCGATTGGTTTTTTGAAGCCGAACTTGGCGATGGTTATGAATAACGGATTGCATTTGGATGTTTATCTGTCTTTGCTGCTTTCTTGCAATCCAAAATATCCGTACATAACAGAATAGGAAGGCGGCGATAATCATTACATGTGAGACTTTAGAAAATATATCTCCCTCCACTGTGTCAGTCAGTAGAAAGACTGCAAGACAGATCGATGAGATCCAAATACCACAAATCACCATCAAGATCTTGAACTTGGAGAAGATAAATGTATTTGTGAATGGATGTGCAATGGCGATCATGCGATTGATGGCAATGGACATAAGATTCAATGCAACTGCATGCATTGTGGTAAGACTCAAGTACAAAAACGCTCGATCCATTGAGCTCTCATCTTGAAAGTAGCCATTAATATACACGATGTACATCGGCTGTGCGATCACACACACCGCTAAATCTGCAAAGCATAAGTTGCCTATTAAAAGATCAAGGCCATTTTGAAGTTCCTCGTTCTTTAAGATAATAACACACACCAGAAGGTTTGCTACAGTTCCAAATACCGCGAGTACTGAGTTAAGAAGACTTAAGCCAACAATCATAGCCGTTGCGGTGTACACCATTTTTCCAACGTCTTTTTTATCTGCCTTGAATTAAGGCTCTGTGTCCCTGTGTCCCTGTGTATTTTGTTTTCTTTTTTCGACGTGGGGCAATTGTTATAAACAATTGCACTGCAGGTGCTAGATTTCTTTCCTTGCAGAATTATATTCTTATAACCAAAGTTGTAACCAAAGTTGACGAGGAAGTTCTCAGTTTTTGAACTTTGAAGGCAAACAGTACAAATGTATATAAAAAAATCCCAATAATTATGTTTAACTTTTTCCCATTCGAACTTGCGAAAAGAAGCTACCAATTTTTCGATTTGTCGTTGTATATTTATCAAGTGAGTCTTGGCTTATACTTCATCCTTAAGTTGTACGTCGATAAGATCTTGATAGAGGACCAAGTTGAACAGTTTTTCATGGATCTTGGACCTGATACCAATGTAGTGACTTTTGTAGTTCTACTTGAGAGATTTAATATCACACGAATCCATGTTTGAGTAAAGGCGGCTCCTAACGAATGTCTAAATCCCTAGTGTTTGTTTTAAATTAATAAACTGGGATAGATTGTCCGTTTGTTACTGTGGTTATTATTTACATTTACTCAATCGTATATTAGCATATTGTATTTTCCAATATATACAACGACAAATACCCCAACGTTACTGAAACAGAGTTAAAATAGAACTAGTGATAAAAATAATTTATCTAACCGCAACTGGTAATCGTTCAACACCCCGTAACCACAGAATCGTATTTTGAGCAGTATCGTAAAAGTGGCACCAGTTTTAACGCATTTCGAAAATGGAAATTACAAGTTTCTCGCTCTATAATGATAATCTTCTTGTGAATCGATAGCTCGTTTCCTGTAAACATATTTATTAGGCATGGAAAACCAAACAATTAAAGGCAAAGACGATCCAAGATGATAAAATGCTTATGACTTGAGTTGGTTTTTATTGATATAAGATATGGATTTGTTTTTCTTCCATGAGATTAATTTTTAGGATCTGACAATTCGATGACACCAATATGTAACCAGTAAGTTATTGTGCATACAACCGAAATGAAGATTTGCGAAACTTCGTCGAAAGGATATCGTTTTAAATTGGAAACTACGCCATGACAAGTTTGGGTAAATTTGCAGTGTTTGTTCTAGTTTGGGATGAGTACCCTCTAAGTTAGTAACCAATGGTTTCATCAGAACTTTTTCAATATTTTCACCGCTAAAACACCTGCCAATGAATTCATTTTGTCAGTTTATTTTCACACTCATGCTCTATCCTATTTTATGAATTATATCAGAATACATGAATATTTTTTATTAAGACCTCAATATATAGGATTCTTTAATTAGAGATTGCTTTTGGGTTGTGATTATTGTTTTTGCTGTTTATTGATTTTTATCCGTTTTAGTCCTAAATAATGTGCGCTTTTTACTGTTACATTCTAACTTGACAATAATCTTATTTTAATTATAACTATTAGTTTCTTTGAAACTAAATATAAAAAATTTTGTCACTAATTTAATATTTTTATATTTTTTTATGTTTTTTTTTTACGATATATTTATTTTTGGACATGCATTTTTTCCATAATTTTGTGTCAGTATTTCTTCAATTTCTACAATCAATTTATAACATTTTGTTCAGTAAAAGTAATTCATTTGTGATTTTTTTTCCACTTTTTTTAGTTTATTACTCTTTACGAAATGTTGTTTAAATCATACGCTCTTGTTATATATTTCAATCATGAGTAGATTAATTTTAAAATTGCTTTGTCCGATCACCGATTAAGTTTTAAACATCATATACATATTTCATAGCTTTTGTACATTTTTTGTATATTTCGTGTTATATTTTAAAGTTTTCTAATTTATTTTTTTCATAATTGCCGTTTATTTAATTGTTGAAAATATATTATTTACCTCATTTCTGTTGGGCTAATAATCTTGTATTTATTTGTGTAAGCTTAATTGATATTTGTCTTTTGGTAGTGAATTCACCGCAATTTTCACACCTTCTTCCCCGGTCCCATTCAATGATGATCTAATTGGTTCAAGTGGGAATTTTTCTAATTATTTACCTTGGTCGTTAAGTTGAAAAATTACATTTCCCCTAACACTTTGCGCATTTAATTATTTTTATTTTTATTTTATGAAAAAAAATACACTTAAGAAAAAGTCGATCAGCGATGAACCATAGATATAAATTTGCTTTCACGAAATAAAAGCTAATTATGTACCTTCATGGTAAACGTAAACAATTGACTTTTATTTTGTGAACGCAAATTTATACCTATGGTCCATCGTTTATCGACCGAGTCTTTTTTTTTTAGTGTAAATCTTTTTTCATTAAATAAAATAAAAATAAAATCGCAATGTGTTAGGGGAAAATAGGAACTTTTACATAGTATCAAAGGGTAACATTTTGGAGGTAACAAAAAGGCTGTGACGTTCCGCAATTCGGGGATAAAAATGACCAAAATGACCGTTTTTATAAAATTAATATTGACGTTTATCGGATGTGACTTCGTCCGATGAAAAATAGACTTCTACGCTAGCTGACGCAAAACAACGTTTCAAGTGTTACTGTCGTTTCCAACGTCAATCCCTCGTCAAAGTGAAACATTTCATCGACATTGTAATTTCTGGTTTTAATAGTATAAACAAGCGGTCATAACAACTGACGGTTCGATATCCAGACTGACAACATTATTAAAGTGGAACAAAATACTCAAAAACAGTTGTAGAAGATAGGTTGCGTTTTAAATTTGTATACGTAGAATCATATTGAATATAATTATGTATTAGCTACGTATTACAGTGAGAATACTCGAACCGTGAACACTTGACGTTAATCTCATGTAATTTTTTTCTAAACCTTCTACTGCTTGAAAACTTCTAAAAATGAAGCAGTGAGTTCAAATACACTAAGTGTTCATAATAAACCGTATTTCTAATCTATTAGATCAAGGGATGTGGGTTAAACTAAGGAATTATCAAATAAACTCAAAGTGTTCATGGTCCGAGTATTCTCACTGTAAAAGCTGACTTTTTTTAAAAAAAAAATCTTAGCCTTTTTAAAATACGTATATAGTTTATACAAAATTTCAGTAGTAAAATATTTAGCATAAAAACATCATATTAAAAATGATCATTTTCTTACCTAATGAAAATGTGCTATTGACATTTCGGATGTTTAACTCGAAAGGTGTTTATTCAAATTAAACAATGTATTCTCTACTTTCATAATAAACATAATGCCTTCTGCTTTAAACGAAATGAACTACAGTAGCTCTATGTTAGCCTCCTACGCAGGCAACTTTTACTTTTCTTTACTTTTGGGCTTCGTGTTTTGAGAAGCAAGCAGAAGAGAGGCTGGCACTGGGAGCGAAAACAAAATGAGGAGGGAGGGGGTGAGGAGGGAAGAGAGGAGAAAAGGAGTTGCTCTTTTTTTTTCCTTTTTTAATTACAATATCTACCCTAAAACAAAAAAAGGCCATGATTATGGTTATACAAATAAATCAATCAATCAGTCTTATAAATATATATATATTTGAGATACTTCTTGCGTTGTGATTGGTCGAGCTCTGTGCTTTATAAGTAAACAGAGCACTGAAAAGCCTGTTCTATTTGTTAGTTTGTTATTGAGCTTAGTCTTGTAAAGTGATGCAGAAAGTGATATTTACTCGTTTTTCTTTAAATTCCATTTAGGTTATACTTAATGAAGACTCAATAGAAAGCAAAAGATGCATATATATAGGCAATTTCTTCTAATGAACAATATTCTATACAAAATATTTGCCCTTGAATTGCCGACTTGTCCTTGCGTTTTAAATCATTCTTGTATTCTGAAATTAGCATCTCACAGGATTTTATAAGGTTTTATGTAGTTTTTCGTCTTTGTTTAAAGTTGTACTGTGCATTGGTCATCCAAAAAATAACTGAAAATACCGAATTCTCGAAAACTAACAAATCCCGATCTATATCCACAAGAAAAAACTAACTATTTTTCAGATGTTGGTCTATGGTTACATACTTTAGAATCAAATTTTACTTTGTATTCCAAATGAGCAAAATAAAAGTAGGAGAGATCAAGGCTGCAAGTGAATTGTACATTGTACCGCCCACTGTTTAGCCAATGTTACAAGTGTACATAATTATGTTTGGAACATTCAATCAGTCGAATTCGTTTAGAACGTTTGATCAGCGGTCTAAGTGTGCGGTTTGGAACATTTGATCAGTCGGAACCTATTTGGAACATTTAATGAGTCAACTAATATTTAATCTACAGTGCAAATTTAGCGTAATTGTTGCGTAAATATAGCCATAAATAGAATTTACGCCCTCGTGAAGTTACCGTCTCTAAGGCGTAAAGTTACATTTAAAGAGTTTTTGCAAAGAATTCCACCTTCGCACTGTGTAAATTGGAAGATTTGATCATTCAATATTGTTTGGAAGATTTGAATAGTCAATTTCTTTGTAATCATTCAATCGCATGTTTAGAACAGTTGTTCAGTCAACATTTGATCAGTCAAACTGGTTTGGGTATTTTTTTCAGTAATTTTAGCCGTCATTAGTTTACGTCGGTCACAGCGAGATTATATTTTTCGATTATCGCTATTTTTAGACTCACGAGAATGGTGTTGTGACGGTTTAGGAAGCATGAAGGACATACGTTAATCGCTCGTTTAATAAATTAAAACAGCATTGGTTAACATTGGTCATATTGTTGACAAAAAATATCAATCTTACAAATGAAATCGTCCGGTCAATATTACTTCCCCGCACTGTCGTACCTTTTAGGGGTGATTTGCGAAATCGACCGCGAGGCATCCCTACATATACCACTTGGGGATTGCGGGATAACGAGCTTGCGTCATTTTAAAAAAGCTAAAAAAAATGTTACATTTTTGCACTTCGGAAATATGCAAATGGTGCCTTTTCTATAACGACTATCAGACTGACTGACACGAAGAAAAAAAAGATGGCGGTCACATAGAAATGATTGACAAGATCAAATTGAATGTTAATGCGGGCTCATAACACAGGAAGCCCAGGTACGTGTTTGGTGTCAGTTTTACACTACACGAAATACGAGGTGAAGAAATAGATATTTGTGCTGTTAAGGATACGGTCAACGTTCGCGGGATGCTCTCAGTTAAAACTTGTTTAGCGCGTCATTTTACAATAAAGATAGACAAATTATATATCATTTTAAAGCTTATATAACAGAGAATAAAACTGTGTATGTTTTTTTTATAAACAACAAATGGCTGTAACCTATGCTCTACGAAAAAACTCAAAATTGACCACCGCCTTCAATGCGAGTTGTTTAAAAAAATATAAGTCAGAAGTTCATACTGCTTTTCCGTCATACCTGCGTTATGTCAATTAACACATATTGGTCTCCAAAACTATGTCCTGTATTTTTTATTAAATGCATAGTTTAAACTCTTTTAACATTGTTGAAACGTTTTGAATTGATGTTGAATTGATGTTGAAAGAGTTTAAAAGCGTTTAAACATTGCCATCCAATAAAATTGAACGGATGTTGAAGCAAATGTTGAAGCCGTTTGCCTGGGCCTTTAAAGGTAAGGAGTCTATTACGTCATTTACTTTTGAGCCAGAAACCAAAAAAGTACGCTCTGGAAACAATTTTAACTCTGAAAGAAGCGTCTGGACAAAGGGAATAGCCTCCGCTTAGAAAACGCCCTCTACTAAGTAACAAAATGCCCATCAAATGCGTAAAGGAAAATAGGATAAAAATAAACCATTTTTCCTAGACGCACTTTATTTCTTCAAATGTTTAATTTGATATGTACAGAAACGATTACATTTTCAACCTACACATGCTCCAAGTATCTTATTATTGAACTTTACAATATTGACAGTCAGTTGAACATGATTTTATTATATACATGTGATACATACTAGTTACACAGTGGTTTTGAGTGGCATCAGACGTGCAATATCCCACAGGTCACTTGTATTATTTCGTATTATTTTTTTTAGTATACACACGAGCCTTTAGGCGAGTGTGTATGCAAAGAAAACACAAATAACATGTGGGATATTCATGGTATGTCACGAAAATAATAATAATAATAATAATAATAATAATAATAATAATAATAATAATAATAATAATAATAATAATAATAATAATAATAATAATTTTTTAAAAATATTTACATGTATCAAATAGAAAAAACTATAGTTATTGTTGAATAGAAAAATATATATTATCTAAAAAAAAAGAAAAAAAAAAAATATTTAGAAAGATCTGATGGCTCCTTGGGCTGCATCAATATCAATGTCATTGTTTATAAAGTCATACGAAGCATGTCGTTTGGTCTGTCTTGATCCTCTTAAGCAAATAAGTGAAGATCTTAGGAGTGCAAACGATATTCTTGCATGAATCCATGAAATTGTTTTAGCATATTGTTCTCCTTTCTTAATAGCAATCAACTCAGCTAATCTACTGTGGTATAATTGACATTCTTTACCCATTCCTCCTGATGTCGTGAATACTAGAGGTGTAAATGTTCCATGTTCTATATCTAGGACTCGGCTTGCGTATTGGTTCTTCTTCTCATTTTCATGAAGTTTGTAAATTTGTTGTGGTTCAAGGTTACGATACGAATCGGCATTAGGCTGACATACCCTCACATCAAAGAATGCCGAACGGTGGTGTTCCCAAAAACCATGCGCATGGATGTCTAGTCTTGCATCTTGGGCTTTGTTTGTTCCTCTGCTGAGTTCTTCACCCGAGATATCTTGGAGGACAGGTTCAACTTGTACATCTTTGCATACCAATCTAAGCATTTCTGCTTCAAGATCTCGTAGCTCATTATGACGCTGAATGATGAATCCTCCTCTTTTACATATCATAGCATGGTCTATTGTATATTGTACACCGCAGACACAGGATGAAGGAATATCGTCTATCGGCCAGTTGTAGCGCAGTCTGACGGCATCGCCAAATTCGCGTTTATTCATATTGAAGCCAAGGCTTTGAAGAGGAAGCACTGTTAGCCACATCGAGGATCCCTTTTCAGCAGCTAGTTCAATTACACGTTGCGTTTTTGGAGATGCCATTTCCTTAATACTTTGTGCTCTTTCAGCGTTATCCTTTGTTTTCTCATTCATGGCCTCCTGTTGTAGTGGCTTTACAAGAGAATCATCTGGTAGTTGATGTACTTGTTCTATGATTCTCTCGACTAAGGGCGCTGTTACTTTACTGAATCGATGAGACAATCCCATGCCTCCCAAGCGAGCTGGTAGCTCTAGTATATCCCTGTTCAGCTGGCTGCACGTGCGTTCTGTAATGGCAGGTATAAGTATGTTGGATATTGCATCTTCTAGTGGCTTTAGTAGGTCTTGGATGTCATGGAGTGTTCTTAAGAAATAAGTCCAACGGTGTTTTAAGCCGAAAGTATAGGCAGCATAACAGGCCTGTGGCTGTGCTCTGGCGAATTCTGCCAATTGAGTTATTTCGTTTACCCAATTGGTTATTTTGTCGTTGACAAATTTCTCTAGATAGTCCTGGGAACCGATTACTGCTCCTTGGTGATGCTGACCTTCCGTTGTTATATTGATAGCCGTGTCTTTGAAAATCTCATTAGATGAGGCTTCTTTGTCCGGTTTCACAATGATCCAGCATTTCTTGGCATTTGGAAAGTATCCTATGTCTGGTCCGAGGGTATTTAGAGTAGTCCACCATTGTTTGATTTCAGAGACAGAACCTGCTCCACTAGCGTCATCAGCATACCAACATTGTTTGGTACTGCTAGATTAATATAATATAATAATAATAATATATAATAATAATAATAATAATAATAATAATAATGATGATGATGATGATGATGATGATGATGATGATGATGATGATGATGATGATGATGATGATGATGATGATGATGATGATGATGATGATGATAATAATAATATCTTTATTTAACGAGAGTGACACTTTATCTTCAGGTAATTTTCAAGTGGCTCTCAAATAAAATATATATAAATACAACTATGACAATACAACTATAATTACAATACAAGCAATACACGAGAAAAAATTGTATAACTATTTTATCTCACCTCATACAAAATAAAGAGAAACTGCAATGTATTATGGGAAGAGGCAGTTGAATACCGTCGAATGTACTACGGCTTTCAAGCATTCTGATTGGCTGTATTTTATATGATGTGCGATAAAATCGCCATAGCCTTGTGTTTTCCCAAGTACTCCTTATACAAAGAAAAGAAGCCGGCTGGGCACAAGATCAAAGTTTTATATGATAAAACATCTAGATATCTATATATATTTTGCTGGATTATAATTTAAAAAAAAATTAGCTATCGCTTCTAAGTTACCCCCGGGGTGTGTACTCCCATATATTTGTTATTTAAACAATAGAGTAGTTGAATCGAGGGCATTATGCTGTGATAGTTGCCCGCGGAAACTGGATGTTCAGGAAAAAAATAGTCGCCCGAGAACGCAGTTCGAGGGCGACTATGAAGTTTTGAGGAAGGGCAGCTATTACAGCATTATGCCCGAGATTTTAAGTGCTCTATTGTTTTTATTATTCAACAACAAAATTATCCGAAGCGGACGAAAAGCTCAGCGGGTACTATGCGCTGATAGTATCCCTCCGCAGCGGGCACTATCACGTCACGTGATCGCCCCTCGACCAATGAGAGCGGAGGAAAATTTGTTGTTGAATTATAAACGGGTATATGCCGCTGGATAGGATATAGATGTTGGCCTTGCTGTTCTAGATAGGGTATTTCACACCAAACTTTACACCAAACTACTTCAAGCTATTGGATCTAGTATTTTGACAAACGATCGTGGGTTTTATATATTAAAGAAACTACTGCATTACAGCAAATTACCAAACTGGAATACCTTACTAGAATATGGTCCATTCTTTTATTTACTTTTAATGGAGCATATGAGTTACTTTTCTCTTGAGTGTCTGAGTGTCTGTAATAGGTTCATCCCTTTCCAAATCCAGACCTTCGTAAGAAATAATACTCATAGACTGTAGCATACGTTTGCGATCTTTCAAAGTTGATAAAGTTGACGACCATATATTTTGTTAAACTAAGGACAACTTGATGGACAAATTTTCTGTACATTTCCTTCTAACTTTTGACTCTGCACATCAGACCACGATACTATATCACCACCTGGACTCTTCTGGCATTTGCTGGCAAGGTTTAGCACCTCAACTGGCGTGAAAACACGTGACCAGATATTCAGTCCATTCAAATAACCAACCATTAGTTTTTTGTCGTCGAAATTAGATCCGTATGATACGGAGCCCTGTTAGGGACACACAGGCGTGCTATGATATTTCCTAACGTGCTTACATATTTTACAAACGCGTGCAAACATTTTCTACTTTGCCGCGACTTTTTTTTTCTCGCCGCGACTTTTTTTTTCTCGGCGCGACTTTTTTTTTCTCGGCGCGACTTTTTTTTTCTCGGCGCGACCTTTTTTTTTCTTGGCGCGACCTTTTTTTCTTGGCGCGACCTTTTTTTTCTTGGTGCGACATTTTTTTTCTTGGCGCGACCTTTTTTTTCTTGGTGCGACCTTTTTTTTCTTGGCGCGACCTTTTTTTTCTTGGCGCGACCTTTTTTTTCTTGGCGCGACCTTTTTTTTCTTGGCGCGACTTTTTTTTTCTCGGCGCGACTTTTTTTTCTTGGCGCGACCTTTTTTTTCTTGGCGCGACCTTTTTTTTCTTGGCGCGACCTTTTTTTCTTGGCGCGACCTTTTTTTTCTTGGCGCGACTTTTTTTTCTTGGCGCGACCTTTTTTTTCTTGGCGCGACCTTTTTTTTCTTGGCGCGACTTTTTTTTCTTGGCGCGACCTTTTTTTTCTTGGCGCGACCTTTTTTTTCTTGGCGCGACTTTTTTTTTCTTAGCAAATTAAACCGCTCCCAGATTTATCGCGGGCTCAAGCCACGATATGACCAACCGCATTACCGCAGGCTCATTTCATCGATGTTATTATTCAAAATGGCGGCCAATCTCGAACCCCGAGCCTTCGTTCCTCTTGGCCAGCCGAGTAACGTAAGACTCTGGGGGACCGGAATTCTCTGCTTATGCTGATTGGCCCTCGAAAATACAATGATCAGACCGGAAACAGACGAAGTAAAAGCTCTGATTGGTCCATCATGTAAACAAATGTACATTCAAAATGTAAATTTTACGATTACATGTAATACGACGTCAACGGTTCTTTAATACTAGATAGAATATTTTAATATTTAAAAATATTTAAAAATATCGTCGTTTATGGAATATATACGAGTCGCGAAGCGAAGAGATATTGTATCGCCGCTAAGTTATCCTAAGTTAAGCGATGATTATCGAGTCGCGAAGCAAATTGGCATCCAGTTATTTACTAAAGGTCAATCGTACCACGAAAGCAAACTAATAACCGTTGGAAAACTATAAATAAATCGACGGTTAAAGCGATCTGAATTGAAGGAGATTTAGGCGCGTTTTTATATCATTATATAAACCCTGATGGCCGTTAAAAAACCTTCCTAAACTTTAAATGTTTCATTAGTGAGGAAAATGTTTATATTTTGGCTTAGAAAATATTTAAAATGCTACTAAAGTCAATAATATTTTGAATGTCATTAACGTACTAAGTAACACAGGATGCCCAAACCCACAGATCATTATAATATTAACTAAGCATGCGCAATAGAAACCGGAACTCCAAAATCGGAGCTGAAAATTCCGTTCCCCCAGAGTCTAATGTCGGGCGCCATAAGACCGCTGACAAAAAGCCAGACGTGACGCTGGGCTCGAGATTGAATGGCGGCAGGGAATGACATTCGTGACGATTTCATAGGAGAATATTTCCATATGGGCTTTGCTTACAAGGAAATTATTGATTGCCTCTTGTTAAATCATCAAATACACCTCAGTCTTCGACAGCTTAAAAGAGTCCTAGCGAAAAAAAGTCTTGGACGACGACGCTTCAGTAGTTTCAATGAGATTGCAGATGCCATACAAGAAGAATTAAGTGGAAGTGGAAGCTGTGTTGGGTACAGAACCATGTGGCAGAAATTAGTGGTAGAACATAAGTTGTCCGTCAGCAAGGAATTTGTTCGGAAGGCGCTGAGAATACTAGACCCTCAGGGAGTAGACAGGCGCTTAAGACATAGACTGCAAAGGCGGCAATATAATTCTAAGGGCCCAAACTTCATTTGGCACGTTGATGGTTACGATAAGTTGAAACCTTATGGTTTTTGCATCCATGGTTGCATTGATGGTTATTCGAGAAAAATCATGTGGCTTGAGGTTGGGCGCACAAATAACCACCCAGGTGTTATAGCGAACTATTTTCTTGACTGTGTGCAAAATGTTGGAGGTACTGCCTCTGTAATTCGAGCAGACATGGGAACAGAGAACGTTAGAATCGCTGCTATTCAACCTTATCTACGACATGAATCTGGGGATAGTTGGTCGGGGGATAAAAGCTTTCTTTATGGAAGATCTGTCAGCAATCAAAGGATAGAAGCATGGTGGGGGCAACTTAGACGAGGTGCTGCTGATTGGTGGATATCGCATTTTAAGGACTTGAGAGACAGAGGACTCTACTGTGATGCCAATGATATCCACGTGGAATGCTTATTGTTTTGTTACATGGCAGTTCTCCAGGAGGAACTAAAAAGTGTAGTTCGACTGTGGAACTTGCATCGCATAAGACCCTCAACAAGGAACAACAGTTCTCCCCATGGGCGGCCCTATCTCTTATATCATCATCCTGTGATGACAGGTACTGTAGATTGTAAGCACTATGTTGACATGGGTGAGTTAGATGTTGCTAGAGAGATGTGTTGTGATGACCTTCCAATGCAGTGTTTGTCACCAGAATTTAAAGAACTAGCTGAACTTATCATGGCTGAAGAAGCTTTAACAATGCCAGAAAATGGTAATGAGGCATGCACTCTTTATTTGACTCTCATCAATGAAATAGAGAAAATACTGTAGTCTACTGTAATGACTTTTTAATCCATGAATTCAAAGCAGTTGACCAGATTAATAATGTGTATACACCTATTTCAATTAACCTTGTCCATCTGGAATGGTTGATCTGAGACCGATAGGAATTGTGGGAGCTCGTTAAACTGCAAATGCACTATTATAATCACGCTTGAATATTAATGTTTGCTTCTGAAATACTGTTATCTGTAATTCAGCACCATTCAAGTGTGATTAAAACAATGTATTTGAAATTTAATGAACTCCCACAATTCCTATCGGTCTCAGATCAACCATTCCAGATGGACAACGTTAATTGAAATAGGTGTATCTAAAACTCAACTGAAGAAATCAAAAGTGTTATATTATTTTTATATATCAAAAGAAAACAAAGAAATGTCAATTGCTCGTTTTATAATTTTCTTCTTCAAATTTAAAAAAAAATGCCTATCATTCTCGCATTGATATCTCAAAAACGAGCTCGGGACTCTATATTTTTCTTTGCATATTTGAATTCTGCATTAAATTTCAGATATTTATAAGATATATTTTGTTAAAGTGCTTATGAAGTCAAAAATGGGACATACTTTGTTCAATTCTAGACATCGTGAGATTTAAAATGATATATGTATAAGCCTGATCGGGCAAATCCAGGGGGAGTTATTCGCGGCTTGAAAGTGACGTTTTGGGCTTCCTGTACCAGGTTTCACAAAAAGAGAGAGACTAGGTCGACAATAATCTGTGACATCACGAATTACTTTCACGTGACCAGGTTCTAACACCTACTTGCTTTTTAACCTTGTTTAAATTATATTTTTATAGTTTTACATGACCAGGGATGTTGTTGTACTCATAATTGTCTAAAGTAATACGAAATCGGAATCGAAATCCGTCGCTTTCAAATACCTTTGCATAAATTATAGTAACTTAACTCGTCATTTCCGGTAACTCGACCCAGACCGAAACCTCCCGGCCAGGGCGTGGTCACAGCGATGTTTAAAGTGGAATAACTCCCCCTGCATTTGCCCGATCAGGCTTATACATATATCATCTTAAATCTCACGATGTCTAGAATTGAACAAAATATGTCCCATTTTTGACTTCATAAGCACTTTAAGTTCTGATTACTATTTACCATAGTAGTCAGTCATATATATAGGGTCCATTAAATTTAATAATAAACAATATAGGACACTTGCAATTGTGTGAAAAAAAGGAAACTTATCCCATTTAATATTTCTCACGACACTTAAAAATAGTTAGTCATGTTGAATCATTCCACAATATGAAAACTACTCTAATAAAGTTCAAACAGTTAAGTCACATGCTCTAACTTCATGCACTCTTATTCTACACAAATATGCAACTGTCCCTTTATATAAACCTGATTACAAAAGGGTTGTCATAGCAAAATAGTACTTTAATAAATCAAAGATTATCACTTAAGCATAAGGATTCTTTTGTCTTTTTGATATATTCCTAATTTAAGTGCTAAAGTACTACTTTTCTATGACAACCTTTTTGCAATCAGGTGTAACTTAGTCATAACCTTTTTAAACTATATTGCTATTGTTCAATCAGAAAATAATAAGCAGTAAATAGAGAAATACCAAACTGAAACTGTCAAATTAAAAACAACATGTATGTGTTGTTTGTATAATTGATAATATCTTATAAAACAATTTTAAATATGTGCTTGACAGTGCTTTCACTACTTTACTGTAATTTGCCAATTAATATTTTCAAATAGACAAAAGAGGTGAAAACAGTTGTCTATAAAAAAGTAAAATTGAATGAATGAAATCAGATATTTACAAGAATACATTGTCTGTGATGGGCTTCCTGTGGATGTTCTCTGTAGGGAGCATAATAACTTAGATGGTGGATGAATACCCATGCAAGTGATATATTAACAACAATAAATAAATAACAAAACAAAACATTTTTATTTAATTTTCTACAACAAAATATAACATTGTTGATATAAAATCTCAATAAAATGTCAGTGAACTAGAGAATGGCTCTATAGGGTCAACTTGAGGTGAACACTATTTCTTATTGAAAACTTTTTGATTCACCAGAATGCTCTCATTTTAAATTGTCAACAAATAACATATGATGAACAAATGATCAATATCAATGGATATGATGCAACAAAAACATGTATTTTTCACCAGATAAGGTGAATATAAAATTTTGGGAATGGTTGAATATATAAGAACAAAATTACAATTGTCCCATAAACTTCAATATATAGCTGTATTTTATTAGCTTGAATGGTACTTTTTCAGAAGTAAATTTTAAAAATAAAAATGCATTGGCAATACAATGAATTGTATTGAAATCAGCAGAAATAAATGTAAATATATATACAAACATTCTTATATCAATATAAATGCTTGGTATCCTGGTTATATCAACAGTAACAAATATAAACTCCAACTTGAAATATTTTTTGCAGACTACCGGATAATCACACTGACATACAATGTAAGTTATCACTTATCATGGTAACAAATGATTTCATTTATAAAAAACTGTAACACTTGTAACTTAATTGCAGATGAATGGATAATTTCATGCAATACCCAGCAAGTTTTAAAGTCAAGTTATTCAAACTATCAAAAAAATATCATTCAAGCACAACCAAATCCCTTTCCATTAAGAATTCCAAAGGTCATGTTAGCTTTAAAGTCTTCATAAGTAGAATGTACTACTGGAATGCGAAGGATTCCTGAACACGTATTAGCTGTTGGATACTTTGAGGCAGATCCCCAACTTTCCTGGCCATGCAAAAACTCGATAGTAGGACAAATACCACGCTGTAGTAATTCTCTGCAGCCAGTAGTGAAGAACAGGATATCACTTAAGGTGATGTCAGATTCATCCCCATCTTCTACCTCTTGGAGGTAGTCACCCCACCTGGACAAAACAAGACTCTCAGTCAATGCCTTTGAAGAACCAACTGGGCTCATTTCAACTCTGAACAGTTTCTCAATTTTGTCTGCCGTCAGATTCTCAGGTTTATCACAAAACAGTGGCTTGAAACTATTGGGATACTTCTTTACTGCTTCTAAAACTCCAAGGGATGAGAGGCCTTGTCTAAAGCTTTCAAGGGCTGGTTTACATCGTCCAAGAACAAACCAATGTGCAGTTGAATCAATTATTTTGCTGACATCACTGAGTGTATAAATTGGCATTGCCAAAGTCCCAGCAAGGTCCATGACTGTAGCAAGGTTACCTACCATTGCACCTCTTGCTTTAACTACAGTGTCTGTGTCACGAAGAACTTCAAGAGAAGACTGCAGCTCCTGGTCATACACGTATTGCAATGGGACTGACAATGGTTGGTCATTGATAAGGGCCTCAAACATGATTGGTGAAAAGAAATGTGGTGGTGGCCCTCCATGCACAAGTGACATTGCAATCAACAGCCCCGCGATGTAGTAGTTGTTTTCTTCTAAATGCTGTGCATTGTAGGACAAAAACTTGCTGTTCACTGGACCACATAGAAGGTTAGAATCATGAATGTATTGCAGAATCAATGTGAAGAATTCTCTCATGGGGCCACCCTGGTCAACAGCACCCTCACTGTTTCCATTATCATCTGTAAACTTAACTGATACTTTGTTAGCAGATGAGAATGATTTGCGGGAAACTGCTCTTTTGGCTCCCTCCCAGATGAAATTGCGGGCAATATTAAATTTTGTCAGTCCACTAGCATTTATCTTGGCTGCTAGTTCATCAAGTACCTCAGTTACAGGTTTTTCTGGAGAAGAAGCTGAAGCATTATCGATAGAAGATTCATTGGGGCTTATCTCTTCTTCACTATCAGACAAATTTACACCACTGGTTCCAGGCATTCCTCCAGTAATATATGCATAAAGGTCATCTAGCTGATTTGGAGACATTGACCTAAGTGATAAAAAAATGTGATCTAAACAAGTGTACTATGAATGCCAGAATTCTGGTATATACCATGAGCCATCTTACATTTTTCCTTTGTCACAAAATGGCTGTTTTTTTTGCTGAATAGGCCTATTTGCACTAAGGTTACCATAAATAAAATAGAACAATTAGTGTGAGAGCTCAGCTTGACTGACCTTCTTTTGTTTTTTAATGAATTCCTACCCAACTCACAAATGTTCTATTTTCTTTATGAGAAAATTAATGTTTTAGTTTCTGATGAAAACCTTTCTGCAAGAAGGTGTAGGTATTTATTCCAAATATAAGTAAATGCCATGTATGCTATTATTTGTTTATAATATAGGTCAATAAATTTCTGAAGCTCTGAATAGGCAATTTAAGGGTACTACTATTAAGGATAAATACCATTTTTCTAAGCCAATTAAATTGTATAATTTTAATATGATGTATTATAAGCAGCATAGTCATCAGCATAGTGTATAACAGTATTATTATCACTTCTTATGCAAGTCACTTACCTCTCAGTATCCCTTTCAGTTTCCTTTATGTTTGGCTCACAGTCTTGTGTTGTGTTGCTGCTATCATCCATACTTGCACCAAAACCATTGAATTGAACTTCGTCATCTGACAGAGACAATGATGGTGTATTTGGGGTGGAAGTCATAAGTATGGTGCATTTATCATCTACCCTTCTACTTGGTGACAAAGTTCCACCTAATGGGTCACAGAGTGTGAAGTCAACAATTTCAGGAGACAAAGATCCAGCCCAGTCATAAACTGCTGACATATGACTATTAGTTGGAAATCGCCTGGAGCATAATCCCATGGTCGGATGTCGTACTCTCACAGTGACAAAATCTGTCTCTGGTTCTGGTAAAACTCTTGCAGCCCTGGCTTCCTGGACTCTCTGCTTATGTTTAGTTTGCTCTTTGGTTGTTTCGAGAGCAATTCTTTTCTGTTTGTCAGCTTCTAGTGACTGTTCATATGCTTTATCCTGCTCTCTCTTGAGTGATGATCTTTCTTTTGTTGTACCAAGCAGACTATCTTTATAATCTTCTTTGTTCTCAGTGGAACCACATGTATTTCCTGTGCATGACCTTTTGGAACTACCAGTAGAAGGCAGAGTAGAAGGAATGAAATCATCAACTGATATCATAGGCCTTAAATCATCCTCATCACTTTCTTCGCTGCTACTATAGTTCACAATCTTTTTTGATAACAAGTAAAGTCTTGCATCCTTCAGCTTAAAGGCTTCCAGATAATTTCCAATACTAAATGGAACCTCTCTTCCATTCACTTGGAGTGTAGCACCCATTTTGACATTCTGAAAGTTACCAATACAAAATTCCATCTCTTCTATTTTTCCATGACAGGATTCCCCATTTGGGAAAAAAGTTGATTTTAAAAGTCTAAGGACATCCATTTTGTTGCTTGTAAGTGCCATGATCTCATGCCTAGAACCACCTCCCTTTGCAAGTGGAACCTGATAATATATCTGGTCCTCTTCTCGGAAATGTTTCCATCCCATTTGTACTCGTTTGGTCTTCTGTTCTTCAAGCTTTCTCTTGTGTCCTTGCTTCCCTGAAGTCTCAAGTTTCTTGGACTTGTCTTTCTTTGAAGATAGAAACGCTTCAAGAAGTCTTTTTCTACCATCCTTATTCTTTTCCATATCTTGAGAGTTGTGATTACAAAACCTTCGAAGACTTAACCGGTCTCCAGCAGTTGTTAAACCCATTTCTTTAAGTACATCATCAGTTGCACTTATTACTGCAGAGATATCCATCTAAGAAAAAAAAGAGATATCAATAAATAATCATAAATAATACTGTTCTTATTCCTTCCATTGATATGTTATAGGCTATCCTTAAGACATTTTATTTTCTGTGTGCACCCTTAAGCTTCAAATAGGAGCTTCCAGTGAACTTAAGATCATGTTCAGACTTTAACCTCTTTAAGAAAGAGTGTTTTAACATCCTTAAATCAAGAGCGTCAACACGTCTAAATTTGAATTAACAATATCATAATATTATATTTTATATTTTTAGTTATTTATAGTTTGTAATGATATTATTGTATTATTATTGTATTGTATTATTGTATTATTATTGTATTGTATTAATGTATTATTATTGTATTGTATTAATGTATTATTATTGTATTGTATTATTGTATTATTATTGTATTGTATTAATGTATTATTATTGTATTGTATTATTGTATTGTTATTGTATTGTGTTATTGCTTCTTCCGATGAAGAGCCATTTTTTATGGATATGCGGAATAAAGGCCTTTATTATTGTTGTTATTTTATTAATATCCTATTAAGACTAATTAATTACCTTTTCATCCTTGAACTTTCCAATGACACTCTCGGTGACACCTCTTCCTTGTAGAAATTTACAGACCTGCACATCAAAAATAAAATTAGTCTTTAATAAATTGGAGATAATTCCAAGAAATACAGATTGTGATGTACACTAACAATGCTCATAAAAAGTAATAGCAAACACTTAACAGAAAATGAGTATGTATAATTTAATACAAATATTGCCATAGTTCTTTTATAAAGATTTAAAGATTTTTTAATACAGCATCAAAAGAGAATGAGTGAGAAATGTACAACAACAGAATAATAAAGTAACTGCAGAAAAGAAAAGCAAACATTTTCCATGTATTTATTTGTGAATATCAAAGTATTTAGCACAAATTTGACGGAGTCACATGGTACAAAAGAATGTTAAACAACTTCAAAAACAAAGAATTAGAAGTCACTCAGGCATGAATTGCTTTGTTTTAGATGGATTAGTAAATATCGTGCCATCAAGTATGGCAGACTGAATACCACACCACTATTTGATGTAAAATAGGACTTAAATACTTGCCTTCTCCAAATCGCTCTCCAGGCACTCGGCAGCCATCTTGGAATACGTCATGATGGAGGCTTGAGCCCGCGATAAATCTGGGAGCGGCTTAATTTGCTAAGAAAAAAAAGGTCGCGCCAAGAAAAAAAAGGTCGCGCCAAGAAAAAAAAGGTCGCGCCAAGAAAAAAAAGGTCGCGCCAAGAAAAAAAGGTCGCGCCAAGAAAAAAAAGTCGCGCCAAGAAAAAAAAGGTCGCGCCAAGAAAAAAAAGGTCGCGCCAAGAAAAAAAAGGTCGCGCCAAGAAAAAAAAGGTCGCGCCAAGAAAAAAAAGGTCGCGCCAAGAAAAAAAAGGTCGCGCCAAGAAAAAAAGGTCGCGCCAAGAAAAAAAAGGTCGCGCCGAGAAAAAAAAAGTCGCGCCGAGAAAAAAAAAGTCGCGCCGAGAAAAAAAAAGTCGCGGCGAGAAAAAAAAAGTCGCGGCGAGAAAAAAAAAGTCGCGGCAAAGTAGAAAATGTTTGCACGCGTTTGTAAAATATGTAAGCACGTTAGGAAATATCATAGCACGCCTGTGTGTCCCTAACAGGGCTCCGTAGTATGAGCCCTGGCGTTGACCAATGATCAGCTTGCCTCCAGATGATATTGGGTCTTTTTCACTCAGTTTATCTTTGAACTCTTGGAATACTCCGTTTTTGTAGAATGACACCTTGCCAACAGTCACAGCATCCAAACGGTCCCAAGTAATACAGCATTGTTGCCATGTGTCGTCACGTACAAAATTGGTTTTCAAGGTCCTGTAGAAAGTTACAGTCACATGTCAGTATATATGCTGAATTGTGTGGGATATTGATTCTAATTTTATTTCTTTATATTGATATTTTAACAGGATGCTCCTTCACTTTAGTGATTTTCAAGAAGGTCCTGTAAACTAATTTTTATGTATCATATGATGGAGATAAAAAGTAGAAGGCAAATTATCGATACAAAATGAGAAAAAAATTACAATTATGCTGAAAAATGTAAGAATTCAAATAATTCATTCAGAAAAAGACTTTGAGAAATTGAATAATTTTTTTTTCTCCGGGTTATCCGGTTTTCCTCCCTCAGCATAAATGAACATGTGAGCCGAGTTGTGTGCAAAATATTAAACGTAGAGGTAGTGAGTGTGAGTGAGTCTCCCCGACTAGTAGCTAGGGCGCACTGAGTCCAGCTAGAGGATTGAGACATTAAAAAAGTTATTACTTATTTATCGACATTCTCGAGCTAAACGAGTAGCTTTTTCTAATCTCATATCCACGATGACTAACTTTTATAACAAGGTTACTAGTTCTAATCCAGACTTTGTAGGGTCCTTTTAGTGTTCTTGCTCAAAAGTCACATGACTTAGCTATACTTGTAAGGGTCATTTTTACTTGGCTTTGAAACAAAACATAGGCTTAGCTGTCAGGAACATTGCAAATACAGTCGTACCTTTTAAGGGCCAAGATCAACAAGGCTTTTAATTCCATACGTAACTTTTAGGGGCCATTTTCAAAATCAACCGCCGATCACCCCTACCACTTAGATAAAGGGATCCCCCTCCCCTCTTCATCATTGCCAATCACCGTTACTACCATCACCATCCTCACAACTTACTTTGAACTGCCCATAACTTGAATATCCATGTCCATATTTTCTTTTATTTTGACATGGACAGCTCCAGATTGAGACGATGTAGCGTATGTAAATGGATAGAGCTCTTCCTTAAATGATAAAGGCACCTGGCAAGAAATAACAAATAGAAACTGATTAACTTATAACTCTTAAACTTGAGTTAAAAAAAATACAAAATATGAGATATATAATTAATGAATGGATAAATGAATGAATGAGAATGAATGAAAGTGGATGAATAATTAGATAAATATTAATATTAATGGATGATTAAGTGGTTGAATGATTGAATGAAAGAACGAATAAATAAATGAACTGAAAGCATTGGGACTGTACACAAGTTGCTCGGCAACTCAGGCAATTTCGAGCAACTTTTTCACTTTCGAGCAAATCTTGTTTTTTTTTGATGAATTTGATTTTTTGATGAATGTGTCGATTCTACTCCTGCTGTTTATCGGTTTAACGAACGACCGTTTCGGCGGTATCGGATATCAAACGAAGGCTGGACGATCTGGCATATCTATCATCACTGTCCATAGCAGTGACGTTTACCTAGTACGGATTTGAGCAGATAGAGAACAATAGGATTAAGGCTTGTTTCGTACCCTGGTATCTTATATACCTTCGGGGGCCGTTAAAAAAGTTATCGATTAGTAACCGAGTGACATACGATCGCTTTTAATAGCAGATAGACTAACATCACGAGATTGAAATAGGAGCTAGAATTGAAATATGAAGAAGGGTCAATGGAATAACAAAGCAAGCAAATAAGCGACCGTTGGTAACTATAAATACACGGAGATTACAAGCATATACAAACGCGAACGATACTCTGCTGTCCATGATTAAATCTGACGGAATTCTTTGCTATGAAATCATTAAATTGATAAGAAACGTCAAAAACGTTCGAGCAATTGCAACTTTTTGCTCTTTTTGAGCAACTTTTAAGCCTTTTTTTTAGCAACTTTTGAGCAACTTTTTTTTTTTGAGCAACTTTTGAGCAACTTTTTTTTTTTTTTAGCAACTTTTGAACAACTTTTTGGGAAATTATGCGCAACTTTTTTGACTTTTTGGAGCAACTTGTGGACAGCCCTAGAAAGCATGAATGCCGTGATGAATGAATGGATGGATGGATGAATTGATGGCTAAACGAATGAATGGGTGGAAGAATGAATAGATGAATAGATGAATAGATAATATTGCTGTATTATACCTTTAACCAAAATGAAATGGTAAACGTAGAGATTGAAGTTGTCGCATTCCATTTTGCATTGATGAGATTAGTGATGTCTGCACTTGGCCAATAAAGATCGCAGTTAGACACTGAAAACATTTTAGTTAAAATAATTTTAGTAGAGTTGAATTCAAGATTCGTGTTAAGTTTCTTATTTGATTTTCGTTGACTTTAAACTACCGTGTCTTCCTGTGAACAGATATGCATCCTCCAATGACTTCCCGGAAATGTTTTAGTGAAACTGTTTGTTGGTACCTCCAATAGACCTATTTAACTGCCTATTTTACTGCGCATGTCACGTTAGTGGAGCTCGGAGCTCGGAAAGTCCGGAAAAGTGCTCTCTCTTAAATTGTTAAATTTATTTCTTCTAATCTTTGTAAACTTCTACATTTTCTACTATATAGACATACATAACAATTGATTATGATCGGCTACCTATCTTAGGCTAACTAATATGGTTATTATAGGTTGCATGTACCTTTATTCATGTAAACATTTTTCGTTTTGATATTCAAATTAACAAATGTATTCTCCAATACAATTGTATATTGTATTGTATTGTATGCAAATTGCCTATTTCAGAACACGTGACATTCCCTTGAAAATTGTTCTTTTATGATGAACGTATTATAACATTTACATGTGAAAGAGCAACTCCCAAGGGTAGCAACACGTGATCTTAAATGGATAATCAAACAAGGAATGTAAAGGTCAATTCAATATTTTCACTGTTAATATAATCAGTAAAAACTTGAAGGCAATACTAGTACCTATTTGACATTGATCCCCTTCGTATACTGCTACACATGTACAAGTGTAACCATATTAGATATTAGAAGTAAGTCTTACTTGTTTCACAGTTTAATCCATTGAATCCTGCAACACATGTACAATTGTAACCATTGACCTTATTTGTACATGTTCCACCATTTTGACAAGGACTGCTGGAACACTCGTTAATATCTGAAAAGGAGAAATATTATGAAGTAAAAAAAAATGTTTTTCTCAAAATATACGTCGATAAACCTACTTGTTTCACAGTTTGATCCAGTGTATCCTGCTATACATGTACAATTGTAACCATTGACCTTATCTGTACATGTTCCACCATTATGACAAAGGTTGCTGGAACACTCGTTAATATCTGGAAAAGGGCGATTTATTTTAACATTGACTTTAGCTACAAAAGAGTATTTGCCGATTAGAATCTCAAACATGGGTTTCCTGTGGTAAATAATGACTAGAAAAAGTAACAAAGTTGAGAGCTTGTTTTCCTTGCAGCGGCAATTAGCAATTATTGCCGGGCTCCCTGTTCCTGAAGACGACCGTGAGGAAGACTAGGTCGATTAAAGAGAAATATTTGTTAGTTGTTTGTAATTGTTACCTGTTTCACATGTGTCTCCTTGGTAACCATTTGGGCAAACACACATCACTTTTACGCTTGCGCAGTCCAATTTACAAGTTCCTCCATTTTGACATGAATTGCTATGGCAACCATACTGCAGTTAGATAAAAAAAAAAAAACCTTAAAATTCATCATAATATTTCGCAAGAAAAGAATTCTAGATTGATCCACAAACATATCTTACATTTTATTAATTGATTGTGATTATTAGACATTAGCTTTATTGATTGTTGATAGGAAGATTTAATTCTAAAAAGCGCATAATTACACACACTCCAGCTCAATGGTTTTTACAAAAATTGAAATTGATAAAAGCAACAGTAAAATGGATATAGCAAATAGCAGTTAATATGTATATATAACAATATATATAAATAAAACTATCTGATACTATACGAGTGTATATGAATGTATATCTAATAACACAAATCAGGACAATTATAATATATCGTATAGAGAAATATATCAAACTAGACTTAACATAAAGTGAACTTGTTCGATTCATGGAGCCTATAGGTCCGATCCATAGTCTAGATGCATCCGATAGAAAATCTCCGTAGGTTTTTGAACTGGTCAAAATAATATTGTTGTGCGCATAGTAAAGTTGGTAAAATTAAGTCCAGACTTTGACCCCCAGAAAACGAATGTTGAATTAATTTTCCTCCTACTTTAGGTAAATAATAAGTATTTTACTTGTAAGCCTTGATGGACTCTATTTACCCGCTGGAAACTTTCTTAAAAGAATAAGGAAGTCCATCATTATAAAAGTCATACATACACATTATGGATAAAATGTCTGAGAAGTTAGTTATATTAAGCTTAAACCTTTAGGAAAATTTGACAAGATTGCGAATTAGAGTTAGAGAAAGACATTATTCTAATAGCTTTTGATGAAGCGTTATAATCGGTTGGGGCTAGTTAGAAATGTGTGTTGCCTCACGCAATGTGTGCGTAGGTTAAGCACGGATAAATCATAGTGTAGTGTAGCTGTTTCAGAACTGAAGTGTTTACAAAATACCGGTTGTTTTTGAGACGAAACGAATACTAGTTGGATAATAAAGCGCATGATTTGCTTTGATATATATGAAATATGGTGCTTCAATTCAACTTAGAGTCAATATGAATACCTAGATATTTGAGATATTTTTTGAACCTGAATATTTTTCATTTTTGATCGATACACCCTTTCCGAGAAACTTTGTCACCCGTGAAGTGAAAAGCCTAGAAGCTAGTAGCGCAGGGGATTATGGGTAACCTATGTAAACTTTATTAGAACGCAGGGATTTCATGGCCACATTGCTACACTTGTCAATATGTTATTGAGAAATGTCCGTTTTGACTTATCAAACAACAAGAAAGGCGTTCCGAATGCACATTTAGCTTCTGAACTGATCCATGATCCTTGCGCCACTAGCTTGTGTGCTTTTCACGGGTGACAAACTTTCTCGGAAAGGGTGTATGTAAATTTAGAAAATAATGTACTGATTTTGGGGGTATATAGTGAAATAGGTGTTGTTGATATTTAGGGAAAGCTTGTTAGCAATAAGCCATCGAGTAACATCATTTTTATGGCCCTACTGAAAATCGCCTTTTGCGCGTAGGTTTACATATAATCACTATCATTTGAATTTTGATTGATGAGAATTCAAAGTTAATAAATAAACTGCGATTTGAATAAAAAGGAATGTTATCAACGTACTGCAAAAGTGTTAAAGTCAACAAGTATGTGCAATTATGAAACTCGTAAATATAAAGGAGCAACAGAAGAGGGCCTAAGGCCGAACCCTGAGGGACACCATGGATAATAACAAACATGGTTTTCCGATGTCGCATTATCAATTGACATGCAGGTTGGCAACTATTATAGTACATTATTCTAGAAAAAAAACCACTCATTTGCAACAGCTCTAATACCATAGTGATTCAGCTTTCTGATTAGTGTTTTATGATCCACAGTGCCAAATGATCTTGAGAAGTATCGCATAGATATATGTTATCCTATATTGCTCTCTGTATTTTATAGTGTTGTTAACTATATTAGTGTCTTTTTTTTACTCCGACGAAGGGCTAGAGCTCGAAACGTCAGTAACGTCAAGTCAACATTTTGTTACGAAGCTACAAATTTCATTATATTACCTATCGTTTATATCCCTATACTAGTTTACTCGCTAGTTTTCATTTATATTAGTGTTGCATGTTAAGTAGAATGGTTGTTTCGAAAACCAAATTGTTTATCATAGTGAATATAAGTTGATTTGTCAATAATAAAGGAACATAATCTTTTATACATTAGTTTTTCAAGGATTTTGTTGTCTATTATATGTATTAAGGTGGCAAACATTCAAGGTGTAAGCAGCATGAAGCACTTTGCTAGAAAATGACATTAAAGGCTAATATTGGACTCAAGGCCAAAACATATATTTCATTGACATACTCACTAACGATATAGCATGCAACACTACTCACAGTTAATTTTTGCCGAGGAAGGAAAACCGGACGACCCAGCTGAGAAAAACCCTTGTGGAAACCCCCCCCCCCCCCCCCCCCCCCCCCGCCCGAAATGGAATGTTCTATTTCAGGAGATGACACTTTCTCGAAGTCTGTATTTATGCACAGATGGGAAAAAAACATTTAGGAAACAATCCACTGAGATGCACTTAAAAACAGGATGGAAACTATTAATATGTTTTGCTTAAAGACAAAGATAAGTTAACTTCTTTGAATTACCAAAACACACAGAGCATTTGAAAAACAATTTCCTCAGTAATTTACTATATGCATTTACGGCAAATTGTACTTATATACTTATTTCTTTATTTAGTAATACTTTAACACTGCGTTCTAAAATTTAAAAATTGTTACAAATTGAAACTGCTGTATTAACTAACTGACGTTTCGGGCGCGTAATCATTCCTCGAAGTTAAATGAAAATGTCAATTCAAAAACCCATCTTTAGATAAGAAATGAATTTTATTGAGAATGTGTTACCGACGTTGATTTTTAATCTCAAAAAAAATTTATATTATCTTATTTTTTCATCTACTGTTGGTTATTATTATCAATAATAATTTGAAAAGGATTTAAATTTAAACACGTACACAAATGTGCCATTTTTATTATATTAGTAATATTGTTCTTCCTATTGTTGACCCGTTTTTTATTCCGTGTTCCTAATTTATTTTCAGCTGTTTTACCTTTTCCATTTTCCTCTCTCCTTCCCAATCTTTTTTCTTCCTTCTCTTGGCATTTTTTTTTTTACATTCGCAAATATTCCTTTTTTAAACTGTTTTTTCATCACTTTATTGACCCATTACTCTCCATTTCCCTCCCTCTTTTTTACAATTTTTCTGCTCCCTTCTCCTAGTATTTTCTTTACATTCGCCAATTCTAAACGGTTTCTTTATCTTTCCTGATCCGTTATTCTCCGTTGTACAAATCCTCACTAGTTAAATTTATAGAAACTAGCGAGTAAACTAGTATATGTGTCGTCGGTGTTTGATATAAATGATAGGTAATATAATGAAATTTGTAACACCGTAAAAAAATAGAAATAGAAACTAGCGAATAAACTAGTATATGATGCGTCGGTGTTTGATATAAATGATAGGTAATATAATGAAATTTGTAACACCGTAAAAAAATAGAAATAGAAACTAGCGAGTAAACTAGTATATGATGCGTCGGTGTTTGACATAAATGATAGGTAATATAATGAAATATGTAACACCGTAAAAAATGTTGACTTAACTTCACTGAGGGCTAAAGCTCGAAACGTCAGTAAAGTTAAGTCAACATTTTTTACGGTGTTACATATTTCATTATATTACCTATCAGTTAAATTAGTATTATGCTATATCCTCGTTAGATAAGGTAATACAAATACAAATTCTTAACCTCACGTTAATGAACAATATCGTTACTGTGAGCGACCATCACTAGTCCCCCAGGGCAGATAAGATCTTCATCGATGACTTTTTCTGAAGACAACATTTCATTGAGGGGGTATAGCACCACAAATATATATCGGTAAAATAATGAAATTTGTAACACCGTAAGAAATGTTGACTTAACTTTATTGGCGTTTTGAGCTTTACCTCTTCGTCGGAGCTATTTTTCGTAAAAAAAAAAAAAACGAAAAAAACAAAACACAAAAAATTGAAACAAAACTCCTTAATACTGCATCAATATGAACTTACTAATAAACAGCAAAACTATGGATCGTCAGTGAAAAGAACTGAATGATAGTACATCTTTCATCAACCGAAAATGGAAAAGAAACCGGCCTCTCCGGTTTTGTAAAAACGCACAACTGCATCGATAAATGAAAAAAAAAACCCGCAAAGACACACCAAAATAACGTGCAACCGCATACTCTACCACTGTGGAATACCTATCACAAAACATCAAGAACTCAAAAACAATTGAAATTTTTATGAAAAAACTTAAAAGTTTTTTTCTTAGTTTTGAATACAGTGTTCGTTCTTTTTTTTTAGAGATAAAGACATATCTTATATATATTTTATACCTTTGTCAATGCTATCCATTAATTATTATTATTAATTTCTTTTTCTTTTATATATTATATTGTAAAAGAAGAAGAAAATATTATTATTATGCACGCAAATCCTTACGTAAGTCACTACGCAAACCCTTACCTAAATGTACCCTCATGAAAAATACAAAAATATCAGTTAGTTTTATTTTGCCGTGTCGCTCATTTCTTCTATGATCTCTTCACACATAAATTAAAATATACTCAATATCTCGGCGTATTTTGTGAAAACCCTCTAGATTTGATGTAACGATCAGAATGATCTCTTGGCACAGAAAATAATACTAAATATTTCGGCGCCTTTTGTGAACCGGCCCTATAGATTTGATGTACTTTTTAGCTTAACAATTATGAATAGTTTTCTTCAGTGTTACGAAATTACAGTTTTTCTGTTCATCTCCTTAATTTTTTACCACTTTTGTCAGTCTCATTTGTTACCAAATTACAACTTCTTAAAATAAATCCCTTTTTTAAAGAAAAGTAGTAGTTTCAAATTATCTAAATTTAACATCGGTTTCAACAGCAACGGTACTAATGGCTGCAGTGGTAGTTAACTATAATAAAAAAAACATGTTGAAAATTAACTATGTCAGATATGGAGGGATCGAGAGCTTTTAAGAATTTTTTAGAATTTAAGAATTCTAGTGTATTGCAGATTATTGCAATCAGTTCGATTCAGTAGTAAACTGATCGATTTAGTTAAGGGTCTTCAAATCTAAGATATCTAACGAGAGTTTTTAATGATAATTCAACAAGATTTAGGAGTTCTCTGGCTAGTTCTATGGATGCAAAAATCGCTTGATTACTCGGAGGCCTTTCCAATATTGGATGAACTAGTAACATTGCTAATATTCCTTGGAAACAACTTCCCATACCATTGTAATTTTATTTTGAATTGATATAGTTTCATTTTTCAAATAAAAATTATAAGTTAGCTGGAAATATATAAGAATTAAATAGATACAAAAAAACAAAAAAAGAAAGGAAAGGAAAGGAAAGGAAAGGAAAGGAAAGGAAAGGAAAGGAAAGGAAAGGAAAGGAAAGGAAAGGAAAGGAAAGGAAAGGAAAGGAAAGGAAAGGAAAGGAAAGGAAAGGAAACAAGGGGGAGGGGGGGGGGGATGAATAGAACAGGTAAATAAATAACCTACATTGAGGTGAAAAAAAATCGCGTTTAAAATTGTAGCCAGAAAAAAAAAAAAAAATTCAAAAGAGAGGGGACAAAAAAAAATCGCCGTAATTAATCACGGCATGATTAACATTCACAAAAGTCAACCTCAAATTTTCTAGAATTGCATGAAATATTTTCAGATGATGGTATATGATAGTCATTTATTCGATATTGTACGAAACTGTCTCTTTTAATTAAAAAACGAGGGAAGAAAAAAAAAACACAAAATGTCAGATATTAGACCTTGTGTAAAATCAAAACAAATGTTATGTCAACAGTATCGTTTCTTGATTGAAATTTCTCTTTCTCTGTATATATAATCTCCAAATGTTTTCAATGACTAGTTTAACTTTCAAAGAAAGGACTGACGTGCAATTAAAACTTTATCCTGTCTACAAACATGAATGTTTCCATTGAATTTCTTAATATAAATTTCAAACTGCTTCTGTTTACATAAACACTTGGTCACTTTTGAAAGCATTCTATTCTGGATATTAAAAACGAATTATATTTCGAGACGTTTTGATAGGCAAATGGTTAAACGGCTTTTCGAAAGATGCATGTGAAAGTACTTTTGCTCATAACGACTGCAAAAAGTAAAAAAAAAAAAAAAACACAAACACAAACACACACACAAAAAAGCAATTTTATAGCCTTCAAGTAAAAATAGCATCTGGCGATAGATGAACGATTTTTTTACCATTTTAACAATATACATTTATTGCGATAGTTTATTTATTTATTATTGATGTTTAGATCTTTTATAATTTGAAAGTAATTTAAATAAATTGTTAAGCAAATACTTCACGATAATTATGGTGAACGAAATATATAGGTTAATAATCCTTACGTTTGCAGTTCGTAGTTGTGTGTAGACAAACCCTGGTCTTCTCTCAAAGCCTCCTTCTTTACTCATTGACGTTTCGTCTTGGACTCCATAGTCATTCAACTCACATTCACCGGTGTTTGGAGTCATTTGAGAATTGATTGAAATACACCAGTGTTGTCTTTGACATCGAAGGCTACACTGGGCCGAGCTAACGTCAGGTAGAGAGTGTCGTACATGTCCTTTTAGTACTGTATCTCGTTTAGTTATGAGTGAACCGTCTAAAGCAAGACTTGGACACGACTCGAGAAGGTTGGAGTTCCCATGTGTGAATATAGAAATAAGAAGAAGTGTAAAGAAACTGGACATGATATCCATGGCTAAGTTAGAAACGATCTACTGAGGCGTTGCTCTTTTATCACCTGGATGATAAGTGGCCTAGTTGATCACAAGTTGACAGATTATTAACTACCTGACAATGGCCAGCTGCTCCAACCAAATATCTCTTTATTGACACTAAAAATTACTCTAATGCTGTCGATAGTTCTAGTTGATCAATATTTACTGGTACTGTTGTATTATAACTTGGTGTTAGGAAAGAAACATGAATGAAAATAGCCCGAGGTCTAGCTAAAAAGTCATCTAGTTTAGCGAGACTTAGGTAGTCACTTTAATGGAGATCAGTTAAGAACGGATGTAGGAATGCAAACCACTCAACGATGAGAGCAGCTACTCAAAATCAATTTCAAAAGACCTTTTAAAACGATTCCATGATTGTATTTTTGCTCGTCAAAATATCATATATTTCTTCTCGGATTGTTAAATGACGTTGGTGACATATGCTTATGGGCATTATATTAAACGCCTTCTCTGATTGGTTAACGAGTACATGTGACGTAGGTGTATAAGAAACCACATCATACAGATGTTATATGACGTATACTGTGATTGGTCAATAGGAGTTTATGACGTGTGTTACAAAAGGTACCCAATATGACTACAATAAAACGCGTGCTCTGATTGGTCTGTGAACGTGTGTAGTAGAAACGCACCCAATATTGGTATTGTATATAGAGTGCTTTGATTGGTCATTAGAAGTTTGTGACGTGTGCCATATAAAAACACCCAATATGGGTATTATAAAAAGCGTGATTGGACGACAGATGTGGGACTTGGGCTTTATTTAAAAGATATAACACTCTGAATTAGTTTTAGACATAAGAAACTATTCAAATTGTTAAGTTTCAAGTAAAGGTTTATTATTGCAAAACAAAAAAAACCTTCCCCGCTGAGCAATGCTCGTCAAGAAACACTAGGAGGCTTTTACAAACACTCGAGAGAACCTAAAAGCACTTATCTGCTCGATCAATCTTTGCATGGAAATATCTCTGCTTAAACCAGATGATCTCGCTTCGAAGCGCGCAAAGGATTGTTTTTCAAAACGAATAGTTCCAAAATGGCGCCTTCAGACAAAAACAATTTCGGTTACTTTTACGCATTTGATTTTTGTTTTTATCCTTTTTTGTCCCTGATAGAGCAGCAGTGAACTTTTATTGTCGACCAAATAACATATAACCTTTTTAATGTCAAGTTATTTTAAGAACGTATTTATCAAGGGTTAACACGGGAAACAACTCTCTCGATCAACGCCATCTTGGAACTGTTGGCGATGCGACAGAAATGCTTCCGATTGGCTTATACTAACCGGAAGTGCGTGCGCCAAATTACCTGGAATTTACTAAGTAAATCTTTTGTAACCGGCGCGAGCCTGCACGGTAAGTATAGGTAATCATATGATTACTTATTAATAATATACATGAAAAAATTAACAACATTACAGACAGGAAGTGACGACATATGTTAATTTGACAAAATGCGTGCGCGTTTTATTGAACCCATAATACGAAATTCGTTCGTTTACAACCATATTCAAAGCGATTTTAGATCCAACTTCAAAGAGCTTATTTGACGACAAAATGTGAATATGTAAAGCGATTTCGGATTCTAATACATATAAGACCAACTTCAAAGAGTTTTTTCTAATTTTCTAAGCCGAAATGTGGCAAAATATTTTTTTGCTGTGAAAGTTAATCGGAATCTGAAATATCGACGCTTTCGACTGCTTGGCTGGACGTTTGGATTTACTGTAGACTTCGAGTTGTTAAAGTTGAAGGAAACGTGTCAGTTGTTGAACGTGTTCAGGAAACTTTGTTCTTAGGATTTCATCATCGTTAGATTCATTGACAAAGATGGACCTTGACTCGGCATAGAGTTGTTGGGAGCGTTGAAGATAAGTGATTGTTGTTCTTGAACTTGAACTTGTCCGTGGGCTTGGTGGATCACAGAGGGAGTATTATTTCTCTTTGAAATGGCTAATGAAAGTTGGCGTTGTTCTTCTTCGTTTGCTTCATCGTAGTCATCTAGCGACTGTATATTTCTATGACCGGTGACTTTCACGATGCCAGATCTCTCGACGTTTGCTTTCTTCAGCTTACTCACAACAGTTTTGCGAGCGCTATGGTTGGTAAACTTCTTATCGCTCTTTTCGAGACTGGTATCTGCAATGAAATTCCTCATCATATCATTGATCTTGTTTACCCCCATTGGCTGTAGTTTGACATTTATTTATTTTCTATTATTTATTAGCCAATCACAAGCAAAGATTTTGTTTGTAAGGCTACGTTTACACGGTACCGGCGGACGAAATTTTGACCGGTCAAAAAAACATCCGCTTAGGGGTTCCGTTCACACGGGACCACGTTAAACGAGCAATAATTTGAACGCTTAACCGCTCAAATATTCGGCCGAACAGAGCGAAAATATTGATCGGTTCCGTGTGTACAGCACAATCTTTTTACCGGTCAAAAATTCAATCGGTACCGTGTTAACCTAGCCTAATTTGCACTTGTTACACTTTTTTGCACTGTGTTACACTTGAACTGCACTGCTCTAAGCCAATCAAATTCGAGTAATTTTTTCATGTATATTATTAACCACAAAACGTGTTAGCATTAAGGTGACTGGCTACTTTTGAACGCCTTTTGACGTTCGATTAGAGCCCACGATGTGCGCGCGCACAAAAACCGCTGAATAAAATATAAAATTGTATTAAGGAACCATACACGTTTTGAGCTTCAACAGGACAAAACTCTTGAAATTGCGCGGGACTATACTTTCATTAGGCTTAATTAAAAGAACCTAAAAAAATCTACGATATATCAAATTTTTTTAAAAAGTTAATTTTTCTAACGTACAAAACAATTAATAGATTTTCGTAAAAGTTTTTGTCCGACTTCACGCGAGTTTTAAAAGCACTGAAAGGACGAAATATGACAGATCAAGGTATTTCTTTGTCTTTTATTCAAAACTATTCATGTTGTATTTTAGAATGTTTAATTAACCGGCATTTGTATTTTATATAGTATGAAAAAAAATATCTTCTTATGAGTTGTGATTTTTTTCATGTCGCTTCCGTTTTTGCAAATTTTGCTTCAAAATCTCGCGCGTAGGCATCCATTAAATGCTTATTATCTCGAAAACAAACGCGGGACACCCCATTTTTTTGTTTGGAATCAGCATTAAATTTCACTCTAAAAATACGTAGTTTAAAGAAAAGTTTAACATTATTTCCAAAAGTAGCCAGTCACCTTAAGCCAGTGCATATCTGCAATACGATGTTGCGCAGAAAGAAAACCGCTCCATTTGTCGAGATAACTTTGTAATATTAGACGCTTGTGTAATAATTAAACTTCAGAATTCAAAAGCGATAAATGACAATCTAGTTTTTATAACGTTTATTCGTAAACCTACATAATTACGACTTTATGATACCTTAGATTCACATTCACGTTTTTAAAATGCTGTATATGGCAATTAGGATAATTTCTTAACTTTGATTGGGTCGAGAAATAGTGATAAATTAAAAAAATCGCCCCAGTCCTCTTTAAGAAAAGCCTTAAAAAATAAACCCACAGCCGGTTCTCATTTCTTCCTTTATTGATTATAACAATAATAACATTAATTAATTACTACAAATATCGTTGAAGAGTGACCCCCGCTTGTTGTCTCGTTTGCCGCAAACTATAGCACTCTGTCGGCCGTCAATATTCAATAGTGGGAACGAGTTTGACCGAGTGATCCAAAATTTCGCTTCATCGCTTCATCGATAAATACCGATAAATCGTACGGTAAATGACGTCATCGATCGATCAAAGATCGTTTTGGATCACTCGTTCAAACTCGTTCCTAGCCGTAAGCGCCAAGAATAGTTACCGCTGACCAGTAGAAACAGTTGATCATTAATATTTACATAACTAGTGCAGTAGTTGATCGACAAGGAGACAAAACTTGTAAGTAATTTAGTTCGATCCTAATTGAAGTATTTACACAACAAATGTAACTGATCTCGCTAGCATATAATAACTAGATGTTTATATTTTATTTCAGCGAATCGTTAATTCATCGTAATACATCATCGGAAACGCATACGAAGATTGTTTATTATGTCAACTCGTACATTAGTATTGACGGCCGACAAAATACTTGTTTACAAACGAGACATTAAACTTCGGAACTGAGTTCGCACTTCAACGATGAACAATATAAAACAATAATCATGAGCTTCAATTAGTCGTTGGAAATCGGCTAGATAGAGCAAAAACACTAGAACCATGAAATAGAAACAAAATAGTTGCTAACTAGACTAATAGTTTTTATTTAGTGACTATTTAGTCAGTATCACTCAACCAGAAACATCAAATACAAAAGGAAACAATACATGATTTATTACAACTTTACTTGTAGTAACTAATAGTCGCAAAATAAGAACTATTACACACTAACAATTTTATTTTGTTTCATGGTTCTAGTGTTTTCGCTCTATTGTTCATTTTACATGTACATTAATTAAAAGAAAGAAAGAAATGAATAGTTCTCGATGCAGGGGATAACATCTATATGATAAGGGGATTCAGTTATCTTTATCCATTCGTAGCAATTCACGCACTTCTAAATAAACAAAGCAGGCTGTTAATAATCTGTCTTACATTTAACCAACCAACCAACCAACCAACCAAATAACCAACCAACCAACCAACCAACCAACCAACCATCATTATTATAAGCATCATCATCATCATCTTCACCTCCACCGCCAGCACCACCATCATTATCATCATCATCATCTTCACCTCCACCGCCAGCACCACCATCATTATCATCATCTTTGTCATCATTTTTATCGCCATTGTTAATAAACAATCACCATCACATTATTATCATCATCATCATCATTATTATTATTGTTATTATTATTTCCATTATCATCAATTTTATCACCATTATTAGAATCATTACTGTCATCGTAGTGATCATAATTATACACACATCATCGTAGTTATAGCCACTCCCATGATTAGCAATATTATCATTATCATTATCATCATCCTTATCATCTATTGTCAACCTTAGAATTATCATCTCACACACTAATTGAATATAAAACCTTAAACATAACCCTAAGCACACTTAAGGTGGTTGGAATGACTAAAGTGCATGACGTCATTTGACAAACTATTACTGAAAATGTGTTAATAGTGTTTCAAAAACTCATTAATAATTCATGAGAAATTGACAAAAGAAATCCTAACCGTGACGAGTTAACTTTTCACCCTAATTTACATAAACTTTAACCTGAATTTTCTCTAATAAACTTTCATAAATCCTTGATTTTCTTTTTGCAAAAACACAAAATAGTTGGATTTTTTAAGCCGTTTAATAAACTCGCAAATCGTGTTTTATCAGGTTTTAAACCATTTGGCTTCGCCGCGTGGTTTAACTCAATCCTGCTCGTTTACTAAACTATACGTAAACAACTCGCTATGTCAGAAACATCTACTCTTGATGCTTTAATCTCTAGAAAAACAGCAATTAAACTTAGAATCCGTAAATACTTTCGTCTTAGGCTTAACTGTATTCACCACCTGGAAGAACATTTCAGAACGTCAAGCAGCAGTGGATTAATATATTTGCGTGTCAACAACATATCTTCTTGTTACTCGGGCTACCTGTGGTAGCTCGAGTCTTAAAATAGGCGTTCGTGTTTTTTTCACCTTGGGTCGCAAAAGGCCGTCGTCGCAGCGCATGCATGCGTATGGTCACAGAGCATGCGTAGACTGGCCCAAACGAGCACATGGATATTTGATTAGTCGAAGGCATGATTTCTCGGTGGAAGTAATCGCTTTGAACAAAGTTTTGAACATTTTATGAAGTCAAGAGTGTGTCAATAAGAGGACAGACAACGAAAAACCCATGTGCAATTTGTTTTTTTTTTACAACACTTGTGTGAATTCTCGCGCGCTGATTGGTTGATTTACCGTGATCAATAAGAGGACGCCATCATGTCACACAACACTCGTGCGGAATTGAGGGAAAGTTTGTCATCGACAAAGTTTTTTCATCGAAAAAGGATTTTAAAAACAAGTTTATGGTTAAACTATCAATGGAAATTACTTTTCTGTAAGTAGGAAAGTTTGATAAATGTAACTATGCTGTCATAGAGTTGTTGTCGTTTTAATTTTATGCGTTTTTCAGTCTTTTCGACAAATTTTCACTTTCAATCAAATCGGTACGTAGTCTTTTGAACAAAAACGTGCCAAAAATTACATTTTGGACGAACAACACCATTCTTTCAGGGCTGATTTGAAAAGCGTAGAATGTTTTGCAAAGGATAGAGATATCAAGTATTATTATATAACATATAGTGGTATACCGAGTGATATCAACTAGATAAAAAGCCTATCCTAGTCATGAAGATATCATTGATATCGCACATGTGTGATATCACTCTCAACCAATCAACTTTCAAAAAAAAAAATTTTTTTCTTCAATCTGTTATATAATAAACAGAACATTACATGTGCGCTTGGAGATATGAATTTTATCTTCTCGTGTTGAGAAGATATCCCACTCATTCGCTGCGCTCACTCTTCTCATTCGCTGCGCTCACTCATCTTATCTACACTCGAAGATAAAATTCATATCTCCGTGCGCCCATGTAATATCCTCTATTTGTGTAATCTTCTATATGATCAGTTTTTATGCATTTTTATGCACTTTTTATAAAAGTGTGAAACCTGAACCCAGCTTATCGGCCATGTTTGACGTTCTTGTACTTTTTTTAACTTCACTTAGCTCTCTAAAGACAAACAGTACACTGTATTTCTGTATTTCTGTATGAAAATAGGCTTATAACTTTGTTCCGGCTGAAAAAAGATCGCTTTCGTAAATTGTGTGATTTTCCGTAGCTTGAAAGAAACCATTGAGTTCGGTGCGTGACAAATTCGTCAGTTTTCGTCATTTAACTGACATTTTAATTTTTTGTACATTTATTTTAATTTGTGTTGTAAACCATTTTTGAGCTCGCTATCACTGCACGAACTGAAGATCGAACCAGGTAAAAGTCTGATCAGCGGATCACGGACTGACGGAACGACGGACCTAAGGGAATAGGACGACGACCAAACAACAACAACAACAACAAAATACAAATAAAACAACAACATTGAATGCGTATTTTTTCGATTCAAATCGTCTCTAGCTAATCCGAGAAAATAATTACATAATTGTAATGAAGCCCGAGTTCACGCAGATATGCGTCTAGATACTAATTAAAATAACTTCGAATTTTTCGTAGGAAAGAAATGTTTTACGACCGAAAGCGGTCTCTAGATGCTCAATCTTTACGTGTTGCCGCTGTCGATTGTTGATAACCAATGATCATGAATACCTCACGAATCTTGGCTGGAAAAACGAGAAGATTTCGATGTGTTTCAAAGGGTTTCAATTTCATTACAGTTAGATGATATCTTATTTTCAATATGGCCATCGTTAATGGCGGGCTTCATTACGACAAATTCATTGATTATTTATGCATTTCGCAACAAAAATGGAGAAATTTATTGATAGATCTAAATTTGTTTTAATATCAAATATGAATTGATCGAAATCGAAAAATTATAGTGCATTTCAGCCATTCCAACCATCTTAATACTTGTTGTTTTACTTTTTTCTCATTACAATTGAGAAATGTGACAGTTTTATTGTTTAGCATTATTTGTGTTACTCACTTTTATTTTTTGCTTTGTTTTACCAACTTCCAGTGGAGTTTATTGTCAGCAGGGAGTACGTGACCTGTGTTAACCTTCATTATTGGTGGCCGTCCTCTAAAGGAAATGGTTTTCCTAATCCTCGTGGCCATTCTCAGTTCACGGTTACAATATGAATTTTGTTTGGGATCACCACATCCCCATTTGCTGCGAATCTTATAGCTGTATAAGTTTAAAAACAAAGAACATTTGAATTTCTTGAACTAGTGTTCTCGAAGATATTTTTAACCGAAATATTTCCAAAATGCACCTGAAATAACCCCCAAATTAAGCCATCTTCTAAATTATTTATTTAAAAAATGACTAACGCCAAGATTCGACGTTTCGAAATCGTTACTGACTTAATTATCAATAATTTTAATAGAGTCGTAGGGGTTGGAAACAATAACTGTTGTGATTAATAACGACTAATTTTGTAAGTGTGTTTAAAATAGAGATTAATGCAAATACAAGTCTATTGAAATTCTTGGTAGTGAAGTCAATAAAGACTTCGAATGTGCATGGAAACTTGCCGTTTTCAAAGTTAAAACTTTTATTTTAAAATACACTTACAATTTCATTGTTAATTTTAAAATTGTTTATAAAAATCTTTAGTTGAATCTTGCTAAGTTTACAACATCTGCTAAATATATAACTTGTGCTATAATACATACCTGCCCCCGTTACCTTTAATCTCCCACATTATTCCACCACTGGCCTCTACGTTGACGTAGCCCTGGCCACCTAATATGTCGAAAGACAGTATCCAACCGCAAAATTTTTCGTTCGTCGCGCATCCTTTTTTATTGACAATGCTGAAGAGATAGTTTCCATGTGGTACTAGTTTCCAGTAACAGTTGGCATTGTTGGTATAGGTGGTTGTGGTGGTGTATGGCTTTCCATTAATATGGAGATTATCATACAGAGTTGACCAAATAAAGTCTTTTAAATCTAAACAAAAATGTTCTAAATCATTATTTTTGTTCAGTAATATTATTCATCAATTAGATCCGCAGCCCGAATGGTCTACGAGTCAATAGCCCATGAGGCCGAAGGTCAAACTTTGCCATATTTTGTAAGAAAAATAACATTTCAATCGTTTTATTTTGCCGAAAAAGACAAATAATCGAAAGTGAAAATACCGAGCGCGCGCTCAGTGATGTGTGATGGCAAGTCAAAATTCATTTAAAGCACATCGAAATGCTCCACTGTTTAATTTTGTCAATTTCTCCCTCAAGACTTTTATCTTAACGGCAGAAAATAGCATAATTTTAGTGCTAAAACTACTATACATATTACAACAGCGGAGGAAATAAGAAAAGTTCAAGAACAGTTTTTTCTAAGCTTAAAATTTAAAAATCTGGCTTTCTCAATCAAACTGAAGAATCGTAAGTATAGTAGCGCGCGCTCTTCAAGTCAAAATTCATTCACAAAAACTTTAAAATTATGTGCTTTTTTGTCATTTTCTTGCTCGTATTTGTAATTTACGATTCAAAGAAAAGCATAATATTTACTACTAAGCTATTAGAAGAAATAGAAGAATCAAGAAACATTTTCAAAGTTTACAAAACCGGCACAATTCGCTACTAGTGGTCTATCACTCATTAGTATCCAACAACTTATGGTCTATCACAAATCGCGCGCTCTCATTGGCTACTCAACCATGGGCTATTGGGTGATAGCCCATGGTTGGGGAAAGCGCCGGTTTTGTAAACTATTGAAAAAGTTTCTTGATTCTTCTATTTCTTCAAAAACGGCTTAGTACTGAATATAATGCTTTTCTTTGAATCGTAAATTACAAATACGAGCAAGAAAATGACAAAAAAGCACATAATTTTGATGTTTTGTGAATGAATTTTGACTTGAAGAGCGCGCGCTACTGACGCCATCAGGCGATTCTTCAGTTTGATCGATTGAGAAAGCCAGATTTTTAAACTTTCAGCTTAGAAATTTTCTTAATTCCTCCGTCGTTCTAAAATGTATAGTAGTTTTAATACTAAAAGCATGCTATTTTCAGCCGTTAAAATTAAAATATTGAGGGAGAAAATGGCAAAAACAGTGGAGAATTTCGATGTGTTTTGAATACATTTTGCCGTCACACGTCATTGAGCGCGCGCTCGGTATTTTCTGTCATTTTGTCAAAATAAAACGATTGAAATGTTATTTTTCTTTCAAAATATGGCAAAGTTTGACCTACAAGTTGTTGGATACTAAAACAATTAGACCTCTCGCCCTCATGGGCCACGGATCAGTAGCCCACTTGGCCTCGAAGACTCGGCCTCGTGGGCTATTGACCCGTAGCCCATTCGGGCTTCGGGTCTAATTGTTAATTATAATTCAACAACAAATTTTCCTCCGCTCTCATTGGAACAGTTAGAACAATTAAAATCAGAACATTAGAACAGGTAAAATCTCGGGCATAATGCTGTGATAGTTGCCCGCGGAAAAAGTACCGAGTACCTTCTCGTTCTAGGGCGACTATTTGTTTTGAGGAACATCCAGTTTCCGCGGGCAACTATCACAGCATAATGCCCTCGATTCACCTACTCTATTGTTTAAATAGACCATTAGTAGAGAAGCCAATCAGAATACAGGATTCGTGATAGACCACTAGAAGGTTTATAGTAATTCAATATAGCCATTTTCATAGTTTACCTGGAGTCCTAATACAGTACATTCCAGCAAGTGATCGATCATACTTTCCAAGATTCAAAACGTTGGTAGCATACGAGTCGGTCACCAAACTGGTGTCTGGATCAAAATACGGCATTATCTTCTGTCCATAGTCTGTTTTGTAAAGTGGCTCCAGAAGTAACTTCGTTGCATCTCTGAAATTTTGCTGGTATGACAAAAGTCCCACGGCGTCGGCCGTCATGACGTTAGTTGACATCGCTATCAGCTGGGTTATGATCATGTCTTTAAGGCCAGCAAGCTGTGCGTAAAGCTCACAATATGTTAGACACTTTTTGGCCTCACTTGCTTTGTTGTTCTTAAACATTTTACGAATTACTGTGGACAGCTCACCCATGAACATGTCTCCCTGTGTCATAGGAACACGACAAGCAGAAACTTTTATTTGATCTTTATCAATCGGCACATCGTATTTCCAAACCCCTTCCAAGTAGGAAGTGGAACCTGCAAAAGCACTTACCAATCCGTTTGCTTTGTCAGTAAGTGCCTCGTATTTGAACTCGCTCAAAGCTTCATCGATCTGTTCTCTAACTACCTGAGCTAATGGTTTTGGCTTTGGACCCTTACCAAATAACCCCAGCAAAGCTGAAACAAAACTCAGACCAATGCTAACAAGTTGACCAGGTGGGCCGAAAAAGGAAGCGACAGCTCCAACGATATTAACAGCTCCTTGTATCGCTCCAGTTGGGTTGCTCCCAGCATCACCAAACTTTTCTATGTTGGTTGATATGACAGTCAGAGTTGCCATGATGCTTTTTCTGTCAGTCTCTTCTAGACCCTTCCATTGAGTATTCAGGTCCGTAACTTTAGTTTTCACTCTTGTGGCCAGTGGACTAGTAAAAGTAGACAGCTTATCTTTTAAGGTGTTAATGAGCTCGGTTGGCGAACCTGTAAAATAGACATAGATTATATAGGTACATTTAGAAATCGCGCGTTGGTTGGTTTACGATAATCAAAGCATTTTGGTATTGGCCAATTGGTAGAGCATGGTACTTTCATGTACAAGCAGAAATATTGACGCCCCGGGCAAAGCCACACTCAGGGTCGTAAAGATATTGAGGAGATAATACCAAATTTGTAATTTCGGCTACATGCAAAACTGTCCTGGGTGCCACGGTAGACGTCACACCGTTAATGCAATGAAATACAGCTTTGTCCAAATGTTAGGAGTGACCGATGCTTAATTTAAAGATGAAAATACTTCTCTAAATTTATCATGACTCTTTAACCTTTAGGAGTCATCTCTACTTGACTTTGTTACTAAAATAACCTGCCGAGAACATCAGAAGTCGTACCTTTTTGAGATCGACAATACTTCTTAATTAGTGTGTACCTTTTATGGGTCGATTTTAAAAGTCCCTATGGGCATATTATCATGGCACGCTGTTTTTAGTGGTAGGTGGTGAACGGAATATTGCGGAAAAATTAAATAATAAATTAAAGTAAACGTAAAGTAAAGTCAACCTTATTTTACGTCGGTAACTCGTGACAGTCGTTGAATGATAACCTTGGGACCGCAGTGCGCTCATTTCACTCCCCTCTCTCTATCAGCTCTCCGTGTTACGAGTATTTAAAGCTCATTAAAGATATACGGAAAGGAGAGAAGTCGAAACAAGGATGTGGGAATCGAACTCGAGACCTCTCGCAAAGAACACCAATTTTAATGAAAACTACGATGAAAAAAAACACATCCCTTGCGGCCGAAGAATTTTCATTTTGACTTTAATTTGGCTGCATGCTACAACGATTTTTGAAATGGGTGTATGAATAAGATACATACTGGAATCGTGAACAGCTTCCTTCAAGTAGTCCTTCTGTATTCCACTATTTCGCTCTTCAATCTCTTTCTTCCATTTCTTCTCAACTGCTTTTCCCTGATAGAGTCATAAATTATTAGTTCAAATTAAAAAAATAATTCATAACTTTCTTGGTCACAAAAAAGAGATCTTTTAAAAATTCCAAACGAGCTTAGTTTACAATTGCACAAGCTAAATCGGGATGTATATTGTATTTCTGAACACTTTTTAGAATGATCTGTGTATACCCAAGATCAAATATACTTATTTTCATTCCAGTGAAGTGGGAATTGGGGGAGAGACTAGAGAGACCAAAAAAGATACAATTAAGAAAATAGAAACAGAATGATAAAGAAGACAATAGAAAAACGAGGCTAAGAGGCAACTACAATGTAAGTAAAACAAGAAAAGTGCCAAATAGAAAAGATTGCAAAAAAAGAACAATATGGGAAACAATACGACATCAAATTACCGCTTTCTTCACAACTGTGAGCCATCCAGGTTTTCCTTCCATGGTAAGAATCTTGAGCTTTTCCTCTTTTTCTTCTGGTGACAGCTCATCGTCTTCTTCAATTTCGTCTTTGGTAAACCAAACATTGATTACAGTCAAACTTTGAGAACATATATACTATTCAGTATTTACGATCTCGTTTGCACCATCACCATCATGCACCATCTCACCATCACCATCACCATCACCATCACCATCACCATCACCATCACCATCACCATCACCATCACCATCACCATCACCATCACCATCACCATCACCATCACCATCACCATCACCATCACCATCACCATCACCATCACCATCACCATCACCATCACCATCACCATCACCATCACCATCACCATCACCATCACCATCACCATCACCATCACCATCACCATCACCATCACCATCACCATTACAACCACCTTTCAATAATCATCACAACTGTTAGTTTAAGGGTTATATAACAGAGAATAAGACTGTGTATGTTGTTTTACGAAAACGAATATCTGTTACCAATGCCCCCCGTCAAACCTCAAAATCGAGCGCTTTCATTTAAAAAACTTCTATTAAAGTCCAAAAGTTCGTAGTACTTTGCCTTCTTTCTGCATTATGTCAATTATCACATACATGTACGTGTTCAAAACCGTGTCCTGCTTTTCGATAAAATGCTTCGTTCTTGAATAAATGTGTTTCAAAGTCGACTCATTGTTAAAACTTCAAGTTAAATAACAAAACGGGTCATAACTCTAAAACTAAGCAATTTTATCAAAACAGGACACGGTTTTGAAGAGCAATATGTGTTAATTGATATAACGCAGAAATGACAGCAAAGCAGTACAAACTTTCTGACGTATACTTTTTTAAACAACTCGCATTGAAGGCCGTTAATTTTGAGTTTTTTAAAGGAAAAAGTTACAGAAACTTTTTCTTTATAACAGAACATACACAGTCTTATTTTCTACCGGTTAGATAAGGTTAGATTTTCAATAAGCTTGAAAATGATACATAGTTTGTCACCGGGGGGAGGGGGGGGGGGGGTGGTGGTGGGGGGGGGGGGGGGGGTTCTCCCTTAAAAAATGGATAGGGGTGCTCGACGAACGGTTTTGAAAATGACCTTAAAAGGTACACATAAATTAACTCAAATACTGATTTCAGACCCTAAAAGGTACGACCACATTTAGCATTTGTTTAAATTTAAAATTGACGTATATATGTATAATCTTAAGTTCGAAAACTGACCCTAAAAGGTACGGTGCCAGTTTGATCGAAACCCTAAAAGGTACGCGAGGGTCTTATTTTCGACCCTAGAAGGTCCGTCGAGCACCCCTATCCATTTTGTACGGGGAGTCCCCTCCCCGGGAGTAGCTAGTTTGTCTATTATTATTGTAAAATGACCCGGTAACCAAATTTTTAATACCATGTGAAAGCCCCCCGGGAGCGTGGGCCGTATCCTATATCCTAAATGCAAGACAAAATTATTTGCAAGTTTAAATTTCTTTAAAATTGCATGGGTACGTCTTACCATTTGACTCAGTAAGTAACTCGAATTTGGGACTTTTTAGCTTTCTGGGTCTCCGTTTAGGCTCCTGAAAAAAATATTTCCAAAACACTCATGTGATTTAGTGTAGAATAACTTATCCAAAATAAACGTGGCATGATAAAAGGATATGATAATATTGTTAATGCCTATCAGTTATAATGATTTAGATTATTTTTATTTTGATAATTATTAGTTAGAAAATAGACAATAGTTATGATGATGGTGAACTTTGTATAAAATGGATAGCGATTGGTATGATGATGGTGAGGATGATAATATATTATGCTCAAACTCATTAATTAGCTATAGGCAATGACATGACTTTTAGTAGATAATATCGTTTATCTGTGGCCCGAGTAGCATCACTTTAGCGCGCTAGCACAGCAAATATCAGAAGTAAAAGCAGGAGCGGGGCCGTAAATGCATTTGCAGCCCGCGCGCTTGGCGTTTGGACGCACAGCTAGAACTTTAGGGAAGGAAGTTTAATATTTGGCATTCTACATTAATGATAATAAGTCTTAAGATCTATAACCAATTAATATATAATGTACGCATATTATGTGGTTCACGTCAATTGGATGGGTTTCATAATCTAATGACAATCGAGTAGAAAATATCTTGTTCGCTCGTGATTATAAAGTTATGAGTGAAGATAAAAATATTTAATATAAAATATATTATAGTTATAGTTATTCTATTTACTTGGTGATTTTTATATTAAGCTTAAGAATGATTGTATTGATAATGATTTGAATGATAATGATGATTATGATGATAATGATAATGATGATGATAATGTCGATGATGATGATGATGATGATGATGATGATGATGATGATGATAATAATAATGTTTATTTATATAGCGCTCATATCCAAATTGTCCAAGGCGCTTTACAACTATACTAATCTATTTACGGAGCGAGTGGATTGCGTGCTGCCATTCAGGCGCAACGTCAGTATCAGTATGATGATGATGATGATAATGATGATGATGATGATGATGATTGATGATTGATGCTGATTGATGATAATGATGATGATGATGATGATCATGATCATGATCATGATCATGATCATGTTCATGATCATGATCATGATCATGATGAAGATAATGATGATGATGACGACAGGGAAGAATAAAAATGTAAATTTACAACAAAATTTACCTTTGAGGTTTCATTGTGATGTCTACTTGCTGATACACAAGCTATCAATAACAGCAAGAACACTGGTAATAGCTTAAAGACTCTCATATTTTCCAAAAAGCCTATAAAAGAGGGAAAAATAATGATAATATAGAAATTTTAAAGATATGATTTGGTTGATGAGTATAATCGTTAACACCGTTGAACCAACATATACCAACACCAAACATCTTTTTCAAGACTGCACCCACCCCCTGACCACAACTCATCATCATCACTTACACCGCACTTAATAGGAAGTGCTTACACCAATGGACCACGGCAGACTGTTGTTGTGATTTGAATATATTTGATCTTTTTACTAAATTACTAAAATTCCTTAATATTTGTTTGTACTGATGAGCTTCATAATGTAAATGGATTTTGCTTTCTATTAAATAAACCATATATAACGGTATATTATTAAGCCTTCAAATTTAAATCATAAACTCAAAAAATAGAAATAGTAAGGAAGAAAGTGAATCGAACAAATTGATTTGAAACAATCAACAATTCGTGAAGGAAAGCACAAAGCATGAGATTATTCAAAATCCTGGCTTACTTGTTTATATATATTTATATATTTTAAGCTGAATGACTTTGACATTTTTATTTTAGCATTTTTGATCATATTATGAAACAAGGTTTTCTAGGGACTTTTTTTGTATTACTTATTGTGTTTTTGTTTGATATATGACATGTATATGTAAACATTGTATGTACTCTTTTAAAAGTTTTTTAAATAGTGTAAGGCGCATTTGATGATATACCCATGTTAATTTGCGCCTAATAAGTAATAAATCATTATTATTGTTTATGGTTTGAAAAAAAAATAAACCAATATGTTGTAATGAAAAGAGAGCAGACAAAACAAAAAGTAATGTAATCAAAATACTCGAGCAACGCTAAATATTTCCCAAGCCTTGATAAAGAAAAAATATACGTGTGCGTATAAAACAAAACAAAAACGGCACGTTTTTAAGACGTTTAAAAACAAAATTAAAAAGCTGTATGTTTTATGTTGAACATGAGAGAAAACATGGAATACACGCAAAAGGAAAAGGATAAACAAGAACAAAAAGACAAAGAACAAAATTATTAGCTTACCTTTTCTATCCGCAACAAGTTTTCCAGTTGAACCAGTAACAATTAAGTTCAACTTGAACCTTCTTTTGTATGCACTAAATCTCTTTATGATGAGATAGTTGCTTGTTTAAGGTTATTTTGTACAAAATGACCACCATTGCTAATGCAAACATTCTACAGGTAGTTGACAACTATTTCATATTTCTAACACATTACAACTAACTTGAGGTGGTAAAATGATCCAGCAGTCGATCCTTATTATGATATACTATAAAATACTAATTCTTTTATTACAAATATTCAATGTTCAATGTTAAGCCAAAGCGAAATGCTCAATTTTATAGTATTGTGCGTGTCCTCCTTGGCTGTATATGTCTTTGTGAACTCTTGATGGAACAGGTGGTACATTTCAATTATTGTATTTTTAGTTTACTTTAACGCTGCTTTTGTAAATCCACAGAAACTCCACATACTAGACCAAATGCCAATTGACTTTCTAAAATAGAAACGTAATCTTAAAAAATAAGCACTACTATCAGAAATTAAAGAGCGAGCAGAAATCTTAATATGTATTTTTGGAAAGTTTTATTGCTATAAATAGAATTCATATGAGGCTATTTTGAATCAAAATTACAAATATTTTAAGATATTTTTGTATGTAATTCAGTGGACATTTCCTTAGTAGCCTCGTTGTAGTGAAACTAAGTTTGTATCTTTGTTGATATCATTGTAATAATTTTGAAGCAGTGATCAACCAAAATATGAATTTAGAATATAATATATGATAATGAAGTGGCATTCGGCCAATGTCAATTTCGTTCGGCTTGTTCATTTTTTTCAGGTTTGTCGACAGTAAAACTTTACAATCGTTTCTCTGCGTTTTATTACAGACTTCATGACTGATATCCGTTTTGAATTAGCTTTTTTAACATTCAAAAAGTAGTTTTAAAGCACTTGTCACAATGTCAATTTGATTGCCTTTTTTTGTAATTCTGATTGGTTGATCTTGTGTTTGTTCTGAAGGTCAACTCAGCTGGTAACATCTGGAAGGAAATTCAACTACATTGTACTATAAAAGCAATTCTATTTAAATTGAATCATCAAAGTGCGACTATGTATTCTATCTGCTTACAAAATAGCCTTAAAACAGTTAATGCGACTAGTATAAATATGGGACGACAATCAGAAGGACAGCAAGTATGAGAAAGTAATTGCGAAGGATTAAGCGTCAGTTGTTTTAGCCCTACCTTGATCACATCTATAAAAATGTCCTATATCAAAAGAAAAAAAAAACGATTCCTATTTACAATAAAATCTAAAATTTAAAGAAAAATCCCAGATACATTAGTGTTGAGATTGAAGTCGGTTAAAGAGTCACTGTCTTTATAAAATGGGGTTCTTGTCCCCCGACGCACATGTGGACTGATTTTATTATTTCAAATGATAGTCGAGTTCTTATCCATGTAATAGTGCTTGCATATGTGTCTCCAGTCTTCTTAGTTAATTTCTCTGCGAGCTTTCGTCGGACACCGAAATCATCAGAAGATATAGGCCAAATAGGCCTCTTCATCAGACCCATTAGCTGCCTGTTTGTATTGGCGCCGTTAAGCATAAAGTTATAGCTGACCAAATGTAAACACGTGTTTTCCGATGAGAATTGAAAGAGTTAGCAAATTAAATTCATTTTTGAGCCTTAGCTTTTCAGAATATTATGTTTTAAACTTTTAAAAGTTATCTATCAGCCTCATTTCTTTTATGTTTAAGTATTGATTGAGTTTTCCCACATTTCATGAGGTTTTCGTTGGATTACAAAACCATAGAAAGCTCCCTATCTCAGGCTAGCATTAACACACTAATATTTTCCCCTCGGGGTTACGCTAAGAATTTGTGCATTTTCACTTAAGCTTCGCTCTGATTGGCTAGCTTCTATGGTGTCAAAGGTTTCATAAAAATGTGTGGCCAAACTTTCAAAATAAATATACGCATACAAATATCCATACTACAATCCATGTTAATTTATCCACATATTACTATTATCAAACCATAGATCATGAACTTTTTAATCGATAAAATGTTCTTTTTTTTTTTCACACTAGAAAATCAGCCACGGAGTCTCCTTATATGGTGTAACAGCTTTCATGCAATTATATGTGGCCAAACAATCGAAATAAATATTCACATACAAATATCCACACTACAATACATCTACATTTATCGAGTATATATTACTATTAATTATCAAACCATGTTAATTGTTTAAATATTCACACTAGATAAACATTGATTAGCATTGAATCTGATGCAGATCAGTTACGAACACTCTTTAGCTCTTTGTAGCTCTGATATTGTCATAAAACGTTCTCTTAAAAACTACAAAATAAATTATTTATGATCAGTAGCTAACCACTCATTGATATGTTGGTGTAAACTTTAAAATCTTCTATATACAACACACCTCAGCTAAAGGGAACAGATTACAAACTTATGTCTTGCACTGAACCTGGAGTCGACGCTTGTAAAACCAAAACTATAGCTAAAAACCCTATTGTATTTCAGCATGGATATGAGGTTAGTCAGTAAAACATAATTGTTTGTCATGTTTCTATAATGTCCATAAGGCCTGCCTTGATTCCTAGAGTCGCCATGATTGAAAGCAATTTATGCGTGGCGACTTATGGTGTTGTAAGAAAAACATGCGAGCCAATTGGAGAGAACATACGTCAAGTTTAGGCGATTTTAAGCAGCTTACGACGATTTTACGCCATGTATTTTAGAAGAAAGTAAAATTGACTATATATCTACTATTCTGGATATTGTAATTACAATGCGTTAAGGACACTTTAGATGATTTAAGCAAAATAACGGGGGGGGGGGGGGGGGGAAGAAGCACTTTTGAGCAATTATGTGATTTTAGGCGATTTTGGGCATTTTAGGACGATTTTAGGAGTTTTGGGACAAGTTTTGGCGATTTTGGGACCCGAAGCAGGCCTTCCATGAATATCATGGTGAGCAAGTTGATGGACAGTACTTCTTGACATTCCCATGCAATGTTTTATTGATTATATTAGTCCAGCTGACGACATCACCAGATTGACTTGACTCGCACTTTTGATGTAACTCTTTAACTTCATTTCCTGTAAACACACGTGACCAGATGTTCAATCCTGCCATGTAGCCAACCATAAGCTTATCTTTATCAAAACCACCACCTAGGGAACCCTGTCTTTGACCAACGATAATGACTCCACCAGACTGCAAATTATCGTCTTTACTAAGATCTTTTTTGTTGAATATCTCATTCCCATTATGATAGAAAAGAACTGTTCCTCGGTCTGCGGCGTTGATACGATCCCATGTTACAGCCAAGTGTTGCCATGTACTATCTCTGGTTAATCCTGAATGATCTTCCCTGGAATATAATAATAATGTAACGTAACTTACTAAATACAAATATAACGTATTGTAACGTAAACACTCGATAAAAACGACAGTAACAAAACGTGAAATCACCGTATCCCAACGTTAAAACGTGTCGTAAGATTAAACATGAATTAATGTAATGAGTGATTCTATAGTGCTACACAACATACATAAGTTAGTATGTATGATATGGTATGATAAAGGCTAATAAACAATAAAAGAAACAAACAAACAAATGAAACCAAAATGAAGCAAGCAAACAAGCAAACAAATAAACAAACAATCAAACAAATAAACAAACAAATAAACAAAAAAAACAAGCAACCAAACAAAGAGACAAACAAATGAGCAAGAAAGCAAACAAATAAACAAACAAACAAATGAACAAACAAACAAACAAATGAACAAACAAACAAACAGACTAACAAATAAACAAGCAAATAAGCAAACAAACAAATAACCAAATGAATTAATAAATAAGCAAACAAACTAACAAACAGACAAATAAACAAAAAAATAAACATTCATGAATGAATGAATGAATTAATTACATTTATTATATATCCTATTCAAACTCGTTTTCTTATTGGTCGAGAGCACATCACGTGGAGGGAAATAAATCGATCTATTTCCCTCGTGAGAGGGGAATAAATCCACGCAAATAAAAAAAATTCAAAATGGAGAGAAAATGTTTCTTCGTTTGAATAGGGTATATAATAAAACACTTAATGACTGATCCCTCGGGAAATCAGTTAGTTATGTTTCCCTCGAATGTCAATGTTTCCCTCGGCCGGAGCCTCGGGAAACTTTGAGATTCTCGGGAAACAAAACTAACTGTTTCCCTCGGGACCAGTCATTAAGTGCTTAATAAATTTTAGTAATGGTTAACAATAAATATGTAGACACTTATTTGTAAGAATGTTTTCACATAGAACACTAGAAATTTAGTTTAAAAGGAATGATAAAAGAAGGAGTTCAGCTTGAGTGCTCTTCTTCTTTTTCTTTTAATTAATTCATTCCTAACTAAATTACAAAAGTCAGGACAACGTTCTTACAATGTGGTGTATATAATTCATTACAATCATTTTTCTCACTTTGCATGTCCCATAAGTTTGATCTCAGCTTTATTATCTGGCTTTATTTTGATTCTTAGAGCTTCGGTTTCAGAATGTGTTGCATATGAAAATGGAACGATTTCTTTATTGTATGATGGGGGCACCTAAAAAAACATGCATACAATAACTTATAATAAATTAAATTAAATAATTTTATCATATAACAATCAGTGGTATACTGGGTGATAGCAAAATCGTAAATTCCACATGAAAATGAGTACCAAAACATGACAATCCGCCACAAGCATTGTAATTGTATGGGAATTCATGATGTCTTGAAATTGTTTTTAACCAACCTTCACGCTTTATTTTTCATGCAATTCTAATGCAACATAACTTGACATTAGTCTTCAAAGACATTCATTTATTATCATTGACAATACGCCCATCACCACTATCATTATTAACATTATCATCATTATCATCCTTATGAACATTATTACCAATATCATCATTATCAACATTATAATCATTATTATCAACACTATCAACACTATCATCGTCAAAATTGTTTTTTATTATTATCACCATTTGTAATAAGTATTGTTTTACGATCAATCAATCAATCAATCAATCAATCAATCAATCAATCAATCAATCAATCAATCAATCAATCAATCAATCAATCAATCAATCAATCAATCAATCAATCAATCAATCAATCAATCAATCAATCAATCAATCAATCAATCAATCAATCAATCAATCAATTTTTTAAAGTCATAACGTGGGATAAGGTCGCCCTTACATCCGAGCCAGAGGTTCATATAAAAAACGTATGACAATTATATAAATATATAGAATTATATATAGAAAGCTTAAGTATAAACATGTACATATAAATAGTAACAACCACAACTGCCATCACTGGTGGAGGTCCGTGATGATGGACCGAAACGTCTGATACTTCCAAGTTTTCAAGTCAGAGACAAAACGTAAAAAAAGTAATAATAATGAATCTTGACTGCAATTTCAGAATTTTTAATAATACAAATAGTACTTAAATAGATAAAAAAAATTCATTAAATTAAATTTATAGTTAATATGACATATTGAGCTAAATATGATAAACACGATCACAATTATCATGCTATTTAAAACAATCATACCTTGAGCCATACAGACACTGTAAATGTAGAAATGCTTTGTGAAGTCAACCAGTCTCCTTTACCATAGTTAGCTGTGCTTTTACTGGGCCATTCTAACTCACAAACACTTTCTGCAATCAATTAATCAATGTTATTATTATTAATATTATTAAAATTATTAAAAACTATTAGAATTCGCGCATTCTGATTAGCTGAGGCGCGTGTTTTATGAGAACACACAGCGCACGATATGTAAATTTGATTTTTTATAAAAAAATAAAAAATAATGCAATAAATCTTTTCTTTGCTGAATGCAGTTATAAAGCACTAAAAGATTGTCAGAAAACTCGAAAAGTTTAGTGTCAAGCCAAGCGTGCTTTTTTTAGGGATTAGAGACTGAAGTGAGCTCTTTATCGGCAAATAAAGGCACGCGCTGACTGTTCAATGAACGATGAATTTTAAATACTGCACGAAGGCGCAGGCCGAGTGCAGTATGGAGAAATTTAAAGTTCAGTGAACAATCAGCGAATGAACTTTTGCCGAAGAACGAACTTTTAATATTAAAATTGAGTTCGCTGAAAGTGCGTTATCAACGAATAACATCACTCCATGTGATCGATTTGAGCCAATGGAGAACGCACGTTTTGTACAGTGTACAAACTGTTAATATTAAAACTGTACACAGCATGCGCGCGTTTTTTTATTTCTGTAGTTGTAGCAATTAACTAATCCTTTAATTCAATTTGTTACACCTCCCTCCCTCCCTTCCTCCCTCCCTCCCTTCCTCCCACACATCCACTATTCGTCCATCAATTTCATCCATTCATCCATACATCTATCCAATATCACAGTCAAAAACCATTCGTATTATAAGCAGTTTTGTGCCTGAGACCGATAGCAATAATGACAACTTAACTACTTACCAAGGTTTTGACAGTTCAATCCAGTGTATCCTGCTACACATGTACAGCTGTAACCATTGACCTGATCTGTACATGTTCCACCATTTTGACAAGGGTTGCTGGAACACTCATCTATATCTGAAAGGAGAAATATACTCAGGTAAAAAAACTTGCTTATTTCTCAAAATAGGAGCGTGGATCAACCTTACTTGTTTCGCATTTTGATCCAATGAATCCTGCTACACATGTACGAGTGTAACCATTGACCTGATCTGTACATGTTGCACCATGTAGACAAGGGTTGCTGGAACACTCGTCGATATCTTAACATAAGAATTAAATATGGGAGGACAATTAGAAGTATAGCAAGTATGAGAAAGTAATTGTGAAGGATAAAGCGTGTGACGTCAGTTATTTTTAGCCCTACCTTGCTCACACCTTTCTCCCTGGTAGCCTTCCAGACATTCACAGATAGTTTGAGAAGTGCTTTGATCGATTTTACATCTTCCTCCATTTTGACAACCTTTGTCATGGCAATTTCCCTGCGAATAAAACATCTTTCAATACCATGTGAATGTATTGACTCCGAAAACATGGCTTTCCCTTATGAGAAATGCTTCACAATTTTTTTTTTTTATGAAAGAGCACTTAAGAGTGAATGTCAGTAAGAAACGAGCAAAATCGATCTTTAGCGGCCACACTCAAAAAATGGATTTCGCTCATATTCCGTTTAAACGTATGAAATAGGTTACTTTTAAACGTGTCAAGGTTCGTTTTTCGAAAAACTGAGTATTTTTCGAAAAAATCGGAAAAACGATTTGGACCGTTTTTGGTATCAAATTAGCGAAATTCAAGCGTGGAATATACAGTCGAAAAACTTCCCTCGTGTGCAAAAGCAAGGCCTGCCAGCGAAACTCTGTTTTCGTGTTTGGAACAAACAGATATTCAACGTTAATTTCAGAGTAAAATATTGTCGTTTCCTTGTTTTATAAAGGAAATAATCGCTCATCAATCAGCACGACTTTGCAGGTCAAAATAAATTACATTTTACTACCATTTTATCATGGACATTTTCTCCATGTGCACGTGCTCAGATTACTTTCATATTCTAGCTACTCAATCTTCAAATGATAAGCTTTAAATTGGTGTAAAAATATTTCTGGGCTTTTTACTTTACGGTCCTGTACGAGTAGCTTGAAGTTGACACATTTTGCCTAAATTTCGAAGACTGATACCATTAAAAAGTAGAATTTATACGTTTACAAGCTTGCATACTTCCTAATAACAATAACAAAAGTATAAAAATAATACACATAGGATTCTTGTACTTAATATTTCATTATTAATATCCAACAAGACACTATTAGATTATTATGCTACTCGTAGTATTTCGTTATTTAATACTTACCGCCGGTCGCTAATTGTAAACAATTGTTCTTTCATGTACTTTAGATTATTTTGCCGCTTCAAATAACTCCACTAAGCCAAACATAATGTTAGAATAACATCAGTTCAATAACAGTTTCTTCGTGGGAAAAAAGGCCGTTGATATTGCTTTGGAAATAAAACTATTCTGCTTGCGGTAGTTTTCATGTTTTGGTTGGTAGACAAACATACAACTTTTGTCTAAGGGGGTAGCCCTGGGTAGATGGATTTGTTATTCGTTATTGGGGTACTATAGGTTATTTTATTTTTTTCACATCCAATGCTATAATGTACATGCAGGATATTGTAATATACAGCTAGTAAAACATGTTTATTGCCTTGGAATTCAATTCATATCCCGGGGGGACATTTGGGTAAAACTATCCGCATGTCCGTCGTATCGTTTGGGAGCAAAAAATCAGCGTATTTTTTTATGGTATTAAAATTGAAATCTAGAATCTTCGCATTTCTTTGTATATTTTAGGGTATTCAAACGGAAGACCCATCGCTTTGTTTGGCATATTCGCACGATTTTTGTTTTATGGTTTATCTGGTATCTCTTAATAAGGGTCAAACATCGTCCATGCCACACCCTTTTAAAAGGACTCTTTTAAGGGGTGTCTTTGACAATTCCCGACGAGCATTATCCATACCTTTCCCCCTGATTGATACACACATAAACATGTTTTTAAAAGCTGTAATTATTGTTCACGTTAAGCATATGCAGTTATTGATTACGACTGACTTGGAGATTTTCTCAATATAAGGGACCTTTCTTTTGGATCGACTTGATGTCGTCGATAGCAATTTCAAGGTTTTTGCAGATTTCCTTTAGCATCTTAATAGACTTTGACTTGACATGACTTTATTTGATTTCAACATGAAATTACAACTAATATACACATACCCGCAAATAGCGGAGCTAGTCGAGGCTAGCCTGCGTTACATCCGGCGGGGAATAAACCGGATGTAACGCAGGCTAGTCGAGGCGGGTAATGTTAACTTAGTATTTACAAATATATATCAGCTTTTTATAAATATATTAAACACATGCATGCACAATGTATTTTTATTGATATTGATAGGGGATACAAAAGTTATTTTATTAGAATAAATATATGAAAGAAAAATAATGATGAATAACGAATGAAAAAAATATATGCTATATTGATATAATATTATTCTATTTATATCAGAGAAAATGGAAAATACTATATTAATTTATCTAATTAAATTAGATTGAAAGAGATTGGAGATTTCAATATCATATCCGAAGTTAGAAAATTTCGACAACGTCGAAGTGGCAACAATTTTACGTACAACGGCTGGGTCCCGAACTACCTTAATGGTTTTAGTAGACATCTAAGTGCAATTATCAGTTACACACAATGAAATATACACGACACATGACATGTCAAATTGATTTGCCGTTTCTAGTATACAAACTTTAATACAAAAATGTTTAAAAACAGCGAACTAAAATAGAACGTAGTGTACATATGTACATGATCATCATCAAACCAAGAAAACTTCAAGATATCATTTTAGAAGCTTTCTCAATTTAAAAAAAAAGCTTTTAAAAAAGCGTTTTCATCGTTTTCACTCAAAAAAATTTCCCCTGTCCTACCCCGTGAGGTCGCAGTTGTATGATTTCGTAATGCAAAGCAATATTGACGGCTCTTTTCCCACGAACAAACCTTTATTGAACTGATGTTATTCTAACATTATGTTTGGCTTAGTGGAGATTATTTGAAACGGCAAAATAATCTAAAGTACATGAAAGAACAGTTGTTTACAATTAGCGACCGGCGGTAAGTAATAACGAAATACCGGGAAACTACTACGAGTAGCATAATAATCTAATAGTGTCTTGTTGGATATTAATAATGAAATATTATAAGTACAAGAATCCTATGTGTATCATTTATATACTTTTGTTATTGTTATTAGGAAATATGCAAGCTTGTAAACGTATAAATTCTACTTTTTAATGGTATCAGTCTTATCGCATCAGGCAATTCAGTCCAATGGTCACTCGAAATTTATGCAAAATGTGTCAACTTCAAGCTACTCGTACGGGACCTTTAAGTAAAAAGCCCAGAAATATTTTTACACCAATTTAAAGCTTATCATTTGACAATTGAGTAGCTAGAATATGAAGGTAATCTGAGCACGTGCACATGGAGAAAATGTCCATGATAAAATGGTAGTAAAATGTAATTTATTTTGACCTGCAAAGTCGTGCTGATTGATGAGCGATTATTTCCTTTATAAAACAAGGAAACGACAATATTTTACTCTGAAATTAACGTTGAATATCTGTTTGTTCCATACACGAAAACAGAGTTTCGCTGGCAGGCCTTGCTTTTGCACACGAGGGAAGTTTTTCGACTGTATATTCCACGCTTGAATTTCGCTAATTTGATACCAAAAACGGTCCAAATCGTTTTTCCGATTTTTTCGAAAAATATTCAGTTTTTCGAAAAACGAACCTTGACACGTTTAAAAGTAACCTATTTCATACGTTTAAACGGAATATGAGCGAAATCCATTTTTTGAGTGTGGCCACGGGTTGCTCGGTTCTTACTGACATTTACTCTTAAAAAGTTGATCACTTTCAGCTTCAGATGGAAAATTTCGCGAATCTTTTGCTCGAGTGCTAGCAGAATATACCCTTTTACAACGTTTTGATAGCAAAGTGAATTCAAAGCAATAACTCTTACCTCTACGGGTCGTAGCTGTATGTAAACAAATCCTGGTCTTCTTTCAAACCCTCCATCTTTACTCATTGACATCTCATCCTGGACTCCATAGTCATTCAGCTCACATTCACCAGTGCTTGGAATTATTTGAAAATTGATTGAAATACACCAGCGTTCTCTTTGGCATTGAATGCTACACTGGTCCAAGCTAGCGTCAGGTAGAGATTGTCGTACATGTTCTTTTAGTACTGTATCTTGTTTAGTCATGATCGAACCGTTTAGATCAAGACTTAGACACGACTCGGGAGGATCTGAGCTTCCATATGAAGATTCAACCAAAATGAATACCAAAAAAGCAATTTCGTTCAGCTTGTTCATTTTTTTCAGGTTTGTCGACAGTAAAACTTTTCAATCGTTTCTCTGCGTTTTATTGCAGACTTGATGACTGATATCCGTTTTGAATTAGCTTTTTTAACATTCAAAAAGTAGTTTTAAAGCACTTGTCACAATGTCAATTTTATTGCTTTTTTTGTAATTCTGATTGGTTGACCTTGTGTTTGTTCTGAAGCTCACCTCAGCTGGTAACATCTGGAAGGGAATTCAACTACTATAAAAGCAATTCTATTTAAATTGAATTATCAAAGTGCGACTATGTATTCTATCTACTTACAAAATAGCCTTAAAACAATTAATGCGACTAGTATAAATATGGGACGACAATTAGAAGGACAGCAAGTATGAGAAAGTAATTGTGAAGGATTAAGCGTGTGACGTCAGTTGTTTTAGCCCTACCTTGATCACATCTATTAAAATGTCCTATATAAAAAGAAAAAAAACACGATCGATTCCTATTTACAATAAAATCTAAAATTTAAAGAAAAATCCCAGATACATTAGTGTTGAGATTGAAGTCGGTTAAAAAGTCACTGTCTTTACAAAATGGGGTTCTTGTCCCCCCGACGCACATGTGGACTGATTTTATTATTTCAAATGATAGTCGAGTTCTTATCCATGTAATAGTGCCTGCATATGTGTCTCCAGTCTTCTTAGTTAATTTCTCTGCGAGCTTTCGTCGAACACCGACATCATCAGAAGGTATAGGCCAAATAGGTCTCTTCATCAGACCCGTTAGCTGCCTGTTTGTATTGGCGCCGTTAAGCATAAAATTATAGCTGACCAAATGTAAACACGTGTTTTCCGATGAGAATTGAAAGAGTTAGCAAATTAAACATACTTTGTACAGAAATCGTTTTTATCAAATTCATTTTTGAGCTTTAGCTTTTAATAATATTTTCACCTCGGGGTTACGCTAAGAAGTTGTGCATTTTCACTTAAGCTTCGCTCTGATTGGCTAGCTTCTATGGCGTCACAGGTTTCATAGAATTGTGTGGCCAAACATTCAAAATAAATATACGCATACAAATATCCATACTACAATACATCTACATTCATCGATCACATATTACTATTATCAAACCATAGATTATGAACTTTTTAATTGATAAAATGTTCTTTTTTTTTTCACACAAGAAAATCAGCCACGGAGTCTCCTTATATGGTGTAACAGCTTTCATGTAATTATATGTGGCCAAACAATCAAAATAAATATTCACATACAAATATCCACACTACAATACATCTACATTTATCGAGTATATATTACTATTAATTATCAAACCATGTTAATTGTTAAAATATTCACACTAGATAAACAATGATTAGCATTGAATCTGATGCAGATCAATTACGAACACTCTTTAGCTCTTTGTAGCTCTGATATTGTCATAAAACGTTCTCTTAAAAACTACAAAATAAATTATTCATGATCAGTAGCTAACCACTCATTGATATGTTGGTGTAAACTTTAAAATCTTCTATATACAACACACCCCAGATAAAGGGAACAGATTACAAACTTATGTCTTGCACTGAACATGGAGTTGAGGCTTGTAAGACAAAAAATTATAGCTAAAAACCCTATTGTATTTCAGCATGGATATGAGGTTAGTCAGTAAAACATAATTGTTTGTCATGTTTCTATAATGTCCATAAGGCCTGCCTTGATTCCTAGAGTCGCCATGATTGAAAGCAATTTATGCGTGGCGACTTATGGTGTTTTAAGAAAAAGATGCGAGCCAATTGGAGAGAACATACGTCAATTTTAGGCGATTTGAAGCAGCTTCGGACGATTTTACGCCATGTATACGTATTTTAGAAGAAAGTAAAATTGACTATATATCTACTTTGAAACATATTTATCAAGACCTTCAAAACTATTCTGGGTATTGTAATAACACTGCGTTAAGGACACTTTAGATGATTTAAGCAAAATAACGGGCGGGGGGGGGAGAAGCACTTTTGAGCAATTATGTGATTTTAGGCGATTTGGGGCATTTAAGGACGATTTTAGGAGTTTTGGGACAAGTTTTGGCGATTTTGGGACCCGAAGCAGGCCTTCCATGAATATCATGGTGAGCAAGTTGATGGACAGCTCTTCTTGACATTCCCATGCAATGTTTTATTGATTATATTAGTCCAGCTGACGACATCACCAGATTGACTTGACTCGCACTTTTGATGTAACTCTTTAACTTCATTTCCTGTAAACACACGTGACCAGATGTTCAATCCTGCCATGTAGCCAACCATAAGCTTATCTTTATCAAAACCACCATCTAGGGAACCCTGTTTTTGACCAACGATAATGACTCCACCAGACTCCAATTCCTTGTCTTTACTAAGATCTTTTTTGTTGTCAATCGCATTCCCATTATGATAGAAGAAAACTGTTCCTTTGTCAGCGGCGTTGTTACGATCCCATGTTACAGCCAAGTGTTCCATGTACTATTTCTGGTTAATCCTGAATGACAGGTTCTGGAATATAATAATAATGTAACGTAAAAACTAAATACAAATATAACGTATTGTAACGTAAACACTCGATAAAAGCGACAGTAACAAAACGTGAAATCACCGTATCCCAACGTTAAAACGTGTCGTAAGATTAAACATGAATTAATGTAATGAGTGATTCTATAGTGCTACGCAACATACATGAGTTAGTATGTATGATATGGTATGATAAGGGCTAATAAACAATAAAACAAACAAACAAACAAATGAACCAAAAAAGAAGCAAGCAAACAAGCAAACAAATAAACAAACAAACAAACAAATAAACAAACAAATAAACAAAAAAAACAAGCAACCAAACAAAGAGACAAACAAATGAGCAAGAAAGCAAACAAATAAACAAACAAACAAATGAACAAACAAACAAACAAATGAACAAACAAACAGACTAACAAATAAACAAGCAAATAAGCAAACAAACAAATAACCAAATGAATAAATAAGCAAACAAACTAACAAACAGACAAATAAAAAAATAAAAAAACATTAATTAATTAATTAATTAATTAAATTTATTATATATCCTATTCAAACTCGTTTTCTTATTGGTCGAGAGCACATCACGCGGAGGGAAATAAATCGATCTATTTCCCTCGTGAGAGGGGATTAAATCCACGCAAATAAAAAAAATTCAAAATGGAGAGAAAATGTTTCTTCGTTTGAATAGGGTATATAATAAAACACTTAATGGCTGATCCCTCGAGAAATCAGTTAGTTATGTTTCCCTCGAATGTCAATGTTTCCCTCGGCCGGAGCCTCGGGAAACATTGACATTCTCGGGAAACAAAACTAACTGTTTCCCTCGGGACCAGTCATTAAGTGCTTAATAAATTTTAGTAATGGTTAACAATAAATATGTATACACTTATTTGTAAGAATGTTTTCACATAAAAACACTAGAAATTTAGTTTAAAAGGAATGACAAAAGAAGGAGTTCAGCTTGAGTGCTCTTCTTCCTTTTGTTTTAATTAATTCATTCCTAAATAAATTACAAAAGTCAGGACAACGTTCTTACAATGTGGTGTATATAATTCATTACAATCATTTTTCTCACTTTGCATCTCCCATAAGTTTGATCTCAGCTTTATTTTGATTCTTAGAGCTTCGGTTTCAGAATTCGTTGCATATGAAAATGGAAAGATTTCTTTCTTGAATGATTTTGGCACCTAAAAAATATGCATAAAAGAATTTATATAAAATTAAATTAAAAATTAATTAAATAATTTTATGATATAGCAATCAGCGGTATAATGGGTGATGGCAAAATCGTAAAATCCACATCAACACTGCTACCAATGGTAATTTAAGAAATGAAATACTTCTTCTGTGTTTTCACGCACTAATGAAAACCGAGATGCGTTTGGAACAATTCGAAAGCAGATCAGTCCAAACACGAGACGAAATCGTAACTGACTAATAAGCGCGCGCGAAAGACCAAAACAACGGAAAAACTGACAGTTGAATAAGCACGCACGTTTGAAAATGGCGTGAGTGTATTTCATGCTCTCATGAAACACGGTTGTTTGACCAATCAACGCGCGCATACTAACTCAATCATTTTTTAATTAAGAAATGAAATACGTCTTCTGTGTTTTCACGCGCTAATGAAAACCGAGATGCGTTTGGGAGAATTCGAGAGCAGATCAGTTCAAACACGAGACGAAGTCGAGTGTTTGGACCTGCTCGAGAATTCTCCCAAACGTATCGAGGTTTTCATAAGCCAGTGAAAAAACAGCAGACGTGTTTCATTTCTTTTATAAAATAACAATCGCGCGAAAAGACGAAAAAAATGCCCTTTTATTCGTCTGACGATGTCATTTCTCCCTACGTTGCATTTCATCGAAACTGACCAATAAGCGCGCGCGAAAGATCAAAACAACGGATAAACTGACCGTTGAATGAGCGCGCGCGCTAGAAAATGGCGTGAGTGTGTTTCATGCTCTCATGAAACACGGTTGTTTGACCAATCAACGCGCGCGTACTATCCCAATTATTTTATAAATTGGTATGTTCACATGTGAAGATATCGTTTTCAGACCAATCACAAGCCAAACTATTTCCCGTTTTTACGGCTTTCAAGACGCCTTTTATTCTATGAAACCAACGAAGCTTTGATAGAGTTAATAGATAGTTGGACATTTTGGTTGAAAATGGAAAGATTTGTCGAAGTAATCGATGAACAACTGTTAACCTTTTTAGAAAAACAAGAAAACAAAAATATAAGATAGAAAACGGATTACAATGTGCAACTTTTCGTAACGTTTTTGGAAAAAGAAAAGCTTGACTCAACGACTGAGCCGAACGACTTTTAAGTCTAAAAAAAAAAAAAAATCTCTTTAAAAAGAGCTTATTTTCGCTGTTAGAAAGAAGGATAGTTTAAAACTATGAGCCAAGCAGTCTACTTCGCTGCGCTCACTCGTGCAATATATATTTCTCAACACTCAAAGATAAACTCCGTATCTCCACTTGTCCATGGAATACCCTCTATATTTCTAGCAGTCATTATTGCCATCATTAGCTTGCTTGAAATTGAATATAGAGGTAATGATGTTTCTTTTTTTAAATACAGTCAATGTCATTCACATTTTCCTTGAAAGAAACATTAATCACGTAACACTACATATAGTTTACTCTTTAAATTCTCGATATAAGCATTAATTTTGAGTATAGTTTCCATAATTAGTATTCCATATCATATTCACTGTTATTCATTATACAGCATAAACCAAATAAACAAAGGATAAAGTGTCACTTGTAGTACAGTTAATATTTCTCTACTTTACTTGGATAACATTCATCGGAAAACACGTGTTAACATTTGGTCAGCCATAGAGCCGTTATATACGTTCACTATTATCATTTCAAGTTCAATTTGACCTAAACTTAAAATTAAACAAACCCTTTCAAAAAATTAGCTATGGATTCGAAAACACCATTCTTTTAATGGATATTTTGATATGTAATACATGGCTATGCGTGAAAAAAAAACCACACGTACTTTTCAAGATTTTGTTATCGCTGCAATCTCTCGGTCATTCTCTTATAAGACTCTAATTAAAAATTGAGCGGACAGTAGAGCCTCGAGAACTCTTTGAATGATATATATTATTTTGTCGCCGGTTATAAGTCGTCTGAGTATATATAATCATATTGTAATGTAAAATGCTTCTCTGGATGTTTAATGGTTTTTAAAAGCGGGTTTCTACTTGGAAAGATCAAATATTCGAAATCACAGAGCTATGTTTTCCGATGAATGACATTGACCATTATCTTCTATTCATATAATGGTTATTACTCGTGCCCAGGCCTTGAGGCCGGCACGAGTCTTAAAATGCAACGATTTCTGCCTGAGGACGTCGAAGTTTTTGAAAACGAGGCGCTAACACCCAGCATTCTTTGCGACACACAAGCTGAATAATCAAGGCGGCCATTTTACAAGGCATAAACAAAATGAACATATTTCATCGAATATACACGCTTTCCTTTCGTAAGGAAGCTGTCCTAGCTCCAAGAAACGAAGAAATCAGCAAATATATGATCGCTTCTCCTTCCATTCGTGAGGAAACTGTCCTAGCAGCGACAAACGAAGAGACTACAGCTATGGTCCAAAAACCGGCAAAACCAATTACTAATACAATGAAAAACAGTTAAACATTGGTTTATTAACTCACAAATCAAGAACATGAGTAAGTCTTAATAATCTATTCAATAGTTAATCTTATTGTAGTAAAACAAGAACGAAGTTTAAATTGTAATGACGCCAAATGCATTTATTCAATAAAATGTTGGAAAATTACTTATTTCACGTGACATTGAATCAAATCCTGGCCATCTAACTCTAGATAATATTGTGGAAACTGTTCCGAGAATTTCCGCAGTGGTATTATTGCAGTCTAGATTTTAATAGCTGAACGAGGTTTTACAATTGTTAGATGTTGGTGGCGCAGGTGATCAAATAAGGGCTTTGCACCATTTAATTTGATTAGTCCTCTATATACTGGAATTAATTATACTACAATAAATATTGTTTATGTGGATGGTGTACATTATGTTTCAACTTTTGCATTGGATAATTATTCTTTAACATCCGTAAATGAATCTGATGGTTGCAGTGATAACATAAACTCTCTCATGAATTATATTGCTGAGAGTAAACCATGTTTTCTTATTGCAGCATATGCAATATGTTTCTGTGTTATAAAATCCTGTGGATATTGGAATTATGTAACATTAGATGCCATCAATGAGCACGCTAAGCTGTATAATATCTGTAATGGTTTTGTACAAAATGATGCCAGTGAACTACCAAATGTATATATGATACCATTATTGACCTAGAATGCACATTAGTTACTGAACATGAAGTAGTTCTTCAAATAAAACATTCCTCAAGGAGTGCATTATAGAAAATATTAATATCAAAACAACCGGTTTCATGCTTTGTTTCTCTGGTTATTCTATAACCTGTATTATTCAACAAAATAGAACAACTTACAACATTACTGATGGCAACTGTCTTATTAAAACAATTTTGTGACATAAAAGAACAAAGCTCCCAATGTGATACAAAATATGTACTATATTATTTTTCCATTTCTCAAATATCCAGTGATAAGGAAAGACAATACTCTCAGGAAATTTAAATTAAACAAACAAAAGATGCAAATTAACAATAAAAAAGGGAGATTTTTTTTAAATATGGAACCAGAAAAGAAAAAAAATAAGGTTGCAAGTGACAGTAAAATCATACTGGGGAGTTAGCTCAGGTCTCGATAGTATTTCATCCCTTATGCAGCTAAGAATCCAAGTACTCCAGTAGCACTAGTTTCATATTCATATTCTTTTAACTTGATCAGCAACTTCATAACATTGTACACAAATTGTGTGCGTTCAGTGAAAATTCTCTTAAATGCATTTCTGCCATTCAAAACTGTAAAGTAGTTCCAGCTGTCCCAAGCTCATTCCCTTCCATCCAGGGCACGAGTGCACGCACCATTAGGGCGTCTAGTTATATATTAGATCTGAAAAACTCTATAAGAATGTGCAAGACCCTGGCCAACCTATTTGGATTGTTTGGAATACATCCTAGTACCTAGGACTCCTCTTAAAGGATTCATTAGTTAATAGAGCGTGCACAAAATGTAAGAATTGCGCTATTTGTTATGGCTTAGAGCTGTGAGGTTGTGATATCGTAGGTTTCACGTCAGTGGATTCGACAGTTCACATGATGCTGTATTCACTACGTATTCCGCAAATGCTCCCCCTTGTAGAAAGCGTATACGAAAAATTGCGGATTCAAAAATATACAGATGCGTGTGGACGCGGCCTGTTAAAGATTTGTTATTATCATTATAAAATTGATGAATAATTAATGAGCAATTGACAAAAGAATTCACGTCCGTGACGGAGGTTGTAAACCTCATACAGATTTGGTCCTGATTTGCATAAGTTTCAACTTGAATTTTCTCGGCCAGATTTACATTTATTTTGACAATTTTAGTAAAATATGAAAGAACTAACGTTGGACTTTCATAAGTTCTATACAATATATATAATGTATTGTTATTAATATTCGCGTCCGATCTGTATCCGATATACAACGGATCGTCTTCGACTCCCCGTTGTATATCGGATACAGATCGGCCGCTCATATTGTATATATTACTTATAATTCTTATCATGATCATTTATTATCAATGTCATTGACATTGAATTGTCCATCACCACTATCATTATTATGATAATCAACATTATCATCATTATATAACATTATCATCATTATTAGCACTATCATCATTATCAACATTATCATCATCATTATCGTATCAACTGTACTATCATCATCCAAATGGTTTATTATTATCACCATTTATTATAAGTATTGTTTTACGATCATCATTATTGACATCATCATGCTATTTAAAGCAATCATACCTTGAGCCATACAGACACTGTAAATGTAGAAAGGCTTTGTGAAGTCAACCAGTCTCCTTTAACATAGTTAGATGTGCTTTTACTGGGCCATTCTAACTCACAATCACTTGCACTTTTTGCAATCAATTAATCAATATTATAACATAATTATTAGATTTCGCGCGTTCTGATTGGTAGGTTGGGGCGCTTGTTTCATGAGAGCACACACCGCATTTAGATGTTGATCAAAATATGTCAATTTGTATTATAAAGCAATAAAAGAAATAGCAAACTTCTTTTCTTTGCAGTATGCTGTTATACAGCACTTTGGGATCGTGACAACATTCGAGAAACGTGGCAGTTGTTGAACGTGTTCAGGAAACTTTGTTCTTGTGATTTCATCATCGTTAGATTCATTGACAAAGATGGACCTTGACTCGGCATAGAGTTGTTGGGAGCGTTGAAGATAAGTGATTGTTGTTCTTGAACTTGAACTTGTCCGTGGGCTTGGTGGATCACAGAGGGAGTATTATTTCTCTTTGAAATGGCTAATGAAAGTTGGCGTTGTTCTTCTTCGTTTGCTTCATCGTAGTCATCTAGCGACTGTATATTTCTATGACCGGTGACTTTCACGATGCCAGATCTCTCGACGTTTGCTTTCTTCAGCTTACTCACAACAGTTTTGCGAGCGCTATGGTTGGTAAACTTCTTATCGCTCTTTTCGAGACTGGTATCTGCAATGAAATTCCTCATCATATCATTGCTCTTGTTTACCCCCATTGGCTGTAGTTTGACATTTATTTATTTTCTATTATTTATTAGCCAATCACAAGCAAAGATTTTGTTTGTAAGGCTACGTTTACACGGTACCGGACGAAATTTTGACCGGTCAAGAAAACATCCGCTTAGGGGTTCCGTTCACACGGGACCACGCTAAACGAGCAATAATTTGGACGCTTAACCGATCAAATATTCGTCTGAACAGAGCGAAAATATTGATTAGTTCCGTGTGTACAGCACAATCTTTTGACCGGTCTAAAATTCAATCGGTACCGTGTAAGCCTAGCCTAATTTGCACTTGTTACACTTTTTTTGCACTGTGTTACAATTTTTTGCACTGTGTTACACTTGAACTGCACTGCTCTAAGCCAATCAAATTCGAGTAATTTTTGTCATGTATATTATTAACCACAAAACGTGTTAGCATTAAGGTGACTGGCTACTTTTGAACGCCTTTTGACGTTCGATTAGAGCCCACGATGTGCGCGCGTACAAAAACCGCTGAATAAAATATAAAATTGTATTAAGGAACCATACACGTTTTGAGCTTCAACAGGGCAAAACTCTTGAAATTGCGCGGGACTATACTTTCATTAGGCTTAATTAAAAGAACCTAAAAAAATCTACGATATATCAAATTTTTTTAAAAAGTTAATTTTTCTGACGTACAAAACAATTAATAGATTTTCGTAAAAGTTTTTGTCCGACTTCACGCGAGTTTTAAAAGCACTGAAAGGACGAAATATGACAGATCAAGGTATTTCTTTGTCTTTTATTCAAAACTATTCATGTTGTATTTTAGAATGTTTAATTAACCGGCATTTGTGTTTTATATAGTATGAAAAAAAATATCTTCTTATGAGTTGTGATTTTTTTCATGTCGCTTCCGTTTTTGCAAATTTTGCTTCAAAATCTCGCGCGTAGGCATCCATTAAATGCTTATTATCTCGAAAACAAACGCGGGACATCCCATTTTTTTGTTTGGAATCAGCATTAAATTTCACTCTAAAAATACGTAGTTTAAAGAAAAGTTTAACATTATTTCCAAAAGTAGCCAGTCACCTTAAGCCAGTGCATATCTGCAATACGATGTTGCGCAGAAAGAAAACCGCTCCATTTGTCGAGATAACTTTGTAATATTAGACGCTTGTGTAATAATTAAACTTCAGAATTCAAAAGCGATAAATGACAATCTAGTTTTTATAACGTTTATTCGTAAACCTACATAATTACGACTTTATGATACCTTAGATTCACATTCACGTTTTTAAAATGCTGTATATGGCAATTAGGATAATTTCTTAACTTTGATTGGGTCGAGAAATAGTGATAAATAAAAAAAATCGCCCCAGTCCTCTTTAAGAAAAGCCTTAAAAAATAAACCCACAGCCGGTTTTCATTTCTTCCTTTATTGATTATAACAAAAATAACATTAATTAATTACTACAAATATCGTTGAAGAGTAACCCCCGAAGTTTGTTGTCTCGTTTGATATAGTGGGAACGAGTTTGACCGAGTGATCCAAAATTTCGCTTCATCGCTTCATCGATAAATACCAATAAATCGTACGGTAAATGACGTCATCGATCGATCAAAGATCGTTTTGGATCACTCGGTGAAACTCGTTCCTAGCCGTAAGCGGCAAGAATAGTTACCGCTGACCAGTAGAAACAGTTGATCATTAATATTTACATAACTAGTGCAGTAGTTGATCGACAAGGCGACAAAACTTGTAAGTAATTACACAACAAATGTAATCTGGCTAGCATATAATAACTAGATGTTTATATTTTATTTCAGCGAATCGTTAATTCATCGTAATACATAATCGGAAACGCACACGAAGATTGTCAAGATTTGTCAACTCGTACACTAGTATTGACGGCCGACAAAATACTTGTTTACAAACGAGACATCAAACTTCGGAGTTCGCACTTCAACGATGAACAATAATAAAACAATAATCATGAGCTTCAATTAGTGGTTGGAAATCGGCTAGATAGAGCAAAAACATTAGAACCATGAAATAAAAACAAAATAGTTGCTAACTAATAGTTTCTATTTAGTGACAATTTTAATAGTCAGTATCACTCGCTCAACCAAAAACATCAAATACAAAAGGAAACAATACATCATTACAACTTAATGTGTCTTTTATAGTAACTAATTGTAGCAAAATAAGAACTATTACACACTAACAATTTGATTTTGTTTCATGGTTATATTGTTTGCACTCTATTGTTCATTTTACATGTACATTAATTAAAAGAAAAAATGAATAATTCTTGATACAGGGGATAAAATGTATATGATAAGGGGATTCAGTTATCTTTATCCATTCGTAGCAATTCACGCTCTTCTAAATAAACAAAGCAGGCTATTAATCATCTGTCTTACATTAATCCATCTATTCATCCACCGTTGGATCCATCAGTCAATCAATCATTCAATCAATCTATCAATCAATCATTCAACCAATCTATTAATCAACCAACCAACCAACCAACCAACCAACCAACCAACCAACAACCAACCAACCAACCAACCAACCAACCAACCAACCAACCAACCAACCAACCAACCAACCAACCAACCAACCAACCAACCAACCAACCAACCAACCAACCAACCAACCAACCAACCAACCAACCAACCAACCAACCAACCAACCAACCAGCCAGCCAGCCAGCCAGCCAGCCAACCAACCAGCCAACCAACCAATCTATCAATCAAAACCATAGGCAATTGATTCTTCTTTCCCACTTTGTATTTACCATATACAACTCGTTGGTCTGCCCATTTATTAACCAAGTTTTTATTTATCATTTATCTTAACACCAGCCATATGAATTAGAGCAGATTTCGTATGATTGTAAAATGTTCAGTGCAGTGTGAGTGCCTTGCCGTGACCGTGATTTGAGCTTTTCATAGTCATACGAAATCTACTCTAACACAACTAATAGATGTACTGACTTACAATGACAACAACTTGTGCAAAGTTTCTTTTCAAGCCCGCTGTAAATACAAAATTATAGTAAAATAGTTAAGAAACTATACCATCATTATTGTTATTGTCATTAACATCATCATTATAAGTGTCATCATCATCATCATCACCGGCACCGCCAGCACCACCATCATCATCACTATCTTTGTCATCATTTTTTATCGCCATTGTTACTAAACAATTACCATCACATTATTATCATCATCATCATCATTATTATTGTTATTATTATTTCCATTATCATCAATTTTATCACCATTATTAGAATCATTACTGTCATCGTAGTGATCATAATTATACGCACATCATCGTAGTTATAGCCACTCCCATGATTAGCAATATTATCATTATCATTATCATCATCCTTATCATCTATTGTCAACCTTAGAATTATCATCTCACACACTAATTGAATATGAAACCTTAAACATAACCCTAAGCACACTTAAGGTGGTTGGAATGACTAAAGTGCATGACGTCATTTGACAAACTATTACTGAAAATGTGTTAATAGTGTTTCAAAAACTCATTTATAATTCATGAGAAATTGACAAAAGAAATCCTAACCGTGACACCCTAATTTACATAAACTTTAACCTGAATTTTCTCTAATAAACTTTCATAAATCCTTGATTTTCTTTTTGCAAAAACACAAAATATAGGTTGGATTTTTTTAAGCCGTTTAATAAACTCGCAAATCGTGTTTTATCAGGTTTTAAACCATTTGGCTTCGCCGCGTGGTTTAACTCAATCCTGCTCGTTCGTTCGTTTCGTTCAGAAACATCTACTCTTGATGCTTTAATCTCTAGAAAAACAGCAATTAAACTTAGAATCCGTAAATACTTTCGTCTTAGGCTTAACTGTATTCAACACCTGGAAGAACATTTCAGAACGTCAAGCAGCAGTGGATTAATATATTTGCGTGTCAACAACATATCTTCTTGTTACTCGGGCTACCTGTGGTAGCTCGAGTCTTAAAATAGGCGTTCGTGTTTTTTCCCCCTTGGGTCGCAAAAGGCCGTCGTCGCAGCGCATGCATGCGTATGGTCACAGAGCATGCGTAGACTGGCCCATACGAGCACATGGATATTTGATTCGTCGAAGGAATGATTTCAGGTGGAAGTAATCGCTTTGAACAAAGTTTTGAACATTTTATGACGTCAAAAGTGTGTCAATAAGAGGACAGACAACGAAAAACCCATGTGCAATTTTTTTTTTTTTTAAACCACTTGTGTGAATTCTCACGCGCTGATTGGTTGATTTACCGTGATCAATAAGAGGACAGACACACTGTGCTTACGCCATCATGTAACACAACACTCGTGCGGAATTGAGGGAAAGTTTGTCATCGACAAAGTTTTTTCATCGAAAAAGGATTTTAAAAACAAGTTTATTACTTTTCTGTAAGTAGGAAAGTTTGATAAATGTAACTGTCATCATAAATGTATGCTGTCATAGAGTTGTTGTCGTTTTAATTTTATGCGTTTTTCAGTCTTTTCGACAAATTTTCACTTTCAATCAAATCGGTACGTAGTCTTTTGAACAAAAACGTGCCAAAAATTACATTTTGGACGAACAACACCATTCTTTCAGGACTGATTTGAAAAGCGTAGAATGTTTTGCAAAGGATAGAGATATCAAGTATTGTGTAATCTTCTATATGATCAGTTTTTATGCATTTTTATGCACTTTTTATAAAAGTGTGAAACCTGAACCCAGCTTATCGGCCATGTTTGACGTTCTTGTATACTTTTTTTAACTTCACTTAGCTCTCTAAAGACAAACAGTACACTGTATTTATGTATGAAAATAGGCTTATATCTTTTTTCCGGCTGAAAAAAGATCCCTTTCGTAAATTGTGTGATTTTCCGTAGCTTGAAAGAAACCATTCAGTTCGGTGCGTGACAAATTCGTCAGTTTTCGTCATTTAACTGACATTTTAATTTTTGTACATTTATTTTAATTTGTGTTGTAAACCCTTTTTGAACTCGCTATCACTGCACGAACTGAAGATCGATCCAGGTAAAAGTCTGATCAGCGGATCACGGACTGACGGAACGACGGACCTAAGGGAAAAGGACGACGACCAAACAACAACAAAAAAATACAAATAAAACAACAACATTGAATGCGTATTTTTTCGATTCAAATCGTCTCTAGCTAATCCGAGAAAATAATTACATAATTGTAATGAAGCCCGAGTTCACGCAGATCTAAAATTGTTTTAATATCAAATATGAATTGATCGAAATCGAAAAATTATAGTGCATTTCAGCCATTCCAACCATCTTAAGTACTTGTTGTTTTGCTTTTTTCTCATTAGAAAAAAATACAATTGAGAAAAGTGACAGTATTATTGTTTAGTATTATTTGTGTTACTCACTTTTATTTTTTGCTCTTTTTTACTTTTACAAACTTCCAGTGGAGTTTATTGTCAGCAGGGAGTACGTGACCTGTCCAAACCTGCCTTTTTAGTGGCCTTGACATACCAGACTCCATTTGCATATTCCTCACGGCCATTCTCAGCTCACGGTTACAATATGAATGTGGTTTGGGAGCACCACATCCCCATTTGCTGCGAATCTTATAGCTGTATAAGTTTAAAAGTGGAATTTTAACATTTGAATTTCTTTAACTAGTGTTCTCGAAGATATTTTTAACCGAAATATTTCCAAAATGCACCCGAAATAATCCCCAAATTAAAACATCTTGTCAATTATTTATTTAAAAAATGACTAACGCCAAGATTCGACGTTTCGAAATCGTTACTGACTTAATTATCAAGAATTTTAATAGAGTCGTAGGGGTTGGAAACAATAACTGTTGTGATTAATAACGACTGATTTTGTAAGTGTGTTTAAAATAGAGATTAACGCAAATACAAGTCTATTAAAATTCTTGGTAGTAAAGTCAATAAAGACTTCGAACGTGCATGGAAACTTCTTCAAAGTTAAAACCTTTATTTCAAAATACACTTACAATTTCATTGTTAATTTTAAAATTGTTTAAAAAAATCTTTAGTTGAATCTTCCTAAATGTTTACAACATCTGCTAAATAACTTGTGCTATAATACATACCTGACCCTGTTACCTTGAATCTCCCACATTATTCCATCATTGGCCTCTACGTTGACGTAGCCCTGGCCACCTAATATGTCGAACGACAGTATCCAACCGCAAAATTTTTCGTTCGTCGTGCATCCTTTTTTGTTGACAATGCTAAAGAGAGATTTCCCATGTGGTACTAGTTTCCAGTAACAGTTGGCTTTGTTCCCATTGTGGCCAGTGATGGTGGTGTATGGCTTTCCATTAATATGGAGCTTGTCATACTGAGTTGACCAAATAAGGTCATTTTTTAAATCTAAACAAAAATGTTCTAAATCATTATTTTTGTACAGTAATACCACAGGAACCCCTAATCAATCAATAATTATGAATAAAATAGATGAAAAACGCGCGCGCATGCAATTGTTCGTCGCTTGGGCTTCCTGTGTCGACTACTGCTCGTGATATCTGTTGGGCTTCCTGTGGCCGCCGTTGCTTGGTGACGAACGGCTGACGAATGGCAAAGGTCGTCAATTTATCCCGGGCGTAGTATGACACCCTCCCGCGATACAATTGTATTATGTCAGCGGTCCCCATAAGCAGTGTTTACGCAATCCTCTTGATGTACTCATTGTGTGAGATAGTTATTTGTATTAAAATTTACATAATATATATATTGAATTACTTGCATGTTTTCTTATTTGTAATTCTATAAAATACGGACATCCAGTAGCGTAACGAAATTTTTTGAAATTAATTGTGGAAATATAAAAGAAATTAAAAAAGGAAACATTAGATATCGCATTTAACAAATACGTATATAAATAACGACTCTTTCTAGGTATAAGCATATCCTTAATAGTATACATCTCTTTATGTACTATATACATATATGATACATATACACATACATCACTCTTTATACTAATGTACTATGTACAGTATATACATGTATAAACATGAAGTCAGGGACTTTGAAACGTCGTAATATGCTTGCATTTGCGTCAATCTTTATTTTAAATATTTAACAAAAAGCCTAAAAAAAAGAAAAGGAGAGACATAAAACTCTCCAAAAAAACCCTCTCTTTTTGTTCTTCACTTCCTTTGATATGTCCATAACAATAGCTCCCCTCTCTACGCCGTGCGATATTTAAATAACTCTCAAGAAACTCAATCTCCTGTTTTAAATGCTCCAAAGAATTAGACTGAGACATCGAGCGCTCCCTCTCTCTCTCTCTGCAATACACAGGCATCTATAAATTTAGCAATTTACGGTTTATATCGGTGTTTCATGAAAAATACAAGGAGAGTTGACAGTCAGTAATGATTTACAATGTCATAGTACTACCACTGACGTTATAAAATTGTATCGCGGGAGGGTGTCATAGTACTCCAGGGATAAATTGACGACCAATGGCAAAATCCAAAAACTTTTCTCGCGTAGCTTTTCTCGACAAATCTCTCTAGTTTAGTAATATGTGACAAGGGATGAAACTATCAAATACTCAAAATATGTGCAGTGCAACGTGGGGAGACCGGAAGTATTTATTTTTTTCTGCCAAATGTGAACAAGATGATGTCCGATGGACAATATAAACAACTTTGAATACATCAAACGGTAAGTCGACAAAACAGGGCTTATTTATCATTCAAGTATAAAAGTTTTTGTTTGTTTGTTTTTGTCTCATATATTTCCATTTGATAAATTGTAGGCTTTATGAAAACTTCCAACTGTGTGAAAGGCAAATACATCTCATTCTTATAGTGATTTGATAACACTGTATCTCAAATTAAAGATTTCGCTACATCCAACACACCGCTGGAGCAAAGTCACCTTTCCGAAATGGTTGTGAAGACATTTGATAATATTTCTGAAAAGAAAGGGGATCTTTACCTTACTTCCGGGACGTCCACGTTGCACTGCAGTTCGTAAAAATGATATTTGCGAAAAAAAATTGTTTTCTTGATATGTATTTTATAAAAAGTTAATAAATGGTATGTTTTTCCGTCTTTCAACATGCATATGTCGTTTTATTTCAAATAGAAGCAATATTTCCACTTGAAATAAGCGGTTTTATAGAAATTCGTAATGGGAGTTTCATCCCTTGTAACATATACACCTATTTCAATTAACGTTGTCTATCTGGAATGGTTGATCTGAGACCGATAGGTATTGTGGGAGCTCTTTAAATTTCAAATACATTGTTTTAATCACACTTGAATGGTGCTGAATTACAGATAACAGTATTTCAGAAGTAAACATTAATATTAAAGCGTGATTATAATAATGCATTTGCAGTTTAACGAGCTCCCACAATTCCTATCGGTCTCAGATCAACCATGACAGTCGGACAACGTTAATTGAAATAGGGGTATATTATAATATACATGATGCCGCAGGCCAAATGGGCTATTGACTCGTAGACCATAAAGGGGAGATGTCTAATTGTTTTAGTATGAACCAACTAGTAGGACAAACTATGCCATATTTTGTAAGAAAAATAACATTTCAATCGTTTTATTTTGCCGAAAAAGACAGATAATCGAAAGGGAAAATACCGAGCGCGCGCTCAGTGATGTGTGATGGCAAGTCAAAATCCATTTAAAGCACATCGAAATGCTCCACTATTTAATATTGTCAATTTCTCCCTCAAGACTTTTATTTTAACGGCTGAAAATAGCATAATTTTAGTGCTAAAACTATACTATACATATTAGAACAGCAGAGGAAATAAGAAAAGTTCAAGAACAGTTTTTTCTAAGCATAAAATTTAAAAATCTGGCTTTCTCAATCAAACTGAAGAATCGTAAGTATAGTGCGCTCTTCAAGTCAAAATTCATTCACAAAACATTAAAATTATGTGCTTTTTCTGTCATTTTCTTCCTCGTATTTGTAATTTACGATTCAAATAAAAGCATAATATTTACTACTAAGCTATTAGAAGAAATAGAAGAATCAAGAAAAATTTCAAAGTTTACAAAACCGGCACAATTCTCTACTAGTGGTCTATCACTCATTATTATTCAACAACAAATTTTCCTCCGCTCTCAATCGAACAGTTAGAACAATTAAACCACAAATAGCCCGCGCCCGAGAACGAGTACCTTCTCGTTCTCGGGCGACTATTTGTTTTGAGGAACATCCAGTTTCCGCGGGAAACTATCACAGCTTAATGCCCTCGATTCAGCTTTCTATTGTTTAAATAGACCATTAGTAGAGAAGCCAATCAGAATACAGGATTCGTGATAGACCACTAGTAGGTTTATACTAATTCAATATAGTCATTTGCATAGTTTACCTGGAGTCATAATACAGTACATCCCAGCATTTGATCGATCATACTTTCCAAGATTCAAAACGTTGGTAGCATACGAGTCGGTCACCAAACTGGTGTCTGGATCAAAATACGGCATTATCCTCTGTCCATAGTCTGTTTTGTAAAGTGGCTCCAGAAGTAACTTCGTTGCATCTCTAAAATTTTGCTGGTATGACAAAAGTCCCACGGCGTCGGCCGTCATGACATTAGTTGACATCGCTATCAGCTGGGTTATGATCATGTCTTTAAGGCCAGCAAGCTGTGCGTAAAGCTCACAATATGTTAGACACTTTTTGGCCTCACTTGCTATGTTGTTCTTAAACATTTTACGAATTACTGTGGACAGCTCACCCATGAACATGTCTCCCTGTGTCATAGGAACACGACAAGCAGAAACTTTTATTTGATCTTTATCAATCGGCACATCGTATTTCCAAACCCCTTCCAAGTAGGAAGTGGAACCTGCAAAAGCACTTACCAATCCGTTTGCTTTGTCAGTAAGTGCCTCGTATTTGAACTCGCTCAAAGCTTCATCGATCTGTTCTCTAACTACCTGAGCTAATGGTTTTGGCTTTGGACCCTTACCAAATAACCCCAGCAAAGCTGAAACAAAACTCAGACCAATGCTAACAAGTTGACCAGGTGGGCCGAAAAAGGAAGCGACAGCTCCAACGATATTAACAGCCCCTTGTATCGCTCCAGTTGGGTTGCTCCCAGCATCACCAAACTTTTCTATGTTGGTTGATATGACAGCCAGAGTTGCCATGATGCTTTTTCTGTCAGTCTCTTCTAGACCCTTCCATTGAGTATTCAGGTCCGTAACTTTGGTTTTCACTCTTGTGGCCAGTGGACTAGTAAAAGTAGACAGCTTATCTTTTAAGGTGTTAATGAGCTCGGTTGGCGAACCTGTAAAATAGACATAGATTATATATAGGTATTAAGTACATTTAGAAATCGCGCGTTGGTTGGTTTACGATAATTAAAGCATTTTGGTATTGGCCAATTGGTAGAGCATGGTACTTTCATGTACAAGCAGAAATATTGACGCCCCGGGTAAAGCCACTCTCGTAAAGACGTATAAAGACGTAAAGGCATTGAGGAGATAATACCAAATTTATAATTTCTACATGCGAAACTGTTAAACTTGTCCTGGGCCACGGTAGACGTCACACCGTTAATGCAATGAAATACAGCTTTGTTCAAATGTTAGGAGTGACCGATGCTTATTTTAAAGATGAAAATACTTCTCTAAATTTATCATGACTCTTTAACCTTTAGGAGTCATCTCTACTTGACTTTGTTACTAAAATAACCTTATCTGCCGAGAACATCAGAAGTCGTACCTTTTTGAGATCGACAATACTTCTTAATTCATGTGTACCTTTTATGGGTCGATTTTAAAAGTCCCTATGGGCATATTATCATGGCACGCTGTTTTTAGTGGTAGGTGGTGAACGGAATATTGCAGAAAGATTAAATAATAAATTAAAGTAAACGTAAAGTAAAGTCAACCTTATTTAACGTCGGTAACTCGTGACAGTCATTGAATGATAACCTTGGGACCGCAGTGCGCTCATTTCACTCCCCTCTCTCTATCAGCTCTCCGTGTTACGAGTATTTAAAGCTTCTTAAAGATATACGGAAAGGAGAGAAGTCAAAACAAGGATGTGAGGTCACTGGGAATCGAACTCGAGACCTCTCGCAAAGAACACCAATTTTAATGAAAACTACGATGAAAAAAAACACATCCCTTGCGGCCGAAGAATTTTCATTTTGACTTTAATTTGGCTGCATGCAACAACGGATGGGTGTATGGAAAAGATACATACTGGAATCGTGAACAGCTTCCTTCGAGTAGTCCTTCTGTATTCCACTATTTCGCTCTTCAATCTCTTTCTTCCATTTCTTCTCAACTGCTTTTCCCTGATAGAGTCATAAATTATTAGTTCAAATTAAAAATATAATTCATAACTTTCTTGGTCACAAAAAAGAGATCTTTTAAAAATTCCAAACGAGCTTAGTTTACAATTGCACAAGCTAAATCGGGATGTATACTGTATTTCTGAACACTTTTTAGAATGATCTGTGTATACCCAAGATCAAATATACTTATTTTCATTCCAGTGAAGTGGGAATTGGGGGAGAGACTAGAGAGTCGACTAAAAAAGATAGAATTAAGAAAATAGAAACAGAATGATATAGAAGACAATAGAAAAACGAGGCTAAGAGGCAACTACAATGTAAGTAAAACAAGAAAAGTGCCAAATAGAAAAGATTGCAAAAAAAGAACAATATGGGAAACAATACGACATCAAATTACCGCTTTCTTCACAACTGTGAGCCATCCAGGTTTTCCTTCCATGGTAAGAATCTTGAGCTTTTCCTCTTTTTCTTCTGGTGACAGCTCATCGTCTTCTTCAATTTCGTCTTTGGTAAACCAAACATTGATTACAGTCAAACTTTGAGAACATATATACTATTCAGTATTTACGATCTCGTTTGCACCATCACTATCATGCACCATCTCACCATCACCATCACCATCACCATCACCATCACCATCACCATCACCATCACCATCACCATCACCATCACCATCACCATCACCATCACCATCACCATCACCATCACCATCACCATCACCATCACCATCACCATCACCATCACCATCACCATCACCATCACCATCACCATCACCATCACCATCACCATCACCATCACCAAGACCAATATGTGTTAATTGATATAACGCAGAAATGACGGCAAAGCAGTACAAACTTTCTGACGTATACTTTTTTAAACAACTCGCATTGAAGGCGGTTAATTTTGAGTTTCTTAAAGGATAGGTTACAGAAAATTGTTCTTTATAAAAAACATACACAGTCTTATTCTCTACCGGTTATAATAAGCTTGAAAATGATACATAGTTTTCCCTTAAAAAATGGATAGGGGTGCTCGACGAACGGTTTTGAAAATGACCTTAAAAGGTACACATAAATTAACTCAAATACTGATTTCAGACCCTAAAAGGTACGACCACATTTAACATTTGTTTAAATTTACAATTGACGTATATATGTATAATCTTAAGTTCGAAAACTTACCCTAAAAGGTACGGTGCCAGTTTGATCGAAACCCTAAAAGGTACGCGAGGGTCTTATTTTCGACCCTAGAAGGTCCGTCGAGCACCCCTATCCATTTTGTACGGGGAGTCCCCTCCCCGGGAGTAGCTAGTTTGTCTATTATTATTGTAAAATGACCCGGTAACCAAATTTTTAATACCATGTGAAAGCCCCCCGGGAGCGTGGGCCGTATCCTATATCCTAAATGCAAGACAAAATTATTTGCAAGTTTAAATTTCTTTAAAATTGCATGGGTACGTCTTACCATTTGACTCAGTAAGTAACTCGAATTTGGGACTTTTTAGCTTTCTGGGTCTCCGTTTAGGCTCCTGAAAAAAATATTTCCAAAACACTCATGTGATTTAGTGTAGAATAACTTATCCAAAATAAACGTGGCATGATAAAAGGATATGATAATATTGTTAATGCCTATCAGTTATAATGATTTAGATGATTTTTATTTTGATAATAATTAGTTAGAAAATAGACAATAGTTATGATGATGGTGAACTTTGTATAAAATGGATAGCGATTGGTATGATGATGGTGATGATGATAATATATTATGCTCAAACTCATTAATTAGCTATAGGCAATGACATGACTTTTAGTAGATAATATCGTTTATCTGTGGCCCGAGTAGCATCACTTTAGCGCGCTAGCACAGCAAATATCAGAAGTAAAAGCAGGAGCGGGGCCGTAAATGCATTTGCAGCCCGCGCACTTGGCGTTTGGACGCACAGCTAGAACTTTAGGGAAGGAAGTTTAATATTTGGCATTCTACATTAATGATAATAAGTCTTAAGATCTATAACCAATTAATATATAATGTACGCATATTATGTGGGTCACGTCAATTGGATGGGTTTCATAATCTAATGACAATCGAGTAGAAAATATCTTGTTCGCTCGTGATTATAAAGTTATGAGTGAAGATAAAAATATTTAATATAAAATATATTATAGTTATAGTTATTCTATTTACTTGGTGATTTTTATATTAAGCTTAAGAATGATTGTATTGATAATGATTTGAATGATAATGATGATTATGATGATAATGATAATGATGATGATAATGTCGATGATGATGATGATGATGATGATGATGATGATGATAATAATAATGTTTATTTATATAGCGCTCATATCCAAATTGTCCAAGGCGCTTTACAACTATACTAATCTATTTACGGAGCGAGTGGATTGCGTGCAGCCATTCAGGCGCAACGTCAGTATCAGTATGATGATGATGATGATAATGATGATGGTGATGGTGATGATTTGTATGATAATGGCGATGATGATGATGATGATGATGATGATTGATGATTGATGATGATTGATGATAATGATGATGATGATCATGATGATGATGATGATGATGATCATGATGATGATCATGATGATGATGATGATGAAGATAATGATGATGATGACGACAGGGAAGAATAAAAAATTTAAATGTAAATTTACAACAAAATTTACCTTTGAGGTTTCATTGTGATGTCTACTTGCTGATACACAAGCTATCAATAACAGCAATAACACTGGTAATAGCTTAAAGACTCTCATATTTTCCAATAAGCCTATAAAAGAGGGAAAAATAATGATAATATAGAAATTTTAAAGATTTGATTTGATTGATGAGTATAATCTTTAACAACGTTGAACCAACATAAAACATCTTTTTCAAGACTGCACCCACCCCATGACATCAAATCATCATCATCACTTATACCACACTTAAAAGGAAGTGCTTACACCAATGGAGCACGGCAGACTGTTGTTGTGATTTTAATATATTTGATCCTTTTACTAAATTACTAAAATTATTAATATGTTTGTACTGGTGAGCTTCATAATGTAAATGGATTTTGCTTTCTATTAAATATACCATATATAACGGTATATTATTAAGCCTTCAAATTTAAATCATAAACTCAAAAAATAGAAATAGTAAGGAAGAAAGTGAATCGAAAAAATTGATTTGAAACAATCAACAATTCGTGAAGGAACGGCACAAAGCATGAGATTATTCAAAATCCTGGCTTACTTGTTTATATATATTTATATATTTTAAGCTGATTGACTTAGAAATTTTTTTTTTAGCATTTTTGATCATATTATGAAACAAGGTTTTCTAGGGACTTTTTTTGTATTACTTATTGTGTTTTTGTTTGATATATGACATGTGTATGTAAACATTGTATGTACTCTTAAGTTTTTTAAATAGTGTAAGGCGCATTTGATGATATACCCATGTTAATTTGCGCCTAATCAGTAATAAATCATTATTATTTTTTATGGTTTGAAAAATAAATAAACCAATATGTTGTAATGAAAAGAGAGCAGACAAAACAAAAAGTAATAACATCAAAATACTCGAGCAACGCTAAATATTTCCCAAGCCTTGATAAAGAAAAAATATACGTGTGCGTATAAAACAAAACAAAAACGGCACGTTTTTAAGACGTTTAAAAACAAAATTAAAAAGTTGTATGTTTTATGTTGAACATGAGAGAAAACATAGAATACACGCAAAAGGAAAAGGATAAACAAGAACAAAAAGACAAAGAACAAAATTATTAGCTTACCTTTTCTATCCGCAACAAGTTTTCCAGTTGAATCAGTAACAAGTTCAACTTGAACCTTCTTTTGTATGCACTAAATCTCTTTATGATGAGATAACTGCTTGTTTAAGGTTATTTTGTACAAACTGACCACCATTGCTAATGCAAACATTCTACAGGTAGTTGACAACTATTTCATATTTCTAACACATTACAACTAACTTGAGGTGGTAAAATGATCCAGCAGTCGATCCCTATTATGATATACTATAAAATGCTATCTAATTCTTTTATTACAAATATTCAATGATCAATGTTAAGCCAAAGCGAAATTCTCAATTTTATAGTATTGTGCGTGTCCTCCTTGGCTGTATATGTCCTTGTGAACTCTTGATGTAACAGGTGGTACATTTCAATTCTTGTATTTTTAGTTTACTTTAACGCTGCTTTTGTAAATCCACAGAAACTCCACATACTAGACCAACTGCCAATTGACTTTCTAAAATAAAAACGTAATCTTAAAAAATAAGCACTACTATCAGAAATTAAAGAGCGAGCAGAAATCTTAATATGTATTTTTGGAAAGTTTTATTGCTATAAATAGAATTCATGTTAGGCTATTTTGAATCAAAATTACAAAAATTTTAAGATATTTTTGTATGTAATTCAGTGGACATTTCCTCAGTAGCCTCGTTGTAGTGAAACTAAGTTTGTATCTTTGTTGATATCATTGTAATAATTTTGAAGCAGTGATCAACCAAAATATGAATTTAGAATATAATATATGATAATGAAGTGGCATTCGGCCAATGTCAATTTCGTTCAGCTTGTTCATTTTTTTCAGGTTTGTCGACAGTAAAACTTTACAATCGTTTCTCTGCGTTTTATTACAGACTTCATGACTGATATCCGTTTTGAATTAGCTTTTTTAACATTCAAAAAGTAGTTTTAAAGCACTTGTCACAATGTCAATTTGATTGCCTTTTTTTGTAATTCTGATTGGTTGATCTTGTGTTTGTTCTGAAGGTCAACTCAGCTGGTAACATCTGGAAGGAAATTCAACTACATTGTACTATAAAAACAATTCTATTTAAATTGAATCATCAAAGTGCGACTATGTATTCTATCTGCTTACAAAATAGCCTTAAAACAATTAATGCGACTAGTATAAATATGGGACGACAATCAGAAGGACAGCAAGTATGAGAAAGTAATTGCGAAGGATTAAGCGTGTGACGTCAGTTGTTTTAGCACTACCTTGATTGCATCTATTAAAATGTCCTATATGAAAAGAAAAAAAAAACGATTCCTATTTACAATAAAATCTAAAATTTAAGGAAAAAAACCCAGATACATTAGTATTGAGATTAAAGTCGGTTAAAAAGTCATTGTCTTTATAAAATGGGGTTCTTGTCCCCCTGACGCACTTGTTGACTGATTTTATTATATCAAATGATAATCGTGTTCTTATCCATGTAATAGTGCTTGCATATGTTTCTCCAGTCTTCTTAGTTAATTTCTCTGCAAACTTTCGTCGGACACCGACATCATCAGAAGATATAGGCCAAAAAGGCCTCTTCATCAGACCAATTAGCTGCCTGTTTGTAATGGCGCCGTTAAGCATAAAATTATAGCTGACTAAATGTAAACACGTGTTTTCCGATGAGAAAGAGTTAGCAAATTAAACACACTTTGTACAGAAATCGTTTTTATCAAATTTTTGAGCCTTAGCTTTTAAGAATATTATGTTTTAAACTTTTAAAAGTTATCAATCTGCCTCATTTCTTTCATCGCCAACTATTATGCGCCCACTCACAAGGTCAGCGGTGCAACATAAAAGCAGTAGATAATTTTATCAGATTTTACAAAGAAATGTATAGAGGATCAAAGTTCTTTTCGAATTATAAAATTCTCGGTAAGGATTTGTCAATTTACCTAACTGGAAATATATTGTATAACATTAAAGCATTTGATTTTTACCAAACATAGCTTTATTAATTGAATAGAAACCTTTATTTTCGATAGTTGACGGTTTTCTGTTTTCTTCCCATACATGCTCTGTATTCAGGAATTTTCAGATTGTAAAGTTTCAAGAAAAACACGAAAAGTGTGATATTCATAGCATCATTTTTCAAAATCAAAGCTTGTTACCTCATTTACCGTGGCTGTTCCACAAACTAAATACATCATACATTGCTTGTGTGTAATTTGTCGTCGATCGAACAAGGTTTTACCTTTCCTTTTTAACTTTGAAAAAGCTCCAAATTGAATTGACGTTCGTAAGACGCCATATACTTGCAATCCTTACTTCAAGTAGAGGTACTTTGTGATGCGATAACTTTGGAAATTCTTCGCCAACTAAGACATGTTTGATACCAAAATGAAGCTTGTTTTCCCAACTCTTATTTACAATAGAGTTTAATGGAATAGCTGTTAAAGAAAAGGCAAATCGTAGCAAGAAAGTTGGGTTTTATCGAGTGCAGGCCTGAGCGAGCTTAGGCTCCCTGTGGCTTTCCTCAAATCGTCGACATGTCGTTGTTTTTTCGCTTGTAAATGACCAATTTTATAACATTGAACTCCAAAAATGTTTCAGAATTACAGTTTGATAGTTGCTTCAATATTCTTTGGTGTTAAATTGACTTAAAGAATCGTATTTAACTTAGTTTTGTACAATCGATTTTGATTCTATCTTGGATTCCCGAATCGTTGTTTACTTTCTATTTTACGCATGGTATCCGCTGGCCTCGATGACTGGCGGGAAGTCCGGAATAGTTGGCGAAGTATGTTGAAGTTTTGATAGAGTATTCCCACATTTCATGAGGTTATCGATGGATTACAAAACCATAGATTGCTCCCTATGCCAGTCAGGCTAGCATTAACACACTAATATTTTCCCCTCGGGGTTACGCTAAGAAGTTGTGCATTTTCACTTAAGCTTCGCTCTGATTGGCTAGCTTCTATGGTGTCACAGGTTTCATAGAATTATGTGGACAAACATTCAAAATAAATATACGCATACAAATATCCATACTACAATACATCTACATTTATCGATCACATATTACTATTATCAAACCATAGATCATGAACTTTTTAATTGATAAAATGTTCTTTTTTTTTTCACACTAGAAATCAGCCACGGAGTGTCCTTATATGGTGTAACAGCTTTCATGCAATTATATGTGGCCAAACAATCGAAATAAATATTCACATACAAATATCCACACTACAATACATCTACATTTATCGAGTATATTTAGCAAATCGAATGTGGTTTAGCGTTGTCTGTACTCTTATCGACAACGATATTCGTCATGACAGTGGTCAAAATGTTGTGGACTCACGACGCGCAGCGGAGTGAGTCAGCAACAAATTTTGATCACTGTCATGACGAATATCGTTGTCGATAAGAGTACAGACAACGCTAAACCACATTCGATTTGTTTTTTACAACACAAACCAAAATAAATGTACAAAAAGTAAAATGTCAGTTAACGGACGAAAAATGACGAATTTGTCACGCATCGAACTCAATGGTTTCTTTTCAAGCTACGGAAAATCACATAATTTACGAAAATGATCTTTTTTCAGCCGGTAAAAAAAAACAAATAAGCTTATTTTCATACAGAAATACAGTGCACTGTTTGTCTTGAGAGACTGCTAATTGAAGTTAGAAAAGTACAAGAACGTCAAACACGGCCGATTAGCTGGGTTCTGGTGAAACGTTTTTGAAAATTTTCAAACAAAATGCATTTTTTATACATTAAAACTGATCATATAGAAGATTACACAATATCTGATATGTCTAGCATTTGAACAGCATTCTAAGCTTTTCAAATCAGTTCTGAACGAATGGTATTGTTCGTCAAAAATGTAATTTTGAGCACGTTTTTGTTGAAAAGACTACAGAATTGATTGTGAGTGAAGATTTGTCGAAAAGACTGAAAAATCGCATAAAATTAAAACGACAACAGCTCCATGACAGCATAGTTACATTTATTACAATTTTCTACTTACAGAAAAGTAATTTCCATTGATAGTTATCCATAAACTTCTTTTTAAAATCCTTTTTTGACGAAAAAACTTTGTGGATGACAAACTTTCCCTCAATTCCGCACGAGTGTTGTGTGACATGATGACGTGATCACCGTTGTCTGGACTCTTATTTACCACGGTAAATCAACCAATCAGCGCGCGAGAATTCACACAAGTGTTGCAAAAATTACTATTATCAAACCATGTTGATTGTTAATATATTCACACTAGATAAACCATGAATTAGCATTGAATCTGATGCAGATCAGTTACAAACACTCTCTAGCTCTGTGTAGCTCACAAAACTTGATATTGTCATAAAACGTTATCTTAAAAACTACAAATAAGTTATTCATGATCAGTAGCTAACCACTCATTGATATGTTGGTGTAACTTTAAAATCTTCTATATACAACACACCTCAGCTAAAGGGAACAGATTACAAACTTATGTCTTGCACTGAACCTGGAGTCGAGGCTTGTAAAACAAAAACTATAGCTAAAAACCCTATTGTATTTCAGCATGGATACGATGTTAGTCAGTAAAACATAATTGTTTGTCATGTTTCTATAATGTCCATAAGGCCTGCCTTGATTCCTAGAGTCGCCATGATTTAAAGCAATTTATGCGTGGCGACTTATGGTGTTGTAAGAAAAACATGCGAGCCAATTGGAGAGAACATAGGTCAATTTTAGGCGATTTTAAGCAGCTTACGACGATTTTACGCCATGTATTTTAGAAGAAAGTAAAATTGACTATATATCGACTATGAATCATATTTATCAAAATTTTCAAAACTATTCTGGGTATTGTAATTACACTGCGTTAAGGACACTTTAGATGATTTAGGCAAAATAACGGGGGGGGGGGGGTGGGGGAAGAAGCACTTTTGAGCAATTATGTGATTTTAGGCGATTTTGGGCATTTTAGGACGATTTTAGGAGTTTTGGGACAAGTTTTGGCGATTTTGGGACCCGAAGCAGGCCTTCCATGAGTATCATGGTGAGCAAGTTGATGGACAGTTCTTCTTTACATTCCCATGCAATGTTTTATTGATTATATTAGTCCAGCTGACGACATCACCAGATTGACTTGACTTGCACTTTTGATGTAACTCTTTAACTTCATTTCCTGTAAACACACGTGACCAGATGTTCAATCCTGCCATGTAGCCAACCATAAGCTTATCTTTATCAAAACCACCATCTAGGGAACCCTGTTTTTGACCAACGATAATGACTCCACCAGACTGCAAATTATTGTTTTTACTAAGATCTTTTTTGTTGTCAATCGCATTCCCATTATGATAGAAGAGAACTGTTCCTTTGTCAGCGACGTTGTTACGATCCCATGTTACAGCCAAGTGTTGCCATGTACTATTTCTGGTTAATCCTGAATGACAGGTTCTGGAATATAATAATAATGTAACGTAAAAACTAAATACAAATATAACGTATTGTAACGTAAACACTCGATAAAAACGACAGTAACAAAACGTGAAATCAACGTATCCCAACGTTAAAACGTGTCGTAAGATTAAACTTGAATTAATGTAATGAGTGATTCTATAGTGCTACGCAATATACATGAGTTAGTATGTATGATATTGTATAATAAAGGCTAATAAACAATAAAACAAACAAACAAACAAATGAACCAAAAAAGAAGCAAGCAAACAAGCAAACAAATAAACAAACAAACAAACAAATAAACAAAAAAAACAAGCAACCAAACAAAGAGACAAACAAATGAGCAAGAAAGCAAACAAATAAACAAACAAACAAATGAACAAACAAACAAACAAATGAACAAACAAACAAACAGACTAACAAGCAAACAATCAAATAAGCAAACAAACAAATAACCAAATGAATAAATAAGCAAACAAACTAACAAACAGACAAATAAACAAACAAGCAAACATTCATGAATTAATTAATTAATTAATTAATTAAATTTATTATATATCCTATTCAAACTCGTTTTCTTATTGGTCGATAGCACATCACGTTGAGGGAAGGAATAAATCCACGCAAATAAAAAAAATGGAGTGAAAATGTTTCTTCGTTTGAATAGGGTATATTTAACAAATAATTAAGGTTCAGCTGTGGTTTATACTCTGATAACCGCACGCTTGGCAATTTGAACACACGAGAAAATGTCAAGAAGCACAAGCTGAAAGCGATTGCTTCTGGACATTTTTAAGTGTGTTCAAATGCCAAGCGTGCGGTTATCAGAGTATAAACCAAGGCTGAACCTTAATTATTTATTTTTTTATATGAATTTCGATTAAAAATTGTTCAAAAATCGTTCAAAAAAGTCTGTTTGATTTCGAAAACTTACGACCGTGGTTTATACTCTCATAAACCACGCTTGTTTGGCCAATCAGAGCGCGCGTTAGAATCAATCTATATAATAAAATAAAACACTTAATAAATTTTAGTAATGGTTAACAATAAATATGTATACACTTATTTGTAAGAATGTTTTCACATAGAACACTAGAAATTTAGTTTAAAAAAAGGAATGATAAAAGAAGGAGTTCAGCTTGAGTGCTCTTCCTCCTTTTTTTTAATTAATTAATTCATTCCTAACTAAATTACAAAAGTCAGGACAACGTTCTTACAATGTGGTGTATATAATTCATTACAATCATTTTTCTCACTTTGCATCTCCCATCAGTTTGATCTCAGCATTTTTATCTGGCTTTATTTTGATTCTTAGAGCTTCGGTTTCAGAATTCGTTGCATATGAAAATGGAACAATTTCTTTGTCGAATGATTGTGGCGCCTAAAAATTATGCATAAAAGAATTTATATTAAATTAAATTAAAATCAAATTAAATAGTTTTATGATAATAATAATGATATAGCACTCAGAGGTATAATGGGTGATGGCAAAATCGTAAAATCCACATCAACACCGCTACCAATGGTAATTTAAGAAATTAAATACTACTTCTGTGTTTTCACGCGCTTATGAAAACCGAGATGCGTTTGGAAGAATTCGAGAGCAGATCAGTCCAAACACGCGACGAAGTCGTAACTGACTAATAAGCGCGCGCGAAAGATCAAAACAACGGAAAAACTGCTCTCACGAAACACGGTTGTTTGACCAATCAACGCGCGCGTACTATCCCAATTATTTTTTAAATTGATATCTTCACATGTGAATATATCGTTTTCAGACCAATCACAAGCCAGACGTTTTCCCGTGAAAACAACGAAGCTTTGATAGAAGTTAATAGATAGTTGGACATTTTGGTTGAAAATGAAAAGATTTGTCGAAGTAATATCGATGAAGAACTGTTAACCTTTTTAGAAAAACAAGAAAACAAAAATATTAGATAGAAAACGGATTACAATGTGCAACTTTTCGTAAAGTTTTTGGAAAAAGTAAAGCCTGACTCAACGACTGACCCGAACGACTTTTAAGTCTAAAAAAAAAAAAAAATCTCTTTAAAAAGAGCTTATTTTCGCTGTTAGAAAGAAGGATAGTTTAAAACTATGAGCCAAGCAGTCTCGTTTGCTGCGCTCACTCGTGCAATATATATTTCTCAACACTCAAAGATAAACTCCGTATCTCCACTTGTCCATGGAATATCCTCTATATTTTTAGCAGTCATTATTGCCATCATTAGCTTGCTTGAAATTGAATATAGAGGTTATGGTGTTTCTTTTTTTAAATACAGTCAATGTCATTCACATTTTCCTTGAAAGAAACATTAATCACGTAACACTACATATAGTTTACTCTTTAAATTCTCGATATAAGCATTAATTTTAAATATAGTTTTCATAATTAGTATTCCATGTTCACTGTTATTCATTATACAGCATAAATTAAATCAAATAAACAAAGGATAAAGTGTCACTTGTAGTACTGGTAATATATCTCTATTTTACTTGGATAACATTCATCTGAAAACACGTGTTAACTTTTGGTCAACCATAGGGCCGTTATATACGTTCACTATTATCATTTCAAGTTCAATTTGACCTAAACTTAAAATTAAACAAACCCTTTGAAAAAAGTAGCTATGGATTCGAAAACACCATTCTTTTACGGACATTTTAATATGTAGACACGTACTTTTCAAGATTTTTGATTGTTATCGCTTTAATACCTCTCGGTCATTCTCTGACTTTAGTGTCTAATAAAAAATCGAGCGTACAGTAGAGCCTCGAGAACTCTTTGAATGATATATATATTATTTTGTCGCCGGTTATAAGTCGTCTGAGTATATGCAATCATATTGTACTGATGTTTTAATGTTTTTAAAAGCGGGTTTCTACTTGGAAAGATCATATGTTCGAAATCACGGAGCTATGTTTTGACATGCATTGAATGACATGCATTGACTGTGTATCTTCTATTCATATAATGGTTATTATAATTAGATCTGAAAAACTCTATAGGAATGTGCAAGACCCTGGCCCACCTATTTGGATCGTTTCGAATACATCCTAGTACCTAGGACTCCTCTCAAAGGATTCATTAATAGAGCGTGCGCAAAATACAAGAATTGGGCCATTTTTGTTATGGCTTAAAAGTGCGAAGCTGTGATATCGTAGGTTTCACGTCAGTGGATTCGATAGTTCACATGATGCTGTATTCACTACGTATTCCGCAAACGTTCCCCTTATATAGCGTATACGAAAAATTGCGGATTCAAAAATATACAGATGCGTGTGGACGGGGCCTGTTAAAGATTTGTTATTATCATTATAATTATTATCATAATTTATTATCATTGTCATTGACATTGACATTGTCCATCATCAACATTATCATCATTAACAACATTATCAGCATTATCAGCATTATCAGCATTATCAGCATTATCAGCATTATCAGCATTATCAACATTATCATCATTATCAGCATTATCATCATTATCAACATTATCATCATCATTATCATTCTTATCGTATCAACACTATCATCATTAAAATGCTTTATTATTATCACCATATATTATAAGTATTGTTTTACGATCGCCATTATTAATATCAACATGCTATTCGAGGCGGAATTATACCTTGAGCCATACAGACACTGTAAATGTAGAAAGGCTTTGTGAAGTCAACCAGTCTCCTTTAACATAGTTAGCTGTGCTTTTACTGGGCCATTCTAACTCACAATCACTTTCTGCAATCAATTAATCAATATTATAACATAAATATTAGTATTCAGGCGTTCTGATTGGTAGGTTGGGGCGCTTGTTTCATGAGAGCACACATCGCATTTGGATGTTGATCAAAATATGTCAGTTTGTATTTTAAAGCAATAAAAGCAATAGCAAACTTCTTTTCTTTGCTGTATGCTGTTAAACAGCACTTTGGGAGCGTGACAACATTCGAGAAGTGTTGCTTCGCGTCATTCTTTTATTATCTTAACACATTTCTCGTGTTATGTCAATCCCCGCGAAATTTATAACTTTACAAGGCATGCACGCGAATTTTCTATTTCTTTAAATGAAGCAATTAACCAATTCATCAATACAATTTGTTATCCCTCCCTCCCTCCCTCCCTCCCATCAATTAATCCCTCCATTCATCCAATATTACAGTTAACATAACATTCGTATTATAAGCAGCTTTGAGCCTGAGACCGATAACACGTAAAATAATAAGAACTACTTACCAAGGTTTTGACAGTTCAATCCAGTGTATCCTGCTACACATGTACAATTGTAACCATTGACCTGATCTGTACATGTTCCACCATTTTGACAAGGGCTGCTGGAACATTCTTTGATATCTGGAAAGGAATTCAAATGATACTGAAAGAAGCTATATAGCGTTTTGGAAAATCGAAACAAGAAGAATCCTTACCTGTTTCACAATTTAATCCAGTGTGTCCTACAACACATGTACAGTTGTAACCATTGACTTGATCTGTACATACTCCACCATTTTGACAAGGGTTGCTGGAACACTCGTTGATACCTGTAATAGAAAAGTATGTTCAGGGATTAAAATGTCTTATTTCACAAAATAATTAGATATATCTCTTACTTTTTTCACAGTTTACTCCATTGTACCCCGCTACACATGTACAATTGTAACCATTGACTTGATCTATACATGTTCCACCGTTTTCACAAGGGCTGCTGGAACACTCGTCAATATCTGCAAAAGAAAAATGTATTTAGGTAAAAAATGTCTTATTTCACAAAATAGCATGGATCAGCCTTACTTGTTTCGCAGTTTGATCCATTAAATCCTGCTACACATGTACAATTGTAACCATTGACCAGATCTGTACATGTTCCACCATTTTGACAAGGGCTGCTGGAACACTCGTTGATATCTGCAAAAGAAAAATATATTCAGGTAAAAAATGTCTTATTTCTCAAAATAGGTGCAGCTTGGAGCAACCTTACTTGTTTCACAGTTTGATCCATTGAATCCTGTTACACATGTGCAGTTGTAACCATTGACCTGATCTGTACATGATCCACCATTTTGACAAGGGTTGCTGGAACACTCGTTGATATCTGGAAAGGAAAAATATATTCAGGTAAAAAATGTCTTATTTCTCAAAATAGGTGCAGCTTGGAGCAACCTTACTTGTTTCACAGTTTGATCCATTGAATCCTGTTACACATGTGCAGTTGTAACCATTGACCTGATCTGTACATGTTCCACCATTTTGACAAGGGTTGCTGGAACACTCGTTGATATCTGGAAAGGAAAAATATATTCAGGTAAAAAATGTCTTATTTCTCAAAATAGGTGCAGCTTGGAGCAACCTTACTTGTTTCACAGTTTGATCCATTGAATCCTATTACACATGTGCAGTTGTAACCATTGACCTGATCTGTACATGTTCCACCATTTTGACAAGGGTTGCTGGAACACTCGTTGATATCTGGAAAGGAAAAATATATTCAGGTAAAAAATGTCTTATTTCTCAAAAAAGGTGCAGCTTGGAGCAACCTTACTTGTTTCACAGTTTGATCCATTGAATCCTGTTACACATGTGCAGTTGTAACCATTGACCTGATCTGTACATGTTCCACCATTTTGACAAGGGTTGCTGGAACATTCTTTGATATCTGGAAAGGAATTCAAATGATACTCAAAGAATCTATATAGCGTTTTGGAAAATCAAAACAAGAAGAATCCTTACCTGTTTCACAATTTAATCCAGTGTGTCCTGCTACACATGTACAAGTGTAACCATTGACCTGATCTGTACATGTTCCACCTTTTTGACAAGGGCTGCTGAAACACTCATTGATGTCTAGAAATGAATTGAAATTAATCACAAGATTTTGTACAACAATTGTGAAGATTCCAAGTGTTAGTGGCGGTTTTGATTTTCCTTTTTGACTTGCAAAGTTTTAACGTTTAAAAACATCGCAAAATGCCTAATTCCGAGTAAGTTTTCTTTTGTGATAGAAGCACAATAAGTGGCTTCAAAAACCCTGATGTTGTAAAGACCAACTTAAGGACTATTTCTATTTTGACCGGAAGCATCGTAATATATTTCGTCCTAGATATCCTGCTAGCAGAGTAAATTTCTTTCTCCTCTTCCGGGTTCGATTTTCAGCGACGTCATATACTTGTTTCGACTTCTCTGTTTTCCGGCTTTAGCTTTAATTAGCTTTAAATACCCGTAAAACTAATGGAGAATAAGTTAAGCTCAAAGTCGGCTCTCTGAAAGATTAGCTTCGACTAAAGGGACTTCCGACGTAAAATATGGCTATTTACTTTTACTTTTTTAACATGCTTACCTATTTCACAACGGTCACCCCGGTAACCTGCTGAACAAATACAGATTTTACTTCCTGTATTACAGTCCTTGATCTCGCAGGTTCCTCCATTATAACATGTATTACTTTGACAACCAAACTAAATAAATAAGAATTATAAGTATGACTTTTTATATGAAAGCTGCAGTCCAGGGGACAAAATATCCAATTGACAAAAAATCGGTTTTATTTTAGGGAGTACTATGAAAACCGTTTGTTTTATTATATCTGAATTAATTTAGCCGCTGTGATGATTATGTTTTACTTTTTATTATTATTTAATTTTAATCAATTTGCCACAGTGGCAGGGATAAAGTCACAGGGCAGAGCCCCAATTGAAATAAGAAATACGAAATTAGATACAACTTAAATGCTGTATGAATGACAAAAAAAAAATGAGTAATAGAAAATATACACAAGAGAAATTGAATGTCTGATTGAATGTCAGACACAACATAAACGTTAACATTAAAACGTTTGGAAATATTTTATTTTTCCTAATATTCATTTGACAGCGATTAAAAGCGAACAAATTCCTTGTGTCAAGTCACTCTCATTGTTTCAGCAGAGCCGTCGAAGGAGACCTGGAGCAACCAAATATAACGTCATAGGGGTTGAAAATTCAAAAGTTTTATAAAGTTATAGTATTTATTATCAAAGCAGTTTTTATCACTATCAACGGATTTTCCAACAAATATGCTCAAGTGAGACTGGACTGTACAGGAAATGCTTTCGTGAAATATAAGAAGTGGTATCGTTAGGTTCATTGTTTAATGTTTTGAAGAGTAATTCTTTGATTCAATTAAAAGTATAATATGTATACAAAAGAGGCGAAAATGATTTACAATTATGAAGAACAACTATTCTCGTTCTATTGTGTTACACCTGGTAATTATTGGCAAAAGTGACTATTGATCTTGAATGTTAAGTAATGGCAAACAAAAATCACTGAATGATTCGTTTTCTTTTATCGTCAACACGTTCGACTCATCTATTTTTCATTGTGTTCTACAAACTCCCTGCTTGCCAACTTTTCAACATTTCTGTTTTCTTTGTTAACTTTAACAAGTTTAGACTTTAACAAGTTTAGACATCGTCCAGCTATTTTCATGGAGTTTTTCAGACTCTCGTTAGTCTAGACGTTTCTCCTCTCTTTAATTCTCCCTTTTACCTATAGTTTTTCATCTATTTCAGACGGCATTAGTCATTACAGTGACTGTTGCAAACAGATTAGTGTTTTCCAAGCACTAAATTGACATATTCTGAACAAAATGTTCGTTATAATGAATCACGATAATGATTGTGATCGAGTGGACTGAATACAACTATTTTATTCTCCTGTTAATCTATATTTTCTCATTGTTTCTCCTAAAATACATTAAATTAATGACAGTGACTGCTGCATACAGATTGGTGCTTTTCAAGCACTAAATTGACACATTCTGAACAAAATGGTCGTTATAATGAATCACGATAATGATTGTGAACGAGAGGACTGAATACAACTATTATATATAATGGCCAGCTATCACCTCCCTTTGCATGATAAGACATATTGGATTACTGACGCTTCTTATAGTATCTTTTGCTCTTTAATCCTGTTACTACGACTGCTTGCGGATCGGTCGAATTGGGACCGAAATACACTATTTGCGCTCTTAGCCGTAAAAGACAATAAATATCCATGCCATATTATATAAACTTTGCACTAAAACTTCACAAATAGTTTTTTTTAGAAACAACCACCTAGGCTACACCAGTTTAACCTCTTTTTTTTTTAAACATCTTTTTAATTCATCTGTAAAACAGTTTAAATACTAGTAAGTCGCTAAGGGTCTTATATTTGTATTTCATCAGCAGCTAGCCATCACAATCTCTTATAATACCCTTGTTTTTGTAATTTTACGCAAATTACTTGCTCAGAAACTCTTGATAAGCACACACTTTACACGCCTTACTCGAAATTTGTTTTTTGAAATATGAACACTGTCAAATTAAAGCACTTACGTACTATAGGTTAACCGCTAGTGAAATATTTTTACCGGCCACTTTTTTGCTGCGTTATGAATAAACGTTTTGTTTTCAATCAGAAGTAGTCGACCATGATTTGTTGATTTTTAGAAGAACCCGACGTCAAGCGCTCAGCCACTAAGTGTGTTTAAGTTGCAGTTATCACTCAAACATCATCACGAGAAACTTATCAATCAAACACGAATCTTTAACTAAATAGCCACTGATTACAATCAAAATTACTTACAGTAACCACCGTACACGACTGGGAATATTTACTCTCTTTGGGAATATTTACTCTCTTGAAAGTTTAAGAGTTTTCATTTCAGAGACCGTATAATGCATTTTCGTACGCTTGTAGAGTTGACGTTTCTAAGAAATATGTTGGATCGATGTCAAAATTAAGTAAACAGAACAGTTTCATTTAATGGCATACAAGTGAACGAATCAAGCTTTGTTGGACTTAAATATTGACAAAGAAAGAAGGTAGTAAATTTTCTGTGACAAAGAGAAAATAGGTTCAAAAGAATACGAAATAAAAGGAAGAGAAAATAAGTTCAAAAGAATACGAAATAAAAGGAAGGAACTATAATATAGAGCGTAAAAAAGTAAATTGCTTGTGAAAAAACATATTAAATAATATTTCCTTATTACAATAAGGTTATTTTCCGTCTTATTTAAAAAACAAACACTAATCCAAATTTAATTGAGAAAAAAACTTGAGGCATTTAAAAAAGTATTATTTGAGGGGGAAATAATTTAAGAATAGGCATTACTTGAAAGTTCGTACAAATTATTTTTGAACAAATATTCATCTTATAAAGGACAACTTCCTTTTTCCCTCAAACTACAGCAGCAATATTAATATTATTACGCATTTAAATGTTTGATGATGTAAGTTGCGTCAATGCTTACCTTTGCAGGTCGTAGTTGTGTGTAGACAAACCCTGGTCTTCTCTCAAACCCTCCTTCTTTACTCATTGACAACTCATCTTGGACTCCATAGTCATTCAGCTCACATTCACCAGTGTTTGGAATTATTTGAAAATTGATTGAAATACACCAGTGTTGTCTTTGACATCGAAGGCTACAATGGACCATGCTAACGTCAGGTAGAGATTGCCGTACATGTCCTTTTAGTACTGTATCTCGTTTAGTTATGAGCGAACCACCGTCTAAATCAAGACTTGGACACGAAAGCTCTGCTTTTCCAACAACATAATTAATTGAAATTCCAAGGAGCAGCAAATGATAAAGATAGCACATCTTCGGGTAACAATAACACCCTGATCAATCTAGGCGAAATATCTTTTATATCTAAATCGAAGTTTTTTAATCACGTGTTTCTAAGGCCTCCATGTTGTGACGTCATCAATTATACTTTGAATTCAATGGTCCTTTGTATTGATTTTATTATCGGTTTTTCAACCGGGTTGCCAAGTGTTCGCCAAAGTCTCTTAAAGAAAAACCAAATATATCATATCGTTATACTAAAAAGTCTTTTATTTGATATGTTGACATATTAGCATCAAATGTGTACTGCTTAAACAAACATTTGGTAGCGCGAGACTGCCGATTAGATTGATCGCTAAATTAAACTAAAAATCTAGTGCTTGTAATAAATTGAATAAGACGGTAATTAATAATGAATGCCATTCTAAACCCTTATTGCGAGACCGTTGTTTTAAAAAGCTTTTTATTGATGACCATCATTGAGAAGGATGTCACCGAAAAGAGCTATACAAAAAACAGCAAGGATTTAGCAAAAATAGACTTTGAAATAGTATAAACTTTGCTCGAAAATTTAATTAAAAACCCATTAGATTCTCTTTTAGGGCAATATTGCAAAAAGTTTCCGTTTTTTTGTATTTTTGAGATAAATATATAGAAAATAAATGGTTTGAATCAAAAGATAAATTTTTCAAAGCTGAAATAACAGAGATTTGTTGAAGGCGTGAAACTTTAGTCATAGAGACGATAAGGTCTTTTATTATATGGCTTGGTAATTTCCTGAATTCTGATTGGCTGGCGCGCGGTCTGTCCAGAGCCGTCTTGGACCGTTGCTAAGACAACGGTCCAACATTTGTATTTTATTATGACGGCCGTGAAGCTCAAAACTAAAACCTTTGTTTCACTGTATATAAATTGTTTTTAATTCTCTAAAGAACATAACGTTAGTTCACATACCTCAATAATAGTTGAAAAGAATAGTTTTAGTTTTTATCTATCCTTGTAAACAACGGCCCGACGGCGGTGAGTTGAGCTATCTTTTGTTGGCGATATGTCGTTGCTTTTCATTCACTTTTTAAAAGCTTTAAAATTCCCAATAAGTTTGTCTTCTAAAGTTAACAATTGTCTTTCTTTTTCTGCATACCAATGATTCAAACAATGTCGATTTACTTGAATCTAAGTCCTGTCAGCGATCCTGATGTTTTCATCTTCTTCATAATTTATGACACAAACAAATTAATTCCGTCAACAGTTGACAATGATTTTGATTAAAGTTCTTATTATTTATCGAAAAATAAGCTTCCGTAGACTCTATTTCTCGATGCAAACGTCCACAAGAACGACGAATTTCAACTCATTTCAACATCCATCGTTGTTTATGTCAGCTAAAATTCTTTGTAAAACTTGTTTTTTTGTTTCTTGACTTTCTTTGATGTTGAGATATGAACAAAACCCTTTGTCTTTAAATCATCTTTGATTTTAGAATGATGGAGAAAGCTGCAGTAATTCAAATATCTTGGCTTTACAATTTCTGTAAAATTGTTGAGGCAGCATGCTGAATGACTGAGCCGGTTTAACAGGTTTCAACCCGCTCTTTTTCAGTAAAACTACTGGGAAGCCATTTAATTCAAAAGCAACGCGCGTCGTAAAATATCAAAAACAATATTAATTTCTCTCTTTAAAATAGCCATATAATAAACGAATTATTAACCTCGCTTGCTCGTTCTGTACGGGAAAATATCAGACTTTGGTCTTTTATGTACGGACCTCGCTGCGCTCGTTCCGTACTGTCAAGACCTCGGTCTGATATTTTCCCGTACAGACCTCGCGCTCGGTTAATAACCTCTTATTATTATATGGCATCAAAATTCCGCGAGCTCTGATTGGTTGCTGACACATAATGACCGGTCATTATTTTCTTGTAATGACCGGTCATTATTTTTTCTCGGCTGGACGGTGGCTTTGAGTTTGTTTGTACGCGAGGTGAAAACAACAACAAAAAACTACTTATTTTTCGATAAGCAATAATAAGAACTTTAATTCAAGGCTAAATGACAAGCATTGGTTGTTTTTGCAAACATTTTGACAAGCAAAAGTTGATAAAATCAAATCAATATTGCAAAAACTCACGAGAGAATACACATGTTTCATAGGTTATGAGAATACTCAAAAGCTTATTTTTTAATTCTCTAAAGAACATAAAGCTTTCACATACCTCAATAACAGTTGAAAAGTGTACTTTTAGTTTTTATCTTTCCTTGTATTTAAAACAGCACGGCGGTGATTTGAGGTATCTTTTGTTGAGATATACATGTCGTTGTTTTTCAGTCACTTTTAAAAAGCTTTAAAATTCACGAAAAGTTTTTCTACTAAAGTAAACATAGTTTTTGAAGTCAGGCAGTGTTATTGTCTTTCTTTTTCTGCATACAAAAGGTTCAAAAATCTTGAAAGGACGATTTACTCGATCCAAAGTGCTGTCAGAGTTCCTCATATCATCCTTTCATCTTCTTCATAAAGTATGACACAGACAAATAAATTCCTTCAAAAGTTGACAGTGATTTCGATTAAAGTTCTTATTATTGTTTATCGAAAAATAAGCTTCCGTAGGCTCTTTTTCTCGATGCAAACGTCCACAAGACCGACGAATTTCAACTCGTTTCAACATTCATCGTGGCTCACTTGTTTATGTCAGCTAAAATCCTTTGTAAAACTTGTTTTTTGTTTCTTGACTTTGTTTGATGTTGAGATATAAACAAAACCCTTTGTCTTTAAATGATCTTTGATTTGGAATGACCAAGAAAGCTGCAGTAATTTTAATATTTTGGCATTAAAATTGCTGTAAGTTTGTTGAGGCAGCCATCACATGAATGAAAACCGGTTTCTGATCTGACAACCCGCTCTTTTTCAGTAAAACTACTGGGAAGCCATTTGAAAGCAACGCACGCGTGTCGTAAAATATCCAAAAAAATATGACTTTCTCTCGCTTTTTAAAATAGCCATATAATAAATAACTTATTAACCTCGTCCGTTCGGTCATTACAGGGAAATCTCAGACCTCAGTCTTGATGTATTGACCTCGCTATCGCTCGGTCAATACGACAAGACCTCGGTCTGAGATTTCCCTGTAATGACCTCACTCTCGGTTAATAAGTGGTATTTAAAATTCATTAAAATAAATTTATGTTTCGTTTTATTATCTAGCTTTTCTCTTTCCTCTCTTTTCGTTTTTCTTCGTCACGAAGCATTAGTGTTTGATAACAGGAAGTGGGATGATATTTACTTGATATTATTCGATTTGCGGTTCAAAACTAACCAATGAATGATAAAAAACTAAATATATCAATGGATAAATGGATGGATGAATGAATAAATAAATGGATAGAGGATTAGATAGATTTTATGCGTGGCATGGGTAGCCTATAGCTAGCGGTGAGAGCGCTGGCATCTCACCGCCTGTAGTCCAGGTTGGAGTCTCGGTTCAGGTATGGATTATATGTGAGTTGAGTTTGTTTGATGAGTTCTTCTCTCCTCTGCCACGAGGGTTTTTCTGGTTTTCCTCCCTAAGCAAAAATGATTAAATCTTGTTATAATATCCGTATAAAATAAAAAATAATAATATATTGTATATTTTGCAATATGTGATTTTGATTTTTTTGTTATATTTTTTCCTTCCAAATAACGTTTCAACACTAAATAAAAGAAAGAAATCGAATACAACGACGTGCCACAATCATACACAAGCATACCCTTCGAGTAGCTTGTAGTTTTTTCTCTTGCCTATAGAGGGAAATAAAAACTTGAAGTAAACTAGATATCGACATTGAACCAGTTTAAAACACTACTTTAATCAAAATTATACTAATACAGAGAGCTTTTTAAATGACATAAGATCACCTTTTATATATCACATATTTAGGCTCCAAACAATGTTAACTATTATTTTGAGAATAAAAATAATAATCTATTTATGTCTCTCCCTCTGTAAAACTAAACAAATAATGTTACTGCATTTGCTGAGCTAGGTTTACTGGGCAATGAAATTGGAGACATGACTGGGTAAATATGGCTATGGTATTCCATTTATTCCTAGATCTAGTAGTCATTATACTAAATACATGAGTTACATGAAAATATAAGTATAAACAACACAACATGCCACTACTGGTTATTATAAATTGATTAAGGCGCTCTGTATTGGCAATTGATCTCTCCTGCCTCGTAGTGACAGAGTGCAGGGAATAGCCTTGTTTAACTGGTTTAGTTGTCTTTTCTATTACTTCTTTTAAAACTCAGCTTAAACTCATTTATCTAAATCAACGTTTAGTGTATAAAATTTGTCTAAGTTTTCAATAGTTTCATATTTTTATATTACAGCGTCTAGAACAACGATGAATAGGCGCTTTAGAAGAATTATTATTATTAGTTGCTGCGAGCAAAGCGAGTAGCGACACTAATCTGGACGGGCTTCCTGTGTTGCTAATGGCGGCGTAGATTCCGGGCATTTTATAGCGGTGTAGCAACTCGATTTTGTGCATAAATTATCGAGTTGGGAGATGATTTCTGCGCCTTGGGTCGAGACAATATCGACTCACGGTCAATGTTCAGCGGTATTGACCCGGCAACTTATATATGTATTATATCCTTATCTATATACGGAGATACTCAATTTAAAACAAGTTAACATGGTTAATCACAAATCGTGGCCTTCCAACGGAGTTAGTTCGATTGACGAGAATTTCAGAAATGGTTGTAGTACTGTAAGTTTGGCTATTTACTGAGTATAACTGCTTCTCGACTGAATCAACTAAAACTTGAACAGCATCACACAGTGATCTTTTGTACAATGCCTGAACATGGAACATGCACTAGAGCACGTTTTCACTGTCTTTAGAAGAAGTATCCTTTTGCATGCAGTTTTACATGTTTGCAAACGAAATAAATAATCTTGACTGAGTACGTTCGAGTCGGACGATTCTTCTTTCAATATCTGAACAAAGGCTTTGTATAGTATCGATAAAGTCTATCCAGCTTTCCATTCACAAATACTGAAGATTTAGCATCAAACACTAAAATGCAGTGAGGAAGCGAAACTAACAAATTCAAGTTAATAACGTTCTGTTTAAAAGCCTCGTGCGTTCTGGTTTTATAAATATAGGTCAGAGATTTTGCTTTTCGCCCGTTATCTCTGTCAACATCAAGCAGAAAATTAGGCTTTTCAAACAATTGTAAGCACGAACCAAAAACAAACAAACAAGGAAGATAGCCTTCGCAATCAATTGACTTGACACATGATAACGAGATAATGACACTGTGATAATATATATGTAATCTATGCACCTATTTAAAGCTACTTTGCAGTAGTTAATCAATAACAAAAGAAAGCAAATTGTGAAAAATTTGTTACTGATTCTTCATTTATCATGGGTTAAATAAAATGGCATGTTGTAAAGCCAAGACCCGGACCCGGACCCGGACCCGGACTCGGAAAATATAAATAAAAATGAAAAATAAATAAATAAAATTTATAAAATAAATACATAAATAAATAAATAAAATAAATAAAATAAATAAAAATAAATAAAATAAATAAAAATAAATACATAAATAAATAAATAAATAAATAAATAAATAAATAAATAGAAAAAATAAATAGAATAAATAAATAGAATAAATAAATAGATAAATAAAATGTATGAAAAAAATAATTACAATAATAAATAAATAAAAAACAAAACAAAACATGTATTTGTTGTATTAACAACTCACTTTCAAGTTCTAATTCACTCTGACTTTGTTACATTGTCTCGTGTACATTACATTTGTTACGATCGTCTATTCATTTATTCGTCTATAAACCACCCTATTAAATGAATGAATTCAGATGAATTAATAAATAAATATACAAACAAACAAACAAACAAATACTTTATGGGTGAATCAATGAAGAAAGAACTGACGATTCTTAAATTATTTGCCATTTTAGCATATCTTGTATAACTTCTAAGAATGCCTGTTTTATGTATTCGCTTCTCTACGCTACACCATATGTGCGTCAATTTATGACTCCGCTACACAAAAGCCATGTTCTAATGATGCTTGGCGTTTCTGTTTAATACTTTTTTAAGCCGTGAATACAATTCAGTGATATCCAGTGATACCCGACGTAGCATAAATCGGACAAAATGGAACGTTCAAAATCGAACACTTATCATGCGATTAAGTTCGGTTAACTTCGGTAATCAGACAAATTTTTTTGGGGCTTAATCAAACAGTAATCGAACGTTCGATAAAGTTCGAAAAATGATTGATCACAAGCTATTACTGATATTTAGTGGTAATACGAGTAACTGACTACCTAAATCCCTAGGCCCATTTTGCATTGGAGATGCTTGCTTTTTACAAGTTTTAAGAGTTATTTTTTTATTGTTAATAGCTTATATTGCAAGCATGGCAGTGGTTCCTATGTCCTACGTTTTCATGCCGAGTTATTACAAACTGTTCCGGCTTAATACAGTACAGTTCGAATGTATTGTAGCAACTACACGCGGTTTTTTAGCGTGTATTACACTTCACATTGTAGTTTTCATTCTAGTTTTCAGAATTGCTTTAGTGAAATAAAAGGGGTGAATGGAGAAATTAAAAAACGATAAAATAACAAGGAAGTAGGAAGTTATAGCACATTGTAAACAAAGTTTAAAGCGAAACTGATGTTAAAGTGGATTTGTGACATGCTAATTGATTCCTGCCAGGGAACACCCGCACAAAGTTGCGTTACTGTTATCATGTTTTCTATGTTGTTTTTATACTTGGACGGGTTTTTGTAAAAAAAGGAGCTATGTGGTAGACATTAACCTGTAAGCCTCGTAAGCTCAAACCGCATATAAATATTTGCGTCCACACGAATCCGCGTATCCGGAGGATTCAAGTAAAAGTATGCTTTTTCGTTGACCGGATTCAATGGATTCGTGTGGATGTTTCGCATCAAAAAGTATGCGGTTTCAAAAGTATCCGGATCCGTGTAGACGGGTGTCTATTAGTCGTGTTTATATAACTGATAGCCTGTATGATTAACACTAGTAAAAATGCTAGATACAATCTTTGTTTCTTTTGTGCTAGAGAGAGTTCATGTACGCCAGTTGACCAAAAGGGAGTACCACCCCCCCCACCCCCCGGGCCAGTTGATTAATAATAGTGACAAAAACCAAGAACTATAGTGTATTTAGTTATTAAAAATGGCAAATAATTTAAGAATCGTCAGTTACCTATTAATTCTATCTTCATTGATTCACCCATAAAGTATTTGTTTGTTTGTTTGTTTGTTTGTATATTTATTTATTAATTCATCTGAATTCATTCATTTAATAGGGTGATTTATAGACGAATAAATGAATAGACGATCGTAACAAATGTAATAATGTACACGAGACAATGTAACAAAGTCAGGGTGAATTAGAACTTAAAAGTGAGTTGTTAATACAACAAATACATGTTTTGTTTTGTTTTTTATTTATTTATTATTGTATTATTTTTTTCATACATTTTAATTATCTATTTATTTATTTATGTATTTATTTTTATTTACTTTTATTTATTTTATTTATTTATTTATTTTATTTAATCTTATAAATTTTATTGATTTATTTGATTTATTTGATTTATTTGATTTATTTGATTTATTTAATTTTATTTTATACATTTTATTTATTTATTTTTCATTTTTATTTATATTTTCCGGGTCCGGGTCCGGGTCCGGGTCCGGGTCCGGGACCGATTCCTGGTTTTACAACATGCCAAATAAAATGACTATAAAATGTAATAGTGATCAACAAAATAAAAGAGTAGATAAAAACAGTTACGTCAGTTATATCAAGTTTCCATGAAAACAAATTTGATAATTTCCTCTTCCAAAACCATATTAATTAATATATTGATTCTCCCATTGCAAAATGTGAAAGAAAAACGTTCAACTTCAACTCGCAGCACTGAACTTTCAATTTGAAATGACTAGTTTTATGATTTATTGAAACACAGGATAATTTCTATGTCAGTACATGGGCAGCAGAGTATTGTTCGCGTTTGTATTCGCTTGTAATCTCCGTGTATTTATAGTTACCAATGGTCGCTTATTTGCTTGCTTTGTTATTCCATTGACCCTTCGTCATATGTGTAGCTCCTATTTCAATCTCGTGATATTGGTCTATCTAGTATTAAGAGCGATCGTATGTCACTCGGTTACTAATCGGTAACTTCTTTAACGGCCCCCGAAGGTATATAAGATACCAGGGTATCTGAAAAGGTAATGTGACGTCATTGTGAAAGTCTCCTATGTAATAACATCGTTCAAAGGAAATCGAAATTTCCAGAGTTCTTTTTCAGAAATTTTACACAAGTTTTCAAACTAAAAATGAAAAAAAAAAAAACCCGAATTTGTAATGTTTGTTTATCATTTCTCTTTTAATAGCTTTTCAAAAATAAATTAAGATATCGTCGGTAATATCTGAATTGAATTTCATTCATTTTTCAGGAAAGAAAAAGAAGTGACAAAAAGCGATAAGCCATATTGTTTAATTTAAAATCATAATTGTTATCAATAAGAACAATGATTATCGTTAAGTTAATGGCAATAAACCTGTAAAATAGTTACTAGACTAATAGAGTTTGTTCAGTTTATTAGCCCTTTCGGAGTTGCTCAGTGAACTGGTACGAGTCGGCGACGCGATGCATTTTGGGGCTGTTCTATGGGACGCTACCAAAACATTTGCCGCTAAAGACCACGAAACCTTCCAGTGAATGTTGAAATACTCAGATGAAAAACAATCATTTTAAATTTAAGTCAGAACAAGATATTCTTTTAGCAGAACCACCGAAGCCATCACAGCTGCCCTTGAAAGCTATTTTGAAACGCTTGCGCTCGCAAAGAAGCGCAAAATTATCAGGCATTCGAACGAGCTAATTCGAAGGTGAGCTGAGGTTGTTTGAAACTGACAATTTATTGTCTAGGTATCGACGAAATTAGCCATAATTTTGCCAGCTTAATTAATTGCAATTACAAATCAAATTTTGTCTGTATTAATGTTTCTTGTAGTTACCTGTAGACAACAACTTAGATAAAGAGATCATGTCGTCAATTCTGATGGTTGAATTCATCACGAAAGAATGAACACAAACCTTGTAATCACAAAAGAAGCGGTAGCGCTTTCGAAACATTTTCAAGCGAAAGATGAACACTCTATTTTTGCCGTCAGACTATATAGTTACTAACTTTATAAAAAAGATAAATATAGACAAAAGTTAATATGTGATGAAAATAAAACGAGCACAAATATGAAGTATATGTCTAAAGCAAGACCGTAAACAACCTCATCTTCGAATTTATAGCTCTTTCGATTAACCGGATAATTTTGCGGATAATAACGCCAGCGTTTCAAATTAGCTTTCAATCACAGCTCCGATGGCCTTGGTGGATCTGCTCCAGGAATTGCTTGTTCTTATAACTTTAAACGATCGCTTTTCGTCTCAATATTTCAACATTCACTCAAAGGTTTTGCAGTCTTTAGCGGCAATGTTGTGGTAGCGTCCCATAAAATAACCCCATAATGCAGCGCGTAGCAAATTAGTTACCAGTTCCCTGCGCAACTCCGAAAGGGCTAATACGAAACTTATAAAATTAAAATTAGTTTTTTTATGAGCTTAGAATGATGGCAATATGATATAGCTAGTAGACAAGTAGATCTTATTGAAATTTTATCAGAGGAAGGTGAAGCAATAGGTCTTTTGCAACAATAGATCACGTGACCCTACCCCTTTTACATCGAACAGCTGTGTCAAAATGAACATCAAAAATGGAAAGAGCACCTCCATATTAGTAAGAAGCCAAAGTTTTAGCTCATGATGATGATTTCTCCTATTCTGAACATCATGAGCTAAACCTTTGGCTTCTTACTAATATGGAGGTGCTCGTTTCATTTCTGATGTTCATTTTGACACAGCTGTTCGATTTAATAGGGGTAGGGTCATGTGACCTGTTGTTGTAAAATGTCTATTTTGAGCAGATTCATTTGTTGTTTGCCTCTAGCTGCCTCATTACTCTGCTTCACTTCAATGATCAGCGATCTGAATCTCGCGCCAAACAATAGAAAGTTCCCGTATGTGTCCATTGATTCTGTGCCATGTAACAGATACAAATATTTTAATTCATCAAAAATAGTTGTTTAAGTTGGGCATGTTGCAGGACAGTTCTTAGCCAATGTTCCATGTAACGGTATGCCAACTATCTTCGTCCATGATACAACCTTCCCAGAACTTGGAGACGTGAAACATTTACTTGACATAGAAGCAATCTGTTCAGGTGTTAAAACTGTTGACCAGATATTCAAATCAGCCATATAACCAACCATGAGCTTAGCAGGGTCAAATCCTCCTTGGAAGCTACCTTGGTGTTGGCCAATGATAAGAGTTCCTCCAGATGGAACGTCTTTATTTTGTTCAAGACCAACTTCGGAGCCTTTTTTAACCCCATTACGGAAAAACAAGACATCACCTGAGTCTGAACGCCATGTTATTGCGCAATGTTGCCATGTGTTATCTCTCGTGAAACCCGATGGTATACTCCTAAACAAGAATTAATTAATATTAAACAGTACTTGTTTGCTCGCTTGTTCATATGCTCGTTCGTGTGTTTGCTTTTGATGTTGTTCGTTGGTTGGTTGGCGGGGCCGATGGGGGGTTACGACTCTTATTCCACATGATATTTCACACTCGAAAATACTCTTACATTCACTGACTTTATGTTATTATGAAGATAAATCTCATCGAAAAGAATTAACTTACTTTGTACCTCCCTGTATTGTTATTTCTGCTATGCCATCGGTCTTGATGCCAATAATGAAAGCTGAAGTAATCGATGATGTTGCATACGATAATGGGTAGAGAATGACGTTCCGATCGGATGTTTTTAACCAGAATGATACCGTGAATTTCGTTAGTTGGTTGCTCAATGCAGACGTCTTAGATATATAATTATTTGTACTTGCTGATGGCCAGTGTAATTCACAAGTTGCAGCTGGAAGAAAGGCAAACAAGAAGAAAGTCACATGGGCTGTTATTGTTTTGTTTTTTTATGCATAATATTAGCCCTGATCATTTGCAAGCAAACTAACAACTCCTATAACAATAACATAATAACCCAAGCTCTTTTCATGACTTTGGGCAACAATAGCAGGTTTCAATTTGGTCGGTACATAAAATGGGGGGAAATGTCAAAATTGAGGGATTTCTACTTATAGTACAGGCGTAATCAACGCAAACTTCAATTTGTTTGGATCAAGGCCATTTCCGAGTGAGAGGTTTACAACCGGCAGACGCAAGGGGCTTCTTCAGATGATCGTCTGTGCCCCGTTTTAACAGCACTGTCGGAATTGGGTCTAGTAGACATGATTTGTTTGGAGATCCAGATACAGTATTTGTAATTTGCTCCAAACTAACTAAGACTGGTAAACATCAGAGTCTAACGGCAAACAACTCTAGGGAAGAACAACATTGCCAATGTCAATCAGCAAGTCTTCAATCTCACTACTGAACATCGTACAGAATGCCCGGACACATCCGGGTCCTTTCCGCTGTTTGAGCGCGAAGTTCAATCAGGCGAAGCGTATTTAATGAGGTAATTTACAAAGAAAACAGGCCAAATTAAAACATTGCTCAACTTCGTGTAATGAAATACATTTTAAAAGTTTTGAAAAGGTGATCTCAGTTAGGTAGGGGGTGCAAATCAAAGATGAAATGTTGACTAAACGTTTGCACTATTAAATGTTTAATAATGTCAATAACTAAGTTTCTCTTGTTTGAGCTCAAATTTGTCAAAACTCGGCATTTTTTGTGGGGAGCCAATATTCCAACTGTAATTTGTGGGTTTTAATAACAGGTTAAACTTAGGTAGGGGGTGCAAAATTAACATCGTAATCCAAGAAACATTTTGCACCCTTTTCTTTTACAGAAAACTTTTTTATAATACTATCTATTTAATAAGACTCTCTTTTTTAAGCTGAATATTTGAGCTCATTATCTAAGGCTCTTGCGGCTGACGTTCAAATCCCAATGTGCCACGTTATGCGGTGCAATAAGCTGCAATTTGTAATAACTCTAATTAAGTAATCCTACTCTCTTTGTTCTCGTTAATAACTCGGCTTAAGTCGGACAAGTGAAATGATCCTTTTGTCAACCGTTCCAAACTTTAGCAGTGACATTCTCATGGTGCATGCGATCTCAATGTGACCAATCGAGTTACCTGAGGTGTGAGGAGAAAACCATGGTATCGGTATATTCGGTATATTGACACCAGAAGAAGGGGAGATTGACAAATGTTATAGTAAAAATTATTTATGTTAATGTCTTTCAGTCCTCGACAGGACACCAGGATTTTATTAGCTTGCGGACGAGAAACACTTAGTTGACAGGTGACGTACGGCACTATGGACAGAATGCAGATCCGACCTCTGGACTTTTATAAAAGAAACGTAGTTTTGAGGAGATCGAATTATGATGATTTCCAATGAGTCGGTTCTTGTATATACTGATGTAGGCCAAAAGAATCCAGATAAATCGTGAACTGCCGTCACCATTGAAAACCCCAGTAATACGAGATGATCAGAGACTCCAGGGCAGTCGAAAATCAAGTAAAGAAGAGAGACGAAGTAGTGAAGTAGTGACGTTCTTTTTTGACGGTGGAGGCTAACAGACAATGAAGAATCTGAAGTCAGTTGAAGTTGAGATAATTGCAGATTCAAGTATTCAAAAGACACAAATATAATTTTGGTCAAGATTCGCGTCGAACAGAAAATTGTTTACGTAAGATGATTCCATCACCACAACTTTTTAACGTAGATCTTGGTTCGCAAAAAAAGATTGATGCAGGAGGGTTATTCAGTAAGTCAGAAGTAAAGCGATTATACCCAAAAAGCGACCTTAAAACTCTGTTATTTGGCTTGACCAAAACACGGATTTTGGCCACTAACACCCAACCACTTTGACATATCTGAGTTTCCTTAGTTTAAATTTATGGGGGAAAAACCTTCAAGCGTTCATGGTTCTAATATCCACACTGTAAAATTGATGATGTAAGCTTATTTTAAACGCGGAACAAACTTTTACAAACATTTTGCAAATCTTACTGCTACCGGTACTTACTCGTTTCACAGTTTAATCCATTGAATCCTACTACACATGTACAAGTGTAACCATTGACCTTGTCGGTACAAGTTCCACCATTTTTACAAGGTTTGCTGGAACATTCGTCGATATCTGGAATTGAATTTAAATACTATTAAAGCACGAAACACATCGTCTTTGAAGAGCAGAGAAAAGCCTTACTTGTTTCACAGTTTATTCCATTGAATCCTGCTACACATGTACAAGTGTAACCATTGACCTTGTCGGTACAACTTCCACTATTTTTACAAGGTTTGCTGGAACATTCGTCGATATCTGGAATGGATTTAAAATACTATTAAAACAGGAAACACATCGTTTTTGAATATCAGAGAAAAGCCTTACTTGTTTCACAGTTAATTCCATTGAATCCTGCTACACATGTACAAGTGTATCCATTGACCTTGTCGGTACAAGTTCCACCATTTTTACAAGGTTTGCTGGAACATTCGTCGATATCTGGAATGGAATTCAAATACTATTAAAGCAAGCAACATATCGTTTTTGAATAAAAGAGAAAAGCCTTACTTGTTTCACAGTTTACTCCATTGAATCCTGATACACATGTACAGGTGTAACCATTGACCCGATCGGTACATGTGCCACTATTTTGACAAGGTTTGCGGGAACAATCGTCGATATCTGGAATGGAATTCAAATGCTATTAAAGCAAGCAATATATCGTTTTTGAATAGCAGAGAAAAGCCTTACTTGTTTCACAGTTTACTCCATTGAATCCTGCTACACATGTACAAGTGTAACCATTGACCTTGTCGGTACAACTTCCACCATTTTGACAAGGTTTGCTGGAACATTCGTCGATATCTGGAATGGAATTCAAATACTATTAAAACAGGAAACACATCGTTTTTGAACAGCAGAGAAAAGCCTTACTTGTTTCACAGTTAATTCCATTGAATCCTGCTACACATGTACAAGTGTTACCATTGACCCGATCGGTACATGTTCCACTATTTTGACAAGGTTTGCTCGAACAATCGTCGATATCTGTAATGGATTTCAAATACTATTAAAGCAAGCAACATATCGTTTTTGAATAGCAGAGAAACGCCTTACTTGTTTCACAGTTAATTCCATTGAATCCTGATACACATGTACAGGTGTAACCATTGACCCGATCGGTACATGTGCCACTATTTTGACAAGGTTTGCTGGAACATTCGTCGATATCTGGAATGAATTTAAATACTATTAAAGCAAGCACCACATCGTTTTTGAATAACAATAAAAAGCCTTACTTGTTTCACAGTTTAACCCAGTGTGTCCTGCTACACATGTACAAGTGTAACCATTGACCCGATCTGTACATGTTCCACTATTTTGACAAGGTTTGCGGGAACATTCGTCGACATCTGGAATGGAATTCAAATGCTATTAAAAGAAGTAGACTGCGTCTTTGAATTTTAAATTTTGCAGTTTAATCCATTGAATCCTGCTACACATGCACAGTTGTAACAGTTGACCAGATCTGTACATGTTCCACCATTTCCACAAGGGTTACTGGAACACTCGGTCTATTTATAATTCAACAACAAATGTTCTTCCGCTCTTTTTTTTTGATAGGCGATCACGTGACGTGATAGTGCCCGCGGACGGATACTGTCATCGCATAGTGCCCGCTGAGTGGTTTTCGTCCGCTTCGGAAAATGTTGTTGTTGAATAATAAAAACAATAAAGCAGGTCAAATCTCGAGCATAATGCTGTGATAGTTGCTCTTGTAAACTAGATGTTCCTCAAAACAAACTATTTGTTTTTCTGAACATCCAGTTTCCGTGGGCAACTATAACAGCATAATGCCCTCGATTCAACTACTCTATTGTTTAATTAAGTGATAGGCCACTAGTAGAGTACCGTTTTTGATAACGTTTTGTTTGAAACGAATTTGTTGATTCTTCGATTTCTTTTAATAGCTTAGTACTAAGTGAAATGCTTTTCTTTGACTTAAAAATTGCAAATACGAGAAATAAAAAGCAAAAAAGTACAGAATTTTGATGTTTTGTGAATGAATTTTGACTTGAAGAGCGCGCGCTACTGACGCCATCACTTGATTCTTCAGTTTCGAATGAGAAAGCCAGATGTTTTTAATTTTAAGCTTAGAAAAAACTGTTCTTAAACTTTTCTTTATTCCTCCATTGTTTAAATATGTATAGTAGTTTTACCACTAGAATTATGCTATTTTTAGCCGTTAAAATAATAGTCTAATAGGGAGAAAATGATGATGATGGATGATGATGTGTTTTGAACACATTTTGACTTGCCGTCACACGTCATTGAGCGCTCGGTATTTTCAATTTCGATTATCTGTCATTTTCTCAAAATAAAACGATTGAAATGTATTTTTTCTTCCAAAATATGGCAAAGTTTGACTTACTAGTTAGTTTATACTAAAACAGATGAAAATGAATTTTAATTAAATTTTAATTAAATTGCGTAAAATTTAACATTATTTATTCCTACAATTTCCCAACGCACTCTCATTGCTCAGTAATGGATATCATCGTTTTATAAATCATCATCTCCAAAGGGTTTGAGTTGATCTTTGCTCATTACCTTAAATGGGTGAATTAACACCTACCTTGCTCACAGTTTTTACCACTATAGCCATCTTTACACTCACAGTGTGACTCAAAGCCATCACAGCTCACTACACAACTACCACCATTCAGACATGTGTTTTCTTTGCAACCACTCTGTGAACAAACAGTAAAGATATAGAGGGATAACATTGACCTTACTTCTAAATTGGTCAACTATTGTTGTCAAAATTTTTCGTATTCCTTTCGTTAAGACTGGAAATAAGCGAAATCAAAGTAACCAACAAGATATTTTTGTCCGCCATGTTGAATTTTAAAGTCAGTGGATTCAAAAGTATCCGGTTTTAGGTGTCCACACGAATCCGCGTATCCGGAGGATTCAAAAGTATCCACTCTGGAGAGCGGTTTCAAAAGTATGCGGTTTCGGTTACCGGATTCACTGGATTCGTGTGGACGATAGGCCGATTCGCATCAAAAAGTATGCGGTTTCAAAAGTATCCGGATCCGTGTTGACGGGGTCGGAGGCCTCGTCTACACGAATCCGATCCGGCTGAAACCGCATAGAAATATTTGCGTCCACACGAATCCTGTTGATCATTTCCTATTCAAAAGTATGCGGTTTCAGTGACCGGATTCACTGGATTCGTGTGGACCATAGGCCGATTCGAATCAAAAAGTATGCGGTTTCAAAAGTATCCGGATCCGTGTAGCCGGGGTCTGAGTTTATCGGTGAAATAAACCACGGTTTTGGACCAATCAGAGCGCGAATCAATCTAAATTATAACAAGAAATAGTGTGAATTTGTAAATCAAAGATACCGTATGCAAACTTGAAAGCAATGCCATTACTATATATGGTATTGTAGGTGAGAATTAACAAAAGACTTTGATTAACGCGCGAGATTTTTTTCATTTTTTTGACAGGTTAAGATTGCAACAGAACAATAGGCATATCTTTGAGACCCCGTCTACACGGATCTGGATACTTTTGAAGCCGCATATCCGCATACCGCATATGCGAATCGGCTTATCGTCCACACGAATCCAGTGAATCCGGTCACCGAAACCGCATAATTTTACTTGAATCCTCCGGATACGCGGATTCGTGTGGACGCAAATATTTCTATGCGGTTTCAGCCGGATCGGATTCGTGTAGACAATACGGAACAATTTTCTATAATCACTTGTGTCAGGAGAAGATACACTTATTTCAAAAATGGTTGACGGAGTGTACGGTGAATGGCGAACGGCGATTGCACGACCGAAAGGATTTGTGGTTACGCATACAACATATCCTAGAGTTTTTCTAGATTGCTAAGCACAGTCTCATCAATTTCTAATCCCTTCGTTACTATATGGGGCTGGTGTTGACGTTCGGTGCAGTGAATTTGTTTTCTGCCACAAAAGATGTATAAAAACACAAATATCAAAGACCCACACTTCCTTTCGGTCGTGCAATCGCCATTCGCCGTTCACTCCGTCAACATTTTATGAAATAAGTTTATATATGTATGCTCCCTTGTTTTTGTATTGATACTAAATATATTCATTATATTACCGTGTATCTTGGAGTCTGGACACTAGTAAATTGAGCAATCTGATTGGTTGAATTCGATTTCGCTCCGGTCTAGATTTCCCTAGGTAGACCGGTCCGAAAGTGATATTAATATTTGAAAAATTTGAAAAGTCTTCTTAGGTAATTGTTTATTACGGTAATTTATCAAACAAAAATAGCAGGAGAAACGTTTGTACGATCCTGAATTGACCAAAACATTGACAGAATGCAATAAAATAAACAAAAACCCACTGAGAGAGAAAATCAAAGGCTATAGGTGGCGAGCATTGGTTGTTTTTACATACATTTTAACAAGCAAAAGAAGACTACAAAGAAGACCGCGGTCTGAAAGTGATATTTATTTATGAACAATCTGAAAAACATTCTTAGGTAATTGGTAATTATGGTAATTTATCGGACAAAAATAGAAGGAGATAAGTTTGTAATATCCTGAATTAACCAAAACATTGACAAAATGCAATAAAATACACAAAAACTGGCCGTGATAAAATTGTAGGCTAAATGGTGAGCATTGGTTGTTTTTGCAAACATTTTGACAAGCAAAAATTAAGAAAATCAAATTCATATTGCAAAAACTCACGAGAGAATACACAAAAGATTGCGAAAATACGCAAAGTTTTTTTTTAATCCTCTAAAGAACATAAAGCTCGTTCACATACCTCGATAATAGTTAAAAAATACTTTAATTTTATGTTTTTATCTTATAATTATTTGTAAACAACACGGAGTTGAGTAGAGTATGTTTTGTTCAGATATGTTAATGCTTTTTCACTTTTTTAAAAGCTTTTTTAAAAAGCTGTAAAATTCACGATAAAAATTTAACAACGTTTTTAAACAGGAAGTATCCTTGCCTTTCCTTTTTTGTATACAAAATACTCAAAAATGAAATAGGCTCGATTCAAAGTCCAGTAAGCGATCCTCATGATTTCATCTTCTGCATAAAGTGCGTCACAGACAAATTAATTTCTTCAACAGTTGACAGTTATTTAATTTCGATTAAAATTTTTATTCAGAATTTGTATTATTTATCGAAACATAATCTTTCTCGATGCAAATTGAACGTCCACAAGACGGACAAATTTCAAATCATTTCAGCATCCATCGTGGTTCACTTGTCAGTTCATGTCAGCTAAAATCCCTTGTAAAAAGTTTACTTGTTTTTTGTTTAAATTTTATATTATTTTCTTACTTAATTAGTTAATAATTTTAGTATCATTGCCACATCTAATGTGAAAGAAAGAAAGAAAGAAAGAAAGAAAGAAAGAAAGAAAGAAAGAAAGAAAGAAAGAGAGAAAGAGAGAAAGAAAGAAAGAAAGAAAGAAAGAGAGAGAGAAAGAGAGAGAGAGAGAAAGAGAGAAAGAAAGAAAGAAAGAAAGAAAGAAAGAAAGATCGAAAGAAAGAGAGAAAGAAAGAAAGAAAGAGAGAAAGAAAGAGAGAGAGAGAGCGAGAGAGAGAAAGAGAGAAAGAAAGAAAGAAAGAAAGAAAGAAAGAGAGAGAGAAAGAAAGAAAGAAAGAAAGAAAGAAAGAAAGAAAGAAAGAAAGAAAGAAAGAAAGAAAGAAAGAAAGAAAGAAAGAAAGAAAGAAAGAAAGAAAGAGAGAAAGAAAGAAAGAAAGAGAGAAAGAAAGAAAGAAAGTTATTATTATTATTGTTACTGTTTCTTGCCGGCTTTCTATGATGTAGAAATATAAACAAAACCCTTTGTCTTTAAGCGGTCGGGCACTTTTCGACCTCAGTCAATATTCTCCTTTATTATATGGCTTTATAACTATCTCTAATCCTGATTGGTTGGCGCGCGGTCCATCAAAAAGCGTATTGGATCGTTTCTATGACAACAGTGCAATTTTCTTCTTTTTTTTTCTGACCGGAAAATTGAAAACAACTTGTGAACTATTGCAGTAAATATTCTTTTAAAGTTTTGTCTTGCCATATTAGTTTAGTGTGAGTTTTTTTATTTGTTTTCATTCATTTAACAATGAAAGATTTGGCAATAAAATATTTGCGATTAATAGTCGTACATTTTCTTTTTCACTGAAGCAGAATAAATAATACAAAATAAACTGTCGAACTAAAAGATAACGATGTTTTTTTTTCAAAAGCCTCGAAGTAACATAAAACAAAAAACGTCTTGAGATCGATGGCTAGATTTTCATTTTCGATACCCTAAAACATACCAAGAAATTTTAATACGGCCTCAAAGATTGCATGACTTCAATTGTTACGATGTAATTACAAATCTCATTTTATTGTCTAACAAGTCTGAACGACATTAATTAACTTTATATTAGATATAGCTTAATTCAAATATTTGATATGAATTCATGTTTTAAATCAATTTATTATAACAATTGTCGTTCTTTCCAGTGAAATTTCGAGATTGTTTATGCCGTTGTGTAGTGGTAATTTTACACCGGTCGTTCAATAGTAAAAAGTAATTTGCAGAAAAACAAAGTTTTTGAACTGTTAAAAAAAAAAAAAAAGTAAAACGGTAAAATCTCGCCCCATCGGCAGCCAATCAGTGCATGCGATTTCACCAGAAGAAGTTTTTTTTCCATATAATAACGCTTAATAGCCTAAAAATTTAAACTTCTTTGAATTTTACAATGCGCAATTGAATCAGATGTGCTATAAGATGAAAGAATGCTTACTTGTGCAGGTCGTAGTTGTGTGTAAACAAACCCTGGTCTTTTCTCAAACTGTTGTTCTTTACTGATTGCCATCTCATCTTGGACTCCGTAGTCATTCAGCTCACATTCACCAGTGTTTGGAGTCATTTGAGAATTGATTGAAATACACCAGTGTTGTCTTTGACATCGAAGGCTACACTGGACCAAGCTAACGTTAGGTAGAGATTGCCGTACATGTCCTTTTAGTACTGTATCTCGTTTAGTTATGAGCGAACCGTCTAAATCAAGACTTAGACACGACTCGAGAACATCTGACCTTCCATATGAAGATGTAGCAAGGGTAAATACCAAAAACGCAAACGTTTGCATCATGTTCGTTTTTAAATCTTATTCATCTGGTAGAAGCAAAGTATTAAGGCTTGAGATGTTTTCTATGCGATTTATATATCCTGTTGTTAATGAAATACATCAAGAATGGTTTTCAAGCCGTTCAAGTTTCAAGCAGTATTTTAAAGCAGTCTCATGGTAAGGCTATTGTATTTTCTTTACTCTATGGTTAAGTGGCAACCAATTGTTATTGTCATGGTAATCGTATTTTTATTACGTTGCATTGCTCTAAAGTTGCCCTACAGCTCCCATAGGGGTTTTCACTTTCCTTCAATGATGATTTATTGTCAAACCTATTGTTTTATAAATATAAACCAGCGCATGGTTACAGAATTACAAATTTTCAATTTTAGTTTTAGGCGCCTGAGAGGCAAGGATTCAGTGTCATGGCTAATGTCTATAATTGTTTGCAGTAGACTTTTCCACAGTCATATGGCTTTTGCGATGTAACTATATTTGTAGACATATTTCTGATATGAGGAACGTTATAATGTTCCTGATGTGTGTGATGCGTTGTCCGAAATGGTTTTGTCGGCATAGTGATAATCATAAGCACGGTCATAAGAAATGGATAAGTTTCCATTTTCTTATGATTATGACTATGATTAATATGACTATGATTATGTCGCACGTGTGAAACGTACAATCTTAGTCGTAAACGTGGTTAATATTATGATTATGACGCCGTGTGAACCAGGCTTTAGAGGTAGGGGAGACACTTCGTTTCCGCTTTGATTGAAAAGTGTGAATCGAATGTGCCTACTTTTGTGATCATTTGTTTGCATATTTTCTTGGTTTACCAAATTATGCATAAAAAAATCAATATCGATTTTTGAATTAGTTTATTAAGAAGTGATTGATTATACCTTATAAAGTTGATTGATTACCCCCTTTATATACTCCCACCGTCACACAACACAATTCGCGTCACGTCCGGCTTAAATCCGGATAAAATGGAGTAATTTAAGGTCTCTTTACGTTTTTGGCATCCATTCGTCATTGTTTATTATCGATCATTGTAGCGTCTCTCTTGTTCTTCGTCCTCGTGTCTCAGGAAACTCATTCAATTAAAACTTCATAATCGACTGATTTTCAACACTTGAACCATGGAAATTCACTTCAAGATGACGGATAACGTAAAAATCAAAACAATAAACAAAATATGAGGTGGAAACAGATATAGGAAGTCAATTTTATTTAAAATTGTACTTATTTATCGTTCACTTGCAATAAATATTCACTCTTGAAAATGACCCCGATGGCGTCGAAACTTCGAGTGAAAACCAAAGTCGTTTAACATTTAATTTTACTATGAAAACAACAAAAAACAAACATCTTATTTGTTCTAATAACTAAAAATACGAGATTCTGCTGAAAGTGGTAAAATCTAATGGAAAAAAGCATATTTTCCGATGTTCGTGATTTGTTCATCAGCTTGGTTGTTTAATTTGATCGTAAGGCAAAGGAAACCCGCCATGTGAACAAATCACGAACGTGGTAATATAAGGGTTTTTCCCATTAAATTTTATCACTTTCAGCAGAATCTCGTATTTTTTTAACAATAACAAATAATTCCAGCTTATTTTAATGTAATTGTCACGAGATAGAACGCCTTGAAAAAAAGTTGTTCGTATAGGTGAGTGACATAAATGGCGGTTTTTAGATCGTTTTTATGCTTTTCTGGCTCGGACTGTGTCTGGATAGTAATAACTACAACTCATAGTTGCTCATTGTAGCTCATTGTAGCTCATTGTAGCTCATTGTATCTCATTGCGCCTTTTAGTAACTACTAACTCCAAAACACGTATACGGCTAAGGCGCCGAGCGTCGCGACTGGAGAAATTCATGCAAGCAACATTGACGGACCAACTGGAAATTCCTCAAATTTTTAAACGAAACTCGCAAACCTTCAAATGAACAAATTTAGTGGAAAGACAACAGAGTGGCAGTCATTTATAGATTGTTTTGAAAGTGCAATTCATTCAAACACTTCGATCAATGAAATCGAAGAATTAATTACTTGATGTTTTACATAAAAACAATTGTAATTACTTATTGGATGGTCAAGCTTTAGCAGCAATCAGTGGCTTATCACTTTCATCCACGAAATACAATAAGTGAGCAAAAGAAATTATACTAAAAAGGTACGGAAATAAACACTTATTGATCAGTTCTCACATGTAATCATGACCATCGGACAATATAAATAACAGGGGTTTAGAAGCAATGACATTTTTTTTTATTTTTATTTACAAGATTCGCCACTAGGCAGGGATAAACCCACAGAGAATATCTCCAGTAACGGGTTCCCAAATTCCAGTGTACGTATGAGAGTGAGGCAGTCACTGAGGGTGGTCACGGCCAGAGATTTGGTTACGTCCTCAGTGGTTCTTTTACGTCCACCTTGTAACATAGTCAGAGTGAAGGCAGACGGGACCTCCGGCTTTACGTCCTTATCCGAGAAGACGAGGCACTGAGAGAGTAAAGTATCTTGCCCAAGGACACACCGTAATCGCCCAGGCCAGGAATCGAACCCAGACCATTAGGCCCGGAGTCCGACACGCTGACCGCTAGGCCACCACGTCTCACATTTGGGTGTTGTGCATGTGACGTCACTTCCTTTAACGAATGCCCGGCTCACACAACTCCATTAATGGCGGACGCAAAATAGCGAACAACTTTAAAAGCTAAAAGGAACAAAGTACAACTTCCCATTTTCGTATGAAAACAAATTTGCCGTTTTTGAATCATTTCTAGTTTTAAATGGTATAACATTAGACATTTAGACATTTCCTAAACCTGATCCGCCTAGCACTTTTTAAAAGTCTTTAATCTGAACAATCAAAACTATCTATAGCTATCTATCTATCTTTATTATAGCTTATAATTTGGTTATTCAACTTAGATACGGCCGGAGAAAATGTTTTAATTACGCAGTTGCAAAGTTATCGTAGTGTTGTGTTACAAATGTCCGTCCGTTTTCCCCCTCTCCCATTAGTTTACCTTATCATAGTATATTGAGCTAATAGCCTAGTAGCAGAGAACCAAATCAGAGCGCACATTTACTCATATCAAGTGAAGATAGTTTAACTATTCTTGAAGAATCCAGCTAGATTTCAATGATTTTGGAGAGACAAAAAGCTTCAGCTTGTATATAGTTTCATATCACTAATTTTATTCAGTGTCGATATATTACATCTACTGATTGAACAAGTACAATGACATGTGACTGGATTCTAAAAAGAGTCACATTTATGTTTTTTAGCACTTTGTCTGGGTTATAAACCATTAAAAATCTTCATTTTTTGTCAGTTTTGTGATTGTGAAAAAACATCGTCATATAGTAAGCCAGTTATTTTTTTTTTTTTACATTTTGTATGAGGCATTACTCATCAATAATAGTTGTTTAAGTTGGGCATGTTGCAGGACAGTTCTTAGTCAATGTTCCTTCTGACGGTAAGCCAACTATCTCCGTCCATGATACAACCTTCCCAGAACTTGGAGACGTGAAACATTTACTTGACATAGAAGCAACCTGTTGAGGTGTTAAGGCTGTTGACCAGATATTCAAATCAGCCATATAACCAGCCATGGAACCAGCACCAATCAAAAGAGTTCCTTCTGGTGGAATGTCATTATTTTGTGCAAGACCAACTTCGGAGCCTTTCTGAACCCCATTACGGTAAAACACGACGGCACCTGTGTCTGACCGCCATGTTATTGCGCAATGTTGCCATGTGCTGTCTCTTGTGAAACCCGATGATATACTCCTGAAGAAGAAATAATTAATATTAAACAGTCGTTTGCTCGCTTGTTGTTCTACTCGTTCGTTCATTTACTCGTGTGCCTGTTTGTTCGTTCGTTTGTCATTTCATTTGATCGTTCTTTGGTTTGTTTGTTTATGTCTTCGTCCTTTTGCTCGTTTGTTCATTTACTCGTGTGCCTGTGTGTTAGTTGGTCGGTTGGTTTATCCGTTCAAGGTCGATTCTGGTTGGCTCAAGGGTCGATTCTGGGACCATTGCTGTTCGTCGTTTATATAAACGATTTACCAGACCACCTCGAACACTGTCAGATTTCTATGTATGCTTATCATACAGTAATCTTCTATTCATCAAAATCCTCTTCTGACATCGAATCAAAATTGAATTTAGAATAGGGTTGGGAATTGGTTAAGTAAAAATCAACTTACTTTAAATGTATCGAAGACTAAGTTCATGCTTATAGGTAGTAGTAAAGCATATAAATATATATTTAGATTGTCAACTACTAGATTTAGTTGAGTCTTTCAATTACCTAGGAATTGTCATCAATAGGAATCTTACTTGGGATGATCACATAGAGTATATTAAGAACTAGCGTACCTAATAGGTAGTTCATTGCTGCCTCATAGCGCATACAACAAGTACATTGTAAATATAGGATGTCGAATTGGCGGAATATTGATTTTGTAGTTTGTTGATAATTATTAAATGAAGATGAATGGAAGTTAGGGTGAGGACATTTTTGAGGTAAGCATCTTTTTAATTTAGGGTAGAGTGGAAAACAGAGTGAGTATACTTATAACCAATGACTTTTCAGTTATGTGGTACTCAGTTTCATGAAAATATTACAAACTTGATTGTAAGATTGATTGTAAGATTGATTGAATTTGTAAGAGTCTGATCAAGAATTGAACATTACATGGTATAACAACTGGAACAGTAATTAACAAAGTTGTATCAATTTATAAATGAAGAAAAAGGATGAACAACTGGTTATATTGAAAGTTAATTATGAAATAACTAAATTCGTGTCAGTTCAGATATATTTGAATGTGCCTTACATTATCATACGTATTTTCTGTAGAAAATTTACTTTGCTCTTTAAATGGGTTTCCTGTATTTTGAGATCGACTCCCTGTGGTTTGGGATCGGTTTACGGGTCACGTTTACATAAGCTGTAATTGGACCTGGACTGTAACCGTCTATTGTAACGTGGCACGCTACTAATCAGTGAAGAAACGAGAAGGGATGAAACTAAGCAAGTGTCAGATTCGAAAACTCTTGTTTTTACGATTCTTGGATTTCTGAATCTTTATTGTTTACTAAAGATTGTGTTACTAAACTGGTCCTAAACAGGGAGTCGATCTCAAAACAAATGTCTGGATGTGACGCAGGCTAGAAATAATAGAATGAGACATTGTGGTCAAAAGCAACATCGAGAATTTTGCTCCTCTACGGATTAGATCTGCTGCCTTACTCGCTCGCTGAGGCTCGCTTCGCGCGGCAGCAATAAGATCAATAAGAAATTAGGCCTTTTGAGGCGAATCAAATGTTACTTTAACTATCAGGGCTAGAAAAACCTTTTTGTATAGCTTTGTATTACCTCTTTTTGAATATGGCGATATAATATGGGGAGATATGGGGGGTAATGTGTCTTTTATGTCAGAACTTAGATGCTTTTACAGCACAGAGACTGCTTTACTTCGCGTACTCAATGACATACTCCTCGCTATTGATAAACATTAAGAGGTGATTTTGGTATTACTGGACTTATCATCTGCGTTCGACACTATCGATCACCACGCCATACTAGAACGTCTCCAAAACCGTTACGGGATTACCGGTACTGTGTTGAGATGGTTTGAATCTTACCTCGCCAACAGAACTCGACAAGTCCTGATTAAAGATGCAGTTTCTTTCCCGAGAACACTACAACATGGGGTCCCTCAAGGGTCGGTCCTCGGACCGATTCTTTTCTCGCTTCCCCCCCCCCCCCCCCCCCCCCCTTTTTCCCCTTTTAGAAGAAGTAATTCTTGCACACAGTCTTCAAGCAATGATGTATGCGGATGATACGCAGCTCTATGTAACCATCGGCTCAATAGATGATCAGACCACCGTCCTATCCAAGCTTCAGCTCTGTGCCAGGGACATTGTCATCTGGTGTACTTCCAATGGTTTGGCATGTAACCCTGACAAGACTGAAGTTGTGTACTTTTCATCGCGTTTCTCCAAATGCAACACTATCCACGGGATTGATATTGATGGCTTTACCATCTCACCAAAACCTACTACGCGAGATCTTGGCGTCATCGTCGATTCCCATCTCCAAATGACAAAACACGTTAACAACTTATGTAAATCTGCATTCTGTAGTATAAGCAACATTAGTAGAATCAAGAAGTTTCTTGACAGAGGAAACTGTGAAGGCCTCGTACACGTGTTTATAACATCAAAACTAGACTCTTGTAATAGTCTTCTTGTGGGTCTTCCAGAAGTAGAAATATCTAAACTTCATCGAGTACAAAACTCGGCTGCTCGTCTCATTACTGGCACCAGGAAGACTGATCATATCAAACCGATTTTGAAGCAACTGCACTGGCTGCCGATCAAGGCCAGAATACACTTCAAGATCCTTCTAATGACTTACAAAGCGCTTAATTCCAAAGCTCCAGACTACATGTATGCCCAAAAGGGTATAACATGTCCCATACGCCTCGAAGCTCTGGTCATCTCGGGGGAGGGGTCGGCCTTATTTACAAAAGAAGTCTTGATATTCGTGTTCCTACGATCAATGAACCATCTACTATGCCGAAGTACAAATCTTTTGAGCACTCTCATCATCTCCTAAAAGTGAACTCAAAATGGATAAGAATTATTAATATCTACCGTCCTCCACCATCCACTACAAATGGCCTTACTACAGCACAGTTTTTTTCTGAGTTTGAAACATTCCTGGAATACCTAACAACTCTTCCTGGACAAATCCTCATATTAGGGGACGTCAATTTTCACTTAGAGGATACTTCTAATGGACAAACAAGAGATTTCTTAGAACTACTTGATGTCCTGAATCTTGCACAGCTTGTAAACCAGCCAACACACCGACTTGGACATACTCTGGACTGTATAATAACTGAACAAAATTCTACCTTAATAAATAACATACAAGTGCACACTCCATGGATTTCTGACCACTGTCTTATAGCCTTTAAACTTTCAGTACAAACTCCTGCCTTTTGCCATAAAATCATTACTACTCGGAACTGGAAGTCTCTAGACCTAAATCAACTAAACTCTGATATTTTGGATGCCAACTTTGGTAACTCGTCTAACTCAGTATCTGAGTGTGTTCACCACTATGACCATACGCTTCATAATCTGATTGACATTCACGCTCCAGCACGCAACAAAACCATCTTATTACGGCCACATTTACTTTCAATACCCAAATCAAACACTAAATCATACGGTGACAGAGCATTCTCAGTTATTGCACCGAAGCTTTGGAACGAGCTTCCGCTTAACATCCGGAGCTCTGAAACACCTGGAACTTTCAAGTCAGCCTTAAAGACATATTTATTTAAATTATATTATGTACTATTTAATAAACGAGCAGCAGTGTTTTATCAGGTATAAAATCCCGAGAGCGAAGCCCAAGGGATTTTATACCTGATAAAACACGTGCTGCGAGTTTATTGAATGACTTCAAAAACTCATTAATAATTCATGAGAAATTTTCAAAAGAAATCGTAACCGTGACGAGTATTTTAACTGAAGTTATAGATTCACCCTAATTTACATAAACTTTAACCTTATTTTTCTTTAATAAACTTTCATAAATTCTTGATTTTTTTTTTACAAAAACACAAAATATAGGTTGGAGTTTTTGAAGTCGTTCAATAAACTCGCAGATCGTGTTTATGTACTATTTAATAAACAAGCAGCAGTGTTTTATCAGGTATAAAATCCCGAGGGCGAAGCCCAAGGGATTTTATACCTGATAAAACACGTGCTGCGAGTTTATTGAATGACTTAACAAACTCATTAATAATTCATGACCATTTTGTCCAATATCGATGAAACGAAAGAAAGCGGAAGGTTGTTTGCATTTGGGAATTGACCTACAGTAATAATAGAAGAATTTGAATCAGCAATTCAAATGTGTAGGACTTTGTCAATATTTAAATCGCATGTTTAAGTCTTCATTCGGAACTTTGCTTTTGCATGAATAACAACAAGCCCCCAAAGAGGCAATTTAGGCCGCTAAAGTCTAAGGAAGAAGAAAAAAACACATTGAAAGAGTGTATCCCAAAGTCTACACGTTGCTCTACGAAGTGGGCATTCAAAGTCTTTTCCGAATTGTATTGTATTGTATTTATTTCGGTTTATAATTGTTAGGCTTCGCGTCCTCTCGGATAAGGACGTTAAATCGGAGGTCCCGTCTCTCCACTCACACACTAACCATTAATCGGGGGAACGTAAAAGAACGACTGAGGACGCAGGTCACGACCATCCTCAGTGAAAGGCCTACACTTACACTAATATATACTAACTACTAACAGCTAACTACAATGTGTAATGCGCATTTGAATATATACACATAGAAAGTGCGCTATATAAATACATTATCATTATCATTATCATTATACGAATATTGCCAACATGAATGCAGAAACTCTGAATTTTTGGTTGACTAAGTTTGTGTGTGAAGTGGTGAAGGTAAACGGAGAGAGATATCCAGGAAGAAGTCTATACATGATTGCTGCGGGCCTTCAACGCCATCTAGCTGAAAGTGGAAATGCCATTTTACTGCTAAGTCAAAACGATAGAAGGTTAGATTTTAATAAGTTTATTTTGTACGAGTATTACTATGATTCTGGGGTTGATCGGACTAGATTCTTTGTAAATCCCAGTTAGAATCATTATTAAAGCCAATTTATAAGTATTATAAATTTAAGTTAATGCGACAACCATGACATTGCCCTCTAAATCGCCACAGGACACGATGTTATATGTAGGCCAACGTGACCTCTATTTTGACAGGCTTGCGTGACGGATCTATCAATCATTAACTCCACGTGCCCGCTACGATCTGTCCCTCAGACAGAGCTCTTTGCATTCTCGTGTTCGCGTAGATAAAAGCAAACATGAGACGTCTAAAAGAAAACTTGGATTTTCACAACTATTTTGCCTCTGTTGTTGTCCGCCAACTATCCTGACAGGACTATACCATTACAATAACTCCTATTAGACGAAGCAAACGACTAGAGTCCAGTAACAAACGAGTAATACCGAAGTTACCGAGGAAATCCCCAGCAGTAAACACAACGAACAGCTAGGAGCACGAGGTCAACCACTGAAGCGCTACTTCTGCAGTCCCCAAAGCGTCCCTGCACAAGGTCTACAACCTCAGCTACAACCTCATCAAAGAGAATTAGAGCCATAACCAGTTTTTGTGTTCGACTTTGTCCTAGAGAGCCGCTTTATCTGGTGAGTTTATATACGGACGTTATAGCCAGGAATCCTATATAGCTAAGCATTTTCTCCCCTCAAACAAAACTATATTTCTTGTCCGTATGTTATATAGTTATATAATATTATTCAACTTAAAAATAATTTGTATAGCAGTCGGATACAAGCTAGCAATACAATTTCTCCTTTCACTGTACATGCTTTGCTTTATACTCATTTAAAGTGAATTTTGACTGGGTTTCACGTGTTGATTAATGCAGTCTACTTTAGTTTACTTATACCTAATTCAAAGTGAGTTGATAAATATCATTTTAGTACGTAGTCCCTTTGTTGTTCTATATTTTATGCATGTATCGAATATTTCTAGCGTGTAGATCGAGTGCATTTAGGGCACTGTCATTTGTGAATTAATGTTCGAAATTATCGTCGACTGATCACTTTGCTCGCCGTTTTGAGTAATTGTAATCTCTCTTCTAAAACATGAGATACAATGCTGATAAAAACCTCAAACTAAATGCCTTTTCCCACGCAATATTATGGTCGGATGTGTAACAATTGTCATACAAGAAAAAGCTTGTCGTCGAGATTACTATTATGTATTATTATCAATTGAATTATTATTCATATTATTAATTATTAGAATTATTAGTATTGTCCTTTCTGCACTATTTCTTATTTATTTTACATCAAGAGATTATACTTGAAACCTATTCAAACTAGAAACACTTGTCACATATATTCCAACTTATGTCCTTTGCATTGAATTGTATAATATATGCATTTATAATTGTCTTATTGTCTATGGAATGCTTTTAAACATTGAAATTTGAAAGAGCTATTGATCGCTATCTGTTAAATTAGTGGAATATTATATTCATATTATTATTATTAATAACATTATTACTACTATCCTTGTTAGAATTATTATTATTGTCTTTTCTGCACTATTTCTTATTTATTTTACATCATGAGATTATACTTGAAACCTATTCAAACTAGAAACACTTGTCACATATATTCCAACTTATGTCCTTTGCATTGTATAATATATGCATCTATAATTGTCTTATTATCTATGGAATGTTTTCAAACATTGAAATTTGAAAGAGCTATAATTTGATTGCTATCTGTTAAATTAGTGGAATACTCATTAAAAAAATATATATATATATATATTGTTAATATTACTATATATTATTATAATCAAACTTAGGACTATTGGGATGGTTTAACCAGTACATCATACACCTTGCTGGCGGCCAGTTTTGCTTCTTCTCTTTCAGACATATTTCGGTCCTCACTAAATTGCAATTGGTCTAATGGGACTGTTCCACCTTCTGCAAGTTGTTTTGCTGCAGACTTCTGGACTCCCCGTAATTGGCCTGGTTAGTGCATTTAGAAGTCATTGGAGTACATTACAGTATGGATCCAACTTTTGCAAATTGTTATTACCAACTTTCGGTGGAAGAGTGTTATGAGACATTACTTTTACGATGAGAACATTTAATTGTAGGACTCTACAACTTGTTATGTGACATCCTCTTAGGACCCTTTATCTCCCAAAGGTTGCAGTAATGCATGGTTGGGGGTACACGTTCCCACAATTTTCCACAAAGTGGTTTTTGTGGGTTTTCGTGTCCGGCGTGCTGCCTAGCATAATTTAACCTTAATATTTAGGTAGTCTGCTCAACGGTGCATCTAAATTGAAGTTATGTCACGTAAAACCAGTTTTCAAATTTACAAGCTTAGTGCCTTGGTGCATGGGGCAGCGGCCTCCTTAGTCTATACAATGACATACTTGTTTTCTCAATTAAGCAAATTATCGCACGTTTATATCACACGAAATATAAATGTATAAATATATTTATCATGAACTGACGGCAGCAGTTCTCTACACATCATATGGTATATCTAAGGAAATAGCAGAGTGTAGTCCACATCAACTGAGACTGTTATAAGCGATATATTAAATCCACACATTGCCTCCTATTTAGGAGGGTTTACTAGGTTTCCCGCCATTAGTATTATTACACGGGTTGGGGTTTCGTCAATGGGGAATACACTTCGTGTATTTGTGGGGTGAAGTGCTCCCATAAAGGTCACACTTTGCCCAATTGACTCACACAAATGGTTGTCGCCCTCTGAATTAACATGGTTAACACGGTAGTAACTAAGGGGCGCAACCAGAGATAGGATAAGGACCTCTCTATGGGGGATTGTGACCCTCTGGAGAGGATGGAGGCTTGGGGATTGTGACCCCTGCGCGAGGATTGTGACCTCGCGTCGCCTCAACTGAGGTCGGGGATTGTGACCCCTGAGCGAGGATTGTGACCTCGTTTCGCCTCAGGTGTTGTCATGGCCTTGGGGATTGTCACCCCTTGGAGAGGATCGCGACCTCTCGTTGCCAGGCAACTTAGCAAACTTGATGTCTAAAATAATGACCTACGTTGGAGTACTTCATACCCTTCCCCATTATCCCACAATCCGTTGTTGTGTCTTTACTGTCATGGGTTGGGAGGATTAATAGTTTTTATTGTTCCTTTCAACGTTTTTGAAGATATTGAATCGTTAGATTTAGAAATCTCAGATGAATTATTAAGTAATATGGTTTTGCCAGATTCTTGTAACTCAGCCAAAGTTGTAATGTCGGGCTCTGTTTTCAATAACTGCACATTTAATTTGAGTAAGTAAATAAATGTTATGATTATTCAATGCCTGTTATATTTTATCTTTACTAACTATGGACATGGAGCATTATATAATGACACATGTGTCATTATATGATGCTTCATGTTCATTTGCATTCCATTGTTCTTATATTCTACCCTCATTATTCCTCTTGGCCGAATTCAAATCCCTCCCCGGGCTTTAAATTACAAGCGTAGATTATGCGGTATACAAGGCTATGATCGTGACCAGAGAGGAGCATCGGATTGGACAAAATGGTCATGAATTATTAATGGGTTTGTTATGAATAGTTAATTTATCAAACTAGAAACTATAATATTATTTATTAGATTTTTCTCGAATATACATAGCTTAACTTATATAGTACTTCTATCTTAATTTTTAAATAACTAGCTAGATACTGAATATATATATTTTGTTTGTTTGTATTTACGCATTGTATTTTGAATATTCCATTAGTATTAGTATTTGTGTAAAGCTTTGAGACTTAATGTAAAGCTATAAATTTATTATTATTATTAACTTCAGATGCTTCATAACAATGCAGTACGAATTGTGCTAGATTTGTCTTCTCGAGCCTCTGCAGTGCAGCTCTAGACAAACATTTTTGGAAGAAACTTGCTCAAAGAAGAGCTGAACATCGCGCTATTTTCATGTATAAGTGCTATAAGAATTTATTAAAACATGATTTTGAATATAAATTAAATAGAGAATTCCATGAATATAATAATACTAGAACTAAGAATAAAGTTCTTGTCTCTCTTACTTGCTTTTGGGGAAAACTCTGACTCCACATGACATTTTACACTCGAAAATACTCTTAAATTCACTGATTCCTTTCATGTTATTTTACGATAAATCCCTGCAAAAAGAGTTAACTTACTTTTTAACACCATTGATTGTTATTACTGCTGTGCCATCGGTCTTGATCTCACTCTTGAAATTTGAATTCGATGTTTTTTCATACCAGAATGCGCTGAGAATATTGTTCTGATCGGATGTTTTTAACCAGAATGATAACGTGAGTTCCGTTAGTTGGACGCTCAGTGCAGACGTCTTAAATACATAACTTGTATCTTCTACTGATGGCCAGTGTAATTCACAAGTTGCCGCTGGAAGAAAGGCAAACAAGAAGAAAGTCACATGTATTGTTATGGTTTTAAAATAACAACTCACGTGTCCTTTTCTCTAAAGTCATGATATAGACTGGATTGCTAAGAGATTTTAGTACCGTGTATTCTCGTCGGGAAACACCCCGAGAGAGATTAATATCGCCCTGGGACCCCCAACAGTTGCTCTATACTACTTCGTCCGGCTGCGTATCCAGCGTGGTTGGTCCTTGTGGTAATACGTCGGACTAGAAAGCCGAAATCGTGGGGTTTAATTCCCGCCAAGGGAATATTATATTTTTTTCTCATGATCTATATTTTACTTATACACCGAACGCATATCCACTCATTGTTCTTTAACAAGGGTGTGAAATGGAAGATATTTTACCCCAAGAGATACTGCTGAGGGTTGCTCTTTGAAAATGGCCACTTAAAGAACTCTTCATTGTGCTGGTTGACTTGGCTTGGTATTTTCAATATTAATAGCACTTACATCCACACTATAAGAATTCATTAGAAAAAGCCTTACTTTCACAGTTTAATCCATTGTATCCGGCTACACAGTTACAAGTGTAACCATTGGCCTGATCTGTACATGTTCCACCATTTTGACAAGGGTTGCTGGAACACTCGTCGATATCTGCAAAATACAATATATTCAGGTAAAACAAATGTCATATTTGACAAAATAGTTAGATAATCTCACTTGTTTCACAGTTTAATCCATTGAATCCTGCTACACATTTACAAGTGTAACCATTGACCTGATCTGTGCATGTTCCACCATTTTGACAAGGGTTGCTGGAACACTCGTCGATATCTGCAATAGAGAAATATATACAGTAAAACAAGGTCATATTTTACAAAATGGTTATATAAATATAATCTCACTTGTTTCACATTCTAATCCATTGAATCCTGCTACACATGTACAAAAGGTCAATAGCTCATGTACAAGAAAGGTAAGTGTTCCACCATTTTGACAAAAGTTAAATGAACCCTCGTCGATATCTGCAATAGAGAAATATATTCAGATAAAATGTTTTACTTCTCAAAATAAATGCGTATGTATGGATCAACCTTACTTGTTTCACAGTTTACTCCATTGAATCCTGCTACACATGTACAAGTGTAACCATTGACCTGATCTGTACATGTTCCACCATTTATACAAGGGTTGCGGGAGCACTCGTTGATATCTGGAAATGAATAATGGAATATAATCAGAAGATTTTATACAACAATTGTGAACATTCCAATACCAATGGCGGTTTTGATTTGCAAACGTTAATTACGGAAACTCTTTTATTAAACTTAACGCCCATTGTCGAAATGCCTAATTAAGAGTAAATTTTCTTTTGCGACAGAACCTGTTTTGGAAATTTCATCTTAAGAATGATTTTATTTTGGAGGCACCGTAATATATATCGTCCTGTATATTCTGCTGATTTTTTCTGATCTCTTCTGTTGGAGGGGTACTTCATATAAAAATGGTTCCATCCTAGATGTTATTACTTGTGATTATAAGGAGCAAGGATGGAACAGTTAGATAGTGTGCGGCTTTCGGTACGAGATGTCCCGAGTTTAATTCCCATTCCCATTGAGCTCACATACTTGTTTCGACTTCTCTCCTTTCCGTGTAACTTTAAATACAGTAAAACGGAGCACGTATTGAGAGAGGGGAATAAAACGAACGTACCGCTGAATTTGTGGAAGATTAGCTTCGGCTAAATCGACTACCGACATAAAATATGACTGTATACTTTTACATTTTTAACATGCTTACCTATTTCACAACGGTCACCCCGGTAACCTCCTGAACAAATACAGATTTTACTTCCTGTATTACAGTCCTTGATCTCGCAGGTTCCTCCATTATAACACGTATTACTTTGACAACCAAACTAAATAAATAAGAATTATAAGTATGACTTTATATAAGAAAGCTGCAGTCAGTCGCATTTAATACTGCTGTAGGAACCTTATATATATTTTATTATCTCTGAGCTAATTTAACAACTCTGATGAACTTTCCGATTTTATGTTAGAAACACAGAAACGTTGACATCGAAAACTTTTTTATTTTATTTTTTCTTCTTTTTTTTCACTTTTCATTTTATAGCGCTTCAAAGTTATTAACAAAGTACAAGTGTCCGGTCACTCTCAATGTGTCATCAGCGCGCTTTCCGAAGGCGAAATCAATGCCGGAAGAGTACACGAGACGGAGTCCTGGTTATTATTATTCCCCGAAATTTACATAAGAAACTTAGGTCGCATCCGGAAGTATCTCAATCGTAATCAGCTTGAACGATTGATCCATGCTTTTATTTCCTCAAGACTTGATTATTGTAACAGTTTATTGTCTGGTCTGCCGACTGTTGATCTACACAAGCTACAAAGGATACAGAACACCGCAGCACGTTTATTAGTTGGGGACAAACCAATGGATAGCATAACACCAATATTGAAAGATCTTCACTGGTTACCAGTTAAGCGCCGGATTGAATTCAAGATTCTCTTTCTTACTTATAAATCCTTGAACAATCCAGCTGTCCGGTGAGCGCGCGAACTGACCAATCACAGCGCGTTTTGAATTTCAGTCGAGCGGCCCTCGTTCTCAGTCCTCTCTCAAGATAAATACTCGCGGTTCGACGAAGTTCGGTCGAATTTTCTAACGGATTAATGATAGAAAATGCCTTTAAAACACACTGGAATAGCTATATAAATTATCTACATGGGATATTTAGCCGTCTATTTACCTGGATTCATATTTTGACAACGATTATGAAGAGAGACGATTGAGTTTATAGCAGTGTTTGATGATTCTGGCTTTCACGAATGAGACGGTTTGCACTTCGAGTTTGGTGTTTTATTCTTCTTTGCCCGTCTGTCTTTGACTTAAAAGTGTTTGAAATTTCGTAAACAACCCTCTAAAGAAGTTAATGGATGCCTCCAAGTCGTTCTGCCCATCTATTAGAGTTGAAACTGCTATCTGTGCTGCTCGGACGAGTGTCGGATCTTGGATCAATGGAAAGGATTCGTGCAGGTTTTCTTGTTGTGGAACACTATCGTATTGCAGCTTGATTCCGCCTTGAAGAGCACTTTGGAGACATGGATGCAGTGACAGTAAGGACTGAAAATCATGATTTCTTGGACTAACAGAGATTGGTTTGGCGACGATATTCACCCGCCATTGTCCTTGGGAAGCTAAGGATCGATCGAGCAGAGGTGAGTCATCAAGTAAGCTTATAGTTTTCCAGATTTTCCCATCTTTAACTTGTAAGGTCGGAGGTTTGAACACATCGAGGGTTATCTTGTCTGTACTCAGTTCACATCCCATGACAGAACGTAGTTGCATGGTTAGTTTCTCCATTGTGCATTCACCAAGGCTTTGATGTTCGATTAAGAGTTGGTCGCTTGTAGATTTCACACGAAGAATGTCATGTGTAACGCGCTCGTCTTGTCTTGTCCATCTGATGACATCCACAAATTTTTCTTCTACTTTGGTTCCTAGTTTAATGCTTGATAGGTGAACAGTTCCTTTAGTGTTTGAATAGATATTTTCATTGCGATATTGAGTAGCACTTTCGTCTGTAATCTTCCTCGTAGAATCAACACAGCTGGTCTGATTTGCCGAGTATAATAGAGTTTCCTTCAGAGGCTCTAGGTCTTCGTAGTTTTCTTGCACTTTGGGCTTTATCTTGAGTTTTTCAATTTGCTCTTCAGTAGCCTATATAAAAACAAACATGTTTTAAAGTACTTCAAAGGGGAACAAACGATTGAAGCTATTTATATATACTGTCATACTGACCTGTTCCAGTATTTCGTAATGTGTCTTATCATCATCATGGTCAACTTTTCCCACTTCTTGAAAAGGTACATGCTGTTTTACAACAAAATTAAAAACATATTTTTTTTTTTTTCAAAAGAAGTTTTAATAAATACAGGATAGATAAGAGCTTGGACATAATATTATAAAATAGGCTAGCAAAGCAATGCAAATCTTATTCATTTTCACATACCTCTTGTTTTCTACAGTGACTTGGTTGATCTTCTACCATTTGCTTCTTATTTGCTTTGTGAGATGATGATGTTCTCTCGTTGTCTTCATGCGTTGAAATTCTAATCCACTCATTACAGAACTGCTGCTCAATGACTCTTTTCTGATATTCTACTTTTCCAGACTCTCCCGTTTTACCTCCACTATAAATATAATTGCCCTGTTTGCCCTCCTTGTGCTTCGTCTCCATGAGACCATCACTAAAATTTCTTAGTGATAATGGCAGTCCAACCAGCTTTCCATCATGCAGAGCTTTGTCAATGTAGAAACCCATGTAAGCAACCAGATGTTTTATAGTAGCAGTGACAGACAGAGTTCCAAATATGAGAATGAAATTAAAACCTAGTAGAGTGCGTGCATTCACATCATAAGTTGAGCGAGTGGTTGTCAATGGAGTGTAAAGAACTGTGTGGAACAGGCTATGTAGGTTTGAGCAGAAATCAGAAAGTACATCAAGTTTGATGCCTCTAAATCCAGCATTAGCAAGTAGTTCTGGAGCTTGCTTATAGAATGCTAACACACCAACTTGATCAAATTTCACATCCCATGTTTCAGTAACCTTTCTGGCTACGTTTTGCACTTCTTTAAACCATTTATTCTTTGCACCAATGCTTTCTGCTATTACACCTATTCGTCTAGCTATAGTCTCTGTTGCTCTTAAGCACTTGTGCATAGTTCCCGGGTAAAAATCCTTCAAATCAATCTCAGTAGCATTCTTTCTCCCTTTGTATCCATAGTGTAACTTTGCAAATTCTCTTCTGTTGTTGATATTCGGTTTCTTGTCACCTAGCCATTTGCTGAACTCATTTGACATTTCTTCTGCTTTCTCAACAGTTCTTGTGGGTTCTGGACAAACAGTCCTCATATCTCCAAGCTGGGTCTTGTGTTCAGGAGCCTCTGTAATGGGATACATGGCAGCCTGTGATGATAGACCAGTACTGGTACACCTGCTTGCCTCATCAGCAAGACCACGCACAAGAACTTGAATTTTCTTGTTTGACACTGGATGGACTATTTCTTTCAATTCCTTGAGCTGGCTGAAGACCAAACTACCAAATGTGCTTACATGGAAATAATCATCAGGTCCAAGCCATTGGCATATGGTTATTATGGTAGACATCAAATTGTTGGGCTCTACAATTTTTATTCTAATTGATGTTTCCCCAGAAAAGAATTTGCTCCAGAGCATCCATGGAAATGCATCAGTATAGGCATAAACTAAAAGTTTGTCATTTGGCATTGGAATAGCATTGTTTGTTCCTTTATGAGACAGGAACCAGGTTAAGGCTTTGGAGACATTTATATACCCTGCCACCTTTCCATCCTTTTCAAAAAGTTTTAAATCAAGACTTTCTTTTAGATTTTCTTTTGATTTTTTCTGTTCATTGACCATCTCGTCTCTTGGTACAAAAATATTTACTCCCAATACTTTTTCAATACTGTTGCCAATGTGATAACGTAGGGTATGTGCATATGACTGCTGGCCTATTTCATAGTTATTTACTAGCTCTGTAGAAAACCTTTGAAAACTGTTTTTGTTTTTGTTGTAAACTGCAGGCATTAATACTTGTTTAAAGTAAAGTTGACCTTCTGGAGAATCTGTTATGAAGTTTGTCAATTCTTGACTGCTTAATGTTTGTATAATGTCCAAATCTTTTTGAGGAACATTTATATCATCCATGAACTTTGTAACTCTTTTAGTAATTGTCTCAATCCAGGTTTTCTCTTTTGATGGTGCGGTGTTGACAGATGTTTGTAATTGTATGTGCTTGGCTACATCAGGATGAAACATTTTAATATTTGTGATCAGATTTTCCATCTCTAGCCATAGTCTGGTCGAATTTATTTCATTATTACTTGGTTGTCTGCTCTTTTCTTTAGCAAATTGAAAGACACTGACATGTTTAGCCACCAAAGGAAGAGCATGAGTTAGTTCATCACTAGTCAGGGCTTTGAAAAGTTCCTTAACTCTGCTTTGCCGGTTGATGGCTGGGACATTTAGGAAGTTTACTACTGCTTGTTTTGATGGTTTTATCTAAATAAAGAGATATTATTGATACAAATTTGTGTTGCAATTTGAATCTTCTTCTTTGTTTTGTTTGTTTTTGTTTTTGTTTTGTTTTTGTTTTTTTATACTTTTGTTTGCACTTGCTTGTTATGAATGAAAAATTGTCTTTTTAATTTTCAAAAATTTCATTTTGTTTTGTGTTTGCATTTACCTAAATCAATCATGTCAGTCTTAAAAACACAATAATTATGAGAAAAGAAAATTTTGTGTAAAATAGCAGCAAGTATATTTCCTGACAAGTGGGAAAAAATATTTTCATATGAATGTTACCATACCTCTTGCTTTTGTGGTCGATGATCAGGAAATTTTTCGTAGTGTTTTCGCAAACTACGGTCATTAATATATTCAGCTGGGCAATTGCAGCACTTAAATACTTTAGGCATTGCAACATTACTTTATAATTGAACTACCTGGCTATTAGAATGGATAAATTGTACAATTTTCTCAAGAAAACACTAAATTAAAACAGAAGTCACCTGCAGTAGTCGAAGTAAGTTTATATTAATATTGACGCGGGCGCGTACGCGCAACGATTTATTCCTTTGTAATTAAGCGGTAAGCTAAACACATTGTTAATTCGCAATTTTCTCGCTGAATAACTCACCTAAGCCACAAAAAGCGTTTTGAAGTACTTTGTCATGCTTTTTGGAATATTTTCTCGCCACATTGCAAGCAAAATCAAATGTAAACAAAGTCTATTTTTACGAGTGAACAACAAGTCACGATCGTTTGAGTCAAATTTTTATTTCTCCATGTTTCTTTCTTTTATAATCACCAACAATTCTTGTGTATTAATAAATTGACTTAGATGAGGTTTTTGAGGCAAAAAAATGGGAAATTTTGCCACATTTTACCAAATAAGTCAAATTTTCAAGATGGCGGACAAAAAATTCACATGATGAACCGCGCGGTCTGAAATTTAGGGACTGGATCGAGGGCCGCTCCATTTCTAACAACAATCCTTTTCGCGCGAGGTCTTTCGGACAGCTGGATATGATGCCTGCCTATATCTCTGATCTATTGACAGGTTATTCGCCAACACGCTCCCTGAGATCGGCGAATAAGAATTTACTAAAGCCACCTACAGGAATAAAGACAACAACATATGGGGATAGGTCATTTTCTGCTGTCGCCCCAAAATTATGGAACAATTTACCTGAATCTATAAAAAGTGCCCCATCACTTGATCGTTTTAAAACTTTATTGAAAACACATTTATTTCTTAGTGACATTTAAGTATTTTAAGTCTTCATCGTATATTTACGCACATTAATTTTATCACTATCATGTTTTACATAAGCGCACTGAGACATATGTATAGTGCGCTATAAAAGAACTTACTATTATTATTATAAGCCTGAGGTGGATAATATATTGTTTTCAATATTAGTTAGTATAAACACATTAGTGATTATTTAAAAAAAACTAAAATAGCAAGCCTTTTCGAAGAAAAAATGTTCATTTCTTACTTCTAAATTTATAACGGTTGAAATATTTTGAAGAATAAGATTCTGAACTTGGCTATATTTTCCTTCGCTTAAATAAAAACAAAACAGCCGCTGCAAAGCGAAGGCAAAATATTCCCTTGTTCAGAATTATCTGACCGAATGAACATATAGTAAACTTTTGATAGCGAAAACAAAAAATCATCTCAGAGTTTTTCGCTTGCGCGCTCAGAATTAAGTAAAAATTAGAAATTTTAAACTAACAAACTTTTACCCGACTTGTATCCTTTCCAAAAAAAATATCCCGTGGACTAAATTTGTTGAAAATCACAGAAAACGTAATAATATATGTTAATACCTTGCTGGAAGGATTTTGCTGTACTACGGCCGTTCAAACGTCTCTGGGTGAGCGCGAAAAATAACGGCCCTAGCCTCCTTAAACGATCGAGCACAGACCTCACTGCGTTCGGTCTGTACTTTCCGACCTCGATCAAGATTCTCACGTACAGCGGTTAATAAGATCTTAATTATAATATATTCATACAATATTGACAATCCTCGCTCGTTTCCAAATGCCAAAGTAAACGTTTTCTCCGAAAATCTGATAAATTGTGAGATAATTTTATTTTTCTTATCAATTTTATTTTTTATCAACTGTTTTATTAAATTGTGGACCTAATAGATACTAGATATATATCACACTACTAAACATAAAACAAAAACGCCTTGAGATCGTTGGGCGGTTTTTTCATTTTTTGATACCCTAAAAGACACCGTCAAAAAAAAATGTCAAAATTCAATTACAATGCGGCCTTAAAGATTGCACTTTACTAAGTGATCGATGCTTCATTTGCTGCGATGTAATTACAAATCTCAGTGTTGTGAAAATAGCTTTACAAGGAACTGCCTGGCACTAAAGACCAGTAATAAAAGGTCGTGATGTGATAAACAGAAGTGACATCTTTCCTTAATGATTTTTCACCTTTTAGATAGGTATTATTTTTTTTTTTTTTACCGTTTATTATAACAATTGGTTGTCGCTCTTTTCAGTGAAATTTCGAGATTGTTTATGTCGTTGTATAGTGGTAATTTTACGCCTGTCGTTGGATATTAAATAGTAATTTGCAGAAAAACGTTTTGAACTGTTAAAAAAAAACAGTAAAACGGTAAATCTCGTCCCCTCAGCAGCCAATCAGAGCCTACGATTTCCCCAGAAGTAGTTTGTGCCATATAATTACGCTTAATAGCTTAAAATGAACCATTTTTAAATTTTACAATGCTCAATTGGATCAGATGTGCTATAAGATGCAAGAATGCTTACCTTTGCAGGTCGTAGTTGTGTGTAGACAAACCCTGGTCTTCTCTCAAACTGTTCTTCTTTACTGATTGCCATCTCATCTTGGACTCCATAGTCATTCAGCTCACATTCACCAGTGTTCGGAGTCATTTGAGAATTGATAGAAATACACCAGTCTTGTCTTTGACATCGAAGGCTACACTGGGCCAAGCTAATGTCAGGTAGAGATTGCCGTACATGTCCTTTTAGTATTGTATCTCGTTTAGTTATGAGCGAACCGTCTAAATCAAGACTTGGGTACGACTCGAAAAGATCTGAGATTCCATATGAAGATGTAGCAAGGGTAAATACCAAAAACGCAAACGTTTGCCGCATGTTCGTTTTTAAATCTTTTACATCTGGTGGAAGAAAAGTATTAAGTCTCGAGATATTTTCTATGCGACTTATCCTGGTTTTGATGATATACATCGAGAATGATTTGAAGCAGTTCATGTTTCAAGCATTATTTTAAGGCACCTCTGTCACAATGGTAAGGTTTTTGTTTCTTCTATACTCTATGGTAAAGTGGCATTCAATTGTTACTGCTATGGTAATGTAAATTGCTCTGAAGTTTCTCTACAGCTCCCAGAGGGTTTTTCACTTCACTTCACTTATGGTTTAATGTGCAACTATTGATATAAATGATTACTATGGCAGCTTTTATCGCAGTTCCCCTATTACGAAATAAATGTATATAACGCAGTTTAGGTGTAGCCCAATCACTTTCTACTATTTCGAACGACTAAAATTAATTTACGTACAATTATCAATATACAAATCCGCGTCACCCTATTGTACAAGCAGACCATGTAAGCACATTATGTAACTTGTTATAATCAAGAAATACATTTAAAAAATCTGCATAAATGATAAAAATATAAGCCGAATAAGGTGTATTGTCTACGTTACTTTCACAATAACCATAATGCTTTCTGTTTTAGGGTAGATATTGTAATTCAAATTTTGTTTGATTTGAATTACAATTGGTTTGATTTGATCATGAATTACCTTAGCTAGACCCCAAAAACAGAAGGTATTGTGGTTATTGTGAAAGTAGAGAATTAACAATTTTCTTTTTTAAAGTTAGATGGAAATATGCGAATGAAATTACGGCGACGTTTATAAATCCTGTCATGTTTTGAAAGGAACATCCGTTAACTTTGTTGAAGAGATCGACTTTGTTGGAAGTTATTCCAAACCTCCGTAGGTCTGTAATGTCTATTCTATCTTGATACGTGTTTGCCCAATACAAATTTGAGTGCAATGTCAACATTAATTGTCAAACAGGTAATTGTCAATGGCACAAAAAAGGTAAAACAAATCTCAAAACAAAATTTAATTTAATACAATGCACAAAATTGTACTTTTGGGATCAGCCAACATTATGACGAACATTGTACACAAACTAAAAAAATCTTCACACAATCTTGTTTGTAGTAAAAATATTTTCAACATTATAAATAGTAACACTAGGAATATGGTATATTCCCGGAGTTGTAAGCAACCAGTTAACCAAACAGAGAAATAAAAGAATAATAATAACAATAATAAAGAATGTAATAAAGAAAATCGTCATGTCCACGAACGAGAGAAACGTTGTGGCTTATTAGTTCCTTACTAAACCAAGTTAAGCATACCAGTTTACAAATAGAAAAGCATGCATTAAACATAATAGATATTGCACCTGTAATCCTGTAATTTATACATTTATTCTGAAGATGACAGTCGTAACATGTCAAGAATTCAGCATTGCACAAAAAGTTTTTAAATTGTATTTGCAAATTCTACGTCCAATACTCGGCAATCAATGACTTGGCAAACACGTATCAAGATGGAATCGACGTTACAGACCTACGGAGGTTTGGAAGAGCCTCCAACAAAGTACGATTTCTCCAACAAAGATAACAGATGTTCCTCTCGAAACATGGCAAGAATCGTTATTTCACTCGCATGTTTCCATTTAGATTATCTAACTTTTTCTTTCACAAAAGTTGTTAATACACCTAACTCGGCTTATAATTGTTATGTTTTATGCAGATTTTCTAAATACACTTATTAAATATAATATGTTACATATTGACCTTGCTTTATCAATCCGCTTATACACTAGGGTGACTCGGAAATGTGTATTGATAACTGATTAGCTAGCTACCGTCTGGCTACCGCAGAAATGCTCAGCTTAGTATGTATCGCATAAAAGCTCAAAAGTGTTTTATGAAAGCGATACAAAACGTCCGCTTGTGTCATATTCTGTGATAAAAACACTCTGGGAGCTATAGAGTAATGTATTTTATTAAATCGAACGAAAAGACTGACACAATTTTTTTCGGTCATCTTCCTCGCCAAAGTAAACGATAATATTTTACATCATAAAAGATAATGATAAACGACAAAGGCCTGGGTTAAAAGAAATTGTAAGACTGGAATCGTTTGTTTGTTTTTTGACATATATCGTTATTTCTATCTCAAAACTAACCAATCTTGGTATTGTCACACAATTTTACGGCCTTCCCTTTGAAGGGAAAAAATTGGTGAAAACTCGGTCACGTGACCTTAATCCATACATACCATAACCCAAAATATTTCAATCAAAATGGGGAAACGGAGATTGTTTTTATAAAATTATTCTTAGTGTGAGGTATAAGGATTTACCATCATACTTGAGCTACAATTTTTAGTTTAGAAGATATTTTGTTTTATTTAACAAACTGGTCACGTGACATGTTTTGCAGAATATCCACTCAACGAATGAAAGTGGTTCAGCTATTAATGCAGATTTTATGGAAAGAAGTAAAGACATATAATTAAAATTCATGTAAAGATAATAACCATCTCCCAATTTAAGGTCAAAGTTTTATGGTCTTTTTTTTGTGCAGTACCGATACAAGTCACGTGACCAATATCTCACAATTTCTTTATTTCAAAATGGTAGGGTGGTGAAGTTTTGACAATAGAAAATTTGGTCAGGATTGAGAAAAAAAAACGACGATTTAGCAAAAGTAAAACGATTTCAGCCACAATTTCATTTTATCCAGGTCTTAAGTAATGTTTACAACATGAGCGACCGTGTTGTATGTAGTGTTTACAACATGAGCGGCCGTGTTGTATCGGCAGATACAATCGCAAGCCGAAGGCGCGCAATTGTATGGCCGATACAACACGGACGAGAATGCTGTAAACGACTTAAAAAATGTCTAGGTTAGCTCTTTCATATTTTATCAATTTTTTTAAGATTAATATAAATTTTGCCGTAAAATGACATGCAAGTTAAAACTTATGCAAATCAGGATATACAACACTAGTGTTGTATGTAGTGTTTACAACATGAGCGGCCGTGTTGTATCGGCAGATACAATCGCAAGCCGAAGGCGCGCGATTGTATCGCCGATACAACACGGACGCGAATGTTGTAAACTACTTAAAAAATGTCTAGGTTAGCTCTTTCATATTTTACCAAAATTTTCAAGATTAAAATAGATTTTGCCGTAAAATTACCAGTTAAAACTTATGCAAATCAGGATATACAACACTAGTGTTGTATCAGATTTACAACACTCGTCATGGTCATGATTTCTTTTCAAAATGTCTCATTAATTATTCATGAATTTTTTAAGAAGATTTACAACACTCGTTATGGTCATGAGTTCTTTTGAAAATGTCTCATTAATTATTCATGATTTTTTTAATGCTTGAGAATATCAATTGGTTGTCACTTAACCATGCGACATAGAACAAAAAAGCAATATAACGTACCTTGCCATTGTGATAGACGGCTTGAAAACCATTCTTGATGTATATCATAAATCCCTGGATTTATGAAATGAAATTATCTTCTGTGTTTTTACACGCTTATCAAAACCAAAATGCGTTTCGGAGAACTTCAGTTCAGATCAGTCCAAACAAGAGTCCGAGAAGTCGAGTGTTTAGATCGAATCTGATGGGGAATTCTCCCAAACGTATCGAGGTTTTCATAAACTAGTGAAAACAAAGAATAAGTATGTTTGACGATGTCAGTTCTCCGTACTTTGCACTTTCTCCGTTGAATGAGCGCGCGCACTTGAAAATGGAGTGAGTCGAGTGTGTTTCATGCTCTCATATGAAATAAATTGCATATAAAAGATCTCCAGCCTTAATACATTGCTTTCACCAGTTGTATAAGGCTTAAAAATGAACATGCTGCAAACGTTTGCGATTTTGGTATTTACTCTGGTTCCATCTTCATATGGAATCTCAGATATTTTCGAGTCGTGTCCAAGTCTTAAATTAGACGGTTCGCTCATAACTAAACGAGATACAGTACTAAAAGGACATGTACGACAATCTCTACCTGGCATTAGCTTGGCCCAGTGTAGCCTTCGATGTCAAAGACAAGACTGGTGTATTTCAATCAATTCTCAAATGACTCCAAATACTGGTGAATGTGAGCTGAATGACTATGGAGTCCAAGATGAGATGTCAATGAGTAAAGAAGAACAGTTTGAGAGAAGATCAGGGTTTGTCTACACACAACTGCGACCTGCAAAGGTGAGTATTCTTGCATCTTATAGCACATCTGATCCAATTGAGCTTTGTTTAAACTACCGATAGTACAAGTTTTAAACTAGTAAGCGATATTAGAAATGTTGAATTTGCAGCCAGGAGTCATATTTTACCGATCACTGATGAAGGTCTAAGTGTAATAAATTAAACCAAAATCAGGCCAGAGTCAAACGAATTTGTATTTTTATTAAGCCATATATTGATGTCTATGAATTAGGTTATATCTATTTCTATAAAGTTATCGGTTACATTTTTTGCGGTGATTTAAATTATATTGCCTATGGTATATAATATACACCGACGCAGTCCATATTCATTAATTTACTTGCTAGTGAGGGACCTTGGGAGGTAAAACTATTGAACATGCTCTTCGTATCTCTTAGGGGTAAAAGTCGGCGATTTAATATCTTTTAGACGTTACTTAAATTTAAATTTGACATTTTGACATTTCTTGGTATTTTTTATGGTGTACACCTAATTTAAAAAAGGTTATCGGGGCGAGCAGCGATTGGTGATTGGTGATTGCACGACCGAAAGGAACTATGTGTAATACGAATTCCTTCTTATTCGTTTCTAAATTACCCACACAATGCTCCACCGTTCAGCGAAACCTTCGAGACACCCATCTAATGTCCTCGCTGAACGGTGTTTGGGTAATTTAGAATGGAATAAGAAGAAATTCGTATTACCCATAGTCCGTTTCGATCGTGCAATCACCAATCAACAATCGCCAATCGCAGTTCGCCCCATCAACCTTTTTGAAATAAGTGTAACGAAACATAAAAATCCCATTGATCTCAATGTGATTTATGTTTAATTGTGTGGTATCTCTTACTGGCTTAAAACCACCCAGGCCACGCCCCTCTAAACGGACTTCTGGTATCTTTGAAGGGCGTTGTTGAGCATTCCCGATGAGCATACCCAATAATACTTTTAACTCTGAGTCCGGCCCCGACAGTTGTAGTTAACCATTTGATCATATAAAACTAATTACATCTTTATTCACACTATCTTTACTGTTTGTTGACAGAGTTGCCAAGACAACACATGTCTGAATGATGGTAGTTGTGTAGTGTACTGTGATGGCTTTGAGTCACACTGTGAGTGTAAAGATGGCTATAGTGGTAAAAACTGCGAACAAGGTACGTGTTGATTGACCAACTTAAGGTAATGAGAAAAGATCAACTCAAACCCTTTGGAAGGGATGATTTATAAAACGATGATATCCATTAGCGAGCAATTAGCGAGCAACTAGAGTGCTTTGATGTGTATAATAAGGAAATTCTAGGAGTAAATAATATTAAATTAAATTATACACCACTTAATGCGCAAAAATACTCATTGATGTTTTGATCTGGTTGGCTTATTGGTTTTATACCGGTTTCTAGCTTTGATACATCGTAGGCATTAGCTAATCACAATCATTATCGTATAAATGCATGCGAAATAATGTCGTAAGTTCCCACACTTGTAAACAATGTAATCAGATTGTCAGTGCAACCCACAGGGCCTTGAAGTCCGTCCGTTAGTCCCTCCGTGCCTCAATTCCTTCATTCATTTATCCATCCATTTTTTCATTCATTCCTTTGCTCACCTTTACTTCTCTAATTGGTTATTCAAACGATGTGACTATTTTTTGAGAATTCTAATAAGACTGGCTTTTACTTGAATGTAATTCTCAACCAGTGTTCCAGCAACCCTTGTCTACATGATGCAACATGTACAGATAAGGTTAATGGTTACAATTGTACATGTGTAGCAGGATTCAATGCATCAAAATGCGAATGAAGTAAGGTTGATCCATGCACCTATTTTGATAAAATAAGAATGTGTTTTACCTGAGTATATTTCTCATTTCAGATATCGATGATTGTTCCAGCAACCCGTGTCAAAATGGTGGAACATGTACAGATCTGGTCAACTGCTACAATTGTACATGTGTAGCAGGATTCCATGGAGTAAACTGTGAAACAAGTAAGGTTTTTCTCTGCTATTCAAAAACGATGCGTTGCTTTCTTTAATAGTATTTGAATTCCATATCAGATATCGACGAATGTTCCAGCAACCCTTGTCAAAAGGGTGGCACATGTACAAATCTGGTCAATGGTTACACTTGTGCATAATGTTACTTTGAGATAATCTCAAAGTGCAGCCTCTAGCTTTCTTGTAAAAAAATCGCATGCGCTCAATACGAACAAATCGAGCAAAATAGTCATTTTTTTTATAGAAAAACCGAATAGATTGCCAAAACGTTCTTGAGATAAACGTCTAATAACCTATAGATAAATGTTTTGTATAAAGATTTATGAATAAATACAACTAATCATTTCGTTTTGGGCTCGAATTTTAGCAATCATGCTATATTCGGTGACCCTTTCGTCCGAAGAAGGTTGAAGTTCTCATCCAAATACATACATTATTGAATATTTAACAATAACTTTTTCTTCAAATTTTAAACACATACAACTTTTGTAATTCTTCATAAATTTTTAATATAAAAAAACCCTCCGGATCGATTCAGAAACTTTTAACTTTAATAAAACGAACGAGCGGTAAAACCATCGCTCCTCCCCCTTTTTCTCCCCCAATCCCCGCGCGTCCGCGTTTTTTAATTTCTAAATTCTCATTTTTCTCTCGTTTCCCTCTGAATCGGGAGGTAAAAGGAGCGACTGTTTGCAGTCTACGTTTAGTGGCAATTTCCAAACTTTTCGACGAGCATCCCTCAGCATGCAGTAAATCTCTTAGGGGTAAAATATCTTCTATGTCACACCCTTGTTAAAGAACTTCCGGTATCGTTTAGCGATGTTTTTTGAACATTTCCGACAATAATACCCGGTATTAAAAGCTCCTTTCAACCATAATCATAAAATTGCCAGCGCTAGCAATCCAGTTTATACCATGACTGGAGAGAAAAAGGGAGCTGTGAATGCCATGTAATCAGGAATGGTATTATACACCTATTTCAAAAATTGTTGTCGCAGCCGAAGCTACAGTCCACACTCTGAAGCCTGCAAAGAATGTCGGTAATATGAACATATTTTCTGATTTATTACACGTTTTTAAAAGAAATATTTGTTTTATCATCTACCGCTGCAACAACTTGTTATTGTCATATGACACAAACACATACAACCAAAATATGCTATAAAAAATCATTTTTTATCGAAGATATACCGACATCCTATGCAGGCTTCAGAGTCGGTGGACCTTAGACTGATTGCGACAACGATTTTTGATATAGGTGTATATAAAAGAAAGAACATAACAGCCCATGTGACTTTCTTCTTGTTTGCCTTTCTTCCAGCTGTAACTTGTGAATTACACTGGCCATCAGCAGAGCCAACGGGTTATATATCTAAGAAGTCTGCTTTGAACATCCAACTAACGAAATTCACGGTATCATTCTGGTTAAAAACATCCGATCAGAACGTTAATCTCTACCCATTCTCATATGCAACACCATCGATAAATAGAAGTTTCGATATTGGCATCAACACCGATGGCACAGCAGAAATGATAATTAATAGTGGTATAAAGTAAGTAAACTCTTTTTGCAGAGATTTATCGTAAAATAACATGAAAGGAATCAGCGAATTTAAGAGTATTTTCGAGTGTGAAATGTCATGTGGAATCAGAGTTTTTTCCTAAAAACAAGTAAGTGAATAGGCGAACAAACGAACGATCGAACAAACCAGAGAACGAAAATATATTCTTCTGGTGACCAGAGTATTGTTATTGGGATAAAATATGTTTTAATTGTTTTAAATATAATAATAATTTTCAGGAAATTACAGCTTAAAAACCTTCATACGTCAGAATTTATTTCGTAAATCAGATATATGCCCTTGTAATGTTTCAATTTTGAGATGGGGGAAACATATTCTATATATAGAGATTACTTCATGGTTAGTTCGCTTGTACGATTTTTATTCACGAGTTGTGAAGAATTACAAACGAACGAGCGAGGCTCTTTGTTTATTTTATAAGTACTGAGATTTCTTCTCAACAATAATGACAAAATGCATCAAATATACCATGAAATGAGTTCTATGGTTAAACGATTCAACGATTTAAAAAATTAAATTTTTTTTTTCAAAATTTTTAACAACGAAAAGTAGCAACAAAATCATGAAAAGTACCGTTGTAAAAAGCAAATTTACTTATATTCGATGTTTTTGAAAAGCATTTTTAATGGTTAAATAGTTTTGCATTGACAACTCTTCGGCGGTAGCTGAGCGAGATTCCTCTAGTGTGAACTTTGCCGATTGATTCACTATATTTATAGTCTTTTCCTTTTTTCTTTAGCTCTTTCTGTTTGGAAAGAAGGACTTGTCTTTTCAAATAGGAGGTCATTCATGTCACTTGTTTTAATTTCTTCATATGTCGCTCAAAACCAAATAATAAACTTCAGAGCGAGAATAGTCTTAACGAGGGGGACATGGGGGTTTGCGGTGTTGCGGTGTTGGCCTTTTTTTAATGCGGTGTTGCGGTGAACGAGGCTCAAAAATCGCGGTGTTGCGGTGATGACAAACCTTGCGATGTGCGGTGTTTACGTTATTTTATGTGCGGTGTCCGGTGGAGTCTGTCTTTTGGTCGAGTGTCGAGGGTACTATGTCGAGGGTCGAGGGTACCATGTCGAGGGTACCATGTCGAGGGTAAAAAAAAAAAATGAAAAACATACTGAAAATAACAAATGAAAAAAAAAATAGATAAATAGAAAAAATGATAAAAATAAATAAGATGAAAAAGGAAATAAAAAGGGAAATAAATTACACTACATATTTATTTTGGGGTATTTTGGTCGTTTCTAATTCGCTTCATTAACGAGCGCCTTTGTCTTTATCATTTTTCATGTCACTTGTCCCACGGGAATTCATATATTCAGAAAATTTCTGAGTTTACTTATATGTACTAATAGAAGCAATATTTTCTAGATTTTGATATCTGTAATATATATATAATGGAATGTAATAAATCAGTAATTTTTGAATTTGACACTCTGTAATATATATAGACACGATCGAAAAAATTTCTGAACTTGCCAACTTCAGAAAATTTGACACTCTGTATTATATATACACGATCAAAAAAATTTCTGAACTTGCCAGCTTTGCAAGTTCAGAAATTTTTGTATATATATGATACAGTGTGTCAAGAGTCCAATAATTAACATAAGTTTCTCGTAGTATTTTTTTAGTTAACAATAGGTCGTTCATCCCATTATTTAGAATAAGTCAACATATTTAGTAACAATAGGTCTTTCAGTTCATTAATCAACATAAGTTAAATTCTAGTCGATCTATTATCTATATACAATGAGGTTACATCACCGTTATGATAATTTTGGTTAGTATAAATACGCCCTAACGCGGCTAGTTGTTCAGTCACTCGTGTAGCAAAAGTATACGAGATCTAGAGCAGTTCCTGTGATCAGACTCACACGGAGTCCTGTAGTAAACTGCGAAATCCAGCTAACTCATTCAGAGTTAAAAGTTAGAAGAATTAAGAACAAGAGAACACTTAAAAGAATACAAGAAATACGTTAAAGAATACCTGCAAGAACAAGAAAACGCTAAACGAAAGAATTACAAGAAATACGTTAAAGAATACCTGCAAGAACAAGAAAACGCTAAACGAAAGAATCACAAGAAATACGTTAAAGAATACCTACAAGAAGGAGAGAATCACTTAAAGAACAACAAAACCAGAATACGAGAACCTCTACTAGTAAAAGAACCACGTGCACAAAAGAACGAAAGAACAACCAAAACTTTAAGTATCAAGTATATATATCCTTAGTTTCACGCATATTAATAATAGATAAATAAGTATCAAGTACATAATCCTTTGGTTCCCTTTAACTTAGTATAGTCATTAGGCGTTTAATTTATAATAAATTATTTAGGTTATATTTGTTGTATGTTGTTGTACGTTGTTGTATTCAGTGAGCTCGTATTCCTGGGGAATGCTGCACTTGGGGGTTTTGGGAGGGGTTCATTGACTGACCCACCGTGCTCCGTCACACAGTGTCAAATTTTCTGAAGTTGGCAAGTTCAGAAATTTTTTCGATCGTGTATATATATATAGTACAGAGTATATATATATAGGCAGATTCCCGCACAAAACTTTTTCACTAGTGAAAAAAATCGTTCGTCCAATCAGATGCCGCGACAAATAGTGAAATTTCATCGTTCGCATCGCTGATTCAATTCAATTCAATTTATTTATAAATATATAATGTTGTACATTTGATTTACGTGCGCAGCCTGCAGGTAGCATAACTAGTCGAGGCAGGCTGTGCAGATACTTTAAATAGAGATTTACATTTTGATATTACGATTATACTTATTATTTCAATATATTACAAAAATAGTAATGTTTTAAATGTTAACTGATTGGCTGTGACTTAAAACTGAACGATTTTTACATCACATGACTGCAATTTTATACATAAATCTCAGTACTTATGAAATAAATGGATTTTCACCATGTTACTTCAACGTATTTGATTTTAAATTCAAAATATATGTACAGAAACACTATTCTATCTAGCCTCCTCCGCAGGCTACTCCTTTTCTCCTTCGTGATTTCTGTGGGTTTCCTGTGGGATTTTATTTTTTTTCGCTTCTCAAAAAAGGACCCAAAAGTAAAAAAAGTTGCCTGTTGAGGAGGCTATATTCTATCATAATATAATGGAAATATTTCTATTATTTCATATTCATATTTGCAAAATTTAACGGCTGGTCAATTTTTCTTCCAATTGTGTGGTCCCTGTGGTGAGTTGATGGACACCAATTCCAACATAATTACAGTAACAAATTATATTGAAATTTGTTTGGACTCAACAAAAACAAACAAACAAACAAACAAACAAACGACCGACCGACTGACCGACGACCGACCGAACTACCGACCGACCGACCGACCGACCGACTGACCGAACAAACGACCAACCAACCAACCTACCTACCAACCAACCAACCAACCAACCAATTAACCAACCAACCAACCAAACAACCAAACAACCAACTAAACAACCAAACAACCAAACAACCAAACAAACACAACAAACAAACAAACAAACAAGAACGAGGAAATGAACGAACAAACGAACAATTATATTAACATTAAATTAATGATTCTTCTTTAGGAGTATAAAATCGGGTTTCAAAAGAGACAGCACATGGCAACATTGCGCAATAACATGGCGGTCAGACACAGGTGCTGTCTTGTTTTACCGTAACGGGGATCAGATAGACTCTAAAGTTGGTCTTGCACAAAATACAGACATTCCACCAGGAGGAACTCTGTACATTGGTGCTAAGACCATGTCTGGTTATATGGCTGATTTGAATATCTGGTCAACATCTTTAAGAAAAGAACAGATTACTTCTATGTCAAGTAAATGTTTCACGTCTCCAAGTTCTGGGAAGGTTGTATCATGGACGGAGATAGTTGGCTTACCGTCAGAAGGAACATTGACTAAGAACTGTCCTGCAACATGCCCAACTTAAACAACTATTATTGATGAGTAATGCCTCATACAAAATGCAGAAACAAAAATAACTGGCTTACTATATGACGATGTTTTTCCACAATCACAAAACTGACAAAAAATGAAGATTTTTGATGGTTTATAACCCAGGCAAAGTGCTAAAAAAACATAAATGTGACGCTTTTTAGAACTCCAGTCATATGTCATTGTACTTGTTCAATCATGCAGTAGATGTAATATATCGACACTGAATAAAATTAGTGATATGAAACTATACAAGCTGTAGCTATTTGTCCCTCCAAAATCATTGAAATCTAGCTGGATTCCTCAAGAATATTGTCTTGTACATAGGATATTCTAATTCGATTCTGATTGGCTATCGCGCGCCCCTATATCATTGAACGCGATTGGGTGGATTCTGTGTCAATATGGAGGCTTTTAAAACACTTTTAATCCGGACCTACTTTTGTGATGAATTATTTGCATATTATTTTACCATATCAATCATAAACAATTTCAATATAGATTGTCAAATAAGTTTATTGAAAAGTTCATTGATTACACCCTATAAAACCCCCAACGTCACACAACACAATTCACGTCCCGTCCAACACCTCACTAGTCTCCTTTGCAGCCGTTTTTAATTAGTGTCGTCACGCAACGCTCCCTCCCAAATGAAAAACGGCTGCGAAGGAGACTAACATCTCACTCGTTACATTATTTTTTTTTTAAATTAAAGTCTACTGGCTTAGCGTTTTTGGCATCCATTCGTCCTTGTTTATTGGCGTTCATTGTAGCATCTCTCTCCTTCTTCGTCCTCGTGTCTTCAATGTGAATAGATTTATCTTTGTTCTGTTTCACTCTAATGTTCTTGAACTGTTCCCTGAGGGCGCTGATTGCTCCAACGTCTTCCTTGGTTGGCTGTTTAGTTTTCTACGAAGTGTGCCGAGACCTGAATTGGTAAAAAATCGTTTTTTTTATTTATCCCCTGATTTCAGTGAATTTGTTTTTACAATCAGTTCAAAACTAACAAAAGGCTACCAAAGCTTTTTCATGCACTTGGTGTTTGGGTATAAGAGAACTATAGAGGGATGTCATGGCAGCCATGTTTGTTGACAAGTACAATTTTTTTTTCAGTTTCCTTGTGAAAAGTGTGAAAAGCATCATTTCTTTGACCACAAACTTGGCTGCTATGAAATTATTCTATATGTGAATATAAAATCCTTGGGAACGAGGTACAAATGTATACGCTGTGTTAAAAAAAAAAACAATAACAAAATATGTGATCTTATGATGCATCAATTGTGTTATTTGTCAACGTTTGACCACCAAGACATTCGTGAGACTATGGATAACTTTCACTTATACCAACCATGCACATCTATTCAATTCGATTCAATACGTTTCAACAATATTGTAAGAGTTTAAAAGCGTTTAAACATTAAGCTAATCAACAAAATCGGACGGATGTTGACGCAAAGAAAAATGCTTGCGAGGATGCTGGGCGTGCTGCGAGGAGTCCGCGCACCGAAGGAGGGAGACTAGTGCTCAGGATGGCACTATGAGACAAACTAATAGCTCAGTCGTTAGTTGAAAAGCTATCACTAAAATACGTATACGCTATCAAATCTGCGCTAAAAGTGTTTGTCAAAGAAGGCTCGATACGCGCCGACGAGTTAATAGGATCGCCTCCGTACAACTCTGCTGACATGCATGCACACCTAGACCTCTATCAAATGATATAGCTAGAAACGCTCTGCTAATTATGATCAAGTCGGTAATTAAATAATCGTTATACTAACCGGTTCTGTGTCCTGTTTCATTTCTGTCACGAACCTTGAGAAAGTGTCTGGCTCTTGTATAGCTAGTTCTCCTGCCAACTTTTCTCCTAGTTCCCCTATATCTAGAAAAATGGGATATACAGTGGTACCTTTATTAAGCGGTCACCCTCTATTAGACGGCCACAATATAAAAGATTTGACTTTGCGATGTTCTTGGCAGCTAAGCTTATTTCTATTAACAAAGCCAAGTAAACATAACCCGTACAGGCACAGAGTCATGTACGTAGTTGGCTTTTGAGCAAGAACCCTAAAAGGACCCTAAAGGGTACGCACATATAATATTTTCAACCAAAGGACGAAAAGGTTTGATAAAAAGACAAATAGAAGGTTAAATTCTATCAAAATAAGATCTAATTTAAACAAATTATTCGTAATGCCTATTTATAGTATTTATCGCCGTTCGGCAACGGACTATTTTGGAAATATCGTTGATTGACGTCCACCAAAATCAAGTCTAGACGGCAATGTTTTATAGTGAACTGGCATGTGTGACTGAGAACGGCTGTAAAAATCTAAATATGTAACCGTGTATATAAACGTATTGTCTGTTATAATTCAGAGTAATAGAGTGATTTTCATATGACCGTGCAAGAAAATAGACCATTTAGTTTGTGGTGGTTGATAAAGAACAAAAGAAAACAATGGGTTTAGTGTAACTTCTAACTATTAGTTTGCCTATTCTTTCACGGTCATATGAAAATCAATGTACTTCAGCTACTAGTATACCTGTTTTTTTGCTGTTTTCTCACTTTAGACAAACGTGCTTTGTTTCTATGGTATCTGTTTTTGTTAGCAATATTTCGATTAACATTTACCCTACGCCTGACTGACCGTGACGCCCTTTGAGCAGCTACTTTTCCACCTCGTGAGCCCCACCATCCTTCACATTCGCCAATGGCATCTAGTGTGAGTACAACGACAATGAGCAAAGCCACTAGTGTGTAGAGTCTCATTATGGACGTATATTAAAATATCTGGACGTGCTTTATATCGTTCAATAAACAGTAGTGGGCTGTCTTGTGCCTGCTTACGTTGACTGCAGTTACAACGCTTTAGTATCGCGTTACAGAAAGCTGCAAGTCTTCGCTATCACAGAGTGCAAAGAATGTTGATTCAGTGGATCGAAGCACGGTTTTTAAAGGATTTTAACAGGAAGTAATGCTAGTATATACTTAGCCACCACTTTTCCATTCTGGCTCATCATCAATCGGTTGTAACGGGTTGGAAATCAACCGGTTGTAACGGGTTCACCAACTAGCTGTAACCAGTTGGAGGCTAAGTATATACTTGTATTTTGTTGCATTCTCAACCGGTTATAGCGGGTTGGAGTAACCAGCCATTGTAGCGGGTTACTCTATCAAAATGAGCAATGATGATAATATTTTTTACAACAGATAAGGCCAAGGACATGTAATCATATATCCGATCCAGTCGGAAACATGTACGAGTAAGGGAAAAACCAAACTCCCTTCCTTGAGGCTGACCTTGAAGTGAGAGGCTTTCCTTTAAAAAAAATTAACAAAAAAAAGATTTTAAAGAAATATTTTTTTAAAAGTTTCACTCACTCATTCATAGATTTACATTTAATTTCGCTGCATGGGCACTTTAACAGATCATCTATTACACTCAGACGGTGCTGGATGTTGCTGTACGAAGGCAGAATGCCCATGTATTTGTTTGCATTCTCAATCGGTTGTAACGGGTTGGAAATCAACCGGTTGTAACGAGTTGTAACGGGTTTGGTTGTAACGGGTTCACCAACCAGTTGTAACCAGTTGGTGGCTAAGTATATACTTGTATTTTTTTGTATTCTCAACCGGTTATAGCGGGTTGGAGTAACCCGTTGTAACGGGTTACATTTTTGCCATTTTTGTGGTGCCTGTGTTACGGGTGTCAGGATCTAATATACAAATTAGGTAATGCGGAGCTCCCAGTTTAATTTTTCTTTACAACATCAATATGTGCATGTAAATAGTTTTTGTGCACTGGTCATAAAAGCTGTTCATGATGACGTAGGCGTATTTGTTGCCATTTGAAAGAAATACTATTTCTTACTGTTCAAGGGTACTCAAGAAAAAAAAGAGAAATATTAATCTGGGATATATATATTTTCGACTATAAGTGAACTATATTTTTCAAGCTTTTTGCTAAAGATTATGAAAAAGATACTTTTTATGCATAACGAATTGTTGACTAAATATCCAACCCAAACAATCTTTATTTTTAAAAAATAAACTTAAAAACCTTTTTTTTTTCACGCGTTTCTGAAAGATTAATTTTTAGATTTCATTTGTGACAAACGTGACTTTGTGTCACGACACGCTAACGTGACAAGTTCTATTTTTGGCGCGTTTGCTTATGCCAAGGATCTTTTTGCGGCATGTTGTAAAACCTGGACTCGGACCCGGACCCGTCGGACCCGGACCCGAACTCGTCGGACCCGGACCCGGACCCGGACCGAACCCGGACTTAAAAATATAAATAAATGTATGAATAAAATAATTTCAATAATAAATAAATAAAAAAATTATAAAAATGCATAAATTCAATGTAAACTTAAAATTCAAATCATGTATTTGTCGGTATAACAACTCACTTTTACTTCTAATTCACCCTGACTTTGTTATATTGTCTCGTTTACATTACATTTTTTACGATCGTTTTTTCATTTATTTGTCTATATATCACCCTATAAAATGAATAAATGAATTCAAATGAATTGATAAATAAATATACAAACAAACGAACAAAAACTTTATTGATGAATAAATGAATAAATAAATGAATGATTATATAATAAATATGTAACTGACAATTTTTAAATTCTTTGCCATTTAACTAAATACACTATAGTTCTTAGTTCTTGTGACTATTATTACTATTATTAACGAGCCAACTGGCGTATGAATTCTCTCTAGCTCAAACTAAGCAAAAAAGGATGATATCTAGCATTTCGAATTAAAGGTTTCTTCAATTTTTTATTCGGGTGTCGGGAAAACACGGATACGGACCGTCCGTCGGCGGACCAACGGACCGGTCCGTCGACGGACCATTTTGGAAAACACGGACCAAAAAATATAAATATATATATATATATATATTTAAAAAAATAAAATAAAATATGAAAATAAAAAATATATATCAAAATAAAATAAATGAAAAATAAAAATGAAAAAAATTAACTGAATAAAATTAAATTAAAAATAAAATTAATTTTGTTATTTATATGTTTTATTTATTTGATTTTTACATTAATTATATCCATTTTGATATCACCAAGCAATCTTGTACTCTGATTGGCTCTCAGCAGCTATGATATGAGCATGAATTGCATCATTTTTTGAATTTATTGCACCATTTGTAAAAACCGGATCGGGGACGGGGACGCGGGTTAGTAGTATTTTCATATTTTATTTTTTTATATATTTTTTTAATTTTTTTTTGGGGGGGGGGATTTTTATTTTGGTCCGTTGGACGGACCATTTGGGAAAACACGGAACAAAAAAAGAAAGAAAGAAATTAAATTAAATTAAATTAAAGAAATATATAAAAAAATAAAATATGAAAATAAAAAAATTAATGTAAAAATAAAATATATAAAAAATATAAATAAAACAAATAATAAAAAAATAAAAAAAAATATAAAATGAAGAAGTAGAAAAAACAAATATTCATAAAATGTTTCTTTACCCGAAAAAAACTCAATAATTCAGAAGAATTAACCTATTGGTGAGTTGCAAATCCATTGGATCTCTGCGGCAGTTATTTGACTAACTTGACTAAAATCAATAAAAATCTAAAAATAATAGTTGAAGCTGACTGAAAGCATATTTTATCCTTTTTGATATCCTTTTTTCCCTTTGAAACGGGAAAATTGGTCTCAATGATCAGTAATGAACAAAAATTGGAATATATAGTATATATTAGCTGATTAGATTTGTATTTAATTTCATGCGTATCAAACTTTGTCCTATTGTACGGTGTCCATTTCGAGGTGATAACAGTTATAAATCTAGAATTATTCTCTGATATGTTTTTATAATAGTTTAACATAGTACAGCCCGTGAATCTGAGGCTGCGATTTTGATAGAGATTAATGCGTTAAATGGAAGTAATTTAAAGGCTGTTAGTTTTGATAAATGAATTGAATAAATTGAACTCAAGTAATAACGACATATCTGATTTGAAATTACTTTACATTGATCAGTGGTGTCATAAAAGCTTTTATAAACTGACCTTGTTTTCCCCTTCCCCCGGAAATGAATTTCAATCTGAGGCAATGTGAATCTCAGGTACGATTCTCAGGCCAGCTTCACTTTGGGTTGATCGATCAATAATCTTATTTAAAGGCTTATTAATGCATATTTGGTGTCCACTCAAATTCATATATTGATCAATACTGAGAGAAGGACGTGCGTGTCTTATCAAGTGATGACTGACATTATACAGATTTGACATCACGAGATTCGTACTCTGTTTGCAGGCGGCTTTTGAACTAACTTGTCGTTTGGGTTGTTGCAGTTTGAGAGAAAAAAATATCAGAAAAAGTCTCTCAGTATAATTCAAGTATTCCGATTCCTCGAGTTGCAGCGAGAAACACAGTGGGACACTCACTAATAGGTTAATTCTTCTGAATTATTGAGTTTTTTCATGTAAAGAAACATTTTATATATATTTGTGTTTTTTTTTACCGTTTTATCTACTTCTTCATATTTTTTTTATTATTAATTACTATTTTTATTTTTCATTTACTTTATTTATTTATTTATTTTATTTTCATATTTTATTTTTTAATATATTTTATTTATTTTTTTTTTTTTTTTTGGTCCGTGTTTTCCCAAATGGTCCGTCGACGGACCGGTCCGTCGATCCGCGGTCCGCCGGTCCGTTGGTCCGCCGACGGACGGTCCGTATCCATTTTTCCCGACACCCTTTTTATTCACCTTTTGCCTAAAACAAAACCCGCAGTGAAAAGCTGTAAATGGGTGTCGGGAAAACACGGATACGGACCGTGTTGATTGATTTTCTGATTGATATCGATTGTCATGTGACAGGTCGTACATTTGTACGTAAAGTTTTTCAGCTGTGACATTTTGCAAGTCTTTTTCTGCTAATGACTCAGTAAAGCATCCTTTTTGTTTTTTCTGTGGCTGCGGAAACAGTCGGAAACAATATCAATGGGCATATTTTGAGAAGTAAGTTGATCTACATAAGCTAAATGGCGTTTAGCTCAGCTCAGGAGGGAGGGGGTGTCCTGGGAAAAGGCGTGTTGAGGGATCACTCAATTGTGACGTCACGACTTTTTACGTCTCGATTCAAAATGGCGAAGATTGTTGAGCTCGGTTGTTACAAAAAAAACATTCGATTTTATTCGCATTGCTAAACTTTTTTTTACTAATGAGAGTTCTTTGATATTTAAGGTAGTACCGGATACTTGCTACTGCGCATCCATTTCGCGCATCTCGTTTTCCATCATTTATTTGCGTTTTTTTGAAAATTTATGTAAATAATATTTTAATTTGAATCCTTATCTATAACTTAAGAAAGTATTATGTCATTTCATGCAACTTTGGAGGTAAAATGGGACATTTTTCGAAACATGCTCAGATTTTCACTACCTGACAAGGTCGCTGTTTTGTCTCAAAACAACAAATTTACAACTTTGTAAAAATGAATAGTTAAAATATGATTTTGACGTCTTTAGTCGTAAAACTAATACAAAATAGGTTTTAGGGTTTCTGTAGATGACAAGGATAATTTGACAAGTTTCAAGCAGATGTTTAAAGTACTAGAACCCAGTCCCGCGCGGACCGTTGCGGTGTTTTTTTTTTTAACAAAAAAAATGGATTCGGTCGCTTATAACTCGCCTATTAGTACGGGGACCCCCATTTTTTTTCTTTTTATTCAAGACTGCATTTACTACTCTTACGATTTAGAATAAAAAATAAAATATTCATTGATTGGATTTTCTGAAATTTTACAAATGGTACAACTCTATACACATGTAGTGTGCGTAATTGGCGTATAATTGTGCTTCTATGGCTCACTTATACCCATATTTGGAAATGATTCAATGATTTTTATGACAGGAAATGTTAGATAACACTTAGATCTATCGTTGGATATAATATTATGCTTTTCCTAGCAGAATACGTTCGCATTCTCTTGACTGCTTTGAATAGGTACTTTTGAGCAAATCACCGCAAATTATTGCAAAAACCTACTTTTACTATATCTTATCACTCTATAACCAATACGGTGACCCCATTTTTTTTTCACGTTTTTTGACTTGCCTAACAATGATCTATAAATGACAGGATTTATAAAAAAATTCATTGAAGAAGTCCAAGTATCCGGTACTACCTTAATAGTATCCAATCCTTCCTTCACTGTAGCTAAATAGTTTGATCAGATTCGATGGAAATACTGCTTTTCTATCCAGTTTCGTGATGAACTGTGATGTCGGTCAAGTGCTGTTGATATGCAGGTTTTTTACAAGTACACGAACGTAAAAGCACAATGGATCAGTATTTTTCATCCAGAATAGGAGGTTTATGCAAACACATGCTAATCTTCGGATCTGTGAAGTTTCTCTCTGTTTGACGTTGTGGTTGCTCTCATCAATCGATTTGAAGGCTGATCTTACGAACTACAAGGAATCCACTACTTGTCAGAGTCGAAACGAACCTGCATGAAACGCGAACCCGACAGGTTAGTAAATGTATTCCTGGAGTTTAGTGCTTATTTACCTTGCTTTTGAACCTTGGCATGAATGTTTATGCTGATTCAATGAGATAAATGCATTCATTTAGGATCGTATGCATGTGTATTTTAAAATAGCTATGTAAAAATGTTCTTAAACTATAAACACCTGTACCCACTTTTTAAACTGATATATTATTTATTTGGCTTCATAATCAATTATTTTTGTTAGTAGAATTTGATACAGTGCAGTATAAAGCTTTCTGCTGTCCAGTTTTCACATCAAAGCTTACTCAATTTAATAATAATATATAACATGAAATTAATTATTTCAAATAATAATTTGAAAATAAGGGTACACATTTTTAGCTAATATGAGTGTTAGAAGTTACTTATAAAAACTTTCTTACAAACGGAAATTAAGTTAAATGATGATGATACAGTTAAACTTTTTGTGTTTGTTTTTTTTGCAGGTTAAATGGCTGGAAAAGATACCACACTAATTCAGCACTGTGAACAATGGATATAATAATTATTTGTTAGTTTACACTGAACTGTTCCATGCATGTCATCTTAGCCTGCGTTGCCGGTGGTCTGCGTGATTAGGGAGAGAAGAAAAAGGGAAAGAAAAAGACCACAGTCTTTCCTCCTCTCTTTCTTGCAACCCCGCAGACTGCCGTCATCGCAGGCAATTGTCATCTTGTTTATGCCAGTAACTGGATAAACTTGCAGAAACAATCCATGTTTATCATGATTGAATATAACTTAGATGAGCTGTATGTTAACTCAAAGACATTCAAGCATATTGGAGCAAAAACACTATATCCATGAGAAAGAATCAAATTGTTACTGTATGTGTAACAGTTTTTATTTTGTGACCATTAGTCACTATCCAAGACAAGGACAGTGGTAATGAGGTATGGTTTTCTTTTGTATAATTTATTAGAATTCTTACCATCAATCAGCCAATGAGAATGTTTGGTCAGGCCAGTCAAACAAAGAGGGCAAAACAAAATTATGGTCACAACCATTTGTCAGCCTCTTTGAAGTTGCCGGATTTCATAACCTATCCCGCCCCCTCTATTAACCCTGGTTTAATGAAACTGAATAAATATAGTGACTAAATACAAACTATTGCTTAGTAACTATTTTGTTTTTATATAGCGAAAAAAATAGTTACTAAGTAACAGTTTCTATTTAGTCAATATCATTCAACCAGAAACATCAAAATACAAAAGAAAACAAAACCTCATTTGTAACTTAAATGTCTTATCTTTGATAGTGACCAATAGTCACTACATAAGAACTATTATATTGTTGCAATTTTATTTTATTTCATGAATATAGTGTTAATTTGTTGCTCTATCAAACCTGTGTGTGCCCTGCCCCATAACTGCTGTTTTGAATGCAACATGATACCAGTTTGCCATTCATAACTAAAAAGGTACAACACATGCCTATTTTAATAAAAACATTGATTTTATTGCTATGTATTGTTAGACAATTTATATTTTAACATTAAAATTAAGTAAATTTGCAATTCGATCTCTTCCATCAATCAAGCAAAATTTGTCAAGACTACTAATTAGTAAAAGTAGGGTTCTCAAAATATTCGACTCGCACAAAAATTTATATTTTTGGGATTGTTTTCTTGTTCCTTAAGATGCATGAAAATATACTATGAAAATTCCTGGAGGCCTAGAAGATTCTTTTTTGTACCACATGACAATTTAAAGTAAAATGATTGGCCAATTTCAACAAGCATTTTACCACTAGTGATATTTTTAGTAGAGAGAACAATTTAATATTGGTAACATATGTATCTTGAATACCAAAGTATCAACCTAAGATACCAAAGTACCTTGACGAATAATGAATCTAAATGTCAAAATGGAAATTGTAATAAATAACAATTATAAAGCAAAAGGTATTTTATTAAGAACTCACAACATATTAAAAATACAAAGACAGTGCCCTTTTCCTCAGATTTATTATTATTAAACAGTAAAAGCCCTCAAAGCATTATAGTTATCTGTCATGCAACAACACAAGCCAGAATACAAACAGCTTCGAAGGTATTCTTGCTATATGTCAATTAAGCACAATTTCAAGAAGCAATTATAGTAGTATTTCTATTGGGTTTCTATTTGACCTTAATAACACAGTACCGAAACATAGTATATTAAAAGTTTAGCACAATTACATGAAATTTTAAAACATAACTTAGTATAGAGCAAAGCACTAAAACCATGAAAACAAATAAAAAATACAATGTAGTTAGGCTGCGTTCATTATGTATGGCAGAGGGGGGGGGGGGGGGGGGGGGTTGCAGATGAAATCTTTAAATGCAAAAAAAATCCCAACACCCCCTCACAATTCTCAAAAAATTTAACAATCCCCCACTCAAGAATAAAAATGTATTCACTCCCCCCTTGGTATTCCACCCCCCCCCCCCCCCCCCCCCCCCCCCACCTTTCTGATAAAAAATTCACATCCCCTTTTCTTGAAATGTTTTTTCCAGATCTCCCATCAATTTCACCTGCCCCCAAAATGAACGCAGCCTTACTATAACTTACAGTCTCTATTTGGTGGCTATAAACTCAATGTCATTCAACCAAAACATCAGATACAAAGACAAGAATAACTCTTTACACTGTCTTTGACAGTGACCATAGTCAGTATTAAATATAGGAAATATTACACAGTCATGCAGTAGCAAATTGAATATTTCATGGATAAAGTATTAGTGCTTTATTGATTTAACTTTAAAAAATTTATCAACAATTTCAATGTATACAAAGCAATATTACCTCAGATTAATGGACAGGGAGCCCAAGCTCATCACTTGTGATCTTTTACAGTAAATGTATGGAGTCGCGAGATATATTTTCGCTGTGCCTCAAATATACAATAACAAAAACTTTTTTTTACGTAGATAGTTGTTTATAATTGGTTTCTATAATTGGTCTGTGTCCGAGTTTTAGCTGAATTAGAGCGATTTTGACGAAAATACCCCAGAGAGACAAAGAAGAAGACAAGGGTGGAAACGAATCGAGCCGAGCCGAGCCGAGCCGAGCCGATCGATCTTACTTCTCACCTAAATTCGAGTGCTAAATGAAACTCTACACTAATTCGACCCCCATAATGAGAAAGACTGATAAATCTCCTAAATATATATATAGGTTGAGTCAAAATCGGTTATGGTTAGCCGGAGTAAGGATTCGACAAACACGAAAAGTTCGAACGACAACCACCGAAAACATCCGTTCGACTAGTACCTTGGACACCAAACAGCTCCCGGGTCCCCTAAGTCAAGTTTTTGACATGTTCAGAAAAAATTCATAATCTTCATCTTCAATATGAAGTAGTCCTTTACTTCTGTACTGTCTGTCTTCTGTTGCTCCTAGGCAGTACAAAAGTAAAGGACTACTTTTTTTTCTTCTTCTTAGTGATGATCATATGATATAATATTGCTTTTGCACTGATTATACAAACTACGATCTTTAAAGTCACAATTTATTATACCGTTTTATAAGTTTCCAACGTTTACTATTTGATGACACCAAGAGAATCCAATCAATCCAATAAAATAAACTCCCTTATACTCCGTAAAATAAGGAGTACCAGGGAACGTATACCTGACTCTATATGCGGCGTATCTGGAATTGAAGTGTAAGGGAGTATAATCGTGTGACACGCGACGTTTCAATGATGTGTCATGTAAATGGAAATTCCAGGATTCGCACTTCAGTAGTGCAAATTAGAGAAATTCCGGAACCTGACACGTATTTGACACGTTGCGTATCAGTTCAACCACTGGACGAAAAGTCGGATTTACTTCGTTGCAAATATGGTGCAAATTTAGTTAATGAGATTTGTATCCAATTCACGCCTATTATGTAAACATCATATTTGCATCATATTATTATTATTATTATTATTATTATTATTATTATTATTATTATTATTATTATTGTATCGTTTATTTAAACTTTTCTTGGTTTACATGTAATGAGTATTGCGGAAATTTTCTAGGCAATATTCAGTTTTGGTGCCGATTACAACAGTGTTAACTTATGAACGGGTATATAAGGCCTTCACGATTTCACAATTTTGCGAAATTATCCATTTCTGGCACTTTTTGGCTAGTTGGTTTACTTTTTCGAGTCCTATTTTACTTAGCTCAGTTACGCTTCATTCTGCATTTGATGTCTGTGATAGTCATCTGTACTTTGCTTTGTTGGTATGTCTTTGTTGGTAGTAGTTGTTGGCGTATGCTGACTTGTTTACACTGTAAACGATATCGGGAATATTTTTCCATTTCTTCAGGATCTGGTTGGCTGTAGGTGACATTTGTTTATCTTGAAGCTGTTGGTTGGTGTATTTTCCAAGCCATGATTGCTGTTCTACTTCGTTGACATATTTCTCTATAATCTTTGATCTTAGCATCTCCTTTATTGCTTGAGGGGACGATGTGGTTATTAGCTTGGTCTCACTCGTAGATGATATTGTAGTTCCTGTTTCGTCGAAGCTGCATGTTAAGTTGTAATCTGATGCGTGCTTGGTGGCTTGTTTAAAGATCGATCTTCTACCTTGTGTGATTTTTTCCATTTCGAGTGTTCTTGTATGCTTGATCCTTTTGTCTTCACTGTTGTTGAGGTAGTTGGCCATCTTAATTGTTGTTAATTTGTAGGTGTCCTCTATGCTTTTCATACCACTTCCCCCTATTTCTTCTGGTAGGTAGAGTAGTTTGATGGATTCGTGATGGTGCATTCCTTTTTCTTTTCTGATGATCTCTCTTGTGCGTCTGTCTATATCCTTTAGTTGGTTTACTGTCCAGTCGCTTGTCCACATGTGGTATTGAAGGCCAGGTAGAGCAAAGGTCTTGGTTGCGTGTACTTTTCTTGGGATAGAGATGTTGCTTGACCAGATAACAGAAATGCGTTTAAGGTATTCTTTATTTGCCTCGTTGTAAACTATTATTATTATTATTATTATTATTATTATTATTATTATTATTATTATTATTATTATTATTATTATTATTATTATTATTATTATTATTATTATTATTATTATAATTAGATAAATCAGATCGTTCTATTTTTCGTAAAGCTTGTAATGTTAGCCATCCTCTACACAGTTTTTTACCTAAAGTCAAGGAGTCCTCTCTAAGACTTAGAAATAATAGCAGTCTCCTACCTAGAGTTAATACTGAGCGTTTCAAAGCAACTTTTATAAATAGGCTATATTTTAGATATAATTTATTCGCTAAATAGTATAATTTGTATATAATTTTTTGTCACATAATATTGATTGTAAATAATTAGTATATTATCTAGATATATTTATCGTAAATAATTAGTATGTGTTTTTACTAGTTAATAAAGACATGACACGTAACACATAACACGTGACATGTTTTGCAGAATATCCACTCAACGAGTGAAAGTGGTTCAGCTATTAAGGCAGATTTTATGGAAAGAAGTAAAGACATAATTAAAGTTCATGTAAAGATAATAACCATCTCCCAATTTAAGGTCAAAGTTTCATTGTCTTTTTTTTTTGTGCAGTACCGATACAAGTCACGTGACCAATATCTCACAATTTCTTTATTTCAAAATGGTAGGGTGGTGAAGTTTTGACAATAGAAAATTTGGTCAGGATTGAGAAAAAAAAAACGACGATTTAGCAAAAGTAAAACGATTTCAGCCACAATTTCATTTTATCAAGGTCTTAAGTAATGTTTACAACATGAGCGGCCGTGTTGTATGTAATATATACAATATGAACGGCCGATCTGTATCCGATATACAACGGCGAGTCGAAGACGAGCCGTTGTATATCGGATACAGATCGGACGCGAATATTGTATAGAACTTATGAAAGTCCGACGTTAGTTCTTTCATATTTTACTAAAATTGTCAAGATAAATGTAAATCTGGCCGAGAAAATTCAAGTTGAAACTTATGCAAATCAGGACGAAATCTGTATGAGATTTACAACCTCCGTCACGGACGTGAATTCTTTTGTCAATTGCTCATTAATTATTCATGAATTTTATAAGTAGTGTTTACAACATGAGCGGCCGTGTTGTATCCGCAGATACAATCGCAAGCCGAAGGCGCGCGATTGTATCGCCGATACAACACGGACGACAATGCTGTAAACGACTTAAAAAAAGTCTAGGTTAGCTCTTTCATATTTTATCAAATTTTTTAAGATTAATATAAATTTTGCCGTAAAATTACAAGTTAAAACTTATGCAAATCAGGATATACAACACTAGTGTTGTATGAAGATTTACAATACTCGTCATGGTCATGAGTTCTTTTGAAAATGTCTCATTAATTATTCATGAATTTTTTAATGCTTGAGAATATCAATTGGTTGTCACTTAACCATGCGACATAGAACAAAAAAGCAATATAACGTACCTTGCCATTGTGATAGACGGCTTGAAAACCATTCTTGATGTATATCATAAATCCCTGGATTTATGAAATGAAATTATCTTCTGTGTTTTTACACGCTTATCAAAACCAAAATGCGTTTCGGAGAACTTCAGTTCAGATCAGTCCAAACAAGAGTCCGAGAAGTCGAGTGTTTAGATCGAATCTGATGGGAATTCTCCCAAACGTATCGAGGTTTTCATAAACTAGTGAAAACAAAGAATAAGTATGTTTGACGATGTCAGTTCTCCGTACTTTGCACTTTCTCCGTTGAATGAGCGCGCGCACTTGAAAATGGAGTGAGTCGAGTGTGCTTCATGCTCTCATATGAAATAAATTGCATATAAAAGATCTCCAGCCTTAATACATTGCTTTCACCAGTTGTATAAGGCTTAAAAATGAACATGCTGCAAACGTTTGCGATTTTGGTATTTACTCTGGTTCCATCTTCATATGGAATCTCAGATATTTTCGAGTCGTGTCCAAGTCTTAAATTAGACGGTTCGCTCATAACTAAACGAGATACAGTACTAAAAGGACATGTACGACAATCTCTACCTGGCGTTAGCTTGGCCCAGTGTAGCCTTCGATGTCAAAGACAACACTGGTGTATTTCAATCAATTCTCAAATGACTCCAAATACTGGTGAATGTGAGCTGAATGACTATGGAGTCCAAGATGAGATGTCAATGAGTAAAGAAGAACAGTTTGAGAGAAGACCAGGGTTTGTCTACACACAACTGCGACCTGCAAAGGTGAGTATTCTTGCATCTTATAGCACATCTGATCCAATTGAGCTTTGTTTAAACTACCGATAGTACAAGTTTTAAACTAGTAAGCCATATTAGAAATGTTGAATTTGCAGCCAGGATTCATATTTTACCGATCACTGATGAAGGTCTAAGTGTAGATCGAAACGTCTGAATAAATTAAACCAAAATCAGGCCAGAGTCAAACCAATTTGTATTTTTATTAAGCCATATATTGATGTCTAGATTAGGTTATATCTATTTCTTTAAAGTTATCGGTTACATTTTTTGCGGTGATTTAAATTATATTGCCTATGGTATATAATATACACCGACACAGTCCATATTCATTAATTTACTTGCTAGTGAGGGACCTTGGGAGGTAAAACTATTGAACATGCTCTTCGTATCTCTCAGGGGTAAAAGTCAGCGATTTAATATCTTTTAGACGTTATTTAAATTGAAATTTGACATTTTGACATTTCTTGGTATTTTTTATGGTATACACCTGATTTAAAAAAGGTTATCGGGGCGAGCAGCGATTGGCAATTGGTGATTGGCGATTGCATGACCGAAAGGAACTATGGGTAATACGAATTCCTTCTTATTCGTTTCTAAATTACCCACACAATGCTCCACCGTTCAGCGAAACCTTCGAGACACCCATCTAATGTCCTCGCTGAACGGTGTTTGGGTAATTTAGAATGGAATAAGAAGAAATTCGTATTACCCATAGTTCGTTTCGATCGTGCAATCACCAATCAACAATCGCCAATCGCAGTTCGCCCCATCAACCTTTTTGAAATAAGTGTAACGAAACATAAAAATCCCATTAATCTCAATGTGATTTATGTTTAATTGTGTGGTATCTCTTACTGGCTTAAAACCGCCCAGGCCACGCCCCTCTAAAGGGACTTCTGGTATCTTTGAAGGGCGTTTTTGAACATTCCCGATGAGCATACCCAATAATACTTTTAACTCTGAGTCCGGCCCCGACAGTTGTAGTTAACCATTTGATCATATAAAACTAATTACATCTTTATTCACACTATCTTTACTGTTTGTTGACAGAGTTGCCAAGACAACACATGTCTAAATGATGGTAGTTGTGTAGTGTACTGTGATGGCTTTGAGTCACACTGTGAGTGTAAAGGTGGTTATAGTGGTAAAAACTGCGAACAAGGTACGTGTTGATTGACCAACTTAAGGTAATGAGAAGAGATCAACTCAAACCCTTTGGAGGGGATGATTTATAAAACGATGATATCCATTAGCAAGCAATTAGCGAGCAACTAGAGTGCTTTGATGTGTATAATAAGGAAATTCTAGGAGTAAATAATGTTAAATTAAATTATACACCACTTAATGCGCAAAAATACTCATTGATGTTTTGATCTGGTTGGCTTATTGGTTTTATACCGGTTTCTAGCTTTAATACATCGTAGGCATTAGCTAATCACAATCATTATCGTATAAATGCATGCGAAGTAATGTCGTAAGTTCACACACTTGTAAACAATGTAATCAGATTGTCAGTGCAACCCACAGGGCCTTGAAGTCCGTCCGTTAGTCCCTCCGTGCCTCAATTCCTTCATTCTTTTATCCATCCATTTTTTCATTCATTCCTTTGCTTACCTTTACTTCTCTAATTGGTTATTCAAACGATGGGACTATTTTTTGAGAATTCAAATAAGACTGGCTTTTACTTGAATGTAATTCTCAACGAGTGTTCCAGCAACCCTTGTCTACATGATGCAACATGTACAGATAAGGTCAATGGTTACAATTGTACATGTGTAGCAGGATTCAATGGATTAAACTGTGAAACAAGTAAGGTTGGTCCGTGCACCTATTTTGATAAAATAAGAATGTGTTTTACCTGAGTATATTTCTCATTTCAGATATCGATGATTGTTCCAGTAACCCGTGTCAAAATGGTGGAACATGTACAGATCTGGTCAACTGCTACAATTGCACATGTGTAGCAGGATTCAATGGAGTAAACTGTGAAACAAGTAAGGTTTCTCTGCTATTCAAAAACGATGCGTTGCTTTCTTTAATAGTATTTGAATTCCATATCAGATATCGACGAATGTTCCAGCAACCCTTGTCAAAAGGGTGGCACATGTACAAATCTGGTCAATGGTTACACTTGTGCATAATGATACTTTGAGATAATCTCAAAGTGCAGCCTCTAGCTTTCTTGTAAAAAATCGCTTGCGCGCAATACGAACAAATCGAGCAAAAAAGTCATTTTTTTTATAGAAAAACCGAATAGATTGCCAAAACGTTCTTGAGATAAACGTCTAATAACCTATAGATAAATGTTTTGTATAAAGATTTATGAATAAATACAACTAATCATTTCGTTTTGGGCTCGAATTTTAGCAATCATGCAATATTCGGTGACCCTTTCGTCCGAAGAAGGTTGAAGTTCTCATCCAATTACATACATTATTGAATATTTAACAATAACTTTTTCTTCAAATTTTAAACACATACAACTTTTGTAATTCTTCATAAATTTTTAACATAAAAAAACCCCTCCGTATCGATTCAGAAACTTTTAACTTTAATAAAACGAGCGAGCGGTAAAACCATCGTTCCTCCCCCTTTTTCTCCCCCAATCCCCGCGCGTCCGCGTTTTTTAATTTCTAAATTCTCATTTTTCTCTCGTTTCCCTCTGAATCGGGAGGTAAAAGGAGCGACTGTTCGCAGTCTACGTTTAGTGGCAATTTCCAAACTTTTCGACGAGCATCCCTCAGCATGCAGTAAATCTCTTAGGGGTAAAATATCTTCCATGTCACACCCTTGTTAAAGAACTTCCGGTATCGTTTAGCGATGTTTTTTGAACATTCCCGACAATAATACCCGGTATTAAAAGCTCCTTTCAACCATGATCATAAAATTGCCAGCGCTAGCAATCCAGTTTATACCATGACTGGAGAGAAAAAGGGAGCTGTGAATGCCATGTGATCAGGAATGGTATTATACACCTATTTCAAAAATCGTTGTCGCAGCCGAAGCTACAGTCCACACTCTGAAGCCTGCAAAGGATGTCGGTAATATGAACATATTTTCTGATTTATTACACATTTTTAAAAGAAATATTTGTTTTATCATCTACCGCTGCAACAACTTGTTATTGTCATATGACACAAACACATACAACCAAAATATGCTATAAAAAATTATTTTTTATCGAAGATATACCGACATCCTATGCAGGCTTCAGAGTCGGTGGACCTTAGACCTGATTGCAACAACGATTGGTGTATATAATATAAAGAACATAACAGCCCATGTGACTTTCTTCTTGTTTGCCTTTCTTCCAGCTGTAACTTGTGAATTACACTGGCGATTAGCAGGTTCAAAGGATTATATATCTAAGAGGTCTGCTCTGAACATCCGACTAACGGAATTCACGGTATCATTCTGGTTAAAAATATCCGATCAGAAAGTTATTATCAAGCCATTCAAGTATGAAACACCATCGAATAATTTGTATTCTTCCTGTTCCATCAAGACCGATGGCACAGCAGTAATAACAATAAGTGGTGTTACAAAGTAAGTTAGCTCTTTTTACAGAAATTTATCGTAAACTAACATGAACGTGAATGGCAGGGAATGTAAGAGTATTTCTGAGTGTGAAATATCATGTGGAATTAGATTTTTTCCCCAAAACAAGTAAGTAAATAGGCGAACAAACGATCGAACCGACGAACGATCGAACAAAACAAAGACCGAGCATATTAACGAACAAACGAGCAAACAAGCGAACGAATGAACAAACGAACGAAAGAGCAAACGGAAGAATGAGCAAACAAACAAACAAACAAACCAAGGAACGAGGAAAAGAACGAACCAGCGAACAAAGGATTTTAAATATTAATTGATTCTTCTTTAGGAGTATACCATCGGGTTTTACGAGAGACAACACATGGCAACATTGCGCAATAACATGGTGGTCAGACAAAGGTGCCGTCGTGTTTTACCGTAATGGGGTTGTAAAAGGCTCCGAAGTTGGTCTTGCACAAAATAAAGACATTCCACCAGGAGGAACTCTTATCATTGGTGCTGGTTCCATGGCTGGTTATATGGCTGATTTGAATATCTGGTCAACAGCTTTAACACCTGAACAGATTGCTTCTATGTCAAGTAAATGTTTCACGTCTCCAGGTTGTGGGAAGGTGGTATCATGGACGGAGATAGTTGGCTTACCATTACAAGGATCATTGGCTATGAACTATCCTGCAACATGCCCATTAACCTAAACAACGACTTTTGATGAGTAATGGCTTATACAAAATGCAAAAAAAACTGGCTTACTATATGACGATGTTTTTCCACAATCACAAAACTGACAAAAAATGGAGATTTTTGATGGTTTATAACCCAGACAAAGTGCTAAAAAAACATAATTGTGACGCTTTTTAGAACTCCAGTCATATGTCATTGTACTTGTTCAATCAGTAGATGTAATATATCGACACTGAATAAAATTAGTGATATGAAACTATACAAGCTGAAGCTTTTTGTCTCTTCAAAATCATTGAAATCTAGCTGGATTCCTCAAGAATATTGTCTTGTACATAGGATATTCAAACTCGATTCTGATTGGCTATCGCGCGCCCCTACATCATTGAACGCGGTTGGGTGGATTTTCGTGTACTCTGTATCAATATGGCGGCTTTTAAAACACTTTTAATCCGGACCTACTTTTGTGATGATTTATTTGCATATTTTCTTGATTTACCATATCATAAACAATTTCAATATAGATTTTCAAACAAGTTTATTGAAAAGTTCAAAGTGTACAAAAAATAAAAAAAACCATCGTCACATGTACACAAGGCATATACTCCGGGTCCTAAAATCGCCCAATCTCGTTCCCAGGGCCCCTGTACTGCGTCGAGCATGCGCAGTAAGAGGGACAGGGGCCCTGGGAACGAGATTAAAAATCGCCGTAATTTTAGGCGGTCTTAGGCGATTTTAGCAAAAAAAGCTCCTAAAATCTAAGGCGATCTTAGGCGATTTTAGGCGATCTTGGGCGATCTTATGACCCAGAGTAGGCCTTCACACAACACAATTCGCGCCACGTCCAACACATCACTTGTTACATTATTTTACAAAACAATTATCAAGACAGGCTTAAACCGAGATGGAAATGGAGTAATTTAAGGTTTCTTAGCGTTTTTGGCATCCATTCGTCCTTGTTTATTGGCGTTCATTGTAGCGTCTCTCTCTTTCTTCGTCCTCGTGTCTCCAATGTGAATAGATTTATCTTTGTTCTGTTTCACTCTAAAGTTCTTGTACTGTTCCCTGAGGGCGCTGATTGCTCCAGCTGTCTTTGCATCAGACTTAAGAGTGGCGTCTTTGTTGCCTCTCCGATGTGCTTCGAGGTTACCACCAATAACATTCTTCTTTCGCATGTCCTGGTAGCTTTTTGCAAATGACTTGATGGCTTCGACTGTCTTCCTTGGTTGGCTGACTAGTTTTCTACCAAGTGTGCCGAGACCTGAATTAATTGGTAAAAAATCGTTTGTTTTTTTAATTTATCCCCTGATTTCAGTGAATTTGTTTTTACAATCAGTTCAAAGCTAACAAAAGGCTACCAAAGCTTTTTCATGCACTTGGTGTTTGGGTATAAGAGAACTATAGAGGGATGTCATGGCAGCCATGTTTGTTGACAAGTACAATTTTTTTTTTGCAATGACAAAGGATTTCAGTTTCCTTGTGAAAAGTGTGAAAAGCTCCATTTCTTAGACCACAAACATGGCTGCCATGAAATTACTCTATATGTGTATATAAAATCCTTGGGAACGAGCTACAAATGTATACAAAATGTGTACAAAATGTATACAAATGCTACAAATGTATAGGCAGTGTTAAAAAAAACAATAACAAAATATGTGATCTTATGATGCATCAATTGTGTTATTTGTTAACGTTTGACCACCGAGACATTCGTGAGACTATGGATAACTTTCACTAATACCAACGATGCACATCTATTCAATTCGATTCAATACGTTTAAACAATATTGTAAGAGTTTAAAAGCGTTTAAACATTGCTATTCAACAAAACCGGACTGATGTTGACGCAAAGAAAAATGCTTGCGAGGATGCTGGGCGTGCCGCGAGGAGTCCGCGCACCGAAGGAGGGAGACTAGTGCTCAGGATGGCACGATGAGACAAAATATTAGCTCAGTCGTTAGTTGAAAAGCTATCACTAAAATACGTGTACGCTATCAAATCTGCACTAAAAGTGTTTGTCAAAGAAGGCTCAATACTCGACAAGTTAAGAGTATTGCCTCTGTACAACTCTGCTGACATGCATGCACACCTAGACCTCTATCAAATGATATAGCTAGAAACGCTCTGCTGACTATGATCAAGTCGGTAATTAAATAATCGTTATACTCACCGGTTCTGTGTCCTGTTTCATCTCTGTCACGAACCTTGAGAAAATCTCTTGTATGAATAGTTTTGCTGCCAGCTTTTATCGTAGTTCCCCTATAACAAGAAAAATGGGAAATGCAGTGGTACCTTTATTAAGCGGTCACCCATTAAGCGGTCACCCTCTATTAGACAGCCACAATATAAAGTCCCAAATCTATTCTATACCTCTATCTAGCGGCCAACCTCTATTAAGTGGCCACTTCGGAAAGTCCCGAGGGTGACCGCTTATAGAGGTACAACATGCATATAACATCCCCGAGGGTACTCCCTTTGTCCGAGTTACACATAGATGAGAGAGTTGATAATATTTTCAACCCTTAAAAGAGCTCCGATCACCTTAGTCTCCCTCGCAACCCCCCCCCCCCCCCCCCCCCCGTATTAATAATGATAATAATAATATTAAATTACTAATATAATAAGCACACGTGTTTCTACAGGTCATTAATTTTAAATACAACATAAATGTGAGTGAATGATCCCATGCAATCTGTGGTTCTCAATCACACGTGCCTGTTCACTATAAAGGACGAAAAGGTTTGATAAAAAAACAAATATAAGATTTAATTCTATCAAAATAAGATCTAATTTAAACAAATTATTCGTAATGCCTATTTATAGTATTTATCGCCGTTCGGCAACGGACTATTTTGGAAATATCGTTGATTGACGTCCACCAAAATCAAGTCAAGACAATGTTTTATAGTGAACTGGCACGTGTGACTGAGAACGGCTGTAAATATCTAAATATGTAATCGTGTATATAAATGTATTGTCGGTTATAACTCAGAGTAATAGAGTGATTTTCATATGTCCGTGCAAGAAAATAGACCATTTAGTTTGTGGTGGTTGATAAAGAACAAAAGAAAACAATGGGTTTAGTGTTAACTTCTAACTATTAGTTTGCCTATTCTTTCACGGTCATATGAAAATCACTCTACTTCAGCTACTAGTATACCTGCTTGTTTTCTTTACGCTCACTTTAGGCAAAGATGGTTTGTTCCTATTGTATCTGTTGTTGTTAGCAGTAGTTCGACGACCACTTCCCCAGAAACCACCTCTACGTTTAGTTGAAGACGTCCTTGAACGACTGACGGATCGTGAACGAGATGTCCTACGACTGGTGCTGCGGCTTCTGGATCCCCAGGATCCACCGCTTCGTCTTGTAGACGTCCTAGTACGACTGACTGACCGTGATGAGCTTCGACCGGAGCTTGATCGACTTCGTGAGCCAAACCATCCTTCACATTCGCCAATGGCATCTAGTGTGAGTACAACGACAATGAGCAAAGCCACCAGTGTGTAGAGTCTCATTATGGACGTATATTAGAATATCTGGACGTGCTTTATATCGTTCAATAAACGGTAGTGGACTGTCTTGTGCCTGCTTATACGTTGACTGCAGTTACAACTCTTTGGTATCCCGTCACTGAAAGCTACAAGTCTTCGCTGTCACAGAGTGCAAAGAATGCTGATTCAGTCGATCGAATTGCGGTTTTTAAAGGGTTTTACGACAGGAAGTAATACTGTTAGTTCCTGTGCAAACGCGCTGTTACGGGTGACAGGATCAAAATGAGCAGTGATGATAAGCTTATTTTAATACAACAGATAAGGCCAAGGACATGTAATCATATATCCAGCCGAGTCGGAAACATATACGAGCCTGCTGATCTTAGCTTGAAGTGAGAGGCGCGGCAGTTAATTTACTACTGAAAACATGCTTTTTAGTATTCAAAACGTAGCCGAAATTTAGATCGAACTGCAGTTGATTGATGAAAATTGGCTAGGGTTGTCAGGAGGGAAAGAGATTTTGATGTAATGACGTCTAAAGAATAATTGTAAAGTGATCTTTACAATCTGTTCATGTACATTCAGTTAGTTATACCGCTCTGCATGACCCCGATGACGTAATCAACGCGTGGCCACAGGAACATACTGTGATGTATGCTTTGAAAAGTATAGACTTTGTTCCCTATAATATGTTGTTAAAAGCCAGTTTAAAAAAAAACATTAAAACAAATTTGTTAAGAAAGATGTTTTTAAACTTAAAAGTTTCACTCACTTATTCACAGATTTATATTTTACTTATCTTGGAATTTCGCTGCATGGGCACTTTAACAGATCATCTATTACACTCAGACGGTGCTGGCTGTTGCTGTACGAAGGCAGAATGCCACTACCAGCAGATATTTCAAAATTAATTACGCAATGATTTACTGGATTATAACTTTTCACCACTGTACTGATTAACTGTACTTTGACTTTGTGACGTGGATGCAAGCAAGAGCATGCAGTCGTTTTTGATTGTCAATCAAACATCTGAAACCATAGTATGTTGAAACGGAACATAAATATTACAACAAATAACGGAAACACAGTTCACAGTTCCTCAGTCAACCGCTTACAGAAAGCCAGGGGGGGGGGGGGAGGGGGGGGGGAGGGGGGGGGAGGGAAGACTACATTCTTTATACATACAGTCAGTATTACAGAAGTTCTAGAATGCACTGGAAACTATAGTGAGCGAGATAAATTAAAATGTACTTAGCTTGACATCGAACTATGTTGAGAGAGGAGAAGAGACTACTGGAACTGAAGAAAGGAGGAGGGCGAAATATCTAAAATATTTAGAAAGATTGAAAAAAAAAAGAAGAAATAATGGCCATATTTAAATGCGATATGTCGTTTCAAGGTATGTTCCTCATATTCCTGCTACGCCCAATAGTATAGCGATGTCAAGGTTAGATTGGTTCCGTGCTAAACGAACTGTTTTCATAGTAAATTTTCACCTTGGTATCCAACCACTTTTAGCTTATGAAAAATAAAAACAAAACATATCAATCTCAAAATAACTTTATTTACAGAAGTCTTCACCTATACACCAAACTATGGCGACCAACTTGAACAGGTATTGCTCTTGACGGATTAGCCTCGCATTCATGTCAAAATTCCAATGTTTTCTAACACGAACTCGAGGCTTAATAGACAAGAACAATAGAAGGTTGCCATATTCCGTTTCATGTACAATTTCATACAATATTTCGCTCAACATCTCAATAAAATATGTTCCCTGCTAGCAGAGTCTGTTCAGTCTTTTCAAAAATCGCAGATAAAATACAATATATAATTTCTAAAAATTCCCATTAAGAAAACTAGTCTGTTGTACCGTTACAACTGTTTCAAAAAAGGTTAAATTCTCAAAGTAAAATACAGAAAAGGGCATTCAGAGACCGAATGCATTGTACATCTTATCTTATTGTTGAAAGCACAATTTAGATTTATGATTTTCCTTTCTAATCAGTGCATACTCAACAAAACAGTATTTGCAGCTCTGTATAGAAAGTAAATCAATCTATCTGGTAATTTAATTTTATAAGACTAACAATGCATTTGGGTCTTGGAATGGATTATTCAGTATTCACAAATCAACCTTTTTGCAACAGCTGTATAATAAAAGTACTTCAGTACATAGTATCATGTTTAGATGTATAGCCATAATTCATTTCTGCTTCAAATGGTCTGCTGTCTTGGAGAACCATTTTTGAAATAATTAAAGTGGCAGTGTGCGCTTTAGTGATATTTTCGAGAAGATTTTGCAATCTCTTATGGGTCACAAGTCTTTAAATGTTCAAGGACTGCTTCACTGCATTCTTCAACAATATTGGTTACAACTTCTTTTTCTTGGTCCTTAAATTTCTGTAAAACATAGTTGATTACTTGAGACCTGTCTGTAGGTCTCCCTATTCCGATAAGAAGTCTCTTAAATTCCTGCAGCAAAGAAAATGGCATAAAAGAATTAGTACCTAGTCTCCCACGCAATCATAGTTTGTAACAATGAGCATTATGATATGATAGACCCTGTGTGTTTATAATAATAATTTAATTATAATAATAATAATACTTATAAAGCGCCTATCCGTCGCTGTTCTAGACACTGAAACAATTATTATGGCAGGGATGAAAGTGGTGATGATGATGATGATGATGATAGTGATGGTTGATCACAATCATGGCTATCATGATAAATATGATGACAGCTATGAGAATGATGATGGTGATTATCATGGTGATGATCATGATAATAATGACACTATTTTTATATTATTTAATAGCCTGCATTGCCGATGATCTGCGGGATTGCAATGCAGGCTACTAATAATGACAATGATGAAAATCATGATAAGATGATCCTGATGGTGATGATAACAAATTATGGTAATGACATTTATGATGGAGGCTATGATGACGATGACAAAGGTAATGTACATCATAATTATGACAATGATAATAATAATAATTGTCATGACAATGATGGTAATGATGATGATTAAACAAAATCAATAATCAAATGATAGAAAACTTACACAAGACTTAAAACTTGCAATAACTGACTTGACTCCATTGTGACCTCTGTAGACAATAAAAATATTTTCTTATATTTTTTTTCCTTTCATCTTTTGATAAAAAGAACTGAAGAATTGGATGAATTAGTGAACAAACAGATAAATAAATTGATTGACAGGTGAATAAAAGAATGGTAAAATCAACAAAAATGTACATAACATTTGATGATTAGTTATTTAATGGATGGATGAATAAATGAACATATGGATTAATGAATGAATAAATGAATGAACAAACAAATGGATGAATAAAAGGCTAAATGAATTCATGGATGAATGGGTGAATGAATGAATTGATTAATTAACTAACGACTGAATGTGTTAATGAATGAACAAATGGATGCATCAATTAACATATATACCAATTGATAAATACAAGAATGGATGCATCAATTAACAGATATATATATATATACATACACCTACTTGCAGTAAGGTTGTCATACAAAATAGAACATTTGTCACAAAGAAAATAGAACATTTGTGATTTAGTGCGAAAGGAATTAATTAAAAGACAAAAGAGAGTGTTCAGCTTGAGTGATCTTCTTTTGTCTTTAAATCAATTCCTATCGTACTAAATCACAAATGTTCTATTTTCTTTATAACAAATGTATATTTTTGTATGACAACCTTACTGCGAGTAGGTGTATATATATCAATTGATGAATGCAAGAATAGATGTATCTTTTGAAAGAATGAATGAATAAATAATCTACAACCCAATACCTACCTTGCACTGCCACCATTTTTCAAGGAATATTTCCCAAGTACTTTATCCAAGTCGTCATGAATAAGAAGAATATGACTTGGTTGTATTTTATATGTAGATGCTGTGAACAAATAAATACAGATTAATAAATAAAAATCTTGCTTTGTCAGACAAAAAAATAATTCAAATGTTGAAGTTTGAGTTTAAAGAGCTTAATCAATTTACAATTATTAAGAAATCTGAAAATATTAAAAAAATATAATGACGAATATCAATGACGAAATAATAACAAAGAAATATATACAAAAATAACAAAAAACAAAGTTGAGGTTATCATTTACTGGCATTCTTTTGAAAAGTGAAGTCTGAAAGGTTAAGTTGACACAAAATTGTGAAATTTGCTTCAATGAGAAAACACAGAGAGAAAAATATGATTGGTTATAAATGAAATAGTTGACACATTATGGTATAAATTCATACTTTTCTAAACTGCCACTTTTTTGACACATAATTTTCTTCTTCTTTTTTGTTTTTGAGGGAAAAAATAACAGAATATATATTGTAAACATAATATCATAAAGTTCTCAAGGTCACAGCTTACAGTACCTTTCATTGTTTATGTGTGTATAATGTGTTGTTTTTAATGAATTTTAGTTGCGAATGTATTGCTGACAATGTAAAGCATTGTTGACCTCATGGAATTAACACTATCATCATCATCATCATCTTTAGCCCATATCTGCATTAGTAGACATTGGGTGGTTAAGGACTCAGCCAACCATATCCAGGTCCAAGGTTCTTTTTAATGACTGTTTGTAAAATTCATCAGTACTTGTTGTTCAAGTGTTATTATTGGCCTTCCTCTCTTCAATGATGTTAATGTTGTTGTTAAAGAGGAGTCTCTTTGTTAGGGTGTTGTTTGGCCGACGAGCCAGGTGTGTATATAAATTCTTATAAATTCTTATAATTCTTATATATATAAATTCTTATAATTGACTTATTGACATGTATGTATTTTTAATTTTATTTCAAGTTCCTTTTTTGAATGTAAAGCGCCTATGGGCTAAATGGAATAGGCGCTATATAAATCATTATTATTAATAATAATAATTAGTATCATTATTACCTATTTTAAAAATGCTTTTCCCATTAATATTCATCAACAATTTGGACTTGAATAAAATAACTTGCAGTTGACTGATTTGAGTAGTACCATAGTAGCCTGAAAAACTTCTACTGTATTGCCATTTGACATCAAGTTTTTCTGCTAAATGATTGACAACGGTCATCCCTATACTGTGACGTGTTTCTGGCATTGTATGGTTACCAAGCCCCACAACCTGAAAAAAAAATTGAAAATTTGCCTTCTATCTACATATAAACTAATTATTCAAGTAATATTCAATGTTTATAATACATAAAATCTACATACTATCTGACCATGTTAGGGTTTTGATATATTTATTGTTAGAAATAAGAGCCACGAGCATAATCAAATAAATAGGGGTAGGGCATGAATGAGCACATACATGATAAAACACGAACTGAATATTAAGTAAGCTGAAACGTGTTATTGTAAATACAAACATTAAATCTTAAACATGCGAAAGCAAGTAAAATAATCGACATGAATGGCATTCACGACTGTAATTTCATAATTAATACAGGTATTTTTACATTTGAAAGCCCAAAATATGTATACAGAACTTAAAATAGTGAAAATAAAGTTTATAATGTCAAACAATAATAACATATGATTTCAAGTAATTAATGCGCTATTTTGTTCTGAATGCATCTTCATAATTGTTCAGCGAAATTTTAATGTTTAAAATTCTACTATAAAGTAATTATTTTGTTTATGTGCAGTACCAAAATAATGGTGAACATTTTTAAGATTTTCAAAGCAGTCTTCAAGCAGTTTTCACGTAGTGGACTAAAGTTAGTTTTCTCACCAAATAATTCGTCGCAATTGATGATAACGAACGACTAGAAGTTCTTCTTCTAACTAAAGGGGTTTCTTCCATTCCTCTTAGTGCAAAAGGAGGAAAATTCCGAAGAAAACTCACACGGATTACCACCTTCGCACCGGCGGCGACCATATTGTTTACAAAACTGCAGTATTTGGTGGTCAGCAGTAGCTCATTTCAACATGGCGGCGATTTTGAAAAACGTGGCTCGAGTTTATGGAAGTTTAGGTCCTCTTAGAATCTCAAGAACTCAAATTCCTTTCACAAGAGTGATATTTATTAATAGAGTGAATAATACTGCATCTCCTAGAGCATTTTCGTTAAATTCTACGCGTTCTTTCTGCGATAAATCAAATGATAAGAGCAGCTCACAACAACTTGGCCGGATGGATGTCCAGAAGGTCCAATTAGTGTATACTTGTAAAGTTTGTGACACAAGATCAAAGAAAACCATCTCAAAACAGGCGTATAGTCATGGTGTTGTTATTGTCAAGTGTCCTGGATGTAGTAATCATCACCTTATTGCTGATAATCTGGGCTGGTTTTATAATGAAAAGAGGTATGCATAATTATTACTAAGTGGGGAGGGGAAAGGAGTATTGTTTCATCCTCTTAGCATTACTTGGCAAGGAGGCACATAATTCTTATTGGGGAGGGGGGAAGTACAATTTTTTTGAGAAAGAGATATAAGAGATATAATTGCCCCTTTGGAGGGAGTCGATAATTTGTTTGGGGGAGGAGATCAAATTACAAAATTATACATAATTTATGCATTTGTTTTACAAAGGGAGGACAAGGAATGTATTTTTTTCTTAATAAAGCAATAATTATAATAATAGTCATAATGATAATTATAATAATAATTGCAAATTAATATGTTTATAGTAGAGGATAACATTTTGATCTACATTATATTATGTTTAAGTCAGAGTGAAGGGAATTACACAGGTAAATCTTAACGAGAGAGGGAAAGAAGTACAAAAATTCCTATGTGGGTCATCCTCGGGAACCCAGGGGTAACCTTCTGTCGCTTCTTTCTCGCTCCCAGAATAAATACCCCTGGGAACGTAGTCTGTTGGAGCTTGTTCTGGAAGTCAAAATTCAAACTTATTTAACGACTTTCTTTGAATGGTTATCTTGATTTTCATTGGTCAACCTAATAAGATCGACCAATCAGGAAAGAGCTGAATTTTGACTTCCGGAGCAAGCTCCAACAGACTACGTTCCCAGGGGTATTTATTCTGGGAGCTAGAAACGAGTGACAGAAGATTACCCCTGGGTTCCTGAGGATGATGTGGGTTGGGTGCAATTAATTCCCTTGGAAATAAATTAGATTAAATTAAATATATAATCATAAAAAATGATACTTAACTTTATTACTGTAGCCTTAATTAGAAAACAGACATTCTTAAGTTTTCGTAGGAGGAAGAGGAGCCGAAAAGAAAGTCTGTTTTTTTCATTCTAACTTTACTTATGTTTCAAGCTGTAGCCCTTTGTATTGTTGGAATAAAAGAGAGAACTAAGGGATCAATATCAATGTAAAGCGAAGGAAAGTGTAGAACCAATCTGACATAGGCGATAGCATAGAAATGAGAAAGGGGAAGAGAAAACAAGTTAATTCCTGTACAATTTAATTTAAGTACAATCAAAGTTTAGCTTGAGCAACAAATAATTTGAAAGTATTGTTCTCCAATAAAAACGTAACCAATGTTGACATATTTGATTTTTTTATTTAGGAATATTGAAGACATACTTGCAGAAAAGGGTGAAAAAGTAACAAAGAATGAAACTGATGAATTGACATTAGAAGTACTACCAGAAAATGACAACAAATAGTGCAAGAGTGAGTGAATTAAAATGTACAATTGTGAGCATTATTAAGGACGGGGCCTACTATTGCCACTGCGCAGGCTACTGCGCATCTACATAGTTTCCATTTTAACGCGCTATCTTACCTCAAAAGATGACAAAATACAAATAAAAAACCATCTAACGATGGTAGACGGGACAGTAGCGGTTTTTATAAAAACAGTCCCACAATGCACTTATGATGACGAATTTCTTTACTTAGTAGGGAGGGGACCGGAAAGAAATTGTCTTATGATGATCTTCGGCTGCAAAGTTTACCACGCGATAACTTTTTAAAACGCCCGGTAACCCCAATTTTTTTATAACTGCAATTATTAAGAACATGTTAAACAATGGTTTTGATGTAAAATTTCGAAAAAGCAACTGATTTTTGAATGGAAAATAGACAAAAATTCGAATTTTCTGAACCTCGTAAAATACAAGTCGCGATGCTAAAAAAATCATATTTCACTACTAACATTTGAAAATACATTACAAAATGTATATTCCTATTAGAAAATAACTTGTTAATTGTTTACCGCTATCAAAGAGATGTTTCAATGAAAATACTTTGAAAAAAAAAATTATTTGTCGATGCCGGTAAAATCGTGACGTCAGCCATATTTAAGACTCATTATTTCTCTTAACTGCCCGGTGACCCCACCTTTTTTAGACAGATTTGTAGAACCCTCTGAAGGGTTAAAACAACTCACATAGTTATTTGAAGAATACATTACTTTTTAATTAGTAGGCCCCGTCCTTAAGTGCATATAAAATAATTTAATATCAAATGATTGTTGGATAAAAATGATGAATATTTACATTTTCTAAATCAAAGACAGTGTCTACATTTTTATATCGAATTACAAATTAAATTAATAAGTCCTAATTGAATATAATGTAAATGTTTACAAAATAAGTTTGAAAATTTAATTGAGTATCAATTTCAAATCTAATAATTTGTTTAATATCTTTTATTAAGTACTGTAAATTCTATTTTAATTTTGATTTTTTTACAAATTAAAACAAACCATATGACATTTCAAATTTCATATCCCAACTAATTGAAATCTGTTTGCATATTTGACGTGTATTTTTTTCCTGTTGTATTTCCTCATTTGTTCATGATTTTGCAGTCCATGTTTATTGCTTTAATGTCCTTCAAGAGATATGAGTCCAAGTTTATTGCTTTAATGTCCTTCAAGAGATTGAGGCCATGCTGAAAATTAAACAATATTTGAGATTGACAATTAAAAATAGCTTAATCTTTAATTTTAACTCTGTCAAGATATGTGACAATACAATATAGAAATGTTATTATAAATGTTGCAAGGCAAATCCTTTCTAATACAGTGGAACCCCGCTTAATACAGACACCCGCTTAATACGGCCACCCCATTATTGCGGCCAGTAGTTTAGGTCCCAACAAAATATTTTCTATAAAATTTACCCACCTAATGTGGCCACCCTGTCAATACAGACACTTTGGGCTGTCCCTTTAGTGGCTGGATTAACAGGGTTCCACTGATTAAACAGTTTATCAGATACTTGTACAAGGGTCTACAGGTCCTCCTCCTCATCATCATCAACTGTCAGCTATTCTGGGTGGGAATATTTTGTAAGCTAGGTACAATTATTTCAGTTTGCATATGCATTGACTGTAATTGTTCTAGATTCATTTTTCAGAGTTTTAATGTACTAAACAATTTTTTTTCATATTTTCTAATTATTTTCCATTCACATAAATTAAAATATTTTTGACTAAATTTATTACAATTACATTGTAACCCACCATTTTGTCTAGCTCTCAGCACAATTAAGTCCACTAAATGTTTACAGCCAGTTTGAAGTAAAGCATGCACAAACTGCTGGAAACCGTGCTTTCGTCTTTGTAATCTGTCAAGCAAAACAACAGCAGCTTTTTTGTATCCATAATTTCTCTCTTCACAAAGGATGTATTCTTTATCGTATTGAGTGAGGCAGTTCAAGTATGGTAACATGTCGCCAGCTATAACATCTTCTGTTAAATCATGCAGTAATTCTGTGATGATTTCCCTTTCTTCTCGATCCATGATTTTTGAAGATCTATAAATTGTGAAAACAATAGTTTCTTATTATGAATTTGTAAATATAAAATAATATTATATCCACAATGTATAACCTATAGTTTTATGATTGTGTTGTAAAATAAAGTAATCATTTGTAAATACTAAATTTTCAACGTTTATATCCGAATGAAGAGTGAATTGAAACATAATTATCGAAGCAAGATTCATCGTCTTTAATTTATTTACAAAAATGATTCATTATGAAAATTGAAATTTTCTAAAATGAAATGATTCTTATTTAATTAAATAATTGAACTAGTTTTCATGAATTCAAATCGTTCATGAATTAGACTTATAATCAATATGGATATTAGTGTATCAATGTGAAATTCTACAAACGGAAATTGTCGCTTTTATACAACTAAAAACTGCGTAAAATAAATCTTACCAACTTATAACTCACTTGCTTATTCAGTCAAACGTATTCCAAAATGCTGTCTTTCAAGGTTAAGATAACTGCTGTCGCTGCAATATTAAAAGTGATTTTATTTTTGTGATAAAATGATGTCATTTTCGTTGATTTTAATGAGGGGTTTCCCCGACTTGCAAATAAATTATCGTTCGAATTTTTAATTAGGGGTTTTCCCCACTTAATCGAGCTTCATTGTTGATGACAAAAAATGCCCATTTCAAATATAAATTAATTGACGAGCGAACAACATAAAAACATAAAAATTTAAAATACTATAACGCAAAGATTTCAAATCGAGTTCCGATGTTGAAGCGAGCCGCGATCAATATTCTGACTCAGCGGTCTTTTTTGGAATAATTAACAGCGGGTTATTCCCGGAATTATTCACTTCCACCTTTGAAAGAAAATATCACAGAGACAAGGAACAGTTTTACAGTTGGGACATTAAAGGATCGAGCAGACACTTATAAAGCGTAAAGATCTATATTAAGGTAAGAATATTTAATTGAAATCTTTACACTTAAACTACGTAAATAGTTGATGTCTTATTAAACGCTTTACATTTTTATTTCTGCATGTTTTGTTGTACATCAGGAAAATTATATATTTTAAATGGTATTTCCTGCTTAGAATACTTGTGTTTTTTGCAAACTATAGTCACATTGTCCGTAGCCTGGTAGCTATAAATATAGTTGATCACTTCAATTTGGATTTTGTGATTTTTTTAGAGTTTTTGGTTCGCCGATTTCTCGGAATTAATTGATCAGGCCTGAATTTTAACTAGATTATCAACAACATATGTGCTCAACTCTGAAGCAACTTCGAATATTTCAGTTGAAAATTTAAAAGTTTCGAATTGCTGTAATATTTTTTAACCGTTTCTTTTCTTTTTCGAGTAAAAGTTTTGGATGAAGTTTTTATAATTTATATTTTGTGGTTTCGTAATCTCGATCAAATTTGTTTCGATACAATTAAACATGGTCACCAAACAATGATTTACAAATTGTACAAATCATTATTAGCAAAGGTAATATGTAGAATTATAAATAACACAATGTATTAAAAATCAGGCTTTTAATTTTTTTTTTTTTTACAATGTTTTGTTATTAAACGTTTACAAAAATATGTCAAAAAGAAAAGCAGAACTCCTTCCAGGTTGATTCCCAAGACTTGACTATGAATAAGTCACGTGATAATTGTGATATATTTAACTTACTAGAGTAAATGAACAAACACTTAAAGCATGCATTAATAGTTTACTTTATTAACAGCACTTTGTTTTCTATATTTATGCAGAAACTAGATTTATTAAAACTTATATTAATAAATGAAAACTTTGTAGAAGCTTATAAAAGACTCATAGAGGCTTCAAAATACTGAAAAACATTTATTTTTTATTTTTTATTTTATGCAGAAGAATTGCATGTAGTAATTCTAGATGATTATCAATGAATTTCAATATATTGTTGTTATTAGTTAGATTGTTGATTGATCAAGATGTCTGCCAGTGCAGCAACAAGCCATGGAGAAGAAAGGTTAGTAAAAGTATTTTGTCTTTTACATTTTTTCTTGATATTTTTAGCATTACTTCCCTTCGTTTGGTTTAGTATAGTTCAGTTTAAACAGTTCACTCCAGCACAATTGATTTGGTTTCGCAGTGCTATTTGTATGTTAATTTTCAGCGAAATTTATTGACATTATTTTGATTGCATTATTTTTCAGGGACAATTTCTTTCAATTGACTCTCCTGTTGTTCCGGGACGGTAATCAAAAACTGCGAGAGTTCTTCAAATCTCAATGGCCAGTAGTCTACCAAAATAAGATAGGCACCCCACCCCCATCGTTATGGACTGACATTCCTAATGATGCAAAAGAAATGAATAAGATTGAAACCAAACCTTTGAAATTCCAATTCAAAGATCAGCAAAAACAATTTAATTCTGGCAACACAAATACCTGGGATTTCTCGCTTATAACCACAGTTTTGAACATTTCAACACTGAAGTTTGTGTCACCTTCAACTCCTGAAAGTAAAGCAATCAAAGAGCTAAAAGAGATACGTAATAAATTAATAGGTCATGCGCCAGATGCTAAAATGCCAGCTGCTGTGTTTAACACTGAGTGGCCGAAGGCTTGTAATGCTCTAAAAACGTTTGGAATAACTCAAGATGATATTGACCAAGTTATAGAAGGTATGTTGGTGTTACTTCAGTCATAATGGTATAACATTATTTTGCATAACACAATGCTAATCCACAGTTTTCTTTGTTAGATGTGAAGAAGCCTGTAGATGTGTTGCTTCCTTTTCTTAACGAATCTCTAAAGGTTGAGAATGAAATCCTGGATGCCATCAATAAATGTAAGTTCTATTTCAATCATAAGCATATTACATTTCTTTTTTTTTCTAGATTCTAATTGTGCAGAGATCTGCAATAATAAGCAATTTAATCCCTTGTTGTTGCTGTTGTTGTTGCTGCTGCTGCTGTTGTTGTTGCTGTTGTTGTTGTTGCTGTTGTTGTTGCTGTTGTTGTTGCTGTTGTTGCTGTTGTTGTTGCTGTTGTTGTTGCTGTTGTTGTTGCTGTTGTTGCTGTTGTTGCTGTTGTTGCTGTTGTTGTTGTTGCAGTTGTTGTTGCTGCTGTTGTTAATTTAAATTGACATTTTGTCACATTATATTTTTATTTTGAATTCATAGTTGAAGAAAAAAATGAAATTCGACATGAAGAAACCCTCTCTGCAATACAGCATGGTAATGAAGATGTAAAAGAAACCATACGAGGAGAAGGTACAATTATCATTCCTGCCATTGTAGATTGCAAAACAGTTAAATGAGTTGAAGCTCTGAAATCTAGTTTAGTACCAGCAAAGAATGAGAAAAAATAAAATGCTAGTGGAAGAGATAAAAGAGTAGGGATTGGGGTTAGGGCTCTGTGTTTTTTTTTAAGTGCTGTTTTGTTATTTAAACCACTATTAATAATTAAATTGAAGAGCTGTTTTCCTTAAAACACAATTCACATGAGTCATTAGCAAATAGATTGTCTTGCGATGCTAGTAAAACTAACAATGCTTAATTTGTACTTTTTTCAGTGGAAAAATTGTCTGGACCTAAGAAATGCTGTACAAAGGTAAAAATAAATTATCATGATGAAAGAAAGAATAAATGAATGAAATAATTCACATGTAATTAAAATAATTTAAATGCTTCCAAGTATATATCTCAAATTATCTTTTATGTAGATAATATATGCAATGTGAGTGGCCAATCTGTATGTGATATACAACGCCGAGTCAAAGATGTGATCAGAAGCGAATATATTGTATCTGTACTTATGAAAGTCCAACATTATAGTCCTTTCATATTTAAATTATCAGGACAAAAGTAAACCTGGCCTTCATATTTAAATTATCAGGACAAAAGTAAACCTGGCCTTCATATTTAAATTGTCAGGACAAAAGTAAACCTGGCCTTCATATTTAAATTGTCAGGACAAAAGTAAACCTGGCCAAGAAAATACAAGTTGATTAACATATGCAAATCAGAATAAATCTGTATGAGAATTACGGAACTCATCACAGACGTTATTTCTTTTGTAAGATTCTCATTATAATTATTCATCAATTTTATAAGTAACTTTATTTTGTATGATTTGATTGTACAAGCACAACAGTGCCATCATATAGACATTTTTATTAGTCACCATACTCAATTTGGCAGTTTTGACTAGTGGTATATAAAGAAGCTCTGAGCAGTTATATCAAATTAATTCCTGCGTGGCCATTATAGAAATTCACTTACTAGCTCACTAATAATTTACAAATGACATCTTTCCTATAATAGTGTAATGTATATTTTAATTTCTCTAATGACTTGCTCTTTAAGGATCTCAAGATAACAGAAGAACAAGGAGCTCTACTAGATGCTCGTTTTCAGTATTTCCAAGATGTGGTCGCCACGGAATTGTTAGACAGTTTACCATGTTTATCACAAGAACAGAAAGATAAAATAACTTGCAATGAGAGAATTTATACACGACAAACAGCTCTGAAGACATTGATAGATGCCATTAAGACTTGTGAAGGTGGCTTTGAGATGTTTGTACGCTCACTTGTCAACACATGTCTTGATCATGTTGCTGTATTGCTAGATCCTGATTGTGATGGTAAGATATAGTTAAATAGGCCTTTTACAACAACAGGTCACTTGACCCTACCCCTTTTAAATGGAATAGCTGTGTCAAAATGAACATCAGAAATGACAAGAGCATCTCAACATTTGTAGGAAGGCGAAATATCAGCTCATAAAATTAATGTAACATGAGGGAAATGGCATTAAATTAAAAATTCAATAATTTATTATGGTTTGTATGGAAAACCTGCTCTGGATTGCAAGCTTTGCCATCCAGTGGACATTTACATACAAATCTTTATAAAATATTGAATTTTATATTTAATGTTATTTCTCCTATGCTCAACATTATGAGCTGATATTTCGCTTTCTTACTAATTAAATATGGAGGTGCTCTTTTCATTTCTGATGTTCATTTTGACACAGCTGTTTGATTTAAAAGGGGTAGGGTCACGTGACCTGTTGTTACAAAAGGCCTTAGCTATTAATAATGGTTGTAAAAGGCAATAGGTTAATCCAAGACAAATAGGGTGTATCAATCAGCTTTGTTTAAGATATTTCTACAATAATCTCCAAGGTTTTGACGAGAATCTGAACATAAACACCTACAATCATGTGCAAAATACCTTGGGGCATTGTCTGATTTAAAAAAAAAAAGATTTCTATAGCATTTTTCTATTTCACCCTCACCCCTGACTCAATGTTGAGCTTTGAGAATGTGAAACAGTTGTCATTTGGAAGACCAATCAACATTCCTTTTTTTATTTTTATTATTACTTTTGATAACCTTTTTATATAATACAGGTGATTATTAAACATACAGCTGTTTAAAAACTAGAAAAATGTATGACGACCAACATGTTGGGGCTCAAAAGTTTACAATGACACCCTAGTGAGTGAGTGAGCGAGTGACACTTCTGGTTCAAAAGCCCCATCCCAATTTTCAATCCACAAGTTAAAAATAAGTTTATTGAGGTTACAATTTGCTATGATATGAACACTAATTACTCTTGGCTTTTAAACCAAATGTTAAACATTTAAACCAGTTGTCATTCTCAAGACTCCACACTGACTTAGATAATCAACACTTACACCTTGGTTCAAAGCATTCACAAATCATCAGGCACTAACACCATCTGCGTTTCTCAAGACTACACACACTTAGAAGATCACAAATCGATCATCATCATGCCTGAATAAAATGAAGAAATTGAAACCGTCTTAGTTTACATATATGATTAATTAGTTTTTTTATCCTTATCCAGAGCATCCAAGTGAAGATGTTGCAGAAAGCGGGTCCAGCTATGTCTGTATTGATGGAACAGCTATAGGTAAGCATGTAAACCTAGTATTTAATGCAGTATTTTGCTAGATGCATGCCATTACTGATGAAGTATCAGCATATATCATTACTCACATATTATATAGCATGGAAAATAATGCACTTCAGAAGCAGATTCTGTTTGATAGAACAATATCTAGGATAAGATTGGATCGATCATCATTATCATCACTGCCATCATCATGATCATGACCATGATCATTATTATTTTGATTGTCTTCAGATATCAAGATTCCTGTAAGGATCGTCGATAGTGAATTTCGCAGAAGACACATCGACAAAGAAAAACAAATTGCAACCCAGTTTATATCAGGTGGAAGTGAGGACTGCAGGAAATTACGAAAAGCATTCAAAGAGGTATGGATGGTTAAATAATAATGTGTTTCTATAATACACCTATTTCAAAAATCGTTCAATTGTCGCAATCAGTCTAAGGTCCACACTGCAAAGGATGTTGGTATTTCTTCAATATCTGTCGATCTTTTTAAGCATATTTTGGTTGTACGTGTTTGTGTTATATGACTATAACAAGTTGTTGCAGTGGTAGACAAAGAAATAAACATTGATTTTATTGAACAAGTAATATATCACAAATTATGTTCATATTACCGACATCCTTTGCCGGCTTCAGAGTGTGGAGTGTACAGCTGGTGCTGTGACAACGATTATTGATATAGGTGTATATGTTTTTTTTCTTGTGGGTAAGGCCTGCAAGGGACTAGAAAACACTTTTACAATTTGAATGGTATAGCACGATTAGATATTATTATAGTAAGTTTTTATAAAATAATTTAGATAGTACTCGCGCTCTGATTGGTCAAAAACCGTGTTGGATGAGGCTATCTAAACATGCGCACGCGTATTGATGGCGCGCGTATTGAGAATTGCTATTCTTATCAGCAATTAAAATGCCGATTCAACCTAAAAAAATATTTTATAAAAGCAATAGAAGACGATTTTCCGTGTTATATAGCCTGATCTAAACAGCCTAACGCCTAACAGCTCGTGATTTTCCTACGCTCTCTCGTGTTCTCCCAACATCACGCATGTTTAGATCAGGCTATATAACAGGGAAAATCGTCTTCTATTTCTTAAATCTAGGTTTTCAGAATGTTGGCGAACTGGTTATGGACTGTCGGTGAACTGGTTTTTTAGTGTCTGCGAATCGACTCGAGTGTCTGCGAACTGGCTGTCGGCGAACTGCCATGTCTGTGAAACGACCAGTTACCATTTGGGGATGGTTAATGATCGATTGTGTCTGCTTTCGACCTAGTTTTCTTTTGTATGTAATGTATTCCCTGCAAGGGAATAGGAAATACTTTTTTACAGAGTGTTTACATTGAAATGTGATGTTGTCTATATTTCATGATATTATCAAGTATATGTGACTGTATGTTTGGTGATTGTTCTGATAATTTTAACCTTATTTGGTATTGACTATCTACAGGTATTACCGAAAGGAGTGCTCTTTGTTCGCACCAAGCAGTTTGGAGAGAAGAACACCAGTGATGATGGCAGTGCATCAAATGAAAGTTTCAAAGACTCGGTAGTATTTGTATTCAGAATCTACCAGGAAAGCACTGTTGATAAGTTGATGGGAATCCATAAAGATAACACTCTCCGTACATATATCAAGGATATACTACTCAAATCAAGTACAACTAACATCAATAACATGAAATTGGAATTGTTGTTTCAAAAAAAGGATTACTTGGACGCTAAGAAACGCCTAAGCCAAGGTGAGATAATTGGCATAAAAAGGAAATAAATGAAGAGAGGAGTGAAAAGATGAAAAGGAGACAATAGTCCTTTTCATAGTTCCAAGTCGAGGTTCAAGTTGATGCGCATAGCAAAACTATAATTCATCTTGCGCACCAACGCGAACCTCGACTTGGAACTATCATTCATGGTCGCTTAACAGAACTGTGAAAAGGACTATTAAAGAGAAAAGGTATGAAAGAAAGAAAGAAAGAAAGAAAGAAGAAGGAAGAAAGTTAAGAAGAAAAAGACTGAAATGTGAGAATGGAAAAAAGAAGTTTTTGTTAAAAGAGGAGTCAAAGAAGTGCAGAGAAAGAAATTAAGGAAGCATGGTAGAAGGGAAAGGAGTGAGGAGGAAGATATAAATAAGTGAAAGTGAACAAGAAACACGAGAAGGGAGAGACAATTTATTATTGTTTATTTCACATCCCAGTTAACATATTTATTTCGTTACAGATGATACAACCGGCATAGTATTTGAACCAACTGCTGAAGGTGAAATACCCTTGTTTTATGTCTTATCATTCCAAAAATCAACAATTCTTTATATAAAATTAAATTTGTACACATTGATTGTTTACAGTCGAAGATCATCCTATGGAAGAAGTTAAAGACAAGTTTGAAAAAATGAAAATCAGAAAAGGTTAACCATTTTGTTTTAAAATACATAAAATACTTTCACTTTTTGACTTTCACTTGGGCTGCCTGTGTTCCATTCACTTTTTATCCTTCCATTTACTTTTTATCCTTTCATTCGTTTCTAATTCTTTCATGTATTTTTCATACTTCCATGCATTTAACATCCTACATTTATTTTGCATGCTTGTATTTCTTTCCATTTTTCATTGATTTTTTTTTCTTGTATACACTTCCTAACCTTCCTTTCACTTGTCATTGTATTCTTGTATTTTCTTGCATTTGTAATAGCCCCCTTAACAGTTCCCTGCGCCATCTTGGAAGGTAGCCGAGCCTTTGCATCGAAGAGAGACGAACGTTGAGCTTTCAATATGATAGAGACACGTGAATAATTGTCCGGAAAGGTTTCTATCATTGCAAGCTCAACGTTCGTCTCGCTCTGATGCAAAAGCCTGGCTACCTTTCAAAATGGCGCAGGGAACTATAAAGGGGTTTATTCTCTTTATAGCGTGTCATTCATTTCTTATTTTTATATCACCTTTCGTTCTTCCAGTCTACCTTGACGGTTGTTACCATGAAGAGATCAAGCTTCGTGATTACCAGCAAGAACTGGCAGCACCAGCCTTGGCAGGTAACAATACTGTCATCTGTGCACCCACCAATAGTGGTAAGACATTCGTTGCTATGGAAATAGCCAAGAAACACCTTGAAGAACACAGGGATACCGCTTCTGAAGGTTAGTACCGACGTATGACTTATAGTTTTCACGAGTTTGAATCACATGTGATGATCAGTCCAGGAATAGAAGCCCTTGACCAAAGCAAGAAGACGGCCTGTTGTTCCCACTTGCTGCTGCTACTTATGCTTGGCTACTGTTGCTGGCTACTCTTCTATGTGTTGTTCCTATTGCACCAATGCAATATTCAGCATTCAATATGCATCAAAATCAAAGACATAGGCTTCTAAATTGCTTTATATGAGAATGATAATTTGATAAATTTCTTTTTACAGGTTCCAGGAAAGCCATCTTCGTAGTCAACAAACAGAACCTCGTTCTTCAACAAAGATCTCGTTTTGAAGATTACTTGTCGACGTACAAGACGTCCGACCTCTCTGGAAACAACACAAGCAGTATATCATTGAAAGATTTATTAACTCACCGTGACGTAGTGGTCCTTACTGCACAGATATTGGTTAACGCCCTTCATGATAAAAGTGTTAAAATAACCGATATATCTTTGCTCATCTTTGACGAGTGTCATCATACACAGAAAGAAGAACCTTATAACAAGATAATGATGAAATACATCGAGATGAAAAGTAGAGGTGAAACAAAGCTGCCACAGGTGAGAGTACCTTTTTTTCGCATTAACATACTCTCGTAAAATCTCAATAATAATACAATACTAAGATATTTTATAAGATCCACCTTCATAACAGTCTAAACAAAATCACTTTTTTAACGTCTCAATCTTCTAGATGGGCACGTATCTTGTGCATGCCCTACTAACCGGGAAGACTCACACTTACTACCTCGTGGAGGAGAACAACTTAACCCTCGTTCCTAGCAGTCGAAACGTCGCGGTCCAAACCTTCGACATTCGTGATACAAATGTATAACATACTATTTATTTTACATCCACGATGGATAACCTCTAAAATTTTATTAATATAATATTCTTTCCTCCATAAGGTCGTTGGCTTGACTGCTTCTCTTGGTGTCGGCCAAGCCAGTACGTTACCAAAGGCAGAAGAGCATGTTTTACAAATCTGTGCAAACCTTGATGCTAGCAACATCTCCACCGTACATGAGTACAAGACTGACCTTCAACACCACGTGACTGGTGACGTACCTGACATGAAAGTTATAACAGTCCCTAACGATAAACCCAACGTGTTTGAAAGAGAGGTCAATGGGGTAAGTGAAAAATAGTGATGATAATAGTTATGTTAATAATGAGGGTTTTGATGACAAATTATGATGATGATGATGATTGCAATAATATTGATAAATGATAATCACTCTACTCTTGAAGATCACAGACTGCTATTTATTGTATAATTGTCAATGAAATACCTATATTTCTCTGTTTCAAAAGTTTAATATTTTCACATGTGAAAATAACACCACTATGGTTACCGCACAGCTTTACGGAAACTCCTTGTGTCTTAAAACGTTTTCTTTTCTTTTTCATTGATAATTATATAATAACAGAATATTACATGGGCGCTTGGAAATACGGATTTTATCTTTTCGTGTTGAAATTAAATCTCTCACTCCGCTTTCGCTGCGCTCACTCGTGAAAGATCTTTTCGACACTTCAAGATAAAATTCGTATTTCCGCGCGCCCATGTCATATCCTCTATATATGTCTTTGAACAACAATGTTATTGACGACGCACAAGACGGCAGAACGTCCCTGCTAGCAGTGGAGTCTATCTCGTTACGTTTCTGACAGGATCTCTCATCTTCTTGAAACCGTCAGAAATCGCAGCAAGAGAGACTCTGCTAGCATGGAACGGCAAAACAAAACCGTTATCACGGATTTTTTTCTTGCAGGCAATGGGAAAAATCGAAAGTTTCATCAAAAATGAATTCAGATATACTGATCCACCCGGCTCAGATCGCCAACATGAAAGCTATCGACAGTGGATTGAAAATCTTGAACAAAGTGCCTGTGTAAATAAAAACGACAAGCAATACGCTTGTGCTGAGCAGTTGAGAAGGTAAGCTACACCATCTTTGTTATTATCAGCGTTAGGGTTATTATTATCATCATCATCATCATCATCATCATCATCATCATCATCATCATCATCATCATCATCATCATCATCATCATTATTACTATTATTATTATTATTATTATTATTATTATTATTATTATTATTATTATTATTATTATTATTATTATTATTATTATTATTATCATTATTATCATTATCTTCATGGTAAGCAACATCGTGACCACCATCACCACCTTCTTCATCATCATCATCATTATTAAATGTATCACCATCTTTATTAGCATCAGCAATGTCATTATCATCTTCGTTATATCCTCATATCATCTTCATCAAGAAAACAAATTATTTATCTGATTGTCCTGTTTTTTGTTTTGTTCCTAGCTACCACAAAGCACTACTCATTAACAATTTTACACGAATAGAAGATGCTTTGGATAACCTAGAAGTGTTCTTCAACAAACAACACAACTTTACAGACATGTGCCCATTGTTGGGTGATGTTTACCAGAAAGCTAAAGCAGCGTTTCAAGAAACCACAGACCAGCCTTGTAACCCGTTGCTGTCGGCCTTGGAAGAGCTAATAGTTGGTTTTCACGAAAATGAGGAAAATTCCAAAGGAATTGTGTTTTGTCGTACTAGAGACTACGCCGTTGCGATCAAGAGATGGATTAATGAATCAGAGAAACTGAAACAAATACTCAGACCTGATGTACTCCTTGGCAGTGGCAGAGGACAACGTAGGGCCACTACTCATCTATTATCTATTTATTTACTCATTTTTCTAACCGTCTGTCCCACCATGCATCCATTTATTCATTCAACTCACTATCCATCTATCCATTCTTTTCATTATCCATTTCATTATTTTTAATGTTTTTTTCCATATACATTCAAGCATTTCGATTTTTTATTTATTCATTTTTATAAATTGTCCACCTTTTTCAGTTTACATCGATTTGCCTTTGTTTTTTTGTTTTTTTTTCATTTCATTTTTTCTTCCATCTTTTTCTATCACATTTCCTCACATTTCCTCTACCTTTTATTTCAATAGATGGTTTGACTCAATTCGAGCAAGAATCAGTCATTCAGAAGTTCAAATACGGTGACGTCAACATTGTCATAGCAACGTCTGTTGCAGAGGAGGGACTGGACATTTCTGATTGTAAATACGTCATTCGCTATGACATCAAGACCAATGAGATTTCAAGTGTCCAGGCGCGTGGACGTATAAGAGCCAGAAAGGGTACATATGTGCATTTAAGTGATACCAGATCACGTGGTGCAGAACACGAGCTGAAAAACCAAACAAAAGAAGCTTTAATGGACGAGGCTGTCGATAAAGTACAGAAAATGAACAGTGAACTTTTTATTGAAAGGGTAAGGGCAATCTTTTATGTTACACTTTTCTGTACTTTTCTGTATTACCATGCAAAAGCAGGCCTTCCAAGCATTGGCGCTAGGCCAATGTGGAGACAATCCATATTTCGTTCATTTCAAAAGTTTGAAACGTCTTCTTTGCTAACCTGAGTATCAGGCCTTTGGGGAGGGGCGGGGAGACCTGAGTATCAGGCCCTTGGGGAGGGGCGGGGAGGGACTGGGGGAGAGAGAAGAGGGAAAAGGAGGGCCTGACACAAAAGCCGTTTTTTCCTGTGTCAAACATTCAGAATATGAATGTTTTTCTGATTGGTCCATTGAACAATAGAACGGAAGTGAAACTCTAGACGCGAACTAATACGCGATCGAAGCGATCGAGGTTGCACTGTTATTTGGTTATTTATATGGTATATCTAGTATTCGTGTTCGAAAAAAAAGCTTGTAATGAATCACAAAGAATTCGATGATGCTCTCAAAGAAGCACTCGAGATATTCCCTGGAATAATTCTCAAAAAGAAGCAGGAGTTATGCCTTAAAACATCAGATCAAGAAGAAGGACCTGGAATGAGCACATTTATCAGCTCTTGCCCAAAGTTTTGAGTAGCCATTGGTTTCAAAAGACAGGGGAAATTAACGAAGTCAATGAAAATCATTGTCGTGAACTGATTCGAAAACAACAGACTAAACGATTGTGTGGTAGCGGCATTAAAGCCGCTACACTAGAAGACATGGACGAGATGGAGGCTAAAAACATCGAGGAACTAGAGATTGTCTTCGGTAGCGCAGAACGATGGTTATCGCACAAATAGAGTCAGGCTTTGAAGTCGGGAAGTCTTCAAGACGTAAATTTTCTAGAACTTGATTTGTTTGTGTATTAAATTCAGCCTTCTGCCTGATTCTGAGTATATATTTCAGTGTAAAGTTAAGCTTGTAGATTTAATATTTCAGCCTTCAGTTTTATAACTAGCATGAGATTATTTTATCCAGTAAATGTTTGCATTAAAGCCGTGTTTAAATTCATAACATTGTTGTTTCATTTATAGCGACATTGCTGCTCGTGTTTTGACATGACGACATGACAACCGGAAGCGATTTTGATTGGCTCCTATGTAATATCATGCTGTGGGTCAAGCGAGGGGGCGGAATGGCTTAAATCGCGTTTCGTGTCAGGCTCTCCCTTTCTTTCCCTCTCTCCCTTCTTTCTCTCCTTCCCCCCTCCCCTAGAGCCTGATACTCAGGTTACTTCTTTGCACGCTACTGAAATAATGCTATATTTCAGTTCTATTTTCACAATAACCATAATGCCTTATTTGGTGTGTCTGTTGGAGGGGGGAAGGGTATGTGCAAGCGCTTTCACCACTAGGCCACCCGTGAACCATCCATCCATCCTTTTATCTATCTACCCATTCAACTATGCATTCCTTCATGCATGCATCCATTTATGTATTTATTCATTTATTAGTTTATTCATTAATGCAACCATCAATATAAATGTATTAAATTGAATCACATCGTTCAACCATTCATCTATTCATTCCTGATTTTCAGATAAAAGACTTTCAGACCAAAACACTCTCGAACTTCAAAAGTAAAAAGGAACAAGAGGAAGCACCAAAGCAGGCAGTTGATGAGTCTGAAAAACTTGCCTGTCTTTGTCGAAAGTGCAGCATATTTATTTGCAATGTGTGCGATCTTCGATTATTGACACATGACCGTATGGTAATCAACAACGATGTCTACGAAAGAATAGATATTAAACCTCACAGCAAGCCATCTCAATTTGACGATATTATTATCAATAAAAAGGTATTTCCCAAAAGTAATAATAATAAAAATAATGATAATGACTATAATAATGGATAAGAAAAAGTTATTTACACTATTAATTCTATGTTAAAAATTCAAAATATATCATGGGGAATATTACTATTTCTTATAGTTAAGAAGAAAAAGAAAACAATAAAAAGCATTATATATATACATGGATGAAAAGCAAAATAAATTGAATACAAATTATAATTATAATTATTTTATGTCCGCGGTTGCGTTTTCTATTTCAAAGTCTATGTCCTTCATATTGTCAAAATTGGGTTTTCTTCTGTTTCTTGATCCCCTCAAGCATAGTAGCGCTGATCTTAGTATGGAAAATGAAACTTTAGCTCTAATCCATGATATTGTGGTTGAGTACTCCTCTCCTTTTTTTCTTGCAATAAGTTCGGCTAGTCTTGAGTGGTATGTCTTGCATTCTTTTCCCATCCCACCTGTTGTGGTAAATACTAGTGGGGTAAAGGTGGCTTGCTCGACTTCCAATACTCTGTTTGCGTACATCCGTTTTTTCTCGTTTTCATGTTGTCGGTAGATTTGCTCTGGTGTCAGATCTTGGTAAGATTCTGCGTTTGGATGGCAGACACGGACGTCAAAGAATGCCGACCTTTGCTTCTCCCAGAAGCCACGTGCATGAACATCATGGCGGGCATCAGGGGCTTTGTTAGTACCTCTAGTTAGCACTTCTCCAGTGATTTCTTGCAGAACAGGTTCTACTTCAACGTCATTGCAAACCATACTTAGCAGCTCTGCTTCGAGGTCGCGTAGCTCATTGTGGCGTTGAATTATAAAACCGCCACGTCTACAAATCATTGCATGGTCCACATTAAACCGGTCCCCGCATACACATACTGTTGGGCTGTCAGTAATTTCCCAGTCATATCTCAGTTTAATAGCGTCTCTAAATTCCCTTTTATTGAGATCAAAGTCCATGTCCTTGATGGGGATAACTGTTAACCAGTTTGATGCGCCCTTTTCTGTAGGTAGCTCCACAGCTCTCTGTGTTTTCCGGGGTAGGGAATTCTTCAACTTGTTAACCAGCTCATGATGACTTTCGTCTTTCTCCTTACGTGCATTTCGCTGCAAAGTTCGTATTGTAGTCTCATCTGGTGGTTCATGCGTTTGTGATGTTATTCGTTCTGCAAGTGAAGAAGTTGTCTTGATGGACATTGTGTATTCAGAGGCCGCAACCTGACTTGGGTTTGTAAATTCCAGGCCCCCCATCCGTACTGGCAAAGACAATACATCTCGTTCAATCTGTGTGCACTTGTGGTCTATAATTGATGGTATTAACACATCCGCTATTGCACGCTCTAGTGGTTCTAGTAGATTTTCAATGTTCGGTATTGTTCTTAGGTAGTATGTCCATCAATGCTTTAGGCCAAAGGTAAACGCTACGTAGCAGGCTTGGGGTTGTGATTTTGCAAATTCTGCTAGCGTTGTAATTTGGTTTATCCAGTCTTCCACTTTTCCATTCATGTATTCTTCAAGATATGATCTTGATCCAAGCACAGCTCCTAGGTGTTGATGCCCTTGTGTAGTGATGTTAATTGTTGTTCCATCAAAAACATCTTTAGCGGTTTCTTCCTTGTTTGGTTTTATAATCAGCCAGCATTTCTTTGCGTTGGGGTAGTATCCCAAATCCGGTCCGGTCTTAATCAATGCATCCCACCATTTCCTCAATTCGTCCAGCGGTCCAGCCCCACTTGCATCATCAACATACCAGCATTGTTTCGAATGGCTATAGATATTGAGATGCGTGATCAATGGCTGAAGGCTGATTGCGTAGAGGCCCATATTGATTTCCATGATTTCAATTCCTTTCCTCCTGTGACGAATAGTCGCGCTGGTTCTCTGTATGTGTTTATTGCGTAGATTGCTAAAGTGGGACAGGTTATTCTGATATTGTGCAGGGCAGCAGCTCTATTCAAGGCATTGAACGCATTTGAGGCGTCAATGAGCAAAACCGCATCTGTATCGTCCGCTTCGAATATACTATGCATTGCGTGAATCGCTGCTTCACTTCCGCCTTTATGACCAGCACAGACCTGGAGTGAGCCACTGGCTTCGATGACATCCTGTTTTAGCACCTTCATCACGCACTTCCCGATGATTGTCCTGATCACTTCTCCGACACCAATCGGACGAACTGCTCCCTCCCCTTTATCCAGTGGAATCAGCCGATTAGCTATTATTGGCTCAATAGTGTGCGGGTCGACATATTCTGTACACAATCTTCTTGTCAGGGTTGCAATGGCATCACACAGATGTGTGCTTGATTTTTTGAATGATTTACAGGCAAGTATTCTCTTAAAGCCAAGCGCATCCACGCCAGAAGGACCGCCTGATCCCTTGGTTCTTAAAGCAGCTTCTCTGATCATTTCTCCATTGATTTGTAGGTATATAGAGTCTGGGACATCATCTTCAATTGGTCCGAATAGTAATGATCCTAACTTTGCTTGTTGTGCTTTTGGATGTTTTTCTTCTAGCTGCCTCATGACATCATCTGTTAATGGGAGTACACCTTTACAATCATCCTCGCTCAGGTAGCGCAGAGCCGAGTTTATTTGACCTTCCATGACGAGTTTTGCAAAGATCTTTGCTTTGTTTGGTTGATCGGTTTTCCGAGGTTTTACAAGACGTTGTTGGATCATTCGTCCTTCGCGCAGAAGTTTATCTATTTCTCCCTCTTTCCACAGTGCCAGTCGTTTTGTTAAACATTCTTTATGTTCTGTCGCTTTAAGGCCGATTTACACGGCACGATTTTCGCCTAAGTCTATCGCATGCAACTTGACTTACTGCTGATTAACACATGCACAACTTGTCGCACAACACACGGAAAAGTCTCGTACGATTTCGAGTGAAGCCAGCCTTGCTTTTTTCTTAAAATAATCTTTATATGAGCATTAGAAGGTACTGGTTCCTTGCTCCATTAGGTAATAAGTCTTTTTGTTCTTTCGGTAGTAAAGTATGATATTTTTCTGACTCTTTTCCCTTTCTTTTTCGTCGAAATATCATCACAACCGGCAGCTTTGTTTTTAACCGCCATTTTGTGCAAAAACACTCCACGGTACCCCACAAAGAAGTTTTGTTACATGATACGTCACATTTTTACCATATTTGGCTACGACGGCTACGATTGTCGTAGCATTTTAAAACATGTTTCAAAATCCTACGACTTTTTTTGTGTTGTATGAGTCTGTCGTAGACGAGTTGTGGGCTTGATTTACACAGTACGATTGAGTTGTATGTGTGGCGTGAGCAGGTTGCATGCGATAGACTTAGGTCAAAATCGTGCCGTGTAAATCGGCCTTTAGATTTCTGACTTGGTTTTTGTAGCCCCACTGCTAGAAGAACAATGGCTACCTTTAGAGCTATATGTTGCATATCAGACCCATTATTCCAGTCATTTATGTGCATGGTTAATTGATCAATGAAATCTCTACCAATCTTACCGTACGGGACAAGAAAAGTATTTTTTCGCCATTTTGTGATTTCATTATATGCACTAGTGACAGTTAATCAATTGACCTTTGTTTTTGTTCCATTGCCATTCCATCCCCAGTTAAAAGTCGATGGTTTGTTGGTAGCTTTGTATTCTGGTAGACTTCCTGGCATGTTAGATTCAATTGAATCATTAATAATAGTGTAGTTATGGTCTGTAGCTCTTGGCTCCTCTGGGGATTCTGTTGTCGTATGCAAACCCGTGTTCGAGTTCAATATTACAAAATTAGCATTTTGAACTTCATCTTCTTGTTCGTCTTCTTCGGTTTCTATATTAGAGCTTGTAATGTTATCCGCTGCAGTTTTTTCCAGCCTTGAAGCCTGGTCTCGTAGGTTTTGGCTTGTTAAACCGAGGTGTCCATATCCTTTGTCGTCCCAAATTTCTTTCATTACTTTAATGTAGCCTTTCTTTCTGCCGTTATCGTTAAGCGGTGGATTTTTCGATAAAATCATTTCGTTTGCTTTTCTTTTGCACTCTAAAACATCGCTGTTCATTTCCTCCGTCCATTTCAGTCGCTTTGACTTTCTTGACATAGTCCGTGAGGTTTAAAAAGAGGTTAAAAACTTAAAATATACGGAGAGCTGCTAAAATTGACACGTCCTCACCATAGCTCGACGATATAATAATAATAATGATGATGATGATGATGATGATGATGATGATGATGATGATGATGATGATGATGATGATGATGATGATGATGATGATGATGATGATGATGATGATGATGATGATGATGATGATAATAATAATAATATGATTATTAATAATAAAATTTATATAGCGCCATTTCATTTGTGAATTTCAAGATCGCTTTACATTGAATAAAATAAATTATAAAAATATATCAACACTTTTAACATAAGAACTTACTAAAAGTATTAATTATTGAAATGTCCTTTTTGACTGGTTGGTCATTTGATAATACACGATTGACTTAAAGACTGAGTGGGAGGGCCGGACGGGAAAATATTTGGCTCCAGGTTATGCCGTACGGAACGAGCGCATCGAGGTCCGTACAAATGACCAAGAGCCAAATACTTTCCCGTCCGGCGCGACCTAACTCAGTCAATACTCAATACTCATTTTATCATATGACCCTTTTGTTTTTTATTTTATTTTTATTTTTTTATTATTATCATTATTATTATTATTATTATTATTTTTTTTTTTGCAAGCGGGTCCGTACGCCTTTTTGAGCGGTCCGGACTGCTGTTTACGGCCTGCTCAACAAAACAAGTACGGTCCACATCACGTGACTTGTCTGCATGGGTTTTTTTTTAATGTGTACGTTTCCGTCCCTTTTAGATCGACTGCAAGAATTGCAAGCTAGATTTGGGAGTAATCATCACGATCCAGGGTACAGAATGGCCATGTCTAAAGATAAAAGGGTTAAAAATACAGCGTAATGATGAAAAACCAAAAGTGTATAAGAAGTGGAAAGATTTTTCTTACTCTATCATTGATGTCAGTTCAGTGGAAGAACTAGAAGCTGCACAAGCATGCATTTGAGTTTTACGTAACACATTGTAGTGGCTTTAGCACAGGGGGCTCCCTTTGTCCAAGTGGTAGGGGTGATGGCGGTCAACTGATTTTGAAAATATAAAGCCGTTTATTTCAGCCCCTAAAAGGTACGATATCAGTCTTGACAGTTAATAATAATCTTATTTTTAGTAAGAAAGCCAAGAAACATGACCCTTAAAGGTACGCACAGGAAATATTTCCAACCATAAAAGAAGCGTCGATCAACCCTACTTCTTGGACAAAGGGAGTCCAGTGTTTTTTAGAAATATATTAGAATACCTAGTCTTTGGTTTCCCAGATAGATTTGCTTTTTGACTCTCCAGAATCAGTGCTGGTCACAGACTCACTGCTTATAACCTCAAGGAGGAGTGCATATATAATGCACTATTGTAATCACGCTTGAATATATATATGTTATTTACCGGCTGGGAGGTCCGTATAGTGAAAAACTGCCCGAGGTCTTGGATGTACATCCGTACATCCAAGACCGAGGGCAGTTTTTCACTATACGGACCGACCTCTAGCCGGTAAATAACTTATTTATTTTTTTTATTCTCTCTCCATTAATGTTTTTGATATTTGTACGACTCGCGTTGCTTTCAAATGGCTTCCCAGTAGTTTTACTGAAAAAGAGAAGAAGAAGTCACCGACAACTGTTGAAGGAATTAATTTGTCTGTGTCGTAATTTATGAAGAAGATGAAAGTTGAAAGCATTAGGATCGCTGACAGGACTTTGAATCAAGCAAATCGACCTTTTTCAAGATTGTTTATCCTTTTGTGTGCAGAAAAAGAAAGACAAGAACACTTCCTTACTTCGAAAACGTTGTAGACTTTGTACATAAACTTCTCGTGAATTTATAGCATTTTAAAAGTGACTGAAAAGCAAAGACATATCTCATCAAGAAAGATAGCTCAATTCACCGCCGTGTTGTTTACAATGCAAGGAAAGATAAAAACTACAAGTATATTTTTCAACTTTTATCGAGGTATGTGAACGAGCTTTATATTCTTTAGAAAATTAAAAAAAAACCTGGTGTATTATCACAACCTTTTGTGTATTCTCGTGTATTCTCCCTTGAGTTTTTGCAATATTGATTTGATTTTCTCAACTTTGCTTATGTTTGCAAAAACAACCAACGCTCGCCATGTAGCTTTTAATTTTCTCTCAGTCGGTTATCACATTCTGTCCATTCTGTCAGTGTTTTGGTCAATTCAGAATTCTAGATCTCCTACTATTTTGTTCGATAAATTACCATAATTAACAATTACCTATATATTAAAGAAGATTTTTCAAAAATTAATATCGCTGGGAAGAAATGGTACCAACGAACAGGATACCGCGGACCGGGCAGATCGTGAAAAACTGGCCCGCTCGCTAGCCAATCACAGCGCGCGAATCACAGGATACCGGACCGAAAAAAAATAATAATGTTTACTTCTGAAATACTGTTATCTGTAATTCAGCACCATTCAAGTATGATTAAAACAATATGTATTTGAAATGTAATGAACTCCCACAATTCCTATCGGTCTCAGATCAACCATTCCAGATGGACAACGTTAATTGAAATAGGTGTATGTATTGTGACGTATGTGAAATGTGCTATAAAAGCATTTTATTACATGACATATTCTGGGATGTTTTGGGATAAACTATGCACAGTTTTAATTAATTATAGAAATTAAACAATTGAGTTCACATTTGAGTGCTTGTGTTTTATAATTATTGTCTGGCCTACTCATAACAGAAGTTTAGTTATATTATACAGAAATATTTCATGCACTGTCTCGAGGGCAAAAAGTTATCCTGCACCAAAAAATTACCCAACCCATCGTCATTTTCTCAGAAGTCAAAATTCAGCTCTTTCCTGATTGGTCGACACATGTCGACTAATGAAAATCAAGATAACCATTCAAAGAAAGTCGTTAAATAAGTTTGAATTTTGACTTCCGGAACAAGCTCCAACATACTACGTTCCCAGGGGTATTTATTCTAGGAGAGAGTAGACTGCGAACAGTCCCTTCTTTTCCCTCCAGATTCCGAGGAAAACGAGAGAAAAACGAGCATTTAAATAAAACACGGACGAGCGGGGATTGGGGGCGAAAAGGGGGAGGAGCGATGGGAGAGGAAAAGTAGGCCTACTTTTCCTCTCCCCTCCTCCCCTCCCCAACTCGCCCCCAATCCCCGCTCGCTCGTTTTATTAAAGTTAAAATTTTCTGAATTCGGAGGGAAAAGTAGGGACTGCTCGCAGTCTAAGGAGAGAGAAACGAGCGACAGAAGATTACCCCTGGGTTCCCGAGGATGAGGTCGGGGCGAGCCGCGACCAATATTCAGCTGAGTCAGCGGTCTTCACTCAATAATATTATTCCCGGAATTATTCCCCCTACAATAGCTGCTACAGATACAGCGAGAAGTTCTATAGTTTTCAACATTAAAGGATGAAGAACGCATTAAAGCGTGAAAAGTTATATAAGAGGTGAGAAATTATAATTCAAACTAAAGCGTTTACACTATAACTAGTCTAACTAACATTTAATGAGTGCTGCCGAAGTTTTGTTTATAGTAGAATCCTTTAGCTAGAGCGAAAACACTACAAGACCATAGATAAAAACTTTGATTTAATCGGTTACTAACTAATTGTTTCTATTTAGTTACTGTTTAGTGCCGAAATACAAAAGAAAACAACACCTAGTTACAACTTTAAGAGATGTTGATATTACCTTTGGGTCGACCCTAAAGAAGCTACTTATTAATTCCGAGTGACATACGATAGATTATCAGATAGATAATATCACGAGATTGAAATAGGAGCTACACATATTGTGAAAGACCAATCGTATACCAAAGCAAAGTAATAAATGACCGTTGATAACTATAAATACACGGAGATTACTTGCTATCAAACGCGAACGAGAATCAGCCGCACGTGGCACAAGTTTAATGCCTGTTTATTGAGCAAGATATCTTCTAAAACAGTTTCAATGAATAATTTTTTATATATTTATGTTTTGACAAAGTAAATGCAATAATTTCGAATAAAGGTTATGAGTTACTTGTCTTTAAAGACCATGAATCCGACGAATCCGAAGCATTATAAATGTACATCATCGAGTTGATAAACGAAGACGAAGCACGCGTTGCATTGTGGTAGAAAGAATGGTAGATTGTGGGATAGCTAGTACAAAAGGATATATTGTTTTCTCGACACTTGCATTGCATTGTGGTTGAAACAAATCTCGATATTTTCTGCCATTTTACTAACTTGACTGAAATAGGATTGCTGCCTTGCTTTGCTCGCTCCAGGCTCGCTCTGCTGCGGCAGCAATAAGTACTAAAATAACACATAAAACTAAAGATGCTGAAAAGTCTGAAATCCAAAGTGGTGGAGTCCTCAACACCAGAATACCAACTTAAAAGTGATCACGGTTCAAATGTCCTATTTTAATTTATTGTATTCTATAAGAGAATTGATTAATTAATTAAATTTGTACAGTGACTAGGTTGATCCAAAACTTATCTAAGTTATACATGACATGAAAACTTTGTAGAGGTTTACAAGAACTCTCACACAATTTGGAGTGATTGCAGTATGTATAGGAGTTAAAATCAAATTATAAAATTTACATCAGGGGCAGATAAGGGGATGGCCCTGGTGCCTTATATAAGACCTTTAGGGCCAGACACCCCCTAACAACCCCTGAGCACTTCATTTGCAATTTGGACACCCCCTGATAAATTTCTGGTTCCCCTCCTATACATGTACATTTATTGTTATACTGTATTCAATTTATGTTTATTAATCAATTTCAATTGTTTTTAGTTAGATTGTTGATTGATCAAGATGGCTGCCTGTCCAACAATATTAAGCCATGGAGAAGAAAGGTTAGTAAAAACATTTTTGCTTCCACTTATAGGTTAATTAAAAACAACTTGGTAACAATTCTCTTGATATTCTTATCAAATTCATGAATAATTCATAACCTATTCATAATTAATAACCAATCTTGGTTGTCCATGCATAATTCTCAAGCATGTTAAGGACTGGGATTTTCAGATTTAAAAAAAAAAATCATTTCTTGCTTGTGTTTTCAAGTACAAAGCTGAAATTTGGATCAATATTCATATTTGGGCTGATCAATAGTTTAGTGGTGAAAATGGTGACATAAAGTGGTCATGTGACCATTAAGGCGAAAAAATAGAAATTTAAAAATGGGCCGGTTAGAACTATTTTGCAGAGCATTAGAAAGTATGTGAAAACAATGCATTTTTGAAGGTCTTTCGAAATCTGCCTCGTTAATTTGGTTGTCCATCGTACAAGTATGTGAGTTATAAGGCAAAACAGGCCACGTGACCTAAGGCTAAATTAACAATTATTAAAGTTTCTCCAAATCAGAGAATGAAAGAAATCCAAACGAAGCGCATTGAGAGAGAGAAGCATGAATACAATGTTTTAACATAGTTTTTATAATTACTTTTAAAGAAAATGTTTCTAACCGGCCCATTTTTAAATTTTCAGCCTTAATGGTCACTTGACCACTTTCTGTCATTAACATCACCACTAGGGGGTGCTCCTCGCATGAGACCTGTGTCCCGTTCGTGCAAACCCCATTGGGCTCGCTTAATAATCGTTTGTGAGACGTCCTGTGCAATTTCATTTACTAGTATGTTTTGTAAATATATGTTTTGTAAATTTGTTATTGTAGGTCTATAAATTTGTAATTAATACGTGCCCAATAAAGCTGTTAAAACAAAACAAAACAAACAAAACACTAAATCTTTGAAGAACCCAATTGTGAACAGAAAACCAAATTTCAGCTTTGTGCATTAAAGAGTGAAGGAGAAATCATTTTTTATAGATTTCCGAAAATCCCAGGCCTTAACATGCTTGAGTTGTGGTTACATGTACAGACCTTTAATTAAGTACTATATATACAATAAGAGTGGCCGATCTGTATGAGATATACTGTAGCAAGTCGAAGACGAGCCACTGTATATCTTATACAGATCGGACATGAATATTGTATAGTACTTGTGAAACTCCAACATTAGTTCTTTAATATTTTACTAAAATTGTCAAAATAAAAGTAAATCTGGCCAAGAAAATTCAAGTTAAAATTTATGCAAATCAGGACGAATCTGTATCGGATATACAACCTCCGTCACGGACGTGAATTCTTTTGTCAATTGCTCATTAATTATTCATGAATTTTATGAATCCCAATAAAGGATTGATGTTTTATTCATCAGTTTCATTAACTTTGATAAAGATCTGATGAATAAAACATCCAATATCTGTATCAAAGTTAATAGTGATGTTGGCATAATCACCAGCAAAGGTCTCATCGCATCATAGCGGCCTCCTACTGAACCTTACAAGACCTCTTTCAAATGTGGGATGTCAAGAGCGACACATTGCGCATGATCCTAATGTAATGATCACGTCATCAATAACTAATTAGTAAATGAGTTTTAAATGAATGTTATGATTTGATAAGTCACATAAAATATTCGAGTCCATGCAACCTTAATGGACCTTAAAGTGCCCATAAAGGTCGGACGCGGATATTTTTATCGATCACTTAAAAGGAACTTTCCTTTTTTGGTTTGCTTAATTAGTGCAGCTTGGTTCAGTTTTATATTGTTATTTTTATCTAGACTACAGATATATTTGTTGACATTTTTATATTTTTATATTAATTTCATTATATTTCAGGGACAATATCTCTTTCAATAGTCCCCTTCTCAGTTCCCTGTGCCATCTTGAAAGGTAGCCAAGCTTGTAATGATTAGAGACACATGAATAATTGTCCCGCAACGTGTCAAAATGTCCCTATCATTGCAAGCTCAACATTTGTCTCTTTTCAATGCAAAGGTGCGACTACATTTCAAGATGGCACAGGGAGCTATGAAATTAAGGGACTATTGACATTTTCTTTGATATTTGTTATATTCCAGGGACAATTTCTTTCAATTGACTCTCCTGTTGTTCCGGGATGGTAATCAAAAACTGCGAGAGTTCTTCAAATCTCAATGGCCAGTAGCCTACCAAAATAAGACAGGGACCCCACCCCCATCATTATGGACTGACATTCCTAATGATGCGACAGAGATGAAGAACATTGAAACTCCACCATTGAATTTCCATTTCAATGATCAGAGAGTAAAGTTTGATTCTGGCGACACAAATACCTGGGATTTTTCGCTTATAACCACAGTTTTGAACAATTCAAAACTGAACTTTGTGACACCTTTAACTCCTGAAAGTAACGCAATTAAAGAGTTAAAAGAGATACGTAATAAATTAATAGGTCATGCGCCAGATGCTAAAATACCAACTGCTGTGTTTAACACTGAGTGGCCGAAGGCTTGTAATGCTTTAAAAACATTTGGAACAACTCCAAAAGATATTGACCAAGCTAAAGAAGGTAATTGTTTGCATTACTAAAATGTGTCATGATGCCTAATGCAATCTTAATTCAAAGTTTTCTGTGTTAGATGTGAAGAAGCCTGTAGATGTGTTGCTTCCTTTTCTTAACGAATCACTAAAAGTTGAGAATGAAATTTTGGATGCCATCAATAAATGTAAGTATTGTTTCAATCAACTTTGCATTTCAGTTTTTTAGATCTTTTGCTAATAGCAAATTAGCTCATATCCCTCCATTTTGCAACAACTTTTATTCTAATTATTGTCACAATTGATTATTTTTCTTAGTGGAAGAAACAATTAAAGATCAGCATCAAGAAACCCTCTCTGCAATACAGCATGGAAATGAAGATGTAAAAGAAACCATACGAGAAGAAGGTAAAATGCCGCCATTGTAGATTACAAAACAGACAAATCTAGGGGGAGGGGGTGTTGGGAAGGGATTGGAATGTGGGGGGGGGGGGGGGGAGGGATTAGAATGGGGGGGGGGGAGGTTAAGGCTGAAAGAAACGAGCTAGAGTTAGGGGTGAGGAGAAATGCATTGCCCATTGTAAAGATATAGCACTTAACCAAAAAAACATCCTCCCATCTTTCCTCCAGACAATTTACAAAGGTCATATCTTAGATAATCTTTGGACGTGAGGAAGCCGGATTGGTGACGAGCCCCCTCACACAGTGCTTTGGGATTTTTGTGGCTCCAATTTACATACGCCTACAAGAATCGTTGTCTTGCATAAAATAATGTTTGTGAGTCTGTTGAGTTCCCTATGTCTCCTCTTGCCTGACACTAAATAGGTAGATTACAGTAATTACCGTGCCTGTCCTTGGTAGTGTACTAGTCTAGCAATTGTTGCATGGGCCTTGTTTTTATTGCCCTCACCTTAATTTACTGGTCCAGTTAAGATTTTACTTAGATTAATAATTAACAATGTATTTGTCCGGGATTTGTGTATAAAAAAACGGCTTTGTTTACTCCATGACATATGTTGTTTGTTTTGTCCGCCCAGTAAACGAGCTCAGTAAATGCATCAATGAATGATAACATTATTACAATAATTATTATATGAATACTCTGAAGCATAGGAACATAAAGGAAACTTTATTAAACACAAAAACTCAAAAAGCTAAACACTCATTTACACTGACGCTGAGATGAAAAGCAAGAAGTGCATTTATGCTTTTTTGTAAGCTAAACATGTTTGTTATTTTTCAGTGGAGACATTGTCTGGGCCTAAGAAATGCTGTACCAGGGTAAGATCATCTATATATAGTTTGGCTGTTAAACTCATGAGAGAAGGAATACAATAATTCACATGGAATTGAAATAACTTTTGTTGTCGATACCTTAAAGTAAATATCTCAAAGCATCTTTTTAAAATATTAAATAATTATTGGTATATCACGTGTGACTTGATTGGTAGAGAACTAATGGTGTAGATGCAATGATGACATCGTGTGACTGAGGTTTGCAATAACTGACTGTAAAAATGTTTAATATTCTATAGATCAAAAAGAGTACAGATACTTGACAAAACTGTTTTTGTATGTAAGAGAGTAGTCAGAACAGGCTATTCAATTTAGCCATATTCATTAGTCATCATACTCAATTTGGCAGTTTAGACTGGTATTTGAAATAGCAAGGAGCAGTTCTGGAATGCTCACACTAGAATTTCAGTTAGATCAGTCATCATTTATAAGTGCAGTTTTCCTATGATGTAATGTGTTATTCAATTTCGTTTTTCAAAGGATCTAAAGATAACAGAAGCCCAAAGTTCTCTGACTACTATATACTAGATTGTCGTTTTAAGTATTTCAAAGATAATGTATGTGTACATGTGATATTGATATACAACTGCAAAACTTCACTTAGCTCGGTAATAATTTAAGAATGACAACTTTCCTATAGTGTAATGTATTTTTTAATTTCTGTTGCTTTTAAAGGATCTCAAGATAACACAAGCCCAAAGTGCTCAACTAGATTGTCGTTTTGAGTATTTCAAAGATGATGTGATTGCCACAGAATTGTTAGACAGTTTACCATGTTTATCACAAGAACAAAAAGATAAAATAACCTTCAATAAGTAGAACTTCACAGAAGAAACAGCCTTGAAGACATTGATAGATGCACTTAAGACTTGTGAAGGTGGCTTTGAAATGTTTGTACACTCCCTTGTCAAGGCAGATCTTAATCATGCTGCTTCATTGTTAGATCCTAATTGTGACGGTAAGTTGATTAAATTAAGGCAATAATTATAAGTAATACCATGGCACTGTGTGATATTAGTGATTAAATGTCCCCGAAGCAGAAAGAAGTTTAGTTTAGTTTACTAAACTTCCAGAAGCTAAGGGACATTTAATCACTAATATCCCGAAGAAGCCATGGTATTAGTTTGTACAAATACCTTGATCACCGAGGAAATAAACAAGCATGGGATTTAGTTTGGGAATTGTCGAAATTTAATATAAATGTTCATAAGTAAATCAAGAAAGATTATGGCGGATGACAATTATAAGGTCTACTTTTCAGTAAAATAAACACATTGTTACTTCAAACTTGTTGATTTAATTTTTTGATTCTCAATGTCAGTTTTACACACATGCGCAATGACAAAAAAATGCCTCCCACATGCATAAGAGTGTGCAGCGATATCAAGTGTGGCCCTATAACAAATCAAATGGAATTCCAAAACAGTGTGTACATTTTACGTACCTGTTTCGATGATAGTCCCGATGATCATAATATATGAGGGACTATTTACCTCATGAATAGTAATGAGGGAAGATTACACTGTATAGTTCTAATTATCCCTGATTCCTATTCATGGAGAGGGATGTTAACGATATAACGTCCCTCTTAAAACAATGCAACCTGAGGTGATCATGGTATTACTAATTTAATAAACTCGGAAATTTTTCAATACAAAACTCTAAATTTTAAACGCTATTTATGATTTTGTGTGGTATCGTTTAGGGGCTAAACATTGTTCATGCCACCCCCTTTTTATAATACTTCAGGTATATTTTAGTGTTTTGTTTTTTTAATTGAAAATTCCTGATTCTTCTCCCTCTGGGTCCCCCCTGAGATATTTAATACAACTATTTTTACACCATGATCACTTAATACACTTAATTCAGTCCTTTCAAATACCAACCACATTCTTTCTCAAGACTGCATAACACTGGATGATGACAATTCATAATCATCACTTTGTTATAATTGTTTACCAGAGCATGTTGCAAGTGAGGATGTTGCAGAAAGCCGGTCCAGCTATGTCTGTATGGATGGAACAGCTGTAGGTAAGCATTTAATCCTGGTTATCAATGTAAGATACCAATGTAGATAAAGCATTTTATTTCAACATAGTAAAAAGACTGCCATGGTGTAACATTTGGAGCAACAAAAATTATATTTGCAATACATGTATGAAAATAAATTAACTTACATACATTTCCCATGTTACTTCATTGTCAAGATAAAAGTGTTATGAAGGAGAGAGTTGAAAAATAAATGGAAAGCTTATGTCCAAAGCTTTGGTGTTTGTCAAGCAAAAATAAAATGATTTCCGTCAGCTAGTTTTCCCTCCAACAAAATATATTTTTCATCATCATCAGTATCCATTTATCCATCATCAACAGTAGTACTATAATCATCATTTCTATTGTCATCATCTGGCTCTTCTGCATTATGCATCATCATCCTCATTATTGTCATCATCTTATCATCATATATAATCATTGCCATCACCATCATCATTGCTGTTATCTAGATCTGTATCATCATCACTACTATCATGTCATCATCATTATTATAACGGTCATCACTATCGTCATCATCATGACTGTAATAAGCGTGCTACTTGATTAAAGACTTAATTAGAATGAAGTAAAGCATGTGTCCTATAGCTTATAGTAATTATACAATCAATGACTTCAGCTTCCGATTACTCATGACAATGACCTCTTCCTCATCTTCTCCTCATTACCATCATCATCATCATCATCACAGTTATTTTCTGTATTGTTCTCAGATATCAATATTCCTGTAAGAATTTTCGATAGAGTATGGCCGAGCAGAAGACAAACTCACATAGAAGAACATATTGCAATGCAGTTTATTTCAAGTAAAAGTGAAGACTGCAAGAAACTACGGAAAACATTAAAAGAGGTATGGGTATGGTTGTGACGACTGTCTTCAATTTTTTTTTTTTCATCCTGTCTTTTCTCTTTCCTTTAATCACTTCTCTTTTCATTTTTTTCTTTTGATGGTCTATCTGTGGGTGGTTGTCCGCAAAGGACTAGTAAATACTTTCAACCCTTTAATATCTGGTGATTCTTTTTAGTAATTTTGACCATATTTGGTATTGACTATCTACAGGTTTTACCGAAAGGAGTGCACTTTGTTCGCACCAAGCAGTTTGGAGAGAAGATCACCAGTGAAGATGGCAGTGCATCAAATATAATTTTCAAGGACTCAGTAGTATTTGTTTTCAGAATATGCCAAGAAAGTGCTGTTGATCAGTTGATGAGAATTTATCGAGACAACACTTTAAAAGCAAATCTTAAGAAAATAATAACTCTCCAATGGAGGGCTATTGACCTCAAGAACATGGATCTGGAATTGCTGTTTGAAGAAAATGATTACAAAAACATTAGGCAAATCCTATGCCAAGGTGAGAATTTTCAATTCAGAAACTAAAAGGAAGAAATTTGCACAGTGAGACTATTGAATTGAAGAGTGTGGTAAAAAGGAAGGAAAGAAAATATGAATTAATTAATAACAGAGAAAATGATTTTAAAACAGGAAGAGGGAAGAGTGATTAGAAGGGAGAAAGGAGAGAAAAAGAATTAAGGGAAGTAAAGGAAAGAGGTGACAAACGTGAAAGAGAAAATTAAAATCAGGAAGAGGGAAGGAAGGTGAGAATGGAGTTCTAACATTAGAAAAAGGGGTCTGGAAAGTGAGGAAGAAACATGGGAATTGGTAAAAACAATGAGGGAAAAAGAATGAAAGCAATTTTGATAAATTAAAAATTTTACTTTCTAAATATTAAACTTTCTCAACATGAACAAGGAGAAACGTTTTGTTCTTGATATGCCAGTTAATATATTTATTTGGTTACAGGTGCAGGTGAATCAACCAACTTAGTTTTAGAGCCAGCTACAGGAGGTAAAATATATTGGTTTGATTTATGTTATTCCAATAATGAATAATTATTTACCATAGGTGTAAATGTATTAGGTGAAATGTATTGCATTTCTACACAATGATTCTTTTTGTTGTCAAGACATTCTTACAGAACTTCTACTCCTTCAGTTACTTTTCATCCTTACTTTCATTTTTTATCATTATATTCATTTCTCATGTTTTCATTTAATTTATTTCTCATCCTACACTAATTAACTTGTCATGCTTGCATATTCATAACATTATAGTTTCATAGATCTCATTTAATTTTATTTTTATGTTCATCTCATGATTTGATTTGATTTCATATATGCATAAAGATATTTGCTTATAAAAACACTTTTACACTTTGTTGTCTCTTTGTGATTTTGTAGCAATGGTTATCCGATGTGCGATTACAGTTAGTGGATTTGTTGGTAATGTCGCCGTTAGAATCTTGGATGAATTTAAAGGTGGCATCCCACATTTACTGGCTGTTCTTCAAAATGTTATGTGTCCAAGAGACTCAGACTCAGACTCAGACTCGGATATTATTGTAGATAATATCTACTTAGGCTCCATCAACATTCTGCTACGTGTTAAAACTATTGAAGCTCTTGAAAAACTTTGGAAAAGGTATTATCTGTTGAATGTAAAGAAGTCTATTACTATGAATAAATGACACTACATGACATTATGTTGTGCTATTTGCCATGCCATACCATACCATGCATACCATACTGTTCCACACTGCACATTACACCATACAATACCACACCACACCACAACACACTATACCATATCGTACCATACCACAACATGCCATACCACACTATACCATTTCATACCATACAACAACATACCATACCACAGCATATCGCAGTACAACACTGTACAGCCCAGCACAGCACATTTTGTGTAATAGTCTGATATGCCTTGTTGTTTTTTAGGTATAAGAATGGTAATTTAAGAAATGCACTTGAAAGAATTCTTATCACAGAAGAAATCAGGAAGCTTGGTAAAACGGAAATGGCAGTCACTATGTCTGAAGAACAATATCAGGACGTGCGCAGTTTCCTTCATAAATTAACTCAGCATAAAGAAAAAGGTAATCCAGGTTAGTACTGTAGTCTTGAGAAAGACTGTTGCAAGGAAGGAAGCAAAAGAAAATAGAAGGATCCAGGGAGTGATGAGGGAAAGTGAAAGGAAGCAAAATAGAATGGAAGGATCCAGGGGGAGTGGTGAGGGAAAGAGAACAGAAGCAAAAGAAAATAGAAGGATCCAAGGAGTGGTGAGGGAAAGAGAAAGGAAGCAAAAGAAAATAGAAGGATCCAGGGAGTGGTGAGGGAAAGAGAAAGGAAGCAAAATAGAATAGAAGGATCCAGGGAGTGGTGAGGGAAAGAGAAAGGAAGCAAAATAGAATAGAAGGATCCAGGGAGTGGTGAGGGAAAGAGAAAGGAAGCAAAATAGAATGGAAGGATCCAGGGAGTGGTGAGGGAAAGAGAAAGGAAGCAAAATAGAATAGAAGGATGCAGGGAGTGGTGAGGTAAAGAGAAAGGAAGCAAAATAGAATAGAAGGATGCAGGGAGTGGTGAGGGAAAGAGAAAGGAAGCAATACCCTTTTATTATTGTCTGAATGCCAATATGGCTGCAATTTCATGGTCAATATTTTTTTAATTCATATTTTAGTTGACGACTACATTAAAATTATAGATTAGAATGACGTCAACAAAGCTTTTTATTTCTGAAAGTCAATGACAGCTATATTGGCATTCAGTCGAATATGTAATTCTAACAATTAACAAGTCTTTATTTAAGATTGCATTCGTACAGATTGATCTATTTTACTGTTTGTTTTGATGTTGTTAGTCGGCGAAGATGAACCTATGAAAGAACTTGAAGACAAGTTTGATAAGATAAAAATCCGAGAAGGTGTGTCTTTTGTTAATACATTCATTTCTCGTTCTTTCATTTATTTTTCTTGCTTGTATTCCCTATCAATTTTTATTTTATTTTAATCAGGCCATTAATTTTTCATTTTTTCATTAATTGTCTTGTTTTCCCTTTCAATTTTTTTCACTTTTTATCATGCAATTTGTTTTTTCATGCACTCTTCCATTTACTTGTCATGCTTATATTCACCTTTCATCCTTCCATTCACACTACACTATTTCTTTCCTTTTAGTCTACCTTGACGGTTGTTACCATAAAGAGATCAAGCTTCGTGATTACCAGAAAGAACTAGCGGCACCAGCCTTGGCAGGTAACAATACTGTCATCTGCGCACCCACCAATAGTGGTAAGACATTCGTTGCCATGGAAATAGCCAAGAAACACCTTGAAGAACACGGGGATACCGCTTCTGAAGGTTAGTACCGACAGTTCAGTTAATTTCAGTTAATTAAAAAAATATAATTTAATATCTAATAAAGCTTTCGGGGATAATATTTCAGTCGTTCCGGCCTTTTTTATACTTATTTTTGATTAAATGTCGACACGACGTCGTGGAAGGCCCGTCGTCTTCCTGGGAGACCTAAATGTCTAAGGATCAGAAGCTCTATGTTCGACCTATTCAGGGAGAGAAAATTCGCACTTGGCTTCGAAAGAAAAGCTGATAGTGTATTTCTGGAAGTCCTACTGCATCGTGTGAACGTTGATACAAGGAATGAAGACTCAACTGCTGTTTTAAACCGAAATGAGTTTGTCATAGTGAAATGGGTTTTTAAACAACACTCGAGAAAGCCATCAAAATGAAACAGTATATTCTTGAATTTATTGATGTTTATGTAATCATTTTTTGACCCGTACCTATGCATTCACTTCGTCATCCTGACCTTCTTTAGTAATATCCATGGACGTTAACGTTTCGGATTCCATAAATCATTTAGTTAGTACATGAACGAAACCACAAACACTTCGAACTTGACAGCCTGAATCGAACAAGCTGAAAAACCCGCGACTAGCCCGTATTGCGGGATTGGTTTTCTAACCAATTAGAAAGCGACTTTAAACAATATATATTTTCAAAACATAAACAAACGGCCGCAATGCACCTCGGATGCAAGAGGGCCTTTAAATATTAGAACGATAATTTGATTGACTTTCTTTTTACAGGTTACAGGAAAGCAAAAGTCATTTTCGTAGTCAACAAACAGAATCTTGTTCTTCAACAAAGATCTCGTTTTGAAGATTACTTGTCGACGTACAAGACGTCCGACCTCTCTGGAAACAACACAAGCAGTATATCATTGAAAGAGTTATTAACTCACTGTGACGTAGTGGTCCTAACTGCACAGATATTGGTTAACGCCCTTGATGATAAAAGTGTTAAAATAACCGATATATCTTTACTCATCTTCGACGAGTGTCATCATACACAGAACAAAGAACCTTATAACAAGATAATGATGAACTACATTGAGATGAAAAGTAGAGGTGAAACAAATCTTCCACAGGTGAGAATAATTTTTTTTGGCATTAACAGATTTGGTGGGTCAGTCTCTCGTAAAATCTCAATAATAATAATAATAATAATAATAATAATAATAATAATAATAATAATAATAATAATAATAATAATAATAATAATAATAATAATAATAATAATAATAATAATAATAATAATAATAATAATAATAATATTATTATAAAACAAAGCCACTCACTGTACAAAAAACAAACACTGTACTGTCGAAGTTGGAAGCAACATGGACGCCGTAAATGACGTAACTCAGAACTTCGACTATACTGCGCGTGCGCGTCATTTTGGCGACGAAGACGAAGAAAAAGAAAGCCGAAACCTAAACTCGGTATTCCACATCTTTAATGTTTTACCGTTTATGAGTTTGTAAAAAGTACGTAATGAATAAATTTCTTTTTGAATCGACTAAAGGCAACGAAATAAAAGTAAATCAAAAGCTAGGAGATATTAAAACCTTTTCTCTTTTCTTTCTATAATAAAACAGAGAAAGGATTTTGCCTTTTTTGAAGCTTAATTATTTCAAGTTTTAAGGTGTTCTTTTCACGATCGTTATCAAACAATTTTTCTCTCAAAAAACTGACTTGAAAAAAATAATTCGTTGAACTAACTTTATCGGTGATTATTTTCCTGAGGTTTTCTACTTCTCAATGACATCGATAATATTTTGACGAATACATGTATGTACTTGAATCAGTTTTGATGAATTAAACATGGGTCATAGTTAAACTGCCAAGCTTGAAAATCCATAAATAAACTGTACTGAAGGAAGCAGTTGAAGATAGTTTTCATAACGAATAAAGTCGCTTCTTTTTCAATTCTTTTACGTTGCTATCTACAGACACGTTTTCTTGGCCTTTCAGTCGTTTTCTTTTCTACTGTTAAATTTCTTCATTTTTGTATCCGTCCCAAGTTTTATTTTCTTCTTCGGCCAAAACTATCTTTGTTTTCATCGATGTTCATCTTTCTCAGTTGATATTTTAGACAGGAAGTTCCACTATAAAAAGGGCCATCTCACGTCAGCAGAGCTTCATGGCTGCCGATCTGTTGAAAAAACATGTCTGAGGGGACAGCTCAGTCCTATCTTGACATCTCAGAAATAATTTGCGATAAACATTAAAACTAGCTTGAAATCGTAAAATCAATGAATTAAATCGACTGCCTATTAAACACTTTATCATAAAAGATGAAATTAATATCAGTTGATTATGCCAGAATTTATTGAAAAATTTAGGGTGAACAGCTTTAAAAAAATTGTAACATCTCTTCAGTAGTCATACGTCCAAATCAAAACACGCGGGAAAAATTGTAAGCAAACGCGTTTGCATATCCGGAACCTTGCTTCGCAAAGAGAAAGAAATACTCTTCATTTTGAAGGAAATTGAAGTTTATTTATCGCAAATAGAGTCTGTCAGGCTGGAAAAACGGACAAATCTCACCACAAGCAGCCCAACTATTCTCTTTGAGGATTTTTTTAATGACAATAAAAGTTATTTTTAACCGCGCGCCGAGCGAAATACATATTGAGCGCGCGGGTGGGGTTCCTGTGGTGTATTTGTTTGAATGCTCGCGGATGGGATTCCTGTGGCTTTTTACAACCAATTTTTCGGACGTGCGGAATCGCACGTACGACAGAAAAATCGAAGAAAGTAGTATCTTGATACAAGATCTGAAACTCGATGGCGTGGATGGATAGATGTGCGCCCCAGCTTTATTAGGGCGAAGACTCAACGACACGCGCCGAGAAGGACGCGAGAAGCAATCGACTGACTCGCCAAAGAAAAACTTTACATTTAAACTTTTCTCATTTGAAACAAGTTTTATTTTCTTATACGGATTTTCACTAAGTAAATCTCTAACAAAAACAAACAGCCAGTGTGTGAAATTTCTTTCCAAGTTTATTGAAATGCTAAACATATAGTTAATATATTTTACAATGTGAAAAAAATTTGTTCAAAGTGTATTTAATCAAATCTGTAAAGATGTTTTAGCTTTTATAGTTTTTCGAAAATAGTTTCAGTATAAAATACAGCTATAAACGCTTCACACTTTCATAACAAATGTATTATTGTTTGAACCGCTAAACTAACTAAAGTTTTCACGAAATTAAAGTTGAACTTTTTTGATCCAAGTGGAAAACTTCGCAAAGCGGCCATCACAAATTCACTGTTTAGTTCGGGTTTTAGTTGGTTTGAACATGCTTTGAACAAGATAATATTATTCGTTTTGACATACAAACTTCAACTCCAATAATTACCTGTACACACCAGGCTACTAGAAAAGATTTCCCTCATTTTTTTTGTTAGCATCGTTGACTTCAAAAGCAAGTGCTCACTTGAATCAGGTGTACATTTTGAATGAAAACTAAACTCACTGTAGCAGCCACGGCAGTGCAAATCACGATCTTTTTGACTCTCAATTCACCATCGCATGATTTTCACAATAAAATGCATTCTCTTATTTTCTTTCTTTGAGTTTGTAAGTCATTTTAACAATCCAAAAGTTAAATGCAAGACAGTAATCAACACCTTTTCGTCTGTATCCGTGAATGAGCGTGAAAAATATGGTCTCGACCGATATTTTCACCATTGTTCCACGATTGTAAAATGTCCGAAATCCGTCCTAACAACCTGGGGCGCACCTCGACTCCATGCTGCCCTTTTTAAAAACAAATTTCAACCCATCTGCTGAGGTCGAGCATGTAGAGATTTTGTCTGCGCATGCGTTTGTTTTGATGCTAAAATTCCTTTTCACGTCGAATGAAAGAATTTTATGCTAACATGGAACATTTAGTTTGCAATCTCATCTTGCACAACTATGTTCAAGAACCGAATTACTGAGATATTAAATGTTGACCGTCTACTAGTGCGCTGTAGTTAATTATTTCAATCGAACAAACTCCGGATGGAAAAATATCACACGTCAAAGTCTGACAAAAGTGAAAAGAAAGACCAGAACTGCGTACTTGCAAGTAGCATGTTGGACGATAAACCAATGTGCAGGTCAAAACTTTTAGTAGAAGTTATAACCAAAACGCTACTTTGTGCATTGCATTATATTAGGAGATATTAGACACCTTAGATCGTCAAGTAAACCGCCGTGTTGATGTCAATATCAGCAATATTGAGTGCGAAATCCTTAGAATTCATCATAGAATTTTTATATCTTAAACATCGTGCCCCCAAAAAACGTTTAAAGAAATTGACATTTCCAGGTTTACTTCTCGCAAAACTGAGCTATTTTGGAAGAAACTTGTTGTCCCTGGATATGATTTCAAGCAATGTTTACAACATGGTTTAGGCCCTGTTTCACTGTGATAAATTTGACGAACTTCAACAACCTGTATTTTATAATCTACAAGATTTATCTAGAATGTAATTATATATTTCGATTTTATGGGAGCCATTAAGGTTTTTGCCTATAAAGCCAACTTTAATTCTTAATTCAAGAATAAAAAATAGTTCGCTAAAATTTGCATGTTGTTTAGAGCGAAAATATGCATAAAACCACGTACACAAAATCGCTTTGGATCACATTGCGGGAACCAAAATTTACTACCTAAAAAGCTTAGTTTTGCAAAATATCAACATGTAAAAAGCTATTTCTGAAGTAAATTCGCTGGGGCACAATGTTTAAGATATAAAAATTCTAAGATGAATTCTAAGGATTTCGCACGCACTCGAGGTAAAACGTTAAACGTTTTTTTGGGGCACGATGTTTAAGATATAAAAATTCTATGATGAATTCTAAGGATTTCGCACTCAATATTGCTGATATTGACATCAACACGGCGGTTTACTTGACGATCTAAGGTGTCTAATATCTCCTAATATAATGCAATGCACAAAGTAGCGTATTGGTTATAACTTCTACTAAAAGTTTTGACCTGCACATTGGTTTATCGTCCAACATGCTACTTGCAAGTACGCAGTTCTGGTCTTTCTTTTCACTTTTGTCAGACTTTGACGTGTGATATTTTTCCATCCGGAGTTTGTTCGATTGAAATAATTAACTACAGCGCACTAGTAGACGGTCAACATTTGATATCTCAGTAATTCGGTTCTTGAACATTGTTGTGCAAGATGAGATTGCAAACTAAATGTTCCATGTCAGCATAACATTCTTTCATTCGACGTGAAAAGGAATTTTAGCATCAAAACAAACGCATGCGCAGACAAAATCTCTACATGCTCTGAGGTCGGAGATGATCGTACTTTTGATTGTAGTTGAACAGCAACGTAAAGTTTATATATTCGAAGAAAAATAAAAAATTTCTCCCATGGCTGATTTACTACGCGCGATACTAAATTTGTCACGTGACCGAGTTTCATACCTTGTCAAAATACCTCCCTCTTCAACACCGCGCGACTTTGACGGAAAAATTGCTTGCAAAAAGCCACAGGAATCCCATCCACGAGCATTCAAATAAATACACCACAGGAACCCCACCCGCGCGCTCAATATGTATTTCGCTCGGCGCGCGGTTAAAAATAACTTTATTGTCATTAAAAAAATACTCAAAGATAAGAGTTGGGCTGCCTGTGATCTCACCTTACATATTATGCCTTAGACTTCAAAGCAAAACTGACGTCGTCTTTGAATTACAAGGAATCATGGAACAAAACAACAACTATTTTTCAACATGTTTGTCGAGAAATTTGGATGTTTGCCGAAGACATACAACCTTCAACGGATAAAAAAGCAAAAGATCGACGAAATACACTAGAAGTTGACTTCAATTGCTGATAATCAAAGTTTGAAATCTATTTGACTGTTGAAGAAGATCGAGAAAGGTTGAACTTTTTTACACGTCAAGAACAATGACTTTGAGCGATATCTGTGTTGTAAAATTTCTGCATGTAAAAATTTTTGCATGTAATGGACATCTACTTTTGCTTTCTATTACCAATACATCGATAAAACATTTATAAAGAGCATTACAGAGGCTTTTTCATCGGCTGTTCAAAAGACAAGGTACGAAATTAGATACATAGATAGATCGTTTAGATAGAGTACAAACACTAAAAGTGTGCAATACTTTGTACTATTTACCACTAAATAGTGTTGATTAAACAATAGAGAACAAAAGAATTTGCATAATTTAGCAGTATTTAGTGGTATTTATGTTGCACACTTTTAGTGTTTGTACTCTAGATAGATAGATAGACCGTTTATTTCATTAAATAACCACACCTAGAAATTACGTAAATTAGCATCTTGTTTTGAAATGTATTTATAATTTTGTTAGCTAGCTTGTTAGATCAGTTTTTATATGCAAAATACTGCAGGAACACAAACCTAATTGATTTATTTTATATTGCTTTACAAATATTTTAAGATTTGATTTTTATATATAAGGACAATTTATAAACATACCGGTTTTTTGTGTACACTTTCATGCTTTTTTGCCACGAAGAGACAATATAAAAGTCATGGGGACAAGATTTAATTTTCTTGTGTTTACGAATTGTTTCACGGTTTTTGCCATGTTTACAATATCTATTGACATTATCACTTGATAAATAGTGATTTCTTTCACTGAAATGTTATTGAAAAATTGTTCTAATAAAAGCGAAAACATTATTCAGTTGTTTCAAGTTTCCAACTCATACGAAAACGACTCTATTGTATTTTGTTGTTGTTTGACTTTTTTTGTCGATAAAAGAACAACCTGCTTTCGGGCTCTGCTATTCGGCGCGCGCGCATCACTTTCCCGCCGAAATGTAACAGCCAATCAGTATGGCGATGGGCACGGACGTACGTCGTTGTACGGACGCGCCCGCGATCCTATGTGGCTGTCCATGAAAAATGGACTTGATGCATTACCATTTTTTCTTAAGTATGGTACTCCGCTCGCGCGGGCCGAAGCTCCGCTAATTTAATCGATATTTATCATCATCGCCATCATAATCGATATTTATCATCATCACCATCATAATCGATATATATCATCACCATCATAATCGATATATACCATCATCACCATCATAATCGATATATATCATCATCACCATCATAATCGATATATATCATCATCACCATCATAATCGATATATATCATCATCACCATCATAATCGATATATATCATCATCACCATCATAATCGATATATATCATCATCACCATCATAATCGATATATATCATCATCACCATCATAATCGATATATATTATCATCACCATCATAATCGATATATATCATCATCACCATCATAATCGATATATATCATCATCACCATCATAATCGATATATATCATCATCACCATCATAATCGATATATATTATCATCACCATCATAATCGATATATATCATCATCACCATCATAATCGATATATATCATCATCACCATCATAATCGATATATATCATCATCACCATCATAATCGATATATATCATCATCACCATCATAATCGATATATATCATCATCACCATCATAATCGATATATATTATCATCACCATCATAATCGATATATATCATCATCACCATCATAATCGATATATATCATCATCACCATCATAATCGATATATATTATCATCACCATCATAATCGATATATATCATCATCACCATCATAATCGATATATATCATCATCACCATCATAATCGATATATATCATCATCACCATCATAATCGATATTAATCATCATCACCATCATAATCGATATTTATCATAATTTAGGTTATTGGCATGACTGCGTCTTTGGATGTTGGTAAGGCAAGAAACGTTATTGAAGCACAGAATCACATTTTATACTTGTGTTCCAACCTTGATACTGCATGTATATCGACCGTTAAAGAACACAAAGAAGAACTGAAGGAACACACAAGCACACCAGTGAGAACAGTGCACACTGTACACAGAAACAGAGGTGAAGATATCTTTGATTCAATCATCAATCAAGTCATGGAAAACATTGAGAAATTTGTTGGGAATGCAACTGGTAATCAGTTTGAACTGCCACCCACAGGTTAGCTGCTTGTTTGATCTCTATATGGTGTTTGATGTGATTGATTCTATATCTCATATCCAAGATGAACAAACAACCTTAATAATTTTATTGATGGTCTCTTTGTCTGTTTGTTTGTTTGTTCGTTCGATTGCTTGTTTGTTTGTTTGTTTGTTTGTTTGTTTGTTCGTTCGATTGCTTGTTTGTTTGTTTGTTTAATTGTGTTTTTTTGTTCAGTTGTTTGTTTGTTCATTCGTTCGTTCGTTTGTTTGTTGGTTTGTTTGTTCATTCGTTCGTTCGTTTGTTTGTTGGTTTGTTTGTTCATTCGTTCGTTAGTTTGTTTTGTTTGCTTGTTTGTTTGCTTGTTAGTTTGTTTGTTTGCTTGCTTGCTTGCTTGCTTGCTTGCTTGCTTGCTTGCTTGCTTGCTTGCTTGCTTGCTTGCTTGCTTGCTTGCTTGCTTGCTTGCTTGCTTGCTTGCTTGCTTGCTTGCTTGCTTGCTTGCTTGCTTGCTTGCTTGTTTCTTTGTTTCTTTGTTTCTTTGTTCGTTCGTTTGTTTTGGTCGTTGCCTATATTCTAAGTAATCATAATTTAACGTATATAAAAGCGTACCAATACGTAGCGAACGTTCCATTGTAACTCTCGTCCAATTTTTTTCCAGGTAGAGAAAGCCAGCAATACCGTCAATGGTGTGAAACGCTTTACGAACATGGCATGCTATCCGGTAACCGGTACGTTGTTAAGTGCACAGATCAGTTGCGTGAATACAACATAGCGTTATCTATCAATGACGCAACAAGGATGAAAGACGCAGTGGCAAAGTTACGTAAATACTTCAGTCGTCTTAATGAAAAGAAGTTTACAGATGTAGACAGGAAACTCAAAGATTTGTACTTGAAAGCCAGTGATGCCATTGATGAAGGCGTTAATCAACATGGCGAGCCTTTGAACCCCAAATTATTGAAAATACAAGAAATCTTGCTAGAGCGGAACGAAGGTAGCAATGGTGCCAAAGGAATTCTCTTTAGTAAGACAAGAGAGACGACGTTGGCATTAGAAGGTTGGATTAAAGAGACTGATGTACTGAAGGACATTATAAAACCATTACGACTTGTTGGAAGCAACGATAGTGACGGTACAGAATATACTATTATTATATCATACTGTTAGAGTACAAACATTAAAAGCGTGAAACATAAATAGTACTAAATAGTGATATTTTATGCTTATTAGAGTGGTTTTCATTAACCCGTGAAACACACTTTAGCGTAATATGCTTTATTACACTTTATTACATTTTAACTTTGTGTTTTATGATCATTTGTTCGCACTATTAGACATTAATACACTTTGTTACTCTTTCCCTATTACACTTTGTTTCACGGGTTAATGAAAACCACTCTATATTGTTTTCTATTATTAAATTATCACTATTTAGTACTACTTGTTTCACGGGTATATTATTTGCACTCTATGAAACTGAATTCCTCTGTTATTACAGTTGTTCAGGGTCGTGACGAGGGATGTGGGATCAGGGATCACATATCTGAGATCGGGGATTACATAGTCGAATCAGATGGAATCAGATGGAATCAGGGATCACAGAAAAGGGATCGGGATCGTATGAATAAAATCAGGGAACATGAGAACATTTTTTGTGGGAACAAGGATCAAAATACGCGAGCTTATGAGATCAAGCATCAAATTTTTCGTATCAAAGATACATGCCAATTGTTCTGTTGCAATCTCAACATGTTAAAAACAATCTTGCGCGCTAATCAAAGTACTTTGTTACTTTCTCACCTACAATATCATATATGGTAATGGCATTGTTTTCAAGATTGCATACGGTATTTCTGATACGTGTGTAAAAAATCGGAATCAGTCACGACAAAACATCCCTGGTCACGAACCTGCTATTTGTCCTAAGAGACGTGATTTTAATCCATTGTTTGAAATCGTTTGCATATAACTGAGTTACGTGGTATATTCCTTTTAGGTGCCATGACACAGAACGACCAAGAAGAAGTCATATCTAAGTTCAAACATGGCCGTGAATGCAATCTGATCATTGCAACCACAGTGGCCGAGGAAGACCTGGACATAGCTGACTGTAGCTACGTGATTCGTTACGATATGATTGGTAACGAGATATCAAGCGTCCAATCACGTGGTCGGATCAGGACAAAAGAGGGAGGTCAATACAGCTCTGTGATTGGTGCAGATTCGAATGGTTTACAGAAGGAGCAATTAAATCAATATCGTGAGATTTTAATGATTGAAGCTTTGGCTCACGTCCAAGAAATGGACGAAAACGCTTACACGTCCAAGGTAGTGGCAATATATATTACTGCTTTAATAATTACTGTTATAATATATATATTAGATATCCGATGCCTAAATGTCTTAAATAAAATAAGGGTTATTGCAACAAGGGGCCATTTTGCATGACCATGAGCGAAATGCGCATGTACTGTGGCATCGCAATGCAGGCTCACCACAGGCTAACGACTCATTCACTTGTAACAAAATGTCGCTGAGCTATCGCGTTTTGTTATATTTATCTATCTTTCTTATCATTTCCATCGCTATCTGTAAGTGTAGCAAAAACAATTTGAAATGTGCAGTATGCAACAAAACAATTTCAGTCGCAGAACGTAAAAATTCTAGGCAATGTACAGGTAGCCCAAGCTCACTATCTGTGGTCTTGACAAGGGAGAGAAAATTTTCCACTTCTCGCTCAAAACTGATAAAAAAGACTGCCAAAGTAAAACACAAGAAACAAGTAAGAACATTTATTTTTATAATTTATACAAATTTTGTATTTTTATAAAATACGGGTATATTCTCCCATATAAGGCTTATAAGACCACACATAGTGAGATTGGGCTACCTCTGGGCAAAGCAGCAAATTTTAGAAAATTGAAAATTTCGCTACCGTACCCAATTTTTCCAACAAATCAAACATGATAGATCGAAAGCACAGATACAAAGGACATAAAATCAAATGGAATTTGTGTGGTATTCTCTCACACAAGTCAGCCATGTAATCAAGAATAATAATAACCATATTAGCATAATCATACTGTGTTTGATGCTTCATAAAAAGCCAACAAATTATTCGATTGCTGGGATATTGAGAATCTCCTTTCATGAAGGACAAATAAACTTAATGCGTCTTACTTCAGGCTCGAGTATTTCGAAGTTCAAGAGATTTGACCAATTAATAATGACCATGTAAACAATGTTTACAGTTTTGATTGGCAAAAAAATCCATCTTCCCCAATTTTCCAATTAAAGATCCACTATAAAACATTACCAATGCATATGGATATCATCATTTCTGCTTAAAACACCGTGGTATTTTCACTACATTTAATAACATTTCAAGATGAAAAATGCCGAACAGCCCGAATTTATCAATTATGACATGAAGACAATGTGAACATTTTCGCCACCGATTACAGTCGATTTTAACACAAAATGGTGTGTTAAAGTACAAATAGCATCCCAGGCATCTTGTTTAAAGACCTGCCATACATCAGATAGTCTTATTTCCTAAGTTACACCGACGGCAAAGTATGACCTTTTACAGTCGCCATTTTCTCTTCTCCGCGAGTCAGCTTGAATGACTCTTGTAACATGTTTTCTCGAAACTATACTCCAATGATTTCACTTGAATCGCACATATAGACACCTGTTCGATATCAGCCTAAATATTTGAGCCTGATCAATTAATTGCAGAAGAAGAAAAAACGGATTTTTTGAACATATATTTATGTGAGCACCTCTACTGAGAGAACGTGGTACGAACAAGTGCTATGACCAGGGCAACTCAAGCGTGACGCGCATGCGCAGTGAAATGGCCCCTTGTTGGTTATTGCTAGGGGAATATCCGGTTCCACTACGGACCACCCCCTAGATGCGCCCCAGTGATGATGATGACGATGATGATGATGATGATGATAGAGCAGATTTCGGATGACTGTTCAGTGCCGTTTGCATGCCTTGTCGCGACTGTGATGTTTCTAGAATGCCTTGTCGTGAATTGACCGCGTTCGTGCCGTGAGCGTTTCATAACCATATGAAATCTGCTCTAATGGTGTTGATAATAATGATGATGTTGATGATGATGAAGATGATGGTGCTGATGATGTTGATAATGATGATGATGTTGTTGATGTTGATGATAATTATGTTGATGATGAAGATAATGATGATGAAGATGATGGTGATGATGATGTTGATAATGATGATGATGTTGTTGATGTTGATGATAATTATGATGATGAAGATAATGATGATATTGATGATAATAATAATGTTGATAATGATGATTATACGTTAATGAAGGTGATGATCATCATTTATAATTGTTTTCCTTGTTGCTGTAGTTGTCACCGTTACTATTGTTGTAATAAGACCATTGCTCATGATTGTCATGGTAATCATATCTGTTTTCCTTCCATTAACAGATTCAAGAATTTCAGGACGAAGCAGCCAAAGAAAGAACATTGAAAGAGCGACTACGAAAATGCCTGAAGTCCAAGTATGACCCAAATGACGTCACGTTCAAATGCCGTAAATGTCAAGTAGTAGCATGTCAGGCAAATGACCTTAGGCAAGTCAAGAGTTCTTATCATGTGGTGATCCCTGATGATTTTTATGACAAGATTGAAAAGATAGATATCCATCCGTCCAAAGTCCAAACCTTCTACGATGTGTCCATGCCACAGTCCATTCAATGCAAAAAATGCGGCGAACATTGGGGATGTATTGTCAACTTTAGAGGTATAGTCTTAGGCGATATTTTGTACTTACTTACGGGGGGTACTATAGGGGATAGTTTGTACACAATGCTTGTAGACACGAACAAATGCTACTTACAGGGGGTACTATGAGAATAGATTGTACACAATGCTTGTTGAAATAAACAAATATTACTTACAGAGGGTACTATGAGAATAGTTTGTACACAATGCTTGTAGACACGAACAAGTGCTACTTACAGGGGGTACTATGAGAATAGATTGTACACAATGCTTGTTGAAATAAACAAGTGCTACTTGCAAGGGGTACTATGAGGAAAGACTGTACACAATGCTTGTTGAAATAAACAAGTGCTACCTACAGGGGGTACTATGAGAATAGATTGTACACAATGCTTGTTGAAATAAACAAGTGCTACTTACAGGGGGTACTATGAGAATAAATTGTACACAATGCTTGTAGACAAACAAATATTACTTACAGGGGGTACTATTTAAACAATAGAGTAGTTAGATCGAGGGCATTATGCTGTGATAGTTGCCCGCGGAAACTGGATGTTCAGAAAAACAAATAGTCGCCCGAGAACGCAGTTCGATTGCGACTATGAAGTTTTGAAGAACATCCAGTTTCCAAGGGCAACTATCACAGCATTACTGATGCCCGAGATTTTAACTGCTCTATTGTTTTTATCATTCAACAATTTTACGGAGCGGACGAAAAGCTCATCGGGCACTATGCGCTGGTAGTTTATCTCCGCGGCGGGCACTATCACGTCACGTGATTGCCCCTCGACCAATGAGAGCGGAGGAAAATTTGTTGTTGAATTATAAAGGGAGATAGTTTGTACACAATGCTTGTGGACACAAACAAATATTACTTACAGGGGGTACTATAGGAAGATAGACTGTACACAATGTTTATAGACACAAACAAATATTACTTACAGGGAGTACTGTGAGGTTGTGTTCACTCTTATTTCAAAAAGCGTATTGATGTGAATGTTTATATGTTTGTTTGTTTTAGGACTGGAAATGCCGTGCCTAAAAGTAAACTGCTTTGTACTGGAGCTGAAGAAAGGAAGTCGTGTTTTGAAGATGAATCCAAAGCAATGGAAAAAATGTCCTTTCGATGTACCACAAGTCGAAATCAGTGAGCTGCTTGACCTCAAAATGACGATATAGATATTGCCATGAGCACAGACACGATTTTTCTTTTTCTCGATAAAAACGGTAGAAGAAAGATGTAGATTAACATTTTTAATTTTCGAATATTCATTAATTTTTAATGTAAAACAAGTTGTAAAACAGTTTGTTATTCCCCATGTAATGGTGCATTTGTGATCGGATGTATTGTTTAATAAACGAGCAGGAGTGTTTTATCAGGTTTAAAATCCCGAGGGTGATAATTAGGGCGAAATTAATATAAAATGCGTTGTTTTAGTTTTGTATTTTTTTTTACAAAATACAGTCAAATTGTAAGACGTTTTTTGGTTGTTTCTCGGAATCCAGTCGATTATATTTTAATAGGCCGGAAGTCTGTCAAAACGACTTCAAATTGATTTTAATCGTAATTTTGAATTATCGTCATATCATAGTTGGACTACTAAAGTAACATAATTTGTTACCTTTACTTTTTGTAGCAAAGTTTTAGATGCTTTACAACTATTTTCAGATTTAGGAAATTTCGATTAAAATTTTGTCTTGAAATGAAGTCTTTTAAGTTGTGGTGTTTAATGTTTAGCAAAAGGTTAAGATAACTTCTGTACGTCGCTGCAATATTAAAAGTGATTTTATTTTGATGAAACAATGATCAGTGTCATATTCGTTGATTTTAATGAGGGGTTTCCCCGAATTGCAAAAATAAATCATCGTTCGAATATTTAATTAGGGGTTTCCCCTATCATGTTGAGCTTCGTTCTAAATTCAATAAAATATGAAATAAATGAAGACCGATCAAGATGAAAATTTAAAATACTATTACTTCTATATATATTTTTTAATTTAAATATCCGAATGAGTTCCGAGGTCGGAGCGTGCCGCGATCAATATTCCGAGTCAGCGGTCTTTCACAATAATACAGGGTGCTATTCCCGGAATTATCCAACAACAGATACAGATACAGATACAGATACAGGGAGAAGTTTGAACATTAAAGGATGAAGAACACATTAAAGCGTGAAGATCTATATTAGAGGTGAGAAATTATAATTCACATTTAAACGTTTACACTTAGTATTAAATAATAAGCTTACATAAAACTAAAGATTGCCGAAAAGTCCAAAATCTAAGCACATCGATTTCAACACTTTTCATTGCATGTTTGGTTCCACAGATCATTCTACAGCACGAAAATGATAATCTATAAAAATTAATATAAAATGCGTTATTTTAGTTTTGTATTTTTTTACAAAATACAGTCAAATTGACAACACTTTTTTGGTTGTTTCTCGGAATCCAGTCGATTATAATAGGCCGGAAGTCTGTCAAAACAGCTTCAAATTGATTTTAATCGTAATTTTGAATTATCATCATATCATAGTTGGACTAATATGGTAACATTTGTTACCTTTTCTTTTTGTAGCAAAGATGTCGGATCCTTTACAACTATTTTCAGATTTAAAAAATTTCGATTAAAATTGTGTCTTGAAATCAAGTCTTCATTATTAATATTGAGATATTCAGATTATTTAATCAATACTAGTCTAGAGTACAAACATTAAGTGTTTTTCTCATTTGTTCTAAACAACACTTGCCTGTTAGATATAATACAAAACGAGAGATAATATATTAAGTATTTGTACTTATATATGATCAAACCCAACACCACAACACTGCCAACAAAATTTCAACAACACAGCATTAATATCACAATTTCTCTCTAAAGATTGTACTGCTTTGAATCTCCTAAAAATGAAGCACAGACTTCAAATCAAATATATTAAGTGTTCATTATAAATCTTGTTTCCAATATCTATTCGGTCAAGGGATGTGTGTTATAAAAATTAGTAACAAAAATATTTTTTAATGTTTACACGGTTCAAATGTGCTATTGTAATTTATTGTATTTTATAGAAAATTGATTAATTAATTAAATTTGTACAGCAACTAGGTTTATCCAAAACTTATATTATGTTATCAATGACATGAAAACTTTAGTTTTTGAAGAATAATTGCAGTATGAATAGGAGTTCTAATAAAATCAAATGAATTACATCAGGGGTGGTCTTGGGGGATGTCCCAAGTGGCACTCCCCCCCCCCCCCCCCCCCCATTTTATTTTATTTTATTTTATTATTATTTATTTAGCTTATAGGGACCAAACACCCCCTTACTATCACAAAGTTCTGGATCTGCCCCTATATACATGTACATTTATTGTTATTCTGTATTCGATGTATGTTTATCAATAAATTTCAATTGTTTTTAGTTAGATTGTTGATTGATCAAGATGGCTGCCTGTCCAGCAATAAACCAAGAAAGGTTAGTAAAAACATTTTTGCTTTCACTTATAGTTTAATCAAAGCTAGATAACTTAATTAGTAATATTTTTCTTGATATTTTTAAAAGGAAGCTATTTTTGGTTTGCTAGTATGCACACAGGGAGCCCGGCTTTGTGTCGCTTTTATATGAAATAAATTATACAATGAAATAAAATCTATTATAATCATGAGAGCCTTTGGGTTTCTGTGCTGTATTTAATCCTTAGAGTTTCCGGTAATGGATTAGCGTTACTGACCTGTGTGTGCCGTTGGTAACTTGAGAGCGCATTAGCGTAACATATAAAGCACACCCAATATTGTGTTTATTGGGTGTGCGTTACACTAATACGTTAGGTTTGAATTTCAAAGTGCTCTCAAGTTTACCAACGGCTACACACTATACTGATTACCGGAAACTCTAAGGATTAAATACAGCACAGGAAACCCAAAGGCTCTCATGATTATAATAGATTTTATTTCATTGTATAATTTATTTCATATAAAAGCGACACAAAGCCGGGCTCCCTGTGGTATGCAGCTCAGTTCAGTTCAGTTTTATATTGTTATTTTTATTACAGAGAAATTTATTGACATTTTTTTATATTTTCTTTGATTTCATTATATTTCAGGGACAATTTGTTTCAATAGTCCCCTTCTGAGTTCCCTGTGCCATCATGAAAGGTAGCAGAGCTTGTAATGATATAGAGACACATGAATAAGGTGCTAAAAGGTCTCTATCACTGCAGGCTCAACATTCATCTCACTTCAATGTAAAGGCCCTACTACCTTTCAGGATGCCGCAGGGAACTGTGAAAGGGACTACTGACATTAAGGAGGCTCAAAATGTTTTTTTGTCCGCACGCGCAATATCGACAATTTTACAAGACCCCTCTGACGCATACAAAATGTATTTTTATTAATTAACAACACAATGAAATGGTAGATTTTTTTTATTTTTTGGCTATTTGTTCCCATTAAGGTTTAGATTTATCCATTTTAAGAAAAATCTGTAATGAAAAACCATTTATATCTAGAAAAAATATTGTTTTAATATTTTAAAGGTTTCATCTTACAGATTTTTTTATTTTTCTTCAGTTGCAAGAACAGGTAGGGAACTAGACATGTACAAGTTCAAAAAAAACTTTCACCTAAAGGATTTGGAGATATCAGCTTTAGTAAAGGAATTTCAGGTCCTTTTTACAGTGGCCTGCTGTTGTCATGACAACGTCAAACGCAATAATTTAAAAAAAATTGATATCCTAGATCCATAAGCTATAAAATGATATATCGGTTAACTGTGTAGTTTCACAATAATGCTGCATAACATGCAATATAAAGTAGGTATATAGATATATACAGAGACCATTTCGAGCCTCCTTAATTGACATTTTTTTATATTCCAGGGACAATTTCTTTCAATTGACTCTCCTGTTGTTCCGGGATGGTAATCAAAAACTGCGAGAGTTCTTCAAATCTCAATGGCCAGTAGTCTACCAAAATAAGACAGGAACCCCACCCCCATCATTATGGACTGACATTCCTAATGATGCAACAGACATGACGTACATTGAAACCAAACCAATGAAATTCGCATTCCCAGATCAGAAAGTACATTTTGATTCTGGAGACACAAATACCTGGGATTTTACGCTTATAACCAAAGTCTTGGACAATTCAACACTGAATTTTGTGACACCTTCAACTCCTGAAAGTAACGCAATCAAAGAGCTAAAAGAGATACGTAATGAATTGATAGGTCATGCGCCAGATGCTAAAATACCAACTGCTGTGTTTAACACTGAGTGGCCGAAGGCTTGTAATGCTTTAAAAACATTCCGAGTAACACAAGATGATATTGACCAAGTTAAAGAAGGTATTTATTGCATTACTTGTTATACAATGCTAATCCAATGTATTAATTGGTGCATAATGGGATATTAATTCAAAGTTTACTGTGTTAGATGTGACAAAGCCTGTAGATGTGCTGTTTCCTTTTCTTATTGAATCACTAAAAGTTGAGAATGAAATCCTAGATGCCATCAATAAATGTAGGTATTATTTCAATCAACAATCAACTTTTCATTTCAGTTTTATAGATATTTTGCTAATGTATATCAAATTAAGCTCATTCCTCCATTTTGCAACAACTTTTATTCTAATTATTGTCACATTTAATTATTTTTTTAGTGGAAGAAACAATTAAAGCTCACCATCAAGAAACCCTCTCTGCAATACAGCATGGAAATGAAGATGTAAAAAACATACTACAAAGAGGTAAAATGCCATCCCTGCCTGTTTAGAAAACATACAAATCAGTTGAAGCTCAATCTAGCTCACTTCTTTCAGCCCCCCCTCCTTTCCATCCTCCCCCCTTCCCCCAGGGGAAGCTGAAGCGCCATGATACTTGACACAAAGCCATCATGGCTGGGGACTGAGCCTAGAGTGAGGGGTGAAGTGAAATGCATTACCCATTGTAAAGAAATGATCAAACAAAAAGTAGCCTCCCTTTTTTCTTCAGACAATAATCTTAGATAATCTTTGGACTTGAGGAGACCAGTTTGCATTGGTGATGGGTTTCCTGTGCTTTGGGATTTTTATGACTCTAATTTACATACATCCACAAGAATCATTCTCTTGCATAAAAAATGTTTGTGAGTCTGGTTGAGTTCCCTCTGCAAAAGCAAAACCCTGGCACTAAATAGTTTGCTTAGAGGTTCACTATAATAATTCTCAACTAAAATTTATAAAAAAGAAACTTAGAAAGCTAAACACTCATTTACACTGACGAGGGGAAATGAAATTATGAAGTGAAAAGCAAGAAGTGAATTTATACTTTTTTGTAAACTAAACGTGTGTATCATTATGATCGTCGCGGAGAAATAAGCAATTTATGCAATTGCAATTATAGAAGCCCGAAAAAAATTCGGGACTTCAACGGGATTTGAACCCATGACCTTTGCAGTACCGGTGCAATGCTCTACCGACTGAGCTATGAAGCCACATATGTTGGTAGGAGGTCATTTTGCTGAGTTCAATAAACCACAGAGTAAGATATGTACATACGTATGTGGGTCTGATCCGCGGTTATATGAATTGCAATTATAGAAGCCCGAAAAAAAATTGCATAAATTGCTTATTTCTCCGCGACGATCATAACAATACACAGTCATCATATAACTGCGGATCAGACCCACATACGTATGTACATATCTCACTCTGTGGTTTATTGAACTCAGCAAAATGACCTCCTACCAACATATGTGGCTTCATAGCTCAGTCGGTAGAGCATTGCACCGGTACTGCAAAGGTCATGGGTTCAAATCCCGTTGAAGCCCCGAATTTTTTTCGGGCTTCTATAATTGCAATTGCATAAATTGCTTATTTCTCCGCGACGATCATAATCATACACACATCATATAATGTACGAGTCAAATCCAAAGGTGCCCATCCCCCCCCCCGGGCAAACCCCGGGCATTTGACAAGACTTGGGTTCCGTATAGTGGGGAATTTGACGCCGATTAGCTACTTGAACGGGCGGGCATTTGACGAGTGTCGGCCATCTTTAAAAATACCCAGAAAGCATTGGAGTCCTAACCACAGGTAGCCCATGATCAGGCAAAAGTCACACGGGAACGGAAACGAAAAGCAAAGAATTGATAGATAGTTTTTCCTTGTTATACACCTATCTCAAAAAACGTCAGAAAGAATTGGCGATTGACGAACAGCGATTGCAAAGGAGCTCTGGGTACTGTTCTTTCACAAGTAAAATTAAATTGACGAAGTATAAATGCTTGTCTTTGTGTTTTAGAGTCGAAAAGTGCAAAGAAAATCCAAGTTCTTTCAGTTTTTAAGATAGATTTGTGAATTATATCGAGATCCATCTTTCGGTCGTGCAATCACCAATCAAAAATTGCCAATAACCATTCTCTTCTTCAACGTTTTTTGAAATTTCCCTTCATATTTGATTGTACAAGTTTTGTCTACCATGTTCATGAGACGTCATGTAGTAGAAGGAAGTTTAAGTATTAAAGTAAAATTTGAGTTTATCACTGACTCGAGCTTGAGGGGCGGGCATTTGACCATTCTGTTGTTTCAATAGTGGGGCATTTGACTGTTCAGTTTGCCCAGATGGTGGGGAATTTGACCAATTTTTTTTCAAAAAGTCAAATGCCCGGGGGTTTGCCCGGGGGGGGGATGGGCACCTTTGGATTTGACTCGTACATAACCGCGGATCAGACCCACATACGTAAACTAAACATGTTTGTTATTTTTTAGTGGAGACATTGTCTGAGCCTAAGAAATGCTATACCGGGGTAAGATCATGAAAGAAGAAATCCAAAGATTGAAATGGAATTGAAATAACTGTTGTTGTCAATGCTTAAAATATTAAAAAATGCTTTCCTTTTAAAGGATCTCAAGATAACAGAAGCCCAAATTGCTCTACTAGATGATCGTTTTCAGTATTTCAAAGATGATGTGATCGCCACGGAATTGTTAGACAGTTTACCATGTTTATCACAAAAACAGAAAGATAAAATAACCTTCAATAAAAAAAATTATACACAAGAAACAGCCTTGAAGACATTGATAGATGCCATTAAGACTTGTGAAGGTGGCTTTGAGATGTTTGTACGCTCCCTCGTCAACACAGGTCTTGGTCATGTTGCTGTATTGTTAGATCCTGATTGTGATGGTAAGACAAAGTTGAATTAATAATGGTTGGTCAATTCACATCAAAAAGGAAATAGCATTCAACTTTGTTCTTGACCAGCATCTCGATTCTTGTTTAGATGCATGGCCATGCATAAAATCTCAATGAAATATTATTCATTATGTAGAACTGTAATATCACTGACTGGAGTGTAATTTTTTCTGAAATCATATATATAAAATAGTTTAATAATTAACTGATTAAATCGCACACTTTTTAGCCAGTTGCAGGATGTGCTAGTAGATAACAAAATGTATGGGAATAATATGAATAGAACTGTTTTTAATCCTTATCCAGAGCATGTCCCAAGCAAGCATGTTGCAGAAAGCAGGTCCAGCGATGTTTGTATTGATGGAACGGCTGCAGGTAGGCGGTATATACACCTTGATATCTAGATACCATGCCAGATACTACCCTGGTCCCAGAGGTTCTCTTTTGCTTCGGCGGCTTAGAGAATCACAGGGGAACCAAAGGAAAGGGGAACCAAAGAAAAAGGAAACCTCTGGGCCAGGGTAGCCAGATACCAATGAACTATTAACATAACAAGTAGAAATCATCATTATGAATATTATCATGAATTTTTTGGGATTGTCAGATATCAGCATTCCTGTAAGAATCCTTGGAGGTTTAATGCGCAGACAAACCCATGTAGAAGAACAAATTGCAACGCAGTTTATCTCAAGTAGCAGTGAAGACTGCAAGAAACTACGGAAAGCATTCAAAGAGGTATAGACGGTCAAATCAATCAATCCATCAATCAATCAGTCAATCAAGCAATCAATCAATGAAAGAATCACTCACTCAATCAATCAATCAACCCACCGATCAATCAATCGATCAGTCAATAAATCAGTTCATCAATCAATTAGTCAATCAATTAATCAATCAATCAATCAGTCAGTCAATCAATCAGTTCATCAATCAATTAGTCAATCAATCAATTAATCAATCAATCAATCAGTCAAACAATCGGTTCATCAATCAATCAATCATACAATCAATCAATCAACCAACCTACCAATCAATCAATCAATCAGTCAATCAATCAGTTCATCAATCAATAAGTCAATCAATCAATCAATCAATCAATCAGTCAATCAATCGGTTCATCAGTCAATCAATCATACAATCATACAATCAATCAATCAGACACTTTATTTCAGTATATATAAGCTAGCCAATATAACATTAAAGCTAGTTTTCATGTGGGACGTAACCGTTATGAGTGGTCTATGAAAAAACATCATTAATTATATAAATACACTATATATAGAAATAAATGAATAGAAATAATATAAATACACTATATATAGAAATAAATGAATAGAAATAATATAAATACACTATATATAGAAATAAATGAATAGAAATAATATAAATACACTATATATAGAAATAAATGAATAGAAATATATAGATGTTCTGCCTGTGGGTATAGCGTCTGCAAGGGACTAGTGAAGGCTTCATTCCTCTAGTATTTGGTGGTTGTTCTGTTAATTTCAACTATATTTGGTATTGACTATCTACAGATTTTACCCAAAGGAGTGCACTTTGTTCGCACCAAGCAGTTTGGAGAGAAGATCACCAGTGATGATGGCAGTGCATCAAATGGACGTTTCAAGGACTCAGTAGTATTTGTTTTCAGAATCTCCAAGGAAAGTGCTGTTGTAAAGTTGATGAGAATCCATAAAGACAAGACTCTCCTTACAAAGATCAAGAACATACTACTCAAATCAAGCACAACTGACATCAATAACATGGATCTGGAATCGTTGTTTCAAGAAAAGGATTACCTGGACATTAAGAAACGCCTGAGTCAAGGTAAGATAATTGTCATAAAAAGAAAAGAAATGAAGAGAAGAGTGAAAAGATGAAAAGGAGACAATGAAGGAGAAAACGTATGAAAGAAAGAAAGAAAGAAAGAAAGAAAAAAAAAGAAAGAAAGAGAAAGAAAGAAAGAAAGAGAGAGAAAGAAAGAAAGAAAGAAAGAAAGAGAGAGAGAGAGAGAGAGAGAGAAAGAAAGAGAGAGAAAGAAAGAAAGAAAGTTAAGAAGGAATAGGAGAAAAAAGGACTGAAATGTGAGAAAAGAGACGTTTTTGGGAAAAGAGAAGTCAAAGAAGTACAGTGAAAGAAATTAAGGAAGCACGGTAGAAGAGAAAAGAGTGAGGAGAAAGGTATAAATAAGTGAAAATGAACAAGAAACACGAGAAGGCCTAGGGAGAGATAATTTATTATTGTTTCTTTCACATCCCAGTTAACAACACAAAATTTTTTGTTACAGACGATACAACCGACATTGAACCAACTAGTACTGAAGGTGAAATATCCTGGTTTTATGTCATTCCAACAATTAACAATGTTAACAGCATATTTATTTTGTTACAGATGATACAACCGACATTGAAATAACTACTGGTACTGAAGGTGAAATACCCTGGTTTTATGTCATTCCAACAATTAACAATTCTTTATTTAAAATCTAATTTGTTCACATTGATTGATTTTACCATTTTGATGGTTTTAGTCGGACAATGCGAACCTGTGGAAGAAGTTAAAGACCGTCCTGATAAGATAAAAATCCGACAAGGTGAGTGTTGTTGTTATCAACACATTTATACACGACCTTTCATTATTTAATTTATTTCCCATCCTTCCATTCACTTTTCATCCTTTCGTTCATTTCTCATTATGTTATTTATTTTTCCTTTTTCCATGCATTTCTCACCAGCCTACGTCAATTTTTCGTGTTTGTGTACGCTTCTTTTTTAATTTTTTTTTTTTTTGCATGTCTTTAATTTTTTTTAATTTTTCCCATTTTTTTATACACTTCCTAACTTTCCTTTCACTTTTCAAGCTTTTATTTCCTCTCATCCTTCCATTCACTCCATTCACTCCCCCTTTTTTATTTCCAAGTCTACCTTGATGGTTGCTACCATAAAGAGATCAAGCTTCGTGATTACCAGAAAGAACTGGCAGCACCAGCCTTGGCAGGTAACAATACTGTCATCTGTGCACCCACCAATAGTGGTAAGACATTCGTTGCGATGGAATTAGCTAAGAAACACCTTGAAGCACACAGGAATACCGCTTCTGAAGGTAAGTGTCGACATATGACTTATAGGTATCTTGAACTTGAATCACATTTGATAATCAGTCCAGGAATAGAAGCCCTGGATCAATGCAAAAGGCTGGTGTTTCCCCTGCATGGCTGCCTTTTCTATTGATAAAAAGTTTGTTCTGGCCCGATGCATGGATAATTCAACAATATTAGACCTCGTTGTTGTCGTTATCCAGAGCATGTTCCAAGCGAGAATGTCTAGCCACTCAATGCGTGTTTATCGTCCTTGCCATGAGAATATTTCTTGTTGATTTTGTAAGCCTCTTCCCTCAGAAAGTCGGCCTGTAGGTTGACTTTCTTCTCAGAGAAGCGTGATGGTCTAGTGGTCAGGGGATCGAATTCCGGGCCTTATGGCCCGGGCAATTGCGTTGTGTCCTTGGGCAAGACACTTCACTCTCTCAGTGCCTCGTCTTCTAGTATAGGGACGTAAAACAGGATGTCCCGTCTGCCTTCACTCTAATTCCTTTATAAGGTGGACGTAAAAGATTCTGTTTTGCTCTTCGAAAAGAGTAGGGATTGTCTCCCAGCACAACAGTCAAGTCTCAGCATACTACAGGGCCCACAGTAATTGGCGCAAGCTGTTGTGGTGTTGTGGTGTGCCTTCGTATGAAGGAAAAAGCTCATAAAATAAAATGAGTTTCATTTCTTCTTTCCATGACAATTCTTCTACGTGTTTCGTGGTTTGCTTCCCTCAACATACCCTGCAACAAAGATTCCTTTCTCTTTCCTGGACGATAAGACAAATGAACTTCAGCTCTGCTCGCAGGGTAACCTCAACATGTCAACATATGAATTCACCGTGTGTATCAGACATTAGTATCCAACAACTTATGGTCTATCACAAATCGCGCGCTCTCATTGGCTACTCAACCATGGGCTATTGGGTGATAGCCCATGGTTGGGGAAAGTGCCGGTTTTGTAAACTATTGAAAAAGTTTCTTGATTCTTCTATTTCTTCAAAAACGGCTTAGTACTGAATATAATGCTTTTCTTGTAATCGTAAATTACAAATACGAGCAAGAAAATGACAAAAAAGCACATAATTTTGATGTTTTGTGAATGAATTTTGACTTGAAGAGCGCGCGCTACTGACGCCATCAGGCGATTCTTCAGTTTGATCGATTGAGAAAGCCAGATTTTTAAACTTTCAGCTTAGAACTTTTCTTAATTCCTCCGTCGTTCTAAAATGTATAGTAGTTTTAATACTAAAAGCATGCTATTTTCAGCCGTTATAATTAAAATATTGAGGGAGAAAATGGCAAAAACAGTGGAGAATTTCGATGTGTTTTGAATACATTTTGCCGTCACACGTCATTGAGCGCGCGCTCGGTATTTTCTGTCATTTTGTCAAAATAAAACGATTGAAATGTTATTTTTCTTTCAAAATATGGCAAAGTTTGACCTATAAGTTGTTGGATACTAAAACAATTAGACCTCTCGCCCTCATGGGCCACGGATCAATAGCCCACTTGGCCTCGAAGACTCGGCCTCGTGGGCTATTGACCCGTAGCCCATTCGGGCTTCGGGTCTAATTGTTAATTATGTTTTGACAGATAATCTTATTGAGTTTCTTTTTTAAGGTACCATGAAAGCAAAAGTCATCTTCGTGGTCAACAAACAGAATCTTCTTCTTCAACAAAGATCTCGTTTTGAAGAATACTTGTCGATGTACAATATATCGGACCTTTCTGGAAACAACTCAGACAATATATCATTGAAAGATCTATTAACTCACTGTGACGTAGTGGTCCTTACTGCACAGATATTGGTTAACGCCCTTGATGATAAAAGTGTTAAAATAACTGATATATCTTTGCTCATCTTCGACGAGTGTCATCATACGCAGAAAGAAGAACCTTATAATAGGATAATGATGAACTACATCGAGATGAAAAGTAGGGGTGAAACAAAGCTGCCACAGGTGAGAGAGCTTGCAGTGATATCATTGTTGTGACTACTGTAAATCAGACGAACAAAGACTGGAGTTATGAAATACTGACCAGATACAGAAGCATCATATATTAATATAAATGAAATCATAGTCGGTGAGGGAATTTTACTCCTTGATTCAGAATTCAGACATCATCATGATCCATATCATTCTTAAATATCATCATCATAATCGCTGTTAAATATAATCAAAATCATCATCATCATCATCATAATCGCTGTCATATATTATCATCATCATCATCATCATCATCATCAATATCATCATTATCATAATAATAATCATTATCATCATTATCATCATCATCATAATCGCTGTCATATATAATCAACATTATTATCATCATAATCATAAAGGCTGTCATATATATTCAACATTATTATCACCAGCATCATCATCATAATCGCTGTCATATATAACCAGCATCATTATCATCATCATCATTATCAATTTCATTATCATATTAGTGGTCAATAATAATAATTATAATATTTTCTTCCTAATCAAGGTCGTTGGCTTGACTGCTTCTCTTGGTGTCGGCCAAGCCAGTACGTTACAAAAGGCAGAAGAGCATGTTTTACAAATCTGTGCAAACCTTGATGCTACTAGCAACATCTCCACCGTACGTGAAAACAAGACTGACCTTCAACACCACGTGACTGGTGACGTACCTGACATGAACTTTATAACAGTCCCTAACGATGAATCCAACGCGTTTGAAAAAGAGGTCAATGGGGTAAGTGAAAAATGAGCCCCTCCCAGGGGTTTTAGGGAACAAGGGAGCTAAAAATGATAAAACAATAGTTTTGGGGATCATGGGAGCATAAGGTAAAACATTTAAGGGAGACAGTTATTTTACTTATGGGGAACAAGGGAGAAAATGCAAAAAGATCAAAGGAGCATGTACCCCACTGGGAGGGGCTCAAAAATAGTGTTGATAATGATGATGATAATGATGACAATGATATTGATAGTCATGATTATAATGATAGTGATAACAATGATGTAAATGAGAGAGAGAACTAATGAGAGTTGTAGATAACGAATGTCAATGATAATCCTAGTTGTTTTGTTTTTGTTTTTCTCGCAGACAATGCAGAAAATCGAGAATTACATCAAAAATGGATATGATGATACTCCACCTTTATTCAGTCGCCAACATGAAAGCTATCGACAGTGGGTTGAGCTTCTTGGGCAAAATGCCAGTGTAAATAAAAACGACCAGCAATGCGCTTGTTCTAAGCAGTTGAGGAGGTAACTTAGATAACTTGTAGACCTATATTATTTTCAATGCTATTATTGTTATTATTATCATCATCATCATCATCACCATCTTCAACAACATCATTATAACCGCCTTCATCGTCATCGTCGTTGTAATCGATTGTCGTCACCACCATCATCACCAACATCATCATCGTCATCATCAACTTCGTCAGCATCAACATCACCAACTTTACCATCATCATCATAGCCTCCTTTAACATCGGCATCATCTTCCTCATCATAATCATCGTCATAACCATCTTCATCGTAGTCATCACCAGCATCACCAACTTCATCATCATCATCGCCACCCTTATCACCGGCATCATCATGTTCATCATCATCATTTTCATCTTATTCATCATCAGCATCGCCAACTTCATCATCACCATCGCCACCTTTATCATCGGCATCATAATCTTCATCTTCATCTTATTCATCATCAGCATCACTGATTTCATCCTCATCATAGCCTCCTTTATCATTGGCATCATCTTCACCATCATCATTTTCATTTTATTCATCCTCATCATCACCACCTTTATCTTCAGCATCATCATCCTCATCATAATCATCGCCACCTTTATCATCGACATCGTCATCGTCATCATAATCATCTTCTTCATCATCGTCATCATCCATAATCATCCCCTCATCGTCTATTCTGCGTCGCCCATTTATTCAAAACAAGAAACCAACTTATGACAGTCTTTTTTTCCTCCTAGCTACCACGAAGCACTACTCATTAACAATTTTACACGAATAGAAGATGCCTTGGATTACCTAGAGGAGTGCTTCGATAAACAACACAACTATACAGATATATGCCAATGGTTGGGTGATGCTTACCAGAAAACCAAAGCAGCGATCAAAAAGTACACAGACCAGCCTTGTAACCCGTTGCTGTCGGCCTTGGAAGAGCTAATAGTTGATTTTCACGAAAATGAGGAAAATTCCAAAGGGATTGTGTTCTGTCGTACTAGAGCCTACGCGGTTGCGATCAAGAGATGGATTAATGAATCTGAGAAACTGACACAAATACTCAGACCTGATGTACTCCTTGGCAGTGGTGGGGGACAACGTAGGGCAACATGTTTAAAAAATAGTATTCACTGTTATCTGTCTATTCATATATCTATTCATTTTTCACTCATCCATCCCTGCATTCTTTCTTCCATTCAACCAATCCATTTATCCAATATTTCATCCATTTATCAATTTATTCATCTATTTATCCATTAATTCATCCATTTATCCATTAATTCATCCATTTATCCATAAATTCATCCATTTATCCATTAATTCATCCATTTATCCATTAATTCATCCATTTATCCATTAATTCATCCATTTATCCATTAATTCATCCATTTATCTATTAATTCATCCATTTATCCATTAATTCATCCATTTATCCATTAATTCATCCATTTATCCATTAATTTATCCATTTATCCATTAATTTATCCATTTATCCATTAATTCATCCATTTATCTATTAATTCATCCATTTATCCATTAATTCATCCATTTATCCACTAATTCATCCATTTATCCATTAATTCATCCATTTATCTATTAATTCATCCATTTATCCATTAATTCATCCATTTATCCATTAATTCATCCATTTATCCATTAATTCATCCATTTATCCATTAATTCATCCATTTATCCATTAATTCATCCATTCATCCATTTATTTATCCATTTATTCATCCATTTATCCATTTATCTATTAATTAATCCATTTATCCATTAATTCATCCATTTATCCATCCATGATTTTCTATTCGTATTTTCACCCTTCTAGCACCTTCTAGCATTTTCCATTCTACTATTCATTCTTGGTTTATGATATTCGAGCATTTCTCGAGCTCCATTCTTTCTTTATCATTCTCCTATTGTGTAGAAATTGATCTTCCTTTTTATTTCAAAAGATGGTTTGACTCAATCCGAGCAAGAGTCAGTCATTATGAAGTTCAAAAACAGTGACGTCAACATCGTCATAGCAACGTCTGTTGCAGAGGAGGGACTGGACATTTCCGATTGTAAATACGTCATTCGCTATGACGTCAAGACCAATGAGATTTCAAGTGTCCAGGCACGAGGACGTATAAGAGCCAAAGAGGGTACATATGTGTATTTAAGTGATAACAGATCACGTGGTGCAGAACATGAACTCCAAAACCAATCAAAAGAGGCTTTAATGGTCGAGGCTGTCGAAGAAATACAGAAAATGAACAATGAATATTTCACTGAGAGGGTAGGTGTAGTTTTAATGCCACATGTTTTTTAATATAACTACTGTGTTTAAATACAGTTATCTATCTTTTTATCCGGCATGCTTCCATCCATACAACCCACACACCCAACCTTCCCTCCTGAATGTCTTTCTTCCATACATCTATCCACCCATTCATATATACATTCATCAATCTATTCATTCATTCATTCATTCATTCATTCATTCATTCATTCATTCATTCATTCATTCATTCATTCATTCATCCATCCATTCATTCATTCATTCATTCATTCATTCATCCATTCATGTATTCATCCATCCATTCATTCATTGATCCATTGATTCATTCATTCATTTATTCATTCATTTTTTTACCTAATGTTTGCAGTGAAATTATTTATTCATTAATATTATCAAAACTCTCCTTCATTTTTGGCAGATAAAAGACATTCAGGACACTACACTCATTGAATACAAAGTTAAAAAGGAGCAAGAAGCGGCACCAAGACAGACAGTTGATGAATCTAAAAAACTGGCCTGTCTTTGTCGACAGTGCAGTACATTTATCTGCAATGTGAGCGATCTACGTACGTGGAAAAATAACCGTGTTATAATCAACAAAGATGTCTACAATAGAATGGATGTTGTGAAATACAAGGAAGCGAATGCTATCAAAAAAAAGGTAACATCATTAACATCCGATCAGCAGGGCAACAATAACACATTGTCAACGATGAGCCTTCAATGTCCAAAGTTCTCGTCGATCAACCTTAGTCTCGATAGCGTGTAATATATCCTTTACAATTCAACTACGGCTCGCGTTAAATTAAGGAATGTACACAATATCAAACAATTGTCCTTTTCACAGTTCCGTTTAGTGCCCACGAATGATAGTTCCAAGTCCAGGTTCGCGTTGTTGCGCATGATAAATTATAGTTTCGCTATGAACTCGAACCTCGACTTGGAACTATTATTCGTGGTCACTGAACGGAACTGTGAAAAGGACTTTTTTGAAGCTAATATCGAAACACTTCAAACTATCACTATCACGGGCTGTAGTCACTAGCTGTAATTAGTAGTTTGTCTGTCTGTCTGTCTGTCTGTCTGTCTGTCTGTCTGTCTGTCTGTCTGTCTGTCCTAGCTGTAATTAGTAGTTTGTCTGTCTGTCTGTCTGTCTGTCTGTCTGTTTGTTTGTCTGTTTGTTTGTTTGTTTGTATGTTTGTTTGTTTGTTTGCTTGTTTGTTTGTTTGTTTGTTTATTTGTTTGTTTGTTTGTATTTGATATCTTCTTTAAATCATCTAAAATAGAAAGTATACCAATCGTTTTGATGTATATATTTCACAGATCTACTGCAACAATTGCAAACATGACTGGGGTGTGATTTACAATTGTCAAGGCATAGGCTGGCCATGCCTGAAGTTGACAAGTTTCAAATTACAACTTAATGATGAACTACCAACACTATATAAAAAGTGGAAAGATTTCCCTTATTCTATTATTGATGTCAAATCAGGGGAAGACCTGAAAGCTGCACAAAGAAGCTGCAATTTGCACCCTAAATAGTGGTCCGTACATATAGTTAATTGTATAGCGCATTGAGATGATGTAAAATGCGCTATAAAAGCACCATGTCACATTAATTGCTAGCTCCTCATGATTGTAAGCAGCATAGCTGCAATCGTCCGAGCTTGTTCCGGAAGTCAAATCCAAAATCATATAACGACTTCCTTTGAATGGTTAACTTTATTTTCGGCATTGGTAGACCTCAGAGGGTCGACCAATCAGGAAAGAGCTGCATTTTGACTTCCGGAAAAAGCTCCAACAGACTACGTTCCCAGGGGTATTTTTTTCTGGGAGTAGAAACGAGCAACGGAAGATTACCCCTGGGTTCCCGAGGATGAGCTGCAATATAGTTAATGGTAAAGCGCACTGATCGAAACGATATAAAATGCGCTATAAAAGCACCACATAACATTAGCTACTAATCCCTCATGTTGGTAAGCAGCATGGCTGCAATATAGTTAATTTCAAAGCGCGTTGTGACGCATGTGAAATGCGCCATCAAGCATTTTATTACATGACATATACTGGGATGTTTTGGGACAAACTATGGGATTTGGAATTAATTATAGAAATTAAACAACTCAGTTTACATTCGATTGATTGTCTTTATGAATTATTGTCTGGCCTACTCGTAACAGAAGTCTTGTGATAACTCATTATTTGTGTTTCACACTTTGTGATTACCGTAAATATGTTTGTGTGGGCTAATGTTTTTTATAATGAAATGTATAACCAGAAGTTTAACTATCAAGGTATTGGTTTGATATTTCGGATATCCTCCGCTATCCATCATCAGATTTTATTTTCATTTTGCATAGATTACAGTTATATTAAAGGGGCACTTAAGTCCCTAGAGGATGAACTATAAATACATCAATTCAAAAGCATAAGTGGGACCGACAGTCCTTGTTCATTCAGGTCCGGCTTGTGTTGTTTTATTAGTATCGCTTCAGCAATTTTGTGTTTTTGCCACCATGAATAGTTTTGATTAATAATGTCAAAGTTTTCAATAGTGACTTGGCTGTGATTGGAGCTTGAGCTGTGCCTTAGGAAGTTAGACTTCTTATACTATTTTCTAGCATTCTCCCCTCTAGTCTTCTTTCAGATTCACCAATGTACGTTGATGAACTTTGCGATAACAAAATATCAAATTTTTCATAAGTTCAAAAAACATAACCTTACAATTTCTCTTTTATGCCTGCTTGACAATAGCGACGTAAAAGCCAGGGCAAACGGCTTCATTATTTGCTTCAGTATCAGTTCAATTTTGTTGAATGGCAATGTTGAAGCAGTTTGCCACCCCCCTTTGAACATATATTGTTGAAACGTGTTGAATTGCCGGGCAAACGGCTTCAACAACATCGAACGGATGTTGATGCAAATGTTCTGCATCAAAAATTGCATTCCCCACCCCCACAAATCTTAAATAGTTTCACTTTTTCTTTGAATACTTCCCATAAAAAATAGTTTCGCTTTTACTCGAAAAAACTCCGACTAAAATAAACATTGAAAAATCGAAGTTCAAATTGTTTCCGGTTTGGATTTTCAAAACACTGACGGGGAATCCCCTGGAATAGGTTTCTGCTTGTCCAATTAATGTTCTCTGATTTTTCGATTCGTTTAGCATTACTCTGATTTAAATCGATTCGAAACTGATTCAAATATTGTCTTTTGTGATTATATCTTCTCCTGTAGGTGTGTGCTTATGTTTTCTTTTAGAGATTTTAGAAAGAGAAATCTAAAAGCTGAATTTTAATTTTCAATAACGGGGAAATCCCGCATGCTAGCTACCTATCAAGGGAAACCCCGTGACGTCATGAACTACCGGTTGAAGCCGAAAAATATGTAAAATTTGGTAGCAAAAATTGCTCCAAATAATTCAGTCTATTCTTAAAATAAAAACACAAAGCGTTTTTTTATATTTTATTCGCAGTTTTTATAGAAATCAGTCGTGTACTTTGCACTTCCGCTGTAATTGATTTCAATTCAGGATTTTTAAGGATAACAATCGAGGTCAGGGAAAGTCCCGCATGACGTAATTGACTACCGGCAAACATATAAATAAACCAATCGTTCGTATATTCGTCCTATTTAACTCGAAATAAGGTTCTTTAAAGAGCTAAAGGTTTAGCCAGAACTAGGCTTATTGAAAGATTTCACATGATGAAATCTTTGGTGTTAAGAAAACTTCTACAAGAACGCCAGGAGCATTTCATCGAGAATCTATGCCCGGTTGACTTGTTTCCGTACCTGAAATGTCTTACCACACAAGACAAAGAGCAGATTGAATGCATTTCCAAGCAAATTGGTGACTCAAGAGCAACTCATACTTTATTCGACAGACTTGACCGTCGTGGTGATGAGGTATTTTCTTCCTTTGTTCGCGCCTTGAGAGAAAGTGGATACGACCATCTTGCAATGATTCTAGACCCACACTACCAAGGTAAGAAGATATGTTTTTCACGGCGATGCTTTGGAAATTTGCTAACTCGGTGATTAACATCGATAAACTCTTAATCTAGAATCAATTTAAAAACGTTTACACGGTAGATACGACGACGTTAAACGTGAGCATTTTTTTACGGTGATACAAATATCAAACACCGATGCAGCCTATACTAGTTTACCTGCTAGTATAGTTTCCATTTATAAGGTAGATATCACCTTTGATATATTGTATTATAATTTACATAGATTTTATCCGTTGGATAGGGATATATCCGGTGGATAGCGCTATTCAGGCTTCGTACAAACGGCCCAAGATGTTTTGATAAGAATATGTAATATAGTTTTATTTTCATTTCGTAGTGGAACAGAATGTAGAGCAAGAGTGTCTGTCATCAACCCCGTTCCTCTGCATGGCAGGGCCTGCTATTGGTGGGTCAATTATTCTACATACATACTGATGATAATAACATTAATTCGTCTTGAAATGAATGTACTTCAATCAATTATCTATCGAACTTGTAATGACGAACTTTAGATTGTGAAAACAAATTTGAAAATGTCAATTTTATTATCAGCTGTAAAAACAAATATACGTATTATAAATGAAGGCAACAAGATAAAATCTGTCACTTAATTCTATCTTTTGTCGGATGAAAAAGGGGTGGCAAACGCTGCACCCTCCATCCCCCCCCCCCTCCCCTCCCCCTCTCCTGTGTCGACAACCATTCTACAGAATTAAACAAAAAACAAACATTTTCATAAATTTTTTAATTTTCGTAATTGTTCTAATAACAGTGGTTGGTTGGCAAAACCATAACAAACTACGTCACTGTACGTCCAACATGTAGATTCAAATCTGCCAATTCTATTTTCAGATGTAAGAATCACTCTACGTATTATCAATGAAGGCAGCAAACAAATAGATCATGAACTCGAAGAAACAATCTTCAACGAATTTCAACAACAGAAATCAAAGCAATCCAAGGACTTCAGGAGACAGTTCGCTAAGGTACATATACATTTTTGTTATGGGAGGGAGGAAAGGGACCGGTTTTCTCTTTGTAATCCGTACGTGAGTAAGAGCATTGCTGTGAGCCTTATATCCTGAACATAAACTCCAGATATAACATTTTCAAATCAATAATGATTAATAATTCTTACACGAGGGGTAGAGGGGCCGATTTTGTATTCGTAAATGTAGGGTCATGATTGATCCCGATTTTGTACTCAAAAGTTTGATCCCTGATCCCACAAAACATGTTCCGATCCCTCTTCTGTAATCCCTGATTTCAGCTGATTCGGGCTATATGATCCCCAACCCCAGGCATGTGATCCCTGATCCCACATCCCTCGTCACGACCCTGTGAATGACTGAGTACATGGCGGGATGATTTCGTATTCGTAAATGATTTAGTATTAACCCCTGTAGAATAGATTAATGGTTTTACAGGGGAGAAGTAAGTAAGATATTTTCGTATTCGTAAATGTTTCAGTACTTATTACCCATGTAGAATACAATAAGTACAGGGGAGGTGAGGGGGTAAGTCTGTCTTGCTGAGTCATATGATATATTTGTACAGCCCCCCCCCCCCCCCCCCTACCTACGGAGAGAAACGTAGAGGGAGGGGTGGGGACGGCTAGATATTGTTGAATATTTGTATTTTGTATTTTGTTACAGCACCTCCCCCAAGGGGCCACTTTTCTTAGTACTGCGTCTGAGGGGCAAGAGAAATCAGTTCAGTTGATCTTTCGTCTCTCTAAAGTCGACGCTGCAGATGAACTGTGGAATATGTACCAAACACGAGACTTACAGCAGCATTTGAAAAAGGTTCTGGTGGACTGCATAGAACCACTGAAAGAGAAACTAACTGGTCAAAGCGTTTTAAAGTTTGAAGTTAACTTCCTCAAGGACGTTCACGAGAATGCTAGGAAAAAACTAGAAGGTTAGTCGGGTATTGCTAACTGATGATGACGACGACGACGACGATGATGTTGATGGTGATTATAATGACCATTATGATGATGATGACGTGGACGACGATGATGATGATGATGACGACGACGACGACGCCGATGATCATGATGATAAAGACGACCACGATGATGAGGATGTTGATGATGATCATTATGATGACGACGTCGACGACGACGATGAAGATGATGTTGATGATGATCATTATGATGACGTCATCGACGACGACGATGAAGATGATGTTGATGATGATCATTATGATGACGTCATCGACGACGACGATGAAGATGATGTTGATGATGATAATTATGATGACGTCATCGACGACGACGATGAAGATGATGTTGATGATAATCATTATGATGACGACGTCGACGACGACGATGAAGATGATGTTGATGATGATAATTATGATGACGTCATCGACGACGACGATGAAGATGATGTTGATGATGATCATTATGATGACGACGTCGACGACGACGATGAAGATGATGTTGATGATGATCATTATGATGACGACGTCGACGACGACGATGAAGATGATGTTGATGATGATCATTATGATGATGATGACGACGACGACGATGAAGATGATGTTGATGATGATCATTATGATGACGTCATCGACGACGACGATGAAGATGATGTTGATGATGATCATTATGATGACGACGTCGACGACGACGATGAAGATGATGTTGATGATGATCATTATGATGATGATGACGACGACGACGATGAAGATGATGTTGATGATGATCATTATGATGACGTCATCGACGACGACGATGAAGATGATGTTGATGATGATCATTATGATGACGACGTCGACGACGACGATGAAGATGATGTTGATGATGACCATTATGATGATGATGATGACGACGACGATGATGAGGATGATGAGTTTGATGATGGTGTAAGTAATGATGATGATGATGATTTTGATGATGATAACAATGATGAAGATGTCAGGTGATAATGATGATGAAAGTATTTTATTTACAGCCATTGAGTCTGGTCAAATTAACGACAGCTACCGTTTACAGATCGCTGGGGATGCAGGTACTCCAACAATTATTGCATCTTTTATTTTTGAATGATTTGAATACTGAGCATCGTGTTGTTTTTACAGAAAGCGATAATCCTCTGGAGCCAATCAGTCTTCCTGATTTCATAATACCAAAAGGTGAGCCGGGTTTTTTTTTTATTGCACGAGGTCATCATTCTCTCGTTTTCGTTTTCGCCATATATATTGACTGTGATTTGTGGAATTTAATATATATCGATGATAACAATATTTATTATTTAGAATAATCGCTTTCTCAAATTTTCCAGTGTTTTTTTTTTTTTTTTTTTTAAATCTTTTATTCACAAATAATATTTAATACAGTTATTATTATTTACAATTAAGGAGGATAAAACTTTAAGTGTTATCCACTAGAAGATTATTTAAATAATTTTTCACATAAATTAAACATAATTCTCGTTACTCAATAAAGATAAAGTACTATTTGGATAAATTAACAACTTATTGTATATATAATTGAGAAAAGAGAGAGAGAGAAGAAAAACAAAAAAAAACAAAAACACATAAATACATGACAACACACGCACTCACCACACACACACTAACCAAAAAAAAAAAAAACACACATAACTTCCCTGTGCTCAAATTTGATTTTAAATGTTTATAAGGTAAGAAATTTGTCCCACTTTTTGATATGTACATTTAATTTGTTCGTATTTAGAGCCACTTTGTATTCAATATTTTTGTATTGTCTTAGTTGATTTTTGAATAAAGATAATGATACTAACGGATTTGTTTTTTCTCTGACTTTATATAGTGTAAATTTATACAACAAAATGATAAAGTTTACTAATGTATCGTCAACACCTAATATTATATTAGTCATGATACAACTCGGTAAATTGATTCCGAATTCTTCTGCCCAATTACGTATTATAAAGTAAAAGTTTTTGGATTCAATGCATTCAACAAAAAATTTTCCAAAATTTTCCATTGTCATTTTGTCAATGGCTTGGCATTTGGTTTTGTTGAATGTGCACAATTCCTCTCGGCTTATTGTACTCAACGATTACTAATACCATTTATATTTTCGTTCAGTGTATTTGGACAATGGCAAGGGCCAGCAAACTATTGAACTATCTCTGCGAAATTACCAGAACGAACTTGCCAAACCAGCTCTTGAAGGAAACAACGCCATCATTTGTGCCCCGACAAACAGTGGAAAGACATATGTTGCTATTAAGATTGCCAGAAACCATTTGGACAGCAAGGAAGGTATATATACTAAATAGCGAAACAATTATCGGTTTATTAGGCATTCATTCAACTCTGCTGGCTTTCACCTACGTCATCGTCAAATTCAAAAGCCTACAGTTCCATTTGTTTGTTCATTTAAAATGATTCATTCAATCATTCATGCATTTATCCATTCATTCATTAAATCATTTGTCTCTTCATTCATTCATTTATCTATTTATTCATTCATTCAATCATTCACCTATGAATTCATTCATTATTCATCCTTTCATGCATTTATTCGTCTATCCATTCATCCATTCAGTCATCCATTCATCCATTCATCCATCCATCCATTCATCCATCCATTCATCCATTCATCCATCCATTCATCCATTCATTCATCCATTCATCCATTCATCCATTCATCCATCCATTCATCCATCTATTCATCCATTCATCCATTCATCCATCCATTTATTCATCCATCCATTCATCCATCCATTCATCCATCCATTCATCCATCTATTCATCCATTCATTCATCCATTCATCCATTCATCCATTCATCCATCCATTCATCCATCTATTCATCCATTCATCCATTCATCCATCCATTTATTCATCCATCCATTCATCCATCCATTCATCCATCTATTCATCCATTCATCCATCCATTTATTCATCCATCAATTCATCCATTCATCCATCCATTCATCCATCTATTCATCCATCCATCCATCCATTCAACCATCCATTTATTCATCTATTCATAAATGCATTCATTTTCACAGGTAAAGGCAAAGTGCTATTTCTAGTGAGCACCGTCAATCTTGTCCTTCAGCAAAAAGAACGCTTTCAGCTCTACATGAACGACAAGTACAGCATCACGGAGATGTCAAGCGCCCACACTACTGGGGACCCTCTAGAACAGAAAGTAAAAACCAACGATGTAGTTGTGCTAACGGCACAGATACTTGTGAACGCGCTACGTGAGAAAAGGCTGAGCCTCCATGACATTACGATGTTGATATTTGATGAGTGTCATCATACACACGATGAACATCCTTACAATAAAACCATGGAGTTTTATATGACGTTAAATCTACAGGCAGCACTTGATAGACCACTGCCACAGGTATGCTGTAGTTAGAGTGCAGCATTATCAGCACCGTCATAATATTTATCATCACCATCATAATATTTATCATCATCAGCACCATCATAATATGTATCATCACCATCATAATATGTATCATCACCATCATAATATGTATCATCACCATCATAATATTTATCAGCACCATCATAATATTTATCAGCACCATCATAATATGTATCATCACCATCATAATATGTATCATCACCATCATAATATGTATCATCACCATCATAATATGTATCATCATCAGCACCATCATAATATGTATCATCACCATCATAATATGTATCATCATCAGCACCATCATAATATGTATCATCACCATCATAATATGTATCATCATCAGCACCATCATAATATGTATCATCACCATCATAATATGTATCATCATCAGCACCATCATAATCAATATTTGTTCAGTATCATAATTAATCGATATTTATTGTCTGTATTTATATTTATATTTATATTTATATTTATATTTATATTTATATTTATATTTATATTTATATTTATATTTATATTTATATTTATATTTATATTTATATTTATATTTATATTTATATTTATATTTATATTTATATTTATATTTATATTTATATTTATATTTATATATTTATATTTATATTTATATTTATATTTATATTTATATTTATATTTATATTTATATTTATATTTATATTTATATTTATATTTATATTTATATTTATATTTATATTTATATTTATATTTATATTTATATTTATATTTATATTTATCATATTCAGATTATTGGCATGACTGCGTCTTTGGGTGTTGGTAAGGCAAGGAACGTTATTGAAGCACAAAATCACATTTTATACTTGTGTTCCAACCTTAATACAGCATGTATATCGACCGTTAAAGAACACAAGGAAGAACTGAAGGAACACACAAGCACACCAGAGAGAACAGTGCACACTGTACACAGAAACAGAGGTGAAGATATCTTTGATTCAATCATCAATCAAGTCATGGAAAACATTGAGAAATTTGTTGGGAATGCAACTGGTAATCAGTTTGAACTGCCACCCACAGGTTAGTTGCTTGTTTGATCTGTACATATCGATTTGTTGATTTAGTACATGGTTGTTGATGTGATTGATTCTCACTTAATTCTACATCTCATTGTTTGTTTGTTTGTTTGTTTGTTTGTTTGTTTGTTTGTTTGTTTGTTTGTTTGTTTGTTTGTTTGTTTGTTTGTTTGTTTGTTTGTTTGTTTGTTTGTTTGTTCGTTCGTTCGTTCGTTTGTTTGTTCGTTCGTTCGTTTGTTTGTTCGTTCGTTTGCTTGCTTGCTTGCTTGCTTGCTTGCTTGCTTGCTTGCTTGCTTGCTTGCTTGCTTGCTTGCTTGCTTGCTTGCTTGCTTGCTTGCTTGCTTGCTTGCTTGCTTGCTTGTTTCTTTGTTTCTTTGTTTCTTTGTTTCTTTGTTTCTTTGTTTCTTTGTTTCTTTGTTTCTTTGTTTCTTTGTTTCTTTGTTTCTTTGTTTGTTCGTTCGTTCGCTCTGTTTGTCTGTTTGTTGATCTGTTTGTTTTGGTCGATGCCTATATTCTAAGTAATCATAATTTAACGTATATGAAAGCGTACCAATACGTAACGAACGTCCTGGTGTAACTCTCGTACAATATCCGTTTTCCAGGTAGAGAAAGCCAGCAATACCGTCAATGGTGTGAAACGCTTTACGCACATGGCATGCTAACCGGTAACCGCTACGTTGTTACGTACGCAGATCAGTTGCGTGAATACAACATAGCGTTATCTATCAATGACGCAACAAGGATGAAAGACGCAGTGGCAAAGTTACGTAAATACTTCAGTCGTCTTAATGAAAAGAAGTTTACAGATGTAGACAGGAAACTCAAAGACCTGTACCTGAAAGCCAGTGATGCCATTGATGAAGGCGTTAATCGACATGGCGAACCTTTGAACCCCAAATTATTGAAAATACAAGAAATCTTGCTAGAGCGGAACGAAGGTAGCAATGGTGCCAAAGGAATTCTCTTTAGTAGGACAAGAGAGACGACGTTGGCATTAGAAGGCTGGATTAAAGAGACTGATGCATTGAAGGACATTGTAAATCCACTACGACTTGTTGGAAGCAACGATAGTGACGGTACAGAATATACTATTATAATATATCATACTGTTACAGTACAAACATTAAAAGCGTGAAACATAAATAGTACTAAATGGTGATATTTTATGCTAATTATGTTGTTTAATGATCACTATTTAGTACTAATTAGTACTACTTGTTTCATGGATATATTATTTGCACTCTATGACAATAATAATTATTGCAAATTGAATTCCTCTTATAGCTAGCTGGATGGATTCACTCGAGACCTTCGGGCCAATAGTTGTTCAGGGTCGTGACGAGAGATGTGGGATCAGGGATCACATGCCTGAGATCGGGGATCATATAGTCCGAATCAGCTGGAATTAGGGATCACAGAAGAGGGATCGGGATCGTATGAATAAATTCAGCGATCAGAACGTTTTTGTGGGATCAGGGATCAAACTTTTGTGTAACAAATCGGTATCAATCACGAGAAAACATCCCTGGTCAAGAACCTGCTTTTTGTCCTAAGAGACGTGATTTTAATCCATTGTTTGAAATTGTTTGCATATAACTGAGCTACGTGGTATATTCCTTTTAGGTGCCATGACACAGAACGACCAAGAAGAAGTCATATCTAAGTTCAAACATGGCCGTGAATGCAATCTGATCATTGCAACCACAGTGGCCGAGGAGGGCCTGGACATAGCTGACTGTAGCTACGTCATTCGTTACGATATGATTGGTAACGAGATATCAAGCGTCCAATCACGTGGTCGGATCAGGACAAAAGAGGGAGGTCAATACTGCTCTGTGATTGGGGCAGATTCGAATGGATTACAGAAGGAGCAATTAAATCAATATCGTGAAATTTTAATGATTGAAGCTTTGGCTCACGTCCAAAAAATGGACGAAAACGCTTACACGTCCAAGGTAGTGGCAATATATATTACTGCTTTAATAATTACTGTTATAATTTATATATTGTCTTATACACTGCAAATACGGCTGAGTAGATACACCTCACTATATTGAGTTAATCATGCATTCAGGATGACACTCTATAGTGAGTAAACCCAACTCTTTCAGTGGTGAGTAAAAGTGAGGTTAAACGCAATATATCGAGTACATTGTACTCAATGGCGCATCTACATTTATGTTTACTCTTAATAATGAGTTGGGTTTACTCACTATAAAGTGTCATCCTGAATGCATGATCATCTCAGTATACTGAGTCAGTTGTATCTACTCAGCCGTTTTTGCAGTGTATAAAATAGGGGTTATTGCTATAGGGGAGTAACCGGCTCCACTATAGAGACTACCCCCTAGATCCGCCCCTGGGATGATGATGATGATAGAGCAGATTTCGGATGACTGTGAAAGGTTCAGTGCCGTGTGCGTGCCTTGCCGTGACTTGACCGCGTTCGTACCGTGAGCGTTTCATAGTCATATGAAATCTTCTTTAATGGTGTTGATAATGTTGATGTGTTGATAGTAATGATGATGTTAAGTTGATGATGACGATGATGATGTAGATGATGGTGTTGATAATGATGATGGTGTTGATAGTAATGATGATGGTAAGTTGATGATGACGATGATGATGTAGATGATGATGTTGATAATAATGATGATGTTGATGATGTAGATGATGATGTTGATGATGTTGATAATGATGGTGATGATGATGATGATGATGATGATGTTGATAATAATGATGATGATGTTGATGATGACGGTGATGATGATGATGATGTTGATAATAATATGATGTTGATGATGATGATGATGATGATGATGATGAAGATAATAATATGATGTTGATGATGATGATGATGATGATGATGATGTTGATAATAATATGATGTTGATGATGATGATGATGATGATGATGATGATGAAGATAATAATATGATGTTGATGATGATGATGATGATGATGATGATGAAGATAATAATATGATGTTGATGATGATGATGATGATGATGATGATGAAGATAATAATGTTGATGTTGATGATGATGATTATGTTGATATATTTAATAATCGTTAATGAAGGCGATGATCTTCATTTTGAATTGTTTTCCTTGTTGCTGTAGTTGTCACTGTTACTATTGTTGTAATGTGGCCATTGCTCATGATTGTCATGGTAATCATATCTGTTTTCCTTCCATTAACAGATTCAAGAGTTTCAGGATGAAGCAGCCAAAGAAAGAACATTGAAAGAGCGACTACGAAAATGCCTGAAGTCCAAGTATGACCCAAATGACGTCACGTTCAAATGCCGTAAATGTCAAGTAGTAGCATGTCAGGCACATGACCTTAGGCAAGTCAAGAGCTCTTATCATGTGGTGATCCCTGAGGATTTTGATGACAAGATTGAAAAGATAGACATCCATCCGTCCAAAGTCCAGTCCTTCTACGAAGTGTCCATGCCACAGTCCATTAAATGCAAAAAATGCGGCGAACATTGGGGATGTATTGTCAACCTTAGAGGTATGGTCTTAGGCGATATTTTCTACTTACTTACGGGTGGTACTATAGGGGATAGTTTGTACACAATGCTTGTAGACACGAACAAATGCTACTTACAGGGGGTAATATGAGAATAGATTGTACACAATGCTTGTAGACACAAACAAATATTACTTACAGGGGGTACTATGAGAATAGATTGTACACAATGCTTGTAGACATAAACAAATATTACTTACAGGGGGTCCTGTGTGGTTGTGTTTACTCTTATTTCAAAAAGCGTATTGATGTGAATGTTTATATGTTTGTTTGTTTTAGGACTGGAAATGCCGTGTCTAAAAGTAAACTGCTTTGTACTGGAGCTGAAAAACGGAAAAAAGATGAATCCAAAGCAATGGAAGAAATGTCCTTTCGATGTACCACAAGTCGAAATCAGTGAGCTGCTTGACCTCAAAGTGACGATATTGCCATGAGCACAAACACGAGTTTCGATTTTTCTTTTTCTCGATAAAAATGGTAGAAGAAAGATGTAGATTAACATTTTTAATTTTCGAATATTGCATTAATTTTTGATTCAAAACAAGTTGTAAAGCAGCTTTATATTCCCAACCGTTAAAAGCACACATGTAATGGTGCATTTGTGATCGGTGTTTTATAGCAAGGTTAGTTTCGATTGAACTGAGCCAATTTATCAGTTGTAAAAAAAAATAAAAATTGCAGGATCAGCAACACTGATGGAGAATTTTTCGGTATAGCACCAGGTTGTAAAGTTGTAGGGATTTGGTGAAGAATCGGGTTGAAATATGCCTTCATGTCTCACAATTTAACCTGACAATGTCTCACGATTTACCAAGCTGTGACAGTTTTAGTGGGTATTCAATTCTTATAACATGATCATATAATTTGGTGGATAACCCTCCATGACTAAAACATCAAACTGAAGCTGGTCAAACCATGAGATGGTGGAGACCCGGACTGAACCAGTAATCTTAATCCTTGATACAATTTCACACAACTTACTAAAGTTGACGTTCCTGGCCACTCATGTCCAGTGAAAAATACAAGGCCTGAGTTAATACATAGCCTAAAACTAGACTGATAATCTTTTTCCGTGGAACACAAAACACTTAGGGTTAGGATAAGTAGGATAACCTTTATAAGTAGACACTGGCTGTGTGCTGTGCAAGGAAAGCTAGTAGCGTTATAGTTGAGCTTGTAACGTACACAGGCGGGTTACGGGTATTGTTCATTGCTTACTACATGTCTAGGGAAGTTGTTTTGTGTTTGACTAAAACTTTCAATATAAAAGTGAATCTTGCCGAGAAATCTTACTTAGAGTGAGAGTTCGGTAGCATTACACATGGTATTAACGTAATCATAGTTTTCGTGTTTTTAGGAATTTTTCGTATTGTGCATTAAGATACTGATTAAAAGATTATTTGATAATCATAAAATCGTAGCTTTGTAATCATCAATCATTATCGATCAAACTATTTACAGGAAGGGGCCGCTGTTGCATTTTGACCTTCATCAGCCATTCCCTAGAAATAAATAGAATAAGAAATATCTACAACCATCACTCCATGTCGGGGCTCTTCGGTGAGGTTCACTCACACTCACTACCACTACATTCCGTATTCACAACACACAACTCTGCTCACATGTTGATTTTTGCGGAGTGAGGTAAACCGGATAACCCGGAGAAAAACCATCGTGACATGAGAGAGAACAACACATCAAACAAACTCTACTCACTTGTCGCCCGAGCCGGGAATCGAACCCAGGTTACAGTAGTGAAAGGCCAGCGCTCTCACCGCTAGGTCACTCATGCCACCCTAAAGTTCCCTTTGTCTCTCTTAACCCCGTCCTTTGTAGAGCATAAAAAAATGCTGTGTCCCCTTTTAAAATTAGCACCAGCCCCTTCCCAGTGAGTAATGATTGGTCCGTAAACGTTCTCTCTACAACCCCATATTGTAATAATAATGACGATGACAAGAATTATATATCGTCAATCTGATTACAAAATGTTTAGAAATAAGAGATGCTGCTGCATTTTGACTCTTACCCCCCCCCCCTCCCTTAAAGTTCCCTCTGTCTCTGTTAACCCCGTCCTTTGTAGAGCATAAAAAATGCTGCCCCCCTTAACTAGCTCCAGCTCTTTCCCAGCGAATATTGAAGATATTGACGATGACAAGATTTATGTATCGTCAATCTGATTACAAAATGTTTAGGAATGTGAGTTAACCCCCATGTTCCTATTAGTGGGCTTTCATTTATCAGTGTATGGGGGGGTTATTAGTGTATGGGGGGGGGGGGGGGTCGGCAAAATCTTATGTTGTCGTTCAAAATATTCCGCCGCCTCCCCCCTTCTTGGTTGGTAAAAAATATCATTACCCTCTATATTTACCTAGTTTATAACTAAAGCTGCATAAAATTAGTAACAACCCCCCCCCCCCCCCCCCTATATAGCTTCCGAAATTAACGTGGCCATCCTCAATATTGCCGACCATCTCAACCCCCCTCCTAATAAATGAAATCCCCCTTATATTCAATCTTACGTTCATATTATAGTTGTTTATTTGGTAGATTGCTTCATCGGCCTACTTCTACAAAGGTTATAAATCGTAATGCTTTTGGTATCTTCGTTATCTATTGTAAGATTTACTGCATTCCTATTATATTCAATCTTACGTTCATATTAGAGTTGTTTATTTGGTAGATTCAATTTGCTTTATCGGTATACTTCTACAAAGGTTATAAATCGTAATGCTTTTGGTATCTTCGTTATCTATTGTAATATTTACTGCATTCCTATTATATTCAATATTCATATTAGAGTTGTTTATTTGGTAGATTGCTTTATCGGTCTACTTCTACAAAGGTTATAAATCTCAATGTTTTTGGTATCTTCGTTATCTATTGTAATATTTACTGCATTCCTATTATATTCAATATTCATATTAGAGTTGTTTATTTGGTTATAAATCGTTATGCTTTTGGTATCTTCGTTATCTATTGTAATATTTACTGCAACTTCATTATATCAACAAGTGATTATAATCGTTTGCACGCAATGCATCATGGGCTTCTCGATATTGTCCTTTTTCATACTAGAGGAACGGCAAATCGTCCGTACATTTGTTCTTAAAATAATCACACGAATTTTCAAATTTAGGTTATCTTGTCAGTTTTCACACCAGACGACTTGTAAAATAACTATCGCATCCAATTCAAAATCACGCATGCTGATTGGTTGAGGCGCGTGCTTTATGAGAGCACACAGCACGCGCGTTTGCATGTTGATCAATTTGTATTTTATAAAAGAAATAGAAAACTTGCTTTCTGTGCTGTATGCATTTATAAAGCACTTGGGGATTGTCAGAACACTCGAGAAGTGTTGAGAAGAAATCCGCTCCGCATCGTGCTTCTCTTAACACTTCTCTCGTGTTCTGATAATCCCGTTCCCCTTATGAGTGCATACATCAAGCTGGCGTGTTCTCTAGTTCTTTATTAGTGTCTGTCATAAGTCGATTTGTCCGTCTGTGAAAGCGGCTGTTAAAGCTATTACTCTTCACAGTCAACTCATGGTACAATTCAAAAGAATACTAACATCTTCACGGAAGTGCATATAGAACTGTATTACAATTGCATAGACTAAAATCCATACTAAAATTTTCTTTGTACGCTACATTTGAGACGCGAGGGCTCACGGGTACGGTGCATCTTTTAGCCGCGCCAGTCTTGTTAAAGTACAATCTTTACAAATGGTATTTACACGTTGTTGATAGGCTGAGCTAATACAACTAATTCTTCTGGGATGTCTGCAGAAGAGACACAATGCCCAGACCCTTGTGTGTAAGCACCCATCAGTTTACAACGTTTTTGAATGATTGGCCGCCATCTAGTACCTTCTACGAGGTTTGCCTTCTTTTAGAATCCTGTCAATCCATTTAGAGTAAGGCAAAACACTAGTAAAGTAACGGTGATGATCCGCCTTCCCACAATTCTCGTCCCAGCTCACCAGACCATCCACCGACCATCGGTAATCACGTGACTTTTGGTCATATGACTCGGTGACAAAAGCGCTCCCGCCATCTTCCCGACAGTTCTTTTTGTTCGACTTCTTGTGCATGACGCAAAACATCTTTGATGTGTTGAATGGTTTGGAGGTCATGTTCTTGCATTGTTTAGCTGGCGACACTGTTAGTGCATTGTGGACGACAATTCGTGACCTTCTTTGCTGTCTAGTCCACTCGACGACAAAACCATGTTTTCCCGAATCGGCTTGTTTTCTTCGTTTTACGGTAGCTTTTGGTAGACACACGGGTCGAACGTGCTTCCCTAGCTTAAACTCGTACTGGAGTTTGACAAGCGCGATGTCATTCTCGTAAGACTTGTATTTGTAGTCTTTGTGCAAGAAGATTGAGTCAACTGGAGCCATCTGCTTTTTGTCAGCCCCTCCGCGTATATCACCAACCTTTACTGTGTATCTAAGACAAATATTAATCATCATTGTTGTTATTATCATAATCATAATCATAATCAATATCATCATTGTTATTATTATCAAATCATTATCATCATTGTTATTATTATTATCATAATCATTGTTATTATTATCATAATCATTTTCATCATCATTATTATTATTATATGCATTATCATCATTGTTATCATTATCATAATCATTTTCATCATCATTATTATTATTATATTCATTATCATCATTGTTATTATTATCATAATCATTATCATCATCATTATTATTATCATCATAATCACATCGTTATCGATCAAAGAAATTCACTAACACTAACATCAATACATTATCATTCCTCGAATGATAAAAAGACAGATAATCAGTTATACCTCCATGGTGGAAATATGACAGCTTTTCCTGCATTAGAATAAAAACAGTGGGCAGCGGTAATGACCCATCGATTACTGATTAAAGCACCACCACATAATGGAGATCGACCCCCTGCAAACAAACAGGTTAAACAGGTTATAGCTCTAATTATCATCAGGTATTTTTATCATCTACAACATGTGTGTATCAGTGATTTTATCTTAAACATCGGTAATCATCCTTATGATCATCATCCATCATCACTATTATCATCACCATCACTCATCACCATCATCAATCATCCCTTTCTTATCCCCATCATCATCATCTTCAGCCATCACTATCATCACCATCACTCATCACCATCATCAATCATCCCTTTCTTATCCCCATCATTATCATCTTCAGCCATCACTATCATCACCATCACTCATCACCATCATCAATCATCCCTTTCTTATCCCCTTCATCATCATCTTCAGCCATCACTATCATCACCATCACTTATAACCATCGTCAATCATCCATTTCTTATCCCCATATCATCATCATCTTCAGCCATCACTATCATCACCATCACTTATAACCATCGTCAATCATCCCTTTCTTATCCCCATATCATCATCATCTTCAGCCATCACTATCATCACCATCACTCATCACCATCATCAATCATCCATTTCTTATCCCCATATCATCATCATCTTCAGCCATCACTATCATCACCATCACTTATAACCATCATCAATTATCCATTTCTTATCCCCATATCATTATCATCTTCAGCCATCACTATCATCACCATCACTTATAACCATCATCAATTATCCATTTCTTATCCCCATATCATTATCATCTTCAGCCATCACTATCATCACCATCACTTATAACCATCATCAATCATCCATTTCTTATCCCCATCATCATCATCTTCAGCCATCACTATCATCACCATCACTTATAACCATCATCAATTATCCATTTCTTATCCCCATCATCATCATCTTCAGCCATCACTATCATCACCATCACTTATAACCATCATCAATTATCCATTTCTTATCCCCATCATCATCATCTTCAGCCATCACTATCATCACCATCACTTATAACCATCATCAATTATCCATTTCTTATCCCCATCATCATCATCTTCAGCCATCACTATCATCACCATCACTTATAACCATCGTCAATCATCCATTTCTTATCCCCATATCATTATCATCTTCAGCCATCACTATCATCACCATCACTTATAACCATCGTCAATCATCCATTTCTTATCCCCATATCATCATCATCTTCAGCCATCACTATCATCACCATCACTTATAACCATCATCAATTATCCATTTCTTATCCCCATCATCATCATCTTCAGCCATCACTATCATCACCATCACTTATAACCATCATCAATTATCCATTTCTTATCCCCATCATCATCATCTTCAGCCATCACTATCATCAGATATCACGGCTATTGCCATTATCATCCCCACCATCATCAATAATGACTATATATATTATCACCATTATCGTCAGTCAACACTACTGTCACCATCATCATCATCACTATTGCCATCATCATCGATCAGTCATCATCATCGATCAGTCATCACTAGTATTATCATCATTCATATCAGTGATAGATAATATAATGAAATTTGTAACACCGTAAAAAATGTTGACTTAACTTTACTGACGTTTCGAGCTTTAGCCCTTCGTCGGAGTAAAAGCTAAAGGGCTAAAGCTCGAAACGTCAGTAAAGTTAAGTCAACAGCTTTTACGGTGTTACAAATTTCATTATATTACCTATCACTTATATCAAACACCGACGCAGCCTATACTAGTTTACTCACTAGTTTCTATTTATTATTGATATTAATTACTTACGTCCCCAGTAAATACCCAGCTGCCATGGCCAGACACCACTGGCTGCCTTGTTCCCTCGTATTGACCGCGACTTCAGCTTAGTAGTACTGATGCCACATCTGTCATAGTTATCTGTAATATAACACATTGGTCAAAAAATAAATATTTTTTCCAGCTGCAAATCGATATTACAAGGGCTATTCTTTATTGACATTATTTATATTTTTGTACACAACGAAAAATCGAAAACAAAAGATTTGTGTACTACTAAAACATGCTGTTCCAGGAATGAGCGTTGTTACGTCATTTATACGTCATCGTGGAGGCTTTTATACGTCAATAGTACGTCATCATTTAGTCTATTCTAAATTAGTACGTCACCATTGCGTCATGTATACGTCATACTAGTACGTCATCATTGCGTCATGTATACGTCATACTAGTACGTCATCATTGTGTCATGTATACGTCATACTAGTGCGTCATCATTGCGCCATGTATACGTCATACTAATACGTCATCATTGCGCCATGTATACGGCATCATACTAGTACGTCATCATTGTGTCATGTATACGTCATACTAGTACGTCATCATTGCGTCATGTATACGTCATACTAATACGTCATCATTGCGCCATGTATACGGCATCATACTAGTACGTCATCATTGTGTCATGTATACGTCATACTAGTACGTCATCATTGCGTCATGTATATGTCATACTAGTACGTCATCATTGTGTCATGTATACGGCATCATACTAGTACGTCATCACTGCGTCATGTATACATCATACTAGTACGTCCGGTTTATATGTCACCAATACGTCTTCACACCGTCTATACTTACTTTTCGCTGCCACCACTGTTTTAGTCACCGAGGTAAACACGTCACTATAGACTTTCAATCCAATAAAATGTTCTTTAACGGGCTCTGAGACTAGTGTCGATAGCATGTCCTTATTAGGGGTCTTACCAATACCTATGACGAACACTTCAAAGCGGTTCTCAGTTTGCAAGAGACGAGAAGCCCGTTTGTGACTCGTTCCCATGACCAGCTTGCCATTGGTTACAATGAACAATGCTCGTTTACTATCTCGACGTAGTTTCGGTGCAATGCGCTTGCGCAGTAGAAACATAGCACGTCCTAAGTTGCTCCCACATCCGTTAGGTCTTTTGATTGACCATACCTTTCTTATCGTACGTAGAGATGATGTTGTGAAATCAAGGTTTATTTTCATGTTAACAGCGAACGAAAGAGCTGCTACTCTAACTCCACCACGACGAACCGTTCCATCTAACATACGAAGAAGATCTCTCGCAAAACGAAGACCCAATCTGAATTCACCTTTCTTGATGGAGTTCGAGCCGTCAAACATGAAAACTATGTCCAGTCCTCCTCCGTGTTCCACATCAATGGCTCGTCTCCGGCGAGAGATCGGCTCACAGTCGGGGTTTTCCGAGTCTGCGCACTGAGGAAGATCAAGGTTATGAAGGAGACTGTTGCTAATGACGTCAGTAGCGTTGGTCAAATCAAGCTCCATTTCGTCTTCGACTGAAAAAAAGACACAGATATGTATATATTAATTATATCTTTGTCTCCCCTTCCTCCCTTGTTTCCACACCATTCCCTCCCTGTCCTTCCCCCTGTTATAACCTCCTGCTCAGGGCTGTGCAACAACTCATAGCAAACGTAACTCATTTATCAAAATAACTTATATTTACCTCATATTTATATAAAATGTATAATTTAATAATTTATAGAGCGCATAAATATATATACATATTCAAATGCGCTAATATATTTGCAAGGTTTTTCCTAAAGTCTTCCTGAAAAACTAATAATTGTACTTCACGTCGCTTATATATAGTTTTATTTACATTCAGTATGTATTCATGCCAAGTACCAAAGCTAGTAGAATGGTCCCCTTCACAGTTCCCTGCGCCATCTTGAAAAGTAACCGGGCCTTTGCATTGAAGCGAGACGAACGTTGAGCTTGCAATGATAGGGACTCGTGAATAATTGTCACGCAAGGTGTTAAAAGGTCTCTATCATTGCAAACTCAACGGCCCGGCTACCTTTTAAGATGGCACAAAGAACTGTGAAGGTGACTATTAACTATGGCAAGTACCAAACGGTCTACTTACATATACAAATTGGTTGTTCAGTCCACTGTCCGTCGTCCATGCACGTCCGCTGTGAATGTCCATATAGTTTAAACCCTTGGTGGCATGAATATGTGACTTTACTTGATATGGTAAAGTGCGAACCAACAAAATAACCATGCTCGATGGGTCCTGGGTTACCGCATGATAAAACTAGAAATTAAATAGTAAAGGTTTATAAAGCCATGCATGATACGACACGTATTAGATATCAGATCTATTTTCATCTGTTTCAAATATGAATTCAGTCCACTTTATTCAAATCATATACAATTGTTCACTGCCGCTGATAGCATTTGTTAGTCGAGGCAGGCAACGAGAGATATTTATTATAAAAAAGGTTATAGATTATTACAAAAGATTGTAACTTAAAAAATTAGCTAAAGTTTGACCAAGGGAGCACGGCAGACTGTTGTTTGGGGTTTGGATATATTCGATCTTTTGAAGGTTTTAAATTACAACGATCTTTTCAACGTTTTAAATTACATCAACAGCTAAATTGGTAGCTTAATGGGACTATCCGCCAGCAAGGGATAAATGCGGGCGCGCCTGCCTCTGCGAGCGAGTCCCGAAGGGACGAGGGGGGAGTGAAGCGGTGGAATGATCAGCCAATCACGAATCGAGAATAGACGTTTTTGGGGGTGTGTCTTCTCCTGATGCTCGTAGCAGTTTCCTTGGAAACGGAAACGAAAGCGGAAACGATTAATGTATGAAATACAAGCCTTGACCTTCTTGTTGATCTCTTCGCTGATAACCCAAATGTTTACGTTCGGATTTTTAATGGCATTTCGAGTTGTTATGGTCATATTGTAAGCTCAAAATCAATAAAATAATATGAACTTCAAGCAGCAGTACTCCAAAAATAGGAGGAAAATGTCTAGTTTAGTTTAATAATTCTGATATCATGCGAGTAAATATAACTGTGAGTAACAGTATACGTCTTCATGAAATGGAGCGCAACACGTGAGATGCAACAAAGATTTTCCCTGCAGCCAACTCAGTTTACAAGAATACTAATACAGCTCTTTTTGCCATGCGACCTTCTCTTCTTCTTTACACATTATTATAAGGACATGAATGTAAGGAACCACAAAAAATCAGTTGTAATCCCAGGTTTTAATAATATATATTCAAATTTGAAAATCGCTGAATATTCAAATAAGTTAAGTTTGTTATGTAAATCTTGTTCATGTAAATGCGTCTTTCCCTGTTCGACCTGTTCTTCGTATTTGGTTTTACGATTTCGATTGTTCTGAATTTACAAAATGTTCCCAGCAACAGAAATGTTCCTAGCAACGTGCTACGAGCATCATACTACAGAATATTTCAACGGCTTCATTCCCCCTCGCCCCTACGGGGCTCGCGGGGAGTTACAACTCTCGGGTGACACTCGTACATTGCTCGTCCCTACGGGACTCGCTCGGCAATGATAGTTGTGCCCGCATTTTTACTGGTCAGTCGATTGACGAAATAAGCCGTTTATGTAATTTAAAACTTTGAAAAGATGGTTGTAATTTAAAACCTTCAAAAGAACGAATATATCCAAACCACAAACAACAGTCTGCCGTGCTCCCTTGGTTTGACTAAAAGTTGTTCTCTTTTACGTAATATATCAAACACAAAAAAAGAGTGTTTCATCAGGTTTTCACAACCTTGTTCCCAGGGTCCCTCCCCACCCAAAAGCGAAGGGAGAGGGCCCTGGGAACGAGGTTGAGGTTTTCAAACACTGAAAAATGGGTGCGGGCGCAACTCGGTCGTACGTAAGGTACATAAGTATATCTACTGATAAAATGTAAACTAACCTTCAGGGAAAGCACACGTTGGTTCTTGACCAATCAGCTCACTGTTATTACAAATCCTCTCTGTATCACCGCTGACTTGTTGGTTCCCATTGATACACTCGTAACGCACACCGGTACCACCACAGCAACGCGTGACAATTGCGTGACTTGGAGGAAAGCGTGACACTTGCTCAAGAATATGTTCGCAATCTGGGTCAATTTGAGAAGGTAAACTATTCTCGGTTGCAATCGCAATTCCAAATATCGTTACAAACAACTGAAAACAAACAAGTAAACATAAATGATTATAGTTACTTAATTATCACCGGGCCTTCCCCCCGTCCCCTCCCCCAGTAGAAAGAGTTTATAATTAAAGTGGGTATAAGCAGGTTTTTCGTGACTGCAAACTATTTGCTACACATAAATATATATCCCTGCATAATTAAATATATCTAAAGTTAACGATCAAACGGTTTCTTAAAACGTTACTTTGTAGTCTTTAAAGCTCGTCATAATTTTATTGTTCTGATGCCAAAGTCAATAGCATCCCTACCCACCCCTCCCATAGTAAAACGTTTATTTTAAAATGGGAATTCGAAAGCACTGTCAAGACGCAGTGCATGCAAGACGCATAATTTTGATGCCAAATGCAATGTGATCCCAGCTCTCCCCTCCCCTACAAAACATACTTCTGTCATGCAATTAAAATTGTCAATACCCAATTGAGAATAATACTTTACTTGTTATTTCAGTTGGTATTGTTTGAAAGATTATCAAGAAGAGTCTTAAGGCTACTGAGACATTTTGTTTACTCTATGATAACGAATGCCCTAAGCCTGTAGACAACCAAGTTGTATTAAGCTCAATTACAAAACCCCATTTATCCAGGATAGCAAGTAAGCAGTTTAATGCCAGCTTAGTAGTTGCTGGTGGTGTTATTTCTATGATAAGGTTATCAAGATGACTGCCCGTGCTTGGCAAAGTAATGAGACCTCTTACAAGAAACAACTTTTGAACTGTAATCAGAAACCACAATATTTTTATGCTAGCTACACTGCCACATCTATGTCATCTATGTGACATCAGTGCACTTTAATAGAAACTCTTTTAGAGATATCTAAAGGACGAAAGGCTATCATCCATAAAAAAGGTTTTATTATTATTATTATTATTATTATTATTATTATTATTATTATTATTATTATTATTATTATTATTATTATTATTATTATTATTACTGTCAAATCTTACATTGTACTTTAAACATTGCTTCTTGAGAGTTTCTCATAGTTTTTTGGTCGAAAGTTGCAAACTTCTCTTCTTCGTGAAAATGAATAGAATTTCAACTCATATTGTGTTTGGTATCACGCAGAATATTGCACAGAATTCTTGTGCCGTCTGTTGGTAGTATTTTCGCTTTCGTCCATGGGGTTTTCAAATCGGACCTTCAAATGAAGACACATTTTATCGAATCTCGTCCATCAATTAATCAATGCCATCTTTAGAAGCTATTCATGTCATCCATTTTTGTGACAATACATTTTTGTGCAGATTAAGTAGATATTTACCCAAGGTAAACAAACATACATAGAAAGTGTTTTAATAAGCACCTCTTTCACACCATTGCATGCAATACCTAGTGATATTCACCTTATGCATTACATAAATTATTGCACGATGTCACGAAATCAAGTCGAGGTTATTTTTCGGCACATTTGACAGGACTTCACCAGTTAAAGTAACATGAACCAGATTCTAAAAAGTGACTAAAGTCCAAACAAATCTCAGTGCGTAACACTATTTTTACGGTGATCGACGTAGCCCACACTAGATAGATTTATCTGTAGTTATCCTATATTTTCACTTCAATTAAACCGCTACTCATCGTACATTAAATTATTCCAATTATTCCTAGCTTGGAAGTATCAATGCAGTATTCGATTTTAACCGCTTTAACATTTCGACTTCTATCAAAAATTCAATAAACAACCTCTGTTTTACTTCACGAAATAGTGTCCTTCAAGATAACAATTTCCTAATCTGCATTCAACATAGCGCCACACACAGAGGAATTAAATACAAGACCAATTTATTACCAGCGTGAAGGCAACAGACTCTAACCTTATTTCGTGCACTATATAATGTATAACAGACGACTTGGGTAATACAACCGCACATCTATCATTAAAACTAACCAATGAGCGCATGATGGCGACATTACGCTAAAATATCTCAGTTGTTTGCTTTACATATTACCTAATTAACCGCATGTGTTTTTTTGCGTTAGTAATGGTTTTTTAAGTACAAATACTCTATAATAGGTAAATATGAAGGTTGTAAGGCATTAGGGTTGCTGCAGGAGTTCTGCTTGTGAGACGAACGTGGCATAAACGGAATTTACAGACGTATTTTCGCGTATGACAAGTATTTGATGAGGGTAATAAGTATTCATCACGAGCAAATTAAAACACGAATCGGTAGTCATTATGTATTGATCAGCAGGACAAGTAACGTTTAGGGAAAACCTACTGTTTTAACGTTGATTTAAGTGTTAGCGCGACGCTACTTTGAAAATCGGAAATTTCCCTCTTAGAAACCATGCTAAACATGCATGATGCTCGCTATCATGGTCATGCTATTTGCGATCAAGCAACTTTACTCCTCCCGCTTTCACCAACAGATCTACGTTTTTAAGGCCGAACACAGCAGTTTCCTCCGACCATCCTGTTCGGGCTATGGCAGTAAAGTTTAGTATAATCTGCTCGATGCATCCGAGATCAACCCTTCAGTCGTTTACCCACCATCCATGACTACACTGAGAGTGAAACTGACTCAGTTTTTCATTGTCCTCACCATCCCGCATCCAAAATTCGACATTCTACAATCTATTAGAAGAGAAAAAGATTCATAACTTACCCAATAAAGTGTGAAAGGGATTGCCATGTTTAAAAGATGTCTTGGTTCTAGCTTAGCATATCCGTTCTCTTGTAAAGCTGATTCCTGCGTGTCTTTTGGAGCTTGAGGCTAATAACGTCCAACGAGTCAAGTGATTAATGCCAGGCTTTCGTCTGTTGTCAAGTTGCCCTGTAATTCCAAAGTAAGGTGATACCCCATCCAATGTAATGTACTCGCCGTCTTCACTAATCAATCAAAGCAGCCAGTTTGTATGATTTTACAAACGAAGTTAGTGTAATAGAATTATAGTCTTTTTCTTGTACCAAGCCGCATTCTTTCTGATTTGATCGTTTAGTTAGATTAGCGGGTCCTTGAATGTAAGACAGCCTATGTCATTGATGGTCATTTAGATCAAGGGGAGGGTACTCTTTCAGGCAGGATAACTCAAGTATCTAGCGGAAACCACACATTTCTGCATGTGTACAGTACAAAAACAAAAACACGTCTTCCACAACAAAAATAAAAAATGTGTGTATATACATTTCCTTTCCTATCTAGTGCGCAAAGTGGTGCCTTTTAAGAAAGAAATTTCTTGAACTGAGACATTTAAAAAAAAAATTATTTCAAAAACCTTGCTTTTAGTTTTGTACAATATTCTCCACAATTTTAAAAATGGTGCAAAGTGACAAGGATATTTCAGTTCACATCTATATATATTAGACGCACTTGGTGAAAGGCATTACAATGCAAAAAGGGAGGCTAAGGAGAGTGCTTTGAAGCTATTGAGATGATGCTCGCTTATACATAATGCATGGCAAGTTATAAGTAACACATTTCCCTCCTTTTTACTATAAAGTAAGCTTGTCAAGCGTGCTTGCAAGGGCGTCGTTCTTTCCTCTCCCCGTTATACGTTAAGAATATCTCACATCTTGTCAAATTCCTCTTTACAGTCCATTCCTACAAGTACATTACGTAACCACTAAACTTATAAATCTTAAATAATCCTTAATAACTCCTTTGTACTCCACAACATCACGTGACCGTTACGTTTCCCACGACTGCAACCACTAAAATATGCAATCAATGTTCAGCATCCTGTTTAGACGGTCTGCTCGACCTAGAACGGAACCAGTACAAACTGTTACCTGAAGTGCTGAGCACCGAAAACGGTAAAAATTGAACAAAGCACGCAAAGTATTCGAATGAAATATTTTCCCAGGATACGATGGCATTGTCCCGCAGTGTGCATTGGATCTCTTCTCACGGGTATTAAGTCCAGATGGCAGAGATTCCTCCACGTTAAAGGCTTAGTCTCATCGCTAGTTATCATCGCTTCCTATAGTCAACTACTTATATCTATTGAGTAAAGTAAACAGCGTTTATAACGTCCTTAGGCAGATGTCTTCGTGTGTGACCCACACTGGAATACGTAAAGACAGGCAGTGCCAACCACGTGTTGGCACTTGAAGTGTCATTCAAAACTGTTATATAATTGCGTGCGTGATGAAACAGGGTACGTTATAAGCTACTAGGCATTGAGTTATTATTGTATTTATCAGTATTATTTAGTCATTTTCATCATCATCATCATCATCATCATCATCATCATCATCATCATCATCATATCATCATCATCATCATCATCATCATCATCATCATCATCACGATCATCATCATCTTCATCACTATAATCATCATCTTCATCACTATCATCATTATCTTCATCACGATCATCATCATCATCATCACGATCATCATCATCATCTTCATCACTATATATAATCATCATCTTCATCACTATAATCATCATCTTCATCACTATAATCATCATCTTCATCACTATCATCATCATCTTCATCACGATCATCATCATCATCATCACTATAATCATCATCTTCATCACTATCATCATCATCTTCATCACTATAATCATCATCTTCATCACTATAATCATCATCTTCATCACTATCATCATCATCTTCATCACGATCATCATCATCATCATCACTATAATCATCATCTTCATCACTATCATCATCATCTTCATCACGATCATCATCATCACTATATGATCATCATCATCATCATCATCATCTTCATCACTATGATCGTCATCACTATTATCATCATCACTCATCGATGCATTATCTATAGTCTGCCATCACTCTACCACCACTCCTTCGTTGTCGTCCCTGCCAACCATCATCATCATTGATCAATAATCTTGGTCGTCATCACTGCAAACCTTCCCAATCTTTACTAGAATCATCATTACAGCCATCATCACTTTCTTTATTATCATCAGTATCATCGTTATCACTCATCATCGATATCATTGTTATTATAGCCATCATCATTGATCTACTTCGTCATCGCCGCCATTAAACAGTTAATTCATTTCCATAAACCATCTGACCATAGTCTGCCTTGCTGGCTGTCATAGATTATTTGTACCACCAGTTGGTAATGATAGTTTGGATCCAGACCTATAATGTTTGTGATTAGCCTTAGCTGGGGGCGCGCCAGCTACTAACAGATGTCCTCAATCGATCTGTAAATTACTTAAATAATAACATATCTTAATAAAAAAGAAAACAACACCACCTAAGTTAAAATACAAATTGGTTTGACTCTGGCCTGATTATGGTTAAATTTAACCAAAATCAGGCCAGAGTTAAACCAATTTGTATTTTAATATGAATCCTGGCTGCAAATTCAACATTTTTACTACTTACGTTCTCGAAGAATAAATGAAAAATATCACTTGTATACTTAATTCTGATTGGCTAATTGATTGGTGTTTTTTTCCTTCTAAATCTGTGCAATTGATTAATTACACATATCCAGAAAGGGAGTGCTTCAGAAACTTATTAAGGAAATAAAGCAACACTTAAGTTCTCTCATGTAATAAAAAATACCACTTGTACTTGATGAAAATTGGTTAATATCACTCTTGCTAAGTACTCTTGCTATTAAGCAACTCAGTCCTCAAATATTAAAGCGTGGTATTTTTCATTAATTATTCTCAAACGCTGGTACTTCCTATGCGCGCATAGGTTTACACCAGCTTACAGACCCATAGTGACAAGTAACCTTTATTTTGCACAAGCAATTTGTAGCTTTGTGGTGAATGGTTGTACAAGTCATTTTGTTTCGGCCAAACGATCACAAGCCAATTCTTGTATTGGTCACACTGATATTTCACAATGTGGTTCACGTTGTCTTTGGTGTCTATCTCGAAAGTTGTCGGTTTTGATGAAATATACTTTTATAAAAACACGTGACATTATTATCCAACTAGTCATAGACGAGTAAAAATGTCGCAGGAGTAGGACTGGATCGAGTAAAAATATCCAGCGATCGATATTTTTACTCGTCTATCTAGCCCTCAAGTAAAATAATATTTTGCATTATAAAATAACAAGAAACTTTTGATTGGATAATAACTAACTTATCAAACAGTTTGATATGTAATATAGCTGGATATTTTACTCGTTAACTTGCATTTTGACTCGCTCGGAGGCTCGTCAAAAAACAGCGTCTCACTCGTAAAATATCCAGCCATATTACACATCAAACTGTCTAATAAGATATATTTATCCGAAATTATTATTTATGTTAATTACTTTAAGTAATAGCTGCCAGTTGAGCTGAGTAGCAACTATATAATATGGACGGCATGCAAAATATTTTTTATAGAGTAACTTACTCTCAAATTATATTATATTCAGTATTGTAATATGTATTTTTTTTCAGTATATTTTTTCTTCTCTTTCTCTATTTATCTCTTGTTATAGTGTCTTTTCTCAATTATTTTATGTCAATATTTGTACTTTTGTATTTGTACTTTTTCCTATTCCTTAATTAACTCCATAAATATTGTAAATCAGTAGTGTGTGATCTAGCTCCCACGATGAGCACAGCTCTTGGAGAAAACACAGAGAAAAATATATGTTTCAATAAAAAAAACCTATATAATATATTAATTCGGGTAATGGGCTCCTGATTATATAACTGAGGAGAAACAAAATTTCACCATCATTAAGAAGTGCTCGGGCAAAATGGATTGCCTCATCCACGAGATGTTATTCATCAGGAAAATTAAACCATCACTAAACATTCAATCCGACTCCGTTCAGAGCGAAGATCTTTTGTTATCATGGGACCATTATTACTGTCAGTAAAACTTTTGATTTTTGAATACTAATTTTCTCTTGAAAATGACGCTGGATAGCGTCGAAACGTCGAGAATCACGCCGGGCACAAACGGCCCCCCAAAAGGCACGCTAAAATGTCACAATTTTCCGTTATTTACGAATATTTTAATAAATTATCGTCTTTGTGTTCTGAAATTTTCAGTGATTGTAATATGGAGGTTGCGAAAATTTTTGAGAAATTATTTGAATGTTTTCTCGTCATTATGACGTCATAATAAAATGTTACAGTAGTCGAAAAAAATCAATTTTACCGCTAGATACGATTTAAGGATGAATTTTATAAGCCAGTAACATGTAAAACACGTTATCGAAATTTTCATCAATTTTTGGTAACTGGAACTTGAGATATGAGGGATTTTATGATTTTGATGACGTCATCTAATATGACGTCACAGAAAATAATAAAATATCATTATTTATAATCAGTAACAGAAATTCTAACATAATCCCATTCAATAGTCGATTTTTAGTAGATATAGCTTATAAAATCATCGATATCCCAGAAAAGGGCTGCATAACATATCTTTAAAGATATTTGTGACGTCATAATGACGTAGCAGGGATTTACTCAATTTTTCAACATCAATTTATAGCCCTCTAATTGCAAAAATCAAAATTCTAAAATCATACGATTTTCCAGCGTTCTTATATCATTTCATTAGCATTAAAATTAGAGAGAAATGTTTTGAAATGAAAAAAATGTACCAAGCGAAATGTTTTTCCAAAGGTTTTATTAAGTTTTTTTCCCGCAAAATTTTCGCGGGAAAAATTCTGGAGGTTAAAATCGCCATAGCTCAAGTTTCCATCACCCAAATTAAAAACGGTTTTCAGTTTTATAGTCCTTAGCAGAAGTGGAGTGATATTTGATGCAAAATAGAAATATCATCATGAGCGCTTTTTAGGTCGTTTGCGCCCGCCGTGAATAAGATTAAAATGATCACAAACCTACTTGCGTTAGTTTTTGTTATACAAATACGAGAAACAAAATGTACCCAGAATATTCTTAAAGGACACGATCAAACTGGTTTCTAAGACACAATACATAGTTGGTCACGTGAAAAAAACAAGCCAGAGGAAATAACCGACAATTGCAAAAGCAGCCGTATGCGCATGTGTCTAATTAGTACCGGACGTGGAATTTATAAGGTCTGATAGGATTGCTTCAATCGGCTTACCCAGGTCCTAATGACATCACGGTAAACAGGAAGACCACCAGTTCAGTTTAACTGAAGCGGTAGATACTGGTCAGTGTTATTTCGTGTTATATCTGTCATCGCTATTTACTGAACGTGCCTTGAATCTTCCCTGAAACACTTGATGAACCAGTCACTTGAACTAGTCAGTCTCTTGAGAGGAAATATACACACTGACAGGGGTGGGGAGAGTAGAATTAGTGTATGATACCGCGTTAGTGTTAAAAAACGTTTCTGATATTTCGGACGTTCCATTTTGAACAAGCAGGGTCGGACGGAGGGGGGTGAACTGGGTGACATTTCACCCCCCCCCCCCCCCCCCTTTTCAGTAAAGTCCTGTTTTATAGCAAAGAAAAGCGGGCACATTACGATCTTTGCGCTCTTGTGTCTGCCATTATCCGCCAAAAGGATATCAAAGTTCACCCCCCTTGTCAAATTTCTGGATCCGCCTCTGACAAGTGGTGTAACGGAGAGAAGAGAGAGAGAGAGAGAGAGAGAGAGCTAGGCGTGTGTTTGAATCACGTTTCATCACGTTTTCACTACACACAGGTGCGAGGGTCAAGAGAAGTTTCACTTTCATATTAGACATACTGTGTTGTTTTCTGTCAGTTTTGTATCGGGCTTTCTATCGCACCGGGCAGAGTAGCTTTACGCTTGGAAAAAAAGACCTTACTCGGTGGGTGTCTTCTAAAGCCAATTCAATTAACAATGAGGAATAATTGGATGACATTTTTTTCTAATTATTAATAACATGTTAAATAATAAATATCATGTCTGGAATGTTTCGGCAGCAGCAAAGACTATCATTAAAGACAAGTTCCCGATGCATTTAGCTACTCTCTCTCTCGCCGATCTTATCTTTTTAGACATCGATATCACTGAAAATTTAACTTAACCTCTTAAGCTTGTAGACATTCAGTTTCGGTCTTCTTGTGCCATGCTTATTGTAGACGCCAGTGATGAATATCCAAAAAACAATTTCTTGGCCTTCTGTCCCAGAGCAAGACCAATTGCTGACATTATTTTGTAATTATCTTAAATATCATCTTTATATAGGTCATATCGGCACAGAAGGTTGAAATATTATAATATTGTCATCTTCAAAAAGAATTAATTGTCCATCTGAATTGAACATGACGGTTTTTTTTGTCAAAAACGTTTAATCCTTAATCGAAAATTTATGTTATGAGATATAATAATGATCCCTCATAAGCGATTCACAATGACAATTACCATGTATATATTGAATGCAAAAACAATTATATTCTGATCGATTTATATGTGGAAAGATATTTAATAAGCGAAAACGTGTTCAAAGAAATTTATAAGATGATAACTAATTAAAAAAAAAACAGAAAAATGATAACAAATATAAAAAAATAATAAATAAATAAACTAATGCTTATGCGAAAATTTATGCGAAAGAGGGAGAAAATATCTTATAATTTTCAATCCTAAACGGAGTTCAATGTAAATAAAATATAATGTATAATTAAAAATAATTGATTAATACTGTGTATTAGAAAACCAATTATTATAAATCTCGTAGAATTTGCATGTAATTAGTGTAGATTTTTCTCATTTGTAGCATTATGTGTGGTTATTGTAACTGACTTTTAGTCTGGGAGCAACTGTAGTGCCGTGGGATTTTCGTGAAGATTAAACGCGACCTGTGTAGAAGTGTTGAGTAGGACCTAAGGAACATTTTGAATGTTGTCGGCAATTCTGTAAGTCGTGCAGGGGGGGCCTACGGGGCGTTTGAAAACTACCCACTCTAATCTTGCATGAAAACGAGGCTGGATCATAAAAACTCAATGAAAGCTGATCTTAATTTAGTATTTTTCATTATAATATTGAAATTCTTGATAGTCTGAGATGTTGTACTGAATATCATCGTTTGTAGGGATAATTATAGGGTCACGTGACCGGAAGTTAAGGCGCAATTTTTTTGTTATCCTAAAAATGACTTAAAAATTGGGCTAAACTGACTAAACATGAAACTAAAAATGAAAAATCGGTTCTACTAATATTTTAATCATCACTGTCATCAGTGGAGGGGGGGGGGGGGGGTGTTAAATGCTAATTTTTTTAAATTAGCATTTTCTGGTATCTCTTAAGCCTCGGTCAAACGGCAATGATAGTTGGTGATAGTTCCAACAATCCTGTGCGTTTGACCACCAACTATCATGCACTATCATAGACTATCAGAGTTTGAACATGTTCAAATTTCACATGATAGTCGATAATAGTTTTTGCCGTTTGACCGCACGTACAGGATAGTTGATGATAGTTGAGACGCCTTCAACTATCATCAACTGTCATAGCCGTTTCACCTCCGCTTTAAGGTGTCGAAAAAGGAGAGGAGAGCGCATCGATATTTGCTTCTGATACATACATTAATATTATTAATTAATGTGGTATCTCTTAGGGAATAAAATTCATTCAGCCACGCCCTTTTTACAAGACTTCAGGTATGATTAGGGGTATTTTTGAAAATTTACGACGAGCATCCCCGGTACTTTTTCCCCGGTACTTTAAGTTTTTCCTCTACTTTTTCCCCCCTGTTGGGTGCAGTGTTGTTCCAAGGTTCCAAAAAGCGTTTATGACATCTTCAACTGCATTTGTAATTGCTTTCCAGCAAGCAACTTTTCTATTTTCCAAAAAAAACCTCCCAGTTATATCAGCGGCGTGGAAGACGGGTAGTGCTGCCAATTTACCACTGCCCAGAGCACAATCTATCGGATCAAGCTCAATCACACCTTGATTATTACCAGTGCCAGTGACAAAGGATATGTCTTCTGACGCAGCTCTGGGTATCGTCTTCAAGATAGAACGAGGACGTCCATGTCTGGGCAGGGAATTGTTAAACAACTGTGTACCTCCGTTCGCAGTTTCGTCTAGAGCATTGAGCAAGATCTTTGTATCCAGCTTTTCTTGATTACTTTGAAGATGGTCTACACCTTTATGTTTTGCAAGACTTGTACATCGTCAGGCCACATCAGCCCGTAGTTACGTCATCTCAGCTTGATCGAGGAACGGTGAGCGAGGAACTGCCAGGTACTTTGCGGTTAGTTCGTTCTTAGTCGTACCCATGATGAGACAGGAGTCTTTGCATGGCAACCTTAATAATAAATTGATTTTAAATATTGCGGAATATAGCATGAAACTGATCAATTGCACATTACAATATATGGGATCTTGACAAGCCTGTCTTTTAACTTGGGACGATGGTAAATCATATCAGTCGAAAATCAAGCAGACCTTATCGATTCATACTTCCTTGTAATTATACTGTTAAAGTGCTCAGCCAGTTGCGAACAGTATTTTATATCGTTTGGCTTGTCATGGAATCGGAGCTCTCAGTGTATCAAAATGCATCTCCCAGACTTCTGGAGTTAAAAGTCAGGCTGGAGATCCCATATATCGCTAAATAATGTGTAATTGATCGTTTTCATGCTATATTCCGCAATATTTGAAAATCAATTTATTATAAATTTATTATGCTAGGTCGCCATGCAAAAGATCCTGTCTCACCATTGCTAAGACTAAGAACGAGCTAAGAGAGTGCCTGGCAGAGAAGTTCCTCGATCGTGCTGAGATATATGATGTAACTATGGCCTGGGGATGTACAAGTCTTGCAACATATCAAGGTGTAGACCATCTTCAAAGTAATCAACAAAAGGTGGATACAAAGTTCTTGCTCCATGCTCTAGGCGCAACTACCAACGGTGCTTCTGAGTTGTTTATCCATTCCCATGCAAACACGGGCGTCCCCGTCCCCTGTTGTATCTAAGGGTTTCCAAGACATATCCTTTGGCACTGACACTGGTAAAAGTCATGGTGTGATTGAGCTTGGTCCCATTTCTTGTGCTCTGGGCAAAGACCTCACTATAGGCTGGAAATGTTTCGCAAGAATCAGGTTCAGTAAAACAGGCTACCACCAACGCAGTGCGCACTTTATGAGGCGCTCACTACAAGATGCTACAATCATGTGTAAAATACCTTGGGACATTATCTGGTTTTAACATGAAAAATATTTCAACATCATTTTTCCGTTTTACCCTCTCCTCCGTATCAATGTTGAATGGTGGGAATGTGAAACGGTTGTCATTTGTAAGACCAATCAACATGCCTCCGTATCAATGTTGAATGGTGGGAATGTGAAACGGTTGTCATTTGTAAGACCAATCAACATTGCTTAGGGGGAAGGGGGTTTGCAAATCAAATTGATAGATTTTGTATATTTTTTAAAACGAAAACGCTCATAAAAAAGTGACCCAGCAATTTTGCACATGATTGTAGTGCTACAAGATGCTTGAATAACGACTGTGTTGGCAGTCCCAGTTTGCCACAACCAGATGATTGATGTAAGAAAGATGAATGGATCCCTGTAATGACAAAAGAACTGCCCGCACCGAAAGCAGTAATCTATTTGGTGTGGGTGTAAATAAAAACAAATGCTCATTCAGTGTCGAAAACCGGGCTTGAACTGCACCAACCTCTGTTCTTCTTGTGACAGTGATAATTCGTGTGGAAAGACAGCTACTATCAACAAGAGTGAGTGCGACGAAAATGATGACAGTGATGATTAAAATGTTAATAGAATCAAACTTTCATTTGTAGTTTCAAGTTTAGTCAGTTTAGTCCAATTTTTAAGTTATTTTTTAGGATAACAAGAATTAAAATTGAGCCTTAACTTCCGGTCACGTGACCCCTTTAATTATCCTACAAACGTTGATATTCAGTACAACATTTGACTATCAAAAAACGTAATATTATATTGAAAAATACCAACTTAAGACCAGCTTTCATTTAGTTTTTATGATTCAGCCTCGTTTTCATGCAAGATTAGAGTGGGTAGTTTTCAAACGCCCCGTAGACCCCCCCCTGCACGACTTACAGAGTTGCCGACAACATTTAAAATGTTCCTTAGGTCCTACTCAACACTTCTACACAAGTCGCGTTTAATCTTCACGAAAATCCCACGGCACTTCTTTCGGCGACATCTGCTCCCGGACTATTTCTAAAAAGAAGTGTAAAAGTGTACGCCAGTTGCAACCATGCAGGAAGAGACGTGCTTCCTTGAACAGGAACAAGTATATACTGATGCCTTCGGCCATGTACCAACTCACAAACGTGCCGTGAGACTAAACAAGGATGATGAATTATTAATGATTTCTTCTGTAAACAAAGCCAGCTTTGAAATACCTTGTAGTCTTAATAAACAAACTCTTGAAGTGTCTAAGACAAGTACATTCCTACGAAGACAATATCAACATCGACCACGCAAGAGGAAGCCATGTTCACACTTTACTGTCGAGAAACTAGCCCACGTTAGTGTATAGTATTGAGTCCTACAGACTTGTAGTGCCATCCACATGGGCTGTGGCTCTAGTAATATCCAGCCGGGTAAGCTATAGTAGCAATAATTATAGACGATTACACTGATCTCATTTAATTAATTGGTAAATGGCCTCACTAAAGCCTAAACTTTAAGCCTTAGTTTGTTACGTTCAAACTAAGCAAAAAACCTGTTGAAATAATGAGGGGTGATATGTTGTAAACTGTTACGTTTCCTTTGAAGAAGCTAAACTTTTCTTTGGTAAAATTTGTGTTTTTTAGCTTGTTGCACGAGTTACGTGGAGACATGATGACATGCACGATGTTTTTAATGCTAATAAACTTTCGTGATCGATACTCGATCTGCCGTAACACAATTCAGTCTCCAAGCGAAAACTGTTACCTAAATGGTAACATCGTTAAACGCCAAGAAAATTAATAACATTATATAGGAAAACAGAAATAAGTATACTGCAGAAATCGAGGATAAAAGTTAGACACCAAAAGAATATCAAATATAAGAAAACTACGCACAATAATAAAAAGTTTTTGATTTGATTTCAAATTTTGCTTAATTTTCTGAAACGTTCAAAATCAGTTGGTATTTTTCAAAGAAACTCAATGAAAACGTAACAATTAATTAACAGCCAGAGTTTTGATTTATGTCAGTATATGTGAAGGGTAAAGATTAATCCAGCTAAACCTGTTTAAGTCCTTGTCGTGTTTATTGATGTTTGTTACGGTTTCCAATGCGAACTGGTAAACAAACCCACTGCATTAGTCGATTTTATTAAATATATCGAAATGACGCAGTTGTTGAGGTTTGTTTTTCTAATATTAGCTTTATCTGAGGGACGGGCCATTTAAAGGATTAGATATTGAAAGGGGGGTTGGGCAGTTCTCGATTCAGTATTAATTTATTTTGCCCTCGAAGCTGTACACATATTTGTTTCAGCTTTTTGTTGTTGTCTTTTTCAAGGTTAAAGCTGCATTGTGCTCGATATTTTTTGGGGGGAAGTCACGCAACCCCCCATCTATTATCTATTGGACCATCCTTATTAAAATAAGAACTCTTGAATACAATGATAACAGGAACAATCAAATACAGGAAAACCTCTTATAGTGAACACCTCGGATATATAACGTCTTTTTTAAGTACCGTATTTACTCGAATAAGCGCCGCGGCGCTTATCAATTTTTTTACAGGCGTGATGGTCTAGTGGTCAGGGGACCGAATTCCGGGCCTAATGGTCTGGGTTCGATTCCCGGCCCGCGGGCGATTGCGTTGTGTCCTTGGGAAAGACACTTCACTCTCTCAGTACCTCGTCTTCTCGGATAAGGACGTAAAGCCGGAGGTCCCGTCTGCCTTCACTCTAATTCCTATATAAGGTGGACGTAAAAGATCCTGTTGTGCTCTTCGAAAAGAGCAGGGGATTGTCTCCCGGCACAACCTGGTCAGGTCTCAGCATACTACAGGGCCCACAGTAACTGGCGTAAGCTGTTGTTGTGTCCCTGCCTTCATATGAAGGAAAAAGCTAATTAAATAAAATAAAAATTATTAAAAATCTGTGTTGCATGGTAGCACATCATTCAGGACTACCATAACAAGTTACTATTAAATAGGTCACCCTCGGGACGTACTTTCCAAAGTGGCCGCTTAATAGGCCTGACAGGAATAGATTTGGGACTTAAGTTTATATTGTGGCCGCCTAATAGAGGGTGACCGCTGAATGAGGGGGGCGTAAGGGGGGTCTGGATACCGCAATACCGCACAAAAAAATGGGCAAATACCGAATACCGCAACTAAGTTTATCAAAATACCGATATCGCAACGAAAATTCAAAAATAGCCGTTTTAAATTAAAAACTAAGTTTTCATGAAAAAATAATATGTTTGTAATGTATCTCTGACCTTTAAGAGGATATCTGTCAGTAGAGTAGACAATTATTAAAACGTACTTCACGACCAAATATAGTTTTCCAGTTGTTTCACCGAATACCAAGGCCTAAAATGTATGAATACCGCACACCGCACATTATTTGAATACTGCAATGCCGCATGCATGTTAAAATATAAATTACCGTAATACCGCAACAAAAATGACTCAATACCGCAAACCCTTACGTCCCCCTTCCTGAATGGGTGACCGCTTAATAGAGGTACCACTGTATTTTCAAGGATGATTGCTTTGTCTTTACAGTTGGCACCAGAGTTAATATTAGCACCGAGCGGAGGTGTTCCCAGGTTACTATCGAGTCTCAGCAGCGCACGGTCGCTGCTTACCGTCGCCAACGCTTTGCTAGGGACCTGGAACAGGACACGTATCTTCGTGCCGAGGCCGAGGTTGAGAAGGCTTTGATGTTGAAAAGAAGCAGCGTGGATGAGAGAAGACCGTCTTATATCTTACGAGCACTTCAAGACTTGGAAGAGATTGAAGAAGGTATGTTGACAATAGTATCAACAACGGCAATAAACAAGTACAAACATCATCGTCGTCTTCATCATCCAGCATCATGACCATGACCATCCTTATCATCATCATAATCATCTTTATCATCACCATCATCCATTATCCTTATAATCATTATCATCCATATTATCATCACCATCACCCTCACCATCCTTATCACCCTCATCGATCACCATTATCATCATCGTCATCATCATTATCGCCATCATCATCACCACATATCCTCATTATAATTGCCACCCGGCGTATCTTATTCATCACAACGTCATCGTCATAATTGTTCTTCCAGCACTGACTGTAAAACCGTCGATGTCTCGATATGATAGCGTTCATGCCGAGCCCAACACCTAATATGCGTATAAATCCATGCGATAATTCACAACACAGCACATTGTACATGGGTCTTTACTTTATTCTTGAAATACGTTTATTCCAGATAAAAATATCACATCAAGATGAAATACAATAACGATGATAATGATATTAATTCATGATAATGATGATGATAACAAAAGTGATGATGATGATGATGCTGGAGATGACAATATTCATGATGATAATGACGATGATGATGACGAAAGTGATGATACGATGGAGATGACAATGATAATTATGATGATGACGATATGGGTGATGTTCATAATATTGATAGTGAAAGAAGAATCTTTTTGTTTTCCAGGCCAAGAAGAAACAGAAGAAAACCACCCAAAAATTATGGTTGACTCTTGTAGCGATGTAGATATCAAACATAATAACGACAATACAGCAGCCGAATACTTTACGAACGAACACGATTACCATTCGAATACAACCGAACACTTTGCGAACAAGGTCGAAGATCACAAAAATACACCAGAAGATCACGCAGCAGAACTAGAACATCTTGAACAAAATACCAATAAAAACGATGATACGAATCATCACATCGTAGGGGATGACCACATTAGTGAGCCCGAACTTCTTGCGGAAAGGCCCGACCACCACACGAATGAAGCCGACCACCACACGAACGAAGCCGAGCGCTACACAAATGAGGCCGACCACCACACGAAGGAAGCCGAGCAAAATATAAATAACGAGTTGAACACTTCGTTACAAGCAGAAGACGAAAAACCGAACGATAATATAACAACGATAAATGAACGTGTTAGAGAAAACGAAGGAAATATGAAAGAAACAAAACCTTCAGCTCAAAATGCACAAGAAATTTCAGGTGACAAACACGAACAATCAGAAACACCTGAAACTAAACATGTCTCAGAAATGAACGAACTGAATGAAAGGGAAATGAAAAATGGGAGTGCGAAAAATGAGAACAGCATAAATGAGAACTTAGAACAGGGCACATTGAATCATCAAGATGCAGAAAACAATACGTTAACACAAGGCTGAATGAAAACACCAATGGCCTTGGATAATGACGGAGAACATGAGTTACGGTAAAACTGGACAGTGGCTATATATAGTAGATAGATAACAAAGAGATTTAACAACACAAATAGAACCACTTAGAAATATTTAGATATTTAATTATATGTAGAATATATACAGCTGTTACAAAAAAGATTTGTGAATACTGAATAGTGCATTGCTGGTCTTGTGAAAACAAAATATAAATACTGAATAATATCGGTTAATAAATCTGAAACGGAACTGAAATACTGTTTTGTTGAGTATGAAGTAAAAAAAATAGTAAATGTAAACTCAAAAGTACGCTTTCAACGATTACATTAGATGTATAATACATTTCAGTCTTGGCATACACTGTTCAGTAGTCAGTATTCACAAGTCAACCCTTTTTTGAAACAGCTGTATAGGAGTAAAGTGAGCTATACACACAAATGTACTCAATGTAGATATTTATTATTGATCAAACCATCAAATATATTTGATTCTCGTAGACATCAACCTCCACTATTTGAAAAAGCTGTAAAAATACCACCAATCTTGTATGAATGTATGTATGTATGAAACTACTACATAATAGTTGCCATGACTGCAGTCATTACTACATCATAGTTGCCATGACTACAATTATTACTATATCATGGTTGCCATGACTGCAGTCATTACTACATCATAGTTGCCATGACTGCAATCATTGCTATATCATAGTTGCCATGACTGCAGTCATTACTACATCATTGTTGCCATGACTATAACAATTACTACATCATAGTTGCCATGACAACAGTCATTGCATTATAATAGTTGCCATGACAACAATGATGACCTTTGCCTTCACAGGGTGGGTACTATATACCATGGCTGTCATGGCAACAATGATTCGGAGTTATCATGTTTGTAATTGCTGTTTATTCCACTTGTTCATTCCATTGATACCATGACAACACCATAAGCTGTGATTGTCATTAGAGTTTAGATTTCTGTTTCCTGGACAACCCTGCCTTGATGTTACCAGATGGTTTGTCTACTGCCATGAGTACCTGAAACAAGTTATACATCACCATTAAAACACTAACATATACATAACATTGCCATAGTTAATGTCACCAAAAAACCCTCCAGACTGTTATGTATACATAATACCATAACATTGATTAAATGTCTCTGAAACTGAGGAAAATGCAAGTTGCCAGAGTTGACAAAGAGAATAGATCTGAGTTCATCAAAAGACTAAAAAACACACTTGGAGTAACAATAAATGCCTATAAACAATGGACACAAGCTGGAATATAATCACAACGGATATTTAAACTTAATATCCATCATCACTACTCTTCCAGAGGGATTTCAGACCAACAATAGATCTGATCATTGTATTATGTATAGGTGATTGTAGTTTTTATAATTCAATAGAAGGATAAAAGAAATCTTGTTGTATCAATATCTTACCTCATTATTATTGTCAATGCCAAAAGGAGACATGTTAAAGTTGAAGTAATGTAAGTTAGGCATTTCCATTTCTACATATCCAATCTACAACAAAAACAGCGGGAGAGTTTTTAATACAATGGACTTTTGATGTGAGTACAGAGGTTTGTGCATTCTGTTTTACCTGGGAAACTTGATTCAAGATAGAGACTTCAGTCATATAGATGGTATTCTACAAATAACAACAAACATTATTACACGCCTCATCATGATATCATGGTAATGATGGTGGTGGTGATGAAGATGATTATGTTGATAATAATGGTGATGATGATGATGATGATGATAGTCATGGTGGTGGTAAACATGATGTGATATGATTATGATTATTATGATGGTAATCATGGTGATGATGCAATGATGACAGTCATGGTGATGATAACAATGATAGTGGTTGTGGTGATGATAATGATGATGATAGTCATGGTGGTGGCAAAAATGATGATGGCGATGAGTGGTAAATGTGATGATAACGATAATCACACTGGCGGTGATGATGGTGATGCTGATCATGATGGTGATCATGATGGTGATGATGATAACTGATGATGATGATAACGATGATGGTAGAGGTGATGTTGATGAGATTGAAAGCCATATGAATAATGATCTTGATTCTTTATATGTATGGCTACACACAAATCGCCTCAGCCTTAATGTTCTTAAATCAGAATACATGATAATTGCCTCAAAACAACGTTTGGCTAAGCTTACATGTGAGCCAATCATCAAAATAGGTAATTACCATCTTAAGAGAGTTAAAACTACTAAGACACTAGGGGTAATAAATAATTATTGACGAAAATTTGTCGTGGAATGATCACATAGATAATGCATGCAAAAAAGCTAGTAAGGGACTCAGAATACTGCAACAGTTACGAGACTATGTACCACCAGAGGCTTTGGAGAATATTCACAACATGATGGTTCTCCCACACCTTGATTATTGTGCACCTGTCTGGGATACTTCCAGTAAAGGTCTCCGTGAGCGCATGCAGAAAATACAAAATCGTGCTGCGGGTATTATAACCCGTTCCGATTATACAATCAGATCCAGTAGTATTCTCCAGAGTCTCTGCTGGGATAATCTTAAAACCAGACGTTTCAAACAGAAAGTGGCAACCATGTACAAGATAGTGACAAATACCAATATGCCGAAATACTTATGTGAATTATTCCATAATGTATCTTCGGTACATGATTATAATGTGCGTGGTTGTCATTCAAATCTGACTTTATACCACTTCCAAAAACAAATTAAAAAAAAAAAACAGTTTTAATTACAGTGGAGCAGCTGCCTGGAACTCCCTCCCTCTATGGGTACGTGAATCAAACAACTATGTTACATTTAGAAATAATGTTAACAAGTATTTTTAATCAATTATGAAATATACTGTATTGTAATTTCAATTGTTATTTATAATTATTGTATTGTATTGTAGCACGGCTCTCGGGAAGAGCAATTTTTATATGATGAGATACCGTGATTAAATAAAGTTTTTATTATTATTATTATTATTATTATTATTATTATTATTATTATTATTATTATTATTATTATTATTATTATTATTATTATTATTATTATTATTATTATTATAGTAATGAAGATTATAATGGTAACATTAATAAAATTATGATGGTTTTTGATGATGATAATGATTAGGATGACGATGATGATAAGGATGATGATGATGATGACGCATCCATTGATTTAACTATTACCTGGACACTAGCAGAGTAAACACCAGAATGTGCCGGTCCTGCAAACTCCTTGGTGATTTCTGATTTCACAATTTGCCTTTACATGGAAACAAATATATTTCAGACACAATTTTAAGACTGAATTGAAATATGGTGACCTAGCCACCATTGTTCTTGACTGGCTAGTATTGTGTTCATGTTAAAACACAATAGAGTTTTAAAATGTTTGAGAGGCTATATATCCCGCAGTTAAAACAGTAGTTATTCAAATACCTGTTATTGCAGTTGGTACCTTGCAAATATATGCAAATGACTGGATTACTTGATTCAAATTGAGGCTTTCTTGCCACATTTTTGTTTTTTGCATTGTTTCAAAACATTTGCATATAACACTGTAATATAACAGCTATTCAAGTCACAATGTTTGTATTTGGTGTCTATAGAACAAGATATGTTTACATACCACACTGTGTTGAAGTCTACATCAGTGCTGTCATAGTCATATTTGCAGGTAACAAGAGTACAGAAACACCTGTCTTCAACCTCAGGAAGAATGGTATATTCGTCTTTCAGAAAACCTACAATATAACAAGAAAAATACACACATTAAAAAAGACTGTCATCATCATCATTATTATCATCATCATTATCATAAGCCACCCATCGTATGGCTTAATAGTTGGTTATGCGCCAGACTACAGTGAGGGAGATACAGGGATCACATATCTCGACCAGACCAATACTCAGGGTCTTAAAACAATTAAAACAATCCAATAATTGTGAATCTGAAAAGCTTCACGGGAGTGATTATCAAATATCTGTATCAGTGTACCATCAGTAATTATATTATCATCACCACCAGTAATTATACCATTACCACCATCATCATTGCCCATCATAATTATTATCATCATCCACATGACCACCATTATCACCATCATAATTATTATCATCATCAATGCCATCATCTATATCATCATCCACATGACCACCATTATCACCACCATAATTATCATCATCATCATTGCCATCATCTATATCATCATCCACATGACCACCATTATCACCATCATAATTATTATCATCCTACAGTCATCACCATCATCATCATCATTGCCATTATCAGTACCATTATCATTACAACCATCATCATTGCCATCATCATGATCAATATCATCACCGCAATCATCATCATCATCAGCAGCTTCATAACTATAACCATTTTCGATTCATCATCATCATCACTAACATCATCATCACCACCATCATTATAGGCGTGATGATCTAGTGGTCAGTGGATCGGATTCTGGGCCTACTGGTCTGGGTTCGATTCCTGTCCCGGGCGATTGTGTTGTGTCCTTAGGCAAGACACTTTACTCTCTATGTGCTTCGTCTTCTCAGATAAGGACTTTAAGCTGGAGGCCCCATCTGCTTTCACTCTAATCCTATATAAGGTGGACGTTAAAGATCCTGTTGTGCTATTCGCAAAGAGTAGGGGATTGTCTCCTGGTACAACAGTCAGGCCTCGGAGGCATTCACTAACAACACTCATGATTGTAAACTGCTGGTTTTCAGCAGTCCGATAAGTCCTCCATATACACATTAGTAGACTGTAAAGCACTATGAGCTTTTCAAGAGAATTAGCACAAATATAAATTATTATTATTATTATATTTTATTACTATAGGGTCAGTCTTGCACCTGTAAATCCTGATTGTGTTGTCTTCAAAACTTTCAAGCCTTTCAAACCACCAGAAACCTTGGGATTTTCTGTGTATGTAAAAAGATCAGAATATCATTTCTTTTTGTAAGACAACTACAATATGTAGCTAGAGGAATTCAAAAGGAAACACTACTACTTACGTCCTCTGATGTGATTCACTTGACAGAATCGAATGCATTCAGGATCCAAGACAAACGAATGAGCATGATCAAAACCACCCTGAAATAAATTAACAAAAGATATGTTAATAAACTCAAACATAAAATTTGATATGAAGGTGGTGATGGAACAAAATACGGAATAATAAGAGAAGGTTTGAGGCCATGTACTACTGTAATTTACTATTTTAATCTTAAGCTTTCGTCGGTCGCCGACAAAATACAGAATGTTAAGGTAATGTTAAAATAATGTTATTTTAAAATCACATGACCATTTGGAGTGCCTCAATTAGTAAATATGTGAATTTACCGGAATTCAAAACATGAACTAAGAACTATTGTTTTGACACTATTGTTTTGACACTTCTATTCTACACTCGCATAACTATGTAAATTTCATACTATTTTTCACTCTATCTTCTGATGATGTTGCCGTCCGACAAAGCTCAAGATCTGAATAAATACAGTTATGTAGTACATGGCCTCAAACCTACTCTCATAATACTTTTCAAAAATGCTACTGAAGGACAACTTTAAATTAATATAATTCAAAACATGATCGATCGGGTTTTTTTGGTGGTCATAAAAAATGAGTAATTTTGGTGGTAATTTTCACTCCCATTGAATTCCTTGCTCCTTCTCATGATTTACACAACCCTCTGGCCTCTAACACCTGGTATGTCAATATGTTAATCTATGGAAGTGATATCGTACCACATCAATACGTTTACACAACCCTCTGGCCTCTAACACCTGGTATGTCAATATGCTTAATCTATGGGAGTGATATCGTACCACATCAATACGTTTACACAACCTGGCCTCTAACACCTGGTATGTCAATATGCTAATCTATGGAAGTGATATCGTACCACATCAATACGTTTACACAACCCTCTGGCCTCTAACACCTGGTATGTCAATATGCTTAATCTATGGGAGTGATATCATACCACATCAAAACGTTTACACAACCCTCTGGCCTCTAGCACCTGGTATGTCAATATGCTAATCTATGGAAGTGATATCGTACCACATCAATATGTTTACACAACCCTCTGGCCTCTAACACCTGGTATGTCAATATGTTAATCTATGGGAGTGATATCGTACCACATCAATACGTTTACACAACCTGGCCTCTAACACCTGGTATGTCAATATGCTAATCTATGGAAGTGATATCGTACCACATCAATACGTTTACACAACCCTCTGGCCTCTAACACCTGGTATGTCAATATGCTTAATCTACGGGAGTGATATCGTACCACATCAATATGTTTACACAACCCTCTGGCCTCTAACACCTGGTATGTCAATATGTTAAATCTATGGAAGGGATATATCATACCACATTAATGCGTTTCCATGGTGCTTCATCTATTTCAACACAGACACTTTCAACCTGTGAAGCAACAACTGTGATAAATCTATATAACAACAATAGTGTTTCTGATAGATGTAGGTGAATTAGAGAAATATTATTGGGCATTATTGAGTGAAAGTTCTTTTGCTGGGACATTAAATAATATAATATTACTGGGCATAATATAATTTATGTTGGGCATCAGAAGTATAGATATACTGGGGAGGGGTAGGCACTCCCTTTGTCCACTTTCAAGGGTCTGAAATTTCTAAATCGACTTCAGCTAGATCACCCCATACTATACTCTATTAAACTAGATCAGCTAGATCACTCCCTACTACAAGAGAATCACTCTCCCCCTCTCTGCCCCACACCACACCCCAAACTATACCCCCCCCCCCTCCCCCAACATCCCAAAGGTCCATATAGCACATTGAAGGAAGATAAATAAATTAAAGAGCTGTTAACATGGAATAGTTTCAAGTACTCTGAGGGGCCTATAATATTAGCTGAGTACAGGGATGTTTGGAACTCAATGGTTGCTGCATTTACAGTGTTGACAGTCCAACCCGGACCACTTAGACAAGACTGTCCAATCAAATTACGATATTTGTACAATCTTATGGGTTTATTCTGACCAATCGTTACTTTCTACATTTTGGCGCAATCTTTACTGTTTAAATTGATCAGCTACCTCATTGGCTCATTGATTGGAATATCGCAATCTGATTGGTTAATTGCATATTTTGTTTAAGTGGTCCCAGTTGGAGTGTCTGCACTGTAAGGTGCTAGCTGTGGGATTAAGAGTACATGCAGCAATAATAATAATAATAATAATAATTATATATATAATATTAACATTAATAACTATTAAACAGACAGACAGACAGACATAATTTTCTTTGCTAGACTATAGAAAGTGTACTCACGTGCTTGTGGTTTGTAAGGAAGTGTTCGCAGACTGAAATAGCAAATTCTTCAATTGAGTTCAGCTGAAAATTAGATAATATGAGGAACAATGAAGTATCTGTGATTTATTGAGGTCTTTCAAACCATGGTATGGATGATTCTATATACTCTCACTGTATTACAGCTTATAAATTTATTGTTTCTTGTTTAGTGAAGCAAATTAAGGAACGATTTATCATTATCACTGTGCCTGTTACAAAAATCATTAAATAAAGACAATTTTGATTGGAGTTTTTTTTTCAAATTTTCTTTTTTATTCGATTATATTGTCCCGAAATTATTTTCTTTTGATTTTTAATAAAGTTTCCATGCCAACACACCATGACCCGCTTGCATTAGAAACCGCATAATCCACCTTTTATGGCAGATTCGATCCGACATGAAGTCCATAATTTAATACGTAGTAATCCATATATAAGCTTATTTAACCTGGCATCCGGAAGAGTTATCTTTTTTACTCTTTGCACTCTATGGTTTTCGTGTTTTAGTTTACTTTGACAATCAATTTTATTTTTTTAAATGAGTTTTTTTTTTCGATTCTTTATGTTAATATTAATATTCAAACTGTTTAAACTTAACTTGCTAGCTGCAAGGGATCGATGCAGCGTTGTATTACATTGTTCAAAACCGATGTAATTTGTGGGCCATTTGCTATTGCCATCAACATGACTGCATGCAAAACTTATAAAATAAAATATTAAATAAGACCTGGTAAAGACTACAGCTAAACGTAATAAAACTAATTGTAGTTGTTGAGCGTGCATGCAGACACGTTTCAGATGAACTGAATTTCTGTTTCAAATGTGTTTAAAAACAACATCAACTCGCAAATATCTGTCTAAAAAAAGCAAGCAAGAACAATATTCCATACCTCATGTTTTTTTGCCAAGGCGTAAATGGTGTTTTTCTGTGTATCAGTAGGGATAACTTGCGCGTTGTCTCCATACAAGTAGTCCTTCTTGTCTTCGAGTTTCAACTCAATCGCAACTTCAATCTCTTTGATGCTGTGATATTTCTCATTATTTCGCTTGATTTTTAAAACTCGAACTCCTGTTTTACCGTAGCCAGTGTAACTAGTGAAAAACCCCGATGCCATGGTTGGATTATAGTGTGTTTACACTTTGTACACTAACTACATGCAAAAGATACCACGACTTTTATGTAATGTATTCACGTCCACCCTCACACGTCGTGTACGTAAGGATTTGGACACTTGGACATCAGGACTGGGAATTAGATTTTGGTTATTGAGCTTTTCACGCTCTTCGTGTTCAAAGATTTGTTCAAAGCATTAAATAGGACGCTTTTAATATCACTGGAGAGATCAAAATAAATACAAAAAATCGAATTTCAGTAGTAGGATTACTTAATGCAAAATACATTTACTGCAAAAAAATGTTACTAGTTTACTCGCTAGTTTGCATTTTTACTGTAAATATAGTTCACCAATCAGGAACTTTGGCTCCGTGGTTAAATCAATAACGGCAGATCACATGAGTGAGTAGAATTAGGTGGAATAATGAGATGACATCAACCCAGGTCACCCAAACAAATTTCAAAATAAAGAATATTTGTGAGATCAAACAAAAAACTTGTAGAGAGTTCTCATGTAACTATGTTCCTTATTTAATCTTGATGTTCTTGCTTCACATATTTAATCAATTAGGTAAGAACAATAAATTGTATAAAGTTTGCTTATCCGGAGTCCAGGAATCCGCATTCGATTTTCTAAAAGGTATGATTTTCTAATGAATGTCGTGTTTACGGACTGTTTTCGTATGAAACTATAGGTTAGAGGTCAAGTCAATCTTTGACCTTACATGCACGGCAAAAAATACGACCTAAGATATTTGATACATTTTTGTTACAGATAAGCTTGCTAATCCATATTGCACCCATACTGCTTTTCGCGCGTGGTATTTTTCGCGCCCAAAGAAGCCTGGTATATAATTACAAAAAATGGCGGCAAACGAAGATAGGACGGCCTTATGGCGAACTCCGCTTTCTACCCCAGTAAGAAGAAACGAAAATGGGTTTCAAGACTTATTCAAGCATTCAGAGAAGCTTCTTGCTTCGGCTGTGTCCATTTGCCGTTTGAAAGGCTCTGTTGAGTGCCAAACTGGAGGTATTATTACTGTATGTGAAGAGATGCAAAGGCTACTTCGACTAGCATTCAATGGTGAGTAAAGGCATATTTTGAGAAAGTTATTATTGTAGGGACAAAAAAAAAACATCCTCCTGTATTCTAAAAAAGGTTTCCTATTTATAATTCAGCTGCTTTTGTTCATTGTAAGTCCTTTGAGAGCGATAAAACAAAGTTTGAAAATTGTGCGCGCTTTGTTGATTTTCAACTTCTTCAATAAAAAATTCACAATTTTGTTCACAATTTTAGAAGAAAAAGAATACATTATAAAAGGAAACCATACGTGACATAATATTCATGGGAAGGAGCCTTACTAAGTTATATTGCAATACAATTTTCATGTTGAGATGGAATTACTTTTCTATGAATTATTAAATTAATTATTAAACTTACATTACTTTTTGTAAATTTCACTTCCAAATTCTTACATTATATTTTCATTTTATTCCATATTTTGTCTACAAAACGTTTTCTCCCTTGAATATCTCTTCTCCCCTGTTTTTCTATATTGAATATTTGTTGTTATGCAATATCTAAAAGCCCCAGGGGTACTCCGTTTGTCGTAGTGGCAGGGGTGGTTCTCCTTCTAGGGTTGAAAATATTTCCTGTGCGTACCATTTAGTGTTCTTGCTCAAACGTCAGTTACGTAACATGACTCTGTACTTGTAAGAGTCATTTTTACTCTGCTTTGTTTCTAAAAGTAAGCCTTGCTGCCATGAAAATTGCACTACCTTTTAGGGGTCTTTTTCAAAAACGGCTACCACTTGGACAAAGGAAGTAAACTTCCTCTGCCCCCATCCCCCCTAAAAGCCTTTCATAATTATTTGAGTAAAAGCATTCAAATGTCAAAATGCAAATGCAGTTTTTACACGAACGCCAATCAAAAATTATCAATTGATGTTTTGAATGATGGTTATACAAAATTAATAGGTCTTCTGAATGTTGATGTTTGATCTTGGATAGCCAATTATTGTAAAAAGCACTGTTATTACAAAGGCTTACACTTTCTTGTATTTTTGTAGAAACTGGGAGATTGGAGAAGGAATTAAAGAAACAAAAACAGACATATGACGAAGAAATATCTCTTCTTAAAGAAAGACTTTCTTACCTTGAAGAAACAAAGGAAATGCCTTTGAAAACAAAGAAAAATACCAACAATGAAAGGTATCAAAATTATGATAATTAACTGGTAGTTAATCACGTTAACTTGGATGTTGCATAGAAGTTTCCTTGAACAAAGTTGTGATTGTAGATTTTATAGTGTTTAAGTTGCAATCTTCTTTGTAACATATACATTTTAGTATCAAAATTGCTTCTTATATTTTTTGTAATGATTGCAAACTTTTTTTTTAAGTTTGTAACAAACCATTATTTTTAGTTTTACGAGAATGACCACATTTAAGGTTGTTAGCTTGACAAAATATACACTTATTACAAAAATTGTAGTCGCAATCAAAGCTACAGTCCGCACTCTGAAGCCTGCAAAGGATGTTGCTATTTCTACTCTCGTTATCAATTTATATTTTGGTATTTTGGTTTTAAGTGTTTGTGGTATATGAACATAACAAGTTTTGCAGTGATAGATGATGAAACAAATATTTATTTTAAAAGCGCATAATAAATCACACAATCAGTTCATATTACCAACACTCTTTGCAGGCTTCAGAGTGTGGACTTTAGCTTCGGCTGCGACAATGATACAAATGTAGGTGTATTAATTATTATGCACTTTACACTGACGATAACATGTCTATGATCTACATGTAGCATGTCTGTAATGAAAAATGTTCATATTATTTCTTAAAATTTCAATTTATTTTGCATAGGTTGATAAAACAAATTTTTAAAAATTATTATAATATTGTAATTTCTGTAAACACCCTACATACTGAAAGTGATGCTGATAGTATTTTTTATTTATTGTTTTAGGCTACCATTGAAGCTTTCTACAGCAGAAAATACACTACAAGGTGATGTCCCCAAAAAGACACCTATACGTATATATAAGGTACAAACAAATAAAACCACTGAAAGAAAGTCTCCTGAGTGTCAGTTAGCTAATGAAAACACTGATCAAAACATCCATGAAGAAGAACAACAACACAATGGGACACTTGACAAGACCAATGAACAAGACAAACCTACAGAGGAACAAGACAACATGACAGAAGAGAATGAATCAGAGGATTTGTCACTTGAAGTGTCTGTATTTGATATCCTTAAGGAAACCAAAGCAAAGGCAAACAACAAGAAAGCTTCTGGTAACAAAAGATCACAAGATTCTAGCTCTGCTAAAACAAGAAAATCTTCAACAAAGAAGACAATTTTCTCAGAAGAACTCAAAGGTGTAGATAAGCCCAACCAAGAGAGCAAGTCTAAAGAGAGTAGAGCAAAGAAAAGATTAAGCTCAAAGCGCCATGAAGAGAATATCAGTGAGAATGATGCTTCAGTGTCTGCAGATGTTGTCTTTGATGCCAATGACAGCGGTCATTCTGATATTTTCTTAAATCCAGAGTCAGGCCTTTTGGAGATGAAGGAGTCTTCTGATCCAGAAGTGAGTGAACAGGAAGAAAACCCTAAAAAGAACCCTAAGAAGAAAGTCACAAAAGATAAAGCTAACTCACTAAATGATGAGAAGAAAGCAAAGAAAGATCCCAAGCCAAAGAAAACTGTGAGAAAACAACCTCCCAAACAGAGAAAGGAATCACCTAAGAGCGCAACCATGGAAGCAATTGTAACTGTTATCACTGAATCTCCAAATAGTTCTCCTCTGAGGGTTTTACCAAAAAGCCCTGTCAAGAAAACTCCAGGAAAGATTGTTGACGACACAGTGAGTAAAAGTAATCTACCTACACCAAAGTCAAGTCCACAAGTGTCCACAAATGAACCAGATGACTTTCTAGGCGATATGGGCTTCTTGATTGATATGAGCTCTATGATATCATCATTTGTAAGCTCAGAGTCTCAACAGATTGAGTTACCACTTATGCAAGCAAGAGAAAGATCTGATGCTCGCAAACTGGTAGCCCTTTTCAACCTACACATCAGTATTGGAAATAAGTCTGATAACCGCTCTAGTCTTATCCTCTCCAAAACATCTAATAGTCAGATGCCAAAGCCAGGGAAGCTTGATAATCTATTGAGTAAATTAAGCATTGCTGCTGCTAAGGAAGCAGAGAGGTTGTCATCAAAGGCTAGAACCAAGCGCAAGTTTGCTTCTATTGGTGATGATGCCTCACTGAGTGACACTGATTCACAGCCAAAGAGAGCAGGCAAGTCTAAGAACAAAAAAGCAAAAATGTAAAAAAATGTCTTGAAACAGTGACAGTGGTCTGACTTTTAACCAAAAAGAGCTGTCAACGAAAAAAGGCTAGTCTTCGGTGAAGTTATATTTAGAGGCTTTGATGAACTTAATTTGTGGTAAACCATCCAAACTGAAGGTACACATCTGTACAAACAAATATTTCAAATTATTCTTAACATGCACACACTTTTAGTATTCTTTAAAAAAGTGTTACTCTTTTATACATTCAAGTAACTGATAAGGCTTAATTTCACTTATAATAAATGGAAACTAGCAAGTAAACTAGTATAGGCTGCGTCGGTGTTTGATATAAATAATAGGTAATAATTATAATGAAATTTGTAACACCGTAAAAAATGTTAACTTAACATTACTGACGTTTCGAGCTTTAGCCCTTCTTCGGAGTAAAAGACGAAGGGCTAAAGCTTGAAATGTCAGTAAAGTTAAGTCAACATTTTTCACGGTGTTACAAATTTCATTATATTACCTTTCACTTATAATAGTACAGAACTTTGAAACATACGCTGGGGTTTTCAATATACCACTACTAGTTTCTAGATTAATTGTTAATTTAATAACTAGTCTTTTTACTAGTAACTTTTTATCTATTTTAATGATTTTAAAACCTTTATGTAAAATAGTTGCTATGTGTGTTCCAAATATTTCAAATCTAAGTAATTTTTGTAAGCTTGTGCAAGATTGGTGCGTTATGCAATGAATTGCGAGTAAATGATCTACATTTTGAAAGAAAATAAACAAATTACATTTACCAGAACTGAGAGCAGTCCCTCTATTCGAGGCTTTAAATACTCTGGTCTGGTCAAGTTCTTACAGCCAAACCTACAGAAGACTTCAACCGTCAACTGATTATGGTCCCGAAATTACGATCTGTGGTCAATAACTGATAATGCTATTGCAATAGAATACTTTAGTAAGTATTTATAACAATATTTCTGTAAGCGGACTAGGTTTAGCAAGTTTCCGTTGTCCAAAAAAACATTGAAAGTAATGTTTTGATTTGAGGTGGTTTTTGAAACTTACAAGTTTCGATTCATTTATGCAAATTTCAAAACAAATTTAAAATCAAGTTTGGATGAATAAATCGAGCCTTCCAGCCTCGATAGGAATGCTTCTGTAGGTTTGGCTGTAATGGGTCAGTTCACAGGCCCCACAAAATCTAACTAGAGGGACACAGTTGTAAGTTGTAAGTCTTATGAACATAAAATGAGAACATCTAGACTCATTAGACAAACAATTATTTTATTTGCAAACCCTTTAATAACATTAGATTACTTACAAAAACTTGATCAAAATATTGGATGCAGAAAAATATTAGTTAAAATAATAATCATTGGTTTAATCAAAATGTTAGTTTGTGATAATATTATAATTTGGTAATACACAAACATTACAATAAATTAATACTCTTAAAACAAAATTTATATTTGATAATAGATTGTTCAATGTTGTCTTGGAAACCACTCATTGTCGTGGTGATAGATATGACTTGTGTAGCTCAGTCCACATTTACTTGTATTCCATCTTGTGTTGAACAGTCGTAAACTGTTGGGTCTGTACTTAGCCAACAAAACCTATACGAAAATTTATTTAATCAGTACCAGCTGAGTTGACCTTCAGAACAAACACAAGTTCAACCAATCAGAATTGAGTATTCAACATCATATTTTGATTAGCATTTCCCATTATTCTGCCAAGAGAATTTATGAAATACAAGTTCTTCCTTCTTTAAATTAATTGTAAACGCTAGTCAAACTCATCATGGTGGGATTATATTTCAATCAACAAGAAAAGTCTATATTTGTATACTCGGAAAATGCTCAAAAATTGCTAACCAAAAATAATGACCCATAACTCCTTTCAGGGAAGACGATCAACCTAGCTGGTACACAATATGGCTGTAAGTCAAAATGTTGCATAGCATTTTTATAGTTCATATAGTTTTCAGGTCAATAGCTAAATGTGTTATCAATATTAATTCATTTAGTCATTTTGTTTTAGTTATAATATCTCTATTTACTAGTCAATCAGCCAATCATTTTGATCCCTTAAATTTCGTGTATTACTGTCAAACTATAATCTTTTGGCCCTGAAGCTACCTCAATGCAACAAACCAAGATAGATGACAATGAGAGAAAATAAAGTTAAAAGGTTGTAGTAGCCCAGAGCTGCACACTTTTGTTATTGATTGGAAAAGAGCTCTCTCTCTCTATCACTTGTTTTTGAAAAAGAGTCAGCCTCGATCAACTCTAGCCTCAACTCTAGCCTCAACTCTATCAAACATCAGAAAATAGTCATTTAAAGTACCACTTTTCATAACTTCCTCAATAGAAGATATTCATAAGATTGTGCATGTTGAATATAAAACTATTACAAAACATGAATCTAGCTTGAGCTAGGGTTGTAAAGGCACTATGTGGCAACTAGTCATGATGGTACAGGGTTTGAACTAAGAAAATAATTTGGCCTGCCACTTCCAGATGCAGAAACCATGAAATATGATTTCCAGTACATTTTTACTGCAATTTTATTATCCATTTGGCAGTTCATAATTATTATTGCCTGTTGAACCTTAAATTTGGCCTGGCATTTAGCCCTTGACAGGTAGCTATTAGGGTTATCTGATTTAGCAACTTTGGTACTAATAGTACCAGATACTAATTAGCATACGTGTTTACCGTTATTCGAATTTCTAGGAGTTGCATGTGTTCAAAATATTACATTTTCTGAGTAAGAATAAAAAAATAAGAACAAAATTGCAGAAATAATGACAAATTAACACTGGTACTATCATCTGGCACTATAAGTGTCAAATCTGCCTTTGTGCCGGTAAATCGGAAAACCCTATTTTGAGCCCTGAGGTAGAGATAAGAGAAGAGAGAGATGATTTCAAGTCCACTTACCATTGATCTGGCAGTGTAGCAGGATTGACTCCATCAGACAACCTTCTCCACTTCAAACATTTCTCACACTGTACTAGATATCCATATCCTACAGAACTGGTGTCAGGCAGGATGTGCCTTGCTTTAGGCTTATTATCCAATAGCTTGGTAGGCTCATCAGCATCATCTTTGTCAGTGTTGTCTGTTGTTCCAATGAGTGGGTGACTAACAGCGTGTATACTACCTGTGGAGTTAATACCGTTACATGAGTTGGGAATGCATCATACTTATTACATTTACATTTACTCCGACGAAGGGCTAAAGCTCGAAACATCAGTCAATTAAGTCAACGTTTTTTACGGTGTTACAAATTTCATTATAATATTACCTATACTTATTACATTCACATTAGAGCAGATTTTGTATAACTATGAAAGTTCCATGCCATGTACGTGTGCCTGACTGCCACTATGGGATTTGTAGATTTACATGTTGCCAACCCTTGGATGGGTTCATGCTGTGAGCTTTTCCTAGTCATATAAAGTCTGCTGAATTCTATCTGGTAATCAATGAGTGGCCATGTTGTATTTCAAGTTAAAACATATGCAAATCAGGATATACAACACTGGTGTTGCATGAAGATTTACAACACTTGTCACGGTTATGATTTCTTTTGTAATTCTTATTATTTGTTGATCCATTGATTGGGCATTCTTATTAATCATTCATGAGAATTTAACTTTGTGTATTTCATCCTTTCAGTCTTCCACTTTGAATTGTTTTTCTTTTCTTTCTTTCTCTCTATTTTTCATGTCTTTTTGCTCTCTCTATCTCTTTTCATTTCTTAAACACTGTTGGTTTAGTATCATTTAAATCCATGATTGGTCAAACCTGGACAAGACTTTGGCTCTTTGCCTTTTTCTCTGTTGATTATAAATACAGACAGTTATTTACTATTTCACTTTGAAGTACTTCAATAATAGAGAAATACTTCTAAATTTATGTTAGATGTAAATCAACTTACCTATTACGAAGGTGGTGATTTCCAATTCTAGAGAGATCAGGAAATTGTGTGTTAAAAATAGTACAGCCTTTTTTTTTTTCTTTTTTAAAAGACTTCTTAGAAAAAATATTAATATTAGTGTGAGTCGACGTTTCAACGCATCAAGCGTCATTTTCAAGACAGAAAATCAAAATATTATAACAGAGTGAATATGAATTTAAATTAAGACAGTCCTGAGGGATCTTAAAATAGCTTTACTTTGATAGATTTCTTCTCAGAAAGCTTTATTCTTAGATATTCATGAGATCAATACAAAAAGTACCAAGTCAGTACATTTCTCCTCATTGCACAAGTAGTTTACAATCCTGAATGTTAGCCAGGGGCATTCACCTAGTTTGGTAAATAATGAATTGGAATATCAATTACCCTTGGCAGGACTCAACCCATGGTTTCAGCTTTCTAGTCTGATGTGTTAACCACTACTCCCCAAAGACCAACCATGCTTAAGAAACATAACTGGACAATGAGATATAGGGCCACCATGGGGGTATTAATCAATAAGGGTAAGTTGAACACCGTAAATGGAAACATAGCAATTGATATTTTTCTCTTTTATTGGGCTGTTTACACTAGCAATTTTGTCGTGCAACAAGAGCTGTGATTTCAATGGCGATTTTATGGCAGCTTTAATTTGTCGCCGCAATTTTGAATACGCTCAAATGTAGGAGACAGAAAGTCGCAGCAAATTGCACTTAATTTCGAGCATGTTCAAAGTAGCGTTGACAGATCTGCTATAAAATTGCCATTTAAATGGCAGCTCTTGTCATGACAAAATTGCTAGTGTAAACAGGTCTTATCTGTAGTTTGGTAAATGTTTACTAACCTGAGGTCTTTCTTTGGACTGCCTTCCCTGCTACAGCTCTCATTACCAGACTTCTGCTGATCTGAAGGAGAATACTTGAAGTCTGGATATGTCTCTTTAGTCTTGCGCATTAGCTCTCTTGCCAATTCCTGGAAGGGTATTTTCTGATCCTTACTCAATCCTTTCCAGTGTTCTCCTAGTAATGTACTAACTCGCCTGTTATCACGACCTGGATACAGCTTCTTGAACTTCTCCCTGTTTGCCTTGCTGAATAACATGAAGGCGTTCATTGGTCGTTTAATGTGGTTATTGCAGTCATGATGGCTGTCGTCAGTACAAGAACTCTCCATGCTATCGCTACCAATCGAGGAGTCTGATGGTGTCAAGAAGTCAATCAATGAATCTTGCTCTGATGTATTTGGTGATGGTTGTTGTGAAGATGGATTTGAATTGTTGGTAGTGGCTTGCACTGGATTTGATTTTGTAGAAGGTTGTTCAGTCTGCTAAAAGAAGAAGAAAAGTTTGCCATTCATCCACTCAAGGGATTCATTCTTGAATCTTCCAAAAACATTTCTACACCAAATATTTTGGAATTGAGCAGTCACTACCAGGTGATTTTGTGCGCACACTTCCGTTTAGTATAAACCAATCAGAAGCATTTCTGTCATATCTCCAACAGTTCCAAGATGGCGTCGTTCGAGAGTTGTTTCCATGTTTAACCCTCAATAAATTACATCCTTAAAATAACTTTCCATTAAAAAGTTCTATGTTACTTGAACAATAAAAGTTCACTGCTGCTCTATCAGGGATAAAAAAAAGTTTAAAAAAAACCACACACAATGCCTTAAAAGTAACCAAAATTGTTTTCGTCTCGAGACGCCACTTTGGAACTATTCGTTTTGACAAACAATCCTTTGCAGGCTTTGAAGTGAGAACACCTGCATGGTAGTGTGAAGTAACCTTGGAATATAAAAGTAAAAATTACCTTTTTAGCAGGAAATATCTTCCTATTTTTCTGTTTATCCTTTGTTTTTCTCTTAGAGTTGTTTTGTGGTGAGGTTTCTGCATCAGACATTGCCTTCTCAATCTCTTTCACAATTGAGTCTCCTAGTTTGATTTTCAACTGATAAATGTGTTCTAGTGCTTTGTCGAGGACCATGTTCTTGCTTAGTTTCTTGCTGTCGTAATCACTTGGTAGGAGTAGGTTGAGCTCCTGGATGGCCTTTCTTATTTTACATTCTCTTTCTCTTTGCCTACACGCCAATGGAAAGAAACAGATAAATAAAAACCCAAGATGATTGTTTCTTCTGACTTATTTATAATAATATAATAATTATAACATATTTCAGATGTTTTAGTGTTTCAACCTAGGCCACCCAAGATTGTTTCTTCTGACTTGTAAGCAGATTTGTGTGCAAACATGTTTAATATAGGGGTAGTGTAGCCTCCTCCACAAGCTATTCCTATCACTTCTTGGGATTCCTGTGGGATTTCTGAGGGGAGGAAGATTCCTTCATACAAAGGCAGGGACACCACGACAGCTTTTACACCGATTCTGTGGGCATGTAGTATGTTGAGATCTGACTGTTTTGCCAGGAGACATTTTATCTCCTGCTCTTTTCGGATAGCACAACAGGATCTTTTACGTCCGCCTTATATAGGAATTAGAGTGAAGGCATATGTCCTTATCCAAGAAGATGAGGCACTGAGAGAGTAAAGTGTCTTGCCCAAGGACACAACGCAATTGCCTGGGCTGGGAATCGAACCCAGACCATTAGGCCCGGGATTTGATCCCCTGACCACTAGACCATCACGCCTCTCATCATATTATGATGAATTTCACAGCTTAGCTGCTTAGGAATATTTCAAAATGATAATCTGTTTGCTTCATTGTGTAAACTTCATTATGTATTCATGAACAGTTTTAGCTGGTGTTTTGTACTCACAATCTCTTTTGTCTCTTGTAAGCCTCTGGTTTTCTTGATGAAGATCTTGAGTTTCTCTTCCTTTTGTTATCCTCATTTGCTGTCTTCTTTTCTTTCTTGATTTTAGTCTTGGTTTGAGGTTCTACAAAGTCATGAACATGACTATTACTAACTCCACTCGCTGTACCGTAGTCACTTACAAAAACATTTGATGAATTTTTGACATTATTTTGACATTTTTCCATCTCAATGGACCAATCAGGTACAAGTTTATATCTACAGGGGGAGACTTTAGAAACTTTAATGCCTGTAATTGGTCCATTCAGTTAAAAAAAATGTCAAAATAACGTCAAAAATTCATCAAAAGTTTTTGTAAGTGACTACGGTACAGCGAGTCGCACAGTAACTTCATGTTTGTGTATGATTTTAACTATATAAGCCAGGGTTTGAACCCATGACCTTTGCATAACCAGTGCAATGCTCTACCAACTGAGCTATGGAGCCTCATATGTTGGTAGGAGGTCATTTTGGATGAGTTCATTTGGCCACAGAGTACAAATGAATGTAGATATATATGTATTGCACTGGTTTTGCCAAGGTGAAGAGAAGAGATATGTTTCTCATGCTTCTCCCTTCTTCAAATTCATATTAATTTTATTCTTTAACTTGTTAGAGAATGCTGCCTTGTTTCCTCTTTCTTCCATTTAGAGTACTCAAGTGTGACATCCCAAAAAAACAAATTTTGGCTTTTACAATTTTTGATTTGTATGGGGAAATTATATATTCAAGTGGTCATATATCAACTGCTATTTGATCAATTTGTGTTCAAATTTGCTGTGTGAATGTCTTTTTGATTGCCTATTAAAATCAAGAACCAAAAATATGATATGTGAAATATATTTTTTTATGATGTCATCGCTTGAGTACTCTATTGAAACATTTAACTGCTATGCAAACATGCAACAAAACTTCTTATTTAGTTCTTACTGGTTTCTTCAGGTCTTTCTCGCTTTAAAGTCATGAGCTTGTCTTTAAGTTTGAAGTCTGTCTGTGTACTTTTACCATTAGTGACACCATACCTATCTGCCTGCCATCTACAGGAACTGTATCTCTGAAATGAAAACACATTGGGAAGGCTTTTTAATAAGGCAAGGAAGTTCATAATAGCATTTTTTACAGTTACTAAAAATAGATATTGCAAAGCCTTGTGGGATGGAAATGCGGACAAACTTTTTAAAAAAAAGCTTCAATTACAAGGAGAAGAAGATCAATATCAGTCAAAAAAACACAGCTTTTCCATGAATTAGAAACAACTAGACCAAAAACCATTGTTGCAGCATATTAGTATGTATGTTGGGCTTGCCTTGTCCGCATCCCATAATGCATTATTGTGACGTCATCTGTGGAAAGCGCTAGTATAGACCACTTTCATAAATAGTGGAAAATGAATTTTACAAGTAAACAGATATTTTAATATTTTAGCACTGTCATATGCTAAAAGAACTACCTGAAATAGGCATGTTTGGAAGTGTTCGATGCTCTGGCTAAAATGCCAATTAAGTTTTGAGAAGTGAAAAATGCAGAGATTTTATGTAATTTTCTGCTTCTGGCCTTTGTTGCCTCTTTTGGTGTTTTTGTAAAAGCCAAAATTTGTTTTTGTTGTGACGTCACTACTCTATTCAGTCATGGACAGAAATACACATTGTTGGCATCATAACATTATTTTAGTGTCATCTTTATGTACCTTGTCTTCTGTCTGTGACTCTGCCAGTGGTGTTGACGTCTGTTGCCATACTTGGTTTAGACCTTTGAAATGACAATTATGACTTTTTATAATTGAGAATTTGTAATGCAGTAGAATTAAATTTTATTATTTATAATAATTATTATTATAATAATTATTATTACTTTTATCATTATTACTATTATTATTAAGAGTGAATGGTTATTATTATTATTATTATTACTATTATTGTTATTAATAATAATAATAATAATAATAATAATAATAATAATAACAATAATAATAATAATAATAATAATAACAGAGAAAAAAATTATAATTATTACTCGTCAGAAAACAAAAAATTGCAAAGGAGGTAGAAGGTAAGATATTTACCATTTACACCATTCATATTGTTAAAGCCTTTCATTTCATGGTCAATACAACCCTGGTCTTCTCTATTGCCCAGGTCACCACATACTGACATAACCTAGAGAAAAACAATCATGGTAATGGTAGAGTGCAAACAATATAACCGTGAAACATTAACAACAACTAATTTGGCTAAATTTCACTAAATTATTCTATTGTCAATTTAGTGTGATCACTGAACCATGAATGCATATTGTGCACTAGCTAGGACACTTGCCTGATTGCACGTGCACACTTAATTTAGTCTATTCACGCTTCGACTATTTTTCACTAATTTCTACTAAATTTCTACTATTTAGATTTTGTGTTTCACGGTTATATTGTTTGCACTCTAGTGTGATTGTTACATTATCTTACTTGGGAGTACTTCTGATTCAATTCTATTTCAGAGTCTATTCTATAGTTTTCAATTCTGTTTCATTCTGTTATATCCCATTTCACTCATTCTAAATTATACTCCATTCAATTCCATCCTATTTTATTCTATTTCCATTTCTGCATTCTTCATATCATTTTTCTTGTCTCTGTTATATGTTGTCTTAGATATTTTTCCTTTCTATCTTGTTTTCACATATATTATTTTCTTCCTTCTCAAATTTTTCTTTCCATTTTCCCCTCATTTTTTCTGACTCAAATCTATTTCTCTTCTACCCCATTCAATTCTTTTCCATTCTGTTAAATCCCATTTCACTCATTCTATAGTATATTACATTCCATCCTATTTCTACAGTAAACACTCCTCAAATCATTGTTCTTGTATCAGTTATATCTTTTTCTTAGATATTTTTCCTTTCTATCCTGTTTTCACATGTTATTTTCTCCCATCTCAAATTTTACTTTCCACTTTTCTCTCATTCATTTCCTTTCCCATGACAATCATACAATTCCATAGCAGATACATATTTCTTTTGCAATTGTTTATAGTAACTTACAATCTCACTCAAAGATGAGTCACCACTATTTGAGAAATCAAGGCTAGCCCTAGCACTGGTGTTGGGCCACTGTGGTATCCCATGATTCATAGTGTGCATGTTGATATTTGGTACCATTGGTATGGACTCCATTGACCACTGGGAGACCTGGTAATTACAGTTTTCTGGGGATGGGCTTGACCATTCTATTGTTCAATAAACATGAAAGAGAATTCAGAGATCACATACTGTGTGTGTGCTGTAATGCTTGCAATAATACTATACACTTAATGATTGATCCCGAGGGAAACAAAACTAACTGGTTTCCCGAGGGATCAGTCATTAAGCGTTTTGTTATATAGCTAATCATTTTAGACAAGTCAATTAAGACAATTTGAATTTTTATTCAATGTGCTGGGCACTTGTATCCCGGTCGGGATACAGTTAGATTTAACTAGTATCACGTGAGCATCTGTCAACCAATGAGAATGCTTGTTATATAGTCAAAATGATTAGCTATATAACAAAACAGTTTAATAAGTCCTCCAGATTTCTCATATAAACTTCTCAATTAATTTCTATCCTGTAATCCATTATTCATTTATTTGCCTATCCATTAACTTATTTTCCATTCATTGATTCATTGATTTATAGTCTTTTGTAATATAACTCTACCCTCCCCTCCCCTCCCCTATACAAACCTCTTGACATAAGCATTTGATCCACAGTGGGGTAGGGTGAGTTTCTCCAATATGCACACTGACCAACACTATTACATGGGTATGCATTAGGGTAAGGCGACTGACGATGGTCTGTAGGGTACTGCCAGAATATATCAGGGGACGTTGTTTGCAGTTGGTTTGGGATAGGAGAGAAATAATTTGAATCTAAATTACTGTCAAATGATACTGGGGATACCATCGGAACAGGCCGCTGAAAAACAAACATACACAATGTTTTTAGTAATAATAATAATAGTCAGATAAACTAGAGTGCAAATAATATACCCCTGAAACAAGTTGTACTAAATTAGTACTAAATAGTGCTAATTAAACAATAGAAAACTAAAGAATCAGCATAAAATAGCACTATTTAGTACTATTTATGTTCCATCTTTAAATATTTGTATTCTAATAAGAGGGGAACTTATTTTATCAAAGAGTTCTTCTGAGTAGTAAAATATCTAGCATCCTTGGCTTTTTTTCATAGCTTAAATGGAGATGATGAATATGCTAAAGATGATTATGGTGGAAATGGGACAGATAATGATAATATTGGTGATCATTGGTATGATTATAGTGATTGGTATAATAAAAATAATAATATCTTGAGTAATTATTAGGATTAATTTTTAATACCGTTTTGAAAAAAATATAAAAATGATGTAAAAAAAAAGATTGACATTAGCCTGCTGTGCAGACTCGATTTTTTGCGCTCAAAATATTCGCTAAAAAATTTGAGCTAAAAAAATCGAGTCTGCACAACAGGCTAGATTGACCTTCGAAAAGATTGACCTTTTGGTCACGTGACTAGCTTTCCCGCGCGCCAAGATTGCTGGTTCGTTTCACAATTTCATTCACCAAATCATCCCTTACTTGTTTACAAAAGTATTCAAAATATTATCGCGATTTTTAATTAATTTCCACGTTTTATGAATAGGAACAGAAGTTACATCGATGTATTCTGATATATGGTTTAGCATTCCGAAATCGAGAACTATTTTTTTAAGTTTACAGAACTTTGAAGCAAAAACCTCAATATATAAACTTAATTTTACGATTCTACTGATCCTTACTACTTAAAAATCTATACTCTCTAGCTTTTAGCTCTCTATTGAATTTATCAATAAAGGGAAAAAATCTAAATATGGCAGTTTTAAAAGCGTCTCCATCAAAATGCCCGAACTCGTTTTGTGGGCATTCCAGAACCGGACAGTTTGACCTAAAATTAAGCCACAACAAAACTGAAAACAAACGCTCAAAAAGCAAAATTGTCAAAAAATATTTATCTGCATCTTTCTACTTAGATCAAAAGCATTTTGACAGCAGAATAACAATCTTGATCTCAAAATACAATCGAGAAAGATGATTTATTGTGCAATCTGAATCATATTCGTTTTTTCGAGTATTAAAGCGCTAAAAAAGTGCAAAACGCATTCTGATCCTTGCTCCAATTGGTCTGATGACCTTTGCAAATGCAGCATAAAGTCAACTACTTACCGGATTTGAAGAGACTTCGCAAATATTCCTGAAATCATCCATCTTTCCTAGGCCATCTGCCCCAACTTCAGATTTCACAACCGTCACAAATCAATTTCGTCTGGAAAACCAATGAGCGGCACTTGCTGTCACTCAAATTGTGTAATGCGATGCTATTGGCTGAAGTGGGATAGCAGCCATGTGACAGAGTTCACCAATCAAAAGGGCGTTAGATTTTGAATTAAAATTACGAAGAAAGGAAGAAAATAAATAAATGAAGAAATTAATAAATGAAGGAAGGAATTAATTAATAAATGAAGGAATTAATAAATGAAGAAATTAATAAAGGAAGGAAGGAATTAATAAATGGAGGAATTAATAAATAAATGAAGGAATTAATAAATGAAGAAATTAATAAAGGAAGGAAAGAATTAATAAATGAAGAAATTAATAAATGAAGAAATGAAGAAATTAATAAATGAAGGAAGGAATTAATAAATGAAGAAATTAATAAATGAAAAAATTAATAAATGAAGAAATGAAGAAATGAAGAAATTAATAAATGAAGAAATTAATAAATTAATAAATGAAAGAAGGAATTAATAAATGAAGAAATTAATAAATGAAAAAATTAATAAATGAAGAAATTAAGAAATTAATAAATTAATAAATTAATAAATGAAGGAAGGAATTAATAAATGAAGAAATTAATAAATGAAAAAATTAATAAATGAAGAAATTAATAAATGAAGGAATTAATAAATGAATGAAGGAATTAATAAATGAAGAAATTAATAAATGAAGGAAGGAAGGAATTAATAAATGAAGGAATTAGGGACTGCGCAATAATTATCAGGAGGGGGGTTAAGAATCCAGAGGGGGGGCATAATCTAAACTTATGTCTTGAAAGAGGGGGGGCAACGTCCAAAACTAATCAGTGAAGGAGGGGGGGGGTAACACCTAACTTTAATTTGAAACTGATTCTGACGTTGAACCTGGGTATGTTGAAGAGAACTTTGAAGTCTTATTTGTTGCTGACGAAGACGTCCTCATCACTGATGTTGGTTAGATTCTCTAGCGATCATGATAAAACCCTTCTCTCGTAAGCATTCACCAGTCTTCTCAACTTGAACAAAGGGGGGAGGGGGTGCAGTCTAATTTTTTCCGTTATGGTAGGGGGGAAGGGCGTAATGTTCTTCATTTGTGAGGGGGGAATAATTAACTTTTTCGATTTTTTCGCTCATTTCTCAACCCCCCCCCCCCCCCTCCTGATAATTATTGCGCAGTCCCTTAATCCTTCCTTCATTTATTAATTTCTTCATTTATTAGTAATAAATGAAGAAATTAATAAATGAAGGAAGGAATTAATAAATAAATGAAGGAATTAATAAATGAAGAAATTAATAAATAAATGAAGGAATTAATTAATAAATGAAGGAATAAAGAAATAAAGAAATTAATAAATGAAGGAAGGAATTAATAGATAAATGAAGGGATTAATAAATGAAGGAATTAATAAATAAATGAAGGGATTAATAAATGAAGAAATTAATAAATGAAGGAAGGAATTAATAAATAAATGAAGGAATTAATAAATAAATAAATGAAGGAATGAATAATTGAAAGAATAGCAATATTACAGTGCGAATCACGAAACCGTGGCCGGCACCTAGAAATATTAATTTAAAAATCGTTTTTCGTTCGTTCAACAACTCAGAAATTACTATATCACGCCAAGACGTTTGACTGATGTGTAGTATGATAAACCTTTTGTAGTCAGAGTTGTTTGTGAGTTGCTATAAGAACAATAAACGATTTCTAAAATATTTCTGGGTGCCCACGGTTTTTCGATTCGCACTGTAATAGACCTGTAATAATGAATTTATTTTAAACTTAAGTAATAAATAAAACGAAAATTGATATGAAAAAGAAAAAATAAGCACAAAGAATAAGAAAAATAACGACAAACAACGCAGAAGGAATTTAAGTGAAAGTGTGTATTTTAATTTAAATAGAGATATAGCAAACGGTACACCTTGTGTGATGATAATATCTTGTAATATCTATTTTACAAATTCATGATAGTTAACTCTAGCTACAATAACTGAAAATGCTCAAAGGTGAGATACTAAATAGAGTGAAGAGCAAAAAATCAGCAACGAGAACGATATCTGATCATAAAATACTAAGATAGTTTGATTTAAATATTAGCTGTCTGTATTTTTAATAATCAAATACAACCTGTATTGAATACATTAATTATTAAATACATTGAATTGAATTAAACTCTATTACTGCAATACAGGTCTAGCACATAAATATTTATCTTATTTTTTTGAAGAACACTTTTTAACTTTTCAGGCTGATTGTGTTCTTATTTACATGGTACTTAAACTGAACGCCAAAATTCAGGCTGGGTGTTCTTAACCCACTTGTTCTTATATGCGGGTTTTTACTGTATCTTGAATATGATTTTTTTATTTGTGATGATTGATAGAATACCAAGCTTTCATTAGACTAAAAGTATCATCTACTTTTAGTAGTGTTGAACACTCTATTTTATACATTTTACTGAGCAAAAACTGATAGCCTCGTTTTCATATACAGCTAAGAGCGAGTACAGATAGCTTTTAAAAATGCTATTTTTTGGCCACTTCCCCTACTATGATTTCATATGATTTTTGATGTGTTGTAGAGGAAGGTTTTTTCATGGGAAAAACGTTGAAAAACTTTCTGTTGCAATTAGTGGTGGGTTGCATTGACCTATTTCTTTCGATAAAATGACTTGACTATCATTTCAAATATGAGATTAAACTTTGTCACAGGGGAGAATTTTTTTCCTGACTTTGTCTCTTCAAAGAACAAGGTATTGCGTTTACGAAAAACTTGATATGAAAACTATGTCTTGTGGTTGTTGGTTTTAGCAGGATCGAGAAAACGTATGTTTTCCGTGAATTTTGCCTGCTAAATTAAAAGGGAATTAATGTTGAGTTATTGTGATTCATAAAAATAATGAAATATAATCATGAAACCAGACAATGTCAGGGGAAAATTTAGCCTGCTTTGCAGACTCGATTTTTTTAACGCTAAAGGGAAAATTATCCCTTGAAAATTTTCTAGACGGATATGCGAATCTTTGTTTACAATATTTTTTAAATCCGCTTCACGCAAAATGATCTATTTCATGTGTCAAGCTCAAATTTTAAGAAATAATAAGCTAATTTTATCATGCTCTTTCGATATTCAGAACAGGTTTGGTGTAAATTTGGCTAAAAAGTGAAATCCATAGGGGAGAATTTCCCGTGACTTTGTCTGGTTTCATAATTATTTCATTATTTTTATGAATCACGAACACTCAACATGTACATTAATTCCCTTTTAATTTAGCAGGCAAAAATCACGGAAAAGATAAGTTTTCTCGATCCTGCTAAAACCAACAAACACAAGACAGTTTTCATATCAAATTTTTCGTAAACGCAATACATTATTCTTTAATTAAAGTGACTAGCGGGAAACTTTGATTTAGTGTCAAAAATTTACTTTTTTGTGCGCTCAAAATCGCCTTTGTCACTTCCCCTCAAACTCTCTAAAGAAAGATGGAGACTTTTTTCATTTTTTTACTCATTTTATTCAGGTTTCTACCAAGAAAACTTCCCCTCCAAAAAAAATTGCTACAATTTGTCGGCCTTTCCCGTATGTCTAGCGTATGTCCATGTTTTTTAAATAGGAGCTGTAAGGGAATCAAACCCAACTACTACAAACGTATAAAAAAGGCATCAGAATCAATCTAAATTTGGGAACTAAGTGTACGATTTTTGTATATATAGGTATATATATAAAAAAGTTGCTGATAACATTACAATGTAAAAACGAAAAACAGCGGCACACCCTCGTAAGTAGCCTGCGTTACAGACCCTTGTAAGCGCTCGAAACGTCTCCCGCCAACAAGTTTGTTGGCGGGAGACGTTTCGAGCGCTTACCAGGGTCTGTAACGCAGGCTACCTCGGAAGGTAAATTTTTTAAATACGCTGCATTTTATCTTGTCATCGAAGTTGGAAATGTTAAAAACTAGGAAAGACAAATCAAAAATGAAAAACAGAAAACTCCTGTATTATGAATCTTTATACATATGATATATCTGATATTGTGAATTTAGAAAAAGGGTCTTGTTTTTCAATTTCCTTCTTAGAAATTCAAACGGAAAAAATCATGTTGAGTGAACGAAATGCTCACGGATTGGCCAATGATTGTTTTTTTCTGCAAAACATGACGAGGGATACACGTTTTTTCTATTGTGATATAAGTAATTTCTAGTTGCTTTCTACATTATTTTCAGCTTCACACTCAACCGAACTGGATATTACTATTATAAGGTAAGCTTTTTCTTTTGAAATTACTGAGCTTTTCTAAGTTTTTGAAGCGGGCCATTGAAATATAGCTAAAATTTTTAACTTTTTTCCACATGTGCAAAGAAGAAATTCTTGTTTTTGTTACTATTTTGCATTCATTTTGCATTCAATACCACGCAACTTGATAGTTTTGGCTGAAATCTTGATCTCCAAACTTGGCTCAAAGTCAAACAAATGCAAAATATCATGCTGCTTGTGGAATACAATGACATACAAAGCGTAATAAATCCATCTAAAGTTTAGAAAAATGTAAGGCCTTAGCTTGAGAAACGTGGAAGCATGCATGGGTAGCGTAGCGGTGAGAGCGCTCATCTCACAATGCGACCCGAATTTTAGTCCCTGGTTTGCTTCGAGTGTTTTACTCCAGTCCGGTTCTCCGGTTTTCCTCCATCCGAAAAAATTTTCTTCTTATTCTTATCGATGTAGAAGGGCCTAGATGAAAATGACTTTGCATAGCTCTAGTAAGACCTAGTAACCCTAGAAAATTATGTAATTGTGTGATCCTGGACATACTTGAGCATGTTTCCTTAAGTAAAATGTTTTCCTAAAAAATATATACAAACAAAAATTATTGACACTTTTCTTTTACTATTTTACAGGGATTTGAAATGTCTTCAAACATTATCTTTGTCCTTGCAGTGTTTCTTGTGATGTCGGCTGTGTAAGTACAAAATCTATGATTACCGTCCTTTACTTGATAAACTGCCGCGGCGATCTTTACATGTTTAGTGTATCGGTTGTGACGCTTATTCGGGGGTGGCGCTCTAGGAACATTGCAAATTGCAACATTTCATTGTAGAGAGGTAGACAGATAGAGATATGCACACTTCGAACTGAAAAACATTGTAATACAGGTGAATAAGTTTTTAAGGCTGGTTATATACTGAGTGTAACTTACCCTAATCGTATCATAGTTTGTCTCGAACAAGTCGGGCTAACGATGTATCGATTAAGCGCCAGGGCGGCGCTAAACCGAGTGCGGCGCTTAAATGAGGAAATACGGTAACTGCAAATGTGCTTTTGAGTGTGTTTTTACAGCCCTTTTCGTAATTGTGCGACCTACCGACTCCCGACGTCTGGCGTTTGTCTTCCGTCAATCAAACTACGACAGGCCGAGTTCATTCCGATCACGAGCGATAAAGAAATTTCCGGGTGAAAATGGCTGTCGGGTCACGTATCGCTGAATTATGAAAAGGGCTGTAAAACTTTTATCTTTAGTCAGTTCTGGGCTTTTTTTCGTTCTTTTTTGTTACGAAGTTACAGGGCAATGGCAGTATAGTATATATTCTAAAAAACATACACTGTTTGCCAAATTATTTTGAAAAGAAAAAACATTTCTTAGACGCCGTTCACACTTAACCCTTAAACATGTTTAAAAATTATCTAGTTGAACTAGTGCCCTTTCTTACAGCCCGCATGCCTAACTAAACAATTTTGGGGAGGTAATGTTAACCCTGTAAAAAGACTGGCAGCTAAACGACGAAGGAAATGCCATAGAAAAAATAATAAATAAGCAAGGTTAGTTGTTGCATGTGAACGACTCTTTTTAAAATCTCGTCATTTTTTATTAGAATTTAAAAACTAATTGAAAATAAAAAAATAAAGATACAATAAAATATTTAGGTGTTTTTATCACTGATTACTTTCTAGGCTCCCCGAAGCTTTCGGCTGCAGGGGATTTTTTCAACCTTGTGAGAAAAATGGCTGTTGTTTCTGCTGTCCCGGTTTGAAGTGCAGAGTGACTAGCAATGGCCAAGGCGGGTTTGATAAGTAAGTCCTTATATTAGTGTTTTTCAGTTATGAAAGTTCACGTTGCAGACCTGTCAAAACTCAGAGCGGGAAAATAGAAGGGGAGGGGGAGGGGGCTGGTGCAAATGGAGAGCAAGTTTTATTAATTTGGTGGAAACCAAATGGGAAGGGCCACACAAAAATTGGACAAGCATTTAAAAAAATACAATACACCATTTTGTAATATGAAGAGAGGGACATAATTTTTTAAAGAAAATTGGGTAAGGGTATGAAAAAAGTTTGCATGCTAAAATATATTGCACCAGCTGGACTCCTGATTGCACCATTCTTCCCTCCCACTTCCCCAACACCCCGCCCCACCCCCCTCTCTAAATTTTGACTGGTCCCTAATACATCCCGTGCGCAAGTCACTTTATTTCCAGTTGTCCAAAGATAAAGTACCGAAGTACTTTGCGGTCTTGGTTTATTGCTTGTTGATTTCGGCTGCGACAAAGTGAAATAGGTGTACACTGATTGGTTTTATGCCGCAATTTGCAAGCGAAAAAAAAACTATCTTTGAGGAATTTTCTCTCTATTATTATTATTTTACGATGTTTCGAAATATTGTGAACAGAGTAGCGAGGTCTAAACAACATTTGCTCATTGTTTTGCAGGAGATGTATCAGGGCCAAGAAGTGAATGGATGCTTATAATAAAGGATAAGCTCTTCATTGGTTAAGAATAATACTAATACTAATACTAATGTTTTTCAGGAGGTTGCTCTAAACAACTATAATTCAAACTGTATTAACACTGTAATTCAAAAAGGAAATAAACTATCATAGTTGATTCAACCAATGAGTTTGTGTACTAGATGAAATAGACTATCGCAAATCCTAACCGAGGCTACCGAGGGGGGGGGGGGGGGGGGGGTTCTCCCTTTATCCGAGTGGTAGGGGTGATCGGCGTACCTATTTTTTTAGGGTTAAAACATTTCCATTACGTACCTTTTAGGGTCCATTTAGAGATTTGGCTCAAAAATCAGTTCTAAGGGTCGTTTTTACTCTCCTTTATTTGTATCTGTGCGTACCTTTTAGGGGTCATTTTCAAAATCTCCGCCGATCACCCCTACCACTTGGACAAAGGGAGTACGGGTACGTCCTTGGCGTTTGAAAGCATAGACAACAGCCATGGCTATGGCTGTCTTTCTCTTGGCGTGCTCGGTGCAGGTGACAGCATCACGGATGATATTCTCAAGGAAAACCTTGAGAACACCACGGGTCTCTTCGTAGACCAGGCCAGAGATTCTCTTGACTCCACCACGACAAGCAAGACGACGGATGGCGGGCTTGGTGATACCCTGGATGTTATCCCGAAGGATCTTACGATGACGCTTGGCGCCTCCTTTTCCTAGACCTTTTCCTCCTTAACCGCGACCAGACATTATTACAGAATGTATGTCAGAAACCGAATGACTAAAATCTTAACTCCTGACAAAATAGATGACGTCATGCATAGCCGAAAGGCTCATGACATGTGGTTTACTAAATGTGAAATATGAGGCCCTTTTGAAGCTACTGTCCTCCATATATGGAGGCGTAGCTTCTATGCTATCGTGTAGTGTCCGAGACAAGCGAGATTGTAACACTGCCTACTACGCATGCGCAAATTTTCCCGCAGCTTGCATGTGTCGAAAATAAAATGGCGGACGTGAGGCAAAAACATGTAACTTGTTTTGCCTCTAGTGTAATTACTTGATCGTGACTTAACACCACATTTTAAAATGTTGATCAAATTAAATTCAACATGTTTATAGTATTATTAAAATTGGAAAGGCATCGATGCATTTCTTGCTTGAATACTCTGTGATAAATACTTCTCGAATATAGTCAAGAAATAATTGATGGCCTTCTAGTCAGTCGTTTATCGAGGTAAGTTACTGTTCTATTTCCAATGTTTTTTAAAACTTTGCACTTCCAAACTGGGATAAACTTCACATACAGTCTCAAGCGTTTCAATTTGTCAATTTTTTCATGCATTTTGACTCTCTCGGTTGAGATTTGTACGGTCCAAATTCCCTTTTCGATCTGAGTTCCCCATTTTTGATTCCCAGTACAACAGATATAAATTATCGAGTGTACTAATCGGCTATTTATTGTTTCTTTTCTTTTAAAAAACTCTTTGAAACTGAAACGGAATGATTAAAGTTAGCAAGCTTCATAAATAAATTAAGGAATTAATAAATAAATTAAGGAATTAATAAATAGAGGAATTAATAAATAAATGAAGGAATTAATAAATAAATGAAGGAATTAATAAATAAATGAAGGAATTAATAAATAAAAAGGCAGCAATTTTGGTTGATCATTCATCCGCTCACAACCACCTCTACAGTTTCTTTTAAAGAAATTGACTTACTCTGACAGTGAGCAAAACAAACAACCAAAGCTAAAAGCAACTGACGCCGGAAGGATTATTTGGGATATAATTCGAAACCGGTCTTGCACCCATAGCTTGCTTAATAAAGCAACGAAAATCTGTCATGGATCTTCACATGCAGACCTACAACTGTATAGTGTATTAGAGAATAAATAAACACAACGACTCTTTAGTCAGTGTTCATTTCTCTCAAGTTATCTAAACATATTGATTACAACATTTGTACTGCAGTAACAAGCCTAGTTGATTACAATATCGTTTATATGATAACACAATAAGACACTCAAACACGACTGGACTATATTCACCGCAATATAACACGATAACTTTATTCCGAAGAGTGTAGTTTGTGTGGCTTCGAACATACTTTAATCCTGAATAAATAAATTAAGGAATTAGTAAATGAATGAATAAATGCATCAATAAATATATGAAAAATAAATGAAAGAATAGAAAAATTAACAATCAATTTATTATAAATGATAAATAAAACGAAAGTTGAAATGAAAAATCAAAATAAAGAGGATTTTAATTGTAAAAGAATAAGAACAAATAACGACAAATAACGCAGAAGGAATTTAAGTGAAAGTGTGTATTTTAATTTAGATAGAGATATAGCAAACAGTACACCTTGTGTGATGATAATATCTTGTAATATCTATTTTATAAATTCATGATAGTTAACTCTAGCTACAAAAACTGAAAATGCTCAAAGGTGAAATACTAAATAGAGTGAAGAGCAAAAAATCAGCAACGAGAACGATATCTGATCATAAAATACTAAGATAGTTTGATTTAAATATTAGCTGTCTGTATTTTTAATAATCAAATTCTTCGTTTGCAACTGACGTCATCACATGTCATCACCAAACCGAAATATTTTTTATATCTCGTATTAAAACATGCACTATATATGTTATAGTTAACTGTTTTAAAAATACATTTCTGAAGTTTGGGTTTATAAAAGTTTTTGGTTCTCGAGATATTCAAGTTAGAATTGTGTCACGCAATGCCGGTCACGTATCCGAATCGGGCGATAAAAAGCAAGAATAATTTGTTCCTTTTCAAAACATTTGGTTCGTAAAGACTTTTAGCATCTAATTCAAGTACATTTTAACGAAATATTTTTTAAATGTTTCAGTTTCCCTTCATATCAGACCTTAGAAGTTTTGGCCGCCATCTTGGAGGATATGAGATGTCCTCCAGCATGGCCGCTCCATACATTCTTACCAAATATCGCGCAACTTTGATCGCGCATAATTCTGCATCCAAATACTCTACAGATTCAAAAATCGGTCAATATACTTAGTTTTGAATGCTCTAAAAGAATATGAATGTCATTTTTCAATACGACTAAGAAATAAGGTTGTGAAATTTGAGATCGGCAGAAATTGGCTTATTATGGTCTATTATGTCCCGATTATCACGTGGTTGCAAACGAAGAATACAACCTGTATTGAATACATTATTAAATACATTATTGTCTGATAGGAATAAACCTGTGAAATAAAGCACTTTTTTAACGTCTTAATATAGTTTGCCAGACGATCGACACAAGTGCCCTATTAATTAGGGAGACGTCTCCGACTCACACCATACACCTTTACGTTAAATATTTTAGGACCTTTTAGCACACAACCCTGCTCACGACTCTGTGAAATAGTTGCTGGACTGAAAAGACACCTTCGTTCATCATATATTTATATTTCTTTCTTTCTATTTCATATTTCAATATTCAATTTTGCCTGATATCAATCAAATACCATGCAGTATCAAAGGTAAATCTATCACAGTCCGATTCAAAACTGGCGTCGACTAATTCTTGGTTTTCACGTGACGTCATCAATCTTTTTATTTCGGAAATATTAGTTATATTTACTTCTGGCAGCAATACTCTTAATTAGAGCTCCCCTAAACGAACATTTGTGCTAAATCTTGTGTCTTTGCTGTGTTTTGGTATGGAAATATAAGCGAGACAAATTCTCTCACGCAACTCTAGTCACGCATCTTTAGTAGTCGAAAATCAAGCTACAATCATGTCCGTTTAGTATTTATCGATGTTTGATTTAGCTCAAAACCTTAGAATTATCATTAGAAAGTTAAATTAGTGGCATTTTTGCCCTAAATTTACGGAATTTTTTTTTTTTTTTGCAAAGTTCGGCTTTTGGCCGCCTGATGTTGGTGTCGCACAGATCTAGAAAGACACCAACATGGCAACGCCATACATTTCACTGTAATCAATGCGCATATTCACTGGCTTCGTATTCGGTCACAATTAGTCCATTTAAGCTCAAATTTGAGCAAATCATACATTGGTCATCTGGCTTTAAGCTAATGTGGCCTAGGTTGCTATTTGCATCGCAGAAAAGATCTGGTGAATGATATAATCAACACAACCGGAAATGCTTTTGCCATACATTTCTTACTAAAAATCTTTAGTAATATTTGACTATCACTCTATGGCGTGCCGTTTGTTTCAAAATTTTAAAACAAATCAATTTAGACATCAATCAACACATCATGTATTAAAATACCATTGGATGAAAAAAAACCCTTTTGGATGTAAAAAAAACCTTTTGGATGTAAAAAACCTTTTGGATGTAAAAAAAAACCTTTTGGATGTAAAAAAAAACGTTTTTGGTGTAAAAAAAAAACCTTTTCGATGTAAAAAAAAACCGTTTTGATGTAAAAAAAAAAAACTTTTTGATGTAAAAAACCCGTTTGGATGTAAAAAAACACTTTTGGTTGTAAAAAACCTTTTGGATGTAAAAAAAAACTTTTTGATAAAAACTTTTTTTTATGTAAAAAGACCTTTTTGATGTAAAAAAAGCTTTTTTGATGTAAAAAAAAACCTTTTTCGACGTAAAAAAAACCCTTTTTGATGTAAAAAAAACATTTTGATGTAAAAAAACCTTTTTGATGTAAAAAAACCGTTTGATGTAAAAAAAACCCTTTTGGATGTAAAAAACCTTTTGGATGTAAAAAACCTTTTGGATGTAAAAAACCTTTTGGATGTAAAAAACCTTTTGGATGTAAAAAACATTTTGGATGTAAAAAAAAACCTTTTTGATGTAAAAAAATCATTTTAATGTAAAAAAAACCCTTTTTGATGTAAAAAAAACGCTTTTGGATTTAAAAAAACTTTTTGATTGTAATTTGGATGTAAAAACAATTTATGTAAAAAAAACTTTTTGATGTAGAAAAAACCCTTTTGATCTAAAAAAACGTTTTTGATCTAAAAATCCTTTTTGCTATAAAAAACTATTTGATGTAGAAAAAACCTTTTTGATGTAAAAAACCTTTTTGTTGAAAAAAACTTTTTTGACCCTTTTGGATGTAACAAAAACTTTTTGATCGATGTAAAAAAAATGTTTGATGTAAAAAAACATTTTTGATTGAAAAACCCTTACATCATTTTAATGTAAAAAAAACCCTTTTTGATGTACAAAAAAATCGTGGCCTTCCAACGGAGTTATTTCAGTTAGAATCTCAGAAATGGTTCTAGTACTGTAAGTTTGGCTATCTACTGAGTATAACTGCCTCTCTACTGAATCAACTAACTGACTTGAACAGCATCGCACAGTGGTTTTATCTTTTGTACAATGTCTGAACATGCATTAGAGTCAAGCACATTTTCACTGTTTTTAGAAGAAGCACCGATCAGTATTCTTTGCAGTTTTACATGTCTGCAAACGAAGTAAAAAAATATTGAAGTACGTTCGAGTCACACGATGTTATTCTTCTTTCCATGTCTGAACAAACTTTAGCTATATACAGTGTCGATAAAGTCTATCCAGCTTTCCATTCAAAAACAACATCAAATACTTTTAAGTGCAATGAGGTAAGGAAACTAAACAGTTCAAGTTTTAAAATAACGTCCTGTTAAGTTTTATCGTGCGTTCTGGTTTTATAAATTTAGGTCAGAGAGTTGACTTTTCTCCCTTAATCTCTGTAAACATCACGCAAAAAATTAGGCTTTCAAACAATTCCAAGCACGAACCAAAAACAAACAAAACAAGGAAGATTGCTTTCGTAATCAATTGACTTGCCAAATGATAACGAGAAAATGACAATGTGATGATATAGATGGAATACTTCTATGTTTCAATTTCGACGTTGAACTTCAAAGGGGTTTCATTTAGGAGTTTTGCTTCAAAGTAAGTACTATTTCGCTGATATTTCGAAAGTTTTCGACTTTTTTTAAGGTTTTTTAAATCAAAAATATTTTTTTACATAAAAAATATTTTTTTACATTCAAAAGGTTTTTTTAACATCCAAAAGGGTTTTTTACATCCAAAAGGTTTTTTACATCCAAAAGGTTTTTTTTACATCCAAAAGGTTTTTTTAACATACAAAAGGTTTTTAACATCCAAAAGGTTTTTTACATCCAAAAGGTTTTTTTACATCCAAAAGGTTTTTTTACATCCAAAAGGTTTTTTTAACATCCAAAAGGTTTTTTACATCCAAAAGATTTTTTTTACATCCAAAAGGTTTTTTTACGTCAAAAAGTTTTTTTTACATCCAAAAGGTTTTTTTTACATCCAAGAGTATTTTAATACATGATGTGTTGATTGATCTCTAAATAGATTTGTTTTAAAATTTTGAAACAAACGGCACGCCATATAACTCGGCCAATATTCATTCTTTGGACCTCATATTTGCTAACACTGCTAAATAAAGTATGTGCTTAATGAATTCAGTGATTGTTTACAGTTTAAGCGACAATTTATGGTCACGTGATAGGCGAAAACCAAGAATACTGTTGACGGAGTAGCGTCATTTTCACCATGAAGCGCAATAGGATTTTTACATTCAACGAGAGACTAGTCAGTCAAACTGCCATTTTGAATATGATAACAGCGATGGATAAGACCATGGAAACGATGATATAGAGAACCCTGACGTGACAATTCAGTCTAGCCAATCAAGGTTACTTACCTCTGTTGTGGCAATGGACGTCTGACCCTATGGAATTAAATTCTGGCGTACCACAAGGGTCCGTTTTAGGCTCTTTGCTTTACATCATCTTTAATTTATTAATGACTTACCAGAATGTATTACAAAAAGCAAGAATGTCTTATAACATGCTACTGATACTGCTCTGTTCTTCGCCAATAAGGACATCAATACTATTGAAAGAGTTCTTCAAGATGACCTCGATGCTTTGTCTCGATGGTTTGATCATAATGGACTTATAGTGACTGTTCCAAGACTAATGTTTTGACTTTTGGGACGAGTCAACGTCAGGCAAAAGCTACTAAACCTAATCTAAGAATGTCAGAATCTGTTCTAAAGTAAAAAACTCTGCCAAATACTTATAGGAATCACCTTTGATTCAAATATGAACTGGCATGATCATATTGACACTATAGCCTCCAAAGTTTCTAGTAGACTTGGTCTCTTAAATAGAACTAGGAAATACATCACTACGGATGTATGTAGGCAATTGCACGGTCTATGTAACTTACATGTTAATTTCCGGTAAACTACACTTATCATTTCAAAACGGTAGGTATTTATAAATCGAATAAAACTACTTTTCACAGAAGCAGTTAATGTGCCGATTTTATGCCTTTTTGACTAATGATGAATCTATATGTATGTGTTCAGACTGTTTAGTGAATTGTTTCGGTTGGTGTTGCAAAACACTTTACTTGGCCATTTAATCAGTCGTATGAAATAACCCGGTGAGAATACTCGCTCATGCATGACAGGCTAGCACGCGTGTTCAGTTGGGTCTTCTGTTGTAACTCTGGTTTTATCGACTGCTATGAATATTGTTGTTTGTTTACACCGCAAACACAGCCAACAATGAAAAGGAAAAAGAAAAGAAACAAGTAAGATACCGGTTGACTTTGTCAAACCAAAACACTTTAGAACGATTAAAATTATTATTAAGTTAATAGAGGGAACTATCAAATCTAGCTATATCTAAATGGAAACTAGCGAGTAAACTAGTATAGGCTGCGTCGGTGATTAAGTATTAGATAGTTACTGAGGCCGGCAGCAATATTAGATATATTGCAGTCAGCTGAGGGCGCAGCCCGAAGCTGACTGCAATATATCTAATATTGCTGGCCGGCCGAAGTGACTATCGTATATAGTTACTATTCACCACCCTGCCCCATTGTTCTCTCTCTTGCACAGTAATCGGCGGTTTCTTGTGTTTTTGAATATAATAAAAATAGGCTTACCAAACTTTAACTAGTTATCAGCCAATGAAAGTGTATTTATCATTCAGTAGCCTGCCCCATTATTGTTCTCTTTGTTGCATTATAATTATCGGCGGTTTGCTGTCTCTTTGAACAATAGGCTTACCAAACTCTAGACTAAAGCGGCGTTTACACGAGCAATTTTTTCCTTGACAAGTTTTCCTTGACAAGGAAAAATTGCTCGTGTAGATGGAGTAAAATGAACAATTTTTCCTTGACAAGGAAAAGCTAGCATGTTGGCTTTTCCTTGACAAGGAAAAATTGTCAAGGATGAAGTTTGCTCGTGTAGACGGACAACAAGGAAAATGTTGCAAGGAATATTAATGAGATTAGTTCCCAGTCTTTTCGTACGATCATTCAAAATAAATCATTTTGTTTTTTACTCGACAAGGGACTGGAACCAATATTATGTTAGTACTCTGCTGATTGCAAGGCATTGTGGGCACAACCTAAACTTGTCAAGGAAAACTTGTTCATCATCTACACGAGCAAGGAAACCTTGTCAATATAAAATTGTCAAGGAAATCTTGCTGATCGTCTACACGAGCAATGAAAATTGTCAAGGATACTTGGAAAAATTGCTCGTGTAAACGCCGCTTAATTAGTTATAATATTATCGATCAGCCAATGAAAATGTAATTATCATTCAATAGCCTGTCCCATTATTGTTCTCTTTGTTGCATAATAATCAGCGGTTTCTTGTCTCTTTGAATATAATAACAATAGGCTTACCAAACTCTAATTAGTTATAATTTCATCAATTCTATTTAGAGGAATGCTAATTAACTTGATGACATTAAACGTGTTTTTGTTGCAAGTTTTCCATCGGTTGCCTGGGTAGCATAATGGCTTAAAGCGCGGATCCAGCAATGCAGAAGGTCTCGGTTCGAATCCTGGCATTGGTACTCAAAGTCTTTTTTCACCAAAAATCGCTATCTAGTAAATTATTTAATAAATTATAAGTCTGATGATGCTTACTAGAATGGAAATTATTAGTTATACACACTTAACAAAACACACTGCAATATGTTTGATATTGCAGAGTGCGAACTGCAATATGTTTGATATTGCAGAGTGCGAACTGCAACATAACTAGATATCTTTGCTTTCAGACGCGGGTACTCAGCAATCAGTGATTTAGTGCAGAGAGAGAACAATGGGGTAGGGTGGTGAATAGTAACTATGTATTAGATATCAAACACCGACGCAGCCTATACTAGTTTACTCGCTAGTTTCCATTTAGAAATAGCTAGATTTGATAGTTCCCTCTATTAACTATGATTTGATCGATCATATTTTAATCATTTGGTAACGATAGGTAATATTAAAGTACCGTAAAAAAATGTTAATTTAATAATTTTATATAGTTTAAATCATTTAAGTTCCTACTTTGTATTGTATGTACGTTAAAGTTTTGATATTGATTTCATTTTAAAGATAATAAAAAATCTTATAAGGCTGTTCGTACTAGTAAGCCGGTGTAAATATAGAATAAGAAAATGTTCGTACTCGGCCGCTTAGAACTAGCTCGTTTACATGTTGACATTGTTATTCACATGTTATTCTTTCGTCACGTATTTGCTAAAGTTAGAATATGTTTCATTTAATTGCCAATAGCAAAAATCATAAACAATTACGGTTTTTAAATAGTTACATTTTCAAATACAGTGAACTATAATGAACCAGTTTAATAAGCTAGTTCATGTTGATACATTTTATCCGCTTGAATGGCAAATTAAAAATAATGATATGGCACATATGGCTCAGTATCGTTTAATAATAACATTTTGTATTATTCAATAAAGACTCTTAATAAACAATTCTAAACTTATATATAGCCCTCACTTGGTTGCTTATTTTTGTCTTACTTATTTAATGAATATTGACAATAGTTTATCATATATCATAGTAATTTTGTTGTCGTGATTTTTTTTATTCCTTATTCCTTTCCAGATTCCATTTTTACTTGGGTTCATTTGCGGGCCGGTTCTGGGTTCAATTGCGGGCCTGTACAGTACTGTGATATCGTATGCTCGAATCAGTGCAGATAAAACGTACTTAGATATAGACTTCTTATATTACAAAGACGCGGTGCCCGTATTATCCTAAAACGTAAGATTAGGGAGACACGCTCTGAGCAGTTATTATGATAACTTGGCTGGATACCACTCACTGAAAGATGGACTTTTCATAAATGCGTTCAAGTTTTTCGATGTATAAATGGCTTTTGTCCTCAGAATTTAAATAATATTTTTTCACGAAACTCAGATATTCACAGTTATAATACTAGTCCTCATCATGATGGACTGTATGGTAGGCTTCTTGTCAGCACCTTGGTGAACGGTTTTTTTTAAATAAATAGACAAATTATTCTCATACTTAAAATGTTTTCAGTTTCGTCCAGCAAAAAATGAAAGATGAGTGAAAGTTTTCTTCTAAAATATAGATACTGTAGAATGATCATCGTATTTAATGGACGTGTCAAAACGTGACTTTTTAATCTGTAGATGATTATGTAAGGGGACCAGGGGGGAGAGTAAGAGTTTATAGGGAAGGTGAGGATTTTGTTCCATTCTCATATTTCATGTACATGACTTGTTATGTATTTTGTTTCGGCATGTAGAATAAGATAAACAGTCTTTTATCTCGGAATGTGCTATTCCCTGGGGCCTCAACCTAGTACTTAAACGAAATGCTCGCATTCACGCCTCACTCACGTTTGTGGACCAACAACGACTAAATCAATTCAGAGGTATAGTTTTACTATATCTGAACAAGAACTAGAAAACCAACCCAAATGGCTACCAAGAGGACCAAAAAGCCCGCACACTTATCAAGGACCAAGACCAGCTCCCCTGAAGAAGTTATTTCACTACTAAAGTCCTATTTGGAAGAGAAAATTAAAGACAAAGATAAAAGATCCGAAGAGAAGGCCAAAGCCGACAGGCAAGTATCCAGACTCAAGAGTAAGGGCAACCAGAAACAGTTCGAATTCAACGCGGGGCTATAGAAGACCTATTCCGCAGAATTGGCGATTCAGACGATAAGGATAACATAGAGGCCCTTACTAAGGAAGGCATGAACAACATTAAAAGAAGACAGAAAGTGATTAAGATAGCGGATAAAGAACCGAGAGATGGATGGAAGGTAGTTGACGAATATTTGTCGGACGAGCTGGCATCAGACTCAGAGGATGACAAGAAGTTAGAGAAGACTAGAAAGGCAGTCGGAGAGAAAAGAAAGAAGGAGGATAACAGGAGCTTGAAGCAGAACAAGAGACCAAGATAGGATGGGAGTTCATCGGAGAAACGTCTTTTTCGAGGTAAGAAAATGTCGAGGTCTTAAATTAACGGGTAATAGGCTCGAGTATACAGTAACAAGCTATTATTTTGAAGTGAATCGTTCAGCTAGCGGGACTTGTAAATTCTAGAGGAATTCTAATTACTCACAACCAGATTACTTTGTGAAGGCTCAGAATAATGGTCCACAAGCGAACCTACCATATACAACCACGTCTGTTGTCATTTCTTATATTCGGAATAAAGAAGATAAATATTTTACGTTCGTTTGAACGAAGTGAATTAGAACGTAAATGTATTTTGCTTCGGCATGTAGAATAAGATAAACAGTCTTTTATCTCGGAATGTGCTATTCCCTGGGGCCTCAACCTAGTACTTAAACGAAATGCTCGCATTCACGCCTCACTCACGTTTGTGGACCAACCACGACTAAATCAATTCAGAGGTATAGTTTCCCGCCCACCCACCCGACGTCATTAACAACTCATACGGTACCGATTACGTGCCTGATTCTTAAACATTAAACATTAATTTAACACAGGTAGCCGGGATATATTTCCAATCGGAATTCATTATTTCGTAGATGCTGCTCTCATTAATTATCTTCTTCATAGGCTATAAAGAAGACAGCATGTAAACATTTAAATCTAGATATAGAGTGGATACCTCAATCGGAAAACCAACAAGCAGATGTAATTAGCAAATTAATCGACCAAGACGATTGGCAAATTTCAAACGAGTTCTTCCAAACCCTATAGAGCAGCTATGGGGTCCTCACACAGTAGACTGCCTCACCTACTATAACGCGAATTACCAAGATTTACTCGAGATTTTGGAACCAAGGTTCGGAAGGGGTAGATTTCTTTGCCCAGAATCTAGAGAAAGAAAATTGCCTGGTTGTACCTCCAGTCTGTATTATTTCCAAGGTTCTCCACTACCTATATGTACAAGCCGCGATAGGAACTCTAGTGACCCCGTTTTGGCCGTCAGCAGTTTTCTGGCCTTTAATTGAGCACAAGTACAAGCGTTTTATCGTCGATGACAAAACAGCTCTAAGACTAGCAAGAAACACTAAATCGCTACTAGGATCCGAAAGATTCAAAGGTCAAGTTATAGCATTCAGATGCGCCTTCTTTTTACGTTGAAGATCACAGTGAGTCATAGCTAATACTCATAGAGTGTGCACAGTAGAAAAGCAAAGTGCAGGCTGCTGCGCAGACCAACGCATGTGCGGGTCTGTTAGGAGGAAGCGTTAAAGCCAGTATCTATAACGTGTCTTTAAGCAGAACGGCAAGGGCCCACTGCTAGTAGGACCAACGCAAGTGCGGGTCGGTAAAGAGTACAGAGGAACAAGGAACAGGGAATTCCAAAGGGGACGTAGAATATCAAATTATAGAGTCCAGGAAGGGAAGCAGCGTAAAATAGGGCGTAAACACCTAAGGGTATACGCTATAGTTCGTGTTATACTAAACAGTCTTGAGACGGTGATATTGAAACTGAATATCAATTTTCGTCTTCCAAACGTGTTACACAAGTCATGAGTTTTGGTGTGTACTACTAACATACCATAGCGTCTTTATAATTTTCAGCGGACCAACGCAAGGGCGGGTCGGTAGAGAGTACAGAGGAACAAGGAACAGGGAATTCCAAAGGGGACGTAGAATATCAAATTATAGAGTCCAGGAAGGGAAGCAGCGTAAAAGTAAGAGTTACATACCGAGAATGGAGGCTATAAGCCATATATATCCCGCGGGCCGCAGGCCCAAGGGATATATAGGCTTATAGCCGAACATTCGAGGTATGTAACTAATTTATTTCACACTTGAGAAGGTTTTCTCACACAAAAAAACAATGATTTAATCCTATTCTAACAAAGGCACATGATTTGAGTTAAGAAATAAAAAACGGCTTTTCAAATCTCACTAATTAGTATCTACTGGGAGTCGTATTTGATAATATGAATGATATGAATAGAAAATATGTGCAGGGAACCGGCTCAGTGTATTTTTAAATCAAAATCTTATTGATAGAACACAATTGAAGGAGGTTATGCTATCTTAGTTTTCATTCCTTAATACAAAGACTAAAATAGTCAAACCATTGAAACTAATGAATAAGGTGGAATGCTGTTAATGGTTTTTGTCAATAGAATACAACAGTTTTCCCGTGATTGAAGTTTATTGAAAGTTTTCATAACAAAATAGTACTGACACAATTTAAACCATTTGGCTGAGATCTGACTCGACATTTTTCAATGATAACTAAGGTTTTCTGAAAAGAAAACAATGTATGATTTTCACTGATCGTATTCAAAAAAATAAAACCAATCCAAAAATATATCAATAATCTGTTCATAATTTAATGTTCATTGTCAATGAATTCCCATAAGGAAATATTAAACAATCACTTTTCAATTCTATTCAGAAGAACACTAACGAACTTGAATGCTAATGAACTTGATGACATTAAACGAGTTTTTGTTGTTAACTTTCCATCGGATGACTATGTAGTATAATGGCTTAAAGCGCGGATACAGCAATCGGCAGAGGTTCTCGGTTCGAGTCCTGATATTGGTACTCAAAGACTTTTTTTCTCCAAAAATCGCTATCTAGTAAAAATTTCTAAGTCTAATGTTGCAATAAATAATAAATGCAAAGGTTATAACTAGATATAGACCCAGGTTTATATCTAGATATAACCCTTGAATTTGTATAATGAGGGGTTTATATCGGAGATACATCCCTATGAATAACAAAGAAAACCGTGTCAAGTGTGAAATAAGTAAGAGTTACATACCGAGAATGGAGGCTATAAGCCATATATATCCCGCGGGCCGCAGGCCCAAGGGATATATAGGCTTATAGCCGAACATTCGAGGTATGTAACTAATTTATTTCACACTTGAGAAGGTTTTCTCACACAAAAAAACAATGATTTAATCCTATTCTAACAAAGGCACATGATTTGAGTTAAGAAATAAAAAACGGCTTTTCAAATCTCACTAATTAGTATCTACTGGGAGTCGTATTTGATAATATGTGCAGGGAACCGGCTCGGTGTATTTTTAAATCAAAATCTTATTGATAGAACACAATTGAAGGAGGTTATGCTATCTTAGTTTTCATTCCTTAATACAAAGACTAAAATAGTCAAACCATTGAAACTAATGAAGAGTGAATGTCAGTAAGAATCGAACAAAATTTCGATTTTCGCGGCCACACTAAAAAAATAGATTTGGCTTATATTTTGTGTACAGGTAGGTCTAGGTATGCAAGGAACCGAACGGGGGTTCGTTAGTTGAAATCTTTTTTATTTTGGAAGAAATACGATAAAAACTGTTTTCGGTGAAATGACGAGAAATTCAACGCGCGACAAGTGTAAATTTGCCAAACTTTGAATGTCACGAGATCATTCTTAAACCTAAAACTTTAATATTTTTTTTACTTCATTGGGTAGATTAGACATATTACTGTTGATATATATTCGTTTTAAGATAATTGAAGTATTTTTAAAGAAATAACGATCCGTCAAAGTAGGGTTACTCGCACATATCCAAATTTAGTACAAAACATTACCTTAAAGAGCCGGAGAAAAGCATATGTGGTAGTGTCACAAAAATGTTGATATTCCTGCTATGTTATCTTCTAATGTTGTTCTTTCCAGTGCTGGTTTTATTTGTTTGGGTTATTTAAAACTTTTCAAGATAATTAACTTCAAAGTAGTAGAATTTTCAATTTGCATTTACATGAAATCGACAACGGGCAGACACGGGGCAGACACGGGGCAGACACGCATTATCTAATAAACTTTTGATAATTAATTCTCTAATCTGAGAAATATTTATTTGTGTTGATCTAAGGACCATAGTAGACAATCTTTTCACAAGCAGGAGTTAGAATATATATATTTTTTGTGTTTAGTTCGTTGTGTATGATAGGTGAGTCTCTATCAAAACACTCGCTTTGATTCTCGTTGTGAATACATATCTAAAAATATAAAACATTATTTGCTGATACAATAAAAACGGACAGAATATAACTGATATACAGACTTTACAGCATTGTGTGAGCTATATAAAATGGACTAACAGAACGACTAATTACTGTAGTTATGAAACCATATGAAACCATTTTTTACTCATTAATATACAGAGCTAAAAATAGACTTCAAAGTGTACTTCATTTAACGTTAACTATTAATACGAATTTAAACCGGTTTTAAACTCAATGAACTTCCATATAATTCTAGTGCACGTTATAATTCTTCATATAGTTAAACTATTAGCCGTGTACGTAGTCAAACCGTTGAACACTATTAGTTAGATAAATTCAATAAATTTAGCTATTTAGTTGACGTCACCTACAATTATAAAAGCCATCCGCAAAATTCACGGTCTAATTCACGGATTAAATCCTCCCACTCCGTACTAGTAACAGATTTCTTAATCTTACAATGGCTTTTTACATAATTATAATGTAAGTAATCTCCCAATATTTTATGTTACATAAAAAATGTAGTAGTGTGTAGACTAAATCAAAACTGGTATTACATGGTGAATACACACACACACACACCTCCCCACCACCACCATCCCCACCCCGGGCTCTCTTACTCTAGTCTGTATAATTGAGTATTTTTCGGGGACGACGCGCAATGCGCTATTCTCAAGAAGTTACAAAAGCTTGGTCATATGAAAGAAAAAGCATTATACTAAGGGACGGACCAATTGATATTTGATGGAGGTTGAAGGAGGGTGTCAATGGGGTTAACTGACTAGCGTATAAGACCGTTTCTTTTGTTATCGTAAGTGTATAGATAACGAAAAAACTAACTGTTTATCGTATAAAACATGTCCGATTTTTAACGTATTTCACCTTAAAACATTCAAATGTCTGTGAAGAGTGGTCAGTATGTGATCTGTTTTTAAATATTTTTAATTTATTCTTACATACCAATAAATGTAAACACAATCCGACAGCTTGGAGTGTCTTTTATCGATGTTTTTCTTCTGGCGTGACACTTTGTGAGCCTGCGATGTTCAAGCGGACTTGGTTACCATAGAAACGATGCGAGGGAAGTACATTTACTGACTAAGCGTTTTTTCTACTTGTTACTGACTTAATTGCATTTTTGTTTACTGACTAGAGACATACCCCATTGACATCCTCTTTGGGGGGGGGGATAATTCTACTATCGAACAACTCCAAAAAATATCTTTTGTTGCGCGGCCGTTTTTGCCCAAAACAAAAATATCGGGCATTGATAAAAACAGCCCTCCCCCCTCCATTAAATATCAATTGATCCGTCTCTTACATAACTACACGCAGTACTAGTTTATACTCAGTAATGGAAATTATGTGCTGGTACAGGAACAGCACTCTTCTACAAGATTTCTCAGTTTTTCAATATATGGCTTTTTTCTCTTGTATGACAAGTCGATGTTTTCACAAAGTTCCTCGCAAACTCTCTTCAACTCATCCAAACGTAGTTTCGCGAAGTTGTCTTTCGATGCCATCTCACAAATGTTGTATTCAAGGCAGGTGATTGGGTGGGCGAAACCTATTTCTTGTACTACATCGTCACACAGTTCACACAAGTAACTCTCGTTACTTGCAGCATCAAAATCGCCATCATCCTGAGTTTCTGATGGAGAATTCAGACGTTTCTTTGCGGATAATCGGCTAAAGAAGCTCGTTATTTGTTGTGGAGTAAGCACGTCTTGCGGAATAAATACACGTTTACCGCTTTCGTCTCGTTCTCGAGCCATTGCTTTCGAAACGTCTTTGGGATCTGCCTTTCTTCCACTTTGTTCTCCTACTTGAAACTGATCTGTAAGAAAAGAAATCTGCTTTGCTTTGAAGCGTTTCTTCTTCTTTGTGGTTTTAAGAGCCCAGCCCATTGAAAGAACTGCTGCGTTATCCTTCCTTTGGTCTGATTCACAGGAAACATCAGGGATACGGATGCACCCTTCTGCTAGCTTACTTGCATATTCTCTTTTGGCTTTGTCGTAGAAAGACTCCTGTTCAGGTACGCGTTTGTGCTTTCCGATGTCCAAATGATTTTGCAGGGATGTAAAGCCAGTGTAAGCTTTAGTACAGCCATCTTCTGGACAATAGAATAGAGCCGGGGCATCCTCGTCTTCGTCATCGGAGCTAAGTACTTCGTCTGCATCTTCACATCTTCCAGCCACGGAAAGAACTACAGGGTGTGATCGGGGTTTTTTCTTGTACCTATGCCTCACGGATCTAAAAGTATGACTTGAAGTAAGACTTTGTGCTGGTTGGCTTAGTACTTCGAGGTCACAAAGATGTGCTGTGGAGACGTCAAATTTATTCCAAGGCACTAATCGACCTGGACCCACGTTAAATGCTTTCCATACTCGAATGCCTTGCTTTTCAAACTCAAAGTTGTTGAGTAGGCTTATTTCATCAATTTTGGCAGATAGTGCGCTTTCTGTCTTGACAGAGACATACGTAGCTGACACTCCAGTTATTCCTTGTGCAGCCTCAATAGCTGTTTTTAACTCCAAACCACTGTTGACGTCGTGGCCTTCATTGAGGTGCCTCCCAATTGCTCCTTTTAATGTTGCTGCTTGGCGATCGCACACACCTTTACCCCCTTGAGGGTCAGAGAAGTCGACTCGTGCTACAGTTATACCAGCAACATCACCGGCCAGCTTTGAAGACAAGATCGTGTTTCCGCTATGGTAGCAGCCGGCGTTGTCCTCCTTGTAATATGCCTTTTCTAATTCAGGCATATCCCGCTTCAGTGCTTTGAGACAATCAACCATTATACCAGACACAGTTGAACTATCTTGTGAACAGCTTTGAAATATATGTACCAGTGTCTTAGCCTCGAAGCTATTGCCATCTTTTGACCGTCGTATTGCCACAGTTATGTGCCATGGAAGGCCTCTCTTGGCAAACCAGTCGGATTGTGCCTTACGGAATTTTTTCGGCATGTACTTCATTGCCCAGTCTTGGACTAAGAGAACGGACTTACTGTCTAGTTTGTCTAACACGGAATGTTTAGCTTCATCTTGGTGAACAGAGCGTAACAGGTGTGCTTTCCAGGTCATAATCGCACTTTTCTGTCGTTGGAATTCGTGTTGCATATCGGCTTTCTCTTCTTCTTCACAGTTTGCACTTGCAAATTCGTTCTCTAAAATGGCCAAAACGTCATCTAAGTGGGAGCATTGTTCGCATGAATCTAGGTGAAGATGATCACAACTAGTGTAAAAATCCTTGTCATTCGGGTCACTTAGGGCGTACATTCTACAGTGATCTGGTACAGTCGAAGACTTAGTTGCATGCAACTGAAAGAAAAGAAAAAGACAATGGTTTGTTCAATAGCAAAAACAGGTAGTTAAGAGGGCGTCTCAGTAAGAACGGACCACTCGGTCTGGGATCCAAAAAACGATTTCCCTTATATTTCTACCATCGAAAGTACTATCTATCCTTATTACAAAACTGGACTTAGAATTGTTCTAAATAAAATATTTCGGCCGCTAGGCGAATTTTCGTACATCGACCCAAAAACCGCCGAAGGACGCTGATTTTCAAGTTCGCAGAGGCCTACTTTCAAAGTCCGTTTTCTCGGCTTTTTCTTGAAATGAAAACTTATTTTTTGGGTCTAAACTATGGTTTGACGTCTCGTCTGACTAGAAAAAGCAAAATATTTCTTTAGGATGTACAAATTACGAAAAGTTTTTTTAAATTTATCGAGGCTACTTTATGCGTGACACGAAAAGCAAAGTTTAACGGGTCTAGAAAATTGCAAATTTCTCAAAAGTGCAACCTATCCCCGATATAAAACATCATTCTACCTTGAGATGAGATGCTATTTAGTAGTTCTGTGCAATAAAATTTGTGGCACATTGCGTTTTGAAGAATTTGACGAAGCCCAAACTTGTACATTTTTACAGATATTTCCTTGCGTGACACGACTTGCCGTTGAGTCTAGACAACGTCAATCCTTATAACAAATAAAAAAATAACAAATAATAGCTAGAAGTTTATATTCAGGTGTTACTATCCGTCATAATTAGATATTTTAGCTCCATTTAAATTTTACCACAATAATGTTTTTTTTTAATGAACAATTTGCATAATTATATGCCGAAGTCAAGTTGTCTAACAATATTCACATTTAAACAAAGTTTTATATCTAGAAAATCCTCGTCTATTAATCTTGAAACATGATTGTCATATTTATAAGTTGGATAAAACCTGGATGTTTTTTAAATATTTTATGGCACACCCTGCACCTGATTTGTCTTGTATCACAGCCAAAGCCGGATTTTGATTGCATTGCTATTTGATAGCTATATACGTTAAGGTAATTGGCTACTTTTGAACGCCTTTTGGAGTTTAACAATATTTTCAAAAGTAGCCAGTCACCTTAAACATTTGTTAAACATTGTGATTTTAAATTTTATATAGTTCATTACATGTAATCCAGTTCAATTTTTGATGCATTATATTAACATTATACTGCATTTGTTAACGTTCATTTGCATGGACTGCCGTAATTAATTGTGAAACGATAATTTTTGAATATGAATTCATTAAAATCCTATTATTTCTTCGTTTTATTTCTGTTTATTAAACTATAATTCTATTTTTCAAATGTTTTAGTAATACCACTAGCTTTGATACATTCATGTCTAGTTGGGCCTATTTTTTTGGCTATTTATTTTTTTCTTTTCTATTTGTCTCATTTTTATTTCTTTTTTTTTCATATCCATTTATTATTTCATTTCATTTTAGCTACTCGTGTTCACTCGTTGCTCATGTTTACTCGCGTACACTCGTGTACACTCGTGCTCACTCGTGTTTACTCATGTTCAATCGTGTTCACTCGTGTTCACTCGTGTTTCCTCGTGTTCCGACTCGTGTTCACTGGTGTTCATTCGTGTTCACTCGTGTTCACTCTTGTTTACTCGTGTTCACTCTTGTTTACTCGTGTTCACTCGTGTTTACTCGTGTTCACTTGTGTTTACTCGTGTTCACTCGTGTTTACTAGTGCCCTTACTCGTGTGGAGTTTTAGACGACATCTCCAAATCAACAATATGCAAATATGTATTAGTCATCGACATAGTTTAATAAGATTTTGGCGAGCACCAAGAACCTGTCGCTATCCACAGCACAGTGGACCAAGAAAGCATTGTAAGGATCGCCATGTGATCAATGTTGACATGTCAAAAGCAATGAAAGTCGATTTTCAATGTTACTGTCGATTTGGATCACGTGAGTATTTGTTAACACCCTTTCGAATTTTTTAAGTGAAAATATTTGTATATAGTCTATGCACAAGCAGCCCAACAAGTTGATCTGAGAATCTTAAGATCCAATAAAATTAACATTTTGTTATTCTTAGAGCGCGTGGTTTGGCTTCCTATGTTGATTGGTAGTAGATATGGAATGCCGATTCTACAACAATAGGCTCCGGCGGAGCCGCCGGAGCGACCGAGAAACAAAGGAAATTCCTCATATTTCAAATTCCTAAGCATGCGTCGAACAAAAGAAACTAGAAACATTCGATGTTTCCATTTGCAAAACAAAAGACGCTAGGATTAAATATAGCGTCCTATTTCGCTACACCGGCAAAAGAAATTCTTCATCTGAGGATTATATATAGCATCATTTTTTAAATTCCTTTAATAATAGTGTTTTTTCCCCCCAACTAATGTATTTTTACAGTCTTGGCGCGTGCCGCGTCACCACCTGCAAATCTATTGTTTAGTTCATAGACAAAAGAATTTCTTGTTTTTGAAGTAAAATTGCAATGCTTGCCTATAAATCGAGAAATAAAGAAACAAAATTATGGCGTTAGATATTCCTTACTGATATAACAAAAATAGACTACGCAGTTCCTTCTTTTTAAACAATAATAAGTATGCCGAATTAAACAATAACACATCGTAACTAGGTAAAGTCAATTAAAGGTTGAACGAGTACATTTGTAAACATTGAGTAATTCAACGGGTTTTATTAGCTTTACTTAATTAAACTTTAACTAACCTTAAAGTTAAAACTTTTAAAACAGTTTTTGCGATTAGTTTTTGGAGCAATTACTAATCTTACTGATATAACAAGAGAACGAAGAACTTCTTACTTTTCAAACACTAATATTATGATAATGAGTTTGTACAATTAGTCTGGGCGCGTGCCTATTGTTTAACTTATCCTTGTACATGTTTTGTTTGTTTATCAAATTTAAATCATTAAATGAGTTTGAGTAGTTTGTATTCTATATATAATGCTCTATAACTTTTAACATATCCGATAATTGAAAGTATCCATTATATTTCTTCGACTGGCTTTTCTCCTGACTGCGTTAAGTCTGTCAGCCTCGTAGAGGCATATCTTGTAATGATGAAAATATTATATATTCTGCAAACCAAAGTGGGTTCATAGCTCAGAGAGCTTTCTTTGATTTTCTCTTTACGTTTCGAGGTCTACTGATCTTTTTCCGTCTTTGGACTTGTTGTGGCTTTCTTGGTAAAGATGGTTCATAAACAATGCTATCTTCATACTTTGATTTATTCTTCTCTTTAGAGTCGAGATAGACAATCACTTTTACTTTCGGCTGAAGTTTTGCTTCTTGTAGGCATTTCCTTCGTTCAATGTGATCTAATTGATGTACATCAGTTAGATGATTTGATAGTTTCACCAAGTATTTCGCTCCACAATCAGGGATAGGACAATCACGACAGACTCGATTGACCATGTTGATACTTTGACGTTCTCTTGCAAATGACGACGTTTACCCCAAATGTTCACATTTATCGAGGTTTAAGGCAAGGATGAAAAGGACAAAACCCAGGATGAGCAGGACAAAACCCAGGATGATGAGGACAAACCCAGGATGATGAGGACAAACCCAGGATGACAAGGACAAACGGGATAAAATTCAACTTGTTGTGTATTCCCCCAGCCTATTGTGCTGACATTGCAGTTTTCTCTTTGAGTTTGTCAACATCCCCAGGCTTACCCCGCGATTCCACCAATACAAATACCGAGTTATTCATACATATGGCATACTTTTTAAAAACATTTATTGAGGATAAGATATAATAAAGGAGACGACAGCTTATATAGTCATTTGAAAAGGGAACGCTATAAGAGAACCATGTCTCATTCCGACTCCGGCTATGAAGATGAAAGTTTGCATAGTGATGAGGAAAGTATCCAGGAAAGCGATGACTCTGCTGAAGACAGTCATGAAGAGGGTGAGCTGGATGATGGGGTCGAAGTGAACGTCTGGGAAAGACTTCAAAGCGAAGCGGTCAAAAGGCATGAAGACGAATGGGAAGATTTGGTACAGAAATATAAGCAAAATGGGGATAGTGATGAAGTAGCAAAAGTTAAAGCGAGTAATGCCGTGGTTCCTACTTTCAGAAAAGAACTCAGAGAGGTTCTATTTGAGCACCTAAAATGGATGCACTATTTGAAAAAGGATCCTCTTTATAAAAAAGTTATGACTACCAAGAAAAACCTAATTGATATGGAAGACTATAGCTGGGAAGAAGCAACTGAATCAGCCATAAACCAAAGAAAGTTTTTGCTCAACAAACTGTTTTCGAAACAAGAAGTTCCTATACAAAGTGCGGTGAATTTTGACACTTTTAACCCACATGATTGCAAATTTCACAGATGATTATGTAATCGTGTACAAGCATAATGTGTATCTTTAATAAAAATATATATTCATAAACGGTAAAGTCTAGTCTTGTTTGATTTTTAAAAAGTATGCCATATGTATGAATAACTCGGTATTTGTATTGGTGGAATCGCGGGGTAAGCCTGGGGATGTTGACAAACTCAAAGAGAAAACTGCAATGTCAGCACAATAGGCTGGGGGAATACACAACAAGTTGAATTTTATCCCGTTTGTCCTTGTCATCCTGGGTTTGTCCTCATCATTCTGGGTTTGTCCTCATCATCCTGGGTTTTGTCCTGCTCATCCTGGGTTTTGTCCTTTTCATCCTTGCCTTAAACCTCGATAAATGTGAACATTTGGGGTAAACGTCGTCATTTGCAAGAGAACGTCAAAGTATCAACATGGTCAATCGAGTCTGTCGTGATTGTCCTATCCCTGATTGTGGAGCGAAATACTTGGTGAAACTATCAAATCATCTAACTGATGTACATCAATTAGATCACATTGAACGAAGGAAATGCCTACAAGAAGCAAAACTTCAGCCGAAAGTAAAAGTGATTGTCTATCTCGACTCTAAAGAGAAGAATAAATCAAAGTATGAAGATAGCATTGTTTATGAACCATCTTTACCAAGAAAGCCACAACAAGTCCAAAGACGGAAAAAGATCAGTAGACCTCGAAACGTAAAGAGAAAATCAAAGAAAGCTCTCTGAGCTATGAACCCACTTTGGTTTGCAGAATATATAATATTTTCATCATTACAAGATATGCCTCTACGAGGCTGACAGACTTAACGCAGTCGGGAGAAAAGCCAGTCGAAGAAATATAATGGATACTTTCAATTATCGGATATGTTAAAAGTTATAGAGCATTATATATAGAATACAAACTACTCAAACTCATTTAATGATTTAAATTTGATAAACAAACAAAACATGTACAAGGATAAGTTAAACAATAGGCACGCGCCCAGACTAATTGTACAAACTCATTATCATAATATTAGTGTTTGAAAAGTAAGAAGTTCTTCGTTCTCTTGTTATATCAGTAAGATTAGTAATTGCTCCAAAAACTAATCGCAAAAACTGTTTTAAAAGTTTTAACTTTAAGGTTAGTTAAAGTTTAATTAAGTAAAGCTAATAAAACCCGTTGAATTACTCAATGTTTACAAATGTACTCGTTCAACCTTTAATTGACTTTACCTAGTTACGATGTGTTATTGTTTAATTCGGCATACTTATTATTGTTTAAAAAGAAGGAACTGCGTAGTCTATTTTTGTTATATCAGTAAGGAATATCTAACGCCATAATTTTGTTTCTTTATTTCTCGATTTATAGGCAAGCATTGCAATTTTACTTCAAAAACAAGAAATTCTTTTGTCTATGAACTAAACAATAGATTTGCAGGTGGTGACGCGGCACGCGCCAAGACTGTAAAAATACATTAGTTGGGGGAAAAAAACACTATTATTAAAGGAATTTAAAAAATGATGCTATATCTAATCCTCAGATGAAGAATTTCTTTTGCCGGTGTAGCGAAATAGGACGCTATATTTAATCCTAGCGTCTTTTGTTTTGCAAATGGAAACATCGAATGTTTCTAGTTTCTTTTGTTCGACGCATGCTTAGGAATTTGAAATATGAGGAATTTCCTTTGTTTCTCGGTCGCTCCGGCGGCTCCGCCGGAGCCTATTGTTGTAGAATCGGCATTCCATATCTACTCCCTTCTACATCTACGTCTTCTTTTTCCTGCGTACATTTTGCATCTTCTACTTCTCTCTCTTCGTTTTGGCCTCCCTCTTTAGCCTGTAACAAGGTATTCAACCACTTTCGACAATTCGAGCAAATCCCTGCAATATTATTGAGAACAGTGTGTGTATTAAACATTAATTAAGGAGGCATGAGAGTTGTGTTAATTGGATCTCTTTAATCCGGACTGCCCGTATCAAAGAGGTTCGACGTAATCTTTATAATAATCTTTCACTTCAATATATATACAGGAAAAACAGCATTTTAAATATAAAATAGTAGTGCATAAATATGATTGCTTACCTGATCCAATAGGAATAACTTCGTTAGTAAGTTGTTATAATTTCTGTGACTGTAAAAAATTCAACCCTCTTTCCGATGATGGAATACGATTTTCCAAGTTTTCCCCGTGCCTTGAAACTACACTACACAACTTAGAGGTTCGTCTCCATCCGATACCTAACTTTGAACGATGTGATGGGCAAATGGTCAGTTCATCTAAATTTGAAGGAGTCTCAAACAATCCACATCGTGCAAGTATCAATTGCACCTCGGTTTCTACGCCACTAAATCCTAAATATTTCTTGTGGTTTGTAATTTCCTTTGTAAAATTCATGAATAATTAATGAGGCGCAAAACCAATGAAGACACTGCAATTGAGTCACATGTAGACCTTTGTAAATACCAATACACATGAAGTAGCTAAAAGCACGGGAAGGGTTTGAAAAGTCATCAGGGAAAAGTTGAGGTTGATGAATTATTAATCAGTAAATTAACTTGTAATACAGATCCCATGCTGTCCTAATTAGTATTCATAACTTTTGATACAGGTCATCTTATTTGAGAATGCACATTTTGTTTCGGTGAAAAAAAATTGTGTTAATAAAAGACACGAAACAGATTATTATCCACACTTTGTTTAATGAACTTTCTTCATTGTGAAATATTACAATACAGTTTTTTTGTTCGTAAAGGCAATATTAATATTGCAGTTATTGAAAACTAAATTAAAGAACACCTTACTTTCATTATCATTGCTTTGCCACTTCCCCAATAAACTTGGATAACCAGAAGTTAAGAGTTTTCGCAGACATTTCTTCAAATGGGACTGTCAAATCTTCCACGTTCGTCATATCGAAGGCATCCCAACCACACGTCTCCAATTGTACTCGTTTATTTGTTCTTGTTTGCTGCCATTCAGTAAAGACTTTTACACACCATTTGGTATTGTATGTTGTATTCTTGGGAACCACTTTTGAAAGTAAAATTCTCTCTTCGTTTTTGCTTTTAGGTTCTCGAAAACGAGCCGCCATCTTCGACCTCAACTCTATACTAACAAACGGCTTACAAATAATTCAATAATAAATTAAGTCAAAGCCATATGTGAGGCAAATGAATACTAATCTCTTGAGACCTAGATCCTCACGATTTCACTTTTCTACACAATTTTGAATTACAATAAGGAAACTCACTTGATTGCCCTTCATTGTCTTAGCGGTTTAATCCATTCTACAAGGAATATAAACATTCACATGCAATCTCAATGAACTCTATATCGATTGGTTTTTGCGCCTTATTCATTATTCACAAGATTTCACAAGTAATGTACAATATTCGCGTCCGATCTGTATGGGCTTTACAATGGCTCGCCTGCGGCTTGCCATTGTAAATGCCCATACAGATCTCCCGCTCATATTGTATATATTACTTAAACACGATTTGAATGGTACTACTGGTTTAAAGTTTCTATCCCTACTGTTGGTACCACATTCTTCGCCAAAAATGCTCTTAAAAGAGCACGACATCGCGTAGTTCACATTGCGCTGACAAGAAGAAACTAAGACAAACACGCGCCTTTAATAATATGTTTATTCATGAGTAGGAGATGGACGGGAAATGTACAAGTTAAAGGTACATAATTGTGTTTATATTTATATAAATTGATAAAAAGTTGTATTTACCACATCAAATATTCTAATAATCATATGACACAATAGCTGACGTTTAAATAAGCGGATTTATCCCCGTTTTTTAATAAGAATTCTCAAACAACTTGCAGTCTATTTTTAGCTCTACAGGTACATAAATGAGCAAAATGGTTTCATATATATATAAACTACAGAGTAATTAGTCGTTCTGTTATTACATTCTATATAGCTCATACAATTCTGTATATTATATTCTGTTCGTTTAGGGTATCAGCAAATAATGTTTTATTTTTTTAAGATATATATTCACGACGAGAATCAAAGCGAGTGTTTAGATAGAGACTACCGAAAATTCGCAACGAACTAAACACAAAAAATATTTATAGTCTAACTTCCGCTTGTAAAAATATTGTCTACTATGGTCCGTAAATCAACACAAATAAATATTTCTCAGAATAGAGATAATTATCTTAATTATCAAAAGTTTACTAGATAATGCGTGTCTGCCCCGTGTTTGCCCGTTGTCGATTTCATGTCAATGCAAATTGAAAATTCTACTACTTTGAAGCTAATTATCTTGAAAAGTTTCAAATAACCCAAAAAAATTAAACCTGTACTGGAAAGAACAACATTAGAAGATATCATAGCAGGAATATCAATATTTTTGTGACACTACCACATATGTTTTTTCCAGACTCTTTAAGGTAATGTTTTGTACTAAATTTAGATATGTGCGAGTAACCCTAATTTGGTGGATCCTAATTTCTTCAAAAATACTTCAATTTAATTAAAATGAATATATATCAACAGTTATATGTCTAATCTTTCCAGAGAAGTCAAAAATAAATGAAAGTTTTAGGTTTAAGAATGATCTCGTGACATTCAAAGTTTGGCAAATTTACACTTGATGCGCGTTAAATTTCTCGTAATTTCACCTAAAACGTTTTTTATCGTATTTCTTCCAAAATAAAAAAGATTTCAACTAACGAACCCCCGTTCGGTTTCTTGCATACCTAGTCCTACCTGTACACAAAATATAAGCCAAATCCCTTTTTTTAGTGTGGCCGCGAAAATCGAAATTTTGTTCGATTATTACTGACATTCACTCTGAATAAGGTGGAATGCTGTTAATGGTTTTTGTCAATAGAATACAACAGTTTTCCCGTGGTTGAAGTTTATTGAAAGTTTTCATAACAAAATAGTACTGACACAATCTAAACCATTTGGCTGAGATCTGACTCGACATTTTTCAATGATAACTAAGGTTTTCTGAAAAGAAAACAATGTATGATTTTCACTGATCGTATTCAAAAAAATAAAACCAATCCAAAAATATATCAATAATCTGTTCATAATTTAATGTTCATTGTCAATGAATTTCCATAAGGAAATATTAAACAATCACTTTTCAATTCTATTCAGAAGAACACTAACGAACTTGAATGCTAATGAACTTGATGACATTAAACGAGTTTTTGTTGTTAACTTTCCATCGGATGACTATGTAGTATAATGGTTTAAAGCGCGGATACAGCAATCGGCAGAGGTTCTCGGTTCGAGTCCTGACATTGGTACTCAAAGACTTTTTTTCTCCAAAAATCGCTATCTAGTAAAAATTTCTAAGTCTAATGTTGCAATAAATAATAAATGCAAAGGTTATAACTAGATATAGACCCAGGTTTATATCTAGATATAACCCTTGAATTTGTATAATGAGGGGTTTATATCGGAGATACATCCCTATGAATAACAAAGAAAACCGTGTCAAGTGTGAAATAAGTAAGAGTTACATACCGAGAATGGAGGCTATAAGCCATATATATCCCGCGGGCCGCAGGCCCAAGGGATATATAGGCTTATAGCCGAACATTCGAGGTATGTAACTAATTTATTTCACACTTGAGAAGGTTTTCTCACAAAAAAAAACAATGATTTAATCCTATTCTAACAAAGGCACATGATTTGAGTTAAGAAATAAAAGAACGGCTTTTCAAAGCTCACTAATTAGTATCTACTGGGAGTCGTATTTGATAAAATGAATGATATGAATAGAAAATGTGCAGGGAACCGGCTCGGTGCATTTTTAAATCAAAATCTTATTGATAGAACACAATTGAAGGAGGTTATGCTATCTTAGTTTTCATTCCTTAATGCAAAGACTAAAATAGTCAAACCATTGAAACTAATGAATAAGGTGGAATGCTGTTAATGGTTTTTGTCACTAGAATACAACAGTTTTCCCGTGATTGAAAGTTTTCATAACAAAATAGTACTGACACAATCTAAACCATTTGGCTGAGATCTGACTCGACATTTTTCAATGATAACTAAGGTTTTCTGAAAAGAAAACAATGTATGATTTTCACTGATCGTATTCAAAAAAATAAAACCAATCCAAAAATATATCAATAATCTGTTCATAATTTAATGTTCATTGTCAATGAATTCCCATAAGGAAATATTAAACAATCACTTTTCAATTCTATTCAGAAGAACACTAACGAACTTGAATGCTAATGAACTTGATGACATTAAACGAGTTTTTGTTGTTAACTTTCCATCGGATGACTATGTAGTATAATGGCTTAAAGCTCGGATACAGCAATTCAGAGGTTCTCGGTTCGAGTCCTGACATTGGTACTCAAAGACTTTTTTTCTCCAAAAATCGCTATCTAGTAAAAATTTCTAAGTCCAATGTTGCAATAAATAATAAATGCGAAGGTTATAACTAGATATAGACCCAGGTTTATATCTAGATATAACCCTTGAATTGGTATAATGAGGGGTTTATATCGGAGATACATCCCTACGATTAACAAAGAAAACCGTGTCAAGTGTGAAATAATAGGGCGTAAACACCTAAGGGTATAAGCCTAAATCGTGTTATACTAAAACAGCCTTGAGCCGGTGATACTGAAACTCAATATCAATTTGCGTCTTCTAAACGTGTTACGCAATTCATGAGTTTTGTTGTGTAAGACTAACATACCCTAGCGTCTTTATATTTTCCAGGCTATACAGGCAAGCCCTGCCTGGATATACTTGCCAACTGACCTGAAACCTGACTTCAACAACTTACTAACAGCAATGATTACGTTTAGATCGACAACAACAGCAACGATATACGTTAAAGAAATCAACAGATTCCTCCAGTGGTGTAAGATTAAAAGAGTGAACATCAGCATCCCTTTTCCGAGTGCCATAGTAGCAGTTTACCTCCTCAGTTGAGATCAAAAACAGCATGTCCGCCTCCTCAACCACCAAAGCCCACGCAGCGCTGAAATGGCTTCATTCTTTCTGCCCCTGAGACGGCCTCAACCCACTGGACTATGGTGTCTGCAGAAACATAGTTGAAACCTCAAAGGGAACGAGGAAAACGCCCAAAGTAAAGAAGAAAGCCATCAGTACGAGAGAATAACCCATCAAGACAGAGAATAACCAAAAGCCTAGGTTTATGATTTATTTAAGTATTGTAATAAAAATTACTATTACTAATATGACTTCGACCTTAGCTATGAATTATGTACGTATTAATATTACCAGTTATTGAGTATCGATTAGTATTACAAATATGACCTAAAGGCACTTGACCTTTAATTACGAATTATCTACGTATTAGTATTTACGAGTTATTAAGTACTTATTACTATTATAATTAATATAAAGCTTATGTGCTTATTACTGTCAATAAATAATGGTCCACAAGCGAACCTACCATATACAACCACGTCTGTTGTCATTTCTTATATTCGGAATAACTAAAGATAAATATTTTACGTTCGTTTGAACGAAGTGAATTAGAACGTAATGTTTGTTTTTCGCCTTATTTTAGACACATATGACTTGTTTTAGGTGGTTTTCAATTGTTTGTGAGTGGTTCGTTGTAGATGTTTATGAGGTCATTAAATTTAACTAATTTGACTACTGTGTGACAACGGGAATTGCTTAAAAAAACTTTCTTTATTATAAATATCTTGACTGAGATTTTGTATTCTGGGTTCTGAAAAAAAAAGGCTTGGCTTGAATTTGAAATGTGAACTTACTGGTACTAACAACCCTTTAAATAAATAAAAACAAGCAAACAAACAAACAAACAAAAATACAAAAAGGAATGTAGTGCATACGAATAAATGAATATATAATGCATACGCGAAACAAATTAAACTTAATTAAGATATGTTTCAGTAACTAAATACTATTCATTTCCTTGGATGACTTTCATTTGGATGACTTCATCTGGACAATGGGGAGATATATGGATATTTGTAAAAAATAGTCTGGTCACGTGACCTTTTTTGCCAAATATCTCCTAAAGAACCAATGATGGACAACCAATCTAAGCCTACGTCGAAAGCTATTGATGAAAGTCCTCTAATGACATAGTTTTAATCGTTTTAATTTGTTTCTCTATTCACCCCATTTTGCATTGAATACTAAACCTCATGTATGGTCACGTGACCACCCAAATGCCATTCAACAAGTAAAAATTGCAAAAACTCATTAAAACTAAACATTTGGTCAAGTTACATGACAACATTTTTAAAGCAACGGTTGAAAAATTAGAATTAGTGATTTTGGCTAAAATGGCGTCTGACCCAGGCCTTAAGAGCCGTTCCACGTAAGCTTCGAGTAATTTCAGAAATGGTCCGATACAACCCCACCTGAAACTTTGCATGGTGAAAGGTAGTCATGAGCAAGTAATCATATGGGCATTATTTAGTCGTTTCATTTTAAAGCGGTCACGTGACATCCGTTCAAAGTTTGACCTATTTTCGGCCTAATTTTGCCGTCTGAATTTTCGAAAATGTGTAATGTTTGTAAATCTCGTGCGGCGTTTTCCCTGCATATTTTGTAATCAAATTTACACGGTTTATAGAACATCATTACAGCTTTTGAACAGTATGTTTTATTTTGATATAGCTTATTATTTTATTTTTTTATGGATATTTGAAGTAAGAGCATTTTCGTGTGGTCGTGAAAACCGTAATTTTGGTACTTTTCATAATTATTTTTTTCATACAAGAGTTCTGATTTCCAAATAACTATTTATACCGAAATGAAGAGGAATAGTTGTACTTCAACTCCAATGAAAAACATTTCTGGGCACTTTGCGTTTTGGCTACAAAATATCATCGTAAAATGCAAGAAATATCAAAATCAACAAAATCGATGGACATTATATACATCCACATTACATTGGTTTTAAATCATAAAACATACATTAACTGGTTCAAAAGTAATATTAGAATGTAATAAAACGCAAATGCATCGATGAAAAGATCATTTTTCCAGAAAATTTGAATGTAAACACTATTTTATCATATATGCAAATTTGCATTTCACAGCGAGGTCACTCGCTTACTCACCTCCACTCCCACGGGATATGGTAGATTGTCGAAAAGCTTCGATTTTGCCAATATAATCACCAAGAAAAATAGCTTTTGATTACAATTCAATTTCAATTTAATAAACATGGAAAACTAGCCTTTGAAATCTTGAATATTAAGGGATAATGTAAGCAGTGACCATTACTTTTCTATGTGTTGTAGATTTCATCAGTCTTACATTGTGATTATTCGCTGTAAATCACTGGTGTATATCTATAATCACATATCCACGATTATTTTTAATTGAAGTTTGATAAGTTATTTAAAAAAATGTTTGCTTGTGATTGTGCATGGTCTACGAATATTTCTAATAAGGGCTTCAGGATTTGCATAAATACCGATCTGATTTGATGTAAATGACACTTACCGCTAATGTGTAAGAAGTCGACCTGTTTACTCAAAGGTGCAACTTTTGAAAAAAACATCGTACAATTAAAAATGAATTTGTAAATGTTTATCAGTATTTTATCTGACGCTCATCGGAGAAGGCAGAAACAACGTAGTTCGGTTTATGTTAGATATTCTTTACATCCTTCGATGTGCTTAATCTGATGTTTATGTCGGCATGGAATTATAATTGTCAATCTTTGAAATTGAACCAAATCATAGAGTGCGTCCACTGGTCGTGCATTTTATGTCCAGTTAAAAAGACAAATAAGTACAAAATAGCGGTAAATGTGAAGATGTGCACGACCTGCAGTTTTAGTAAAATAGGGGATATCCTGACTGCGGCCCGTGTTTCACACCTGAGCATGATCAGATACTTGTGGACAAAATTGTTACTCTAACCGGGATTGTTACCCTAACCGGGATAGGGAGCTTTCTATACTAACTTTGTAATCAATAGAAAACCGCATAAAATGTGGAAAAACTGTATAACAACTTTACAACTAAAAGAAATGAGGCTGATTCAGATAAGTTTTAAAAGTTTAAAACAAAATAATCTTAAAACTTGAGGCTCAAAAGCGGAATTTATGCAAATCCTGAAGCTCTTATTAGAAATGTTCGTAGACCATGCACAATCACAAGCAAACATTTTTTTAAATAACTTATCAAACTTCAATTAAAAATAATCGTGGATATGTGATTATAGATATACACCAGTAATTTACAGCGAATAATCACGATGTAAGACTGATGAAATCTACAACACATAGAAAAGTAATGGTCACTGCTTACATTGTCCCTTAATATTCAAGATTTCAAAGGCTAGTTTTCCATGTTTATTAAATTGAAATTGAATTGTAATCAAAAGCTATTTTTCTTGGTGATTATATTGGCAAAATCGAAGCTTTTCGACAATCTACCATATCCCGTGGGAGTGGAGGTGAGTAAGCGAGTGACCTCGCTGTGAAATGCAAATTTGCATATATGATAAAATAGTGTTTACATTCAAATTTTCTGGAAAAATGATCTTTTCATCGATGCATTTGCGTTTTATTACATTCTAATATTACTTTTGAACCAGTTAATGTATGTTTTATGATTTAAAACCAATGTAATGTGGATGTATATAATGTCCATCGATTTTGTTGATTTTGATATTTCTTGCATTTTACGATGATATTTTGTAGCCAAAACGCAAAGTGCCCAGAAATGTTTTTCATTGGAGTTGAAGTACAACTATTCCTCTTCATTTCGGTATAAATAGTTATTAGGAAATCAGAACTCTTGTATGAACAAAATAATTATGAAAAGTACCAAAATTACGGTTTTCACGACCACCCGAAAATGCTCTTACTTCAAATATCCATAAAAAAATAAAATAATAAGCTATATCAAAATAAAACATACTGTTCAAAAGCTGTAATGATGTTCTATAAACCGTGTAAATTTGATTACAAAATATGCAGAGAAAACGCCGCATGAGATTTACAAACATTACACATTTTCGAAAATTCAGACGGCAAAATTAGGCCGAAAATAGGTCAAACTTTGAACGGATGTCACGTGACCGCTTTAAAATGAAATGACTAAATAATGCCCATACGATTACTTGCTCATGACTACCTTTCACCATGCAAAGTTTCAGGTGGGGTTGTATCGGACCATTTCTGAAATTACTCGAAGCTTACGTGGAACGGCTCTTAACACCCTTGAGTTCGAAAAACTTAATAATATGAATAAAATTGTGAGTACGCCAATTAGTACTTCATTGTAAGTCGTTGAATTTGCAAATTATTTATCTGCTTTTTTAATTATTTTATTTATAGTTAAAGTAAATTGAAAACAATATATAAGCAAAAAACACACACACACACACCAAAAATAAATAAATAGGGAGAAAAAAGAGAGAAAAGAGGGAGGACGGAGAATCAAAATATAAAGCGGGGAGGAGGGAGAAGGTCGATTACAAAATTAATAGGCCTTTTGCAGGACTTCGTCACGTGCCTAGATACCGTATTGTTAAAAAAAAACTTACAAAACGAAAAACAAAACACTTCATCTTTGGAGACAGTTTATTCTTTAGTTTTAAGTTTCAATTCAATATAATACTTAAAATTCTTCCTCTATAAACCTGTCGTCCGTCTTACCGCTTGAAATGTTATCATCACCAAGATAGCAACGTTTCAAGGTTAGTAATCGGGGTAACTTTTAGTATTTCCCGTTTCAAGTATATTTTTCAATGTTTTTCTGTAACAGAAATAGAATGGAGGATTGAAACACGTGACCATGTCCTGCAAAGGGCCTATTATTGAACTATAAGGTCTTATTGGCCTGATTAATCAGTGTAATATTATGTGGGGCCAATTTTATGCGAACAGTTTATCTCTGGAATATAATCCATTTACAATCTAACGAATAGCCTCATTAGCCTCTAGGCAAAAATTTTGTGTCGAAAACCCCGATTTTTTTGACACATTTTCACATCACACTAACTAGACTAAATTCAATATTGGAAATATTCAAAATGACAGGTAAACTCGACATTGATTTAAAGAAACTGAAAGATGAGATGAAGGACGAACTGAAGGAGGAATCGAAGAAAGAAATACAAATTCAAATTGAGAAAGCCGTTAAAATGGCGACAAAGGACTTAAACGAGCGATGCTTAGCAATCGAGACTTCTCAGGAATTTCTATCACAGAAATATGACGAAGTCTGTAATCAACTTCAAAAAGCAAAGAAAACAATCAATGATTTAAAAGACCAAATTAATGATCAGAATACTAAACTTGGAAACTTAAGATACACAAACGACTCAAATGAAGAAGCCATTGATGAGATTGAGCAATATATCCGAAGGGATTGTCTTGAAATAACAGGAATCCCCAACGATAAAGACATAGAAACAAACCAAATTGTCAAGGAAATCGGAATTAATGGAATTAAAGGATACTGATATTTCTACATCGCATCCATTACCTGACAATAAGAAGGCTAAAAATAGACTTATCGTCAAATTTACAAGAAGAGATATCAAAGAGAAAATGTACAAAGCAAGGAAAAAGATGATTGGCAAAACAGCCAACTCTTTACCTTCATTTAATGCTACATCTAGAAGATCAAACCGCGCGGATCCGAAAATCTACATCAATGAATCACTGACTGGCACAAGGAAAAAGATATTTGCACAAGCATATAAGTTCAAGAAAACAAATGACTTTAAATACATCTGGACTGTCAACGGCAAGATACTGCTCAGGGAAAACGAAAATAGCCCTGTCTATATACAATCACTACGATGAGAGATCTAAACGAAGTAACCAATTACACAGAGTAACTTCAGCTACCAAGATGCTAAATGATCCCAAACATAGATCAAAGCTCTGATGATGAGGCTTTCGAAGACCTGTATGGCACAATTCTACCAAACCCAGATAAGTTTGATAATAATGACTCAGACATTATGCTTGAAATTCCCTGTTCATCGTATTATTCGATAGAAACATTTAACAAAGCATTTTCTGACTGTGAATCTAACCAAAATCTAACACTTCTGCATTGTAATATCAGAAGCTTATCTAAGAACATCGATTCTCTTAATAATCTATTATCTACTATGAATACAAATCCGCATATATTAGCCGTAACCGAAACCCGGCTTAACGATAAATCAATATCTAACATTGATATACCTTCGTATAAGTTTTTTCATAACGACTCGCCAACAATGGCTGGCGGTGCCGCTCTATATGTGTCCAATTCACTTAGTCCAAACCATAGACCAGATATTGATCTAAATTTAGACTCGGTCGAATCCTGTTGGATCGAGCTAAATAATTGCTCTACCAAAAAAATAATAATAATTGGTTGCATTTATAGACATCCCAATGCAAACTTTAGTGAATTTTCTAGTAAACTAGAAGAAACAATAAGATATCTAAACACAAATAACTATGAAGTATATATCCTAGGGGATATAAATATAAATTTTTTAAACTTAGATAAACATCCACAAACAGAGGATTATATCAACATGCTTTATGCTAACTATTGTTATCCTATAATAACAAAGCCCACCAGAATAACTGATCATTCGGCAACTCTGATTGATCACATTTACACTAATGTTTTCAACAGTACCATAACCTCAGGTATATTGACGGCCGATGTATCAGACCACTTGCCAGTATTTTGCATCATAAATCAGAATAGAGATAAAAATCACATTCCAAACGCATATTATAGGAACTATAAAGATTTTAGTAATACGCAGTATCTTAATGAACTGAGCACAATTAGCTGGACACATTGTTATGACTCTGATCTTAACAAAACGGTGCAAAATGTTTTAAACAAAATACAACAAGTTATCGATAAACATGCTCCTATGAAGAAAATGTCGAAAAACAAAGCAAAACAATTTAGAAAACCATGGTTAACTCCAGGACTACTACAGTCAATAAGAAAAAAACAATGTATAAAACGCATTTTTTCAAACATAATGATCCGGAAAAGATGACTGCCTATAAAACTTACTCCAATATGCTAAACAATCTGATAAAACAATCTAAGAAAGCATACTTTAGTTCACGATTCGAAGAGAACAAATGTACCGCCGCGAAAATGATCCCCGCCGCAATAATGATTCCCGCCGCAATAATGATTCCCAAGTCGCCGCAATATTGATTCCCACCGCAATAATGACTCCCAAGTCGCCGCAATAATGATTCCCGCCGCAATAATGACTCCCAAGTCGCCGCAAAAATGATCCCCAAGGAATTATGAACTTGGACAACTCGTGATCGATGGAGCATGGACTATTTCTATATTTTTCCATGCATTTATCCACATATATGTGAATCCCTTTTTGTGCTCTCGTTTAATATTCGTTTCTCTTTTCTTTTTGTTTCCTTTTTTTTTGTGTCATGAAGTGTTAAATATAACGCGTTTTAGCTATCATTTCACAAGTTATTTTATATATTGAAACTCATTATCTATTCGCCATTCTTAAGTTGCGCAAGGGATTGGGTCGAGTTGTCATCGCAAAGCAGTTTGGGGCTGTTTTTGAGGACGCCACCAAAACATTGCCGCTTAAGACCGCTAAACCTTATGAAATACTGAGACGAAAAACGATATTTTTAAGTCAGAAAAACAAGATATTCCTTGAGCAGAACCACCATAGCCATTACAGATGTACTCGGAAGCTATTTTGAAACGCTGGCGTTTGAGTAGAAGCGCAAAATTATTCGGTAATCGAACGAGTTATTCGAATGTGAGGTTGTTTGAAAGCGGTAGTTTACTGTCTAGGTATCGACGAAATCAGTCATATTTTTGCCAGTTTTATTGCAATCATACATCAAATTTTGCTTGTATTGATGTTTTTTAGAGTCAATATAGACAACAACTTAGATAAGGAGATCATATCGTCAATCCTGATGGTGGAATTCATCACGAAAGAAGGAACACAAACGTTGTAATCACCAAAGAAAGCAGTGCTTTCGCAACATTTCCAACTGAATGATCGACGAACTATCCTTTTAAGTTGTCGCCAGACTATAAAGTTATTGACTTTAAAAAGAATATAGACAAAAGTTGACATCTTATCTCAACAAAACGAGCAAAATATGAAAGATATGTCGAAGCAAGACCGTTTCAAACTGTCAACCTCACCTTCGAATTAGCTCGTTCGAATACCGGATAATTTTGCACTTCTACGCGAACGCCAGCGTTTCAAAATAGCTTTCGAACACAGCTGTAATGGCTTTGGTGGTTCTACTCAAGGAATATCTTGTTTTTCTGACTTAAAATGATCGTTTTTCGTCTCAGTATTTCAACATTCACTCGAAAGTTTAGCGGTCTTTAAAGGCAATGTTTTGGTAGCGTCTCCAAGAACAGCCCCAAAATGCTTTGCGATGACAACTCGACCCAATCCTTTGCGCAACTTAGGAATGGCGAATATACTGCCTTTCATCTTCGTTATCTATGTAATGCTGTATTTTATCTTTTTTGTACTATTTTTGAAGTCTCAATAATTTCTGTGTAGCTCATGTAATCAACTACAAAGTTGGAGTTTCAATTCAAATGATATCAGGGTTATCTGTTAAGGTCAAGCTAGTAAAAGAGTTAAACGAGATTAACTTCGCTTTAACAATATGTGAGATCAAATTCAAGTTTGACCGAGTTAGATTTTTAAAGCGGTCTCGTCATAGAAATATTAAATTAAAATCAATTATTTGTAGTAAAGCCAGTTTTTATCAAGCAATCCCCATTGTCGCACAGTAGTTAGAAGTGATGATATAATAGGAGATTTGTGGAATTTTATGACAACCTCAACAACTATGATTGTTCTATAAACATATCCCTGTCATCTTTGTCCAAAGTACTTTGCTCATTTAACTCCCAGTGATAATACCAACATGAGCGAACAGCAGAAGAATGGAAATGTAATATAGTTTAAAGAAGTCCATACTACAAGGCCTCCTACAACGATGTCCAGAAAGGAATCCACGAGGTAGAGAATGAAATTTGATATGTTTGTTTTAAATGTGACATGCTCCATCGATCCCGAGTTGTCCAGGTTTATCATTTCCATGGGGATCATTATTGCGGCGACTTGGGAATCATTATTGCGGCGGGAATCATTATTGCGGCGACTTGGGAATCATTATTGCGGCGGGGATCAATATTGCGGCGACTTGGGAATCATTATTGCGGCGGGATCAATATTGCGGCGGGGATCACTTTCGCGGCGGTACAAAGGCAATCTAAAAATGACCTGGAAGCTGATTGGTAATATAATATCCAGGAAAACAAAAGGACAATCATACCCAACCAAAATAGATTATAATGGTGAAACATTTACAGATGAAAACGACATATGTGAACAGTTTAATGAATATTTTAATACAATAGGTCCAGAATTAGCTAGTAAATTACCTAGCCTAAATGAGGATCCCACCAAATTCATTGACAACTCACCAACATCAAGTTTTTATTTAAAGGAAATAGAAATCGAAAGCGTCTCACGACAATTACAAGCCTTAAACTCTAACAAAACATCGTTAGATATACCGAATCGTTTGATTAGAATTGCCCACAAAGAATTAGCAATACCATTTACGCATATTTTCAATAGATCTATAAACTGTGGTAAAGTGCCAGATTTATTCAAAATATCACGCATAACTCCCATCTTTAAAACGGGAGAAGTAAATAAGCCTAATAATTATCGACCTATTTCCACTCTATCGTCATTCAGTAAAATACTTGAACGATTAGTCTATAATCAGCTCATTCATTTTCTAGACAAACACAACATAATATTTGAACATCAATTTGGGTTTAGAAAGAACCATTCAACCGAGCAAGCAGTGCTAGAAATTACAAATAAATTAAATACATCAATAGATAAGAAAGAAACCACATGTGGAATATTTTTAGATTTCTCTAAAGCCTTCGATACAATTAATCATGAAATCTTACTGATGAAGCTACAAAAGTACGGTATCAGGGGCTTAGCTCTTGACTGGTTCAAAAATTACCTCACCGATCGAAAGCAATTTGTTAAAATAAATGAGGCAACATCTTCTCATAAAACAATTACTTCTGGAATTCCACAAGGTTCGACTTTAGGACCATTGCTATTTTTATTATATATCAATGACTTACCTAATGTATCAAAAAGAATTAGCTTTCGTATCTTTGCTGATGACACTAATATATTTTTTTTCACACACTAACCCGCTTATAATTGAACAAGTCATTAATGAAGACCTAGAACTAATTATGAAGTATTGTATACTGAATAAGTTGTCCATTAATATGAAAAAGACTAACTACATGATCGTAACCTCGAAAAACAAAATAACTATGAATATTAACCATTTTTAACAAAAAGACTGCATCAAATACCTTGGAGTATATCTCGACAAAAACCTAAAATGGGATTATCATATTGCATGTATCCATAACAAGTTAGCTAAGAATGTTGGTATAATTAAACTGTTAAGACACTACTTACCATTAAAAACACTAACTAGTGTCTACTATTCCTTAGTCTATCCATATTTATCTTATGCAATTCACTCTTGGGGAACAGCATATAAGTCAAAGTTAACTAAACTAAATACAATGCAAAATAAATGCATAAGAAACATGTTCTTTGCACACTCAAGAGAACATGCTTCGCCATTTTATAACTTGCTAGAACTTCTTACTCTGAATAATATATTTAAATTTAGAATAGCCTTATTCGTATTCCAAATAATATACAATAAGCAAAAAATCCCAAGTGTTTTTCATGACATCTTTAAGTTAGCAAAAGAACAGCATAACTATAACACACGCTATGCATCTAAACAGAATTTAACTCGCCCGGCAATAAGAACAAATTACGGAAAATCTACTTTTAAATATATAGCTTCTACTATATGGGAACATGTCCCATCTCAAATAAAAAACCTGTCTTATAACAAATTTAAAGCCCAATTTAAACTTTATCTGATCATGTCACAAAAATGACCGCTGATATCAAAAATTAACTGTAGATCAATCACGTCTTCACATATCACATGATTTTATATATATATTATTTATTACCTGGGTGGCGGCCAACTCGAAAGTGTTAAACTACTTTGGCCACCACACACGTTTTTCTTTTTCCTTATATCTGTAACTCAAAACATAGTATACTTTATAAAGAATGTAATCGTTATATTTTACTATTTGTTATATCATTATTGTAAATATAATTATACGTGTGAATAAACAAAAGTCAAAGTCAAGTCAAGCTTATATTTGTGAAGAACAAAGAAAATCAGGGAGGAGGGAGAAATGGTAAAAAATTAAATCAGCGAGTAGGGAGAAAAATGGTATAAAATTTGGGAGGAAGGATATTTTAATCCTTGTATGTCCCTCTACCCTCCACACATAAATTATTTAATTCTAGTACTCCGGTGTGATTGATATGATTATGAAACAACTTTAGATCCTTAACAAATTAAGCTATGAAATAAATATCTATAGAATATGATTTTTTATTTGTGATAATTGATAGAATACCAAGCTTCATTAGACTAAAAGTATCATCTACTTGTTGAACACTCTATTTTATGCATTTTACTGAGCAAAAACTGATAGCCTCGTTTTCATATACAGCTAAGAGCGAGTACAGATAGCTTTTAAAAATGCTATTTTTTGGCCACTTCCCCTACTATGATTTCATATGATTTTTGATGTGTTGTAGAGGAAGGTTTTCTCATGGGAAAAACGAAAAACTTGATATGAAAACTATGTATTGTGGTTGTTGGTTTTAGCAGGATCGAAAAAACTTATGTTTTCCGTGATTTTTGCCTGCTAAATTAAAAGGGAATTTTCAGTTTTCGCGATTCATAACAATAATGAAATAATTATGAAACCAGACAAAGTCAGGGGAAAATTTAGCCTGCTTTGCAGACTCAATTTTTTAACGCTAAAAAAATTAGCATAAAATTAAAAATCAAGCCTGCAAAGCAAATCATCCCTTGAGAATTTTCTAAACGTATAGGCGAATCTTTGTTTACAATATTTTTAAATCCGCTTCACGCAAAATCTATTTCATGTGTCAAGCTCAAATTTTAAGAACTAATAAGTTAATTTTATCATGCTCTTTCGATATTCAGAACAGGTTTGGTGTAAATTTGGCTAAAAAGTGAAATCCATAGAGGAGAATTTCCCGTGACTTTGTCTGGTTTCATAATTATTTCATTATTTTTATGAATCACGAACACTCAACATGTACATTAATTCCCTTTTAATTTAGCAGGCAAAAATCACGGAAAAGATAAGTTTTCTCGATCCTGCTAAAACCAACAACCACAAGACATAATTTTCATATGAAATTTTTCGTAAACGCAATACATTATATATATTCTTTAATTAAAGTGACTAGCGGGAACCTTTGGTTTAGTGTCAAAAATTTACTTTTTGGTGCGCTCAAAATCGCATTTGTCACTTCCCCTCAAACTCTCTAAAGAAAGATGGTGACTTTTTTCATATTTTACTCATTTTATTCAGGTTTCTACCAAGAAAACTTCCCCTCCAAAAAAATTGCTACATTTTGTCGGCCTTTCCCGTATGTCTAGCGTATGTCCATGTTTTTTAAATAGGAGCTGTAAGAGAATCAAACCCAACTACTACAAACGTATAAAAAAGACATCAGAATCAATCTGAATTTGGAAACTAAGAGTACGAGTTTTGTATATATAGGTATATATAGATAAAAGTTGCTGATAACATTACAATGTAAAAACGAAAAACAGCGGCACACCCTCGTAAGGTAAATTTTTTAATTACGCTGCATTTTATCTTGTCATCGAAGTTGGAAATGTTAAAAACTAGGAAAGAAAAATGAAAAATGAAAAACAAAAAACTTCTGTATTACGAATCTTTATATATATGATATCTGATATTGTGAATTTAGAAAAAGGGTCTTGTTTTTCAATTTACTTCTTAGAAATTCAAACGGAAAAAATCATGTTGAGTGAACGAAATGCTCACGGATTGGCAAATGATTGTTTTTTTTTCTGCAAATCATTTGGAAAAACATGACGAGGGATGCAAAATTAATAGGCCCTTTGCAGGGCTTGGTCACGTGCCTAGATACCGTATAGCAACAGGATTTTTGTTAAAAAAACCCTTACAAAACGAAAAACAAAACACTTCATCTTTGGAGACAGTTTATTCTTTAGTTTTAAGTTTCAATTCAATATAATACTTAAAATTCTTCCTCTATAAACCTGTCGTCCGTCTTACCGCTTGAAATGTTGTTTTTGACATGAAAACTGAGTTAACGTATTTTCTGGTTTTCTTTTTCTATTCGTGTGTGAACATCACCAAGATAGCAACGTTTCAAGGTTAGTAATCGGGGTAACTTTTAGTTTTTCCCGTTTCAAGTATTTTTTCCGATGTTTTTCTGTAATAGAAATAGAATGGAGGATTGAAACACGTGACCATATCCTGCAAAGGGCCTATTATTGAACTATAAGGTCTTCTTGTCCTGATTAATCAGTGTAATATTATGTGGGGCCAATTTTATGCGAACAGTTTATCTCTGGAATATAATCTATTTGCAATCTAACGAATAGTATCATTAGCTTGTATTTGTGAAGAACAAAGAAAATCAGGGAGGAGGGAGAAATGGTCGAAAAATCAGCGAGTAGGGAGAAAAATGGTATAAAATTTGGGAGGAAGGATATTTTAATCTCTGTCGACCCTCTACCCTCCACACATTAATTACTTAATTCTAGTACTCCGGTGTGATTGATATGATTATGAAACAATTTTAGATCCTTAACAAATTAAGCTATGAAATAAATATCTATAGAATATGATTTTTTATTTGTGATAATTGATAGAATACCAAGCTTCATTAGACTAAAAGTATCATCTACTTGTTGAACACTCTATTTTATGCATTTTACTCAGCAAAAACTGATAGCCTCGTTTTCATATACAGCTAAGAGCGAGTACAGATAGCTTTTAAAAATGCTATTTTTTGGCCACTTCCCCTACTATGATTTCATATGATTTTTGATGTGTTGTAGAGGAAGGTTTTCTCATGGGAAAAACGAAAAACTTGATATGAAAACTATGTATTGTGGTTGTTGGTTTTAGCAGGATCGAGAAAACTTATGTTTTCCGTGATTTTTGCCTGCTAAATTAAAAGGGAATTTTCAGTTTTCGCGATTCATAACAACAATGAAATAATTATGAAACCAGACAAAGTCAGGGGAAAATTTAGCCTGCTTTGCAGACTCAATTTTTTAACGCTAAAAAAATTAGCATAAAATTAAAAATCAAGCCTGCAAAGCAAATCATCCCTTGAGAATTTTCTAAACGTATAGGCGAATCTTTGTTTACAATATTTTTAAATCCGCTTCACGCAAAATCTATTTCATGTGTCAAGCTCAAATTTTAAGAACTAATAAGTTAATTTTATCATGCTCTTTCGATATTCAGAACAGGTTTGGTGTAAATTTGGCTAAAAAGGGAAATCCATAGAGGAGAATTTCCCGTGACTTTGTTTGGTTTCATAATTATTTCATTATTTTTATGAATCACGAACACTCAACATGTACATTAATTCCCTTTTAATTTAGCAGGCAAAAATCACGGAAAAGATAAGTTTTCTCGATCCTGCTAAAACCAACAACCACAAGACATAATTTTCATATGAAATTTTTCGTAAACGCAATACATTATATATATTCTTTAATTAAAGTGACTAGCGGGAACCTTTGGTTTAGTGTCAAAAATTTACTTTTTGGTGCGCTCAAAATTGCATTTGTCACTTCCCCTCAAACTCTCTAAAGAAAGATGGTGACTTTTTTCATATTTTACTCATTTTATTCAGGTTTCTACCAAGAAAACTTCCCCTCCAAAAAAATTGCTACATTTTGTCGGCCTTTCCCGTATGTCTAGCGTATGTCCATGTTTTTTAAATAGGAGCTGTAAGGGAATCAAACCCAACTACTACAAACGTATAAAAAAGACATCAGAATCAATCTGAATTTGGGAACTAAGAGTACGAGTTTTGTATATATAGGTATATATAGATAAAAGTTGCTGATAACATTACAATGTAAAAACGAAAAACAGCGGCACACCCTCGTAAGGTAAATTTTTTAATTACGCTGCATTTTATCTTGTCATCGAAGTCGGAAATGTTAAAAACTAGGAAAGAAAAATGAAAAATGAAAAACAAAAAACTTCTGTATTACGAATCTTTATATATATGATATCTGATATTGTGAATTTAGAAAAAGGGTCTTGTTTTTCAATTTACTTCTTAGAAATTCAAACGGAAAAAATCATGTTGAGTGAACGAAATGCTCACGGATTGGCAAATGATTGTTTTTTTTTCTGCAAATCATTTGGAAAAACATGACGAGGGATGCAAAATTAATAGGCCCTTTGCAGGGCTTGGTCACGTGCCTAGATACCGTATAGCAACAGGATTTTTGTTAAAAAAACCCTTACAAAACGAAAAACAAAACACTTCATCTTTGGAGACAGTTTATTCTTTAGTTTTAAGTTTCAATTCAATATAATACTTAAAATTCTTCCTCTATAAACCTGTCGTCCGTCTTACCGCTTGAAATGTTGTTTTTGACATGAAAACTGAGTTAACGTATTTTCTGGTTTTCTTTTTCTATTCGTGTGTGAACATCACCAAGATAGCAACGTTTCAAGGTTAGTAATCGGGGTAACTTTTAGTTTTTCCCGTTTCAAGTATTTTTTCCGATGTTTTTCTGTAATAGAAATAGAATGGAGGATTGAAACACGTGACCATATTCTGCAAAGGGCCTATTATTGAACTATAAGGTCTTCTTGTCCTGATTAATCAGTGTAATATTATGTGGGGCCAATTTTATGCGAACAGTTTATCTCTGGAATATAATCTATTTGCAATCTAACGAATAGTATCATTAGCTTGTATTTGTGAAGAACAAAGAAAATCAGGGAGGAGGGAGAAATGGTCGAAAAATCAGCGAGTAGGGAGAAAAATGGTATAAAATTTGGGAGGAAGGATATTTTAATCTCTGTCGACCCTCTACCCTCCACACATTAATTACTTAATTCTAGTACTCCGGTGTGATTGATATGATTATGAAACAATTTTAGATACTTAACAAATTAAGCTATGAAATAGATATCTATAGAATATGATTTTTTATTTGTGATAATTGATAGAATACCAAGCTTCATTAGACTAAAAGTATCATCTACTTGTTGAACACTCTATTTTATGCATTTTACTCAGCAAAAACTGATAGCCTCGTTTTCATATACAGCTAAGAGCGAGTACAGATAGCTTTTAAAAATGCTATTTTTTGGCAACTTCCCCAACTATGATTTCATATGATTTTTGATGTGTTGTAGAGGAAGGTTTTCTCATGGGAAAAACGAAAAACTTGATATGAAAACTATGTCTTGTGGTTGTTGGTTTTAGCAGAATCGAGAAAACTTATGTTTTCCGTGATTTTTGCCTGCTAAATTAAAAGGGAATTTTCAGTGTTCGTGATTCATAAAAATAATGAAATAATTATGAAACCAGACAAAGTCAGGGGAAAATTTAGCCTGCTTTGCATACTCAATTTTCTAACGCTAAAAAAATTAGCATAAAAAATCAAGCCTGCAAAGCAAGTTAGGGAAAATTATCCCTTGATAATTTTCTAGACGTATAGGCGAATCTTTGTTTACAATATTTTTAAATCCGTTTCACGCAAAATCTATTTCATGTGTCAAGCTCAAATTTTAAGAACTAATAAGTTAATTTTATCATGCTCTTTCGATATTCAGAACAGGTTTGGTGTAAATTTGGCTAAAAAGGGAAATCCATAGGGGAGAATTTCCCGTGACTTTGTCTGGTTTCATAATTATTTCATTATTTTTATGAATCACGTAAGAACACTCAACATGTACATTAATTCCCTTTTAATTTAGCAGGCAAAAATCACGGAAAAGATAAGTTTTCTCGATCCTGCTAAAACCAACAACCACAAGATATAATTTTCATATGAAATTTTTCGTAAACGCAATACATTATATATATTCTTTAATTAAAGTGACTAGCGGGAACCTTTGGTTTAGTGTCAAAAAGTTACTTTTTTGTGCGCTCAAAATCGCTTTTGTCACTTCCCCTCAAACTCTCTAAAGAAAGATGGTGACTTTTTTCATATTTTACTCATTTTATTCAGGTTTCTATCAAGAAAACTTCCCCTCCAAAAAAAATGCTACATTTTGTCGGCCTTTCCCGTATGTCTAGCGTATGTCCATGTTTTTTAAATAGGAGCTGTAAGAGAATCAAACCCAACTACTACAAACGTATAAAAAAGGCATCAGAATCAATCTAAATTTGGGAACTAAGAGTACGATTTTTGTATATATAGGTATATATAGCTAGATAAAAGTTGCTGATAACATTACAATGTAAAAATGAAAAACAGCGGCACACCCTCGTAAGGTAAATTTTTTAATTACGCTGCATTTTATCTTGTCATCGAAGTTGGAAATGTTAAAAACTAGGAAAGAAAAATCAAAAATGAAAAACAAAAAACTTCTGTATTACAAATCTTTATATATATGATATCTGATATTGTGAATTTAGAAAAAGGGTCTTGTTTTTCAATTTACTTCTTAGAAATTCAAACGGAAAAAATCATGTTGAGGGAACGAAATGCTCACGGATTGGCCAATAATTGTTTTTTTCTGCAAATGATTTGCAAAAACATGACGAGGGATACACGTTTTTTCTATTCTGATATAAGTAATTTCTAGTTGCTTTCTATATTATTTTCAGCTTCACACTCAACCGAACTGGATATTACTATTATAAGGTAAGCTTTTTCTTTTGAAATTACCGAGCTTTTACCAAGTTTTTGAAGCGGGCCATTGGAATAAAGCTAAAATTTTTAACTTTTTTCCACATGTGGAAAGAAGAAATTCTTGTTTTTGTTACTATTTTCCATTCATTTTGCATTCAATACCACGCAACTTGATAGTTTTGGCTGAAATCTTGATCTCCAAACATGGCTCAAAGTCAAACAAATACAAAATATCATGCTGCTTGTGGAATACAATGACATACAAAGCGTAATAAATCCATCTAAAGTTTAGAAAACAGTAAGGCCTTAGCTCGTGAAACGTGGAAGCATGCATGGGTAGCGTAGCGGCGAGAGCGCTCATCTCACAATGCGACCCGGGTTTAAGTCCCTCCGTGCTCGGTGTTGTAGGTGAGTAGAGTTGCTTGTTGGTTTGTTTCGAGTGTTTTACTCCAGTCCGATTCTCCGGCTTTCCTCCCTCCGAAAAAATCTTCTTCTAATTCTAATCGATGTAGAAGGGCCTAGATGAAAATGACTTTGCATAACTCTAGTAAGACCTAGTAACCCTAGCAAATTATGTAATTGTGTTATCCTGGACATATTCGAGCATGTTTCCTTAAGTAAAATGTTTTCCAAAAAAATTTATACATACAAAAATTATTGACACTTTTCTTTTACTATTTTACAGGGATTCGAAATGGCTTCAAAGATTTTCTTTGTCCTTGCAGTGTTTCTTGTGATGTCGGCTGTGTAAGTAAGTACTCGATAAACTGCCGCGACGATCTTTACATCGGTTGTGGTGCTTATTCGGGGATGGCGCTCTTTAAATATATAGGAACATTGCAAATTGCAACATTTCAGTGTAGAGAGAGTCTAGAGAGGTAGACAGATAGAGATATGCCCACTTCGAACTGAAAAACATTGTAATACAGGTGAATAAGAGACTGAGTGTAACTTACCCTAATCGTATCATAGCCAGGGCGGCGCTAAACCGAGGCAGCACTTAAATGAGGAAATGCGGTAACTGCAAATGTGCTTTTGTGTGTGTGTTTTTACAGCCCTTTTCGTAATTGTGCGACCTATCGACTCCCGACGTCTGGCGTTTGTCTTCCGTCAACTAAACTACGACAGGCCGAGTTCATTCCGATCACGAGCGATAAAGAACTTTCCGGGTGAAAATGGCTGTCGGGTCACGTATCGCTGAATTATGAAAAGGGCTGTAAAACTTTTATCTTTAGTCAGTTCTGGGCTTTTTTTCGTTCTTCTTTGTTACGAAATTACAGGGCAATGGCATTATAGTATATATTCTAAAAAACATACACTTTGCCAAATTATTTTGAAAAGAAAAACCATTTCTTAGACGCCGTTCACACTTGGCCCTTAAACATGTTTAAAAGTTATCTAGTTGAACTAGTGCCCTTTCTCACAGCCCGCATGCCTAACTAAACAACTTTTGGGAGGTAATTTTAACCCTGTAAAAAGACTGGCAGCTAAACGACGAAGGAAATGCCATAGAAAAAATAATAAATAAGCAAGGTCAGTTGTTGCATGTGAACGGCTCTTTTTAAAATCTCGTCATTTTTTATTAGAATTTGAAAATTAATTGAAAATAAATAAATAAATAAAGACACAATAAAATATTTAGGTGTCTTTATCACTGATTACTTTCTAGGCTCCCCGAATCTTTCGCGGGCTGCAAGAAATTGAATTCGAATTGTTCGAGACAATACCGTGAGTGTTGTCATGGTTTGGTGTGCAGAAGGCCTAACTATGGCAATGGCAGAGGGATTCTTTGGTAAGTGCTTATTAGTGTTTTTTTTTCAGTTATGAAAGTTCACGTAGCAGAGCTGTCAAAAATCAGAGCGGGAACATAGATGGGGAGGGGGAGGGAGCTGGTGCAAATGGAGAGGAAGTTTTATTAATTTTGTGGCAACCAAATGGGAAGGGCCACAAAAAATGGACAGGCATTTAAAAAAATACATTGTAAAATTCATTAATAATTCAGAAGCTTTCCAGCCAATCCGATATGAGAAATCAGGTCACACGAACACCTTTGTAAAGCCCATACAAACTTAAGCACGGGGAGGGTTTGAATAATCGTCAGGGAAAACAGGGTCGCGATAAAAAGCTGAAACTGAAACGACTGAAACGGCTGAAAGCTGAAAGAGCTGAAAGAGCTGAAAGAGCTGAAAGAGCTGAAAGAGCTGAAATAACCCAAATGTTTTACATTTTTTTCAAAAATATCATAAACACGAGGTTGTTTGCCAATTTCCGGCTTCCTATATGATCGTTTTAAAAATTATATATATAAATTCAGTTATTCAGTTCTCTTCACAGACATGATTTATACTATTCACACCAATATCGACTATCGTTATCAAATGTTAATGTTATTTAGGTGAAATGGTTGTATATGTTGAGGTTGCTGTATGGCGTGTAAGCATCTACAGCTCATATAGATTAGTCAGCCTTCACATACAAAATACAAAAGGTTTTACTCGTATAGACCGTATAATTATTCGCTAACTTTAAAATGATTTTGATTTTGTTTGATTATAGTTCTCCCTATTTTGTCGCCATATGCGACATCAAAATAGCTAAAATCGCAGAATAAGTACAAAAGCTATCTTTTTTTAATCATATATACGCAAGTAATCTTGTACAAATTTTTGAAGAAAACAGCGCTCGGAGTTTTCTTTCATGAGTCTTTCATGTAACAACTGATGAAGGCCACTTTATTTCACTAATCGTGTACAATATTTCAAACTAAGTATTATTTCAATCCCCATTTACATCGGAAACGAAAGGAATTAATTTAACGAAATATAAGAGTGTGAAACAATATCTCTAAACAAAGATCTGAAATGAGCGTGACGTTCCCTGCTAGCAGAGTCTTCCACAGTTCGATTCTGACGAGAAAAAAGAATACTCTGCCGAGCGAGACTGCTTTCTTTGTAAAGCCGCCGTCCACAACCGCGGACGAACGAAACCAGTTTTAAAACCGGTTTTTACTGGTAATTTAAGATGCGCATGAGCAAATTTTAAAAACCGCTGATTCTTTCCGTGCCCACAATGTTAAAATGGCGTCGGTAGATGAGTGTATTAATTTCGCTTCATCTAAGCATCATAAACCAACTATTAGTGGTATACAATCCACTGTTGACCGAATAGTTGCTTGGTCATCTAGCAATAAGTTCCAGCTTAATAATGATAAATGCAAGGAACTTAGGATTTCCTTCGCAAAACAGCAACACGATCTCAATCCAGTTATGGTGAATAATAGCCCCATCAATGTTGTAGATAATGCCAAATTACTAGGTTTAACTATAAGTAGTAACCTTAGTTGGAATTTGCATGTAGATGAAATTGTCAGGAAAGCATCTAGCCTGCGTAGCGGCTCTCTAGGGGGAGGGGGGAGGGAGAGGGGACAGGAGGAAGAGAGGGGCTGGGGTTGAGAGAAGGGAAGGGAGAACCTGCAATGGTCCTATTGTTTCATCGTTATTTCTCCTTCTGCTGGCGGAAGGAAAATTCCCATTGGTCGAGAGTACGTCAATCAAGCTTAAGTAACAGATCAGCTGATTAAATACTGTGATAAGCGTATCTATAGTGGTATAAACATAATATAACATTACCTAAGGTTAACTGAGGTCACACGTGTGCCGTTAGAAATATATTTACGGTTGTCCAAACTATATTTGTTGAATGAGAATTACGCTTACTTTGGTAAAAATAAATGAACCTTGTCTTTCTGTTATTATCTGGGTCTTTTTATTTTCCATGGCCAATGATTACAAACAACTTGAAGACAGTTATCTATAATAATTATCTCAATGTGAGTTCACAAACGATCAGCGATTATTGATCCTAAGTCATCTAGATCTTTTCTACCCGAATTCCAAAATTTAAACAATTGCAGTAGGACTTTCATTTGGAATTATGTTTCAGTCCCTAAGAAAATAATATCCTTGTTTTTTAGATTGTTTGAACCATATTGGTCTGCTTCATGTATATTTGTGTTTTGACAGCAAACATAAGGGTATTTAAAAATTGTCTCTCTGATTGGATAATTATGACAAGCGAAAATATCCATTGATTGGGGGCGGATAACGATGAAACAATAGGACCATTGCAGGCTCTCCCTTCCCTTCTCTCAACCCCAACCCCTCTCTTCCTCCTGTCCCCTCTCCCTCCCCCCTCCCCCTAGAGAGCCGCTACGCAGGCTAGAAAGCATCCAAAAAGCTTTACTTTCTTGTCCAACTAAAAAGAGCAAGGGTACCAACAACTGACCTAGTATTATTTTACACAACTTTTACGTATTAGATCTGCTATTGATTACGCAGTACAAGCCTTTCATTGCTCTCTACCTAAATACTTAACTAATGATCAAGAAAGAATACAGAAAAGAGCAATATCAATTATTCATCCACAATTAGCTTATAAGTTGGCCCTTGGTATTTCCAATCTCAATACTCTTGAGCAACACCACAAGGATCTTTGCAAGAAATTATTTAACGATATAATTTGTGATTCTAGCCATAGGCTAAGTAATTTACTGCCACCGAAACACATTTGCAAATACAACCTAAGAAACCAACGTACCTTTAAATTGCCTGTTGTACATACTGACAGATTTAAGAAAACTTTTATACCATCTATGAGAACAATTTTTTAAATATTATACTAAGCCATTAAATATACATACATATATACATAATTTTTATAATATTAGTTAGCAATATATACATGCAATTTATATCATACAATTTAATACAATAATACCATGATCACCTCGGATTCTTTTGTCTTCCGAGGGGTTTACAAACCCGAATTTTCCTCATGCATACAACATGAGGGAAATTTAGAAGACAAAGAAATCCTTTGTCTTTTACTAAATTTCCCTCTATATTTAATATATGCAAGGGAAATTTAGTAAAAGACAAAGGATTTCTTTGTCTTCTAAATTTCCCTCATGTTGTATGCATGAGGGAAATTTAGGAGACTATCCCTCAATGGTCCCTCATCATAACAATCATCGAGACCATTCCTGGATCGCTTCGACCCAGTTGAAAATGTTTAACATAAAGGACCCTGTACTACACACAAGTCCATCCCCTAACACTTGTGGGACTCATTAAGTAGCTATGCGCATGCGTTGACTACATTGAAGTATAGTATGTCATGCGTGTTTAAGCAAAATAAACTATAATGAATGCAGGGTGGTATAATTCGGTATTGTCTCATTTACCAAAAGCAACTATTTCTAAAAGTATGCCGAAAATCAACAGCTTTGTAAAAGTTTATAATTTATGCTTCTATGAAAACTAATGTGTATTTCCTTATTTCCTCGGTGATCATGGTATTACAAAGTAATACCATGGCACTCGGGAAATTAGTGATTAAATTTCCCCGAATACCGAATATACTTCCACAAAATTTCCCTCGTTATTCGGGGAAATTTAATCACTAATTTCCCTCGAGCCATGGTATTACTTACAAATATATATTTTACATTTAATTATAATTAGTTAATTTTAGTATTGTAAATTTACGCAATTCAGTTATACTGCCATGTAAATATTATAATAAAATTCTATTCTATTCTATTCTATTCTAAATTACAACGAAAAGCTATCAAATCTTTTCTGTCCAAGAGGGACACGTTTGTTTGTCTTCCAACTGCCTATGGAAAGTCATATATTTATCAATTTAGCCTGCAAACGGCCAAGCAAATGGCTGCTAAAGCTGGCGATTTGAGCCCCGTAAAACTTAACCTGAGTATCAGGCCCCGAGGAGCGGAGGGGGAGGGGAGGGACTGGGGGAACTCAGGTTACGTAAAACTGTAAGTCGAGACACAAAAGGTCATCATGACGTCAGGGGTTGCTTAGTTACCTAACGCATGCGCAACAAAGAAAGTGGTCTCGCTCGGCAGAGTCTTCTTTTTTCTCGTCAGAATCGAACTGTGGAAGACATTGCTAGCAGGGAAAGCGTGACATTGACCTTTCATGTCAAACTCGCGCGTAAGTTATAAACAGCGATTCGGCAGCTTTTAAAAGCAATCATAATTTTTAACGGATGGACAATTTGTGGATATACAGCATATGAAAAGCAAGATACTCAGGGACATGTTTGTATACTATTTATATACTGCTTATTATATACAAGTGATTTATATTTGCTTATATGCAAGTTATTTATATTTGCTTATTTATATGCAAATCTATATACTGCTTGTTTTATGGTTATACTAATTATTTAAAAAATGTAAAAAATGTGCAGTATTTCAGCTCTTTCAACTCTTTCAGCTCTTTCAGCTTTCAGCCGTTTCAGTCGTTTCAGTTTCAGCTTTATATCGCGACCCGGGAAAACAGGGGTTAAAACAATAAACATGTAAATAAGATACTGCAACCACTTAGTGACTTGTATCTGAAATGTAAATTAGATACAAGCCACTAGTGGTTATGCCTGCGTAAACAGACCCTTATTAGCGCTCGAAACGTCTCCCGCCAACAAGTTGAAAAAACACTTGTTGGCGGGAGACGTTTCGAGCGCTAATAAAGGTCTGTTTACGCAGTCGCTACTAGTGGTTGTATCTAATTTACATTTCAGATACAAGTCACTAGTGGTTGTATCTAATTTACATGTTCATTGTTTTAACTCCTGTTAGATACAATCACTAGAATACTTTGTACTATTTACCACTAAATAGTGTTGATTAAACAATAGAGAACAAAAGAATTTGCATAATTTAGCAGTATTTAGTGTTATTTATGTTGCACACTTTTAGTGTTTGTACTCTACTGCTTCTATCTAGCCAACATTAAAAATGTAAACTATATATGAAGTAAACTCAAATTTAATTCACAATTATGGTTTACGTTACATAAAATTAATTACTCATCCAAAATGTGAAACGTAAAGCACACTTAATTCAGGAAAATCTATAGTGGCTAGAAGTTCATCTGATATTTCATCAAATATAGGATCACAAATTTCTTCGGCCGATTTTTCTGTGTTTTTTTACCAAAGAATCAGATGAAGAAATCAAGGGTGCTGCTAAAACATTACTTACAAATTGTTCCTGTTCTTTACTTTGCATGGAAAGATTTGGGAAATTTATCCACAGGTAGCCCAAGCTTTGTATTTGAGTTTTTTGAATTTTTTTTTTAGAAAAATACTTCCATTTCTTACATAGAGTGTATTTGTGTGTCGTTACAAACATTATAAACGACACACAAATACACTCTATGTAAGAAATTGAAGTTTTATTTAAGTATTTCTCTAAAAAACAAATTCAAAAAACTCAAATACAAAGCTTGGGCTACCTGTTTATCTGCTCTGCTCCTTTGCCAGTCCGAAAAAAATCGATCTTAACTGTTACAGCTTCAACAACAATCTTGGATGTTTTTAGATACAGTACTTAGTTTTATTTAAGTATTTCTCTAAAAAACAAATTCAAAAAACTCAAATACAAAGCTTGGGCTACCTGTTTATCTGCTCTGCTCCTTTGCCAGTCCGAACAAAATCGATCTTAACTGTTACAGCTTCAACAACAATCTTGGATGTTTTTAGATACAGTACTTTTCACTGAACTGCGCTCTTGTTCCTCACTCATCGGCTACCTGAATCTGCTTCCAGCATTACATTCAGCCATCTTGCACAAAAGTCAAAAGCGAATTGAACACTTCAAGCATTCGAAGCTCAAAATTTGCATAAATAAGCCTGTTCAATTTTGCTCGTGACTTTAGCTAGCGAATAGCTTAGCCTAAACACGGCAAAAATTCGTTTATAAGTGCTTGTTTGAGTCACGTTCTAGCACAAGAGCCCCTAGGCTTGCATCATTAAGCTTGGCTAGGTGGCCGGTAAAGGTGCTCTTCTGAAAGAATTCAGAGGTGGGAAACGATTTTATGAAGAAGATGGCGTCAAACGGTTTGTGTTTGCAAAATGGCGCCGTTGGAGTAAAGTCGTCTCCCTGGCTGTCTTGTATTGGACTCCAGGACCTACCAAGGCAATTTTGGCAATTTTTGATCTTTAAAGAAAGCAATCGGTGCAACAGGCTGCTGGTAGGTCGGGATGGCTCGACAAGGTCTGGGCGAAACGCTGTCGAAAATGTGCATACACCTAATTCAAAAAAGGTTGACGGGGCGAACGGCGATTGGCGAATGGTGATTGGCGATTGCGAGACTGTGGATAATACGAATTTCTTCTTATTCTATTCTAAATTACCCAAACATCGTTAAGCGATGACCTTAGATGGATGTCTCGAAGGTTTCGCTGAACGGTACGTGGAGGCATTGTTTGGGTAATTTAGAAACGAATAAGAAGGAATTCATATTAACCATCGCCAATCACCAATCGCCAATCGCCGTTCGCCCCGTCAACCTTTTTTGAATTAGGTGTATCTATCCACAATCCTTTGCAAACGAGTTTGAGTAAAAAACTTGCTCGAGCGAGTGGTTCCAAAGAAACAGCTGTTTCTCGGTTCGCTCGATAAATCTGGGGAGAAAAAGCACCACAATGACATCTAGTAGGACCAAAATTTGATACAAACGTAAAATTTCTGCCTGAACTAGACGTTTTCGTCTATTAAAATTAGAAAGAATGTACGATGTTTTCCAGTGCTCTTCTCTGAAGTGAAAATGTGCAGTTTTGAATTCACCTTCAAACAAGGGACTATATATTCTTCACAAATTAGAAGCTGAGTGATAAGCTTTAGTGTTAAAGGCTGCAACGTTTATCAGACAACACACACAATTTGTCATTAACACAGTGCCTATCAAACTGAGAACGTTACATTTTTTTAAAGAGAAAGGTATCCAAATCGTACAAATATGTACGATTGGTCCCTAAAGGGTTAAAGTACATTCCAGTCATCCACATACATTTCAATGCATGTACATTTTCTTTGTTACCCTGATAACAGATCGAATAAGCTAAGGCGTACAGCAATTAGATCATTGTATTCACATTGTATTAACCTCACTGGCATAACAAAGGATTTGTGGATTTCACAAGTAATTTACAACATTCGCGTCCGTGTTGTATCGGTGAATACACCTATTTCAACTAACGTTGTCCATCTGGAATGGTTGATCTGAGACCGATAGGAATTGTGGGAGCTCGTTAAACTGCAAATGCACTATTATAATCACACTTGAATATTAATATTTACTTCTGAAATACTGTTATCTGTAATTCAGCACCATTCAAATGTGATTAAAACAATGTATTTGATATTTAATGAACTCCCACAATTCCTATCGGTCTCAGATCAACCATTCCAGATGGACAACGTTAATTGAAATAGGTGTATACAATCACGCGCCTTCGGCTTGTGATTGTATATGCCGATACAACACGGCCACTCATGTTGTAAACATTACATACACCAGTTTGTAATATGAAGAGAGGGACATAATTTTTTAAAGAAAATTGGGTAAGGGTACTATGAAAAAAGTTTGCATGCTAAAATATATTGCACCAGCTGGACTCCTGATTGCACCATTCTTCCCTCCCACTTCCCCAACACCGAGCCCCACCCCACCCCCACCCCCTCTCTACATTTTGACTGGTCCCTAATACATCATCCCGTGCGCAAGTCACTTTATTTCCAGTTATCCAAAGATAAAGTACCGAAGTACTTTGCGGTCTTGGTTTATTGCTTGTTGCTTTCGGCTGCGACAAAGTGAAATAGGTGTACACTGATTGGTTTTATGCCGCAATTTGCAAGCGAAAAAAAAACTATCTTTGAGGAATTTTCTCTCTATTATTATTATTTTACGATGTTTCGAAATATTGTGAACAGAGTAGGGAGGTCTAAACAACATTTGCTCATTGTTTTGCAGGAGATGTGTCAAGGCCAAGAAGTGAATGGATGCTTATAATAAAGGATAAGCTCTTCATTGGTTAAGAATAATACTAATACTAATACTAATGTTTTTCAGGAGGTTGCTCTAAACAACTATAATTCAAACTGTATTAACACTGTAATTCAAAAAGGAAATAAACTATCATAGTTGATTCAACCAATGAGTTTGTGTACTAGATGAAATAGACTATCGCAAATCCTAACCGAGGTTACCGAGGGGGGGGGGGGGGGGGGGTCTCCCTTTATCCGAGTGGTAGGGGTGATCGGCGTACCTATTTTTTTAGGGTTAAAACATTTCCATTGCGTACCTTTTAGGGTCCATTTAGAGATTTGGCTCAAAAATCAGTTCTAAGGGTCGTTTTTACTCTCCTTTATTTGTATCTGTGCGTACCTTTTAGGGGTCATTTTCAAAATCTCCGCCGATCACCCCTACCACTTGGACAAAGGGAGTACGGGTACGTCCTTGGCGTTTGAAAGCATAGACAACAGCCATGGCTATGGCTGTCTTTCTCTTGGCGTGCTCGGTGCAGGTGACAGCATCACGGATGATATTCTCAAGGAAAACCTTGAGAACACCACGGGTCTCTTCGTAGACCAGGCCAGAGATTCTCTTGACTCCACCACGACAAGCAAGACGACGGATGGCGGGCTTGGTGATACCCTGGATGTTATCCCGAAGGATCTTACGATGACGCTTGGCGCCTCCTTTTCCTAGACCTTTTCCTCCTTAACCGCGACCAGACATTATTACAGAATGTATGTCAGAAACCGAATGACTAAAATCTTAACTCCTGACAAAATAGATGACGTCATGCATAGCCGAAAGGCTCATGACATGTGGTTTACTAAATGTGAAATATGAGGCCCTTTTGAAGCTACTGTCCTCCATATATGGAGGCGTAGCTTCTATGCTATCGTGTAGTGTCCGAGACAAGCGAGATTGTAACACTGCCTACTACGCATGCGCAAATTTTCCCGCAGCTTGCATGTGTCGAAAATAAAATGGCGGACGTGAGGCAAAAACATGTAACTTGTTTTGCCTCTAGTGTAATTACTTGATCGTGACTTAACACCACATTTTAAAATGTTGATCAAATTAAATTCAACATGTTTATAGTATTATTAAAATTGGAAAGGCATCGATGCATTTCTTGCTTGAATACTCTGTGATAAATACTTCTCGAATATAGTCAAGAAATAATTGATGGCCTTCTAGTCAGTCGTTTATCGAGGTAAGTTACTGTTCTATTTCCAATGTTTTTTAAAACTTTGCACTTCCAAACTGGGATAAACTTCACATACAGTCTCAAGCGTTTCAATTTATCAATTTTTTCATGCATTTTGACTCTCTCGGTTGAGATTTGTACGGTCCAAATTCCCTTTTCGATCTGAGTTCCCCATTTTTGATTCCCAGTACAACAGATATAAATTATCGAGTGTACTAATCGGCTATTTATTGTTTCTTTTCTTTTAAAAAACTCTTTGAAACTGAAACGGAATGATTAAAGTTAGCAAGCTTCATAAATAAATTAAGGAATTAATAAATAAATTAAGGAATTAATAAATAGAGGAATTAATAAATAAATGAAGGAATTAATAAATAAATGAAGAAATTAATAAATAAATGAAGGAATTAATAAATAAAAAGGCAGCAATTTTGGTTGATCATTCATCCGCTCACAACCACCTCTACAGTTTCTTTTAAAGAAATTGACTTACTCTGACAGTGAGCAAAACAAACAACCAAAGCTAAAAGCAACTGACGCCGGAAGGATTATTTGGGATATAATTCGAAACCGGTCTTGCACCCATAGCTTGCTTAATAAAGCAACGAAAATCTGTCATGGATCTCCCATGCAGACCTACAACTGTATAGTGTATTAGAGAATAAATAAACACAACGACTCTTTAGTCAGTGTTCATTTCTCTCAAGTTATCTAAACATATTGATTACAACATTTGTACTGCAGTAACAAGCCTAGTTGATTACAATATCGTTTATATGATAACACAATAAGACACTCAAACACGACTGGACTATATTCACCGCAATATAACACGATAACTTTATTCCGAAGAGTGTAGTTTGTGTGGCTTCGAACATACTTTAATCCTGAATAAATAAATTAAGGAATTAGTAAATGAATGAATAAATGCATCAATAAATATATGAAAAATAAATGAAAGAATAGAAAAATTAACAATCAATTTATTATAAATGATAAATAAAACGAAAGTTGAAATGAAAAATCAAAATAAAGAGGATTTTAATTGTAAAAGAATAAGAACAAATAACGACAAATAACGCAGAAGGAATTTAAGTGAAAGTGTGTATTTTAATTTAGATAGAGATATAGCAAACAGTACACCTTGTGTGATGATAATATCTTGTAATATCTATTTTATAAATTCATGATAGTTAACTCTAGCTACAAAAACTGAAAATGCTCAAAGGTGAAATACTAAATAGAGTGAAGAGCAAAAAATCAGCAACGAGAACGATATCTGATCATAAAATACTAAGATAGTTTGATTTAAATATTAGCTGTCTGTATTTTTAATAATCAAATACAACCTGTATTGAATACATTATTAAATACATTATTGTCTGATAGGAATAAACCTGTGAAATAAAGCACTTTTTTAACGTCTTAATATAGTTTGCCAGACGATCGACACAAGTGCCCTACTAATTAGGGAGACGTCTCCGACTCACACCATACACCTTTACGTTAAATATTTTAGGACCTTTTAGCACACAACCCTGCTCACGACTCTGTGAAATAGTTGCTGGACTGAAAAGACACCTTCGTTCATCATATATTTATATTTCTTTCTTTCTATTTCATATTTCAATATTCAATTTTGCCTGATATCAATCAAATACCATGCAGTATCAAAGGTAAATCTATCACAGTCCGATTCAAAACTGGCGTCGACTAATTCTTGGTTTTCACGTGACGTCATCAATCTTTTAATTTCGGAAATATTAGTTATATTTACTTCTGGCAGCAATACTCTTAATTAGAGCTCCCCTAAACGAACATTTGTGCTAAATCTTGTGTCTTTGCTGTGTTTTGGTATGGAAATATAAGCGAGACAAATTCTCTCACGCAACTCTAGTCACGCATCTTTAGTAGTCGAAAATCAAGCTACAATCATGTCCGTTTAGTATTTATCGATGTTTGATTTAGCTCAAAACCTTAGAATTATCATTAGAAAGTTAAATTAGTGGCATTTTTGCCCTAAATTTACGGAATTTTTTTTTTTTTTTTTTTGCAAAGTTCGGCTTTTGGCCGCCTGATGTTGGTGTCGCACAGATCTAGAAAGACACCAACATGGTAACGCCATACATTTCACTGTAATCAATGCGCATATTCACTGGCTTCGTATTCGGTCACAATTAGTCCATTTTTAAAAGCTTAAAAGCTCAAATTTGAGCAAATCATACATTGGTCATCTGGCTTTAAGCTAATGTGGCCTAGGTTGCTATTTGCATCGCAGAAAAGATCTGGTGAATGATATAATCAACACAACCGGAAATGCTTTTGCCATACATTTCTTACTAAAAATCTTTAGTAATATTTGACTATCACTCTATGGCGTGCCGTTTGTTTCAAAATTTTAAAACAAATCAATTTAGACATCAATCAACACATCATGTATTAAAATACCATTGGATGAAAAAAAACCCTTTTGGATGTAAAAAAAACCTTTTGGATGTAAAAAACCTTTTGGATGTAAAAAAAAACCTTTTGGATGTAAAAAAAACGTTTTTGGTGTAAAAAAAAAACCTTTTCGATGTAAAAAAAAACCGTTTTGATGTAAAAAAAAAAAACTTTTTGATGTAAAAAAACCCGTTTGGATGTAAAAAAACACTTTTGGTTGTAAAAAACCTTTTGGATGTAAAAAAAAACTTTTTGATAAAAACTTTTTTTTATGTAAAAAGACCTTTTTGATGTAAAAAAAGCTTTTTTGATGTAAAAAAAACCTTTTTCGACGTAAAAAAAACCCTTTTTGATGTAAAAAAAACATTTTGATGTAAAAAAACCTTTTTGATGTAAAAAAACCGTTTGATGTAAAAAAAACCCTTTTGGATGTAAAAAACCTTTTGGATGTAAAAAACCTTTTGGATGTAAAAAACCTTTTGGATGTAAAAAACCTTTTGGATGTAAAAAACCTTTTGGATGTAAAAAACATTTTGGATGTAAAAAAAAACCTTTTTGATGTAAAAAAATCATTTTAATGTAAAAAAAACCCTTTTTGATGTAAAAAAAACGCTTTTGGATTTAAAAAAACTTTTTGATTGTAATTTGGATGTAAAAACAATTTATGTAAAAAAAACTTTTTGATGTAGAAAAAACCCTTTTGATCTAAAAAAACGTTTTTGATCTAAAAATCCTTTTTGCTATAAAAAACTATTTGATGTAGAAAAAACCTTTTTGATGTAAAAAACCTTTTTGTTGAAAAAAACTTTTTTGACCCTTTTGGATGTAACAAAAACTTTTTGATCGATGTAAAAAAAATGTTTGATGTAAAAAAACATTTTTGATTGAAAAACCCTTACATCATTTTAATGTAAAAAAAACCCTTTTTGATATACAAAAAAATCGTGGCCTTCCAACGGAGTTATTTCAGTTAGAATCTCAGAAATGGTTCTAGTACTGTAAGTTTGGCTATCTACTGAGTATAACTGCCTCTCTACTGAATCAACTAACTGACTTGAACAGCATCGCACAGTGGTTTTATCTTTTGTACAATGTCTGAACATGCATTAGAGTCAAGCACATTTTCACTGTTTTTAGAAGAAGCACCGATCAGTATTCTTTGCAGTTTTACATGTCTGCAAACGAAGTAAAAAAATATTGAAGTACGTTCGAGTCACACGATGTTATTCTTCTTTCCATGTCTGAACAAACTTTAGCTATATACAGTGTCGATAAAGTCTATCCAGCTTTCCATTCAAAAACAACATCAAATACTTTTAAGTGCAATGAGGTAAGGAAACTAAACAGTTCAAGTTTTAAAATAACGTCCTGTTAAGTTTTATCGTGCGTTCTGGTTTTATAAATTTAGGTCAGAGAGTTGACTTTTCTCCCTTAATCTCTGTAAACATCACGCAAAAAATTAGGCTTTCAAACAATTCCAAGCACGAACCAAAAACAAACAAAACAAGGAAGATTGCTTTCGTAATCAATTGACTTGCCAAATGATAACGAGAAAATGACAATGTGATGATATAGATGGAATACTTCTATGTTTCAATTTCGACGTTGAACTTCAAAGGGGTTTCATTTAGGAGTTTTGCTTCAAAGTAAGTACTATTTCGCTGATATTTCGAAAGTTTTCGACTTTTTTTAAGGTTTTTTAAATCAAAAATATTTTTTTACATAAAAAAATTTTTTTTACATCCAAAAGGTTTTTTTAACATCCAAAAGGGTTTTTTACATCCAAAAGGTTTTTTACATCCAAAAGGTTTTTTTTACATCCAAAAGGTTTTTTTAACATCCAAAAGGTTTTTAACATCCAAAAGGTTTTTTACATCCAAAAGGTTTTTTTACATCCAAAAGGTTTTTTTACATCCAAAAGGTTTTTTTAACATCCAAAAGGTTTTTTACATCCAAAAGATTTTTTTTACATCCAAAAGGTTTTTTTACGTCAAAAAGTTTTTTTTACATCCAAAAGGTTTTTTTTACATCCAAGAGTATTTTAATACATGATGTGTTGATTGATCTCTAAATAGATTTGTTTTAAAATTTTGAAACAAACGGCACGCCATATAACTCGGCCAATATTCATTCTTTGGACCTCATATTTGCTAACACTGCTAAATAAAGTATGTGCTTAATGAATTCAGTGATTGTTTACAGTTTAAGCGACAATTTATGGTCACGTGATAGGCGAAAACCAAGAATACTGTTGACGGAGTAGCGTCATTTTCACCATGAAGCGCAATAGGATTTTTACATTCAACGAGAGACTAGTCAGTCAAACTGCCATTTTGAATATGATAACAGCGATGGATAAGACCATGGAAACGATGATATAGAGAACCCTGACGTGACAATTCAGTCTAGCCAATCAAGGTTACTTACCTCTGTTGTGGCAATGGACGTCTGACCCTATGGAATTAAATTCTGGCGTACCACAAGGGTCCGTTTTAGGCTCTTTGCTTTACATCATCTTTAATTTATTAATGACTTACCAGAATGTATTACAAAAAGCAAGAATGTCTTATAACATGCTACTGATGGTCTAGTGGTCAGTGGATCGGATTCTGGGCCTACTGGTCTGGGTTCGATTCCCGGCCCGGGCGATTACGTTGTGTCCTTGGGCAAGACACTTTACTCTCTATGTGCCTCGTCTTCTCGGATAAGGACGTAAAGCCGGAGGTCCCGTCTGCTTTCACTCTAATCCTATATAAGGTGGACGTTAAAGATCCTGTTGTGCTATGTTCGCAAAGAGTAGGGGATTGTCTCCCGGTACAACAGTCAGGCCTCGGAGGCATTCACTAACAACACTCATGATTGTAAACTGCTGGTTTTCAGTAGTCCGATAAGTCCTCCATATACACATTAGTAGATTGTAAAGCGCTATGAGCTATTCTAGAGATATAGCGCTATATAAATGAGGCATATATTATTATTATATATATTCTTCAAGATGACCTCGATGCTTTGTCTCGATGGTTTGATCATAATGGACTTATAGTGACTGTTCCAAGACTAATGTTTTGACTTTTGGGACGAGTCAACGTCAGGCAAAAGCTACTAAACCTAATCTAAGAATGTCAGAATCTGTTCTAAAGTAAAAAACTCTGCCAAATACTTATAGGAATCACCTTTGATTCAAATATGAACTGGCATGATCATATTGACACTATAGCCTCCAAAGTTTCTAGTAGACTTGGTCTCTTAAATAGAACTAGGAAATACATCACTACGGATGTATGTAGGCAATTGCACGGTCTATGTAACTTACATGTTAATTTCCGGTAAACTACACTTATCATTTCAAAACGGTAGGTATTTATAAATCGAATAAAACTACTTTTCACAGAAGCAGTTAATGTGCCGATTTTATGCCTTTTTGACTAATGATGAATCTATATGTATGTGTTCAGACTGTTTAGTGAATTGTTTCGGTTGGTGTTGCAAAACACTTTACTTGGCCATTTAATCAGTCGTATGAAATAACCCGGTGAGAATACTCGCTCATGCATGACAGGCTAGCACGCGTGTTCAGTTGGGTCTTCTGTTGTAACTCTGGTTTTATCGACTGCTATGAATATTGTTGTTTGTTTACACCGCAAACACAGCCAACAATGAAAAGGAAAAAGAAAAGAAACAAGTAAGATACCGGTTGACTTTGTCAAACCAAAACACTTTAGAACGATTAAAATCATTATTAAGTTAATAGAGGGAACTATCAAATCTAGCTATATCTAAATGGAAACTAGCGAGTAAACTAGTATAGGCTGCGTCGGTGATTAATATACTATATCAAACACCGACGCAGCCTATACTAGTTTACTCGCTAGTTTCCATTTAGAAATAGCTAGATTTGATAGTTCCCTCTATTAACTATGATTTGATCGATCATATTTTAATCATTTGGTAACGATAGGTAATATTAAAGTACCGTAAAAAAATGTTAATTTAATAATTTTATATAGTTTAAATCATTTAAGTTCCTACTTTGTATTGTATGTACGTTAAAGTTTTGATATTGATTTCATTTTAAAGATAATAAAAAATCTTATAAGGCTGTTCGTACTAGTAAGCCGGTGTAAATATAGAATAAGAAAATGTTCGTACTCGGCCGCTTAGAACTAGCTCGTTTACATGTTGACATTGTTATTCACATGTTATTCTTTCGTCACGTATTTGCTAAAGTTAGAATATGTTTCATTTAATTGCCAATAGCAAAAATCATAAACAATTACGGTTTTTAAATAGTTACATTTTCAAATACAGTGAACTATAATGAACCAGTTTAATAAGCTAGTTCATGTTGATACATTTTATCCGCTTGAATGGCAAATTAAAAATAATGATATGGCACATATGGCTCAGTATCGTTTAATAATAACATTTTGTATTATTCAATAAAGACTCTTAATAAACAATTCTAAACTTATATATAGCCCTCACTTGGTTGCTTATTTTTGTCTTACTTATTTAATGAATATTGACAATAGTTTATCATATATCATAGTAATTTTGTTGTCGTGATTTTTTTTATTCCTTATTCCTTTCCAGATTCCATTTTTACTTGGGTTCATTTGCGGGCCGGTTCTGGGTTCAATTGCGGGCCTGTACAGTACTGTGATATCGGTATGCTCGAATCAGTGCAGATAAAACGTACTTAGATATAGACTTCTTATATTACAAAGACGCGGTGCCCGTATTATCCTAAAACGTAAGATTAGGGAGACACGCTCTGAGCAGTTATTATGATAACTTGGCTGGATACCACTCACTGAAAGATGGACTTTTCATAAATGCGTTCAAGTTTTTCGATGTATAAATGGCTTTTGTCCTCAGAATTTAAATAATATTTTTTCACGAAACTCAGATATTCACAGTTATAATACTAGTCCTCATCATGATGGACTGTATGGTAGGCTTCTTGTCAGCACCTTGGTAAACGGTTTTTTTTAAATAAATAGACAAATTATTCTCATACTTAAAATGTTTTCAGTTTCGTCCAGCAAAAAATGAAAGATGAGTGAAAGTTTTCTTCTAAAATATAGATACTGTAGAATGATCATCGTATTTAATGGACGTGTCAAAACGTGACTTTTTAATCTGTAGATGATTATGTAAGGGGACCAGGGGGGAGAGTAAGAGTTTATAGGGAAGGTGAGGATTTTCAAGTTGTTCCATTCTCATATTTCATGTACATGACTTGTTATGTATTTTGCTTTGGCATGTAGAATAAGATAAACAGTCTTTTATCTCGGAATGTGCTATTCCCTGGGGCCTCAACCTAGTACTTAAACGGAAATGCTCGCATTCACGCCTCACTCACGTTTGTGGACCAACAACGACTAAATCAATTCAGAGGTATAGTTTTACTATATCTGAACAAGAACTAGAAAACCAACCCAAATGGCTACCAAGAGGACCAAAAAGCCCGCACACTTATCAAGGACCAAGACCAGCTCCCCTGAAGAAGTTATTTCACTACTAAAGTCCTATTTGGAAGAGAAAATTAAAGACAAAGATAAAAGATCCGAAGAGAAGGCCAAAGCCGACAGGCAAGTATCCAGACTCAAGAGTAAGGGCAACCAGAAACAGTTCGAATTCAACGCGGGGCTATAGAAGACCTATTCCGCAGAATTGGCGATTCAGACGATAAGGATAACATAGAGGCCCTTACTAAGGAAGGCATGAACAACATTAAAAGAAGACAGAAAGTGATTAAGATAGCGGATAAAGAACCGAGAGATGGATGGAAGGTAGTTGACGATATTTGTCGGACGAGCTGGCATCAGACTCAGAGGATGACAAGAAGTTAGAGAAGACTAGAAAGGCAGTCGGAGAGAAAAGAAAGAAGGAGGATAACAGGAGCTTGAAGCAGAACAAGAGACCAAGATAGGATGGGAGTTCATCGGAGAAACGTCTTTTTCGAGGTAAGAAAATGTCGAGGTCTTAAATTAACGGGTAATAGGCTCGAGTATACAGTAACAAGCTATTATTTTGAAGTGAATCGTTCAGCTAGCGGGACTTGTAAATTCTAGAGGAATTCTAATTACTCACAACCAGATTACTTTGTGAAGGCTCAGAATAATGGTCCACAAGCGAACCTACCATATACAACCACGTCTGTTGTCATTTCTTATATTCGGAATAAAGAAGATAAATATTTTACGTTCGTTTGAACGAAGTGAATTAGAACGTAAATGTATTTTGCTTCGGCATGTAGAATAAGATAAACAGTCTTTTATCTCGGAATGTGCTATTCCCTGGGGCCTCAACCTAGTACTTAAACGAAATGCTCGCATTCACGCCTCACTCACGTTTGTGGACCAACAACGACTAAATCAATTCAGAGGTATAGTTTCCCGCCCACCCACCCGACGTCATTAACAACTCATACGGTACCGATTACGTGCCTGATAGGCTTAAACATTAATTTAACACAGGTAGCCGGGATATATTTCCAATCGGAATTCATTATTTCGTAGATGCTGCTCTCATTAATTATCTTCTTCATAAGCTATAAAGAAGACAGCATGTAAACATTTAAATCTAGATTTACCTCAATCGGAAAACCAACAAGCAGATGTAATTAGCAAATTAATCGACCAAGACGATTGGCAAATTTCAAACGAGTTCTTCCAAACCCTATAGAGCAGCTATGGGGTCCTCACACAGTAGACTGCCTTGTCAACTACTATAACGCGAATTACCAAGATTTACTCGAGATTTTGGAACCCAGGTTCGGAAGGGGTAGATTTCTTTGCCCAGAATCTAGAGAAAGAAAATTGCCTGGTTGTACCTCCAGTCTGTATTATTTCCAAGGTTCTCCACTACCTATATGTACAAGCCGCGATAGGAACTCTAGTGACCCCGTTTTGGCCGTCAGCAGTTTTCTGGCCTTTAATTGAGCACAAGTACAAGCGTTTTATCGTCGATGACAAAACAGCTCTAAGACTAGCAAGAAACACTAAATCGCTACTAGGATCCGAAAGATTCAAAGGTCAAGTTATAGCATTCAGATGCGCCTTCTTTTTACGTTGAAGATCACAGTGAGTCATAGCTAATACTCATAGAGTGTGCACAGTAGAAAAGCAAAGTGCAGGCTGCTGCGCAGACCAACGCATGTGCGGGTCTGTTAGGAGGAAGCGTTAAAGCCAGTATCTATAACGTGTCTTTAAGCAGAACGGCAAGGGCCCACTGCTAGTAGGACCAACGCAAGTGCGGGTCGGTAAAGAGTACAGAGGGACAAGGAACAGGGAATTCCAAAGGGGACGTAGAATATCAAATTATAGAGTCCAGGAAGGGAAGCAGCGTAAAATAGGACGTAAACACCTAAGGGTATACGCTATAGTTCGTGTTATACTAAAACAGTCTTGAGACGGTGATATTGAAACTGAATATCAATTTTCGTCTTCCAAACGTGTTACACAAGTCATGAGTTTTGGTGTGTACTACTAACATACCATAGCGTCTTTATAATTTTCAGCGGACCAACGCAAGGGCGGGTCGGTAGAGAGTACAGAGGAACAAGGAACAGGGAATTCCAAAGGGGACGTAGAATATCAAATTATAGAGTCCAGGAAGGGAAGCAGCGTAAAATAGGGCGTAAACACCTAAGGGTATAAGCCTAAATCGTGTTATACTAAAACAGCCTTGAGCCGGTGATACTGAAACTCAATATCAATTTGCGTCTTCTAAACGTGTTACGCAATTCATGAGTTTTGTTGTGTAAGACTAACATACCCTAGCGTCTTTATATTTTCCAGGCTATACAGGCAAGCCCTGCCTGGATATACTTGCCAACTGACCTGAAACCTGACTTCAACAACTTACTAACAGCAATGATTACGTTTAGATCGACAACAACAGCAACGATATACGTTAAAGAAATCATCAGATTCCTCCAGCTAGTGGTGTAAGATTAAAAGAGTGAACATCAGCATCCCTTTTCCGAGTGCCATAGTAGCAGTTTACCTCCTCAGTTGAGATCAAAAACAGCATGTCCGCCTCCTCAACCACCAAAGCCCACGCAGCGCTGAAATGGCTTCATTCTTTCTGCCCCTGAGACGGCCTCAACCCACTGGACTATGGTGTCTGCAGAAACATAGTTGAAACCTCAAAGGGAACGGGGGAAACGCCCAAAGTAAAGAAGAAAGCCATCAGTACGAGAGAATAACCCATCAAGACAGAGAATAACCAAAAGCCTAGGTTTATGATTTATTTAAGTATTGTAATAAAAATTACTATTACTAATATGACTTCGACCTTAGCTATGAATTATGTACGTATTAATATTACCAGTTATTGAGTATCGATTAGTATTACAAATATGACCTAAAGGCACTTGACCTTTAATTACGAATTATCTACGTATTAGTATTTACGAGTTATTAAGTACTTATTACTATTACAATTAATATAAAGCTTATGTGCTTATTACTGTCAATAAATAATGGTCCACAAGCGAACCTACCATATACAACCACGTCTGTTGTCATTTCTTATATTCGGAATAACTAAAGATAAATATTTTACGTTCGTTTGAACGAAGTGAATTAGAACGTAATGTTTGTTTTTCGCCTTATTTTAGACACATATGACTTGTTTTAGGTGGTTTTCAATTGTTTGTGAGTGGTTCGTTGTAGATGTTTATGAGGTCATTAAATTTAACTAATTTGACTACTGTGTGACAACGGGAATTGCTTAAAAAAACTTTCTTTATTATAAATATCTTGACTGAGATTTTGTATTCTGGGTTCTGAAAAAAAAGGCTTGGCTTGAATTTGAAATGTGAACTTACTGGTACTAACAACCCTTTAAATAAATAAAAACAAGCAAACAAACAAACAAACAAAAATACAAAAAGGAATGTAGTGCATACGAATAAATGAATATATAATGCATACGCGAAACAAATTAAACTTAATTAAGATATGTTTCAGTAACTAAATACTATTCATTTCCTTGGATGACTTTCATTTGGATGACTTCATCTGGACAATGGGGAGATATATGGATATTTGTAAAAAATAGTCTGGTCACGTGACCTTTTTTGCCAAATATCTCCTAAAGAACCAATGATGGACAACCAATCTAAGCCTACGTCGAAAGCTATTGATGAAAGTCCTCTAATGACATAGTTTTAATCGTTTTAATTTGTTTCTCTATTCACCCCATTTTGCATTGAATACTAAACCTCATGTATGGTCACGTGACCACCCAAATGCCATTCAACAAGTAAAAATTGCAAAAACTTATTAAAACTAAACATTTGGTCAAGTTACATGACAACATTTTTAAAGCAACGGTTGAAAAATTAGAATTAGTGATTTTGGCTAAAATGGCGTCTGACCCAGGCCTTAAGAGCCGTTCCACGTAAGCTTCGAGTAATTTCAGAAATGGTCCGATACAACCCCACCTGAAACTTTGCATGGTGAAAGGTAGTCATGAGCAAGTAATCATATGGGCATTATTTAGTCGTTTCATTTTAAAGCGGTCACGTGACATCCGTTCAAAGTTTGACCTATTTTCGGCCTAATTTTGCCGTCTGAATTTTCGAAAATGTGTAATGTTTGTAAATCTCGTGCGGCGTTTTCCCTGCATATTTTGTAATCAAATTTACACGGTTTATAGAACATCATTACAGCTTTTGAACAGTATGTTTTATTTTGATATAGCTTATTATTTTATTTTTTTATGGATATTTGAAGTAAGAGCATTTTCGGGTGGTCGTGAAAACCGTAATTTTGGTACTTTTCATAATTATTTTTTTCATACAAGAGTTCTGATTTCCAAATAACTATTTATACCGAAATGAAGAGGAATAGTTGTACTTCAACTCCAATGAAAAACATTTCTGGGCACTTTGCGTTTTGGCTACAAAATATCATCGTAAAATGCAAGAAATATCAAAATCAACAAAATCGATGGACATTATATACATCCACATTACATTGGTTTTAAATCATAAAACATACATTAACTGGTTCAAAAGTAATATTAGAATGTAATAAAACGCAAATGCATCGATGAAAAGATCATTTTTCCAGAAAATTTGAATGTAAACACTATTTTATCATATATGCAAATTTGCATTTCACAGCGAGGTCACTCGCTTACTCACCTCCACTCCCACGGGATATGGTAGATTGTCGAAAAGCTTCGATTTTGCCAATATAATCACCAAGAAAAATAGCTTTTGATTACAATTCAATTTCAATTTAATAAACATGGAAAACTAGCCTTTGAAATCTTGAATATTAAGGGATAATGTAAGCAGTGACCATTACTTTTCTATGTGTTGTAGATTTCATCAGTCTTACATTGTGATTATTCGCTGTAAATCACTGGTGTATATCTATAATCACATATCCACGATTATTTTTAATTGAAGTTTGATAAGTTATTTAAAAAAATGTTTGCTTGTGATTGTGCATGGTCTACGAATATTTCTAATAAGGGCTTCAGGATTTGCATAAATACCGATCTGATTTGATGTAAATGACACTTACCGCTAATGTGTAAGAAGTCGACCTGTTTACTCAAAGGTGCAACTTTTGAAAAAAACATCGTACAATTAAAAATGAATTTGTAAATGTTTATCAGTATTTTATCTGACGCTCATCGGAGAAGGCAGAAACAACGTAGTTCGGTTTATGTTAGATATTCTTTACATCCTTCGATGTGCTTAATCTGATGTTTATGTCGGCATGGAATTATAATTGTCAATCTTTGAAATTGAACCAAATCATAGAGTGCGTCCACTGGTCGTGCATTTTATGTCCAGTTAAAAAGACAAATAAGTACAAAATAGCGGTAAATGTGAAGATGTGCACGACCTGCAGTTTTAGTAAAATAGGGGATATCCTGACTGCGGCCCGTGTTTCACACCTGAGCATGATCAGATACTTGTGGACAAAATTGTTACTCTAACCGGGATTGTTACCCTAACCGGGATAGGGAGCTTTCTATACTAACTTTGTAATCAATAGAAAACCGCATAAAATGTGGAAAAACTGTATAACAACTTTACAACTAAAAGAAATGAGGCTGATTCAGATAAGTTTTAAAAGTTTAAAACAAAATAATCTTAAAACTTGAGGCTCAAAAGCGGAATTTATGCAAATCCTGAAGCTCTTATTAGAAATGTTCGTAGACCATGCACAATCACAAGCAAACATTTTTTTAAATAACTTATCAAACTTCAATTAAAAATAATCGTGGATATGTGATTATAGATATACACCAGTAATTTACAGCGAATAATCACGATGTAAGACTGATGAAATCTACAACACATAGAAAAGTAATGGTCACTGCTTACATTGTCCCTTAATATTCAAGATTTCAAAGGCTAGTTTTCCATGTTTATTAAATTGAAATTGAATTGTAATCAAAAGCTATTTTTCTTGGTGATTATATTGGCAAAATCGAAGCTTTTCGACAATCTACCATATCCCGTGGGAGTGGAGGTGAGTAAGCGAGTGACCTCGCTGTGAAATGCAAATTTGCATATATGATAAAATAGTGTTTACATTCAAATTTTCTGGAAAAATGATCTTTTCATCGATGCATTTGCGTTTTATTACATTCTAATATTACTTTTGAACCAGTTAATGTATGTTTTATGATTTAAAACCAATGTAATGTGGATGTATATAATGTCCATCGATTTTGTTGATTTTGATATTTCTTGCATTTTACGATGATATTTTGTAGCCAAAACGCAAAGTGCCCAGAAATGTTTTTCATTGGAGTTGAAGTACAACTATTCCTCTTCATTTCGGTATAAATAGTTATTAGGAAATCAGAACTCTTGTATGAACAAAATAATTATGAAAAGTACCAAAATTACGGTTTTCACGACCACCCGAAAATGCTCTTACTTCAAATATCCATAAAAAAATAAAATAATAAGCTATATCAAAATAAAACATACTGTTCAAAAGCTGTAATGATGTTCTATAAACCGTGTAAATTTGATTACAAAATATGCAGAGAAAACGCCGCATGAGATTTACAAACATTACACATTTTCGAAAATTCAGACGGCAAAATTAGGCCGAAAATAGGTCAAACTTTGAACGGATGTCACGTGACCGCTTTAAAATGAAATGACTAAATAATGCCCATACGATTACTTGCTCATGACTACCTTTCACCATGCAAAGTTTCAGGTGGGGTTGTATCGGACCATTTCTGAAATTACTCGAAGCTTACGTGGAACGGCTCTTAACACCCTTGAGTTCGAAAAACTTAATAATATGAATAAAATTGTGAGTACGCCAATTAGTACTTCATTGTAAGTCGTTGAATTTGCAAATTATTTATCTGCTTTTTTAATTATTTTATTTATAGTTAAAGTAAATTGAAAACAATATATAAGCAAAAAACACACACACACACACCAAAAATAAATAGGGAGAAAAAAGAGAGAAAAGAGGGAGGACGGAGAATCAAAATATAAAGCGGGGAGGAGGGAGAAGGTCGATTACAAAATTAATAGGCCTTTTGCAGGACTTCGTCACGTGCCTAGATACCGTATTGTTAAAAAAAAACTTACAAAACGAAAAACAAAACACTTCATCTTTGGAGACAGTTTATTCTTTAGTTTTAAGTTTCAATTCAATATAATACTTAAAATTCTTCCTCTATAAACCTGTCGTCCGTCTTACCGCTTGAAATGTTATCATCACCAAGATAGCAACGTTTCAAGGTTAGTAATCGGGGTAACTTTTAGTATTTCCCGTTTCAAGTATATTTTTCAATGTTTTTCTGTAACAGAAATAGAATGGAGGATTGAAACACGTGACCATGTCCTGCAAAGGGCCTATTATTGAACTATAAGGTCTTATTGGCCTGATTAATCAGTGTAATATTATGTGGGGCCAATTTTATGCGAACAGTTTATCTCTGGAATATAATCCATTTACAATCTAACGAATAGCCTCATTAGCCTCTAGGCAAAAATTTTGTGTCGAAAACCCCGATTTTTTTGACACATTTTCACATCACACTAACTAGACTAAATTCAATATTGGAAATATTCAAAATGACAGGTAAACTCGACATTGATTTAAAGAAACTGAAAGATGAGATGAAGGACGAACTGAAGGAGGAATCGAAGAAAGAAATACAAATTCAAATTGAGAAAGCCGTTAAAATGGCGACAAAGGACTTAAACGAGCGATGCTTAGCAATCGAGACTTCTCAGGAATTTCTATCACAGAAATATGACGAAGTCTGTAATCAACTTCAAAAAGCAAAGAAAACAATCAATGATTTAAAAGACCAAATTAATGATCAGAATACTAAACTTGGAAACTTAAGATACACAAACGACTCAAATGAAGAAGCCATTGATGAGATTGAGCAATATATCCGAAGGGATTGTCTTGAAATAACAGGAATCCCCAACGATAAAGACATAGAAACAAACCAAATTGTCAAGGAAATCGGAATTAATGGAATTAAAGGATACTGATATTTCTACATCGCATCCATTACCTGACAATAAGAAGGCTAAAAATAGACTTATCGTCAAATTTACAAGAAGAGATATCAAAGAGAAAATGTACAAAGCAAGGAAAAAGATGATTGGCAAAACAGCCAACTCTTTACCTTCATTTAATGCTACATCTAGAAGATCAAACCGCGCGGATCCGAAAATCTACATCAATGAATCACTGACTGGCACAAGGAAAAAGATATTTGCACAAGCATATAAGTTCAAGAAAACAAATGACTTTAAATACATCTGGACTGTCAACGGCAAGATACTGCTCAGGGAAAACGAAAATAGCCCTGTCTATACAATCACTACGATGAGAGATCTAAACGAAGTAACCAATTACACAGAGTAACTTCAGCTACCAAGATGCTAAATGATCCCAAACATAGATCAAAGCTCTGATGATGAGGCTTTCGAAGACCTGTATGGCACAATTCTACCAAACCCAGATAAGTTTGATAATAATGACTCAGACATTATGCTTGAAATTCCCTGTTCATCGTATTATTCGATAGAAAAATTTAACAAAGCATTTTCTGACTGTGAATCTAACCAAAATCTAACACTTCTGCATTGTAATATCAGAAGCTTATCTAAGAACATCGATTCTCTTAATAATCTATTATCTACTATGAATACAAATCCGCATATATTAGCCGTAACCGAAACCCGGCTTAACGATAAATCAATATCTAACATTGATATACCTTCGTATAAGTTTTTTCATAACGACTCGCCAACAATGGCTGGCGGTGCCGCTCTATATGTGTCCAATTCACTTAGTCCAAACCATAGACCAGATATTGATCTAAATTTAGACTCGGTCGAATCCTGTTGGATCGAGCTAAATAATTGCTCTACCAAAAAAAATATAATAATTGGTTGCATTTATAGACATCCCAATGCAAACTTTAGTGAATTTTCTAGTAAACTAGAAGAAACAATAAGATATCTAAACACAAATAACTATGAAGTATATATCCTAGGGGATATAAATATAAATTTTTTAAACTTAGATAAACATCCACAAACAGAGGATTATATCAACATGCTTTATGCTAACTATTGTTATCCTATAATAACAAAGCCCACCAGAATAACTGATCATTCGGCAACTCTGATTGATCACATTTACACTAATGTTTTCAACAGTACCATAACCTCAGGTATATTGACGGCCGATGTATCAGACCACTTGCCAGTATTTTGCATCATAAATCAGAATAGAGATAAAAATCACATTCCAAACGCATATTATAGGAACTATAAAGATTTTAGTAATACGCAGTATCTTAATGAACTGAGCACAATTAGCTGGACACATTGTTATGACTCTGATCTTAACAAAACGGTGCAAAATGTTTTAAACAAAATACAACAAGTTATCGATAAACATGCTCCTATGAAGAAAATGTCGAAAAACAAAGCAAAACAATTTAGAAAACCATGGTTAACTCCAGGACTACTACAGTCAATAAGAAAAAAACAATGTATAAAACGCATTTTTTCAAACATAATGATCCGGAAAAGATGACTGCCTATAAAACTTACTCCAATATGCTAAACAATCTGATAAAACAATCTAAGAAAGCATACTTTAGTTCACGATTCGAAGAGAACAAATGTACCGCCGCGAAAATGATCCCCGCCGCAATAATGATTCCCGCCGCAATAATGATTCCCAAGTCGCCGCAATATTGATTCCCACCGCAATAATGACTCCCAAGTCGCCGCAATAATGATTCCCGCCGCAATAATGACTCCCAAGTCGCCGCAAAAATGATCCCCAAGGAATTATGAACTTGGACAACTCGTGATCGATGGAGCATGGACTATTTCTATATTTTTCCATGCATTTATCCACATATATGTGAATCCCTTTTTGTGCTCTCGTTTAATATTCGTTTCTCTTTTCTTTTTGTTTCCTTTTTTTTTGTGTCATGAAGTGTTAAATATAACGCGTTTTAGCTATCATTTCACAAGTTATTTTATATATTGAAACTCATTATCTATTCGCCATTCTTAAGTTGCGCAAGGGATTGGGTCGAGTTGTCATCGCAAAGCAGTTTGGGGCTGTTTTTGAGGACGCCACCAAAACATTGCCGCTTAAGACCGCTAAACCTTATGAAATACTGAGACGAAAAACGATATTTTTAAGTCAGAAAAACAAGATATTCCTTGAGCAGAACCACCATAGCCATTACAGATGTACTCGGAAGCTATTTTGAAACGCTGGCGTTTGAGTAGAAGCGCAAAATTATTCGGTAATCGAACGAGTTATTCGAATGTGAGGTTGTTTGAAAGCGGTAGTTTACTGTCTAGGTATCGACGAAATCAGTCATATTTTTGCCAGTTTTATTGCAATCATACATCAAATTTTGCTTGTATTGATGTTTTTTAGAGTCAATATAGACAACAACTTAGATAAGGAGATCATATCGTCAATCCTGATGGTGGAATTCATCACGAAAGAAGGAACACAAACGTTGTAATCACCAAAGAAAGCAGTGCTTTCGCAACATTTCCAACTGAATGATCGACGAACTATCCTTTTAAGTTGTCGCCAGACTATAAAGTTATTGACTTTAAAAAGAATATAGACAAAAGTTGACATCTTATCTCAACAAAACGAGCAAAATATGAAAGATATGTCGAAGCAAGACCGTTTCAAACTGTCAACCTCACCTTCGAATTAGCTCGTTCGAATACCGGATAATTTTGCACTTCTACGCGAACGCCAGCGTTTCAAAATAGCTTTCGAACACAGCTGTAATGGCTTTGGTGGTTCTACTCAAGGAATATCTTGTTTTTCTGACTTAAAATGATCGTTTTTCGTCTCAGTATTTCAACATTCACTCGAAAGTTTAGCGGTCTTTAAAGGCAATGTTTTGGTAGCGTCTCCAAGAACAGCCCCAAAATGCTTTGCGATGACAACTCGACCCAATCCTTTGCGCAACTTAGGAATGGCGAATATACTGCCTTTCATCTTCGTTATCTATGTAATGCTGTATTTTATCTTTTTTGTACTATTTTTGAAGTCTCAATAATTTCTGTGTAGCTCATGTAATCAACTACAAAGTTGGAGTTTCAATTCAAATGATATCAGGGTTATCTGTTAAGGTCAAGCTAGTAAAAGAGTTAAACGAGATTAACTTCGCTTTAACAATATGTGAGATCAAATTCAAGTTTGACCGAGTTAGATTTTTAAAGCAGTCTCGTCATAGAAATATTAAATTAAAATCAATTATTTGTAGTAAAGCCAGTTTTTATCAAGCAATCCCCATTGTCGCACAGTAGTTAGAAGTGATGATATAATAGGAGATTTGTGGAATTTTATGACAACCTCAACAACTATGATTGTTCTATAAACATATCCCTGTCATCTTTGTCCAAAGTACTTTGCTCATTTAACTCCCAGTGATAATACCAACATGAGCGAACAGCAGAAGAATGGAAATGTAATATAGTTTAAAGAAGTCCATACTACAAGGCCTCCTACAACGATGTCCAGAAAGGAATCCACGAGGTAGAGAATGAAATTTGATATGTTTGTTTTAAATGTGACATGCTCCATCGATCCCGAGTTGTCCAGGTTTATCATTTCCATGGGGATCATTATTGCGGCGACTTGGGAATCATTATTGCGGCGGGAATCATTATTGCGGCGACTTGGGAATCATTATTGCGGCGGGGATCAATATTGCGGCGACTTGGGAATCATTATTGCGGCGGGATCAATATTGCGGCGGGGATCACTTTCGCGGCGGTACAAAGGCAATCTAAAAATGACCTGGAAGCTGATTGGTAATATAATATCCAGGAAAACAAAAGGACAATCATACCCAACCAAAATAGATTATAATGGTGAAACATTTACAGATGAAAACGACATATGTGAACAGTTTAATGAATATTTTAATACAATAGGTCCAGAATTAGCTAGTAAATTACCTAGCCTAAATGAGGATCCCACCAAATTCATTGACAACTCACCAACATCAAGTTTTTATTTAAAGGAAATAGAAATCGAAAGCGTCTCACGACAATTACAAGCCTTAAACTCTAACAAAACATCGTTAGATATACCGAATCGTTTGATTAGAATTGCCCACAAAGAATTAGCAATACCATTTACGCATATTTTCAATAGATCTATAAACTGTGGTAAAGTGCCAGATTTATTCAAAATATCACGCATAACTCCCATCTTTAAAACGGGAGAAGTAAATAAGGCTAATAATTATCGACCTATTTCCACTCTATCGTCATTCAGTAAAATACTTGAACGATTAGTCTATAATCAGCTCATTCATTTTCTAGACAAACACAACATAATATTTGAACATCAATTTGGGTTTAGAAAGAACCATTCAACCGAGCAAGCAGTGCTAGAAATTACAAATAAATTAAATACATCAATAGATAAGAAAGAAACCACATGTGGAATATTTTTAGATTTCTCTAAAGCCTTCGATACAATTAATCATGAAATCTTACTGATGAAGCTACAAAAGTACGGTATCAGGGGCTTAGCTCTTGACTGGTTCAAAAATTACCTCACCGATCGAAAGCAATTTGTTAAAATAAATGAGGCAACATCTTCTCATAAAACAATTACTTGTGGAATTCCACAAGGTTCGACTTTAGGACCATTGCTATTTTTATTATATATCAATGACTTACCTAATGTATCAAAAAGAATTAGCTTTCGTATCTTTGCTGATGACACTAATATATTTTTTTTCACACACTAACCCGCTTATAATTGAACAAGTCATTAATGAAGACCTAGAACTAATTATGAAGTATTGTATACTGAATAAGTTGTCCATTAATATGAAAAAGACTAACTACATGATCGTAACCTCGAAAAACAAAATAACTATGAATATTAACCATTTTCAACAAAAAGACTGCATCAAATACCTTGGAGTATATCTCGACAAAAACCTAAAATGGGATTATCATATTGCATGTATCCATAACAAGTTAGCTAAGAATGTTGGTATAATTAAACTGTTAAGACACTACTTACCATTAAAAACACTAACTAGTGTCTACTATTCCTTAGTCTATCCATATTTATCTTATGCAATTCACTCTTGGGGAACAGCATATAAGTCAAAGTTAACTAAACTAAATACAATGCAAAATAAATGCATAAGAAACATGTTCTTTGCACACTCAAGAGAACATGCTTCGCCATTTTATAACTTGCTAGAACTTCTTACTCTGAATAATATATTTAAATTTAGAATAGCCTTATTCGTATTCCAAATAATATACAATAAGCAAAAAATCCCAAGTGTTTTTCATGACATCTTTAAGTTAGCAAAAGAACAGCATAACTATAACACACGCTATGCATCTAAACAGAATTTAACTCGCCCGGCAATAAGAACAAATTACGGAAAATCTACTTTTAAATATATAGCTTCTACTATATGGGAACATGTCCCATCTCAAATAAAAAACCTGTCTTATAACAAATTTAAAGCCCAATTTAAACTTTATCTGATCATGTCACAAAAATGACCGCTGATATCAAAAATTAACTGTAGATCAATCACGTCTTCACATATCACATGATTTTATATATATATTATTTATTACCTGGGTGGCGGCCAACTCGAAAGTGTTAAACTACTTTGGCCACCACACACGTTTTTCTTTTTCCTTATATCTGTAACTCAAAACATAGTATACTTTATAAAGAATGTAATCGTTATATTTTACTATTTGTTATATCATTATTGTAAATATAATTATACGTGTGAATAAACAAAAGTCAAAGTCAAGTCAAGCTTATATTTGTGAAGAACAAAGAAAATCAGGGAGGAGGGAGAAATGGTCAAAAAATCAGCGAGTAGGGAGAAAAATGGTATAAAATTTGGGAGGAAGGATATTTTAATCCTTGTATGTCCCTCTACCCTCCACACATAAATTATTTAATTCTAGTACTCCGGTGTGATTGATATGATTATGAAACAACTTTAGATCCTTAACAAATTAAGCTATGAAATAAATATCTATAGAATATGATTTTTTATTTGTGATAATTGATAGAATACCAAGCTTCATTAGACTAAAAGTATCATCTACTTGTTGAACACTCTATTTTATGCATTTTACTGAGCAAAAACTGATAGCCTCGTTTTCATATACAGCTAAGAGCGAGTACAGATAGCTTTTAAAAATGCTATTTTTTGGCCACTTCCCCTACTATGATTTCATATGATTTTTGATGTGTTGTAGAGGAAGGTTTTCTCATGGGAAAAACGAAAAACTTGATATGAAAACTATGTATTGTGGTTGTTAGTTTTAGCAGGATCGAAAACACTTATGTTTTCCGTGATTTTTGCCTGCTAAATTAAAAGGGAATTTTCAGTTTTCGCGATTCATAACAATAATGAAATAATTATGAAACCAGACAAAGTCAGGGGAAAATTTAGCCTGCTTTGCAGACTCAATTTTTTAACGCTAAAAAAATTAGCATAAAATTAAAAATCAAGCCTGCAAAGCAAATCATCCCTTGAGAATTTTCTAAACGTATAGGCGAATCTTTGTTTACAATATTTTTAAATCCGCTTCACGCAAAATCTATTTCATGTGTCAAGCTCAAATTTTAAGAACTAATAAGTTAATTTTATCATGCTCTTTCGATATTCAGAACAGGTTTGGTGTAAATTTGGCTAAAAAGTGAAATCCATAGAGGAGAATTTCCCGTGACTTTGTCTGGTTTCATAATTATTTCATTATTTTTATGAATCACGAACACTCAACATGTACATTAATTCCCTTTTAATTTAGCAGGCAAAAATCACGGAAAAGATAAGTTTTCTCGATCCTGCTAAAACCAACAACCACAAGACATAATTTTCATATGAAATTTTTCGTAAACGCAATACATTATATATATTCTTTAATTAAAGTGACTAGCGGGAACCTTTGGTTTAGTGTCAAAAATTTACTTTTTGGTGCGCTCAAAATCGCATTTGTCACTTCCCCTCAAACTCTCTAAAGAAAGATGGTGACTTTTTTCATATTTTACTCATTTTATTCAGGTTTCTACCAAGAAAACTTCCCCTCCAAAAAAATTGCTACATTTTGTCGGCCTTTCCCGTATGTCTAGCGTATGTCCATGTTTTTTAAATAGGAGCTGTAAGAGAATCAAACCCAACTACTACAAACGTATAAAAAAGACATCAGAATCAATCTGAATTTGGAAACTAAGAGTACGAGTTTTGTATATATAGGTATATATAGATAAAAGTTGCTGATAACATTACAATGTAAAAACGAAAAACAGCGGCACACCCTCGTAAGGTAAATTTTTTAATTACGCTGCATTTTATCTTGTCATCGAAGTTGGAAATGTTAAAAACTAGGAAAGAAAAATGAAAAATGAAAAACAAAAAACTTCTGTATTACGAATCTTTATATATATGATATCTGATATTGTGAATTTAGAAAAAGGGTCTTGTTTTTCAATTTACTTCTTAGAAATTCAAACGGAAAAAATCATGTTGAGTGAACGAAATGCTCACGGATTGGCAAATGATTGGTTTTTTTCTGCAAATCATTTGGAAAAACATGACGAGGGATGCAAAATTAATAGGCCCTTTGCAGGGCTTGGTCACGTGCCTAGATACCGTATAGCAACAGGATTTTTGTTAAAAAAAACCCTTACAAAACGAAAAACAAAACACTTCATCTTTGGAGACAGTTTATTCTTTAGTTTTAAGTTTCAATTCAATATAATACTTAAAATTCTTCCTCTATAAACCTGTCGTCCGTCTTACCGCTTGAAATGTTGTTTTTGACATGAAAACTGAGTTAGCGTATTTTCTGGTTTTCTTTTTCTATTCGTGTGTGAACATCACCAAGATAGCAACGTTTCAAGGTTAGTAATCGGGGTAACTTTTAGTTTTTCCCGTTTCAAGTATTTTTTCCGATGTTTTTCTGTAATAGAAATAGAATGGAGGATTGAAACACGTGACCATATCCTGCAAAGGGCCTATTATTGAACTATAAGGTCTTCTTGTCCTGATTAATCAGTGTAATATTATGTGGGGCCAATTTTATGCGAACAGTTTATCTCTGGAATATAATCTATTTGCAATCTAACGAATAGTATCATTAGCTTGTATTTGTGAAGAACAAAGAAAATCAGGGAGGAGGGATAAATGGTCGAAAAATCAGCGAGTAGGGAGAAAAATGGTATAAAATTTGGGAGGAAGGATATTTTAATCTCTGTCGACCCTCTACCCTCCACACATTAATTACTTAATTCTAGTACTCCGGTGTGATTGATATGATTATGAAACAATTTTAGATCCTTAACAAATTAAGCTATGAAATAAATATCTATAGAATATGATTTTTTATTTGTGATAATTGATAGAATACCAAGCTTCATTAGACTAAAAGTATCATCTACTTGTTGAACACTCTATTTTATGCATTTTACTGAGCAAAAACTGATAGCCTCGTTTTCATATACAGCTAAGAGCGAGTACAGATAGCTTTTAAAAATGCTATTTTTTGGCCACTTCCCCTACTATGATTTCATATGATTTTTGATGTGTTGTAGAGGAAGGTTTTCTCATGGGAAAAACGAAAAACTTGATATGAAAACTATGTATTGTGGTTGTTGGTTTTAGCAGGATCGAGAAAACTTATGTTTTCCGTGATTTTTGCCTGCTAAATTAAAAGGGAATTTTCAGTTTTCGCGATTCATAACAATAATGAAATAATTATGAAACCAGACAAAGTCAGGGGAAAATTTAGCCTGCTTTGCAGACTCAATTTTTTAACGCTAAAAAAATTAGCATAAAATTAAAAATCAAGCCTGCAAAGCAAATCATCCCTTGAGAATTTTCTAAACGTATAGGCGAATCTTTGTTTACAATATTTTTAAATCCGCTTCACGCAAAATCTATTTCATGTGTCAAGCTCAAATTTTAAGAACTAATAAGTTAATTTTATCATGCTCTTTCGATATTCAGAACAGGTTTGGTGTAAATTTGGCTAAAAAGTGAAATCCATAGAGGAGAATTTCCCGTGACTTTGTCTGGTTTCATAATTATTTCATTATTTTTATGAATCACGAACACTCAACATGTACATTAATTCCCTTTTAATTTAGCAGGCAAAAATCACGGAAAAGATAAGTTTTCTCGATCCTGCTAAAACCAACAACCACAAGACATAATTTTCATATGAAATTTTTCGTAAACGCAATACATTATATATATTCTTTAATTAAAGTGACTAGCGGGAACCTTTGGTTTAGTGTCAAAAATTTACTTTTTGGTGCGCTCAAAATCGCATTTGTCACTTCCCCTCAAACTCTCTAAAGAAAGATGGTGACTTTTTTCATATTTTACTCATTTTATTCAGGTTTCTACCAAGAAAACTTCCCCTCCAAAAAAATTGCTACATTTTGTCGGCCTTTCCCGTATGTCTAGCGTATGTCCATGTTTTTTAAATAGGAGCTGTAAGAGAATCAAACCCAACTACTACAAACGTATAAAAAAGACATCAGAATCAATCTGAATTTGGAAACTAAGAGTACGAGTTTTGTATATATAGGTATATATAGATAAAAGTTGCTGATAACATTACAATGTAAAAACGAAAAACAGCGGCACACCCTCGTAAGGTAAATTTTTTAATTACGCTGCATTTTATCTTGTCATCGAAGTTGGAAATGTTAAAAACTAGGAAAGAAAAATGAAAAATGAAAAACAAAAAACTTCTGTATTACGAATCTTTATATATATGATATCTGATATTGTGAATTTAGAAAAAGGGTCTTGTTTTTCAATTTACTTCTTAGAAATTCAAACGGAAAAAATCATGTTGAGTGAACGAAATGCTCACGGATTGGCAAATGATTGGTTTTTTTCTGCAAATCATTTGGAAAAACATGACGAGGGATGCAAAATTAATAGGCCCTTTGCAGGGCTTGGTCACGTGCCTAGATACCGTATAGCAACAGGATTTTTGTTAAAAAAAACCCTTACAAAACGAAAAACAAAACACTTCATCTTTGGAGACAGTTTATTCTTTAGTTTTAAGTTTCAATTCAATATAATACTTAAAATTCTTCCTCTATAAACCTGTCGTCCGTCTTACCGCTTGAAATGTTGTTTTTGACATGAAAACTGAGTTAGCGTATTTTCTGGTTTTCTTTTTCTATTCGTGTGTGAACATCACCAAGATAGCAACGTTTCAAGGTTAGTAATCGGGGTAACTTTTAGTTTTTCCCGTTTCAAGTATTTTTTCCGATGTTTTTCTGTAATAGAAATAGAATGGAGGATTGAAACACGTGACCATATCCTGCAAAGGGCCTATTATTGAACTATAAGGTCTTCTTGTCCTGATTAATCAGTGTAATATTATGTGGGGCCAATTTTATGCGAACAGTTTATCTCTGGAATATAATCTATTTGCAATCTAACGAATAGTATCATTAGCTTGTATTTGTGAAGAACAAAGAAAATCAGGGAGGAGGGATAAATGGTCGAAAAATCAGCGAGTAGGGAGAAAAATGGTATAAAATTTGGGAGGAAGGATATTTTAATCTCTGTCGACCCTCTACCCTCCACACATTAATTACTTAATTCTAGTACTCCGGTGTGATTGATATGATTATGAAACAATTTTAGATCCTTAACAAATTAAGCTATGAAATAAATATCTATAGAATATGATTTTTTATTTGTGATAATTGATAGAATACCAAGCTTCATTAGACTAAAAGTATCATCTACTTGTTGAACACTCTATTTTATGCATTTTACTGAGCAAAAACTGATAGCCTCGTTTTCATATACAGCTAAGAGCGAGTACAGATAGCTTTTAAAAATGCTATTTTTTGGCCACTTCCCCTACTATGATTTCATATGATTTTTGATGTGTTGTAGAGGAAGGTTTTCTCATGGGAAAAACGAAAAACTTGATATGAAAACTATGTATTGTGGTTGTTGGTTTTAGCAGGATCGAGAAAACTTATGTTTTCCGTGATTTTTGCCTGCTAAATTAAAAGGGAATTTTCAGTTTTCGCGATTCATAACAATAATGAAATAATTATGAAACCAGACAAAGTCAGGGGAAAATTTAGCCTGCTTTGCAGACTCAATTTTTTAACGCTAAAAAAATTAGCATAAAATTAAAAATCAAGCCTGCAAAGCAAATCATCCCTTGAGAATTTTCTAAACGTATAGGCGAATCTTTGTTTACAATATTTTTAAATCCGCTTCACGCAAAATCTATTTCATGTGTCAAGCTCAAATTTTAAGAACTAATAAGTTAATTTTATCATGCTCTTTCGATATTCAGAACAGGTTTGGTGTAAATTTGGCTAAAAAGGGAAATCCATAGAGGAGAATTTCCCGTGACTTTGTTTGGTTTCATAATTATTTCATTATTTTTATGAATCACGAACACTCAACATGTACATTAATTCCCTTTTAATTTAGCAGGCAAAAATCACGGAAAAGATAAGTTTTCTCGATCCTGCTAAAACCAACAACCACAAGACATAATTTTCATATGAAATTTTTCGTAAACGCAATACATTATATATATTCTTTAATTAAAGTGACTAGCGGGAACCTTTGGTTTAGAGTCAAAAATTTATTTTTTGGTGCGCTCAAAATTGCATTTGTCACTTCCCCTCAAACTCTCTAAAGAAAGATGGTGACTTTTTTCATATTTTACTCATTTTATTCAGGTTTCTACCAAGAAAACTTCCCCTCCAAAAAAATTGCTACATTTTGTCGGCCTTTCCCGTATGTCTAGCGTATGTCCATGTTTTTTAAATAGGAGCTGTAAGGGAATCAAACCCAACTACTACAAACGTATAAAAAAGACATCAGAATCAATCTGAATTTGGGAACTAAGAGTACGAGTTTTGTATATATAGGTATATATAGATAAAAGTTGCTGATAACATTACAATGTAAAAATGAAAAACAGCGGCACACCCTCGTAAGGTAAATTTTTTAATTACGCTGCATTTTATCTTGTCATCGAAGTCGGAAATGTTAAAAACTAGGAAAGAAAAATGAAAAATGAAAAACAAAAAACTTCTGTATTACGAATCTTTATATATATGATATCTGATATTGTGAATTTAGAAAAAGGGTCTTGTTTTTCAATTTACTTCTTAGAAATTCAAACGGAAAAAATCATGTTGAGTGAACGAAATGCTCACGGATTGGCAAATGATTGGTTTTTTTCTGCAAATCATTTGGAAAAACATGACGAGGGATGCAAAATTAATAGGCCCTTTGCAGGGCTTGGTCACGTGCCTAGATACCGTATAGCAACAGGATTTTTGTTAAAAAAACCCTTACAAAACGAAAAACAAAACACTTCATCTTTGGAGACAGTTTATTCTTTAGTTTTAAGTTTCAATTCAATATAATACTTAAAATTCTTCCTCTATAAACCTGTCGTCCGTCTTACCGCTTGAAATGTTGTTTTTGACATGAAAACTGAGTTAGCGTATTTTCTGGTTTTCTTTTTCTATTCGTGTGTGAACATCACCAAGATAGCAACGTTTCAAGGTTAGTAATCGGGGTAACTTTTAGTTTTTCCCGTTTCAAGTATTTTTTCCGATGTTTTTCTGTAATAGAAATAGAATGGAAGATTGAAACACGTGACCATATTCTGCAAAGGGCCTATTATTGAACTATAAGGTCTTCTTGTCCTGATTAATCAGTGTAATATTATGTGGGGCCAATTTTATGCGAACAGTTTATCTCTGGAATATAATCTATTTGCAATCTAACGAATAGTATCATTAGCTTGTATTTGTGAAGAACAAAGAAAATCAGGGAGGAGGGAGAAATGGTCGAAAAATCAGCGAGTAGGGAGAAAAATGGTATAAAATTTGGGAGGAAGGATATTTTAATCTCTGTCGACCCTCTACCCTCCACACATTAATTACTTAATTCTAGTACTCCGGTGTGATTGATATGATTATGAAACAATTTTAGATACTTAACAAATTAAGCTATGAAATAGATATCTATAGAATATGATTTTTTATTTGTGATAATTGATAGAATACCAAGCTTCATTAGACTAAAAGTATCATCTACTTGTTGAACACTCTATTTTATGCATTTTACTCAGCAAAAACTGATAGCCTCGTTTTCATATACAGCTAAGAGCGAGTACAGATAGCTTTTAAAAATGCTATTTTTTGGCAACTTCCCCAACTATGATTTCATATGATTTTTGATGTGTTGTAGAGGAAGGTTTTCTCATGGGAAAAACGAAAAACTTGATATGAAAACTATGTCTTGTGGTTGTTGGTTTTAGCAGAATCGAGAAAACTTATGTTTTCCGTGATTTTTGCCTGCTAAATTAAAAGGGAATTTTCAGTGTTCGTGATTCATAAAAATAATGAAATAATTATGAAACCAGACAAAGTCAGGGGAAAATTTAGCCTGCTTTGCATACTCAATTTTCTAACGCTAAAAAAATTAGCATAAAAAATCAAGCCTGCAAAGCAAGTTAGGGAAAATTATCCCTTGATAATTTTCTAGACGTATAGGCGAATCTTTGTTTACAATATTTTTAAATCCGTTTCACGCAAAATCTATTTCATGTGTCAAGCTCAAATTTTAAGAACTAATAAGTTAATTTTATCATGCTCTTTCGATATTCAGAACAGGTTTGGTGTAAATTTGGCTAAAAAGGGAAATCCATAGGGGAGAATTTCCCGTGACTTTGTCTGGTTTCATAATTATTTCATTATTTTTATGAATCACGTAAGAACACTCAACATGTACATTAATTCCCTTTTAATTTAGCAGGCAAAAATCACGGAAAAGATAAGTTTTCTCGATCCTGCTAAAACCAACAACCACAAGATATAATTTTCATATGAAATTTTTCGTAAACGCAATACATTATATATATTCTTTAATTAAAGTGACTAGCGGGAACCTTTGGTTTAGTGTCAAAAAGTTACTTTTTTGTGCGCTCAAAATCGCTTTTGTCACTTCCCCTCAAACTCTCTAAAGAAAGATGGTGACTTTTTTCATATTTTACTCATTTTATTCAGGTTTCTATCAAGAAAACTTCCCCTCCAAAAAAATGCTACATTTTGTCGGCCTTTCCCGTATGTCTAGCGTATGTCCATGTTTTTTAAATAGGAGCTGTAAGAGAATCAAACCCAACTACTACAAACGTATAAAAAAGGCATCAGAATCAATCTAAATTTGGGAACTAAGAGTACGATTTTTGTATATATAGGTATATATAGCTAGATAAAAGTTGCTGATAACATTACAATGTAAAAATGAAAAACAGCGGCACACCCTCGTAAGGTAAATTTTTTAATTACGCTGCATTTTATCTTGTCATCGAAGTTGGAAATGTTAAAAACTAGGAAAGAAAAATCAAAAATGAAAAACAAAAAACTTCTGTATTACAAATCTTTATATATATGATATCTGATATTGTGAATTTAGAAAAAGGGTCTTGTTTTTCAATTTACTTCTTAGAAATTCAAACGGAAAAAATCATGTTGAGGGAACGAAATGCTCACGGATTGGCCAATAATTGTTTTTTTCTGCAAATGATTTGCAAAAACATGACGAGGGATACACGTTTTTTCTATTGTGATATAAGTAATTTCTAGTTGCTTTCTATATTATTTTCAGCTTCACACTCAACCGAACTGGATATTACTATTATAAGGTAAGCTTTTTCTTTTGAAATTACCGAGCTTTTACCAAGTTTTTGAAGCGGGCCATTGGAATAAAGCTAAAATTTTTAACTTTTTTCCACATGTGGAAAGAAGAAATTCTTGTTTTTGTTACTATTTTCCATTCATTTTGCATTCAATGCCACGCAACTTGATAGTTTTGGCTGAAATCTTGATCTCCAAACATGGCTCAAAGTCAAACAAATACAAAATATCATGCTGCTTGTGGAATACAATGACATACAAAGCGTAATAAATCCATCTAAAGTTTAGAAAACAGTAAGGCCTTAGCTCGTGAAACGTGGAAGCATGCATGGGTAGCGTAGCGGCGAGAGCGCTCATCTCACAATGCGACCCGGGTTTAAGTCCCTCCGTGCTCGGTGTTGTAGGTGAGTAGAGTTGCTTGTTGGTTTGTTTCGAGTGTTTTACTCCAGTCCGATTCTCCGGCTTTCCTCCCTCCGAAAAAATCTTCTTCTAATTCTAATCGATGTAGAAGGGCCTAGATGAAAATGACTTTGCATAACTCTAGTAAGACCTAGTAACCCTAGCAAATTATGTAATTGTGTTATCCTGGACATATTCGAGCATGTTTCCTTAAGTAAAATGTTTTCCAAAAAAATTTATACATACAAAAATTATTGACACTTTTCTTTTACTATTTTACAGGGATTCGAAATGGCTTCAAAGATTTTCTTTGTCCTTGCAGTGTTTCTTGTGATGTCGGCTGTGTAAGTAAGTACTCGATAAACTGCCGCGACGATCTTTACATCGGTTGTGGTGCTTATTCGGGGATGGCGCTCTTTAAATATATAGGAACATTGCAAATTGCAACATTTCAGTGTAGAGAGAGTCTAGAGAGGTAGACAGATAGAGATATGCCCACTTCGAACTGAAAAACATTGTAATACAGGTGAATAAGAGACTGAGTGTAACTTACCCTAATCGTATCATAGCCAGGGCGGCGCTAAACCGAGGCAGCACTTAAATGAGGAAATGCGGTAACTGCAAATGTGCTTTTGTGTGTGTGTTTTTACAGCCCTTTTCGTAATTGTGCGACCTATCGACTCCCGACGTCTGGCGTTTGTCTTCCGTCAACTAAACTACGACAGGCCGAGTTCATTCCGATCACGAGCGATAAAGAACTTTCCGGGTGAAAATGGCTGTCGGGTCACGTATCGCTGAATTATGAAAAGGGCTGTAAAACTTTTATCTTTAGTCAGTTCTGGGCTTTTTTTCGTTCTTCTTTGTTACGAAATTACAGGGCAATGGCATTATAGTATATATTCTAAAAAGCATACACTTTGCCAAATTATTTTGAAAAGAAAAACCATTTCTTAGACGCCGTTCACACTTGGCCCTTAAACATGTTTAAAAGTTATCTAGTTGAACTAGTGCCCTTTCTCACAGCCCGCATGCCTAACTAAACAACTTTTGGGAGGTAATTTTAACCCTGTAAAAAGACTGGCAGCTAAACGACGAAGGAAATGCCATAGAAAAAATAATAAATAAGCAAGGTCAGTTGTTGCATGTGAACGGCTCTTTTTAAAATCTCGTCATTTTTTATTAGAATTTGAAAATTAATTGAAAATAAATAAATAAATAAAGACACAATAAAATATTTAGGTGTCTTTAACACTGATTACTTTCTAGGCTCCCCGAATCTTTCGCGGGCTGCAAGAAATTGAATTCGTATTGTACGAGACAACACCGTGAGTGTTGTCATGGTTTGGTGTGCAGAAGGCCTGACTATGGCATTGGCAGAGGGATTCTTTGGTAAGTGCTTATTAGTGTTTTTTTTTTCAGTTATGAAAGTTCACGTAGCAGACCTGTCAAAAATCAGAGCGGGAACATAGATGGGGAGGGGGAGGGAGCTGGTGCAAATGGAGAGGAAGTTTTATTAATTTTGTGGCAACCAAATGGGAAGGGCCACAAAAAATGGACAGGCATTTAAAAAAATACATTGTAAAATTCATTAATAATTCAGAAGCTTTCCAGCCAATCCGATATGAGAAATCAGGTCACACGAACACCTTTGTAAAGCCCATACAAACTTAAGCACGGGGAGGGTTTGAATAATCGTCAGGGAAAACAGGGTCGCGATAAAAAGCTGAAACTGAAACGACTGAAACGGCTGAAAGCTGAAAGAGCTGAAAGAGCTGAAAGAGCTGAAAGAGCTGAAATAACCCAAATGTTTTACATTTTTTTCAAAAATATCATAAACACGAGGTTGTTTGCCAATTTCCGGCTTCCTATATGATCGTTTTAAAAATTATATATATAAATTCAGTTGATTCAGTTCTCTTCACAGACATGATTTATACTATTCACACAAATATCGACTATCGTTATCAAATGTTAATGTTATTTAGGTGAAATGGTTGTATATGTTGAGGTTGCTGTATGGCGTGTAAGCATCTACAGCTCATATAGATTAGTCAGCCTTCACATACAAAATACAAAAGGTTTTACTCGTATAGACCGTATAATTATTCGCTAACTTTAAAATGATTTTGATTTTGTTTGATTATAGTTCTCCCTATTTTGTCGCCATATGCGACATCAAAATAGCTAAAAACGCAGAATAAGTACAAAAGCTATCTTTTTTTAATCAGATCATATGTACGCAAGTAATCTTGTACAAATTTTTGAAGAAAACAGCGCGCGGAGTTTTCTTTCATGAGTCTTTCATGTAACAACTGATGAAGGCCACTTTATTTCACTAATCGTGTACAATATTTCAAACTAAGTATTATTTCAATCCCCATTTACATCGGAAACGAAAGGAATTTAACGAAATATAAGAGTGTGAAACAATATCTCTAAACAAGAAAGGAAAAGAGGTAAGCATTTCAATCAAGATCTGAAATGAGCGTGACGTTCCCTGCTAGCAGAGTCTTCCACAGTTCGATTCTGACGAGAAAAAAGAAGACTCTGCCGAGCGAGACTGCTTTCTTTGTAAAGCCGCCGTCCACAACCGCGGACGAAACCGGTTTTTACTGGTAATTTAAGATGCGCATGAGCAAATTTTAAAAACCGCTGATTCTTTCCGTGCCCACAATGTTAAAATGGCGTCGGTAGATGAGTGTATTAATTTCGCTTCATCTAAGCATCATAAACCAACTAATAGTGGTATACAATCCACTGTTGACCGAATAGTTGCTTGGTCATCTAGCAATAAGTTCCAGCTTAATAATGATAAATGCAAGGAACTTAGGATTTCCTTCGCAAAACAGCAACACGATCTCAATCCAGTTATGGTGAATAATAGCCCCATCAATGTTGTAGATAATGCCAAATTACTAGGTTTAACTATAAGTAGTAACCTTAGTTGGAATTTGCATGTAGATGAAATTGTCAGGAAAGCATCCAAAAAGCTTTACTTTCTTGTCCAACTAAAAAGAGCAAGGGTACCAACAACTGACCTAGTATTATTTTACACAACTTTTACGTATTAGATCTGCTATTGATTACGCAGTACAAGCCTTTCATTGCTCTCTACCTAAATACTTAACTAATGATCAAGAAAGAATACAGAAAAGAGAAATATCAATTATTCATCCACAATTAGCTTATAAGTTGGCCCTTGGTATTTCCAATCTCAATACTCTTGAGCAACACCACAAGGATCTTTGCAAGAAATTATTTAACGATATAATTTGTGATTCTAGCCATAGGCTAAGTAATTTACTGCCACCGAAACACAGTTGCAAATACAACCTAAGAAACCAACGTACCTTTAAATTGCCTGTTGTACATACTGACAGATTTAAGAAAACTTTTATACCATCTATGAGTACAATTTTTTAAATTTTATACTAAGCCATTAAATATACATACATATATACATAATTTTTATAATATTAGTTAGCAATATATACATGCAATTTATATCATACAATTTAATACAAATATATATTTTACATTTAATTATAATTAGTTAATTTTAGTATTGTAAATTTACGCAATTCAGTTATACTGCCATGTAAATATTATAATAAAATTCTATTCTATTCTATTCTATTCTAAATTACAACGAAAAGCTATCAAATCTTTTCTGTCCAAGAGGGACACGTTTGTTTGTCTTCCAACTGCCTATGGAAAGTCATATATTTATCAATTTAGCCTGCAAACGGCCAAGCAAATGGCTGCTAAAGCTGGCGATTTGAGCCCCGTAAAACTTAACCTGAGTATCAGGCCCCGAGGAGCGGAGGGGGAGGGGAGGGACTGGGGGAACTCAGGTTACGTAAAACTGTAAGTCGAGACACAAAAGGTCATCATGACGTCAGGGGTTGCTTAGTTACCTAACGCATGCGCAACAAAGAAAGTGGTCTCGCTCGGCAGAGTCTTCTTTTTTCTCGTCAGAACACAGGGAGCCCGGCTTTTTGTCGTTTCTTTTCTTTTTTCTCTCTCTTTATTTACCCTAATAATACGCTGTATTATGTTTGCATCGGGATTCCTGTGATATGAGACAGTTCCGACGTATTGATGCAATTAACAGTAACTCGATAGGAGGATTATATTCTTATCTGTAACGCACTCGCTAGTAACCGTTAATGTATAGAAGGGCTGAAACAACTGCTAGATGCCTCAATTAAAACTCATGTATAAAATGTTTTAAGCATTCTTTCATTATTATAAAGCCTTCAAACGTTTGTCTAATAAACATACTTTATGTTAGGATGTTCAAATTTGGGGAAATCTGAAATGATACGATGCTATGCAGCAATATTTAAAAGTCGAGTTTTAGTTACAGGTTCACCGGTAGTTGCCCTGACCGAGGACTTACGAAACTTAACTAAGCCGTTAAATTATTTTTATTCTTAGACAAGTAAGAGCTCCTGATTTATGATCGTGGATTTTGTTATTCAAGTTTTTACTTTTACGGTTTACTTTGCGTTGTTAGATGGATTGTGTCACGAATAGAGAGTCGCTAAAAATAGCTGGTCAGGGCAAGGGCGCCAAAACGAAAAGTTCAGTGCATTGTGAAATGTTTGGACCTAGGAATATAAATTAAGTTTCACTCATCTCAAATATTGTCCAGAAAATGTGTAATTGTCCGCTTTTAATCACGATAATGTGCTGTATTCCACCACACCGACAATAATACCAACGGTCGTTTGAACGCTAAGATTGTGTGCCGCTGTACTAGCCGTTCAACGTAGTGCTGTCGCGAATATTCGTTATTCATTAGCCAACCACTAATTGGATTAAAATCGAATTCGCCTCTCCATTCACTTAAAGAGAGAGGGGTAGGAAACAACCCGCGGCCCCTTTGTGGACTCGTCTGCTCAACTAATCGGATTATTTTGGCAGTACATAGGGTAATTTGTTTACACAGCGATGACAGATCCTTCTCCGTCGGTTGGGAAATCGGACGCCGAAGCGGGCTTCGTAATACATCGGGTGCTTGCGTATAAAAATCTGTTATTTGGCCGTCTATATTTTGAATTCAACAATAGCCGTTAAATTCAATATCTAAAAACAATTACGATGACTATATCAAACACGGCAAATTACCTTTAATTTTGTGAATGTTGCTTGATGTTTCTTGTGCCGATCGCTTTATTCACGGGTCATTTAAAAAATACTCCATCACTGTCTATCGTCGGTTTAAGTAAGTACAAATTGTACTATAAACTTGTTCTTTTTCAAAAAATACTACCCATCGTTACTATGATTGGTGCTCGAATAAAGCAACCGGCACAAGAGAACATATACGAGTATGCCTGTGCTGAGTACTAGTGCAAGACCGCCATTTTAAAACTTTGCTAATAGTCTTCAAGCACCCGATGTATTACGAAGCCCGCTTCGGCGTCCGATTTCCCAACCGACGGAGAAGGATCTGTCATCGCTGTGTAAACAAATTACCCTATGTACTGCCAAAATAATCCGATTAGTTGAGCAGACGAGTCCACAAAGGGGCCGCGGGTTGTTTCCTACCCCTCTCTCTTTAAGTGAATGGAGAGGCGAATTCGATTTTAATCCAATTAGTGGTTGGCTAATGAATAACGAATATTCGCGACAGCACTACGTTGAACGGCTAGTACAGCGGCACACAATCTTAGCGTTCAAACGACCGTTGGTATTATTGTCGGTGTGGTGGAATACAGCACATTATCGTGATTAAAAGCGGACAATTACACATTTTCTGGACAATATTTGAGATGAGTGAAACTTAATTTATATTCCTAGGTCCAAACATTTCACAATGCACTGAACTTTTCGTTTTGGCGCCCTTGGTCAGGGCAAGTAGCGGTGGTGCTGTTAAGATAATCTAGCAGTTGTTTCGGCCCTTCTCAATTATTGACTGTTACTAGAGAGTGCGTTACAGATAAGAGTTTATCCTCCTATCGAGTTACTGTTAATTACATCATCATGTTAAACTGATACGTCGGAACTGTTTCATACCACAGGAATCCCGATGCAAACATAATATAGCGTATTATTAGCGTAAATAAAGAGAGAGAAACAAAATGAAAAGAAACGACAAAAAGCCGGGCTCCCTGTGGTCAGAATCGAACTGTGGAAGACATTGCTAGCAGGGAAAGCGTGACGTTGACCTTTCATGTCAAACTCGCGCGTAAGTTATAAACAGCGATTCGGCAGCTTTTAAAAGCAATCATAATTTTTAACGGATGGACAATTTGTGGATATACAGCATATGAAAAGCAAGATACTCAGGGACATGTTTGTATACTATTTATATACTGCTTATTATATACAAGTGATTTATATTTGCTTATATGCAAGTTATTTATATTTGCTTATTTATATGCAAATTTATATACTGCTTGTTTAATAATTATACTAATTATTTAAAAAATGTAAAAAATGTGCAGTATTTCAGCTCTTTCAACTCTTTCAGCTCTTTCAGCTTTCAGCCGTTTCAGTCGTTTCAGTTTCAGCTTTATATCGCGACCCGGGAAAACAGGGGTTAAAACAATAAACATGTAAATAAGATACTGCAACCACTTAGTGACTTGTATCTGAAATGTAAATTAGATACAAGCCACTAGTGGTTATGCCTGCGTAAACAGACCCTTATTAGCGCTCGAAACGTCTCCCGCCAACAAGTTGAAAAAACACTTGTTGGCGGGAGACGTTTCGAGCGCTAATAAAGGTCTGTTTACGCAGGCGCTACTAGTGGTTGTATCTAATTTACATTTCAGATACAAGTCACTAGTGGTTGTATCTAATTTACATGTTCATTGTTTTAACTCCTGTTAGATACAATCACTAGAATACTTTGTACTATTTACCACTAAATAGTGTTGATTAAACAATAGAGAACAAAAGAATTTGCATAATTTAGCAGTATTTAGTGTTATTTATGTTGCACACTTTTAGTGTTTGTACTCTACTGCTTCTATCTAGCCAACATTAAAAATGTAAACTATATATGAAGTAAACTCAAATTTAATTCACAATTATGGTTTACGTTACATAAAATTAATTACTCATCCAAAATGTGAAACGTAAAGCACACTTAATTCAGGAAAATCTATAGTGGCTAGAAGTTCATCTGATATTTCATCAAATATAGGATCACAAATTTCTTCGGCCGATTTTTCTGTGTTTTATACCAAAGAATCAGATGCAGAAATCAAGGGTGCTGCTAAAACATTACTTACAAATTGTTCCTGTTCTTTACTTTGCATGGAAAGATTTGGGAAATTTATCCACAGGTAGCCCAAGCTTTGTATTTGATTTTTTTGAATTTTTTTTTTAGAGAAATACTTCCATTTCTTACATAGAGTGTATTTGTGTGTCGTTACAAACATTATATAAACGACACACAAATACACTCTATGTAAGAAATTGAAGTTTTATTTAAGTATTTCTCTAAAAAACAAATTCAAAAAACTCAAATACAAAGCTTGGGCTACCTGTTTATCTGCTCTGCTCCTTTGCCAGTCCGAAAAAAATCGATCTTAACTGTTACAGCTTCAACAACAATCTTGGATGTTTTTAGATACATTACTTTTCGATTCACTGAACTGCACTCTTGTTCCTCACTCATCGGCTACCGGAATCTGCTCACAGCATTACATTCAGCCATCTTGCACAAAAGTCAAAAGCGAATTGAACACTTCAAGCATTCGAAGCTCAAAATTTGCATAAATAAGCTTACATGCAGTGAAAATAAAACAAAACGTGCAAAAACTAGAAAGTATTGTCTACTCTATACAATGGAAGACTTAACCCTTTAGGGACCAAATTGTTTTTATATGTTTTGGCCGTTTTCATGGTAGAGAACTTAAAAAAATCATTTCCATTCCATATAAGGCGTTGTCAAGGAAATTGTCGCTGTTTGTATTCAGTGAAGGCTCACTCTATCCAGGGAGGCCTGTTCAATTTTGCTCGTGACTTTAGCTAGCGAATAGCTTAGCCTTAACACGGCAAAAATTCGTTTATAAGTGCTTGTTTGAGTCACGTTCTAGCACAAGAGCCCCTAGGCTTGCATCATTAAGCTTGGCTAGGTGGTAAAGGCGCTCTTCTGAAAGAATTCAGAGGTGGGAAACGATTTTATGAAGAAGATGGCGTCAAACGGTTTGTGTTTGCAAAATGGCGCCGTTGGAGTAAAGTCGTCTCCCTGGCTGTCTTGTATTGGACTCCAGGACCTACCAAGGCAATTTTGGCAATTTTTGATCTTTAAAGAAAGCAATCGGTGCAACAGGCTGCTGGTAGGTCGGGATGGCTCGACAAGGTCTGGGCGAAACGCTGTCGAAAATGTGCATACACCTAATTCAAAAAAGGTTGACGGGGCGAACGGCGATTGGCGAATGGTGATTGGCGATTGCGAGACTGTGGATAATACGAATTTCTTCTTATTCTATTCTAAATTACCCAAACATCGTTAAGCGATGACCTTAGATGGATGTCTCGAAGGTTTCGCTGAACGGTGGAGGCATTGTTTGGGTAATTTAGAAACGAATAAGAAGGAATTCATATTAACCATCGCCAATCACCAATCGCCAATCGCCAATCGCCGTTCGCCCCGTCAACCTTTTTTGAATTAGGTGTATCTATCCACAATCCTTTGCAAACGAGTTTGAGTAAAAAACTTGCTCGAGCGAGTGGTTCCAAAGAATTAACAGCTGTTTCTCGGTTCGCTCGATAAATCTGGGGAGAAAAAGCACCACAATGACATCTAGTAGGACCAAAATTTGATACAAACGTAAAATTTCTGCCTGAACTAGACGTTTTCGTCTATTAAAATTAGAAAGAATGTACGATGTTTTCCAGTGCTCTTCTCTGAAGTGAAAATGTGCAGTTTTGAATTCACCTTCAAACAAGGGACTATATATTCTTCACAAATTAGAAGCTGAGTGATAAGCTTTAGTGTTAAAGGCTGCAACGTTTATCAGACAACACACACAATTTGTCATTAACACAGTGCCTATCAAACTGAGAACGTTACAATTTTTTAAAGAGAAAGGTATCCAAATCGTACAAATATGTACGATTGGTCCCTAAAGGGTTAAAGTACATTCCAGTCATCCACATACATTTCAATGCATGTACATTTTCTTTGTTACCCTGATAACAGATCGAATAAGCTAAGGCGTACAGCAATTAGATCATTGTATTCACATTGTATTAACCTCACTGGCATAACAAAGGATTTATGGATTTCACAAGTAATTTACAACATTCGCGTCCGTGTTGTATCGGCAATATACAATCAAGCGCCTTCGGCTTGTGATTGTATATGCCGATACGACACGGCCGCTCATGTTGTAAACATTACATACACCAGTTTGTAATATGAAGAGAGGGACATAATATTTTAAAGAAAATTGGGTAAGGGTATGAAAAAAGTTTGCATGCTAAAAATATATTGCACCAGCTGGACTCCTGATTGCACTATTCTTCCCTCCCACTTCCCCAACACCCCGCCCCACCCCCCTCTCTAAATTTTGACTGGTCCCTAATAAATCCCGTGCGCAAGTCACTTTATTTCCAGTTGTCCAAAGATAAAGTACCGAAGTACTTTGCGGTCTTGGTTTATTGCTTGTTGCTTTCGGCTGCGACAAAGTGAAATAGGTGTACACTGATTGGTTTTATGCCGCAATTTGCAAGCGAAAAAAAAACTATCTTTGAGGAATTTTCTCTCTATTATTATTATGTTACGATGTTTCGAAATATTTTGAACAGAGTAGCGAGGTCTAAACAACATTTGCTTATTGTTTTGCAGGAAATGTACCAGGGCCAGGAAAGGATAAGCTCTCCATTGGTTAAGAATAATACTAATACTAATACTAATGTTTTTCAGGAGGTTGCTCTAAAGAACTAAAATTCAAACTGTATTAACACTGTAATTCAAAAAGGAAATAAACTATCATAGTTGATTCAACCAATGAGTTTGTGTACTAGATGAAATAGACAATCGCAAATCCTAACCGAGGCTACCGGCTAAAACTCAAATACGTTGTCACTCATTTTGAAACAATTGATATTGTCATTGCACGGCGTCCTATTAGAGCAGGATTTTATTTTCTATTATTTGTATTTAATTGTAGCCATAGATTAGCTTTAGTATATTTAATATTTCCTTGTAAATATATATAATCTTATTGTGATTTATTGTGATTATTTATTCCTGAAGGGTAAATAAAGTTAGGGGGAGGGGGATTCTCCCTTTATCCAAGTGGTAGGGGTGATCGGCGTACCTTTTAGGGTTAAAATATTTCCAGTGCGTACCTTTTAGGGTCCATTTAGAGATTTGGCTCAAAAATCAGTCCTAAGGGTCGTTTTTACTCTGCTTTATTTGTATCTGTGCGTACCTTTTAGGGGTCATTTTCAAAATCACCGCCGATCACCCCTACCACTTGGACAAAGGGAGTACCTCCTTTTTGGCGCCTCCTTTTCCTAGACCTTTTCCTCCTTTACCGCGACCAGACATTATTACAGAATGTATGTCAGAAACTGAATGACTAAAATCTTAACTCCTGAGTCCTGACAAAATAGATGACGTCATGCATAGCAAAGTCTCATGACATGTGGTTTACTAAATGTGAAATATGAGGCCTTTTTGAAGCTACTGTCCTCCATATATGGAGGCGTAGCTTCTATGCTATCGTGTAGTGTCCAAGACAAGCGAGATTGTAACACTGCCTGCTACGCATGCGCAAATTTTCCCGCTGCTTGCATGTGTCGAAAATAAAATGGCGGACGTGAGGCAAAAACATATAACTTGTTTTTCCTCTAGTGTAATTACTTGATCGTGACTTAACAATACATGACACTTAGATCAATTTAAATTAATAATTCTAGCAAAAGAATATGTTGAGTAAAATTGTCAACAATTTGAAATTGTGTGCAGTGGCCAAAGGAACATAAGCTTTCTAGTCGGCCACTCATTATCAAAATTATGATACAAGATAAGAGCTGTGTATTCTCGCTCCCATGTCCTGCTCAGAGGACCTAGGAGCTAGGATATTAAATTGGAAAGACATCGATGCATTTCTTGCTAGAATACCCTGTGATAAATACTTCTCGAATATAGTCAAGAAATAATTGATGGCCTTCTAGTCAGTCGTTTATCGAGGTAAGTTACTGTTCTATTTCCAATGTTTTTTAAAACTTTGCACTTCCAAACTGGGATAAACTTCACATACAGTCTCAAGCGTTTCAATTTGTCAATTTTTTCATGCATTTTGACTCTCTCGGTTGAGATTTGTACGGTCCAAATTCACTTTTCGATCTTTCTGATTCTCAGTATCGTCGAGTGTACTAATCGGCTAATTTATTGTTTCTTTTCTTTTAAATAACTCTTTGAAACTGAAACGGAATGATTAAAGTTAGCAAGCTTCATAAACAAATGAAGGAATTAATAAATTAAGGAAATAATAAATAAATTAAGGAATTAATAAATTAAACGAATAAATGCATCAATAAATATATGAAAAATAAATGAAAGAATAGAAAAATTAACAATCAATTTATTATGAATGATAAATAAAACGAAAATTGAAATGAAAAATAAAAATAAAGAGGATTTTAATTGTAAAAGAATAAGAACAAATAACGACAAATAACGCAGAAGGAATTTAAGTGAAAGTGTGTATTTTAATTTAAATAGAGATATAGCAAACTGTACACCTTGTGTGATGATAATATCTTGTAATATCTATTTTACAAATTCATGATAGTTAACTCTAGCTACAAAAACTGAAAATGCTCAAAGGTGAAATACTAAATAGAGTAAAGAGCAAAAAATGAGCAACAAGAACGATATCTGATCATAAAATACTAAGATAGTTTGATTTAAATATTAGCTGTCTGTATTTTTAATAATCAAATACAACCTGTATTGAATACATTATTAAAAATACATTATAGCAATAAACCTGTGAAATAAAGCACTTTTTTAACGTCTTAATGTACGTAGTTTGCCAAACACAAGTGACCTACTATTTAGGAACTGAACGTCTCACTCTCCCTACCTCTCTGTTAAATATTTTAGCACACAACTCTGCTCACAACTCTGTGAAATAGTTGCTTAACTTAGGGGCCGTTTACATGAGATAGGGTTTCTCTAGGTGTAGGGCTAACTCTTATTGTTTTATTTTCTCTGGGGACTCTCAAACAAAAGAGTTAGCCCTGCTAGGAGGTTTACCCTATCTCCATGTAAACGGCCTCTATATAAAGACACCACAGTTCACTATATATTCCCATATCTTTCTTTCTATTTCATATTTCAATTGTTATAACTTTAACATACTTATTTTCAATTTTGCCTGATATCACAAGTTTATGGCAATCACTTTTCGAAATGTACTTAATTATATTAGTATAGGAAAGATCTTCAGTACAATTTGTAATTAATAGGTACAAGTGATGTTTTGAAAGTTTTCAATATTGGACAAGACTTTATGCGAGTCCAATTTGATAACTTTCAAAATATCACGAGTATCTATTAAGTCTATTAATTACAAATTGTACGAGAAGATCGTGCTATTTTTTATTCATAATATACTGAAAAACTAATTGGTACTCTACAGAGTACAATTTACGATTTAATTGTACTCCTCTTGTCCAATCAGAATGGAGTAATTTTGTACAATATATTATAAGTATAGGAAATCGCACGATCTTGAGTACAATTTGTAATTAATAAGTACGAGTGATGTTTGGAAAGTTTTCAAAAAGGATCGTGCGATGTTTTATTTATAATATACTGAAAAACTAATTGCTAGTCTGCAGAGTACAATTCACGATTTAATTGTACTCCTCTGGTCCAATCAGAATGGAGTAATTTTTTATAGTATATTATTAGTAGATATATTTGCTTCAGCTGATTTCAATCGTGTTTCGTTCAATTTCATTCAATTCACGCTAAAGTTTGTTTGATGCATTTCAAGACGGTTTTAATTCAATAACTTCTAAAAGTTCTACAACGAACAATAAAAATGTTGATAAATATTTTCCATTAAATGATGTGAGGAAGTGCATAAAAAACTTTGTATAATGACATGTTTTCGTATTTCACTTCATGGTCGGCGTTGTAATCTCGCCCTTCCTACTTCGTTAAACTAGTTTCAATACTCCGGTATCTATTACCGCTGTACTATTTAGCAAAAGGCGCATTTGTACAGGCTAAGCCTCGATTTTGAGGCTATCCCTTTACAAATGCGCCTTTTTTCAAATAGTACGGCGGTGCGAGATAACACGATACTGGTCTATTTGTCGCAATCATCTTTTAAGTTTTACATAAAAATGTGCATAAATATATTCTATTAGATGTGACGAAGTGCAGTAAAGGCCCAGTAAATTCATACAAAGATATGTTCAGCTATTCTCAAAACTCTTCTTGGTTGGCGTCTTCTACATCCATTCTTATGCTGTCAAGAAAGCTTGAATGACGTTTCTTCATCTTCTGTCGCTGTTCTTGAAACATTTTCTTTTTCTCCTAAACGAATCAAATACCAATATAAATTAATCAATCAAAGAAAAATCTATCACAGTCCGATTAAAAACTGGCGTCGACTAATACTGTTGACGGACTAGCGTCATTTCAGTTCACCATGAAGCGCAATGGGGTTTTTATATCGAACGAGAGACTAGTCAGTCAAACTGCCATTTATTATCCTGTATAATCATGTAAAGCGTTGTTGAACGTGAGGATTTTGACGCTATATAAAACATAATTGTTATTATTATTATTATTATTATTATTATTAAACAGCGATGGATAGGACTATGGAAACGAGGGTATTGACAACGCTGACATGACAATTTAGTCTAGCCAATCAAGGTTACTGACCTCTGTTGTGACAATGTTGTCTGTTCTACTGCGTGACGCAGAATCAGGGCGATCACGTGAGCTAGTTGATGCTCTTCTATTGGCTGAGCTTTCTGCTTGTTTACTATCTTCTGTCACATCCTCCTGTGGAATGAAGAAAGTTTGAGTTTGATACGAAAGGACGTGCTGAACGAGTGGACTCGGTCGACTATATGGTGACCTATGTACATGTACACGGAAGTGTTACAGTCTCAAACGTCCGTAAGTAACATTCTCTTTTGACAGTTTATGCATGGTGACCATTTCGAAAGATTTATTTAACGTTTGAAAAGTCAGTAAGTTAAACTGTTTTTACAATGCATAAGGGCCTCTTTAAACGGTCCCAATATGTTGGACAAACATTGTTGCAATACAGTTTGTTGAACACGAGAACAAAAGAAATGTTTGATAACGTTTCATCCAACATCATCCAACAGGATGTGTATAAACGGGCCCAACATGTTGCAGAAAGGGTGTTGGTCCAACATGTTGGGCCCGTTCAAAAAGGCCCTAAGTTCTCTTCAACGAAAGACTAACATTCGAAACGTTAGTAAGTTACACACTCGTTCTACCGACAATGAACAAACTCTGTCAAAAGGAAGAATCTTTCTATGATAGTTGTGTGGTTTTACCTCAGTATCGCTTATCCAGTTATCCTCTTCGCTTTCCATGCCTCCAACTCCACTGTCAGATACTTTAGATGGTGCGACATCATTATCGCTTGTTATTGAATCAACGCTGCGTGAAAGAGACATACTTGTTAGAAAGATGACGATGAACATAAGGATGACGGGGATTATTTGACGATGATATAGCAGTGATGATGATGGCGGTGATCATGACGATGACGGCGTTGACGACGATAAAGGCGACAGCAGTGATGATGATGATGACAATGAAGATTATGATGACTGGGATTATTTGACGATGATAGCAGTCATGATGGTGATGATGACGATGATCATGATGATGACAGTGGTGATTTGCTAGTGAAAGATTTAGAAAGTAGCAAACTTTATATATATACTCGTTTTGGACAAGTGTAATACAGTAAACACCCGCATATAAGAACAAATGGATTAAGAACATCATGCTGAAATTTGGCCAATAAAGTACCATATAAATAAGAACAATATATAAGATATATAAGAACAAAATCAGCCTGAACCGAAAATCATGTGTTCTTATATGTGGGTGTTTAATGTGGTGCATTCATTGAAAAGAATGTAGAAGCAACGACATCTATGGTTCTTGTTGCCCAATGAAACATGCATATCCATGAAGCAATCATCTTTTGATTTCTATATTTGTGGCATCGATGCTTCGTGTCGCTTGACATGTAATATCAGTTTTCTTTGTAATTTGGTTGCATTTTCTTACCTTTTTCTTCTCTTCTCTACTGTCATAAGCTGTGCTAGTGTACTATCTTGTCTTTTAAGTTCTTTCTCTGTTGATCAAACAGGAAAACGTTTATTAAAAACTTACTGAGTGGACCACAGTATCAACTAGAGCTTTATTAAATACTTACTGAATTTTTGAAGTAGCTTTTGAATTGCTTCGTGACCATATTCCTGCAAAGTGAAGGCGGTAACGAAGTCGTAAGAAGAGTAGTGAATTTACCAATTTATTTTGTAAAAGATGACGTGATTTCTAAGTAGACGGTTTTTGTTGTTCTTGTGGAATCGTTGCTGGAAAAGTTGATGTCGTTGTTGGTATTGGTATTGTCATTGTTGTCGTATAGTTGATGCTGTTGGTGTTATTGTTGTGCTATATAAAGTTAATCTTGTCGTTGTTGGTGTTGTTACTGTTATTAATTGTTGTGGTAAAGTTGTTGTTGGTGTTGTTATTGTTGTTGTTGTTGTAAAGTTGTTGTATAGTTGTTGTCCTTATTGTTGTGCTATTGTTAATCTTTAGCTTGTCGTTGTTGTTACTGCTATTAATTGTTGTGGAATAGTTAATGTTGTTGTTGCTGTTGTTTACTGTGATGATAATAATGCTGTCGTTTTCTTTAAAAAAAAAAAATGCTGTCGTTTTCGTTGTTGTTGCTGTATTGTTGTGGTATATTTAATGTTGTTATTTGCTGTGGTGATAATAATGTTGTCGTGTTCGTTGTTGTTGGTGTTCGTTGTTGTTGCTGTATTGTTGTGGTATATTTAATGTTGTTATTTGCTGTGGTGATAATAATGTTGTCGTGTTCGTTGTTGTTGGTGTTATTGTTATTGCTGTATTGTTGTGGTATATTTAATGTTGTTATTTGCTGTGGTGATAATAATGTTGTCGTGTTCGTTGGTGTTGGTGTTATTGTTATTGCTGTATTGTTGTGGTATATTTAATGTTGTTATTTGCTGTGGTGATAATAATGTTGTCGTGTTCGTTGTTTTTGCTGTATTGTTGTGGTATATTTAATGTTGTTGTTTGCTGTGGTGATAATAATGTTGTCGTGTTCGTTGTTTTTGCTGTATTGTTGTGGTATATTTAATGTTGTTATTTGCTGTGATGATAATAATGTTGTCGTGTTCGTTGTTGTTGGTGTTCGTTGTTGTTGCTGTATTGTTGTGGTATATTTAATGTTGTTATTTGCTGTGATGATAATAATGTTGTCGTGTTCGTTGTTGTTGGTGTTCGTTGTTGTTGCTGTATTGTTGTGGTATATTTAATGTTGTTATTTGCTGTGGTGATAATAATGTTGTCGTGTTCGTTGTTGTTGGTGTTATTGTTATTGCTGTATTGTTGTGGTATATTTAATGTTGTTATTTGCTGTGGTGATAATAATGTTGTCGTGTTCGTTGGTGTTGGTGTTATTGTTATTGCTGTATTGTTGTGGTATATTTAATGTTGTTATTTGCTGTGGTGATAATAATGTTGTCGTGTTCGTTGTTTTTGCTGTATTGTTGTGGTATATTTAATGTTGTTGTTTGCTGTGGTGATAATAATGTTGTCGTGTTCGTTGTTTTTGCTGTATTGTTGTGGTATATTTAATGTTGTTGTTTGCTGTGGTGATAATAATGTTGTCGTGTTCGTTGTTTTTGCTGTATTGTTGTGGTATATTTAATGTTGTTATTTGCTGTGATGATAATAATGTTGTCGTGTTCGTTGTTGTTGGTGTTCGTTGTTGTTGCTGTATTGTTGTGGTATATTTAATGTTGTTGTTTGCTGTGGTGATAATAATGTTGTCGTGTTCGTCGTTGTTGCTGTATTGTTGTGGTATATTTAATGTTGTTGTTTGCTGTGGTGATAATAATGTTGTCGTGTTCGTCGTTGTTGGTGTTATTGTTATTGCTGTATTGTTGTGGTATATTTAATGCTGTTATTTCCTGTGGTGGTAATGATGTTGTGTTTGTCTATTTACCTCAGCAATATCAAGCGCAGTTCGTCCATTCATGTCTTCAACTTCTACTTGAGCTCGATTAGCAAGAAGCCATTTAACGCACTCGATATGGCCACTAGAGACAGTAAAGAAACTACTGTTAGAGACAGCTTTCAATGAAAACCAGTGACAATTACAAGCAGGCTATACAGAGGTGTAGTTTTATACGGCTTTAAATCACAAACACTTACCTCATTGCTGCTAAGTGAATAGGTGTAAAGTTATCTACAGTCTTACAGCTTACAGTACTACCCATGGCTGCTAGAATCTACACAAACCAAACAAACAAACCAAATCAGAATTGATGGATACAGATAACACAGGAAGCCCAAATACAATCTCATCACCCCCGGTCACTCTTAAAATACAGGAGGCCCAAAGACAAATAAGTATATAAGGCTACAAATCTTTTCTGATCATTTTGCATGTGCTACATCCTCGGGAACCCAGGGGTATTCTTCTGTCGCTCGTTTCTCGCTTCCACAACATATACCCCTGGGAACGTAGTCTGTTGGAGCTTGTTCTGGAAGTCAAAATTCAAACTTATTTAACGACTTTCTTTGAATGGTTTTCTTGATTTTCTTATTAGGTCGACCAATCAGGAAAGAGCTGAATTTTGACTTCCGGAACAAGCTCCAACAGACTACGTTCCCAGGGGTATACACCTAATTCAAAAAAGGTTGACGGGGCGAACGGCGATTGGCGATTAGTGATTGGCGATGGTTAATATGAATTCCTTCTTATTCGTTTCTAAATTACCCAAACAATGCCTCCACCGATCAGGGAAACCTTCGAGACATCCATCTAAGGTCATCGCTTAACGATGTTTGGGTAATTTAGAATAGAATAAGAAGAAATTCGTATTATCCACAGTCTCGCAATCGCCAATCACCAATCGCCAATCGCCGTTTGCCCCGTCAACCTTTTTTGAATTAAGTATATGTTGTGGAAGCGAGAAACGAGTGACAGGGTTCCCGAGGATGCATGTGCTATAACCCATCAAAAAAACTTTATTCATATCGGCCATTTATGGCGCTTTTGCTATATAACCTATCACAAGTTGTCATTATCGCCCATTTGAGCACTTTGATGCCTGTAGATACCTAGGGTAAAATTCAAACACACAGGAAGCCCAAGATGTACTCACCATCATACAGTTGACATGTCCGTTCATGGCTGCAAGGTGCATTGCAGTGTATCCGGTGGGTGTCTCGTCAGCCAAGTCTACCCCACTGACAGCCAACCATTTCACACAATCAAGGTGTCCATTAGATGCAGCGATATGAAGAGGACCCATTCCTTTCTCGTTACGCGTGTTTTTCATTGCTGGGACGACTTGTATCAGTTCTTTTATTCGGGGAAGGTTACCAGCCTTGGCCGCGTCATGGATAGATTGGCCTGGTGACGAGATAACAGAGATATTAATTATAGAAATTATAGTACAGATGATGATGATGATGATCATAGTACTCGAATGATGATAGTAATGGTGGTAATGACGATGTTAACGATAGTGTTAGCAATGATGGCGGAGACGATAATAGTATAAGTATATAGGTGGATGACAGTGACGTATTTTGTTATGGTTTTGCCAATCAACCATTGTTATTAGAGCAAAGAAACTGATTAACAAATCTATTGTGAAAATGGTTGGCAAATTAGCATCACAATACCAACACTTGTAAACACTACGCTCACCTATATTATAACCGAATGATAATGATGATAGCCGTGATAATGATGACGTTAACGATATTGTCTATTGCAATGATCGTGGTGACGATGATAGTGGTCATAATCTGACAATTGTAATGTTTACTCACCGCTCTTGAGAACGGATTCCGATTCCGTTATCGATTCCCTGTGACGTTTGCGTTCTTCTTCCTGCTTCCTACGAATACCAGCACGAAAACCCTCATCGTAATCGTCGCTTCTTGCTGATGATGGTCGTTCAGGCTAAGTACGAAACATGAATTTATTATCATAGGAATGACATTTTTTTATTCAATAAATAATAATATAAGACAGTCTTAAGTTCCAGTACATAGCTGTTGTTTATGATGGTAGAGCAGATTTTGTATAACTATGAAAAGATCACGGCACGAACGCGGCACGGCAAAGCAAAGCAAAGCAAAAAAAAAAAAAGCAAAGCACGTCAAATTTCTAGAAAATATTACGTTCGCGGCAAGGCCCGCACACAGCACTGAGCTTTTCACAATCATACGAAATCTGCTCCAATAATGGTAAGGGAAGGTGATGATGATGATTGATGAATGAAGACAGTGATGATGATGAAGATCTGATGATAATGATGATGATGATGATGATGATGATGATGATGATGCATGAAGACAGTGATGATGATGATGATGATGATGATTGTATAGATAATATCAAAGAGCATTATTTTCTTGTCTCGTGAAGTATCTACATTAATACTCACTTTCTTATCTTCTTCTTCGTCTTCTTCATTTGTAAACTCCACAGCAGGTTCATCTTCGTCACTATCTTCGGTTTTCTCTCGAGGTTTCTCCGTTGTTTTCTTCGGCTCTTTTTCGGGTGTTTCCGGAGGCTCTTCGGGTATTGGTGAAGGGGGAGGATGACTACCCTGACGATTTTTCAAGAAAGGAGAAAGTGCTGTTGTGATAACTCGAAGATGATGGGCTCCTTTGGGCACCTTCTGAGGTGACACTTTTTCTTCCAGTTCATCTTCAGATTCCTCGCTTTTTTGTACTTCTTTTTCTTCTTGTTGTTCTTCTTCGCTTTCTGATTCTTCCTTTTCGTCGACTTCCTCTTTCTTTTCTTCGGCTTTTACTTGTTGCTTCTTTGGTTTCATCGCAGCCGCGCGCATAACTGTTGCAACATTTGTCAGCTTCTTTTTATTTCGTTTTTGTTCATCTGAGTCTCTTTCCTTTTCTTCGCTGCTTTCTTTATTATCTTCCTTCTTGTTTAGTGATTGTTGGCTTACTCTTGAAGCTAAGACGGCTGTTTTTACATGCGAAAACCGTACTGGCTTCTCCGCATTCTTTTTCGATTCATGGGAAACCTTTTCCTTCTCTTCTTCTTCTTCGTTGCTTTCCTGTTCTCTTTTCTTTTCTTTGCGTGTTGCCCTTGCAGCATTTTTAAATCTTGTAACTTTATTATCCCTCTGTGGTTCTTTTCTATCGACAAGGTTTTCATCGTCGCTTCGTTCGGATTCGTATTCATCTTCTGGATCGAAAAACCGATCCTCATTGTCTTCTTCTTCGTCATCATCGCCAACTTCAAATAAATCTTCAGCCTTCGTACCTTTAAAGCCATCAACTTCGTCTACAGTTTTCGATTTGCTTTTTGAAGTTGTGGGCGTTTTATTTTTCGACTTTTTGCGCGTGCTTTCGTTGATACGCGGTTCGACCTCGGGTGGAGATTCGTCGTTCTCACTATGTGTTGAGTCGCTGTCAGCATTACTGTAGAACGCGTCCCTCTCCGGTTCTCTTGGTAGGATCGCTTCTACATGCGAAGCTGAAGATAAACAATATCGTGGTTTAGTTAATTTAGAAACAAGTTATTATCATCATCATTGCCATTATCATAATCATCGTCTTCACTACCATTGCCATTAGCATCATCGTCATCAATCATCGTGATCACCACCATCATGATACAGATCATCACCACCATCCAATTACCACTACCATCTTTCATCATCATCGTCATCATCATCATCAAGACAATGCCCTACCTGGTACAACATCATATAAAGGAAGATCTCGCATTATTTGACCATCGTCATCTCTCGATGACAGCCACCTACAAAACAGCAAGATATAAAGAATTTATTCAATCAGTTAACAATGTTGTCAATCCTCTTGTACCGCGTTTAACTGTTTGTAATTTGTTTTGTGTTAGATAGCAAGTTATTAAATGATCGTGAACCTACCTGTTACAGCGAAATTCGAATGACCTTGTGGCGTCCACACCCTCTTTGATGTAGACCTTATCAAGAAACCAGCCATAACCTAACGGAATGAACAAACACGTACAGGATAAGGAAACCATCCATAAGGTTAGTGTAGCTAATAGAGTGCGTGCACGGTGAAACAAAATGACCGTAAATGTAGTCTAATTGCGCAAAATGGTTAACCTAAGTAGCTAGTAACCAACTAAAAAATACGGTGCCGGGACACAACGCAAAGAAAATACTTTTAGACTGATAAGGATACCTCAGAAGTTACTTACCTAATCGTGTCTCGTTATGTCCAATGCGAATATTTTGTAGTTTTCCAAGAAATAGTGAATCGATAGCAAAAACATCGACCTATAAAAAGCAAAAACAACAACTATTTGACTGCGCTATAATGTTTAAGGAGGTTGACTAGAAAGGGATAACCTCTTTCACCTCCTTTCACAATTTTTCATGTATTTATATTGTATATATTATTATTATATTTTATTATATTGTGATAAATTGTGAATAAACTATTATTATTATTATTATTATTATAAGGCTTGTCTTTGGTTAGGTGACTACTAGGCTTTGAGGTTAAAATTATAGGTTTTGTCACGGAGTGTTTCGTGACTAGTGTGACAAAAGTTGAGTGTTGCGTGACAATAAGTGTGTCAAGAAGGATATTGCGTTACCTGTCCTCTTTGAAACTTGTTTCTATGTATCTTTGACCTCAGTAGCTGTCTTTCGCCTGAATTTCCGTATTCTCCAAATAAGGTTATTTTAACGTTAACCTTGGATCCAGCCCCCAAACGGTCACCGGTCTGTACATACACTTCATAGGTAATAACTATAGAGAGAAAAATATAGATTAACGACCATGCGCAGTAAAGTATAAAAGTGATAATTCGAATATCCCACATGGTATAACAATATCATCTCGTTGATCGCGTGACCGCACTTTTTTATGTTGCGTGACCCAAAACGTTTATTTGCGCATGCAGGGCGCCGTATGCCCCGCTTTTGGCGTCTATATTTCTATATGTATTTTTACACCATTGTTAACAAGCTTTTATCCACTGATCAAGAGAATTATAACCATTAAAAAACACTACAAATTAATGCAGGGATCAAAGCTTATAATGTCGGCTTGTTTTCGTGCCAGAGGACGAAGAGATGTATGCCCCTATTGGCGTCTATGTTTCTACATGTATTTTTATAACATTGTCAACAACCCTCTTATCCACTGATCAAGAGAATTATAACCATTAAACACAACAAAATTAATCCAAGACACAAATCTTATGCGGACGGCTTGTTTTCGCGCCAGAGGACGAAGAGATGATACACGGCGCCGTGTGGCCTTTTGGTGTCGATGTTACTACATGTATTTTTACACCATTGTCAACAACCCTCTTATCCACTGATCAAGAGAATTAAAACCGTTAAAAGCACTACAAAATTAATGCAAGACACATAGCTTATAATGTCGGCTTGTTTTCGCGCCAGAGGACGGGCAAATCGTCCGTAAATCTGTTCGTCTAATGTTAAAACAACAACAACAACGAAGACTTTTTCGTCTCCAATTGTGTTCGTCGCGTTTTCACACCAGACGATTTGTCCGTCATAATACGATTTGTCCGTCATTAAACGATTTGACCATCTGGGGCCAGTTATACGAAGCCTGGAAAAAGTTATCCACTTGATAGGTATTATTAAAGCATTTTACGAAGGGCTAAAGCTCGAAGCGTCTATAAAGTTAAGTCAACATTTTTTACGGTGTTACAAATTCCATTATATTACCTATCGTTTCTATCAAATACTGACGCAGCCTATACTAGTTTACTCGCTAGTAGATAAGAGTTATCAAGTGTATATAATTTGTATAGGTTTTATCCGTTGGATGGCGCTATTCAGGCTTCGTACAACCGGCCCCTGGCCTATTTGTCCGTCTTAATTAGTGTGAAAACAGCCCTTATCTTGTATCGACCCTGATTTATCCTAACAACAACATAGTTTATCACACAAACAGAATAAAAACAGTCTTAGAATGATAAAACTATCATCTCTACTCAAAACTTGACTACAAATCAAAACACAAGTATATATACATGTAAAATAATAGGTTTGCCTAACTCCGTCGTTCTTCGAATTCCTAGAAACAGTCATAAGTTTGTTGACTACCGTACCTAGCTCAGCGTTTGTTTTTTACAAAACAAAAAAGATATTTTCAGAATTTCTACCAACATTTAACAATAGAAACTACCTTTTCCGTATTTCTTGGATTTGAAACTCCCATTGCCCATGCTTATAGTCTTAGCTAGTCTTAAAATATCGCAGTAAATAAGGAACTGGAACTTTGACTCCAAGCGACACTTGATACTGATTTAAAATACTAGGCCGTGCATACATGTCAAAAACATCATCAAACACTGCATTTTAATGAGCTAATTCAGTTTATGATCAAATATCTTTTTTTAACGATCGTATTAGAATATGAAATGGAAGAATGAATAACAAAAGTGGGAAATGAGAAAATGAGAATACTCAAAAAACATCGCAAACGCAATGTTTTAAGGGAAATCATTTGACGTAATGTAAACAATGGTTTTTAATCACAATTATCACGAAGCTGTATTCAGAAAGAATTGACCTCCAAGTTAGTCCATATATTTCTTGCAAACGGTCAATACTTTTGTCATATAGGAGAAACATTATTATATTGATAACAAGACGATGTGATAACGAGGGCTATATCGCCTGCTAGTTGACTTAAATGTCAAGGTATTCAATAAGTGAGTGGTCGAGACTCGCCGTAATTAGTTAAAGACTAATAGATACAGACAAAACTAACCAAATAACAACTAAAACAACACCTTGTTCTTGACAAAGCTATATCTAAATCACGCAAAATTGGTATGCTTGTTCCTTGCGTTTCTGTAACGTCTGTAGCGTATCAAAAGGCATCACTTCTACGTCAGATTACGCATGATTCTTTACCTTTTGGTTCGAGATCTCTGTTGCGTGTTTGCGTTTCGTGAGAAGTACTTGTCAAAACGTCAGAAGTAGACGCTCCAGTCGTTGCTACGGCAACTGGTGGTCTTGATGTGACGTCATCTGCCTTGTCAACCCAAGAGAGATTTTTAGGAAGAACAACCTCGCGTTCATGCTGTAAGTCGTCGAATTCGGGAAATTTTGTTTGTGTACCTGGAATTGAATGGAAACTCGTAAGGAGTGTGATTTGAGGTTAAAATAGTTAGACAGACAAACACAATGAAAAGGACAGACAGACATCGCGATGTGATATATCATAGCGACAGACAGACAGACAGACAGACAGACAGACAGACAGACAGACAGACAAAAGAAGGCGGTGTCCACTCAGGTTGTCAATGTCAGACACCAACAGTCTTTGTCAAGACTAAATACACCATAACTCATTATTAGGAGATGTTCTAAAGTTTGGAGAGTGACAAATACTCTACAGATACATAAACAGTTAGTCACACAGACACACAGTAGAGCGGACAGACAGACATTAACTTACCTGAATGAACTACTGTCTGTGTACACATGTCAATCATATCTTCATTCGCTGACCACGCCGATACCCGAGGTGATCTTGCTGTGGCTTTAGGGGTCTCATCATCACTACAGAAATCATCATCAGTGTAGTCAGGAAGGTCTGTCTCCACTCCTGTTGTAGCAGTGCTTTTTAACGGGTATGCTGCACTTTTAGGTCTGTTGAAATCCCGTGGGGCAGCCATGACACTTGTACCACGCCCATCTAGGTTCATTCTGTCCATCAAATACCTGGATATCAAGCAGTAAGGTGAGAAAAATAGCAATAAAACGAACGATATTTAAAATGACTGATTCACTTTTGATGGCCACTGATGAAAATAGTGATAATGATAGCACTAATTATCGATGTTGATTAGGATAACGATGATGACAACAATGATGATGATGGCGATGGCTGTAATTTTGACTGGTCAAACTGGATTATTGTAATGATGATGGTTATGATCATAATGAGGATAATATGATGTTGATCGCAATAGTATCACGACCAGAAACGTGGATTTGATGGAGATGACGACGATGATGATAATAATGATGATGATGACGATGATGATGATGACGATGATGATAATAATGATGATGATGACGATAATGATGATGACGATGATGATAATAATGATGATGATGACGATGATAATGACGATGATGATGATAATAATGATGATGATGACGATGATGATGATGACGATGATGATAATAATGATGATGATGACGATGATAATGACGATGATGATGATAATAATGATGATGATGACGATGATGATGATAATAATGATGATGATGACGATGATAATGACGATGATGATGATAATAATGATGATGATGACGATGATAATGACGATGATGATGATAATAATGATGATGATGACGATGATGATGACGATGATGATGATAATAATGATGATGATGACGATGATGATGATAATAATGATGATAATGACGACGATGATGATAATAATGATGATGATGACGATGATGATGATAATAATGATGATGATGACGATGATGATGACGATGATGATAATAATAATGATGATGATGACGATGATGATGACGATGATGATAATAATGATGATGATGACGATGATGATGATGATAATAATGATGATGATGACGATGATGATGACGATGATGATAATAATGATGATGATGACGATGATGATGATGATGATAATAATGATGATGATGACGATGATGATGACGATGATGATAATAATGATGATGATGACGATGATGATGATGATGATAATAATGATGATGATGACGATGATGATGACGATGATGATGATAATAATGATGATGATGACGATGATGACGATGATGATAATAATGATGATGATGACGATGATGATGATGATGATAATAATGATGATGATGACGATGATGATGACGATGATGATGATAATAATGATGATGCTAATGATGATGATGACGATGATGATGATGATGATGATAATGATGATGATGATGACAATGATGATGACGATGATGCTTTTTATAAATATGATTTTATGCCGCTTCTTGTTTAAGATGATAATGATGGTGACAATGTTGATAATATAATAGTGGTGGAAAGAACGTTTCAGTAAAATCCTCCTTTAACTCACTTTATCTTCTCATGGTCACTTGACGATTCATTTGGTAGCAGCACATGAACACCACTAGCAGCCCTTGGGTTATCAAACGACGATGACTTGAAGAATGATGATTGAGGTCTTCTTCTATGAGATGCTGAAGAAGGCTTTTCCCTCTGATAATGAAATATAAAAAAACATGCCAATTAAGACAATGTAAACACTGGTTTTAGGTTATTTCATGAAATGGGATAAAAACTGGAACTTCTATTCAGTCATTCTAAAGCCTGAGGGTTTTCTTTAGTTGATTAAGTGTCAAAAAGATTAGGATTGAAAAGGAATTAAACCACATGCTCTCTTTCCTACTGTATTCTACACTGCTATTCAGTCATTTTAAAGTCTGCGTTTATTTTATTCTCACAAGTTGATATAGACAAACAAACAAAAAACATTTTTGATTTTTTTTCAGTTATCAAAAAGATTAAAATTGAATAGAAATTTAACCACATATCCTCCTTGCTGTATTTTGTACAGCTATTCAGTCATGCTTAAGTCTGCATTTATTTTTAATTAATCTCACAAATTGATATTTAATAGTATCAAACAATTAACAAAAAACAGTTTTCATTTTTTTTTTTTTTTTTCAAAAAGATTAAGATTGAATAGAAATTTAACCACATGCCCTCCTTCTTGCTGTATTCTGAAAGGTTTTTATCCCCAAACAAAGAAATGATTTTATTGTTGTGTTTCTTTATGGTCAACTGATATTGTAGAATTATTAAAGGACAAGACTAAACATCTTTAAAAATTCAAAATGGTTTCACATACTTAGATAGAATCATGCAATCAATAAACATATCAATGCTTTAGTTTTCCAAGAAATACCTCTTACGGAAATAAAAAGCAGGGCTCAAACTAAGAAATTAATTTGGCCTGCCACTTCCAGATGCAAAAAGTGTGAAATATGATTTTCAGTAAATTTTGAGTGCTATTTCATTATCCATTTGGTAGTTGATAATTATTTTTGCCTGCCAAACCTTAAATTTGACCTGATATTTGGCCATTGGCAGGCAGCTATTTTGAGCCCTGAAAAGATGTAACTACTACTTTAACTCTACTTTAGTTGTACTTGTACATATTGTACATATTTAATAATTATGTATTTGACAAATGGCTTTTAGTATTTCTTGTGTATCTTAACAAATAATAGTTGTTAAATCCCTATACTTTTTTATAAGTATTCATACACTAAAATGTTCAGTACATGTACATATTAAGTATGAATTAGCTCCAGTGTTAAGCCAGAATTAAATACAGGTCTGATACATTTCAACAAGTACACATTACATACATGTCAAATACATATAAGTATTGTATAAGTCAAGTATAAGTTAAGTATATAAAGTTTGTTAAGGGACTGGTCTCCCGCAGCCGTTTTAAGACTCGCTCCACTCCCCTACATGCCACTGTAGGGAATGAGAATATAAACAGCTCTAAAGGGGCTGCAGATGCAATCAAAGTTAATATCAGATGTGCCTGTACCTTAGGTGGACATGGTGTTCTGCTGTGAACAGATCCTTCAGATTCATGGCCTGATGTAAATGCAGACTCTGTACTCGATTCTCCACTTTTGCTTGCTCTTCTCTCTAGTCTGGGAAACTCCTGAAACAAGGTTAATTTTAACTTGTAAATACTATAGTTTTTTCCTTTTACTCTGACAGTGTGAATTATTAATCTCAATGTAAATGTGTAGGATTTATATGAATACTATAGGCTGCAATAAAAATGAAAACATTCAGAGAAATTGTTTCCTCTGACTGTGACTTGCTGTCAGTAAAAGTTTTACCCCATTATTAACAATGAAAACATTCAGAGAATTTGACTTGAGAATTTGTAAGCCCTATTTTTTTCTCTGTGATCTCCTGTCAGTAAACACATTGACCCATCATTTGCATTTTGCAGCAATTCCTGGGTTGTATATTGATCTAAGTTTGTTTGATTTCAACAGTGTGTATTTATAAAAGTCTATTTTTAGACAGTATGGTGATGTCATGATGACATCACTAACCAGTACACTATCATAAACAAACCTTTTCTGAGGCTTGGAACCCTTTGCTTTGCTTCTTTTGTTGAGGTAAAGCCACTGTTTCCTAAACAAATACAAGACAATGGGTTGAGGGATTGCACAATTTGCAACATGGTACAGCATGAAAACCTGCATCTATACATGTGAATGACATCCTAGAATATTGAATACAGTAAAAAATGTACAAATGTACTAAAAAATAACAACTTAGAAAAACGATAAATGGGAACTAGCGAGTAAACTAAGTATAGATAACGATAATTAAAAAAATAATAGTCTAATAGTTCAACTAATGTGAGCTCCATTTGAGTTTCAAACATAAGTAGACAAGTTGATGACAATAATTGTTGCATTCAGTAACTCAGCAGTGAACTTTCTACTAACAGTGCTAAACTAAAATGATAAAGGTAATTTATCATGGATATAAGATATTAGAAAGTTATTTGTTTTGTCTCACAACTTTGTCAAAGATTTGGACTGTGTCTGTGCTACTAAACTAATGTTTTGCCTCATGAAGGCTAGCAGTATACACCTAATTCACAAAAGGTTGACAGGGTGAACGGCGATTGCACAACTGAAAAGAACTATAAGTATTCCTTCTTATTGTTTTTAAATTACCCAAACAATGCCTCCATCGTTCAGCGAAACACCCATCTAAAATATAAGGTCATCGCTGAACGGTGTTTGGGTAGTTTAAAATGGAATAAGAAGAAATTTGTATTACCCACAGTCCCTTGCGCTCATGCAATCGCCAATAACCAATCGCCGTTCGCCTGTCAAACTTTTTGAATTAGGTGTATACAGGTCCAAACATTGCAGTCCAAACTCTAAACATTCAGGGGACAAACAAATAACTTTTTAACATTGCTAAGCTTATTACTAAGTCTTGTACAAGGAATAAAATCACTCACTGTAGCTACAATTAGTTTGCTTGCCATGTTTACAATTCTTTCTCTCTCATCTTTGTGTACATGTTGTGGAGGTGATCTTCTGGTGATACGCCTAGCTTTGCCAACTATATTAGTAGGGAGTTTTCTACAATGACAACATGATAAAGAACTGTGCATAAGACACAAAACAAACATTGAAACCCGTACACATGCATGCATGTCAATCACAAAAATAAATGAATTTGTAATCTGAATGTTGGCAATCTGGAATGTCTTGGTAAGTTGGAATCATATTGAAATGAAATTCATATCAACTGTGTATACAAAGCTAAGGTTTTACAGTGTGATGCGCAGTACCGTGGCCACCCAAGAAACTTTTGAGAAAGTTATATTTAACCACATAAAAACCTCTCTCATCTTCGCCACTTTGTATGAAATAGGTTCCCTACTTTCGAAAATCTGTTTAAGCGCAGATGATCCTGTCAATCAAACAAACAAATTCTCACACGCTGATTGGCTAACTTTCTCAAAAGTTTCTTGGGTGGCCATGGTACCGCTCGTCACATTGTAATATGCCAAACTTTCAGACTAATTGTCAATCCTAAGGGCTAGGAATGACAAGGGAATGCTGGTAATATTTAATCAAAAATGTTCACATTATGCACAATGCAACAGACTTAGTCTAGTTAAAACACAGACTGCTTGAATTTATATTTATCAAATGGAAAGGGTTCTCAAGTTGAGCATCTTGTTAATAAAATCTTAGATTTTACTAAAACCTTGGCAAGTAAATTTCTTGGAAAGATCTTAATTAATAATTAAAACTTGGCAGAAACTTAAAAAGTTTATACAAGTTCTTGCAGATTGAGGGTCACATGCTAAGATCTTGTAAGACAATGCCTGGATCTTGCTGGGATCTTGCATGATCTTACATGGACCTTGGTAAGATGTTCAACCTGTGTTTGCATTTGAAATATCAGTCTGTAAGCAATGTTTGAATGACCATTTATTTTGTACTGTAATTGCAACATTGTTCTAACTATACATACCTTCGTCTCGATCCCCTTCTTGTTCTAAAATACTCATCTACTGTCCTAAGTGCTTTTGGCCTGTGAGGCGGAGGGACAGGTTGAAATGTCTGTGGAAATGAATAAGGTGATATAGGGCCTGCCTTAAGCCGATAGTCAACTGATGCCATTGTTTCATCTACAAATTTCCTGATTGACTTTTCCCTTCTTCGATGCATGTTTGATGGAACAGTCATATGCTGTAATTGTTTCTTGACTGTGTTGTTATGGAAATAATGCTTTAGGCTTCTATCATGAATACCATCGTATGCTAGAGTAGGCCCCTGATGAAAGAGAGAGAGAAAATAAAGTCATGATATCCTAACGATAACTGGAAAAACAAAGATACTAAGATACAAGACAACTATTATTGTCTCAAATTAAATTTAGTTATTTTTGCATTAAAAATATGGGAAAATTTGTGAAAATCAAAATAATAAAACATATATCTTAATCGTAGAGTGAAACCTTTGCTTTACAACTCCAAATACATGTTGGCATATATACATGTACCTATATTTTTACAAATTAATCTAAAGCTCTGTTTTATCAGCTTTGAGTATAAACGTTCTGTGCAAATCATTATGAAAATGTGATTCATACAAAACCAAACGTTTTAGTAAATGAATGCAAAACAATTGTTTTTCAATTCAGTTTGCATGTTTTCTCTAATTGACATGGTTTTGAACAATTAAAAAACTGTCTGACAGTGTAGATCTTTAAAGCATACATGTACATTGTACAAAATGTTCATGAATACAGTATTTTTAAACTACATTTTTTAATAATTATCTAGCTTTTGTACAAAGCATTATGAATATAATATTATACCAAAAATTTAATTTACTATATATTGGATCTCATAGCTAAAGTGCTTGGAATTGAAATCCAACTGTGTTATGAAAGTTTAATTTCCATGAGATAAGAATCCACCATTTTATAATAACTGTTACAATATACTTACTGCTCTCAATGGATTCGGGTCCTCTTTAGGTAGGTACGGCCCAGATAAATCAAATCCATCTTCTCTTCTTTTCACGTCCAGGTAATATTTCCTACAGAAACACAACATTTGTAAGTGAATACCATAAAATAATTTAGTCAACTTAGCACTATGTTTCTGAGCAAATAGTACAGATTATATTGAATCAAGTTGACCTAAATCTCCTAAAATAAATAGTTAAGTTCTCTTATCTTCATGTCCAAGTAATATTTTGTACAGAAACACAGCATTTGTAAGTGAATAACATCAAATAGTTTAGCCAACTTAGCACTATGTTTCTAAGCCAATAGTACATATTATATTGAATCAAGTTAACCTAGATCTCCTGAAATAAATGGTTAAGTTTGCTTTCATTTCGTACCCAATCTGTGTACAATACAACTAAACAAGTACAGAGATAACAAACTGATATATAAACCAAACTAAAATATGATAATATATTAAGTGTTCAGTAGGAAAGGTAAACAAGCTTAGACTTCTCCATGACTAGAACAACCATCAACTTCATCCATTAAAGTGACAGCTAGTTATTAAGTCCATTCTGTTTTAAATGTATAACTGCCTCCAACATTACTCAGTCTTGTTAGTTTGATGAGTTAAAAGTATATTTCTCTCACCCTTCCTCTCCTACACTTTCTTGGTCACTATCAGCAGCAATAAAATATAAACAGAAGTTTTTACAGCGATCTTGTCGAACAGGATGACGGTTTTTCTTCATAAGTTTGTCAAGAGCCCAAGAAATATCCTCAAGTTGCCAAAGATTTCCTTGCTGTTAAATATGTTTTAAGTCAACTCAAGTTGTCCTTACTGAGGTAACTACTTCACTGTACCGTAGCTTGTTTTCTATGATACTAAATTGATGAGACTTGAACATCAAAATACTTTTGGGCTCCATAGAAACAAGCAAGGAGTTTATTCTCATTAATTATGAATCACATAAGTTTATGTCATAGATTTATATTCAGGAATTGATTTCCAACCACAGTCATATATGTGGCTAAAGGATTGTGATTGTCATTGGTCTAAAACACCTTATTATTGAACATATCTTGCACATTATGCCAGGTTAATAGCCAATTAGAATCCGGCTATAGTCCATGACAATTATTTGATGAGCATGTTATTAATTTTTAATTATGTCTTTTAAAAGGAAAGTTGCTTGAGTGCTAAGTAACAGATGAAACAAGTATGGAAGTGTTGTTACGGATATAACTTTACTAGAGGGAAGTATATATGATTCCAATATTACAATAGTGTAAAATAGAAAGTTTTTAGAAAGTAATTAGTTCACATTATTGACATACTGTCAAGCTACAGTATAAATGAGGGTATTAGCACTAATCCAGAATTAATTGAAGGGATATAGTTATTGTGTGAGTTTTTGAAATAATTCAATTTTATATTATTTTTCAATAACTACATATAAACGATTAAGATTAGTTTGTAGGTTTTTGGGTAACATATACATGTATATGCAACTGATTTAAGTTGATTTTTTTGTGTATAAAATTTAATTTAATTTGAGTAACAACTGGCACTGAAATAGTGTGTAATATTGAATACTTTTTACTCTAATAGACAGTATGTTTCTTAAAATTAATTATTAGAATTTTGGCGGTACATATAAACAATTTCACTGTTTTTTTAAATATTAGTGGCTTCTAAATTAATGTACATATTCTTATTTATAAATAATTGCATATAATGCAGGAGATGTGATTATTCTTATTACAAAACTGCTGTACAAAACTGCTTAATAATGTCAGGTGAAGCTTGATAGATTAGTTATTAAAATGACTGGACAAATGTGTGATCATTGTATGATAGATTTAATGTAATATAATGAACATAATATAATTCTAGATAAATGTTTTTATAATACTTATTATGATATCTTTTCATCAGAGTGTAACCTACATGTATAGTATACATAATTTACAGCGAAAATCGTTGCATCGCAACTAGCAAATAATTGTTAATAATTCCAATATGATTTGGGACCTGTCAATCAGTTCAACAGTGGATCTTACATCAAATTAATGCAAGCTCCATCTATAAAGTTGATTGACGGATCAGAAAACACCATAATCAAACCAAAGTTTTAAAAAAGATTTTAAAATAGTGGGTCCCGATGCAACAGTTTTTGCTTTATTAAGTTAATACTTGCTTTATTAAGTTAATACATATTTAAAATATTAAACAAGCCACATAAACTAGAATATTTATTTTATATCTTTAATAAATATCGTAATAATAAATAAACTAATAAATATGTTAAACAAAGAAAAGTTTTATATACAGTTTGATCATATATTGTTCAAAATACAATAGAATGAGTGGAAGCACTGTTTTCAACAGGACATAACATATCAATAAACAGTCTGTCATAAAGTATATATCATATAATTTAAATCATTGGTGTTACAAACTAAAATACAGGTTAATACAATTTTACAGTTTTATCCACCCTTACTGATGTTAATAAAAGTCCCTGTAATATTGAGAGTGTTATTAAAAGAAGCATAATTTATAAATAGCTGAAGCACCATAACAACACGCAGACAAACACACTATGGCGGAGTGCTGAATGACATTGACTTGTGATAGTGACTTTCCTGATGTCAAAAACATCCGAAAGCCACAAATCAATATGTCCAAACCTCGTACTATAATCGTACTATATTTTATCAAAGCAATCAGAACTACTTACAATTTTTTGGCGACTGTTTGCGCCACTTCTCTTGAGCTCATGCCAAAGGCTTCTAAATTTCAACGCCTCGGGAAACAGGGTTGCATCACACTTCTTCACATTGGAAAGCTGAAAATCTTGAAGAAACTTTGAGAATATCAAGAAGTGTTATCCCTTGAGAAGTTATTTTTCTTTTGAAAGAAAATCACACTTATAATTAACTCGGATAAAAACAATTCATTGTTGTATGAAATATTGGTTCGTTGTAATAATAAGTCACTAAGGAACACACATCAGAGGCCTGGCAACAAACCGAGACAACTTCAATCGATAAGTACTCGACTTTGTGCTCGAATAGTTATCGAACTTTGAATACAAAAAGACTTTCCAAATTTGGAAGTACATTGCTTGTCAATAGACTTTCGTTTAGTATTCGGGTCAACTCGGAAATCTTTTTCATTTCTGAGTCCGACGAACCGAATAAAATCCGAAGTGTGCAAGCATGCTTGACATGCAACACAGAGGCCTTGGAATGCAAAGCAACGAAACTCGATACCGTTTACTTGAAGCCGGGCAACTCTTCACGTGCACTCAACCTAAAATTACTATCGCGTCAAAGATCATCGACAAAGTCAGAGAAATGAATACTTTTCTAGGATGGGGCTTAGTTATTGCATCCATTATTGGGATAGTATACTATTTGAGTCTTTCCTGGTTTGCTTTCCCTGTCTTGTTGTTCTTGGTGTTTCTTGCATCAGGTGGACCTTCGTTCCCAAGAATATTCTTTCGTACAATTTACCGTGATGTAAGGTGAGTGAACATCTTCTGGGAAATTCACAAACTGGTGCTTCAGTTGCTTTGCTACTTTTCTGGTTAAATTATTATTTATTTGCATTACTGTATTTATAAATCTTGTGCTTTTGACCCATTGGGATGGACTTGGACTTTGATCTCTGTTAATTTATCAGTCACGAGACGAATTTCAATTTTCGTTCAAAGCAAATGATACCAAGCCAAATAGAAATATCAAATATGTTTCACAAGCAAAATTATGTTATATTAACAAAGTTTATAAAAGTACTTAAATGAATGACTGAAAATTAAATGTGTGAAAATAAAGAAACACGATAAACACGACTCAGGTTCCCACAAACGATAGTCGATGATAATCGATGATAGTCGATAAAAATCGATAAAATCAAGAGGGAAGAGGCTGTGAGTATCGATTTTTATCGATTTCCAATATCAATCAATAATAATCAAATGATGATTATCGATTGATATCGATTGATTCGATCAGTTTTCGATGATCGATTTTTATCAATTGGTACAGCCGGGAAGAAAATTTTAAATTATTTTATAATATTTTATTTATTTTTTTGTTTTATTAATTTGAGTTTCTTTTGTCTACAAATCCTGTTGTTTGATTATATTATTTCATGTAGTACAGGACCCTTGCTACTGCGCATCATGCTCGCTCACATCTTGTTCAAGAAAATAACAAAAGTGCACGGTTACTCCCCCTTTTTATTTCAGTTTTGAGTTCTACCTTTATGTCATAGTTAGAAAAAGTTTAAAAAAATTCTATCGAAGGAATCCATGAGTCCTGAACTACCTTAAAATCATTTTACCTTTGTACTCATTAAAATCTATGTTCTCTTTCATTTCATTTGCATACTAGCTTGTTCTTTAATTCTCATTCATTTATTTGTTCATTCATTTATTTATTTATTTACTCCTCCTGTTCTCCTTTTTCAGCGCAACTGTGCCCCTATTGTTCAATCTAGTAAAGTCTGTTTATTACCAATATAAAAACTATAACATTGCCGATATCTTCACCAATACTGCCCATAAATACCCCCACAAGACAGCCTTCCAGTTTGAAGGCAGAAGCTGGACATTCCAAGAAGTTGATGAATTCTCTAATAGAGTTGCCAACATTTTCAAGTCCAAAGGATATGAGAAGGGTGATGTTGTGGCACTGTTTATGGAGAACCGACCAGAGTATGTCTTCATGTGGCTTGGGCTGGCAAAGATTGGTGTGATCACATCACTAATTAATTTTAATCTTCGTTTGGATTCACTGCTGCATTGTATAACAGTTTCTAAAGCAAAGGCTCTGATATTTAGCTGTGATTACTCTGGTAAGTCCAACCAGTGGTTGTCAAAGGCAGTTGATCATTAGATGACAAAGCCAATTTTAAATATGCATTCTTCTAGATACTGCTAGGCAATTCAAATTCAAATTCAAATTCAAATGGTTTCATTTTTAGCCACACTAAAATATCTCCTCAATAATATTCTTTTTCTTGTAGAGAATAACAAACATAAGCACTGCATATTAATGGTTTTGGTCAGGGAAAAGTCAGGGAATTTTACTTTTTCATGAGTAGGAATCCTGAAATCTGTCAGCAATGGCAATTTCCAGGTCCTGAACTAGTCTAAATCATTGCAAACATAATAGTCCTTTTCACAGTTCTGCTCAGTGACCATGAATAATAGTTGCAAGTCGAGGTTCAAGTTGATGCACATAGCAAAACTATAATTTATCTTTTTGCAGCAAAGCGAACCTCAACTTGGAACTATTATTTGTGGTCACTGAACGAAACTATGAAAAAGACTATTGACATTGAGTGTTTATTTTGGTGACATTTTCAGATGTGATACTAGATATTTTGGAAAAGTTACCAGAATCAATGCAGTATTTCAGTCATGGTAACCATAATGGAAACAACAAGATTCCATCATCTAGTCTTGATCAAGAACTAAGGCATGTTTCATCTAGTGCTCCAACTATTAACTACAAAAAGAACTACTCAGGTAAACCAGAAAGCCACTTACTCTATTCAAGTGGCTGGGCCCAGTTGTTCAAAGCCAGTTTAGTACTTATCCTGGGTTAACTCTATAGGTTTTCTTTAGAGTTAACCCAGGATTAGCGTTAATCTAGCTTTGAACAACCGGCCCCTGTACTGTATTTAAAAAAGCCATCAAAGTTATCATCACATCAGCTTTTCAAACTTGCTATTTAACCTGCTCTATAAAACAAAAATTGATTCATCCATTCATTGATCAAACAATTGATTGATTTAGTGATTGATTGATTGACTTACAGACTGATTGATTGATTGATTGATCCTTATTATTTTAACAATTTCAGATGTTTTGCTCTATATTTTCACTTCTGGGACAACTGGACTTCCAAAGCCTGCCTTTGTCAGAACTTCAAAGTATGTAAAACAAAGCATCACCACTATGATCACCAACATAATTACCATCATTAACCAAATGACCATAGACATTACCATCATCATCATTATCTTTATCAATCGTCTAGCCCTAAGCCTAACAATAATTTTTGTCATTATTATAATGGAACGTTATTTTTTTAAAAACTGTATGTTTTTTGTTCCAGGTTTGTCCTTGCATCTGGTTCATCGTATGTTTTCAATATAGGACGTAAAGATGTGATCTACTGTCCTTTACCTCTCTACCATTCTGCTGCCGGTATTATTGGTGTTGGTTTATGTGCACTGTTTGGAGTAACTTTGGTTATAAGGAGGAAGTTCTCAGCCAGTAGATTCTTTGATGAATGTATAGAATACAAAGTTACTGTAAGTAATATATATACAATATGAGCGGCTGATCTGTATGAGATATACAACGGTGGGTGGAAGACGAGATGTGGTATATATCATACAGATTGGACGTGAATATTGTATGATACTTATGAAAGTTCAACGTTTGTTCTTTCATATTTTATGAAGTCAAGTATCTTTTAGCCAGCGTGCAGCCAGACATTACTCGTTTACTCATAAGTCCCATCTGCGAATCAGAAGAAAGATTTCTTGTTCTCAGTGTACCTGGATTTGAGTATGCACTCTGATTGGCTTATTCTAACAAGTCCGCTGATTGGCTATTAATTATTGTTCTCAGTCCTGCTCATGTGTAAGAATCAAAATGGCTGTTAGTAATAGCCAATCACCAATAGGACCTAAAACCATATGCGGGGGGCCCAGAACAAGAAATCTTTCTCTGATGCCAGACAGATTTTACGGAGAAAAAATCGGGATGCAACGTAGGCTAAGTATCTTTAGACCTGATAAAACATGAACTGATTTAATTTCATGTCAAAAAATCAAAAAATTACAAATGTTCTTTCGAGAAAATTTCAATAAATAGTTTATGTAAATTAGAATAAAACTACTCCCCCGGGCATGATTTCTTTTGTAAATTTCTCATAAGATATTTAAAAGTTTTTAAAGTAACAATAGCATGTTTATTGCTCACATGTCCGACTTACAATTGTGATAGTAACTAATATTATTGAGTTCCTGGTAATTAAGTTTAATATCAGAATTAATATATAAAAATAATTTTTACAGGCATTGATCATTTTCTTGCCAATAAAAAGTTTGTTGAGAATGATGTTGCAAAATTAAGACTGCAATACTTTAACTTTCAATCTGTTACTACTCAGACATTTGCTTATAATTTTTATGTAATTTTATCTGTAGATTGTACAATACATTGGTGAGTTGTGTCGATATCTTCTTCTTCAACCACCACGTCCTTCCGATACTCAGCACACTATTCGTTTAGCACTAGGCAATGGCCTAAGGCCTAAAATATGGCCAGACTTTCAATCACGATTTAATATCAAGCAAATTGGAGAGTTTTATGCATCTACTGAGGGAAATTGTTCAATTTTAAACACCAACAACACTGTTGGAGCTTGTGGATTTACTTCAAGAATTTTCCCAAAACTTTATCCAGCAAAGCTCGTAAGGGTTGATCAGGAAACGGGTGAGATACTACGAGATAAGAATGGGATGGCAATCGACTGCAAATCTGGTCAACCTGGACAATTTGTTGGAAAAATAATTAAAGGTAATTATATTTACACCATATTTACAGTTTTTTGTATTTACAGTTTGTTTGTATTATGAAATGCGCTGAAGAAATGAAATAAATTATAACTATTATTATTATTTAATTTCATGATTTAAAGCGCATTTGAATAGGTACATAGATATTTGTGCTATATAAATATTAAATTAATATTATTATTATGATTATGATTTACTTAGTAATCCAGAAAAAACTCTTGTATATGTCATATGCGTAGCAGGGATACTGGAATTGCAAGGAACATCTCATTTAATATAGACTACCACTAGTCCCTCTTTCCCCTCCAGAATCTACTCGCCAATCTATTTCCGGCGGGCTCCACAGGAATCCCACAACACTAGTTTTTTTAAAATACTGATTCTGGAGGGAAAAGAAGGACTACTTGTAGTCTAAATCTCACATTGATCTTCTTTATCTTTCAGGAAGTACAACTTTCCGCTTTGATGGTTACATTGACAACAAAGACACAGCCAAAAAGATAGCTCGCAGTATCTTTACCAAAGACGACCATGCTTTTCTCTCTGGTGATATAGTCGTACAAGATGATGATGGATATGTTTACTTTCAAGACCGCACAGGCGACACATTCAGGTGGCGTGGTGAAAATGTCTCAACTGCAGAAGTTGAATCAATTGTATCAAAAGCCCTTGGAATGCGTGATGTGGTTGTTTATGGTGTTGAAATACCAGGAATTGAAGGAAAAGCTGGAATGGTTTTGATTTCCAATCCAGATGGACTGCTGGATGTTGGAACTCTTGCAGACAAGCTTGAATCAGTTTTACCATCCTATGCCAGGCCAATATTTGTACGTGTAGGACAAGCTGTTCAAATAACAGGAACATTTAAGTTTCAAAAAAACAAGTTGAAAGAAGAAGGCTTTGACATCAACATAGTGAAAGATCCCCTTTATTATTACGAGTCACAGTCAAAGGTTTACTTGTCTTTAGATGAAAACATTTATCATAAAATTATAAACGGTAAAATGAGGTTGTAAATTAAGACAAACCATCGTTGATCGTTATAACTCTGGTTGCTTTGAAGCTAAAAAATTTATAAGAATTTCATTGTATTTTTACATCACAAAATGCAACATTGTTGCCCCCATTGCTATGTATTTTATATTTTAGATTGTTATACAATAAAAGATGTCATACATAAACTAACAAGGATTTGAAATTTTGTGACCAATAATTCCTTTAAGTATTGTGACTAGAAAATCGTGCTCGCTGATTGGCTCAAGAACTTTGGCCTATTGGTTACCTTCAGTGTTTCACAAACTTTTAGAAATTAGACATGAACAACTTTTCCCTCATAAAGACATTTCTTTAATGAATATAAATAAATAATAACCTCGACTTTGTCTTGTTTTTTTATTCATTGATATTCACCTCGCCTTCAGCGAATAATTGTTAAGTATTCAACTTTTGTGATTTTTACGATAGGTAATATAATCAAATATGTAACAACGTAAAAAAATATTGACTTTAACTTTACTGACGTTTCGAGCTTTAGCTCTTCGTCGGAGTAAAAGAGTTAGACTAAGAGAGATACTGAGTATAAATCTTGTGATATTATATGAGGAAAGCTAGCACAGAGTTAGCTACGTACTGTGGGTTAACTTTGCAGGAGGAATCAGTTTTTGTTGGGAAACTTTTGCAAATAAATTTGCTATCAATTTCAAAATTGTTGTAACATTTGTACTTTTAGAAAACTAAATTTGCTAGAAACCTCGAAATTACTGAGGAATGGGAAAGGTTAGATTGTCTTTCATGAATAAATCGACAAACTTCCCTTAAATGTTCTTTCAATGTGGTGTTGATCAGACATGCATGATCGCAGTTTCAAACTTCTAAGTGCAAGTTAAGGATACACCGGACAAAACAGAGACGGTTTTTTAAAAAGCTAATAGCGCGCTCAATTTATACGCAAACCCCGACAAAGTATACATGTTTTAAACGCTAAAAGGACAAACTTAACAGTGTAGATATGAAGCATATTTTTGACAAAACCGATTCAATTTAATTAATCCTATACATTAAACAGGAACATGGTATCCTAGCGCGGAAGGTTAACCTGCAGTAGTTTTAACTGTAAACATAATTTTTTTTTCGGCATCCTCCTTCAGACACATTGTAGTTTCAAAAAGTGCTGACATTTTGTTTTTTTACAGCGATATTCGTTGTATCGCGACCTGCTGTTTGAAAACTTCGGTTTGATTTGGTCTTTTGTGGACCGTCAATCAACTAGGGGGCGGAGTTATGTAATGGTTAGCCGCTGATCATGAGCTATATATAGGACACATGACATTTACGAGGGAAACATAGATCGTTGTATAATTTACAAACAAATGAAAATTAATCATTAATAAACCACAATAAAGTCCAATAAAAGTTTGTAATGTCTGCTTTTAATATTACCTCATGTGTTGTATTACGCTTTGCGAAGTCCAAAAACCCCAATAAATAGACAAAACATTTGAAAACCCCAACAATAACAACCCGCTGGTTATCAAAGAACGTTGATCTACTTTGACCCAGGCTCGGCAGCTAAAGGCTAGGTACCTAAGCTAAATTGTCAACGTTCGTTTGATAACCAGCGGGTGGTTATCGTTGGGGTTTTCAAATGTTTTGTCTATTTATTGGGGGTTTTGGACTTCGCAAAGCGTAATACAACACATGAGGTAATAAAGCAGACATTACAAACTTTTATTGGTCTTTATTGTGGTTTATTAATGAGTAATTTCCATTTGTTAGTAAATTATACAACGATCTATGTTTCCCTCGTAAATGTCATGTGTCCTATATATAGCTCATGATCAGCGGCTAATCATTACATAACTCCGCCCCCTAGTTGATTGACGGTCCACAAAAGACCAAATCTAACCGAAGTTTTCAAACAGCAGGTCGCGATACAACGAATATCGCTGTAACGCGTTATTTTTTTATTTCATTTCAAAGTCAGACCTATGCTTTTTTTAGCGCATCCTCCAGTGTTGAAACCTGAATAGTGTCGGAGTCATCATGCAAATTTTCGCTGAAATTCATTAAAAAACTTTTGCATTTCGTATTGCGTGACTACACAAGGGAGCGGCTGCATATAGGATCGAGGCTAGTAGCCTGCGTGCAGCCGAGCACAAAAAGCTGTTAAGAGCTGTCAATCAATTTAATGAATTTAAATGTCACGCAATTCTACCCACATTTTGATCGAGTGTTTGATTCAACGTTAAGTTCGTCCACGAAGTCAGAGAAATGAATAAGGTTTTAGGATGGTGTTTAGTTATTGCATCCATTCTTTGGATAGTATACTATTTGAGTCTTTCTTGGCTTGCTTTACCTGTCTTGTTGTTCTTGGTGTTTCTTGCTTCTGGTGGACCTTCATTCCCAAGAGTATTCTTTCGTACTTTTTACCGTGATGTAAGGTAGGTATTGTTCAGAAAATATTGTACATTAATAGAAATTAATAGGATACTTCATTTTCAAAACAACATCTAAAAAGCAACACATTTGTTGTCGCTAATATGACAATGCAAAAGGTACGTATTTTAGTAGTGCTTAGCCGTGCATTGCGAGTCAATACCCAGTCACTAGTCAGTCACGAAGCAAGGGCTGGCATATGAAAGATAGAATTCCTTCGTATTTTTTTATCTATTGGTAGCTTATTGCAACTGTGGTGGGGTTTGTTAATTTTCAGAAATTATATTTTTAACGCGAAATATTTGGCCAACTCAAAATTGGCCAAAATAGCCGTGGAATTAACACATAGCCCCAGTGATAAACTTCGCTCTTAGAAGCTGGTATCGCAAAATGATCGTCTATTTGAGTTTCAAATGTGTTCCTAAAATGATTACCAACAATTTGAGCCCAATTGCAGATCTGTGAGTTCTCATTTATATATCCTGACAAGCCATTGAAAATGGATACAATCCCGGGATACAATTTGCAAACGAAAGATTTCGAAATTAGGAAAGTAAAACAGAACAATTCTCCCTACTCGGTAAAATTCCGATTAGCTAAAAAATAACACCTCTGAAAGAGTAAATATCTAAAAAATGATATATATTTTTGTTTTCGCAGTTTTTTTTAAAATCATACGTACAAATCACAGTATAATTCTGTCAACGTACAACTGCATATAATTAGGCAGCGGAATGAGGTAAGACAACCAAAACACGGTCATCATGCACGTTTTCATTTGATAAGAAACAGCTGAATTTGAATTTTCATTTATGGAGTTTTCAAACTTGCTTCAACGTATTAAAGTTCGCATTTTATTTCATAAACGGGTGAAAGTGCGTGTAGGCTACAATAGATGTATTTGTGATTATAGGTCAGACAACCAATACATGACATGGTTTATATAGTTTCAAGGTCACGTTTTTCTTGCCATTTGATAAACAACTCATAATGGTTTTTACCCCTAAGACTGAGATACGACGAGCATATGCCCGATACTTTTACAACCGAGTCCCTTACCCACCGAGACCTATAAAACCTGGAACTATTAACTTTGTTACTTGTTTTAACCCACATCACTTTAGCGAATAGATAAGAAGTATGACTTATTATGAATGTTCTTATAGTACATTTGAACTCACTGCTTCATTTCTAGAGGTTTTGAAGCAGTAGAAGGTTCAGAAAATAATAACATGAAAAAAGACAAGTGTTCACGGTCCAAGTATCCTCACTGTAATAAAAGTAGATTGTGTTCTATATAAATAGCATCAAAAGGTGCACATGGTATATATTTCAAAAAAGGTTGTCTGGGCGAACGGCGATTGACGATTGGTGATTTGCGATTGCACGACCTTAAGGAGCTATGGGTAATATACAAATTCCTTCTTATTTAATTCGTTTCTAAATTACACAAACAATGCCTCCACCGTTCGGCGAAACCTTCGAGACACCCATCTAAGGTCATCGTTGGACGGTGTTTGGGTAATTTAGAATGGAATAAAAAGAAGAAATTGGTATTACCCACAGTCCCTTTCGGTCGTCAATCACCAATCGTCGTTCGCCCCGTCAACCTTTTTTGAATTAGGTGTATGTGCAGTTCCATCTCTTACGTGATTTTCTCTTCCTTTGCATTGTTGTAGGTGTTTTTACATCTTGGTTAAAGCAGCTACGAAAGCCATCGGCTACGAATCCAAACAGACGCACAATATCACTGATATACTAACTGAGACAGTCAACAAATACCCCCACAAGACAGCCTTCCAGTTCGAAGACAGAAGCTGGACATTCCAAGAAGTTGATGAATTCTCTAATAGAATTGCCAACATTTTCAAGTCCAAAGGATATGAGAAGGGTGATGTTGTGGCACTGTTTATGGAGAACCGACCAGAGTATGTCTTCATGTGGCTTGGGCTGGCAAAGATTGGTGTGATCACATCACTTATTAATTTCAATCTTCGTTTGGATTCACTGCTGCACTGTATAACAGTTTCTAAAGCAAAGGCGCTGATATTTAGCAGTTGTTATTCTGGTAAGTCATTCTATCCAGGAATATTTCCTCCAGTTAAAGTCAGGTTCTAAGGCTGGAAGATCGGTATATGCTCGTTATAACTCTTATGGGTAAAAATCAGCTAATTAGTATCTTTTTGTTTATTTTGTTTTGAATCTTTTAATGTATCGAAAAAAATTAAGACATTCAGATGCAGCTTTCAAGTTACACGCTGTTTCCGCTTTATGTCAAAGTAAAGAATAGTATTTTACGTCAGAAGTCCCTTCAGCCGAAGCTGATCTTCCAGAGAGCCGACAGTGCGCTCATTTTATAGCTTCCCCCTCTCCATCAGTGCTCCGTTTTACGGGTATTTAAAGATACTTAAAGCTACACGGAAAGAAGAGAAGTTGAAACAAGGATGCGAGGTCATTGGGAATGTAAATGTCCTTAATTATTCAGTAGTTATAGGGCCACGCCTCGTTGGGACCACGAGTCCATTAGCGTGTTCCCTCACCGTTTACAATTGTATTTTTTTTTTCTTTCTTATTTTGTATTCAATGTTTGTAGTACACAGTTTGTATTTGCTCTCGGTGAAATCCTCTAAATAAAAAATAAATAAATCGAACTATTCGGGACCTCTAGCACAGAACGCCGCGCACTAACCAACTGTGTCATCTTTGATTCCTTTCTATTTAAAAGACACCTGGAATCTTTTAGGGGTGTTTTTGAAAATTCCAAACGAGCACACCCGATACCTGAGTCCCCTCCCCCCATGCTTTTTCTACCTATATAACCATTGTACAATGCGGTTTTTTTTTATAAAGATGCTGTGAATGATATCCTGGATGGTCTTCCTGATACCATGCAGCTCTTTGTCTATGGTAACAACTCCAACATCAAATTCCCTGCTCATTGTCTTGATCAGGATATCGAAGATGCATCGTCACAACCACCAATCGTAAACTTCAAAAAAAGCTTTAAAGGTAATTGATTGTTTAAAGCTTTACTCGAATTCTATACACCAGATCGAAATATAGTGACTTATAATTAAATAGCTCAGTAATTGGTTTCTCCCTCCGCAAAAATGAGCATGTGAGCAGAGTTGTGTGCTAGAATATTAACGATAGAGATAGCTAGTGAGTCTGAGTCTCCCCAATTAGTAGGGTATACACTAGACAGGACGTGAATACTAGACAGGCTAGACGACGTAGAAGTCGCCATATTTCAATAAGGTCTAGTTTTATTCTATATATCAATATATTGTCTTCCTTGCTGACAGCGACTTATGGGTAAGCCATTTCTTTTTTTTTTTTTGCTTGGAATACACCGTTCACGCTTTAAGTAATAGATACTGATGTGTATCTGTAACGAAGAGCAGAGGGAAGGGCGAGGCCGCTTTTACACAAACCTTTTTTGTCTCAAAGGATGTTGGTATAGGCCGTGTTTAAACTTATCAACCATAAAACAATTATATCTAAACTTTCCTTGCTTCTAAAACGTTGAAAACAATGCGCGCGCCTTGGGAAATCAGTAATATACGCGAACCCGAATTACAAATCTCAGTTAGGCTACGCTAAACAATACTGATCTGGAAAATTCCGGTCATTGTCTCCTTCTAGCCGCGGGGCCCTGGAAGAAGAGTAAGTTTATCGAATTAAAGCTTGTCTTGATTTATTAGTGTAAGGCTGATATAAAGCAATATTGTCATATTTATCCTTTATTCATGTTTATTTTAGATGTCCTACTGTACATTTTCACGTCTGGAACTACTGGTTTACCAAAACCAGCACCACTAAATACAACAAGGTATAGTTAGCAATTATAACCATTGAAAATACACCCTTTCCGAGAAAGTTTGTCACCCGTCGAAAAGCAAACAAGCTAGTGGCGCAAAGGATCATGGATCAATTCAGAAACTAATCGGAACGCCTTTCTTGTTGTTTGATAAGTCAAAACGGTCATTTCTCAATAACAGATTGACAAGTGTAGCAATGTGGCCATGAAATCCCTGTGTCCTAATAAAATTTACATAGGTTACCCATAGTCCCCTGAATTACTAGCTTGTAGACTTTTCACTTCACGGGTGACAAAGTTTCTCGGAAAGGGTGTAGATATGTACTTGCTTATATTATTTTGTATTATGCATATAACCAAAATCACTTTTTAGTGTCTCAATCTTCGGATCTAACCAAGTGCGCGACTTATTGCATGGGAAGACTGAAACTCACTACCTCTACGTTAAATATTTTGGCACACAACTCGGCTCGCATGTTCATTTTTGTGAAGGGAGGAAATTCGGATAACCCGGAGAAAAACACTCGTTGAATAGGAGAGAAGAACACATCAAACAAACTCAACTCACATATAATTCATGCCCGATCCGGGACACGAACCTGGATCACAGCGATGAGAGGTGCACCACTACCTCACCCACATAACCCATAAATATTGTGCATATTCTGTTTTCAGGTTTTACTGCATGGCTCATATGATTGGACGTTTATACAATATCTGTCACAATGACGTCATATATTGTGCATTGCCGTTGTACCATACTAGTGGAGGTGCAATTGGCGTTTCGTTTTGTCTTCAACTTGGAGCAACGATGGTTATCAGCAAGAAGTTTTCAGCCAGTAGATGCATTGAGGAGTGCGGAAAGTACAATGCTACTGTGAGTAACAACATCAACATATCTTTAATATCATTGCGATCTTGTTATATAATTTTTATTGTTATACTTAAAATCTATCATGAGCCGCATCAGTCATCTGTAATACTGAAGCATTGCACGAATGTTATCATCATTATTTTATGCAACACTACTACTATACCATCATTACCATCACTTGTCTACTATCGTCATCGCAGTTTACTGATATTGAAAGATTCAATATTGATGCTTCTCTTGAAGGTTGTGCAGTACATCGGCGAAATGTGTCGCTATCTTCTCACCCAACCAAACCGACCTACTGACACTCAACACAACATTAGACTTGCTATTGGCAATGGTCTTCGAGAACAAATATGGAGGCAATTCCAGTCACGATTCCAAATCAAACAGATTGGAGAACTGTATGGATCGACAGAAGGTAATGTCGGGGTAATGAACGTTGACAGTACGGTCGGGTCATGTGGGTTTGTGTTCGCTGTTTTCCCCAGTCTTCATCCTGCCAGGCTTATTCGCACCGATCCACAGACTGGAGAAATACTGCGAGATACAGATGGATTGGCCATTAATTGCAAGCCTGGTCAACCTGGACTGTTTGTTGGAAAGGTTGTAGAAGATGGTAAGCATTTTTTTACATGTATTACTGTCATTACTGACACATATTGTATCATGCTCCTGCTCCTGCTCCTGCTCCTGCTCCTGCTCCTGCTCCTGCTCCTGCTCCTGCTCCTGCTCCTGCTCCTGCTCCTGCTCCTGCTCCTGCTCCTGCTCCTGCTGATTCTTGTTATTAGTAATTCTTGTTAAGTTCTGTAAGTAATTTATTAATTCTGTAATACTTCATTGCTTTTCTTCATTGCTTACAGAGAGTTCAGTTTTCCGTTTTTCTGGATACATAAACAAGGAAGAAACAGCCAAGAAAATTGGGCGTGATATCTTCACAAAAGGCGATTGTTTTTTTCTCACTGGTGACTATGTCACAAAGGACGAGTATGGCAACATCTTCTTCGTGGACCGTACCGGTGATACTTTCCGATGGCGTGGCGAAAATGTATCGACTGCTGAAGTGGAATCAATTATGACAAAAGTTATTGGTTTGTGTGACATCGTGGTTTATGGAGTCCCCGTCCCCAAAACAGAAGGAAAGGCGGGAATGGTTTACATTACTGATCCAGATGGACTGCTGGATGTTGGAACTCTTGCAGACAAGCTTGAATCAGTTTTACCAACTTATGCCAGGCCAATATTTGTTCGTGTAGGACAAGCTGCTCAACTAACAGGAACATTTAAGTATCAAAAAAATAAGTTCAAAGAAGAGGGCTTTGACATTAACATAGTGAAAGATCCCCTTTATTATTATGATTCACAATCAAAGGTTTACTTGTCTTTGGATGAACACGTATACTCCAAAATTATCAATGGGAAAATAAGGTTGTAAACTGCGCGATCGGTAAAATCATAACTGTTTTTCTTTAGACTTTTCTTAGTCTCCTTCGCATGCGCAGCCGTTATTATAGTTTCGAAATCCCCCGCTTTTCTATGCTTGTCCATTTGAGTGTTCACTCCAATTCTATAATTCACTGATATAGCAGAGTCTCTGTCGTTGCGATATCAGACTCTGCTAACAGGGAACTCCATATAGCAGAATCTGTCTGGCATGCAATGTCTAGACCGCAATGTGTGGTCTGGCCTATCTTAGCCTGCGTAGCGGCTCTCTCAAGGAAAGAGGGGAGGGGAGGGGATTAGGAGCGGAGGGGGATATTACTTCAGGGCCCCACTGAGAATTGACGTCAAGCTATTGTGGTGTCCCTGCCGGACTTCGCAAGAAGGAAAAGCGAAATACAAAAATATATAGTATTGTTGACTGAGTTAATTAGTGCATCCCGATGGATAAAGGCTCAAATTAAATACACTTTATTAACTAACAAGTAAAGCTAGCACAGCATTTTTCCAACTTGGTCCTCGTATTCTATAATAATAATAAATACAAAGAAACTAATAATAATTACGAAATAATGAAATTAACCACATAAAGTGTCTTAAAAAACCTAACTGGTTATAGGAGGCAAACCAGTTGGCTATTTACAGGCATGGTCGAGAGGCTAAATTGACTGGCCTAGTAATAAATACATTAAATTAAAAAAAAAAATTCGTTGTGTGTGTACTGTGCGACTCGCCGTACCGTAGTCACTTACAAAAACGTTTGATGTATTTTTGACATTATTTTGACATTTTTTCATCTTAATCGGACCAATCAGGTACAAGTTTATATCGAGAGGCGGAGACTTTAGAAACTTTGATGTCTGTAATTGGTCGGCCGATGAAGATGAAAAAATGTCAAAATAATGTCAAAAATTCATCAAAAGTTTTTGTAAGTGACTACGGTACGGCGAGTCGCACAGTAATTGTAGGGAAATATCGTATTATTTATTGCGCTATCACTGAAAAACCCTTTATCAAGTGTAAAATCGGAAAACAGGAAAAAACATTTGATCATTTTTAAACCGGTTTTTCAAAAGCACATTTGCATGATTATACATATAACCTAGGACTGCGCAATAATTATCAGGAGGGGGGGGGGGGGGGGGGGTTGAGAAATGAGCGAAAAAATCGAAAAAGTTAATTACTCCCCCTCTCACAAATGAAGAACATTACGCCTTGCCCCCCCCCCTACAATAACGGAAAAATTTAGACTGCACCCCCCCCCCCCCTTCGTTCAAATTGAGAAGACTGCTGAACACTTACGAGAAAAGGGTTTTATCAAGATCGCCAGAGAATCTAAGCAACATTGACGAGGACGTCTTCGTCAATTTGTTGAGTTTTCAGTTTCAAATTAAAGTTAAGTGTTACCCCCCCCCCCCCTTCACTGATTAATTTTGGAAGTTGCCACCCCTCTTTCAAGACATAAGTTTAGATTATGCCCCCCCTCTGGATTCTCAACCCCCCCCCCCCCCTCCTGATAATTATTGCGCAGTCCCTAACTGCATAAATCAGTGGACCTTTTTTAATCGTGTCTGTCCGTTGATTTACAAATGCATGACAAAGCAAGTTACAGGGTACACAGTATTGTAAAAAAAAAAAAATACTTATCCGTTCATTCGCTTGATTGTTTCTTCTCAGTTTGTTTTTATTATTTTTTTTTCCCTCATTTTGTGAGGAAAATTGTATTGCGTAGTCACTGGAAAACCACTTTACCAATGTTAAATCAGAAAACAGGAATAAACTTGTTTCATAATGGTTAAACCGGTTTTAAGACAAATGTGCATATAAATTATACATATAATTCCATAAATTAACCTAAAGATACTGTTTTTTTTATCTGTTTGTGTGCGGCAAAACATTCTTTATATTTCGTATACTTTTTATTGCGTCATCTTTGGGAAAATACTTTATCAAATTCATCCGAAAAAAACGGAGAGAACTGGTTCGATCATTGTTAAACCGGTTTTATGTTGCGTCACACTGGAAAAGTACTTAATCAATATATCCGTAAAAACCGGAGAAAACTGGTTTGATCATTGTTAGACCGGTTTTATATTGCGTCACACTGGAAAAGTACTTTATCAATACATCCGAAAAAAACGGAGAAAACTGGTTTCATCATTGTTAAACCGGTTTTATACAAATTTGCATAGTTATGCATATATTTGCATAAATTAGCCTGGAGATACTGTTTTTTTTTTTATCTTTTTGTGTATTTTGTATTATATATATTATATTTCATATATATCTTTCCCCTCATGTTGTGGGAAAACATTCTTATATTTCGCATATTTTTTATTGCGTCATCACTGGAAAAATACTTTATCAATACATCCGTAAAAACCGGAAAAAACTGGTTTGATCATTGTTAAACCGGTTTTATATAAATTTGCATAATTATACATATATTTGCATAAATTAGCGTATGTGTAATAAGTTAACATATAATTATTCTCAAGCGAACCAATCACATTGCAGGATTGCAAAACGCCTCTTTACATTTGCATAAATTATTCCTAATATGGTGTTGGAAAGAAGGAAACGAACGAAGATGTTAGATATGACATTGTGAGCACAAAAATGGCGGCAATGACGAAGACATCGACAGAAAACGGAATAAACAATGGTAGGAAGCCGTCTGTAGTAATCTTAGACAGCGATGAAGAAGAAGAACAAACAACACACGAACTTTTTCAGCGATTTGTAAAAGCTATGCAGCCATTTTTAGAACGCAAAGAAGTTCTGCTGCTACGCGTGAAATTCGCAGAGATTCGCCCGGAATATGCATCTTCCTCGACATTTCGAGACATGCTACGTCGGAGGGCGAGCCAAGTACGCAAGACTGATGTATATATACATTTTAATGAAGTCTTAAAAGATTTGATCAGCAAAGCTGCCTATTACGGGACAAATGCCATAAAAAACGAGCAACATGATGTTCGAACTGTTGGCGAGAGCACTTCCGATTCAATTGATTCAAGCCGAAATACTTCAATGGCGGGCAAATTTGAATCAGATCAGCAGGGTATTTGTCATGGGCCATCGACACCCGGAAAATCAGCACAATCAACTCAATCAAATGGTTTAGTAATTGATTTAAGTGGTGAATCGAGTTCACAAGATTTTAAGAGTCCAAAAAATCCAACTGGCCATCTGTCACAAGAAGATAGAGAAGTCATCATTCGCAAAAAGAAAAGAAAAAAGAAAATCCAGAAGTTAGAAAGAAAGCTTAAGAACGTCTCAGATGAAATCAAAAGGCTTAGTCAAACTGACCTGAGTCTGGAAGAAATGGATTTTGCTGATAGTAATTATATTAGAGAATCAAGGTTGAAGAACCAATTTAATACCATATGGGAGAAGATCTGTACTTTGAAAGGGAGACCCCCAGACACTGGCAGAGTAGTAGAACAGGGGATCAAAATCAAATCGTCACGCTTTCCTGCCATCGACAGAGGTGTGCAAAAATTCTTAAAGAAAAGGAGAGGATTCCCAAATATTTTTGATATCCGTAACATTGTCATCAGAGCTAACAAAAAGCATAATTTGAGGCTTACTCAAAGTGTACTGCAAGAAATCGCAGCTGATGTTTTTACTGATATTGGAAATAAGTTGCAGAAGAAACGAAAGAAAGATTTTGACTATAATTTTGGTTGTCATTTGACGGACAACTGTCTGTCTAGTTTAGATCCTGCCTTGAATGATGATACTCTTAGAAAAAGGCTTGATGAAAATAAAAAGAAGGGACAAAGTGCTATGGAGAGTGTCTTCGAAAAGTATGTCCACTTGGGAAGAATTAAAGATAGATTAAACGACGATTCTGCAGCATCAAGTGCTAGTGAATATGACAGCAGTGATAATGAAACACGTGCTAGGACTAAATCCAAGACAAAAAAGAGGCCGTCTCCTTATTCAAGTGGTGATGAAAATAGAAAGGTGAAAAGAGCTAAACTGGAAAGCGCAACAACTACTAGTACATGCTCTGATAGTAAAAAATATGATGTTTCTGATATATCTTTTGATGTACCATCCAAGAAAGAATTTCAAGCCAAGCCATTAAGTGCTGGCTCTCCACAGAGTGCAGGAAATGGAGTTGACTATGAAAGTATTGAAATCAATGATGATGATGATGATGATCTAACTACAAAAAGTGATCAACTTGTCATTGCAAGTGACTTTAAAGATTCATCCAGTGTTGCTAAGATACCTATTCTTGCTGATAAATCATCAAATTCTCCATGCTTTCCAAAGGACAACATTGAATCAGTTAAACTTACAACATCATCAAGTCAGTCAAAGATTGACAACGTAGAGCCTAAAACGGTACAAGAAGATTGTGTTGAGATTGTACATGGACATGCTAATAGCACACAAAGTTCTCAAGTTTCCACTACCAAACAACCACAAACAAGTACAGAAAGTTTACTGAATAGAAATTCTGCATCAAACAGTAAACTCAACATCAATACGTCAAAACTTCTTTCCAAAATACAACAACTTAGAGACAAAAAATTGATCTCAGAATTAGCTGAAAATAAAAAATGGTCTACTACTGCAACTAATGGCAAAAGTTCTTGTACTAATTTGAACTTGTCTGAATCTGTACATCACAAAAGAAAATCTACAATTCCGCATCACATTCAAGGGCATGTTAGTTCTTCTACATTGAGTGAACCCTCCAGAACTGTTAACAGTAATGTGAAATATTCTCAAGTCATGTCTAATGTTTCTAATGTAACCTCATCTGTCTCAAACACCAGCTGTATTCTACCAAAACAGTTAATTAATGGCCACTTTAATGATAGTAACAAAGATAATGCAGTTAATTCATCTTATATAAGGAATGGTTTTTCACCTGGTAATAAGAAGTTAACTGTTTCTCTTACTAAATTTCCTGTTAATGGTCGTTCTTCTCCACAAAGGTTTCACAGTGTCAACTCACCCGTGACAGGTAAGATAAGCACAAACTCTGTTACAAATGTTTCTCCTTTAATGAATGGATACCATCAAAGAGAACATTCTTTAAGTAATCGTATCACACCTAAAGACTTAACACATCCAGACATTAGCAATGAAGTTTTGCCTCGTAAAGAATTATCTCAGTCAACCTGCAAGGCTAAAGTTTCGTCATCATGTAAAGCAGATACTGTAATTATTCTCTCAGACGATGAAGATTAGAGTATGTACATGGATTAATTTTTAGAAGTTATACATTCCATATTAGTATCAAGAATGCAAAGTTATCACAGCGAGAACATATGAACCATGAACACTTGACTTTTTTGCAGATTAAGGCCCAGGCAAACAGCTTCAGCATTTGCTTCAACATATGTTCGATTTTAAATTTTTAAACTCTTTCAACAATGTTGAAAGAGTTTAAAAGCGTTTAAACATTGCCATTCAACAAAATGAAACGGATGTTGAAACGGATGTTGAAGCAATTTGCCAGGCCCTTATTTTTTTCTGAACATTCTAATGCTTTGAAACCTCTTAAAATGAAGCAGTGAGTTTAAATACACTGAGTGTTCATAATAAATCTGATTTCTAATCTATTTGCTCGAGGGATGTAGGTTAAAAAAGTAAAAAAAAACTCAAAGTATTCACAGTTCGTTTGTCCTCACTGTTACATTGATTAGAATAAATACACAAGTGATTATAGAGAATAGCATGCGTTGATTGGTCTAGAAATTCACACTATTTCTTGATAATCACTGCACTTTTAGAAATAAGAAATGAACGGCATTTCTTTACAAATGGCTCGTTGTTTTTATTTTTTGACATAATCACTTTTGTTTGTATTTATACTAAAACAATTATCCACCTAAGGCAAAGTGAACATTGGTGAATAACTTTGACTCTGTCTCTTTTATTATTCACCGATTTCACTTCACCTTCTAGGAATAATTGTTAAATAGTACTGTATATATTGTTATTTTGATCATTACAGACACCAAACCAAGAAACATAGTACACTTAAAACTTTTGAAATATGCAAAATACTACAAAATACAAAATCTGATGATGGATAGCAGAGGCTATATCAAAAATATCAAACTAGTTATACACTTTATTACAAAATACAGTGTGTACCATAATATAAACACGAAACAAAACTAAATATGTATTTATTGATGGTACTATTTTATACAAACTTGGAGATATTACTTATTGTATTTATCATTGTTATGTGGGTTTTGGGGAAATTCTTGGACAATAACTAAATAGTTGATACATGAATTATTAGATAGTTATAGTTAGAAATTGTTTCATGAATTTATGGCAAACATACCAATGATTGATTAGTCTTTATTATCAAAAAAAGTAGTTCTTCAATAAGATATGTTGATTGTCCAGCATTAAATGGATCACAGGGTTTTATATGATAATTATGAATTGTATTTTGATTAAACTAAATAAGAAATAATTGGATTGTCATCTGGGAATGTCATCCATATAAAACAACTATTCTGGACTGACTAGCATTCTATTTAATATATACAATATGAGAGACCGATCTGTATGTGACAACAGCGGCAAGTCGAAGACGAGCCATTTATCGCATACAGATCGGAACAAGAAAATTGTATAGTACTTATGCAAGTCCAACGTTAGCTCTTTCCATATTTTACTATAAATGTAAATCTGGCTGAAAAAATTCAAGTTGAAACTTGTGCAAATCAGGACGAAATCTGTATAAGATTTACAGAATTCTTCACAGACGTGATTAGTTCTCAAAGTTCTCATTAGTTATTCATCAATTTTATAAGCTTACATTCTGTTTCAATGTAGATGCAAAGCTAGTCAGCCCATAAACGTCCACTAGCTTTAGTTTTATTCATTGTGTACATTTGAGACAATATTGATTGAGGTCTAAGGTACACCAAATCGAAACTATGGTGAATTACTACTATTCTCGACTGGTTAGGTTTGCATAGATGTGAAAAGTCCATTGTGTTCTAACGTGAGCCTGAGGCTAGCCAGTCGAGAACAAAGGAGCTTGCCATATTTTGATTTGGTATTTTGCAATATGCATCTGTTTTGTAATTTGAATGCTGTACTGTGTTTATTTATTGTGTGGAAATACTGTAGTAATTGAACATTCAGACAATGAACTGTCACCATAACAATACTTTAAATATTGTGGTAATTCCACTGCAATAAATTATTTATTGCATCAGTAACAGTATTTGTAATATAATTATTTTTGGAAAAATCAGTTCAGAGCAACACAACTTTGTACATATTTTACACATTTCTTCTTACCTTTCAACCAATCCTTGTACAGCGTGAAGCATCAAACAGATGATCAAACAAAGATGGTTTCAATGTACATAATAATCATTTCGTTCTCAATAATTGCAAAACTGATAAATTTGTATGATAAATTTGTTCCATCTAATTATCTACTTTTTCTAGAAAATCTATACTCTCGCAGTAGTACATACACCTACTTGCAAGAACGTTGTCATACAACATTTGTAATTTAGTGGATAATTTAGGAATAAATTAAAAGTACAAAAGAAAGTTGTGCTTCAATGATCTTCTTTTGTACTTTTAATTTATTCCTAATCCACTAAACTACAAATGTTCAAATGTTGTATGACATTGTTCTTGCAAGTAGGTGTATGGGCAAAGCTGGGATTTACAAACTTCCAACTTACATAATTCCATTGAAAAGATTGAAATTAATAAACCTTTATTCAAATCCATCAATGACTATTTAATTCTTTTGTGTGAAATATAACAAATGCAGTTGAATCTTGGAATAGAATCAAAGTAAAAATTAATAAATAGTAGCTAGTTGTCAATCATTAGTTGTTTTTTCGAGACCAGAACAATTAAATACATAAAGAGTACTTTGGTTAATGGTGCGTTACTCTTCGTGGATCATGAACTGTTCTGGTTGAGTGACAGCAACTAATGCATGAGTCAACGAAAACCCTGACCTCCCCCACCCCGGGACAATGTGGGGATTAGGTGGGGGATAGTGGGGGAATAGACTGCCAATCGTCCCCTACAGGGTGGGGGATTAGTCATTTTTAGTGATAAAGCTGGCCCGTGGGGGTGGGGATTTATTATGAGCCCGCAATATTAAATTCAGTGGCTGTTTACCAAAAACTGAGCCCACAATGTAAAACATCAGCAGTTGATTACAAGGTCAGCAACCTCGTGTTTGATTGTGTAAAAGGCGAGTGCTTTTGTTATTCAAATTGGTTTTTTGAGCGAAATCAAAGGCCAACCTTGCCCAATTTAAACCTGATTTAAAAGCAAAGAATGAATGTGTAAAACATCATCATGGTTGAATAAATCAAGTGTTGATTAGCTTTCAGCTTTCAGTTTGCTTTAATATGGACAATCAAGATAGCCCCAGGGGTGGGGACAATGGACATGTTGAATGACTTCCAGGGGTGGGGACATTTTCAGAGAATTGAACATGCTATTTTTCTAATCCCCACGTTGTCCCGGGGTGGGGGGGGGGTCGGGGTTTTCGTTGACTCATGCATAAGGTTTTACTTGGATAGTATTTCATGGTTCAACTAGTACTTATTGTATTTACATTTTCTGCATTGCATTTTCTGGAGTCCTAGCTAGAAAACCTTGTGTTTAACCTATACTCCAGGTTCCAAAAAGGTTTTCTTTTTTGTGAAATGAAATAGTTCACTATTATACGTTTATTGTTATTGTTGACCAGTTTTTGTTATTGTTTGATGGGGTTCCTGTGGTAGGAAAGATCACGCGCACGCGCAATAGTATGTATACCCGTTTGGCGCGATCCAAATGCATAATTTACGATGTAGGGCTTTGTTAACCAAAAAAATCTCTTTTTATTTATTTTGCCAACACTTATCAGTTCTCCATTAGCATAATGCGAGACATAAATCCGTAAGTCAACAATAGCCAACGGTCTGAACGAGTCTCAAGTCGTTTCACAACGCCTGGGTCGACTGTTTTGGTTACGAATTCAAAATGGACGTTTAAAACTGGAGTGTTTTTGCTTGGTTACCGACCTCAACTCACTAAAGAAAGACAATCAATATGAATGGGAACAAACTATCGCTCTCTGTTGAAGAAACTGAAATAATCCGCTTAGTGTTGCAGTTCCTAAGCTCTCGTAAACTGTACAAATCGACGAGAAACTTGGAGCGAGAAAGCGGTGTGACCAACTGTAGTTATAGTGATGATATTCTTTTCCTACGTCAGCTAATTTTAGACGGAGAATGGGATTCTATATTCACTTATGTACAGCCTTTGGAGAAACGTGAAGGGTTTGATGCGAAGACATTCCGTTACCTCATTCTAAAAGAGAAGTTTATGGAAATCTTGTACTTCAAGTCTGGTATCGAAGGGGTAAGCTCGAGTTTTTCTATTGAAGACATGATAAAATGTTTGAACCAGTTAGAGAAAAACTGCCCAGCTAAAAGTGATTACACAAAGCTGTGTTGGTTATTAACTGTCCCTGATTTATATGAACTACCAGAATACCAAGGCTGGAATCCAGAAAGTGCACGATGGAAATGTTTTAGTGAAATTGTCGAATTACTCAAGAATGTGATGTCAATTCATAAAAAGAAGCCCAAATCACTGCCATCACTTTCACAAAACAGACTTGTGAATCTTATAGGAAAAGGCTTATGTTTTGAGAGCTGTGTTGATTACTGTCACCAAAGAGCAATGAATGCCAAAGCTGATGAAGGGCTGTTGAATATTTGTAATAATGTCCTTTCAGGTGTTTCACATGAAAACACTGGGAATTTTCTGTCGTGGCTTAATAGTTTACCCCAAGAGAGCTTTACCAACCCTTTCGAGGCTGCGTCTTTGGAAGTTGACCTTAAAAAGTCAACACGTAATGTCAAACACCATTTATCAATCAAGAGACTTCAAACTGAGACACAGAACCTTTCAAAAAGTTTGTCATTATCTTCAAGACCTTCGACAGCAAGTAGAATAGAAGAACAAACTAGACCAGTAGAAGTACCTGAGTCTCTTGCTGGTGTCAAGAAAGTTTCAAACTCATACGCTAACTTTCAGTTCACTAAACCTAATGCAGGGTTTAAACCAATTGCGCCAGAGCCTAGCAATGAAAAGATGGGTAGTAGAAGGGATTCCTTGAATGAAGCTGATCAACAACTTGATGATAAGCATGATAACAACAAGAATGAGAAAGATTCAAAGCAAGTAAGTCCAACCGCTAATGGGGTGACTGATAGAATTTATAATTCTCATCACAATAATGCTAGGGGTAATGCTCAAGACACTGAGCCAATAACTGTAGGTGGATATGATATACCAAAGAAAGATGACAAACTTGGTTCCTCAAAGAGAGAGGTTCGTGATAGTCAAGATTCTTTGGATCAGCTCAAGAGACACCAAGAAAACAGTGTTTTGAAGCAACTGGAAGAACACGAAAGACATCAAGCTGAACTAAGACGCCAGCTTATAGAGACTTCAAATGCACCTTTAAAACCAGATGAGGCATTAACTCATGGGACAGCAGGGCTTGAACAACCAAATGTTAGACATCCATCTGATGGGCACAGTTTACCCTCAGATGAGCATAAAACTGAGGATATTGGAGAACATCATGACACAACTCCTAGAACACACATCAATAAATCAAATCAGGAAAACAAACTGAATCACACCAATAAAAGAATGCAGAGAGAATCGCCTGTTGGCAAAGAAGTATCACCATGCTTCAAAGATCATAATAATCACAATTATACAGATACAAAAACACCAGTCACATCTACTCCATTAGCCAAGAAGAAATCAATTCCAGAACCATTAAAGCTAGATAATATTGGTATCTCCCATATTAAAGAACCCAGTATTAAGGAATCACCTCCTAGAAATGACAATGAAATGAATCAGTCAAATGTCAATCAAGCTGATGTCAGTCAAATCATTGGTGGTCAGTTTCCTAAGACTCCTTTAGCTAAAATATTACCACCAGGACATTGGGTTGCTTTAGCTGACGGCAGTGGAGTTCTGAATACAAGGTATGATATACTTATATATCAGTCCTTTTCACAGTTCTCGCCGATTAACCTATCCCTTAAATCTTGTAAATAAATATATTCTTTAGAATTTGACTACAGCCAATTGAAACACTTAAAAAAATCCACGGGCTGTAGTCAAATTCTTAAGAATATATTACATGCTATCGAGGCTGAGGTTGATTGACAAGAACTGTGAAATGGTCTTTTGTATGATTGTTTATTTTTATAGTATTAGTCTAAATACTGTATGCAGTTGATAATTAAGAATCCCACACAAGAATCAATTGTGACTAAAATAATACATATAATCATATACACACAGATGTGTGAAGTCAACATTTTTTTTACGGTGTACACATTTCATTCTATTACCTATCATTTATATCAAACACTGACGCAACCTATACTAGTTTACACACTAGTTTCTATTAAAAAAAGATGATACAGGTGTCGATCATATACGTAAGTATATATAATTTATATAGTATATGGCAACATACAATCACATATACAAGTAACAATTACAATTAACAATTACGAATTGAAATAATTTGCATATATTTTGATGGCTATTTATTACTTCCCTTTTCACATTAAATATGTCTTGCTGTATCATCATAGTTTGTTTATTTATTTATTTATTTACAAGATTCGCCACACTACATTAGGAAGGGATAAAACCCACAGAGAAGTTCTCCCAAAAAATAGAACGAAATAGTTCTCAATGCATCTTTTCATGTTTTAATTTGTGATGTTGTTAGTACACCGAAGTCCAGTAGACAGAAAATGTCCAATACGCCTGCACCTCAAGAATCCCCTGTAGAGGAAGCTGAGACTAACAGAGAAGCTATACCGTATCAACAAGACCCAAACTATGAGGTATGTATAAACGTTAGGCAGTAGAGCTACAGTATGTGCAATGTGTGATAGACTGACTCGAGTAACATTTTATAAAAAAACAAAAGAACAGCATTTTTATTAGATTTGTTACTGTTACCTGTTAAAAAGGCTACCATACGTACAGTATTTTGCTATTTCAAAATCTTGTTGAATAAAGTGATTTGTGCAGGGCTCCCAGGATTATGCGATTTTTTTCAGCAAATTATGCACTATTTTTTGATAAATTATGCGCCAAAAATCGCAAATTATGTGCCAATTATGCAAATTTTGCAATATTTTATAGCAAAAAATTTTTTCATGAAAATTACGATTTACGAAGTATTAAACCAGTAAATCAACAAAGTAACTTGTAAGGCAACAAAACAACTGACTGACTGACGTGCTACGATTTTAAGTCATTTATTTTTCTTTTAGAAACTCATTTGTATGTTTTTTTCTTTGGTTTTACTTCAACAAAATTATCCATCATTGAAAACACAGCAAAAAAAGACTTTTGCTGCCAAAAAAATCGATATTTTCTTTCCTAAGATGTGATTGGCAATCTTTCATCAAATCATTGCGCGTGTTATATGAAGAACTAGAGCATAGGCCCAAACGGCCACCAGCATGTAACGCCTTGTTGATTTTCGATATCGTGATTGCAAAGAAAATCGATGGATTTTTGCTTTGAAAATGTAAAATTTATGGCAAACATTACATGCAATTTCTGTGGTAAGAGAAAACATAGATATTATTACATTCAAAGTTGTTTGGCATTTGACCATTCACAAGTAGTCCCATTTCTTTGTATCGTTTTCCTTTTGCCTTTATCTCATTTGCTGTCCCATTTTCTTTCTAGTACGGTAAGCAATTTGATTTATTTTTCATTCACTAAACTTGTCTTATGCTAGTAAGGTACATAAATACATTGGTGTGTACATGCATCTACTGTTGGGCTCCCTGTGTAATTCAAAAGAGCAGTCGACCAAGGTTGATAGTTTTCAAAACAATTAATTCTGTCATCAACTTAAAAAAACTTGAATTCCATAAAAATCTTCATGGTAAAAAAAAAAGGAAAATAAAATTTGTCTTTCAGTGATCATCGATTGATTTCCTTAAAAGTTGTTATTTTTGAACTAAATTGTTACATGTATTTTCTAATATAAACCAGAAGTTTATTTACATCCTTTATAGTTGTAATTATGGTTTAAATGTTTTGATATTTGTTTGTTATTATGGTACAATTCTCTTGATTTGAGTAGTAGTTGTCAAGCTGTCATGATGTCAAATATCTCATGCTTACCTGATTTATTTATAATTCTGTGTAAAATGACATCATTGATCAATGAAACAACACAAAACATTGCTGTGTTGCCTTTTGGATAAACATCTAAACTATATTGACTTGAAAGGAGAATTGTTTCTTCAACATGCCTATCTACACCATCAATGTAAGTCCATTCAGGTTCATTTCATGTGTGCGATAGTGTGAACTGTGTGCTACCATGGGTTAGATTTCTCTTCACATGCTAGTTTGTTGTTTAAATGGTCTCTGATCTTGACACTCTGGCAATGATTTAACAATAGAGCTAAATAATCTGGTTCACTAACTCTAAAAGGATCACAGCTTAATTCCTTTCTAGTTTAAGACCTCGGCAGTTATTCTTTTTAATGATTGCAGCTTACATGTATTGTTCTATTTAAAGTCAATCTGCTATTTTTATTATCTTTGACAGTAAAAACAACACATGTATTGTTGTATTTTGATTGAAGGTGTCAGGTCAGATAACAATAACATTATACTCCTTAAAGCTTATCCTCCCTAAATCTTCCAGAGCTAACTTTTAATCTTAATTTGTTTTTATTTTGTTGTAATCTCTTGTAGTTTTTCTCTAGTCTTTAATTATCTTGTTGAGGCAGTCTGATGTTATGACTTGTATTCTGGGCTCCATCATAGATACAGGTACCTGTTGGACCTGAAGATTTACTTTCCACGCTCTATAGTTCACTGAAATCAAAGTCAATGTTATAACAATGGTCATGCTTGCAATTTGAATTCAGATCATAGAAGACTTTCTGACACTGTTAATAGACTTTGGCATCAGAATGACAGTTAAACTAAGTGAATTACAATGTTTTTTACTTGTTTAGTTTTATTGTCAGTCAATGTCAATATGCCAACAAAACATCATTGTATCCAATAGCAAAACAATTTAATGTACAAGTTTATAATTACAATGGACATTTTATTTTTTACTGTTGATGGATTGTCAAACAAACAATAGCCAAAAAAGAGTTAGAATCAAAATTTAAAATTGCTATATTAAGAAATATAAAATTGCAGTAAGTGTTAGTAAATCCTCTTTAATTTAGTCTCCTCCTCTTTATGCCTCTTAACCCTATACTCCCCTTCCTACCTCTTCACAAGTAAGTGAACAACGACTGGAAATACACTTTGATAAAGCACTATGGTACACAACAAACCATAGTATGACTATATGAAATCAAGTCAACTCTACAAATCATGTGCAAAATAACTTGGGACATTATCTGGTTTTTACGTGAAAAATATTTCAACATCATTTTTCCATTTCCCCCTCTCCCCCGTATCAATGTTGAGTTTTGGGAATGTGAAACAGTTGTCATTTGAAAGACCAATCAACATTACTCAGGGGGAAGGAGGTTTGCAAATCAAATTGATACATTTTGTACATTTTTTTAAAATTCAAACAAAAGCGCTCATAAAAATGTGACAATGTCCCAACAATTTTGCACATTATTGTAGCTGCCATTCTAACTTTTTTCTTATGGTATACTCTCATTAAAGTGCCCATAAATGGACAGGTATTTAAAATTTAGAATTAAATCCAAAATACACTGATAAATATATAGCAAGGTTTGGGGATATGGAAACATGAACAAAGTTCTTATGTTGTTGTTGTTGTTTTACCAACAGGATGAAACTGGTTCAGACACACCCACTGCTCGCAAAGGACCTAAAATCAATGGTGTGCGCAGAACCCTTACATCTAATGGCCCTCCTATGGGTAGAAATAAAGGTACTGCCACACCTAGTGATGGGGTACAAGAGATCAAAACAACAAAGCAGGATAGACCAAGCAAAGCTAAGAATCAAGATTCACCAAGAGATCGTATATCTGCCAATCAGAAACAAGCTTCTACTAAGAAGATTAGCAGAGAGGAAGCTGAGAATGTCAAGCCAAAGACTGTAGGGAATACCTTTGTTGTTGATAATGGTCAGTATACTTGCAGATACTCAGTGTGTATTTGTGAAACAAAACTAAATAATGTAATGTCTAATAAGGCACTATTTTGTACAAACCATTGGGTATCACTAGCAAATCTTCATTTTATCATTTGCGCAATATATCGAGTATCAGAAAGCACTTATCGGTTGAAAGTACTAAGATTTTAATCCATTTATAACGTGTCGACTAAATAATTGTAATTCTTTGCTGTATGGTCTCCCAGGATATCTTATTCACAGACTTCAATTAGTTCAGAACTGTGCTGCTCGCATTGTCATGCGTACATCTAAGTATGATCATACCACGCCTATTCTTATTGAGCTGCACTGGCTTCCCATGCCACAGCGAACAATTTTTAAGATTTTGTTATTAACTTATAAGGCACTTAATGGCTTGGCACCTATATATATTAGTGATTTGGTCTCTATTTTATTACAAGTTCCGTCATCTAATCTTAAAACGTATGGAGATAGGGCGTTTTCTGTTTGTGCTCCTAAATTTTGGAATAATCTTCCACTTAAGGTACTAGGATTGGATCCGGGAAAAAATAATCTTAACTTTTTTCGTCTTCCCTGCTTTGTTTGGCACTTAATTAACATACATTTTCGATTCTGACTTTCTGTGTCTTTTACAAAGCTTTAAAATATGAAGAAGAAAATCGTTTCTAAGGAAGCCATTTTGTGAAATCTGAAATCTGTATTTCACATATTACAATGACATTTGTTCCAAATGTTAGTAAGTCATGGTACTTTAAGAATTAGCCAGCCCGGAGTAAATAATTACTTTGTTCTTCATTTATTGCCGTGGAAAGTCAAAATGTGTTTTTTCTCAAATGTATGATGGCATAAAAAAAGGTTTTTTTTCCAGGCTGGCTAATTTTGGTTACTTATGTTAAGCAGTAGTTATTTGCTTAGTTTTGAGTTTTCTACTTAATATTTTAAAGACAAGATATAGCGATTTTTCTAAAAATATTGCCTTGGGTTCCCTGCATATTTTAACACCTTGGGTGTGAAATTTCACACTCTTGACACAATATTTTGAGAGAAAATTTTTTTTGATGATCGTTCCAACAAATATTTTAATGGAAATACTATATATGTAATTTTTTATTATTTTTCAAATGACACGGGTCACTTTATCCAGTCCTAGTACCTTAACATTAGACTTTGCACTAGTATTAGCTCTTTTAAATCTAATCTTAAGACTTATCTTTTTAAACAAGCTTTCTAAGTCATTTAATTATTTTTGTTTATTCGTATATTTATAAATTTTTATTCTTTTAAGTTAGGTTTATTTTTAAGTATCGTATTTTATTACCATAAATGTGTATATATTATATTAAATTTTATTATTATTATTGTAAGGGGCCTTAGAACTTTAGGATCATGTGGGCAATTTAAATAAAGTATTATTATTATTATTATTATTATTATTATTATTATTATTATTATTATTATTATTATTATTATTATTATTATTATTATTATTATTATTATTATTATTATTATTATTATTAGTGTAACTATTGAATCAAGGGAGTCATTGCATCTTGCATTGTTATGTGTATTGTGTGATTCATGCCTGATCAGTGATTTCTTAGTAAAGGCCTGGGAAAACGGCTTCAACATCCGTTCAATTGTTTTGAATGGTAATGTTGATGCCATTTGCCACCCCCTTTCAACATTGTTGAACACATTTGAAAGGGGGTTAGCAAACGGTTTCAACATTACTATTCAGCAAAATGGAACATAGTAATATATGTTGAAATGAATGTTGAAACAATTTGACCTGTTCAACAACCATTCTACAGGGTACCTTCTACAGCATTCAACAAAATTGACCCAGTGTTGAAGCAAATATTGAAGCTGTTTGCCTTGGCCTTTAGACAAATAATTTTAGTGGCATTGCTCTGATTTCTAACATGTTTTCTTTTACTAACAAACTTGTTTCTCGTTTGACTCCAACAGGAACTGTCAATCAAACATACCATAAAACAACCAGCCATACCCCTGCATCTGCCATTACACTGCAGCAGAAAGAAATCAACAAGATGCTAGACAAACAACATGGTTACCTAAAGAACAATGCAGACGCAATACGATTCTCTGCCATAGCAAGTCTTGAAGATGTACAAGCTATCCGTGCTGTAGCATTTCATCCTTCTGGAGAATTGTTTGCTATTGGTTCTAACTCAAAGTCCTTGAGAGTGTGTTCAACGACAGGACTTACAACTTACAAGAAAATGGACAGAGAACATAGGTATGTACAGAAACTTTTTTTTTTTTTTTGTTACAGTTTAAAGACCAACCATGCCTAGTATTTTCTCAAGTCCCAATAAACACAGCACACAGTATGTGGTGGTTGGCCCAAGTCCATAACTCAATTTTATTATCAAAATAAAACAAAAAATACTCTTAAGACTTATCGAGATGACATGATTAAAACTCTTCTCAAACAAAGTTTCTCAAGTTGAACTTAGACCACAATGATTATGGTCTAACCAAACTACATTTCAAACTATATACAACTCCTTAATTAAGTAACATACTTTCAATTAGCATAACTAGTCCCTAGTCCTCTTGTTCACATAGGAAACTATTTCAATCTCTCTTCGTTACCAACTCTCTACTATCATTGTCCATTACAAGAGAAACATATTACTCTATTCATTTGTTTTCAATTGGTACCATTGGAAAGGCCAAGAGGTTGTGAGACGCTGTCACCATGTACTGGAAACTATATTTGTTATGTGGTATAAAAGCAGAGTGTTGAATCCTTTGTCTTAAGTATTGTTCTATTACGAGTATGGTTTTTTCTTTCAAAGACAAAGAGAATGGTGGAAGCTTTCATGTTCTAGTTGAGGTGAATAAGATCTGGGTTGAGACAATATCGACCCCACTAAACCCAACTTTTTCCTTGGTCCCAGTGCTGTCTAGTATAGAGTGGTTTCACTGTATTCAATTTGTTTGTGAACTAATCTGTTGTATTATATTTCTAGCAGCAAAGAGATGATCCCTCCCCAGCCTACAATCCTGTTCAAACGTAACAAACATCATAAAGGATCTATATACTGTGCAGCATGGAATAGCACAGGAGATATGATAGCCACAGGGTCCAATGACAAGACTATCAAAGTATTACCTTTTGATGCAGAGAACTGTACTCAAGTTGGTCCAGAGTTGGAGCTTAATATTCATGGGGGTACTGTGAGAGACTTGGCTTTTGCTACTAGGGGTGGTGGTACTTCTGTCCTTGTGTCAGGAGGTGCAGGTGTGTTACTTGTTATTGTGTGCTTCATATTTGTATGTTTGATTGTTAGGATAAGGTGATTGTTAAGTTGATTGATTGACTATCTGACTGCTGCCTGATAGGTTGATTGGTTGATTGATTGGTTGATTAAATGGTTGATTGATTGATGGGTTGATTGACTGATGGGTTGATTGATTGATGGGTTGGCAATAGTTTGATTGACTGATTAATGATTGATGGGTTGGTTGAATGATTGATTGATGGGTTGATTGATTGATGGTTTGATGGGTTGATGATGAATTGATTGATTGATGGGTTGGTTGGTTAACTGATTGATTGATTGATGGGTTGATTAATGGATTAATTGATTGATTGATATACTGGTTAATTTATGGACTGGTTGGATTGACTGATGGATGTGTGGGTCAATTGCTTGAAGGGTTGATTGATTGATAGGTTGATTGACTGATTGATAGGTTGATGGATTGATTGATGGGTTAATTGATTGATGGGTTGATTGATTGATGGGTTGATTAATGGATTGATTAATGGATTGATTGATTGATTGATATACTGGTTAATTTATGGACTGGTTGGATTGACTGATGGATGTGTGGGTCAATTGCTTGAAGGGTTGATTGATTGATAGGTTGATTGACTGATTGATAGGTTGATGGATGGATTGATTGATGGGTTAATTGATTGATGGGTTGATTGATTGATGGGTTGATTAATGGATTGATTAATGGATTGATTAATGGATTGATATACTGGTTTATTTATGGACTGGTTGGATTGACTGTTGGATGTGTGGGTTAATTGCTTGAAGGGTTGATTGATTGATAGGTTGATTGACTGATTGATAGGTTGATGGATGGATTGATTGATGGGTTGATTGATTGATTGACATATTATACTATAATATTTTGGATAAAGTTATCAACTGGATAAGAGTTATACAGTGTATAGAATTTGTATGGGTTTTATCCATTGGATAGCTCTATTCAGGCTTCATACAACCAGCCCCAGATTTATTTCTATGTATTGTTATCTTTTCCAGGTAATGGAAATATCCAGATCTCAGACTGTAGTACTGGTAACACCATAGGACAACTAAAAGGTCACTTAGGCCATATCATGAGTATATTTGCTGCTAAAGATGACATCATTGTGTCTGGTTCTAATGATAATACTGTCCGTCTGTGGGATTTAAGATCACAGCGATGTATTGATGTTATAGCTACAGGAGAAAGCTGTGTGGTGTCTGTCTGTGCTAACCCTGCAGGGACGTTACTTGCATCAGGTATGACTTATGTTCAGTTAGCCCTTTGCAGCTAGAGGTCACATGACCCCACCTACCTTAAATCCATCAGCTGTGCCAAATTGATGTCCAGAAATGGAAAGAGCATGTCGCCATTAGCAAAAAGTCAAACTTTCAGCTCTAGATAAAAACAAAATGGGATATTTTCTAAGGATTTGTATGGTAAAACAAAACTGGACTTGCTCTCCAATTCTGTTTTCCCATACAAATTCTTAGACATGACCTCTAGCTGCAAAGGGCCTATTAGTATGCCAATGATGATCACATGTACAATGTATTGTATGTACTATTATTTTCATGTTTTATAATCCTATAATAGATATGTGCCCTGCTTGGCAGAGAGATACCTCTGCATAACACTGCTAGATATTCTATTGAGCATGCACAAATGTAGGACATTACTACAATATCATTATTAAACATTTTACCCATCAACTGGTTATAACAGGGTTATAACAGGTTTAAAACCAGTTTTAAGTTAATTTATCTGTCCAAAGTTCTGAATGATCTCCAGCAGCTCCATGCAGAGGTTTCTTTTCAATTTAGATGTTGACTTATAGTTTGACTAGTAGTTGTTCTTGTTGCTAGCTACAATTTATTATTGTTAATTTTAAACTTACTTCAATCTTATTCTGATAACATTTCAATGATGATTAATAATAATAATAATAATAATAATAATAATAATAATAATAATAATAATAATAATAATAATAATAATAATAATAATAATAATAATAATTTTTTATTTTTTTTTTATATAATAATCACTTTAATAATAATATAATATTAATATAAAAATATATAAAACTATCTAAAAAAAAATTTACAATTTCGATTATATATAAATATACAAATTACAATGCATTCAATTTATAAAAAGGATCATCTAAGAATGTTCTGATCAAACTAATACAAACAAATAATACAGATAAGAATAATAATAATATAAAAAGATAGAAAAATAAATAAAAGTCTAGCTTATTCGGGCAATAGCGTTATCGAGGGAGATATCTACATTTGTAGTATCAACAGTTCTTCTTATTGACCTTGATCCTCTAAGGCATAGCAAAGCAGAGCGTATCAGTGCAAAGGAAACTTTGGCCCTAACCCATGACATCGTATTAGCATAGTTCTCTCCCTTCTTAATCGATAATAATTCAGCTAAGCGTTTATGGTAAGTCTTGCACTCAGTGCCCATTCCACCTGTTGTACTGAACACTAAAGGCGTAAAAGTTCCTTGCTCCACCTCCATGACCCTGTTGGCATATTTGCGTTTCTTCTAAATAATAATAATAATAATAATAATAATAATAATAATAATAATAATAATAATAATAATAATAATAATAATAATAATAATATAATGTCTTTATCGGTTATTGTAATTTTATCCAGCTCATTATATCACTAATAACTACTCATAATCACCAATAATAGGTCATGAAGATGGTGGCTGTATGATCTATGATATCACAGCCGGACGGACGCTTCAGTTCTTCAAACCTCACACCTTAGACTGTCGATCTGTACGCTTCTCCCCAGACGGTCACTACCTACTGACAGCATCGTACGACACTAGTATTATCCTCCTAAATATGCAATATAACCTAGAATGTAATATACCTCCGTATTCTGTGGTGGCACAGCATAGTGATAAAGTCATTCAATGTCGTTGGCATCCACAACTAATGGCATTTGTTAGCTCCAGTGCTGATAAAACAGCTCAATTATGGACTCTTGACTGCTAACATCACCTATAAAGACACTGGTAGGAATCCACACCTGATGATGCTTGCTATTCTTTTATGACACCTCAGAGAATGAAATATTTGGAACCTCATTTTTTCCAAACCAAGTTGCATTCCATCAAGATCTCAGTTTTCATGCAAAGCATCATATGACTCAATAAGTTAGTTGACTTACCAATATTTCTGGGTTAATCCAGTTATTGCAAATAGTTATCATTTAGTGATTATTAATGGAAACTAGCAAGTAAACTAGTATAGGCTGCGTCGGTGTTTGATATAAACGATAGGTAAATAATATAAAGAAATTTGTAACACCGTAAAAAAATTTGACTTAACTTTTACTGACGTTTCGAGCTTTAGCACTCCGACGAAGGGCTAAAGCTCAAAATGTCAGTAAAGTTAAGTCAACATTTTTTATGGTGTTACAAATTTCATTATATTACCTATCATTATTATTATAAGCTTAGTGTTTCCTTTGTACTAAGCATTAGTTGCCTGGTTTCGGTATTGTATGTAATAAAGTATATGTGCTTAGGAATTAAAATTGCTGGAAAGATTCAAAAATGTATTTTGCTCTGAGAGAGTATTTCAATGTTTTATAGAATTTGTTATGTTAATTTGTACATTTACAGCATTCAAGAATGTTTTGGCAGGACATTGATACAATTATATTGAATTAGTGAGTTTTTTAAAACTTGAACAATATTATTGAGTGATTGAATGATTGATTAATTGTCTTATTGAATAATAGATTGATTGGATAATAGATTGATTAATTGAACAAAATATTTATGGAACAACAGATTGATTGAATGAATGATTGAATTATTGATTGATTGAATAATAGATTGCTTGGATTATAGATTGATAGATTATATTTATGGAACAACAGATTGATTGAATGAATGATTGAATGATTGATTGATTGAATAATAGATTGCTTGGATTATAGATTGATAGATTATATTTATGGAACAACAGATTGATTGATTGAATGAATGATTGAATGATTGATTGATTGAATAATAGATTGCTTGGATTATAGATTGATAGATTAGATTTATGAAACAAAAGGTTGATTGAATGAGCAATTGAATTATTGATTGATTGGATAATAGATTCCTTGGATTATAGATTGATAGATTATATTTATGGAACAATTGATTGAATGAATGATTGATTGAATTATTGATTGATTGGATAATAGATTGCTTGTATTATAGATTGATAGATTAGATTTATGAAACAAAAGGTTGATTGAATGAGCAATTGAATTATTGATTGATTGGATAATAGATTGCTTGGATTATAGATTGATAGATTATATTTATGGAACAATTGATTGATTGAATGAGCAATTGATTGTTTGATTCAATAATAGATAGATTGGCTGATTGATTGATTTCAAGATTGATTGAATTATAGATTGATTGAAAGAATGATGGATTGTTTTATTCAATTATAATAGATATAGATTGACTGATCTATTTCAAGATGGAATGAATAATATAGTGATTGATTTAATTAATAATAATGGATTGATTGATTGATAGATAAATGTTAATGAAAAAGAATATCTCAGTCAATATCTCATTGTTTTATTTAATTTGAAAAGCATAACAGTGTAACAAAGCAAACACGCACGCACCAAAATGAACTAGACAATCAATCCAATAAGTCAAATTATTTAAAATGAAATTGTTTAGAATTCAAAACAACATTTTAATAACCTTGACCCAGTCACTCCAAGAACCTCTTACATAACAACACTTTTGTTTGTCTGGTTTTTGATAACTTGATTAGACATTTATTAAATAAGACTTGAACATACATTTACCTCAGATAAGACCGGCCTGTTTACAATCGCAGGACATCCTTCAACCAATTAAACCACCCACTCAACACCCACATGTGTACAACATTACGTTCTAGGTTATCACAGCGGAGACATCTGGTCCAAGCAAACTTGTGATAAAAGCAAGCTTGAATGAAATGTCTTAGATTTTACTATTATAATTATTGGAATAATAACAGAAATATTTAACTTGTAAAAACATGTAGAGTTGAAGTTACAGCATTTTGAAAAGAAATATTGAATATTTAAACATGTCTGCAATTTTATAAATTATTAGTTGAATTTTACAGTTAATGACTACTGAACCAGCTAGCTAGTCCACCAAAACATAATTATCCAACCATGATCGAGAATATGAACAATAGAATCTATACAAATGTTTGACTTTTTTTGATTAAATTGTTATTAATTCCCATTATATGTGAACGGAATAAATAAATGAAGATTGAATAAGAAACATCTTAGCCTGTAAGAACCCTCAGTCTACATTTTTTTTATCTCAAAAACTATTTGTTTTGAAATTTGTTTGGGTGCACTTGGTTTCAGTAGTCGCACTGTAAAGATTTACTTATGCTGCTGAAAGTATTTATTTTTTACTCAGTTTTCATCAAATGTTTATGGTTTATCAGTTTCTGTTTTGATTTTGACAAAACAATTGAAAGATTTTTAAATCTGCCTTTTTGTTTAAACAGTTTTCATTGTTAGTATTCAAATCTCGTGTATTTCTTGGAACTAGAAAACACATTAATTTTATAATTAATATGTACTTGATTGTGTGTTTGTTTATTCTTGAAAACAAAATAATATAATATTAATTTTTGCTACTGATAAATTCAACATACATATTTGTATTTGTTCAAAGCTAAGATCAATCAATTCAAAAAATCTTATTATCAGATAATATCTTCAAGGCTAAAAAATTGATAGACAAGGATGAAAGTGAAATTACAGACTCTTTCAAATTCTTGAAATGATAAGGAAGCATTATAGAGTAATCTTTCGGTCTAAATCAGAAAAACACAAAACTAAAGTAAGAATTATTGCCACTAAATAATATAGTTAATTTAGAAGCACAGTCTTCTTTTTGTATTTGTTTGTTTGTTTTGATCAAATTCATCTTTTACCGTACAACTTACAGTTTGGTCTGAGATGGCATATTTCTCAAACTATGTTTCCACCGGTGAAATAGAGCATAGGTTTTTTGAATGAACCAATCAATCACCTAGATGCACCTACTATCTAAGCTATAATATAAAGTTTAATAGTAAGCATAATTTATCCTCCATAAGTAGAGATTGGTGATCGCAGAAAACGGGTATTATTTACCTGTACTTTTAGCTTAATTTTAGCTTAATTTTAGCTCAATATTTTGTAATAAAATAAGTATTGTCATATATATTTTTTTTTACAAAATTAATTTCAAGGAAATATACAAAGCATGTACTTGGCAAGAGTAAGGCAGGTGCTGGCTCACAATGAAACTTGATATTTATCAACACTACGACACTATGCAATACTTGTGTATTGTCTTATTAAACTTTACTTAAAATGGCTTTTATTTTGTCAGCTCAAACCTTCTTGAATGTTGTAAAATGTATGTCATTTTGAACTGTTGCGATATTGATTGCATAGCTGTAATCAGCTGCAAATCAAATTTCCAGCACTTTTATATCAAAAACTCTGATAACAAGCTAATTTATTTTCATATTTAGGCTGTTACATGAAGAGTTAAAATTCTAAAACACTTGTAAAAACTTGTTGTTGAAGAAAAGCTTATCTTATTGTTTGATATCACAGTTACACTCTTAGCGATGGTGTTAGCAATTGTTAATGATTTAATTCAATCATTAACAATTGCTAACACCATCGCTAAGAGTGTAACTGTGATATCAAACAATAAGATAAGCTTTTCTTCAACAACAAGTTTTCTTTGGTGCATCACAAAAACAAACTCAGCATTTTTAATTTCAAATTCAAAGATTTGTTACTATAGCCAAAGCTTGCCATATATTAATTAATTTACTTTCATTCTCAATATTCCTGAGCTCAAATATTTTTATTGCATACATGTTGTTTCATTGGTGGTGTTACTGCTAATTAGACAAATTAAAGTACCATCAATTTGTTGATTAATGGCTTGTTTTTAATTTGAGTCAGTTCCACCTTTCCAGCTTAACCTGAGCTAAGCTATAAGCTATTAACTGATGGTGACAAATAAATTGAAACTAGCTAGTAAACTACTGTAGTGTAGGCTTGTTTTTACTTTGAGTCTGTTTCACCTTTCCAGCTTAACCAGAGCCAAGCTATAAGCTATTAACTGATGGTGACAAATAAATGGAAACTAGCTAACTACTACGGAAACCGTAGTATATATTGGCTTGTTTTTACTTTGAGTCTGTTTTACCTTTCCAGCTTAACCTGATCGAGCTAAGCTATAAGCTATTAACTGATGGTGACAAATAAATTGAAACTAGCTAGTAAACTAACGTAGTATGGCATCATCATTGTTTGAGATAAACGATGGTCACAAAGAGCTCAGAATAATCATTGAGAGAGAATCTCTAGCTGTTGTAAATCGAATTAATTAGTGTAATGTGTTGACTGTAAATTATAAATTAGATTATTATATTGGTTATTTATTTTTGTACATATAAAGTAATATAATTATATTGTTTCCATTACAAAGATTGTATGACAATTGATATTTAGTATCTGAAGTATTTGATAAATGATTTATTTATTGCTTGTGAATGCTATATTATTGCAATATTAAAACATAAACAAAAAACAAGACATGGGACATTTGTTTTATTTTATATTACACACTAGTGTATCTACTTATTTAACAATAGGTAATATAATGACATTTGTAATGTTGACCTAACTTTACTGACGTTTCAAGCTTTAAGGCCTGCTTCAACATCCATTCGATTTTGTTCAATGGAGATTTTAACGCTTTTACAGTGCAAATCAGAAAACCATGGGCACCTAAAAATATTTGGGAAATTGTTTATTATTTGTTGAACAACTCAGAAACAATTATATCATGGCAAGAAGTTTAACTGATGTGTAGTATGATAAACTTTTTTTAGTTATAAAACGATTTCTAAAATATTTCCCCACGGTTTTTCAATTTGCACTGTAATTAAACTCTTTGAACATCAATTCAACATCGATGCAACACGTTTCAACAATGTTGAAATAGTTTAAAAGCGTTTAAACATTGCCATTCAACAAAATCGAACAGATGTTGAAACAAATGTTGAAACTGTTTGCCCGGGCCTTTAGCCCTTCGTTGGAGTATAAAAAAATATATATTTAACATGTAGTTCTACAAAACCTCCTTGAGTGAATGTCATGGTATACAAATTTTAATGCAAAAAAAAAAAATTAAATTTACTAAAAATATGTACAAAATTAAAGCTATTTTGATGATAAATCAAAGAGGATCCATAAAAATAATAAAATTACTAAAAATATATACAAAATTAATTAAAAGCTATTTTGTTGATAAATCAAAGAGAATCCATAAAAATAATAAAATTGTTTAATATTTATTTTGATTTTAAAATTATTCAAAAAGTAAAATTAAGGGGATTATTTTGAGACTTTTCTTGGTTAGATAGTCCTTTTCATGATTCTCATCGATCATCCTCAGCCTCAATAGCGTGTTATATATTTTTTAGATATTGACAACAGCCTGAGTGTGATAATTTAATGAATTTAAGACAATTAAAAATTGACTGAGGTTTATTTGAACTGTGAAATATGGTCTATTGCTTCAGATATTATTAAGTACCCTTGCTAGTCTGCTAGGGATTCAGTCTGTTTTAGACTGACCTAAAGCTTGGTCCACACTAGCAACATAAGCATAACCAACATATGCAGACTCAGTGAAGCATTCTTTGACTAGGTGTGAGAAAAGACAAGCCTAAAGACAAGTGCGGCTAATGAGCAAATCCCAACTGACTCTTTGTATGTTGCTTATGCTTATTCCGCTAGTGTGATCCAGGCTTGACCAAGAAAAAGTCCAGATGTGTTGCAGTCTTTGTTAAGGATGTCGACCACACCAGTGCAGGGAGTTCCATAAAAGTTGGAAGTTCCTGGTGGTTTGGGGTCCAATATAGAAATAATATTACCTTCTCAATAAGGAACTTGAAATGTTATTTAGCAAGTAAAGTGATGGTATACAAGTTCTTGTAACCTTCTATTAGAAGAGATAAATGCATTTCTTACATCAATTTACGTTCATGCACACATCAGTCCAGTCTGTGATAACACATCAAAACCTCTAAACAGTTTTGGTGTTTTAAAGTCTGAGATAAAAAATTATAATTGAAATGGCAATCCATTTATTCAGTCAGCCACTAATAGTAATAATACTCTTATAAAGTGCCTATTCATCGCTGTTCTAGGCGCTGTAATACAAAAAATATATATATAAAAAACTATTTAAAAACTTAGAAAATATTATACACTAAACGTTGATTTAGATAAATTTAACCATCCATTTGTTCATTTATCCTTTGAATTTACTAATGGAAACTAGTGAGTAAATTAACTGGTATATTTTTTATGGTGTTATAAATTTCATTCTATTTCCTATCATTTAAATTTATTGGTTTAGCTTTTTATCTATCATTTTATTCGATTTTTATTCAGTCGCTTTTAATTTTCCTATATATAAGTATTAAGAATATTGATATAAATATATCATTTGTAAATTTATTTGTTATTCACGAAAATGATTTTTTATTATCTCACTTTTATTTTCCTGGGTGTTTTGTGTATATAATTTTTATATTCATGTATGCAAGTAATATGTGAATAATTTTTATATTCAATGACATGTATAAATTGATTTGCCTTTTGAAATCTGATGTTTTGATTCTAGTCAATTCAAATGCCGCTAATAATCTCTTGTGTATCCGTTGTATACTTGTTTACTTACACTGCTTTATATATTTACATTACACCCATGTAATATACTCTATATATACCACAAAAATACACCCACACATAGGTACTTCAGACGTTTTATAGAATATTGACTTAAGTGATAACATTGTATTAACTTAAAGCAGTCAGTCGCCTAGGTGCTTTTATGGATCAATTGGTTTAATTCAAACAAGTATTGAAGATTATAACTAGTCACTTTTGTGTAGAGATTATACCCTGTAGGGATTAACTACTATATTATTGAATATGGTTTTAATAGAAGTATTATTGCAGCACTAAAAATAGATTATTTTTTGTACTTGTTTTGTGAGTAATTTGTCAGAATTGCCTTCTATTTCTTGTTATCCACTCCTTTTATTTCCCTTTCTTTTTGTTCTGTTCATTTTTTCTTTCCATTCCTCCTATTTCTCTTCCCTTTCTAGGAGTATTATTGCAGCACTAAAAATAGATTTGGGTTTTGTATATTTATTTAATGTTTTGTGAGTAATTTGTCAGAATTGCCTTCTATTTCTTGTTTTCTTTCCATTCCTTTCCCTTCCCTTTCTTTTCGTTCTGTTCATTTTTTCTTTCCATTCCTCCTATTTCTCTTCCCTTTCTAGGAGTATTATTGAATCACTAAAATACATTTGGTTTTGTACATGTGGCTTGTGAGTAATTTGTCAGAATTGCAGCTTCTATTCCTTGTTATCCATTCCTTTTATTTCCCTTTCTTTTCGTTCTGTTCATTGTTTTCTTTCCATTCCTCCTATTTCTCTTCCCTTTCTAGGAGTATTATTGCAGCACTAAAAATACATTTGGTTTTTGTATGTGGCTTGTGAGTAATTTGTCAGAATTGACATAACTTAGTTGCCTTTGTCTATAAGTGGTATATGATCACTATCTTGAAACTTTATTGGACAAAAGCATTTGAAAAATAACACAAAAATGTTTAAATATAAATATCAGCGAAAAATATGACATTTGCATGATTTCAAAACGTCATATTTTTTTGCGCCTAGTTATATTGAACAGTATTACAAAACGTTTCTGTATAAATTGACAAACAAATTTCTTATTTATTTTATTTTATTAGACTTTGCCAATTATTGTGAGTGGACCCATATGATATGGTTTAAATCAATGTTTGTGGTTGATGATGAATTTTATTATTAGTCAGTTATGTTTCAGTCTATTTTTATACCTGATAACAAGAACAACAGTTTATTTGTGAAGTGCTTGGTCAACTTATAGAATCAAAGCAACATGGGGGGTTTTAACACTAACTTAAGTGCTACTAGGGATTTGTCATATTGAAAAGTATTTTCTCTCTTTTTTTGTTTTCTTTCCATTCCTTTTATTTCCCTTCCCTTTCTTTTCGTTCTATTCCTTGTTTTTTCCATTCTTTTTATTTCCCTCCCTTTCTTTTCCTTCTATTAATTTTTCTTTCCATTTATTTTCTTTCCCTTTCTTTCCATTCTATTACTTGTTTCCTTTCCATTTCTTTTATTTCCCCTCCCTTTCTTTTCATTCTATTCCATTTTTTCTTTCCATTCCTTTTCTTTCTATTCCCTTTCTTTTCATTCTATTCCTTGTTTTCTTTCCATTCCTTTTCTTTCCCTTTCTTTTCCTTCTATTCATTGTTCTCTTTCCATTCCTTTTATTTACCCTCCCTTTCTTTTCCTTTTATTCATTGTTCTCTTTCCATTCCTTTTATTTACCCTCCCTTTCTTTTCCTTTTATTCATTGTTTCCTTTCCATTTCTTTTATTTCCCCTCCCTTTCTTTTCATTCTATTCCTTGTTTTCTTTCCATTCCTTTTATTTCCCCTCCCTTTCTTTTCCTTCTATTCATTTTCTTTCCATTCCTTTTCTTTCCCCTCCCTTTCTTTTCCTTCTATTCATTTTCTTTCCATTCCTTTTATTTCCCCTCCCTTTCTTTTCCTTCTATTCATTTTCTTTCCATTCCTTTTCTTTCCCTTCCCTTTCTTTTCCTTCTATTCATTTTCTTTCCATTCCTTTTCTTTCCCTTCCCTTTCTTTTCCTTCTATTCCTTATTGTCTTTCCATTCCTTTATCTTATTTTCCTTTCCTAATACCTTTTCCTTTCATTCCCTTTTCCACCTCTTTTCTTTTTCTTTTCCTTTTTGTGATAATTAGTCAGGTGCCCTTGAACTTAATTCATTGTGAGATGTCTAACAAAAATAGAACAAAAAGACATCTTAAGAACACATGATGACACTGCTAAATGCACAACGGCAGCTTTGATGACAGGGCTTGTAATATGTTGACTTTCAAGATTTAAAACTGATAAAGCAATTTTCTATACAAATCAAGTCCTCTTTAAAAGCTTTGCTATTTTCAATTTGATAATTCAGACCAGTCAACAAGTTTATCATGAAATTGAATGAATGCTAATACATTTCCTTTAATAGAGAATTGATTTTGCCAAAGAGATGTTTAGCTTTGATATAAGCTAGGGTATGTAGGACACTTCTGTCTATTAGAAAAGTCATTGAAAATTTAAATTGTGACACGTCAACCAAACCAGACTAGAGCTTATTTAATATGTAATCTATCTTAGTCTGAAAATGCTTCAAAACTGCTGAGTATAGTTTCATTTATCAATACATTTTATTTTTATTGTTTATCTCTATCTGATGAAAACTACAATTATCTCTATTTATTTATTTTATTATTTATTTGTTTATTTATTAATTAATTTATCTATTAATTTATCTATTTATTTATTAATTTATTAATTTATTTATTTATTTTACAACTGTTTTCAGCAATAACTATTATAATATAAAAGGGGGAAAAAATTTGATATTAACTACATAATGGGGTAACAATGCTTGTCACTTGCCTTGAGGACAAAAATAAATGTATGATATTGAATTAATAAAATATCCTCTCTATTCTGTGTATATTCACACAGACAAGTAACCATGTATTAATTTGGACTACCAGGCTGAATAAAAGGAATTTCTGTTGTAGACCCCTGCCTTGTGTTATTTTTGAGTAATTAACTGTTTTCCTTAGAACACATTCATTTGACAGAAATACTGCAAAGTTCAGGATTTAATACAAATATTATTTTGGAACCATCAAATTAGGTTTCAGGTCTCAGCATATACTACAGGGCCCACAGTAATTGGCGTATTAAGCTGTTGTGGTGTCCCTGCCTTCATATGAAGGGAAAAAAGCTAGTAAAATTTAAAAAAAATTATATACTGCATGGTAATTATATGAAAAAGCCATTAATTTGTTATCCTCTGTTCCCATGATTTGAAGGAAGGAAGCTTTTGAAATAGATCAATACTTGATAATCATCCTTGATTTTCTATATTCATATCCATATGAGAACAAGTTGAAATCGAAAACACTATAAGAGATTTGAAGTGCTTGCAAGAGGCTTGTTACCTCTTGCATCTTGGTTTATTGGTCAGCATGCAAGGATTAACACAGTGTAAAAAAACATGTACAGTCCGTCCTGTTGGTGAATGAAAAAGTAATACTGTCATATAATGTACATCAATTTGATTTTTTTAAAATTTTAATCCATTTTCACTGCATAATTTTACAAACTGAACATATAATAAAAAACACGAACACACATAAACTATAAGAAAACTACAACAAATATACACAAACAATACTAGAAAATATGCAGCGAAGAAGTACTAGAAAGGAACATCTAGGAACCATACATGATAGACGTCCACGTCACTACATTGATCCATTCATATATTCGCTAAAAGAATAATTCTCATAGATTTGATTTGATTTTTGCACAAGTTTTGATAGATTGTGAATGAATTTTTAAAGTGTGCATGTGATTTTTTGAAATTAACTTTGTTTAAACAAATCATAAATGATTCCTTGCAAATGTTTTCATGCAGCTTTAAAATATCCAATTATTATAAAAAAAAACACAAAAATCATCTCATTGCCCATAATTGTCTTAACCATTTCACTACACTACAAACCAGTATCAAAATATTCCAAAAAACATAAGCACCTCGCAAAAAGTCTTATCTTGCATAACAAAATATGATATGTTTGTGTATCAATCAGCATATAAGAGCCACGTTTTGGCCCAAATAATAAAGTGTTACATAACTGTAAGTATAAAGAAGGAAAGTCAAACTCAATAAGGATGGTTTAAATTTGTCATTGTCAAGACATTGACTTTGTAATCCCAATAGATAATATCGAGGTTGATAATTGTTGAACAGGAGATCAGTGAACATTATTTTAATGTCAAAACTTTCCATATATTTAAATATGATTTTCTTAAACATTTCTGTGATCAAGGCATAAAATATAAAGTTTACTCCAGTTTCGTGTTATCTTGGCATCGCTGTAATATTATTTGGACAAATTAAGGCACATTTGCACTCATGCATGCTAAGCTTCGATTTGTTGTCAAAATATTCACAAATTCCAAGCAAAGTATGAAAAAACGTTACCGGTATCCCTTAACAAGTATAAATCCCCACTTAAAATCATATTTTTGTTGGTCACAGTGCTGTCCAGTATATAGGTTTTACTGTACAGTACAACTTGTTTACAACAAACACCTTGCACTAGCTATCACATTCATTATATTGATGCATAATACCAGGAAAGACTGCGTGATAATCCACATCAGATATGCAGGTGTTGGGGATGTATTTTTTTCTCATTAGTGCATGCATGCATCAAGTCATGTCTTGTTGATATATATTAATAATGAAAATGATGATAATTGTTGTCGTGATTATTTTCTAGTCATTGTATTTGTAGATTTAATAAAATACAATAACGGGCTAGGCTCACGTCCAATTCAATGTTGTAAAAATTAAATAATAGTTTGAAAAATAATGTTATGAATTAACTATTCATTACACTGGTCGATAGAAAGAAATTATTGTTATAAAGCTTGGTTTGTTTTGATATGAATTAAATTGAAATAAAAAAATTATTGAATACTTCTTGAATGTTTCATTGCTCATATATATAATATTAATAATGTATTTCTATTTGACTGAAGCAATTTGTATCTTTGAATAAGAAAACTTGTGCCTATATATTTCAACAAATTGGCCCTTAATTTCTACATGTACTGGAAATTTGTACTGTATTTTGTGTAGCTTTGTTGTGTTGTTTAAGTTGAGTTCTTTTAATAGAATTATGTTGACTATATGTCAGTTTACAAGAAGTTAATGGTTGACCAAGTTATTCTGTTTAAATGAAGCAATGAAACATTCAAGAAGTTTTTCATAATATTTTATTTCAATTTGATTCATATCGACCAGTGTAATGAATAGTTAATTCATAACATTATTTTTCAATATATTATTTAATTTTTACAACATTGAATTGAATGTGAGGTTATTGTATTTTATTAAATCTACAAATACAATGACTAGAAAAGAATCAGGACAACAATTATTGGATTTAATTACTGTTACTAAGGAAACAATGATGTAAAAATGGTAACTTTAAGCCACCTACTATGGCTCACTGACGTTAATCGTAAATTATGGGATCAACACAGTCATTATCTCCCTATTTGCATGGTCTAAACGTTACCATTTTAACTCTAAAAATAACACATTAACCTTCAAGCAGGTGAAATAGAATAAGACATAAAAATAAAGTTAAAAATAAATAGCTTAAGTGGCAGACTTCTTGGCTTGAAATGAACAGTAATTTAGGTCTTAATTGTTGAGAGTTATAATGATAACGAATGAGCACTGTTGATATCCCAACTCACGTAAACAGTGCTGCAATGGCTCCTTCTTATGTGAACTGGACACAATCTACGTATAATTCAATAGAAACAACACAATAGAACTAAGATTATAAAGATTACAATAGGTTTCCAGTACACGTTGAAGGGACCATGCGGTCATGTCTTGGCAATTACACCGATTATGTAATTAGTTTTCTGTTGGAATAACAACAATAAACTAGCTAGTACTAAAGACTCAAAACTGAAATGTATTGTTATTTCTAATAAAAACTTTTGGATTTAAGGATTAGCTATTACAATTTATGGGATTAAATAGTAGTATTTAATAAGAAAATAGCAAAGTTCTTCTCATTAGAGTTTTAAATAGTGTAGTAGTTGACAAAATGTCATTGAAAGAAGTTGTAGTCTCACCATGCATTCAGTAGTTTTAATAATGTTATACAAAATATAATATTATTTCAAATTATTTGTAATTATCATTTTCGTTTAACGAAATAGAAAAGAAACCTGTCTTTGAGTTCACACGTAGGGAAATGACTTAAATTTTTAACTCAAATTTTTCTTTTAATAGGAAAGAGAAATAAACTAGCTAGCTACCTCTCAATGATATGAATGTTTTCCAAAAAACTAAATTGATAAATTTTCCTATTTCCTGGCACTCAAGACACTCGACCCGTGAACACTTGACTTTTTTCAGGTTATTTTCTGAACCTTTTAATGCTTCAAAACCTCTTAAAATGAAGCATTGAGTTCAAATACACTGATTGTTCATAAATATCTTATTTCCACTCTATTCACTAAAGGGATGTGAGTTTAAAAAGTAACAAAAACACAGTTTCAGTGCCCTCACTGTTATCTCCAGAGCCTAAGAGTTATTAAGATTCTAACTAAATGTGTCCAGAGTACCAGGGGAAAAAATCATTTGGATTTTTAGCCATGATTCTTGTGTATAATCAGTAGTATTTATCTTTGCTGTCGATTGTTTATAATACCAGAAGAAAAAATATTGCCTCTGATGTTCAGGGTACATGTATGTACCAGGAAAAGTATGTTATGATTTTACAGTGACTAGTATCTTTATAAATTATGTATAAATTATTCAAATATTTACTATAAAGAATCGATAAATTGTCTGTGAATTATCAGTTGTACAGTCTCAAAAGACAAATGTCTATAATAAATAATTACACTTCTGTGCATATTATTCACAATTTTTGGTAAACTGTACATCAAAGTTTTGCTATTCTGTAAAGTTATTCAATAAATATATATAGCAAAGCCCATAAAGAGCTATATTGTGATAATTTGACTTCAAAATGATCCATCTTAAAGATCTTTACAAGTCTTAACAATATGCATAATACAATTGATTTTTTTACACAAACTTGAGTTGTCAATAACATCTCAGCAGATCGCATTTCAGAAACCTTCTGATAATGTTGTGTTCAAGTACCATTTAATGGTGTTTCCCAGTAGATTTGATTACAAAAAAGCTAACAGTAAATTTACTCTTTCTATCTTAAATAGACCAGATCAAAATATGGGGACCAAAAACTATTGCTCTAGACTGACTTTAGTCTCACGTTTGGCAAAACAAAAGGTTTTTTGCACTTGTGAGAAGCTAGTCAGTTTAAAATAATAGTTCTTCAAATTGGCACAGGAAGTCATATTTTGATTTGGTGATATGAAATTATTAATCTACAATAAAATTTCTAAATTGCTACAAAATGATTAGCAGATATCTACAAACATATGTTAATCAATCTACTGAGAATTCTTTGTACATTCATTGATACTTTGAACTGATATAATATATGTTGTCCAGCCAAAGACAAAACTATTATGATAATTTGATCAATGTTGTCTGTCCACTTCACTCCACTTCAATTTTTTAAGAAAATATGTACATTTGTTCTTCTGTATAAAACTTGACTCATACTATCAATAAACATTAAAGTTCAACAATTAAAATATTCTGGTTATCACCAATCTTTACGGCCGACGTAAGGCATAATGGTCAATAACAGTTTATCTGAGTGTGCCATAATGTTCTGTACTTCTGCAACACTCTTCATTCTTGTACTCTCGCCGTTTACTTCAAGAAGCTCATCGCCTGGGTTCAACAGTCCCGCAATAAACTTAGCACTAGCAGAATCCATTATACGACTGATAAACACTCCCTTTCGACATTCTTTGTAACCTTTCTGAATGAAAAACCCAAAAAGGCCATCTTTGGGTCTTTGGATTTCAATTTCGTAAGCCATTCCAATGTCTTCCCTCATTGTAAGGATGCGGCCAAGAACTTGTCCGTTTGATGGCCTGCTAACAGCAGTTGTATGGTCAAACCATACTTTTGTAGTCTCGTTTACATGTGAAGGTTGAAGTGACGCTGACTTCTTTAGCTTTGATCTTCTTTTCTTCCATGAACTTGTTGGTGAAAAGGGTAGTTTTGGTTTCTCCGAAGCAGGAAGATCATTAACAACATAAAGTCCTGATCTTCGTCCAAATCTCTGTAAGATTCTCTTCTTACGCTTCTTAGGGTTATCACAAGAGAGTACAGTTCCACTAAATCCTGTGGTTTCATCAAATGATGACTGAGAATATCCAAGGTTTGGTAGACTTTTACTCTTTACAAGAACATTGAGTCGATTGTCGTTTTCATCCGTACTTATCCTATTCAGGCCATATGTACTTAGATATTGCTGACGAGCACTTATCATGGGCCTTACTAATACTTCGCTGCGTACACTGTGTACCGTCTCAGCATCAGAGAAATAATCATCCTGGCTCACGAAGCTTGGGATGTGACCAACACTTCTACGATAAACCTCTGAACCTGAAAAATAAATAAATAAGTGTTAAGACATATCATTGATATTGGAATTTAAGAGTAATAAAAACTAGCTATAATTATATGAATCTATATTTCATAGATTCAAATATTTTGATTAATCTATTATAGACTGCTATTATTTTTTGGCATTGTTTAATACATTTATTTTCATCAACAATAAATGAAATCAATCGAAAAGACACTTCACAATTCAATAATATTTTTGTCGCATATAATTAAATAATAACCCATTTCTCCTGTTTTGTTTCTTTATTTTAATTCAATAAATCAGTTATTTTATCAATATTTAAAATGCTTTACAAAATTCATTAGTTAAAAATTGTGTCAATAACTTCATCATTTATAGATTTGCTGTTAATTGATAGCTACAAGAATAACTTTAGTTTATTGCTTTGTTCCTGTTTTCCTAGAAGAATCTAATCACTCTGTCAGCTCAAAGAAAAAACATTGGCTGCAGCTGTTACAACGAATCAGATGAAATAAAATGCATTTCGTTTTTATTGACATTTGATCATACTTCAAATCCTTGGGAATCATTACCAATGAATTGTCTCATTTCTGTCCTGTAATTTAAGCACTTTCTGTTGCATGGTTTTTAGGTGTTTATACTGTAGAAGGCTTTATACCAGTGAGTAGCACTTTAGGTGGGGTATATTTAGATCATGTTCTAAAGTAAATCTAAAATTAGCAATCAAAACAATTTTTTCTATAATCACTTTTTTTCAGAGCTCAATGCAAACTTAGCTTTACTCAAGATTTATTGAACACTTTATTTCTAATAGAGCGAAAACACCCAAACCATGATTGAAATCAAACCAAAATAGTTAATAGTCAATCAGCAAATACGAAAGGGAAAAAATAGCTCTTTACATACTTTACTTGTCTTTAATAGTAACTAATAGTCACAAAATAAAAACTGCTAAACAGTTGCAAATTGATTTTATTTCATGGATGTAGTGTTTGCACTATCTTTTTCAAAATATTTTTTCCTGTGTTTCCTGTCTTTAGCAATATCAACCTTTTAAAACATTGTCAATCCCTTGTCTAAAAGTGTTCGTGATGATCCCTCTCATTTTTTATTTGCTCATTTATTTTATTTAAATTTCGTTCCGACTTGTCAGCATATTTTCATTTGTAGCTACAAGCAATTTGGCTTGATTCTAGAACGTTTTATCGTGGCCTTTATGGAGACTTTATATCTCAAGTATTTTAGAGACAATTTCTTAAGAGCCATTTAACTAGCTGCTGATAGCAGCATGAAATGTATTTATAGTACTCAGTAATTGCTTTTAAATCAATTTGTTTATATATTACATGTTAAAACGATATCTATAGTGCGCTTTTAAGCTGATCGTTCTGGAACAATCGATCTTTTGTTCGAATGTATCTTTTAGGCATGGGAAATATCATTTATGCCCACGAGACAAAATATAGTTTTATAAGATATATATATTTAACTGTTCTAACGTCCATCATCGTCAGGAAAACGTCGGTCCACGAATATTTAAGACATTTCCTAAAGTGAGTTTGCTTTACGTACTTCGGAAACACTTCGATGATGTTTTAGGAATGATTGAGATAAATGTCTACTTGGTCAGCAAACGGGGTATTTAAACCGCACTGAAATGGCTTCGCTAGACTAGCGCGGAAATTTGTGAGCTATTCTGGTATTTCTTCTCCTATTTGGCGAAAACAGGAACCGAAATTTGAGTGCAAAATTGAATGTTTTGGTGAAATTTTAACGCGTGAAAACAATCACTGATAAAAGCATAGCGCAAATGTTATTTTGGTAAAACTAACTTCTAGAAATAGAAATCTGTCACATAAGATAGATAGTTTTGTTTTTACTGGAAAAAAATGGCGCGGCAAACAGAAAGGAAAGTGCGAAAAGATGTCAATCACAACTCGTGTCAATTTCATAATTGAAATTTACACAATGATGTTCATATATTGATTTCTTGTCATAAATTCGCAAAAAAAAATTCGCAATTTCAGAAACCTGCATTTATACTGTGTAATCTTACTTTCTGTGACAATGACGGGCAAATATTCCAGGGTTCTGATAATGGTAATTAAAAATTGACTAATATGGTTTACTTTTATCCGGAAAAAAGAATTTTTGCTGAAACTGGGGTTTTCACGTCTTATAGTCTATTTACAAAACTAATCCCTGGGGTATAATGTAACCGTTATTTTAAAAACGAAATTCTTTAATCCTTAAATCTTACCTGTCTTTAAGCCTAGTAGTCGCTTCTTTTTCGCCTGATATCTCACTCTATCCAATGGAAATTCTGCGTCTAAACTTTCGCTACGTATTCCTTGATTTCTGTAAGCAGATGATTTCAAAATTCCCTGCCGACTGATTGCTCTTGTAGATTGTTTCTCATCAGTAAAGTTTGACTCACTTACGAGGGACGGTTGTGAAAAACTTAGCGATTTGCTGATCTCTCCTACTTCTGCAAATTTGGCTCGTTTTATAGGAGATTGTGGCGCGGGAAGTGAAGGTTGATCTGTGTATATGCCGCTGTCCTTGTCCGACTCAACGCTGTCACCTGGATACAGAAAACGCGAACTTGTATTCGCTGAGTTGTTGTCGATATTAGTTGGACTTTGCTCTTGTGAATGAATTGATTCTCGGTCTATTTCGTCAAAAGCACTATCACAACTCCCTTCAAGGTGACTAGCTCGCATTGATGAGGACAGAAGTGGAGCTTTTCGCCTTTGACCACTGTACTTGCGATAAACCGGCACCTCGGCCAGATCGCCAAGCCGATCAACTTCTTGCTCAAAACTTTGATTTCCTGACTCGCTACCATGAACGGAGAGCTCAATAGATGGTTGTTTCAAAGAGCTAGAAGCTTGATATACATTTAGAGAAGAAATTGAAGACGCTCTTGATGAATGTTTGAAAACGTCAGGGTACTTTAGTTCTAGTCTTCGAAATCGTGTTCTCGCTCGATCTAACATTTCTGCGTGCGCTCGAAGATCTTCTTCAAATAGAACGGCCTTTCTTTGGTATCTCGCGGGAGAACTAAGCGAAGAAATATCTCCTAGACTTTTAGAAAAGCCGTTTCTATGTGCTTGTGTAATATCTAGTGAAGAATTTCGTTTGCAAGGAATCTCAAGCGTGCTGTCTTGCCATGGCGATGTATTCAAGCTATGGCCCATAAAGCTGTTTCCAAGGTGTTTGCGATATCTTTCCATCTGGCTCAAAGCTTATACTTTCAGCTTTATATAAAACTATAAACACTAGAGATATCCTCGACTGCTGATTTATCCAGGACGTAATATAGTTTAGATGTGCCTTGTACGGCGACAATCAATGAAACTAAAAAATCGTTTGCCAAGTATGACTGAAAAGCATGCTATGACGTCACGCTACACTGAACTAATTATTTTAAGTTGCGTGTCAGCCAATCAGAGCGCTGGGATTAAAGTTATCCTTGAGATTTAATTTTAAAAATAAGCTTGAATTTTCATTTGATTTTCCCCTGACCTATTTTTAGATGGTTTTCGGAGCGCTAGATTAGCATATGAACAATCAAGCTAGACTTGACAGTTTTTTTTTTTTTTGGCAACAAATAATTCTCTCATTTAAACAATGAATATGTCCGCCTAAGGCCTACTGGGATTATGAACTAAACCGATTTTAACGATCAAACGTTTGCTAATCCACTGCTTGTAACAAATCCTTTTTCTTCCATTATAAATCACTCAAATCGACTACTTCCCGACTTTTGATCGACAGTTCACCGAATACATCCCGAAAATGGTGTTCGGTCTTGCCGACGATATTTTTTAGTTATGTTTGCTGTGTGTCCCTTTCTAGTGAATTATTATATGCATTTAGCTACTGAATAAACAATTGTACGTGATGGGTTTTGCTAAACTGTTTCCTATATTAACGAAGAAAAGTGTATTAAAACGAAATGCTGTTTAGGCAGGTGGATCGACTTCTCGCGGACCGTGGGCCGCCGATTACCTTGAATCAGTAGTGTGTCTTATTCCCACTCATTCCGGCTCTTACTTTTGTCTCTTGTTGGATTTCTCTTCCGTGTTAGTTGGGTCTTTGTTGAATGACAAGTCTGCCTGTGTTTGACCTTTTTAATTATTTGTATTCGGTAGCGTCTTGAAATTTCTAACTGTCGTGAATTTTTAGTCTCACTGTCTCGTTTAATTTTCTAAAGTAAGAAAATCCATTTTTATGTGTTGTCAAATTAAAATTCACGAATTTTTAATCCAATTTCTCAGGCTATTTTATTTCATTTTCTCAAGTAAAGGATATTATTTGTTGAAATGTTTACCATTCGTTTTGGCAGAAAATGTATTTCTATATGCATATCAAAATTCATATTTTTTCGTTATGAAATAAGAAATGGTTTCTTTAAATGAGAGAGGAATCGACAATTGGAAAAAGTCGAATAGATATATTGTCAATTCCCAATGTCTTTTCTTTTTTCAATATATTTGTGTTATCGGGATGGACAAAGAACTAAAATAAACAGCTTTTATTTACTTTTGTCTTTCTAGAATTAAAGAAATATATATTTTGAAATCTTAAAATAATTTCAAATGGAATTGTGGTGCCGATAAGGAAAGAAATGGTAGCACCAAGTTCAACTTGTCGTTGTAGTTAAGTCGTACGAAAAGTCACTTTAAAAATACTTAGCATGTTAATTCTCATCACCTTTGACTTTCCTAATATATTTATTTTGCTATTGTTGTTTGCTGGGTTTTTGCCTCTTGAATTCTTGTTCCTGTTTGTTTTAAAGTCTGTCCTCAGAACCCTTAGATTCCACGCCTCTTCTTATAGCACAAATCCATTTTATCTTTAAAATAATTGATCTTGCCTGTAAAAAAGCACTAAAATAGTTTGGATATTCTTCAAAGAGATCATCCCTCTTCGAATGAACACTTTGATGTAAGTAGTGGAGTCGCTTTGTAGATTGATAACTTCCTTTACATTGTGTTCATCAAGGGAACTCGGGGGAGAAGCGAGAAGTGCTGATGTGGGCGTCATGCAAACAAACTAGTCCCAAAGGACCAAGTGAATTGATGTTGTTTTATGTAAAATAATCTACATTAATGATGCTTTTAAACTCTCTTAAGTATTGCATGTATTGTGAGAACGATTTCTAAGTGCCACGAAATAATTGTGACTTCCTCGTCAGTTTATCAGAAATTTACAGAGAAAAACGTATATAATGAATCTGATTGTATCGATGTAAAACACCCAAATCATAACTCATTCAAATGACGAGATCTAAATCTCATGCAACATCAGTATTTAGTGTAACACATGTACAGTATACACTTTATATATTTACCAAATTACTATTAATATAAGACCCTATAAGGCTCAGCCGTCGATTTAAACTCGATCTGACGATAACTGCACGCTGGGCATTTGAAAACACGAGGTAATGCCAAAAAGTACGAGTTGAAATTAAGGGAGTGCTTCTCTTCTCTGAAATCTTCTCTTCAGAGACTTCTCTTCAAAGTCAAAGGACTACCGCTCGAGAAGCATATTTTCTACTCCGTGATAATTCATACTGTTTTAACCAAACAGCGCGCCTTAGAATGTATCTATGCATGTAATAATATACAATATTGTTAATTAGCTTGAATAACATATAAAGCATTGGTGCGTTGGAAAAACGAAATTTATATCTTGTTATTATCTTTTTAAGCAGGATTTTAATTGATATCAAGAAAAAACGTTTCTGTAACTGTCTGCGGCAGCGCGTGCAGAAAATACACGTGGGTATGACCGACAAAAACATTTGCCAAATGCATGTACTTTCTATATACTTGCAAAACCTAATCGTTTTTTATCCCTTCATTAACCTATATCTGTTCAATTACCATTCATTCCTTCATTCAATTAGCCATTTCTATCAGTTAACTGAATAGTAATTTGTGTCATTGTTATATTTGTCTCGTTCACTTTTCCATGCTTTGTGTTCATATTTTCTTATCATTGTATTTTCAAATGGATCATCAATCAAAGAATTAATGGTCTCGTAATGTTTTTACTCAACTTCATTTCGTTGTTTTAATTCCATATTCAATACTGATTCCTTTCGCTTCCCTTGTTCAATCTGATTCTCATTTTATTCTTTTGATTCTCCAATCCATGAAAACATTAAGCCTAAAGATGGCAGCATCATTCATCATTAATTTTCCCCATTTGCTCATTAATTTCATTTCTCAATTTCTTTTGGATTTTCTATTTTCTTCTTTCCCGTTTATTCTTTCGATTCTCCAATTCATGAAAACATTAAGCCTAAATATGGCAGCATCATTTATCATTAATTTTCCATTTCTTCATTAATTTCATTTCTCAATTTCTTTTGGATTTTCTATTTTCTTCTTTCCCGTTTATTTTTCCTACCCGTTAATTGTTGTCAGTTTCAGTTCAAACATCAATAGCAATGCCGAATATAATTCATTCGGCTTACTTCGACGAAGGGCTTAAGCAGTTAAGCGCGAAACGTCAGTAAAGTTAAATCAACATTTTTTACGGTGTTACAACTTTCATTATATTATCTATCGTTTATATCAAACACCGACGCAGCCTATACTAGTTTACTCACTAGTGTCCATTTCTATTTTTTACGGTGTTACAAATTTCATTCTATTACCTATCGTTTATATCAAACACCGACGCAGCCTATACTAGTTTACTGGCTAGTTTTCATTCATTCTTACTTTACTTCATTTCATTTTTGTCTTGTTTCGTTTCGATGTTTGTACTTTGTTCGTTCTCTTTCCTCGGTCTTTTTAGTCGATCGTCTCGATCTGTTTTCCTACTCCTTTTCAATTCAAACATCAAAACCAAAGAATACTTTTTACTCGGCATTTTATTTTGCATCTTGTTTCTTTTCGATCGGTTTTCCCCCTCTTCTTTTTAATTCTTCTATGCAGAATGTAAAAGTAACGAACTTGAAATTCATTACAGACTTCAGCCTTCATTTACAAACAAAGCTTGATTGTTCACTTGTATTGTTAAACAGCACAGATGTCTATCTACGTGTTCACAATCTTGCTAGCTCGATAAGGCCATCTTCAGCTGGGAAAGACACTGCTCTCTGCCATCCCTTCGGAACTGTTGTGTGGGTGGCCGATAATTAAGCCAACTCCACAGACACTATGCAGAACAAACTCACAAAGTATATCATCTTTTAGTCGATCAAGAAAATAAACTACGCATTTGACTGGAGGCTCATTCTATAATTGTGGGGAATATGTGTTTTTTCGCTTTCTTAACCAGTCTAGAAAACCCATTTCCCTAAACTCTCATTCATCCATTTATTAATATTATCTCCTTATCGTTTTATTTATTTATGTTCATTAATTTATAGATTTTATTATTTTACTTATTTATTTATTTATTTTATTATTGTATTTATTTATTTATTTATTATTTATTTATTTATTTATTTATTTATTTATTTATTTATTTATTTATTTATTTATTTATTTATTTATTATTTATTTATTTATTTATTTATTTATTCATTTATTTATTATTTATTTATCTATTTATTCATTTATTTATTTGTTTATTTATTTGTTTATTTATTTATTTATTTATTTACTTATTTATTTACTTAGAGTCCATTTGAAACACTAGTAATACTATTTTGTACTATTTTATGCTAATTCTATTGTTTTCTATTGTAATTCAACTAGCACTATTTTGCACAATTTAGTAATTAGTGTTTCACGCTTTTACTGAATGAACTCTACTTACTTACTTACTTACTTATTAATTTATTAATTTATTAATTTATTAATTAATTAATTAATTAATTTATTTATTTATGTATTTATTTATTTATTTATTTATTTATTTATTTATTTATTTATTTATTTATTTATTTATGTATTTATTTATTTATTTATTTATTTATTTATTTAGTTATTTATTTAGTTATTTATGTATTTATTTATTTATTTATTGCGATCTATTTATTTATTTATTTATTGCGATCTATTTATTTATTTATTTATTGCGATCTATTTATTTATTTATTTATTGCGATCTATTTATTTATTTATTTATAGCGATCTATTTATTTATTTATTTATTGCGATCTATTTATTTATTTATTTATTTATTTATTGCGATCTATTTATTTATTTATTTATTGCGATCTATTTATTTATTTATTTATTGCGATCTATTTATCTATTTATTTATTGCGATCTATTTATTTATTTATTTATTGCGATCTATTTATTTATTTATTTATTTATTTATTGCGATCTATTTATTTATTTATTTATTGCGATCTATTTATTTATTTATTTATTGCGATCTATTTATTTATTTATTTATTGCGATCTATTTATTTATTGCGATCTATTTATTTATTGCGATCTATTTATTTATTTATTTATTGCGATCTATTTATTTATTTATTTATTTATTTATTGCGATCTATTTATTTGTTTTCATTCGTTTATTTATTTGTGTATTTATTAATTCATCTATTCATTTATTCGTTCAATTTCTACATTTGTTATTTCGATTTATTTGTTTATTCAGTTTTTCATTTTCCTTCACTTCATCCATCCATTAAATATTATTTATTTATTTATTTTATCATCCTCATAAAAGCGTGTATTTTCATCAAACCTTTACATTACTCGATATCAGATTGTATTCATTGAAAAATACCTAGCCGTGACTTAGAATTACAAGAAATAAATTGAACTTAAATGACTTGCAAATAATTCTTGGCGCGGCGAGATCTATGTATTCCATCGTCCCATTCTCAGTCTATATAATCTATTACTTTTAGCTAATCGTCTCCGATGCATGTGATGCTAATTTGAAAAGAAAAGAAAAACACAAACAAACAATCGTCTAAAATTCGCTTCTGTAGTCGCCGCTGTAAGTGAGCTCCAAGATTCTCAGCTGCTGACATATGCGGTGTCTTTAGTTCTGCGCATGACAATTCAGTACAACATGTTTATTACCTAAACACAACTGGTTTATCAGAAATATCCGTTAATATAATCTTCTATAACAACAGAAATATCCCTTGATGTTATGTTCGATAAATCACAATTAAAAATATTGATTTTGACAATAAAACTAATTGTATTAACAGTGAAACAAAATATCGTCAATATTCGATATTAGTAATGTCCAACTCTGTGAGCATGATCTTTCATGATGAAAGCTTAGCCTTGGCTTTGCGTGGGCATTGGGCCTGCAATTTATTCATTTACTTCAATTACTACCTTAAAAAATAATATTTTTACTAATATCTTTAAGGGCAATAGCTTTTAGCAAATTGCTATTTTTCATCTTCAAAGAGAGTTCTTCCGTGTATGTGATTCGTGTTCAGTGTGTACTCACCCAACAGTGTACCCACGAAGGTGTATCTTTAGTATATTGTTTTACTAATTCTTCAATCAAATATATAATTATGCATGCCGGAAGAAAAAGATTCTGAGAGTTTATATGTGGGTGCAGTTTAGAATTATTCTATGGCCATACCACATTCATTTAGATAGTCTTTCGCTTCTTCTTTATATGAAACACACTTTCTATATTGGCTCATTAGAGCGCTAACACTATATCCATGAAATAAAATAAAATTGCTCCTGTGTAATAGTTCTTATTTAGTGACTATTAGTTACTATAAAAGACAAGTAAAGTTGTAATGAGGTATTGTATCTTTTTGTATTTGATGTTTCTGGTTGAGTGATACTGACTAAATAGTCACTAAATAGAAACAAAATAGTTAGTAACTATATTTTGTGTCTATTTCATGGTTTTAGTGTTTTCGATCCCGGGGGGGGGGGGGGGGGGGACTCCTTTAGAAAATGGATAGGGGTGATCGACGGACCTTTTAGGGTCTCGAACTGGCACCGTACCTTTTAGGGTCAGTTTTCGAACTTAAGATTATACATATTGAAAATTTTTTAAATGTGGTCGTACCTTTTAGGGTCTGAAATCAGTATCTGAGTTAATTTATGCGTACCTTTAAGGTTCATTTTCAAAACCGTCCGTCGAGCACCCCTCTCCATTATTGAAGAGAGTACCTCCCCCCCCCCCCTCTAATGCACCTTATTCATTAACTCCATTATGTTCTTTTGTTGCTATTTTAGTTTATCTTATATATTTTGCTTCACTGGTTGATATGGACAACTCAGAAAATATTTATCTGACTACCGGGTATAGTGACTAGAAGTCGTAGAATTCAAATGTGTTCTAAAATCAGGTTCTAATGCTAATGTTTGCGGTACAGTATATTTCATAAACATTACATCTAGAACTGAACTCCATTCAATTGAACAATCACCAAGACCGCTGGTTCCAAATCATTGGATAGGCATAGATGACCGCTAGGATACCTGGGAAATCTTCATTGAGGGGGACATGGGGGTTTGCGGATAGGCGGATTAGGCCATTATTTAGTGCGGTAATTCGGATTCTCGGTGTTTTGCGGATCTACGGATTCGTCAGAAGTGGTTAGAATTGCGGATTTGAGCCCTTTCAATACTTAGACTCCTTAGAGAAACTGACCTTAGTCGTGACGCGACCTTACTTTGCGTGACATCGTAATTGTTACTGTTGTTAAATGATTTTTTAATTCCGTTTTCAAATAATATAGTTCTAAAGTTTGCGTTGTTTTTGTTAATATATTTGCGGATTTTCGTTAATTTCGAATGCGGATTCGCGGATTTAAACGATTTTTCTTGCGGATTTGCGGATTTAAAAAGCAACCCATGGCCCCAGAAGCCTTGTATAATTTGAATACTATCAATTGCACAAATGGAGACATCAGACACTAAAAATTAAATAATATGAGTATATAAGCTGTGTACTAGATATAGAGAAAACATGAAATTCGTGGTTGTGTTTTCATGCATGATAACTGATCACTAAATAAGCAGTCGTTTGGTGACTCTTCTTTCTTCTTCTTTTTTGATCGATTATATTAATATTAATATTATCATACTATTTATTAATATTATATATTATATATTATATATTTATTATTTAGTTATATTTATATTAACATTGTCATATTATTTTGTCATCGGTTATCTTGAAACATAACCAAATTCTTTGTAAGATTCACATTTTTAAATAGCCATTCACACATTACAATATCCAGTTTTTACTGTCTGAAACACAAACTATGTTTTATTGATGTCTTGCTTCAGGTGAGGGGGTGTGATGGGGAAATTTTAAAGGGTGTGGTTAGGCGTAGATTACCCATAGGTATTAATAAAATGAAATGTGTAACACCGTAAAAAATATTGACTTAACTTTACTGACGTTTCGAGCTTTAGCCCTTCGTCGGGGTTATCAAACACCGACCGCAGCCTATACTAGTTTACTCGCTAGTTTCCACGTAGATTATCTAGGTACTTAGGTCTAGACTAAAGGCGTTTCAATACTTCCTTTCGTAGTTACGTAGGCAGCGCCCAAGCGGCTTATGTACATGCATGTAATAGAATGGAACATGTGATCGCTGATCAGTTCTAATTCTGGAACTAGTTGCCTGGGTTTTCTTGTTGGAACAAAATACACGTGAGAGAAGGAACATGTGAGCGTTGATCATTGCTTCTAGAACTACACTAATTACCCAAGATTTAATTACGATGTGATTACGTTACCGGCCGTTTAAATACAGAATAGATTGATCCTAAGTGGCTTTTTCCAAACGTTACCTTAAAAATGTTAAATCGGTTAGGAGAGAGGAAGTTATATTTTTGGTCATCAAGCCGGGGGCTATATACCCATAATTCCTTTCCAACCCTATTCGAAATTAGTTTCTAGCTTCAGTTGAGATGTGTGGAGAGATACAAGAGGGGGAGGAGTGGGGGAGGAAATGGCATGACCTTTAAAATTATATCAGGTATTGCTAAAGCATGCATACAACATGAACAAATATTATTGATATATAAGGAATACAAAAAGTGATTAATATATATATAAGTGTCTATAAAATTACATATGATAATGTTGTAGTTCATTTCTAAGTTTCATGCATTTAATTTGAAAAGCAATATTGTAATTTACAATCATTCGGTTGTCATTAATTTATTAACTAGATCATTAGAAGGGGAGGAGGAGAAGGGGAAGAGGAGAAGGAAAGGAGGAGAAGGGGAGGAGGAGAAGGGGAGGAGGAGAAGGTGGAGGAAGGACTGAGATCGAATACGTCAGAGAATCAAAGAATCACGACCTTTTTTTATCTTTTTTTGATGTAAGAGAAACCGATCAGAGAGGAGGAGAATGGCTAGCTTCAAAATAGACTGGGATTGAGGAAATGTTTGGAAAATCAGCGAGAACAAAGAGGATAGTGAAATGGTGTTTCAATTTAAGGGATTCATTCAGTATATAACATCTACGTACGTACCGACTAACAAGGCCCCTTCCCCTCCCCACCATGGGATATTTAATGTACAACACTAAAGTACGATCTTAACCTTGGCAAAGACGCCGTCATTTCTTATATTGTTTTGAAAATGAAAACACTTCCAGAATGTAAATATTATTCCATTCAAAACTTGACAATCCTCAATAAAATAATAACAATAACTCCAGAGGGCCAATATGTAGCTAAGCCAATGAAAAATATACCTTGAGAACCCATTGCGCTATTTACAAACATATAAACGACATGTGGCATGGTCATATCACGTACATCACGTTCGTACGTTGTATTTCGCAACATGAGCGTGACGTCATAGAACCCTGGGTATTTCATTCCATCCTATTTCACACTGTTACCATGGTTACCACGGGGAATAAGGACTTGGATAACACAATTGACGTAATACATTTAAATACGATATAATCTTTTTTGTTACACATCTTGGGCATCCACGTACAGTGATCTTTATTTCGCACAATGGGCTATATAGAATAAGATGTAGCTTCGATTGCATGTTGGGCATTTTGTTTCTTCTTTCGTCAACTCACGCTGTTTCTTTTGCATGTAGGAAATGGTTTCTTGAATGCCATATATGTATTGCATACACATATATTTTTTCTTGGGGGGGGGGGGGGAGGGGGGGACTGGCAAACAGCGTAAAATAATGGTTTGCAATAGCTATAATGTGAGATCTAATTTTTACATTCGTATATTCTACGTACACGTACATTTCATTGTATTGACAAAACGATCGAAAATGAACAGCGTCAGATTATATTGCAGCTAAATTTTATTTATTATAACATAGATACATTGCACTTCAATGACAAAAGCTCGGTACAAAAAACGAAAGACGTCAGATTATTGTGTATTTAAGATTAACATTGATAGAACAAAACAGCTTCAATGATTGCTTTTATCACAGATATGGATTCATTGCCATTATGTGTATGCGTCAGTAAGTCAATACGTCAGTAAGACAAAGATATATGCTAGTTTAGCTATAGATGCTTATATGTGCACTTAAAGATATAATCGTTTGCTTTTTTAATGTATGCACTACTAAAGCTATAGAACAATGGGAACTTGAATCATGTATAAATGTGTATACGTCAGTAAGTCAGTACGTCAGTAAGACAAAGATATATGCTAGTTTTTAGCTAGATGCTTATATGTGCACTTAAAGATATAATCGTTTGCTTTTTTAATGGATGCACTACTAAAGCTATAGAACAATGGGGACTCTTGAATCATGTATAAATGTGTATACGTCAGTAAGACAAAGATATTCTAGTTTAGGTAGATGCTTAATAAAGATAGAATCGTTTGCTTTTTTAATGGATGTACAACTACTAAAGCTAAAACAACGGTGACTCTTGAAACATCGGCGAACGTTTTCTTGTTTTCAAAATATTAATTTTGCAATCACGTTCGATGTTTTAGTAAAGTATATAATTTGTCGTGTCTGACTTTACGATTTGCAAATTCAAAAAGGTTTCGTTAGTTTTTTTTTTTATTATTTGATTGAAATGTTGCTAAATGGATCGCTCTGATTACTGTGATAATGGTAGCTTTTTACCATGTGCGTCAACTAAGCCATGTGCGCAGATCGATTGCGCATTGCATGACATAACTGTGAGATTGCCGTCAACACAACCGTCATCCATTTCAGTGTTTTAATATTGCACTTTGTACAAAAGTAGGTTTTGGAATTCCATTACGTCGGAGTCGATTAACTCTTTATAATCTCGTCTCTTGTCGTCAATGTTTGATTATGCATTGACAAACCTGTGATATTATCGTCTATCCAGCCCATCGTCCATGTTGTTTCCGAGGAGGGGTGGGGGGATAGGCTCCGGGGAAAAAGTACCGGGGATGCTCGTCGGAAATTTTCAAAAATACCCCTAAATTAAAAGATACCGGAAGTCTTTTAAAAATGGCGTGGCTGGATGAATTTTACCCCCTAAGAGATACCACATTAATTAATAATATTAATATACGTATCAGAAGCGAATATCGATGCGCTCTTCTCTCCTTTTTCGACACCCTAAGAGATACCAGAAAATGCTAATTTTTAAAAATTCGCATTTGACACCCTAGAAGATACCAAATCGCTGATTTGTTCGCTGATTGTTTATCAATGCAAATGTAGTCAGTCTATGGGTCACACTCTTTTATTCAAGTAAATTCAACATGAGATATGCGTCAATGATAGACGCATGACATTCTTCTCATTCGATTTTATCAAACTACATGAATGTGTAGTTATATAAGCACTTATTGGATGAGGTTTTTGTGATATCCTATTTCGGATATCACAAAAACCGAATTCAAGAATTGTTTTATAATACATTGTTTTGAATTGTAACAAAAGATTAATTACTGCGGTTTTCGACTTTCTGCGAACTCAAAGGTTCCAACAGCTAGTTGTGAAATACGTATTTTGCTGCCGTCAATCAAGGATTTAAAAGGTACCGACTAATTAGTTTTGATTGACGGCAGCTAAAAACGTGTTTCACAACTGTTCGCAGTTGAAATGTCTGAGTTCTCAGAGAGTCGAAAACCGCAATAAAGAAAAGATTGCAAACCAAAACTTTATTGCGTTACAAACTTTGTCAACAATGCATTGCTTAAAAATGAACTACAACGAAATAAAATGTAATTTTATAGACATTTATATATATTAATCACTTTTTGTATTCCTTATATATCAATTTACAATATTCATAATATTAACATAATATTACAATATATAAAATATTATATTTATTTACAATATTACTATTATATATATATATATATATATATATATATATATATATATATATATATATATATATATATATATATATATATATATATATATATATATATATATATATATATATATATATATATATAATAGTTCATGTTATATGCTTTAGCAATACCTGATATAATTTTAAAGGTCATGCCAACAAAGCAAATTCAAACATTCTCTCTCCCCTCTCCTTCCTTTTCTCCCTCCCCTCCCCTACCCGATGACAAACATGATATGATACCCAAATTTTGACCAATTTTGCAACAATTGTTTTTGCTTGAATAAGTCCGAAATTTAGTAATAATTTTTATGTATGTATGATATGTAGGGCCTAGATGAAAATTACTTGTGCTTTATTACTATTATTATTATTATTATTATTATTATTATTATTATTATTATTATTATTATTATTATTATTATTATTATTATTATTATTATTATTATTATTTTTATTATTATTATTATTATTATTATTATTATTATTATTGTTGTTGTTGTTGTTGTTGTTGTTGTTGTTATTATTATTATTATTATTAATCATTTGTCATAAATAATAATTTTTCATATCTTAATATTTCTATGCTAATACGCTAATATGCTAATTAGTATTGCTGTTAAATTTGGTAAAATAGTTTTTTGATAATGTCGATCGACGTCTGAATGCAATAATTTTTTTTTAAATATCAGGCAATAATATAACTTTTTGTTAGTGTGCGTGGCCCGAAAAATGCTGTGTGTTGAAACAAAATGTCACTCTGGTAAAAAAATATAGACATCTAATATTTATGTTCATTGCATAGCGTTATCTATACAGAACATAGCTTCTAAATGTTAAGTGCATATAGTTCTTTTAGTTACAATTCTAGAGCTGTTGACGTGGATGCTATAGAGCATGTGTTTTTTGTTGTGGGTTTTGTTTTGGGTGTGTCCCGGTTTCCATGGCAACTATTTTTGTAACTAACAGTGTTAAACAGTTCGTTTTATCAATTACAATCATATGACAAAATATTAAAAAGTTGCATTTTTGGGGTATCGTACCACCTTAACTCTTAAGATCGCACAGCTTGTCTCAGTATTATATTGGATCAATCAAATGCTGCTCACATTGTAGTAAGATAAGTAAGTTTAGAAAGTCAGTAGCTTGATAATTTTGATGCTGGTGATGATGATGATGATGATATGATGATGATACTGGTAATGATGATGATGCTAGTGATGATGATATGATGATGATTTTGATGCTGGTGATGATGATATGATGATGATACTGGTGATGATGATGATGATGATGATGATGATGATGATAGTGATGATAATATGATGATAATTTTAATGCTGTTGATGATGATGATATACGGTGATACTTGTGATGATGATGCTGCTGTTGATGATGATGATGATTATATGATGATCCAGGTGATTGAGCTGAGCTGCCTAGTTGTCTTAAGTCTTCGATTCAACACACAGCTTGTCTCAGTATTGGATCAACCAAATGCTGCTCACATTGTAGTAAGATAAATAAATTTAGAAAGTCAGTATCTAGATCTTGGTACTTTCACGCGTAAAAGCATTTGTTCCAGCTGTTCACAACGGCGTACAACTGCATCAGCTTTCTGGGACATTATTTTGGAATTGAAGCGTTGCAATTGTCCTCTATCCATTTTTGTTTAGCTCATTTTCCAGATGTGACACAATCCCCGCAGAACATCAATTGTGTGTCATCAACGCATCAAACCAGGTTGCAAGGCTGTGGATATGTTTTGTACAGCTTTTCCTTGTTGTCTTACTGTCTGATGTTGGTATTCAGCTTCGCGGCGATTGGTTTTGGCTGATGGATGCAACAGGGGGGAGGGGGAGGGGGAAGGGGTATAAGTATCATGTATGCTCGTAAAGACAAGGTGTTGGATGCGAACTAGACGCAAACATTGAAAGCTTTCACATGACATTACTGGCATAATTCTTTTTGGTCCAAACCAAATTGAATGGTTTCAGTGGTGTACTTATAACTTCTCATAACATTTTAGAGTAACTGAGAAATTGGATCTTTCGTTAGAAAGAATGGGTTTGAATACAGTATTGGTTAACACTCGAAAGCCAACCAGAGCTCTGCGTATTGACTTCGCTTCGTTAAGTTAAAAGGAAAAAACTGGTTGGTAATGAGAACATTTAAAATTCCCAATAAACAAACGCTACCCTCTTTGAGCGGAAAAGCCAATCCGTTCCCTGATTGGCTGGGACTCTCAGTTCTTAAATCTGATTGGTTACATTTCTCACATGTGAAAAGTGTGTACGCGACGCTGATTGGACGTATCCCTTTTTTCACATGTGAAACAGTATAGTATATATAATTTTATTTAGAAGCTTTATTACATAAACTTCTTGTTATATAAGTAATGAAATACAATACATTACAATACAATACAACACAATACAGTACATATTTATTTGGTACCTCAATTAAATTTTACATTTGATTTTACTTGTGGATTAAATTTACATTCAAATAATAATAACCACTATATATAATTCAAAATATTAAAAATTAGCGATATAATTAAGTTTAGTTAGATGTTACATATAAACAAAACAAAGTAGATAGGTAGTATATATAATTGGGTGTGCTTACATATTAATAAATGTATCATATATAGAAAAATGTGAATACATTTTGATGCCTAAATGTCTGTTAATCAATTTATTTCTTTTTTAATTGGTATACAACACATTAATTTTACCTTTATAATGGAACATATGTTGGGATTATAACTATCCTTCTAGACTTGACAATATTTTTAAATTACCAAAAAAGTTTTACGAGTCATCACTTTTTCATCTCATTCTTCTCCATCTAGGCTGTAGGCTTAGGTACTGAATTAGTCAGTGTGTTTATGCATGGGTAATGATAACTTTGCTACATGTTGCATGTCTATCTCCCATGGTTGCAAGTACTGCATAGTGATCATTACTAACTTTGCATGGCCGTCTCAGGCCCCAGGGTCCCTCGCCACCATCCTCATGAGAATAACCATGGCTTGGGCCACAACAGACAAGATCAAAGTTACTGTTTTCTTTTGGCTTACCGAGGTTCAATTCAGTACAGTCCATGTACATATTCTTAAACAGATTTTGACAAGGGCGCATGAGTTTTGAATCAGATGTCAGCATTAGGCCTACGAAGTTGTCGCTGAAGGCAAAGATAAAGGGACAGTCCCACATATAATGTAGGTAAGTGTCATGTTCTAGCTTGTACGTGACTATACCACTAGAACCAGCAGCAGTCCAGCTTCCTGCATTATGGAACAATGCATGGTCTTCGGTCATTGCTTGTAGCATTGGCTCTGGAGGTACCTTCACCTTACCCCAGTGAATATAATATCTTGCCAGTTCTATCTTATGGTCAAGAGCGTTACATATCGTCATTTCGTTTCTCCTTCCTCCTCCTTCTGACGCTAGGCCGAACCATGTCCATCCTTGTGCGTCGAGACTACTAACAGCGCTTGATACTGCGGCTATTTTTCCTATATTAGTTGCTAGAAATTCACCAGCTACAGCAGGAGCAGTCATGTTTTTGTCAAAAAGGTTTGATTTTTCCTTTCTTTAGTGCTGGACTGGATTTAGAATCGTCTGTGCAGCAGAACCCTTTTTGGGCAACACTGTACAATATGTCTTGCTAGAGCGTTGATTTTATAGAATCGTCTGTGTACAATGATTCCTCGGTGTTTTTGAATGACAGCACACCAAGGTTAGGTTAGATAAAGCTAGGAAGAATGACGTCTCTTGAGAAATTCTTATTGGTTAAAACTATCCCCACGTGTTTTTGATTGTCACATGCCCGAAGGTGGGTCGACAAAGGTTACTAGTCATGCGCTTTACTTACTTACAAAATATTGACAATTTGAATGTACTATACAAAAGAGAACCCACTAAACAAGGTTTCACGTTTAGGAGAGGACAGGTGGAGAGGGGCTGAGGCAGAATTTGATTGGTTTAAGTGGTGTACTTATAACTTCTCATAGCATTTTTGAGTAACTGAGAAATTGGATCTTTCGTTAGAAAGATGGGTCTGGACACTCAAATGCCAACCGGAGCGCTGCGTATTGACTTCGCTTCGTTAAGCTAAAAGGACTCGGTGAAAAAAATGTTCACTTGTAGTTCATATTAAAACAAAATCTACAAGGAAACTGCTTGGTAATGAGAACATTCAATTGGGATCTTCAATGGGATCCTTTTTAATAATAATTGAATATCTTGAAGTTCCCAATAAACAACCGTTACCCTGCAAGCAGACAGAATTTGCATCATTTCTAGACAACCCCTCAGGCTCTCTATGTCGACCAAACATTGCTCAGTAAAAACTTGGAAAATGGCTACAAATACATGTCTTTTATATGTATTTTGAGTAGGAATAATTCACCAGGCCATAGATAATATCGATTTAAGCATTAGAAGATATTTTCCGTGTTTCTATTCTCTGTTAGAAACACGCGGGATTGTTGGGAGAACACGAGAAAGATTTTGAATCACGAGCTGAAAGCGAGTGATTCAAAATCTTTTCGAGTGTTCTCCCAACAATCCCAAGTGTTTCTAACAGAGAATAGAAACACGGAAAATATCTTCTAATGCTTTTATAAAATAACAACAACAGATAATAACGAAGATATAAAGCTAAATTGCATTTAATGCCCTTGATCACACGACAAATTCTCCTAACGTCGTCAAATGACGACGTACCCAAGCAAAAAACGTACCGGTTCAAAACTTGTCAAAAATAATTTTCAGTGCGATGAAAAAATCGACTTTATTCTTCACAAAATGTCAATATAAAGACCACAACAAACGATGATCAAGTTTACATGGATTTAAAAGTGGATTTCAGAGTTCAACTACATTAGAAAAGTCTAAAATATAGCTGAAATCGTGAGCAAAAACACTTCAATTTCACTGAAATGTGCCTTTGCTCAAAGCCGTGTGTTCACGCTTAACTTTGTCTATCTTGCAAGTCGATAAAATTCTGCCTATTTACTCGTGCCCAGGCCTATGGCCGGCACGAGTCTTAAAATGCAACGCGTGTTTTTTTTTTGGTTTCTATGTCAGAAGTTGTACTTCGGAAAGTCCGAAGATGTCCGAAGATGTTACGAAGTTGTCGATTTACCGCCAAAAACAAGCCATAAATCGCTCAATATTGAAGTAAATGTCCTCAAAGTTCACAGAAATGCAAAGACAAACACAACACACAAGAAGATATATCTATTTTTTTCCATGTCAGAAGTTTCTTTAGCTTCGCCATGAAGTCGTGAATACCGATAACTCTCCGGTCAACTTCAAGATGGCGGCTATATACCACAACTCAAAACGTCTTAGTAAAATGGCTTGAAAAGCGGTTAAAAGACTCAATCAACACTAAAATCGTCGGAGTTTGGCTTTTTATTCATCAAAGTTCGTAGTTGAAGTATTAGTTTTGATGTTCATTGCCAATTTCGTTTCAAAATAGTGAAATATTCAATAATGGATTTGAAGGACTTCGATCGTATGTTGAGGCCGTTTCGATACCATGTGGAAAATCGTCTCATCTAAGGATATGCATGGATATACAAGCTTCATACTTCGGTAAAAGAACAATTATTTAATGATGCTAAACATATCAAAATAGGATTTCAAAATTTTTCATACGTATTTTCAAACGAACCTAATTCATTGAAGTAAATAACATTGTGTGAATCGATCATTTGTGGGTCTTTGTATGTATATAGCAGTGTCAATAATATATCTTTAGATAATTGTATTTTAAAGAGTTTATTGTATAGTTTTTACAGTGTTCTCTTTCTATCAGCAGTTGATCATTTCATGAAAGCTCTTTGTTACCCAGCTTCTAGTGGAGGCTCCCTATGCAGTCAAAATCATGCTGGGGAAGTGAATATTTTATACACTGGGACTGGTACTATCAACAAATATAAAACAATGATAAGTGGGAATTGGGTTTGAGATTTTAATTTAGCAAAACTATCCAGGATTATAGGGCATGGGAAATGGGATTAGGACTTCCCCAACGGCACCCCCATGATATTTTTAATTAATAATAAATTATTGAGTAAGTCATTTTTGATAATGATATAGTGCTATTTGATATATTGGTCTAGAACATCAGATAGCATTACAAAATATCCCATGGATATTCTAGTCTTCTTTAAATATTTGCTGGGTATCCAACAGTAAAATATGTACATTTTATGTACTCTGTAGTGAAGTTTCTCTTTGTTTGTTTCTTGTATTTTATGATATATGTTGATTACCCTGCGGGCCAGATTCTCCTTTACCTTCTCTCTCCCTGGGATGGGAAAGTGACTCTTGTTGCAGGGTATATATTGGTTTCGGTATACAAATAACATTGCAACTTGGAAATAATGAAATCATGATATACCAGTAATTGGTAATAGTAATAGATGGCAATAGAGTGCTAACACTATATGAATGAAATAAAATATAATTGCTACTATGTAATAGTATTTAGTGACTATTAGTCACTATCAAAGACAAGTAAAGTTGTAATGAGGTATTGTTTCCTTTTGTATTCGTTTCTGGTTGAGTTATAGTGACTAATTAGAAACTATTAGCTAGTTACTATTATGTTTCTATTTCATGGATTTAGTGTTTTCGCTCTACTAAATTGTACTATTTTATATCTATTCTTTGTTCAACTAGTACCAATTCAGTCCAATCAACAAAGCTGTTCTTCATGATAAGAGACAGAAATAAGAAAACATTGATATTCATACTACCCGCAACAAGAATACTACCGGTATGCCTTTCAGGGAAAGGGGGTGTTAATACCATCCCAAAATGACCTATGGGTGGGTGGGTAGGGTGTACACCCTATCTCAGGACAATTACCTAAGAAATATACACAATATACTATTCAGGACTTAAAAGAACCATTTTCTAGACATCAGAGTCCAAATGAAAGTCCAGTCCAGGTTTTATTTTAATCAGTAACCCCAAGAGACTTTTACAAATGAGTGATAACATGGCAAATTATGAACATGATTACATGATTGATGAACATGTGATAATCTGTCCCTAACTATGATCAACTAGTGTCCCTAGCTATTGATCATCTCTCCATAAAAGCCAGATCAAGGGCACGAGTAAACCCTGTACTGAGGGTCTAGTTTGCTTCTGAAGTGGAAACTCTAACTTGAATTTGTGGAACTCTGGAACTCTGTGACCGTTTGAGCTGCATGTAAGGTTTCAAGAAGAAGAATAACAGGAGAGTTTAAGTAAAAGAATGCTTGACGAACGACTTTACCGAGAACTGAAGCAAGACGAAGGAAAACTTTCTCTGTTTTGTTGTACATGTAAGTTATAAAGCCTGTAGCTTTTGCTGAAGTATATTTTTCTACTATTGTGCAAATTCAATGACATCAAAATAATTTTTTGTATTTACTTTGTACATATTTAGGAATTAAAAGTGCTTTTACGGTAGACAAAGTAGTGTTGTGATCTTCTTGTCGCGATTTGAATTACTTTGAGTATTGCTGTGAACTCAGATTTAATATTTTTACAAGCTTAAAAGTGTTAAAGACTTTTTAGTTCGTGACTTCTGAGGTGGTGAAGGCCGTCGAAGTCAAAATTGACACAAAAAATTTGTTTTCTTCATTAGACGACACGATTTTGTATTTTTACGGAAAAATCAAGCGACACTCCGCTTGAAAACCGTGTTTCTATGCTCTTATAGAAACACGTTTTTTTTGCACGTTTCAACCAATGAGAGCGCGCGTTATATAATGGTTATTTTATAAATTTAAATAAAGACTACACCACCCCGGACGATCATGCCTCATCTACATCGATTACACCTGGGATCAGGCCATTCACTCTTATTTAAATAAAGGTTGACAATGTTTTATTTTGTTTACGATGAGCTGAACTTCTTGCGGTTATACAATAAACATTACTGAAATATCCAATATTTTTATTCATTGTTGTTATTTTCGTCCTTCCGCGCGCTCTATTCAATTTACTACCTCGCGCTGTTGTATTTTATTTTTCTCTACGATTGTTTCTGTGTGTGCGCGCTTATTGCTAACTACGTTAATTCAAACATATTAAGGCCGATCTACACGATACGATTTTAACCTACGACTGTAGTATACGATTTGCCTACAACATGTAGTAGATATCCGGCATCTCGAAATCGAGGAAACTACGGAAACTGAGGAAACTACGGAAACTACGGAAACTACGGAAACTACGGAAACTACGGAAACTCAACTTTCCCTAAATCGCTTAAAATGCTTAATAAACTATGTAAGCAATCTATTTTGGCTTTTTTGCTTAATATTAAGCCTAAAGACTAACGAGAAGCGAGTAATTCATGCTCAGTGGCTATTCGTACGTCACCCGTACCCGGACTTGTGTTTGCTATTGGTACACGTGAGTCAAAATTATTTAGAGTTTTCACAGTGATTCTGTATTATTTCAGTAAAGAAGATACGATATATTCGTTTGGGCTTCCTGTGGTGAGTGGGCAGTTTTTTTTTAAGGACCTTTGGGAGAAATTTTTTTTAAGGACCATTGGGGAAAAACAAAAAGTCCAAAAAAGTGAAATAAAATCTTGTCTTGAAAAATGACTACTAAATTAATTAACACTTTAAGTTAATGAACATTTTGAGAGGGTTTCCAGCCTTCTAGGTGCCTTAAATCGCGCGTTTTTCGCTTTTCTTTTTTCAACGAGTTGAAAAAAGGTCGAATCCAGTTCAAGACGAAGTCAAGGCTGGTGACTTCACAAACCACTACTTTCACTCGGACCACAAAAACTAACACTTATATTACACTTATCGACAAAAAATTAACACCACTGCACTCAGCGAGAACCACTCTACAAATTACTATAAATAGCCCCCAAATTTGTCCGATATCCGAAAAGATAACGCACGTTTTTTATTGAAATTTTTCAATCTTTTCAGATACGCTATCCTCAATTTCTAATTACTGAAATAGTTCTGGGTGCTCACAGTTTTTAATGAGGAATTAAACTATATCAATGAATGCTAAAAACCAAGAGAACATACTCAACTGACTTTAAATTAAAATAAAACAGATGTGATTATTTTCATGAAAAATATCAAAATAAAGTCATTTCAATTAGGTATTTTAATATAAGATTTTTACTTCTGTTAAAACAATTCTTTTCAATAGCTGCATGTTGCCATGTTGCGAGTACAAGACACCTTGTACATTTTGCTAAATTCAATGAACATTTGAATTCAAACATCTAGAAGGATAACAAAATACTCACTACAAGTATATAATCAATAATATAACATTTTACAGTAACTGAGAAATTGGATCTTTAATTTGTTAGAAAGATGGGGCTGAATACATTATCGGTTAACACTCGAAAGTTAACCAGAACGCTGTATTGACTTCGTTTCGTTAAGCTAAACGGAAAAAAGCCAACTGGAGCGCTGTATAGGTGGGCGTACTGTGACGTAGTTTGTTATGGTTTTGCCAACCAACCTTTGATTTTAGAACAAATCTGGAAGGTAGATAGGTAGTATATATAATTGGAATACTGCACAACTCGTGAATAAAAACCGTATACGCGCGCACTTTCCATGAAGTATTCTCTATATAGCAAAGATATAACGCACGATCTCATTGGTCAACAAGCGGGCCGTACTTTTTCCGTACGGACCGGAAAAGCGTGAGCAGCTTATTTATTATAAATTTTTTTAAAGGGACAGTCCCACATATAATGTAGGTAAGTGTCTTGTTCTAGCTTGTAAGTGACTATACCACTAGAACCAGTAGCAGCCCAGCTACCTGCATTATGGAACAATGCATGGTCTTCGGACTTTGCTTGCAGTATTGGCTCTGGAGGTACCTTCACCTTACCCCAGTGAATATAATATCCTGCTAGTTCTATATTCTACTACTCTGCTTTCGGGCGAGTCACCTTAAAAGCAGTCAGAATTTGAAATAGATTGAAAGAAAAGAAGCCTTCAATAGTATTATTTATAATGAATTTATAAGCAAGTAGATCTTTTTGCTTAGTAGTAAAATTATTATTAGTAGTAGTAGAGTACAAACACTAAAAGTGTGCAATACTTTGTACTATTTACCACTAAATAGTGTTGATTAAACAATAAAGAACAAAAAAATTTGCATAATTTAGCAGTATTTAGTGTTATTTATGTTCCACACTTTTAGTGTTTGTACTCTATTGCAGATAGACATTAATTAAGATTGTATTAAAGCTTGAACAAATAATAATTACCTTTCAATATTTTCTGCATTGATAAAGCGTTATTAACCGGCGACCAAGGTCGGAAAGGTTTAATAAAGTTTACCTGCTTCATCTGGAACTTTTGCTTTTATCTTGAAGTATATTCATTTAGTACCGCGCCGACGATTCGATTCCAAAGACGTCGACCCTGGAAACGTACACCATGTATAGCCTCCTCCACAGGCAACTCCGAGAGTCCGAGAGTGAGTTTCGTAATTTTGGGGTTCCTGTGTTGAAAATTCGAGGACGATCGAGTTGTTTGTGTCAAAACAAGAACGAGCGAGGAACGACAAATCACTTTCTATGATGTGATCTGTTTATTACATATATAACAAGAATTGTTCTAGAAAATTTATGTTGTTTTTAAACATCTAGAAATGTTTTCGATTAACATCAAATCAAACATCATTCAAAAGTTTATAGTCGGACTCTAGCTGGCTGCATTGAACTTTTTAAAATACAAAGTTTGCTAACAAATATGAAAAATATCAAAGTAATAAGTACTTATTGACTGAGTGGGAGGGCCGTACGGGAAAATATTTGGCTCGCGGTCATGACGTACGTACAAATGACAAACGCCAAATATTTTTCCGTACGCCCCGACCTAACTCAGTCAATAAGTTTTTCTCATCATGTGACCCGTATTTTGCCCGGTGCGCGCCATCTTTTTGTGGTTTTTGGAGTAGCGGGTCCGTACGTGTTTGTATGGACCAGGCGAAAAAAGCCGTACGGACCCCATCACGTGACTTTTCATGAAGGTTTTCTTAAGAGCGCGCGCCGGGCAAAATACGGGTCATAGGATAAAGTCATTTCAGTTATAGGTATTTTAATATAACATTTTTACTTCTGTTAAACCAATTCTTTTCAAATTATGTTTCACCCACAAAAAATATTTTCGATAGTTGCATGGTGCCATGAAACTTGGCAAACTTCATGTTTAATATGGACGTCCACTTTTGCTTTATATTACCAATACATCGATAAAAACAATTAAAGAGTATTACAGAGGTATTTTCATCGGCTGTTCAAAAGACAAGGTACGAAATTATGTAAATTAGCATCTTGTTTTGTTGTGTATTTCATTAGCATGCGGTTAGATCAGTTTTTATATGCAAAATACTGCAGAAAAAAAATTTTTTTTTTGCTTTATTAATATTTTAAGATTTGATTTTTATATATATATAAGGACAACTTATAAATAGCCGTTTTTTTGTTTACACTATCATGCTTTTTTGAACGAAGAGACAATAAAGTCATAATAATAATAAGTTTATTAAGATACTTGAATGGCAATTTACAAATTGAAAAACTCAAGTTTACAATGGTATAAAAAAAAAGCTAAGAGATAATATTAATATACATAGATAAAAAAGTCAATATAAAAATATAAAAAAGTCAAATATGCATATGTACAACATTCCGCTTATGGATCAGCATCCCACTTTCTTATTGCATAGGGGATAAAACTAGTTTGAAAGCGTTTTTTTTTTTTTGCAATTAATAGGGAATGTTCTTGGAAATCTTGTTGAGTAATTCCGTTGGACTTTTTTTGGCAGAAGATTGTTCATTTTATCTCCTTTTGTCAACATTGATTTATAGAAACCACGGCAAAGTGATTCGCGCCGTTCAGAGAGCGTTGGGAGACCAAGGCTGTGGAGTCTCTCACTGTAAGAAAGGTATGGCAAGATGATTTTTGTCGCTCTTCGCTGTACTTGCTCTAAACGGTCATTCAGGGTGGATGTTAGCGAAGGATGCCAGACAGGCGATGCATATTCAAGTATGGGACGAATAAAACCACGGTACACAGAACTCAGGTCATCAGAAATGACCTTGCTTCGTTTCAGTGTTCTCAAGGCGTACAGACGCTTGCTGGCTTTACCACAGATGTAATCAATGTGTACGTTCCACTTAAGATCAGCTGAGAGGAAAACACCTAACAACTTAGTCACGTGAACTGCATTAATGGGCGGCCTTCTACTTCTAGAGGCTGTAGGAGTGGTTGGACCTTTAGAAATGATAAGCGCATATTGTTCTCCTGAGTCCATTCGTGTATGGTGTTCAACTCTGTCTGTAAAGTGGATGGAGCGTTCGAGGGAGAAAAAACCTCAAACAATGTACCGAATCATCTATGTACTTGTCATGGGGTTAAGATTTAATTAATTTTCTTGTGTTAACGAATTGTTTCACGTTTTTTTACTATGTTTACAATATCTAATATAATTAAGAAATGTAAAACCGAATGCAAACTATATCAGTTTTTTTGGTGTGGACAGTTCTTGTGAAGTTACGCGTAGATGATGCCGGCAGCAGCCACGCAGGCTAGAGAATGAGAGTAATTTTTTGCGAGTAATCATCACACGAAGCACGCGACATTTCGGTATACAAATTCCTTATACCCTTTCGTATCTTGGAAAACATTTTAAAACCAGTTCTCAGATTATAACGCGGTCTATAAAGTATTCAGTATTGAATGAAGGCTTAAATGGTAAATTAAAAAAAAAAAAAAAACAGAAATGACTGAATAGAATATTAACGGTAAAATAAAAAAATAAATATATAAATTAATGAATGAATGAATGAATGAATGGATGGATGGATGGATGGATGAATGACTGAATGACTGAATGACTGAATGAATGAATGAATGAATGAATGAATGAATGAATAAAAGAAAGAAAGAAAGAAAGAAAGAAAGAAAGAAAGAAAGAAAGAAAGAAAGAAAGAAAGAAAGAAAGAAAGAAAGAAAGAAAGAAAGAAAGAAAGAAAGAAAGAAAGAAAGAAAATAAAGAAAATAAATCACTTTTTTAACGTCTCAAATCTTTTAGCTGGATACGTGTACCCTACCTTCAGAGCTTGAATTGCTTGTTTTCATCTAGTGATCCATCTTATCCATAAAGAGATTATTTGGGTTGTGATTACAAGGTTTTAGGCAACCCCCTCCGCCTCCCCCAATCATTCCCTTCCCTCCACCCGCCGTGATCCATGTTATCCATAAAGAGATTACTTGTACTGTGGTAACAAGGTTTTAGCCTCCCCTCCCCCATCATCCCCGTCCGTACAACCTCTCTTCCCATCCCCTCCCCTCTCCTCTAATGATTGTAAAATTCAATATTGCTTTTCAAAATCCATTTGTAAATTCATGAAACTTAAAAATGAACTACAACAAAATCAACTGATGATGATGATGATGTTGCTGGTGATGATGATGATGATGATGATGATGATGATGATGATGATGATGATGATGATGATGATGATGATGATGGTGGTAGAGCTGAGCAGAAAAAAAAAGTTCATCCTTCTTTCCTCTGTTCATTCATGATGACTTATCTATCTGATTCATTTCTTATTCAATATGTTCATACACTTTGATTATTTCGTTTATAGTCATTCCTTTCTTCCTTCATATTCATTTATTATTCACTTGTTTACTTTTCATATAACATTTTCATTTTAACCTTTATTTCATTTTAGCCTTTTATTTATTTAAGCCTTTATTTGAATCAAAACTTAAAACCAGTATTTCACTAGCTCATTATATAACATAAATTAACATTGCTAATACCTTCAAAAAGATCATGCATAATACTAAGTACTTATTGCCGGGCAAAATACGGGTCATATGATAAAAGTGTATATGTAGAAAACGTGCGTGCAGTGTATAGTTATAAAGCACGCGGGGATTGACAGAACACGAGAGAAGTGTGTGCTTGTCAAGTGCTTTATAACTGCTTTATAGTACAGCAAGCAAGTTTTCTATTTCATATTTCATATACACCTATTTCAAAAATCGTTGTCGCAGCCGAAGCTACGGTCCAAACTCTAAAGCCTGCAAAGGATGTCGGTTATATGGACTTAATTTGGGAATATATTACACGTGTTTTAAAGAAATATTTATATATCTACCACAACAGCAACTTATTACAAACTCAACGTAACTGACGAAGGCTAAAGACTTAGCCGAAACGTCTTATTAAATATCATCAAATTTAGTCAGAGACAACCTAATTCTTTTGTAAAAAAAAAAACAACAGCAACTTGTTATGGTCATATATAACACACGCACGTACAATCAAAATATGCTATCATGAATAAATCGATAACAAGAGTAGAAATACCGACATCCTTTGCTGGCTTCAGAGTGTGGACTGTGGCTTTGGTGCGACAACGATTTTTGAAATAGGTGTATATCAACATGCACACGCGCTTGCTGTGTGCGCTCTCATGTGTGCTCTTGCTGTGTGCTCTTGCACGCACGTGATCAATCAGAATGCGTGATCATATCTAATAGAATTCCGACGAAGGGCTAAAGCTCGAAACTTTTGTAAAGATAAGAGGCTGTTCGTCTCCATAAAAAACCACCCGCTCATTTTGACTTCAAAAATAGATTTGCCTGAAACTCTGGCAACTAAAGGGTTTATTAAGACTAAAACAAAAATGCATTTAGTTTGGTAAGAAATAATATTTTTGTTGCGCTGGAAGCCGTTTAATATTTTGGCCCGTCTGGTCCAGTCTTAATGCATTTTTGTTTTAGTCTTAGGGAACCCTTTCAGTCACCAGTGTTTAGGAAAATCTCAAATAACAAGGGGCCATTTTGCTGCGCATGCGTGAAATGCTTGATTGCACAGTGGTTCAGTGTGTGTTTGCAAACGAAATGACAGTGTAATTCACTTCACTTCAAGTTTTCTTCGCTCTGCAAAGCTAATTAAAGCTCATACATAAACCGAAGTCTCAATGAATGTTCTTGGTACGTTGTATGTCAATATCAACAAATATAAGCTTCGCTTTTATCAAAGTAAAAGAGGAACACAAACTGACCGACAAAGACAAGTCATGGCGACTGTTGTTGTAATATAATGGGAGTACTTTGTGCACGGATTTCTTCCAAAAATTAAGGCCATCTGCAACCGAATTTCCAGTTGTAGCTACAATTATGCATACATGGACTACATGTGTAGCAGAATATAATACTTGGATAAAACTATTAAAATAATTGTTTTTTCTTATTCTATTGTTTCTATTGTTAAATTTGCACTATTAATCACTAATTAATCATAAGTTTTGCACGATTCTAGTGTTTGTACTCTATCAAAGTTATTGTTTGTTGTTCATATCATATAAGATACCGATACAACGAGTGTCCCATATACGGCGCTCTATCCAATTATTGGCCGGATACTGAACTGTTTTTTTACTTGTGGGGCGATGCTTTATTAGACTTTGTGGATCTCATAATAACTGATATGATTTCATGGTAAATACTTCTAATGGTGCATGTTTCTTCGATGATTTTCAACTGCTTAGAGAGCAAGATATCGATGTAGTTTTGATCTGAGCCTTCGGTTGGAATGGCTTCAAAATCAGACCTTACAGATGGAAGGGCAAACGTGACCATTTTGCAGGAAGATATGATCTCTTTGGACTTCTCCTTCATCATGATGTAATGATGTTTCCTTCGAGTGTGCTCTCCTGTACGGGCGAACACATCTAACTCGTTTTCCATCTCTTGGAAAACACCAGCAGCTGTTTGCAGACCTTTAATGAAAAGATTCAAAGCTGGCATCAAATCACTTGCTACAGCACAGGCTGCCGCTTCTTGACAGTTTGCTTGAGCTCCTTGTGCTACAGCATTTGCGACGTCCTTGTTCATAGAGGACTTTAACAGCGGGCATGCCACCATATTGATTACAGGGATGAAGGCAAGCCCCCAAAACCAATTCTTCTTTATTTTTGCTGAAGCCTCGAGGTCTTGTTTCCTTCTTTCGTATTGTTGTTGCAGGTCTGTGAATTCCTTCATTACCAGCTTGGCTTGATCTTCCCTTTCTTTCAGTGGTACCATAATGCTTTCATGCATTTTAACAGCTGCTTCACAAAGTTGACGATAGCCTTGCACATCTTCTAAGATATCGGGAAGGCATTCAATCCATTCTTCGTAACTCAGGTGCGGGGTGTAATACTCGAAGAATCCCTGAATGGACGACACTAACTCCTTCGACACGGGAAGAATGTGTTTCAGGTAGACCATGGCATCATTTCTGGTATCGTCTCGCAGCTTTCGAAACTTTCTAGCAGCTGATTCGTTAGTGCCGACAGCTTTTTCCACATACAGGGATCTCATAGTAACAGAGAATACAAGCATGTTTCTTGGCATTTCTTTTAGAGATGCTTCCAAATCATCTGTGGTATTTTCACCTTGATCAACCGTCGCCAATGCACTTGACTCAGCCATTTCTAATGTCAAAAACAGTAATGTTATATTTAACAATTATTCACCGAAGGCGAAGTAAATATCATCCACTGAGGTGGATAATTGTTTTAGTATAAATACAAAAGTCATTATTTCAAAACGTTCAAATAACCAGCCTCTGAGAATACTAGCATATTTCTTGGTATTTCTTTTAAACTTTTTTCCAGTCATTAAGGGCTTTTCACTTTGACCAGCACCAACCAATGCACTTGAATCAGCCATTTCTAAACATTGTAAATACAGTTATGGGTAAAGAGCAAATACGGCACTAAACCCTAACATAAAACCCAAAATAGTTTTTATAAAAAAAACCTTTATTTATTTGTTAAAGAAAGTTATATTTTACATCGTATATAGCTGTTTGGGGCCTGTTGTCTTCAGTCTCACACACTCCACACCACATTCAAACTCACATGTTGATTTTTGCGGAGGGCCGGACGAAAACCGGATAGCCCAGATAAAATCCTCAGCAAAAAAAAGCAAATTTCCACTTTAATTTATACGATAAGATGTTGTTATATATTACTGGGCTGAACATGTAATCAAAAGATCCTTCGTTTTTGAAAAATAAAAATTGGCAAAAATAATGTATTACAAAATTCTACAGCATATCATGAGTTTTGGTGAGGTATTTTCACTCGAAAAAAAAGCAGAAATAGACAATTTTCCGATTTAATTTATACGATACGATGAAGTTATACATTGTTATACATTGTTTCTGATAGTAACAAAATATATTTCTTTTTGAATGGTTCTCCATATCTAGCACTGAAACAAAACCAAAAATTTTTTTTATATGTCCAAAAATATATAATGGATACCAAAAGATTTTTATATAGAGCAAGTTACTCTCAAATTATATTATATTATATTATATTGTAATACGTATTTTTTCAGTTTATTTTTTTTTATTTTCTTTTCATATATTTATCTCTTGTTACAATATCTTTTCTCAATAATTTTATGTCAATATTTGTATTTTTGTATTTGTACTTTTTTCTATTCCTTAACTCCATAAATATTGTGAATCAGTACTGTGTGATCTCCCACGATGAGCACAACTCTTGCAGAAAACTCAGAGTAAAATATTTGTTTAAATAATAAATAAAAAGTTATACATTGCTGAAATACTAATCAAAAGATCGTTCGTTTTGGTATGAACAAAGAACTTTGGCAAAAATAATGTATTCCGACAATTTCATCCGATCGTAAGCTATTGTATACGCTATTGTTTTTGCATTGGTTGTATCGGTCCCTTAATATCTTTATAGATGCGCCGAATGGGCGACATTATAGTATCTGAACTTTCACCAGATTTATACCTAAAGATGATTTAGCATGAACTGTGGTAGCCTAATAGGCTGCATATAGGATGGGCTTGTACCTATGCGTGGCACTTGTTTTTTTTTTTTTTGAGGTTATTGTCCGTCGATAAAACATACATTTTACTCTAAAATTAATTGTCCATTGCCTTGAATATAGTTTGCAATTCTTGCACGGATAGTATGTTTTGTGGATTGTTTTTCAAGTTATTCCCTGTCTAATAGTACAGCGTCAGCATACATCGTGCGGATATTTCTATCGCGCAAACAAGACAAAAAACCTCAATGCCTTTAAATGATTCCTCCATTTATTTAGGTATACTCATCCATTCATTCATTCATTCATTTATCTACTCATTCATCCATTTATCTATATTTACTCATTCACACATTATTTCATTCATAGTTATTTTTTCTCAGTTCATCCTTCTTGAGTTTGAGGAGAAAGCGATAGCGTAGGACCCAGGCCCGCTCTGAAAATCAGGCTACCTTCTTCTCTCTGTTCATTCATGGTGACTTATCTATCTTATTTATTTCTTATTCATTTTGCTCATACACTTTGATTATTTCGTTTATAGTCATTCCTTTCTTCCTTCATATTCATTGATTCCCTTGTTAACTTTTCATATAACATTTTCATTTTAGTTCAAAGCCTTTATTTGAATCAAAACTTAAAACCAGTATTTTACTAGCTAATTATACAATCTAAACATTACTAATACCTTCAAAACGATCATGCATAATACAAGTATATATTTATGTCGAAGAGATAGAAAACGTGCGTGCTGTGTACAGTTATAAAGCACGTGGGGATTGACAGAACACGAGAAAAGTGTGTGCTTCTCAAGTGCTTTATTATAACTGATAACTATTTACTGATGTGATATTTCATTACTTTTATTATAACTGCTTTATAGTACAGAAAACTGCTTTATAGTAAAAAAAAAGGAAGCTCTAACTGAGACAGCTGATAAAATAATTGAGAAAAGAAGAAATGAAGTGAAAGAATAGATGAGTATGGACACAGTTTATAAGTTATAGGAGAACAATTGAAAAAGAGAGAGATAAGAGAAAAGAAGTAAGTACAAAATGCAAGTTTTCTATTTCTTTAGTTTAAAATAGAAACTGACATACATGATCAACATGCATGTTGTGTACTCTCATAAAAGCGCGCGCACCACAGCCAATCATCAGAATGGGTGATATCTGTACAGGACCCGAAGTGATCCCAGCACCCGAAGTGATCCCGGGACCCCAAGTGATCCCCAAAACTGTTGTTATTGTACCCGAAGTGATCCCAGGGCCCGAAATGAACCCGAGATAGGACCCGAACTGATCCCCGTATATTCTACGGAATGGACTTTTAGGAATTTTATTTTATTGTCACTTTTAATTATTTTATTTTTTCATTTCTTTAATTATTTATTGTTAAGTTTTTAAAAAAAAACGAACACAAAAAATTATAACGATTGGACATCCTCCGATGTTATTCGATGTTATTATGTTTGTTGTGAAACACGTTTTTAGCTGCCGTCAATCAAAACTAATTAGTCGGTACCTTTTAAATCCTTGATTGATGGCAGCGAAATACGTATTTTACGACTACCCGTTGGAATGTCTGAGTTCGCAGAAAGTCGAAAACTGCAGTAATAATTCATGAGAAATTGACAAAACAAATCGTAACCGTGACAAGTGTTTTAACTGAAGATATAGATTTACCCTAATTTACATAAACTTTAACCTGAATTTTCTGTAATAAACCTTCATAACTCCTTGATTTTTTTTTACAAAAAAAAAAAAATATATATATATATATATATATATATATATATATAGGTTGCAGTTTTTTAAGCCGTTTAATAAACTCGCAGATCGTGTTTTATTAGGTCTAAAACCACTTGGCTTCGCCTCGTTGTTTTAAATCCTGATAAAACAATCCTGCTCGTTTATTAAAGTGCACCTGACGCCCTTGATGATATTTATGTATATAGAATTTTAGAATTTTATCAATCATATTTTTTTTCCTTCTAAAATTGTAAAGCGGTGTTGAGCTTTTGTAATTGTCGCTATATAAAATAAAGTTATTATTATTATTATTATTATTATTATTATTATTATTATTATTATTATTATTATTATTATTATTATTATTATTATTATTATTATTATTATTATTATTATTATTATTATTATTATTATTATTATTATTATTATATTTTAATATAATTTTAATAATTTTAATAAAAAACTCATTAATAATTAAAATTAATGAGCTTCGCCCTCGGGATTTTAAACCTGATAAAACACGTTCTGCAAGTTTATTGAACGGCTTAAAAAACTCATTAGTAATACATGACCATTTTGTCCAATATCGATGAAACAAAAGAAAACGGAAGGTTGCTTGTATTTGGGAATTGATCTACACTAATAATAGAGGAATGCTAACCAACTTGAATGCTAATGAACTTGATGACTTTTCGTTGATGGGGGGAAGGGTAATATCTGAAGGACATGAAGCATTATATAATGACACATGTGCCATTATATAATGCTTCATGTTCATTTGCATTCCATTGTTCTTCTATTGTATATCATCATTCCTCTGGGCCGCATTCAAATCCCTCCGCGTTTCAGCCGTATATTATGCGATATACAATGCTTTCCTCGTGACCAGAGAGGATAAATAAACTTCAATCAAGGGAAAACTGTTGTATTCTAGTGAGAAAAATCATTAACAGCATGCATTCTGTGATATTTCTTGTACTTTATTATAGTCATACGATTACAGCATAGTTAACTATGATTTACAATAGCAACTAGGTATTAGATAGTTACTGAGGCCGGCAGCAATATTAGATATATTGCAGTCAGCTGAGGGCGCAGCCCGAAGCTGACTGCAATATATCTAATATTGCTAGCCGGCCGAAGTGACTATCGTATATAGTTACTATTCACCACCCTGCCCCATTGTTTTCTCTCTTGCACAGTAATCGGCGGTTTCTTGTGTTTTTGAATATAATAAAAATAGGCTTACCAAACTTTCACGCTGGGCTGGCAGTGTACTGAAATCGGCGTTTTTAAGCGTGATTTTGAATAACTTTTTATAGTTAGGTCCGATCAACTTCAAATTTTATATGTGAAGAGTACACACCCAAAGAAAATAATTCTTCTTTTCACTTTTACAAATGTTACGATTTTTGGCGGGAAAATAACGTCATCAATTTTAGAGGAAAATCTAAAATGAGGGTAATGCAAAATTTTAAAATGCGCATTTGAAAGAACTCATTGAGATACGTTCAAAACCGAAGAGATAATAGTCAAAGTCAAATTTAATCTAAAGTTATAAGTTTTTGAATGTAAAATAGAAAACATTTCTAAACTTCAAAAATCATATATTTTGATTAAATTTGACTTTGACTGTTATCTCTTCGGTTTTGAACATATCTCAATGAGTTCTTTCAAATGCGCATTTTAAAATTTTGCATAACCCTCTATTTCAATTTCCCACTAAAATTGGTGACGTCATTTTCCCGCCAAAAATCGTAACATTTGTAAAAGTGAAAAGAAGAAAATTTTTCTTTTGGTGTTTACTTTTCACATGTAAAACTTCAAGTTGATCGGACTTAACTATAAATCATTTTGTTTTTTACTCGACAAGGGACTGGAACCAATATTATGTTAGTACTCTGCTGAATGCAAGGCATTGTGGGCACAACTTAAACTTGTCAAGGAAAACTTGTTCATCATCTACACGAGCAAGGAAACCTTGTCAATATAAAATTGTCAAGGAAATCTTGCTGATCGTCTACACGAGCAATGAAAATTGTCAAGGATACTTGTCAAGGAAAAATTGCTCGTGTCAACGCCGCTTAATTAGTTATAATATTATCAGCCAATGAAAATGTAATAATCATTCAATAGCCTGTCCCATTATTGTTCTCTTTGTTGCATAATAATCAGCGGTTTCTTGTCTCTTTGAATATAATAACAATAGGCTTACCAAACTCTAATTAGTTATAATTTCATCAATTCTATTTAGAGGAATGCTAATGAACTTGATGACATTAAACGTGTTTTTGTTGCAAGTTTTCCATCGGTTGCCTGGGTAGCATAATGGCTTAAAGCGCGGATACAGCAATGCAGAAGGTCTCGGTTCGAATCCTGGCATTGGTACTCAAAGTCTTTTTTCACCAAAAATCGCTATCTAGTAAATTATTTAATGAATTATAAGTCTGATGATGGCTTACTAGAATGGAAATTATTAGTTATACACACTTAACAAAACACACTGCAATATGTTTGATATTGCAGAGTGCGAACTGCAATATGTTTGATATTGCAGAGTGCGAACTGCAACATAACTAAATATCTTTGCTTTCAGACGCGGGTACTCAGCAATCAGTGATTTAGTGCAGAGAGAGAACAATGGGGTAGGGTGGTGAATAGTAACTATATAAAGATAATCATAATGTGAATCACTTATAAAACACGCTAGAGTATAATATTACATCAACACGTGATGTCAACAGCAACTAGATATATGTTTGTATGTGAGATAAGGATATAATGTTACACATTCCACCTTATTCATTAGTTTCAATGGTTTGCGTATTTTAGTCATTTAATTACGGAATGAAAACTAAGATAGCATAACCTCCTTCAATTGTGTTCTATCAATAAGCTTTTAATTCAAAAATGCACCGAGCACGTTCACTGCACATTTTCTATTCATATCATTTATTTTCTCAAATACGACTCCCAGTAGACATCTAATGAGTAAGATTTCAAAAGCCGTTCTTTTATTTCTTACCTCAATTCATGTGTCTTTGTTAGAATAGGATTAAAATCATTGTTTTTTTGTGAGAAAACCTTATCAAGTGCGGAATAAAACAATTACATACCTCGAATGTTCGGCTATAAGACGCGGCCCGCGGGATATATATGGCTTATAGCCTCCATTCTCGGTATGTAACTCTTACTTATTTATTTGTTAAAGAAAGCCATATTTTACAGCGTATATAGCTGTTTGGGGCATGTTGTCTTTCTCACACACTCCACACCACATTGAAACTCACATGTTGATTTTTGCGGAGGGCAGGACGAAAACCGGATTGCCCAGAGAAAATCCTCAGCGAAAAAAAAGCACGATCGAAATAGACAAACTTCCACTTTAATTCATATGATAGGATGGAGTTATATATTACTGGGCTGAAAATGTAATCAAAAGATCGTTCAAAAATTAACAAAAATAATGTATTACATAATTCTACAGCATATCATGAGTTTTGGTGAGGTATTTTCACTAGAACAAAAGCAGAAATAGACAATTTTCCACTATTGTTTAATTAGCACTATTTATCACTTATTAATCGTGATAAGTTTTGAACGATTCTAGTGTTTGAACTCTATCAAAGTTATTGTTTGTTGCTCATATCATATAAGATACCAATACAACGAGTGTCCCATACACAGCGCCCTATCCAATTATTGGTGGGACAATTTTATGTTTTACTTGCAGGGCAGTGCTTTCTTAGGCTTTGTGGGTGCCCACAAGAGCTGATATGATTCCATTGTAAATACTTTCAATGGTGCATGCTTCCTCGATGATTTTATATTGCTTACAGAGCCAGATATCGATGTAGTTTTGATCTGTGCCTTCGGTTGGAATGGCTTCAAAATCAGTCCTTACAGATGGAAGGGCAAATATGAACATTTGACAGGAAGATATGATCTCTTTGGACTTCTTATTCATCATGTTGTAATGATGCATCGCTTGTTCATTTTGGACTTTCTTTCTTTTATTGGCAGCAAACATACCTAACTCGTTTTCCATCACTTGGAAAAAACCAGCAGCTTTATCCAGACCTTTAATGAAAGCATTCAATGCTGGCATCAAATCATTTGCTACAGCACAGGCTGCCGCTTCTTGACAGTTTGCTTGAGCTCCTTGTGCTACAGCATTTGCGATGTCCTTGTTCATAGAGGACTTTAACAGCGGGCATGCCACCATATTGACTACAGGGATGAAGGCAAGCCCCCAAAACCAATTCTTCTTTATTTTTGCTGAAGCCTCGAGCTCTTCTTTCCTTATTTCGTATTGTTGTTGCAGGTCTGTCAATTCCGCCATTACCAGCTTGGCTTGATCTGCTCTTTCTGTCAGTGGTACCATGATACTTTCATGCATTTTAACAGCTGCTTCACAAAGTTTTCGATAGCCTTTTACATCTTGTAAGATACCGGAAAGGCATCCAATCCATTGTTCGTAACTCAGGTCCTTGTAAAACTCAAAGAATCCCTGAATGGCCGACACTAACCTTTGCGACAGGGGAAGAATGTGCTGCAGGTAGATCATGGCATCAGTTTTGGTATCCTCTCGCAGCTTTTGAAACTTTATTGCAGCATCTTCGTTAGTACCAACAGCTTTCTCCACATACAGGGATCTCATAGTAGCAGATAATACAAGCATGTTTATTGGCATTTCTTTTAGAGCTGCTTCCAGATTCGCTAATGTCTTTTCATCTTGTTCAGCACCAACACTCACCATTAATGTACTTGAATCAGCCATTTCTAATGTCAAAAACAGTGATGTTATATTTAACAATTATTCGCCGAGGGCGAAGTGAATATCATCCACTGAGGTGGATAATTGTTTTAGTATAAATACAAAAGTCATTATTTCAAAAATTTCAAATAACCAGCCTTTTTTGAAGAGGGAAGGGAAGGGAGAGCCTGACAGTAACCCCTAGGTTTTTTGGTACTCGCGCACACCAGTGTGCGCGTATTTCTATTATAGTCGAAACCGTCAGAGTTGACAAGCGTAATTTAAGCTTAATTGAATTTAAAATTTTGCTTTTCGACCATAATAATAATAATAATAATAATAATAATAATAATAATAATAATAATAATAATAATAATAATAATAATAATAATAATAATAATAATAATAATTTTATTTCACAATAATATAAAACTATCTAAAAAATGTACAATTTCGATTATATATAAATATACAAATTACAATACATTCAATTTATAAAAAGGATCATCTAAGAATGTTTAACTAAATATATACACTATTACAAATCTAATTCTGATCAAACTAATACAAACAAATAATACAGATAATAATAATAATATAAAAAAAATGAAAAATAGATGACCCTGTTTCCGACAGAAAATTGAACCATTAGCGTAAATACATAGGCTCAGATTTCAGCCGATGGGGTTTCGTGCGCCCGCGATACTCTCCCCCGTAACGGCTGGGCGCATCGACTTGCCATTGTTTTTCTCAGCCAATCAGCGATTTGCCCCTCGTAAATCGAGGGGCATAAATTAATGGCGGTTGAGAGTGACTTCGAAAGTGCTTGTTCAAATGCTTTGAAATCGTTTGGTTTCGAGAAATTTAAGGATATTCAACGAAGGAATAAGTAAAAGGCAAAGATGTTTTGTTTATCTACTGACTGGCTCAGGAAAATCATTAATTTGCAAACAGCGCCGCTTGTTTTCGACCATGGAAGGGTCGAGTGGATCCATTGTTTTGGTTAATAACCAAGAGATAATTTCACCTCTGGTTTCTCTCATGAGAGACCAAGTGAACTTCTTAACATCCAAAGACATTAAGACTGCCTTTATAGGCCAAGAACAGGATGACGAATCAGTAATATGCTAAACAACTACGAAGTTTTCATTATATATTACGGCGGTGATTGTAAGTTGTCATTTGTATCGAAACTCGTAATTATCGTCTTTATTGCTTGATTTTTTCTCGATAAACCTAAAATACACAGCTATATTCTTAGAATAACTACATTTAAATCCAATATGTTTACTTTCAAAATTAAAACTGGTTTATTATGCGCGGTTGTAACATATACTCAAGCGGCTCTCTAAACGAGTCAACAATGTTTATCGAAACGACTCTAGCTTTTATCATCGTCTTTATTGCTTGATTTTTTCTCAATAAACCTAAAATACACAGCTATATTCTTAGAACTAGTTGAACTACATTTAAATCCAATATGTTTACTTTCAAAATTAAAACTGGTTTATATTATGCGCGGTTGTAACATATACTCAAGCGGCTCTCTAAACATGTCTAAACGAGTCAACAATGTGTATCGAAACGACTCTAGCTGTAATTTTCTTCTTTATTGTTTGATTTTTCTCAAAATCCTATAAAAATGGACTATATCCTTGGAATAAACAAAACGTTTACCATTGAAATAACTTTTGAGCTGATTTGTCTCGTTCTTTTGAAAAATAACACACCCGATGGAATTGCTAAAGGATATGCAGGTTTTGCTATAGGAGTTGTTTCGGATTGAATTCGAATCATTTACAAATTTTAATAAAAGACTTTTTGACAATCAGGCCGTTGGAAAGTTTATTTACATTAGCTTACATTTCAACAAATTTTATTTCCGTTTCCGTTTTTGTATGCTTTTAGCATAATTACGTCACGGACATGCGCGACACGTTTCGAAGCCGATGCGCCCAGCCGTTACGGGGGAGAGTATCGCGGGCGCACGAAACCCCAACGGCTGAAATCTGAGCCTAGTAAATACACTGCATGCTAAAATATCAAAGTCATGAAAAATCGATACAATAACTGTTACAATTTTAATGCAGTTTTTCTTTAGGGATTTAGGTACAGTTTTTGAGCCTTGCAGCGCACACTCGAAAATTGGTCACAATTTGAGACGTTAACTTGTAATTTGATGGCACTAAGTCGAATCAAACGGAACAATTTTGTTTTTTTCTTCTTTTCAGATAGAAAATAGTTAATAACAATATCAAATCATTGTTCCTTGTTTGTCAATCGGTTACGATAGTGCGATATGGGAACCGAGCAACAATCATTACTGTGTACAGCCAAATTCATTGTCATTAACAACGATCTTTTTTCAAATTATCCTAAAGATAAACTGGAATAAAGGTAAACAAACTTACGTGATTTCTCAGCTCAACAAAGAAGTCTTGCTGTACGTGACAAAGTTGCAAACGTTTATGACGTTCCGCACAGAATTCGAAATTGTAAAATATATTTATAGCTTTCAAATGACATGTCTGGCCGAATTCTAATTGGTCACATCACCACGTGGTCTTGGATGACGTCAGCGGCGAAATTCGTATTGGTCCAAATTATTTTGATTGACACATGCCTGAAGGTGGGTCGAAAAGGTTACTAGTCATGCGCTTTGCTTACTTACAAAATATTGACAACTTGATTCTACCGTACCACAGGGAGCCCACAAAACAAGGATTCACGTTTAGGAGGGGAAGGGTGGGGAGGGGCTAATGCAGAATTTGATTGGTTTGGTGGTGTACTTATAACTTCTCATAACATTTTAGAGTAACTGAGAAATTGGATCTTTCGTTAGAAAGATGGGTCTGGACACAGTAGTGGTTAACACTCGAAAGCCAACCGGAGCGATGCGTATTGACTTCGCTTCGTTAAGCTAAAAGGAAAAAACACTCAAATGCCAACCCGAGCGAAATTAATGCACGGCTCAATCCTAGGACCACCTCTGTACCTAACATATATTAATGATTTTTAAAACAAATACAGCTGAAACTCTCTCTCAATATTGTTTGCAGATTATACAATTTGTTCTGTTCAGAAAAAGACAAAACATATTTAAGGAATTAATGCTTATTGTTCATTAACTAATAAGGAACAACCCCATATAACCGCAAGAAGCTCGGCTGATCTGATTTAAACAAATGTTCATATTAAAAAAAATCTACAAGGAAACTGCTTGGTAATGAGAACATTCAATTGGGATCTTCAATGGGATCCTTTTTAATAATAATTGATTATCTTGAAGTTCCCAATAAACAACCGTTACCCTGCAAGCAGACAGAATTTGCATCATTTCTAGACAACCCCTCAGGCTCTCTATGTCGACCAAACATGAAAAACACTAGGTAAATGGCTATAAATGTCTGTTATGTATTTTGAGTAGGAATAATTCACCAGGCCATCGATAATATCAAAATTTAAGTAAAGCTTGACAATGTTTTATGTTGTTTACGATCAGCCGAACTTCTTGGAGTCATGCAATAAACATTCCTGAACTATTTCTATGTCCACGGTTTTCTGATTAATGAGGAACTAAATTATATCAATAAATGCTTAGAACCAAGAGAACATAGAGCAATTGCAGTTAAACCATGAAATAATATCAAGTAAATTCTAACAAATAGTCACTATTTAGTGACCAAACGGTTGCTACTATTCACCCAGAATAAATAATAAACAAAGGATAATGAGGTTTCTTGTGTATTGCTCTTTTGTCTCAAGATGTTTTAGTTGAGAGATAAAATAGTCACTATTTGTTAGTACTTTCTTAGACTGCATTTCATGGTTTAACTGAATTTGCATCTAATCAACTGACTTTAAATTTAAATAAAACAAATTATATCATTTCATGTCCGGTCGGAAGCTAGTCCAAAACTCAAACATCACATTTGGTATAGATTACTCCATAGAAAGTGCGACGTACAGATTTATACTCACGAGTTGTTTATGTCAAAACAAGAACGAGCGAGGAACAACAAAGGACTTTCTATGATGTGATCTGTTTATTACATAAATAACGAGAATTGTTCTTGAAAATTTAGGTTGTTGTTTTCGATTAACATCAAACATCATTCATTCAAGAGTTTATAGACGGACTCTAGCTGGCTGCATTGAACTTTTTAAAATACAAAGTTTGCTAACAAAGATGAAAAATATCAAAGTAAAGTAATTTCAGTTATAGGTATTTTAATATAACATTTTTACTTCTGTTAGACCAATTCTTTTCAAATTACGTTGCACCCACAACAAATATTTTCGATAGCTGCATGGTGCCATGAAACTTGACAAACTTCAAAAGGTTTTAAGGTTGGACTGCACTAGCCTGCAAAACAGGCGTTCTTTCGGGTTTTGGGTAAAAATCGGGTTTTGGGTAAAAATCGAGTTTTGGGCTTGCTGTGTTGAACAGGCGAGCAAAAAGGAAGCGAAGGGGATGGGGCAGGGGCAGGGGATATACTCCATTTTTGGCTAAGCTCCATATTTCGCGCGGTCAAAAACGTAACACAGGAAGACCAAGATCCTAAATTCTCCAAAAAGCCAAAAGAACGCCTGCTCTGCAGGCTAGGACTGTACCATCACGTGTGCACACAGACCGAAACAAATATGGTGAATTATAGGGACATTTCGGTATTTCGAGACGAATTTGAGGGGAATTTGAATATTTTAGAAGATAAAATGATAAAATAGAGAAGGTCATACTCACTGAAGATAAGATGAGTTCAATATAATTTTAATTCTTGGTTTCTTGGTTGGTTATAAAGGCCAAATAACTAACAAAGTGATTGCGAGCCGAAGTGGCTACATGCAGTTATATAAAACCAGAGTAACAGTATGCTAACGTTTATCTCTATTCTAGTTTGAAATGAACTTTATCGGTATTCACAATAAATTCTAAATCTTCGTAAAACCCAATCATGAAGCCTCAGTTTTGTTATTTTCTCGGCTTCAAATCCGCCGATCACCCCCACCACTTGGACAAAGGGAGCCCCCCCCCCCCCCCCCCCCCCCCCTCCGGAAGATTTTGAAAACGTCCCCTAAAAAGATAAAAATAAAGCAGAGTAAAAATGACCCTTACAACTGATTTTTGAGCCAAAACTCTAAAAGGACCCTAAAAGTACACACAGGAAATGTTTTAACCCTAAAAGGTACGACGACCACCCCTACAACTTAGTCAAAGGGCGTTAACCCCCCGGGCTTATAATATCACTGTGCCCGCGGGAACGGTTAAAAATATATTGAAATATCTCCTTTGAGAGTTTGTCCGTTTGTTAAGAAATGTAAAGCAATGCAAACTATACTGCCAGTTTTTTTGGTGTGGACGGTTCTTCTGAAGTTACGCGTAGATGATGCTGGCAGCAGCCACTGCACGCAGACTAGAGAATGAGATCGTTAAGACACTTCTCATAAATTACTTATATAAGTTTTGCGAGTAATCACCACACGAAGCACGCGACATTTCGGTATACAAATTTCCTATACCCTTTCGTATTTTGGAAAAAAATTTTAAAAATGTTCTCAGATTATAACGGAGTCTATAAAGTAGTCAGTATTGAATGAAGACTTAAATGGTAAATTTATTTAAATTAAAAAACAAGAAATGACTGAATAGAATATTAACACTAAAATAACTATTGAAGGAATAAAAAACGAGGCAGCGTGCTCTATCGAGTCATAGATCACGCGGGAATTTTAAGAAGACGAGGGAAGCGTTAAGAGAAGCACGACGCGTTTTTTAGAAATCTTTTCTTCTATTTCTTTATATTGTTTTAATTTCCCTATAAAAAAGAAAAAGTCTGGTGGGGAGGTTTTGGTTATTGATTGATACAGAGTTAGCTTATAAAGTAATATAATAAAATTAACAAGTTTTGAGCCTTCACTGGTGCCCAAAACGATGTAGGCATAATGTATTTCAGGTAAGAAAAAAATAGGGGCAATACCTGATTCACTAAAGACTAACATAATCCATAACATGTGTATTTTCAAACAATTTCCAGCCATGATTTTATTCAAAGCCATTACTTGTCAGTGTATTCCGGTATTTTGTAATCACTGGTACTGACGGGACATGCGTGTCCCCCCCCTCCCCCCCCCCCCCCCCACCTTCCCCGGGCATGCGTGGCACGAAACTGGGCATCTAATCTTAAAACGGACGAAATATTATGCATTTGATATTTTTGCAAATATCAAAATTGCTGAACATTCAATGGTTGCAAAATGAAGTTACATGCACTCTCTACCTATCGTCAGTATAAATCTTGTCTTTGTTCTTTGAGAATATACGATGTAAATCCTTCTTTTCAGAGCCTAGGTCAGTTTACTGCGCAGTAAAAGTCATACAATATCAAATAGCCGTCGCTAAAAATGAGTTTACACTCAGTTTGATGGCACGATACTGGTACTGTCATTGATTATGCATTGACAAATCTGTGATATCATCGCCAATCCATGTTGTTTAAAGTTTATCAATGCAAATGTCGTCAGTCGATGGGTCACACTCCCGGGGGAGTACTCCGCTAGAATTTGGGTAGGGGTGTTCCTCTGGGATCCTAAAACGGTTACCCTGTTTATGACAGAAAAAAAAATTCTTATATCCTGTTTATGACAAGGGATAAAAATGGAACCCTATTTATGACAGTTTAGGACCCTGTTTATGCCGCGAAAACGTGCTGAGTTTCCCGAAAGACGAAAGAGCGCACTGCTCATCATATTACCTAATTAATACACCTGAATATGACAAAAAACAAAAACAAAAACTCAAAAAAGACATTAAAAAAACACAGAAAACTCAAAAAACCATACCCTGTTTAAGACAGAAAAATCATACCCTCTTCAGCGGATCATCCCCGTATAATATATGGGAGTAACTCCCCCTCCCCCCCCCCTTGTCACACTCTTTTTTTTTAAAGTAAATTCAACATGAGATATGCGTCAATGATAGACGGCTGACAATATTCTCATTCGATTTTATCAAACTCAATGAATATATAGTTACACTCAAACGTTTTAAAATTTTTTTAAAAGTTGGTTTATATTATCTACATAACACATCATAAAATAGTTGCCCTATAATTTTTATCAAGTTATGAATGTATATAAATGCATGTTCAATAATATTATAAATCTGCACAGCAAATATAAGATTTACATATCGTGTATATTGTTACAACGAGAATTCCCGACGTGCCTTGCGCGAAGGAGGAATCGCAACCATCAGAAACCTCGCTTGTTTTGTAATAACTCACTCGGTCTTAATTGTGGTTCAAATATACTAAATAGAGGCTAAGAGAGTTTCTCTGGTTGTTTACATTTTAAGTCTTTACATTCAAGTTTCTGATGGGATTCTACAGTGATTTAGAGTCATTTACAGTCAACATCTTGTCTCGCCACGTGTGTTTATTTACACACGTTTGTCATCTTCGCCGCCAACTTTGACCAGCTCGACGATTCTGCAACGTTTTAAAATTGCTTATGACTACGAACGACTTCTTCTTGTGAGTACCCAAGGCCTTTATTCTTACACTGGATCAAATTGAACAGTGCTTGTGAAAGAAAATCATGTCTACACGCCGCAAAGATGCTGTGGATTTCAGTCAGTCACAACGAGTGACACGATCAACGGGACGGCCGCCCGCTACCGAAAAGACATTGGGACAACTTAAAGTCGACGAACTTTGCTATCTTAAGAAGTCTAAATCTGGTCATCTAGGATATCTTAGCAGGATCTACCGAGAAATGGAAACTCTAATGCTCGACCCGTGTAATCTCAACCAGGTAATGATTCGTAAACAAACACTAGACAACGCATACAACAATTGTGTTCACGTTCATGAAAAATACTTTCTTATTTTGGATGATGATAATGAAAAGAGTGATGCTTTACAAGCATACGAACAACTCGTGTGTGTTAAAAGGGATTTTGACAATTACTACGAACAGTGGATTGATCGTTTTAATTCACCAGCATGTCATTCAACACATTCCATCGAACAACAGGATTTAATTACAAAATCCTCGACTAGAATTGAGCTGGAAACACGTAGTGAAGCAAGTATCGATAGCATGACAGAAGCTGTCGATCGCCTCGAACTGGAATATAAACGTCTTGTACGACAAACGCAATTACAACGTGAAATTGCTGACATTAAAAACGAACAATTGAATATTCTAAAGGATATTAAACAGAAAGAGATCGAAATTGAAAGAGCAACTAATAACAAAGGGATCCCATCAGCAAGGTGTGATGTCGAGGACGATCAGGACAGTGTCAAGAGTGTATTAATGACACCATCATGCTTCAAGCTAAAATGGACAAAGGACCTGCTACCTCAGCCAGAGCCAATGACCTCTACCCCTCATACGGATGTTAATACTAATCAAGATTTCAAAGAAGACCCTGTGATAGTAAATGAGAGCAAGTTATCATCTCATGTGTCTACTACCAGTGAACTGGTTGAAAGAAAGGACTTAGAGTTACTACTAAAACAACAGCAAGAAGCTATGTCACTCATGGCTACATCACTCAGGGTTGGATTTGAGATGCCTAAAAAGGAACTCTTAACATTTGATGGTAATCCTGTCAATTACTGGACATTTATAAAGAACTTTGAAATCAATATTGAACGCCAACTAACTGATGCAGACTCCAAGCTGACATATCTAATTCAGCAATGCTCTGGAAAAGCACGTGAAGCGATTAAGAACTGTATTATTATTGATGACAAAGAGAAAGCGTATGAGAAAGCCAAGGAAATTCTCCACTCACGATATGGCCAAAAACATGTGATTGCTCATGCGTACATCAATCGTCTAGTGAATGGTCCCCAACTAAAGTCTTCAGATGCAGCTGGTCTTACAGAGCTAGCCTCACAAATGCAGAACTGTCAGCTAACATTAGCCAGTATGGGCTTTGAAGCTGATATTAACAGCTCGGATAATCTTGTAAAAGTTGTTAAACGTCTACCAGTGCACCTACAGGGTAAATGGGCCGATAAGGCAGGAACACTCATTGCTCGAGGAACAGAACCTAACTTTAAACATTTAACAAAATTCATCGACGAAAGAGCTACACTTGCTAATACTATGTACGGCATGATTGTTGGTTCAGCCCCTGACAGAGACATCCCCCTGAACCGTTACAAGAACACTCTCGGCAGAAGGCAACCCAACTTTGGACATACAACGAAGGCAACAACTCTAGCTACACATGCGTTCGAGTCTACACCAGCTGATATACAAACACGTGACGCGAAAAACTTAACATCAAAATGCCCAATGTGTTCGGGTCCACACAAGCTGACACGTTGTGAAAAATTCAAAGAAAAGACACCCCAACAAAGAAGGGAATTTACAATGCAAGCAAGACTGTGCCATAATTGTCTTGGACGAAATCATCTTGCAGCTAACTGTAGGAGTGATAACACGTGTAGAGTACAAGGGTGTGGTCGGAAACATCACACATTTTTACACCCAATAGTTCAGTATAGTGACGTTACAAACAATGTTCAACCTACTACATCTACTACAAATGCATGGAACTTGCCACAAGCTACCCCTAGTCAAGCAAATGGGGCCGGAGCTACCGGTCATTGCGGCTCTACCAGTACCAACAAAAGAGCCAGAGTAAGTCTTCGCACCGTCCCAGTTACAGTGATGTCAGACGACGGCAGATCGGCACAAATAGAGACATATGCTCTTCTTGATCCAGGTTCGGATGTTACACTTTGTACTGAACATCTGGTTGATGAACTTGGACTGCAAAGCACTCCGAAGGACTTCTCTATCTCAACGGTAAATGGACAAACTACTAAACGGACGGGACGTGAAGTAAAGCTTACGATTAAAGGAACTTGTACAACAGAAGTTATTGATCTTGATAATGTATGGACAGTGGACAAGTTATCCATTTCATCTCAGAGTATTCCAACCGACAAAGACATTGCCTCGTGGCCACACCTCAACGGCATCGAAATATCCTGCTTGGAGGACAAGGAAGTGACCATTTTAATCGGCAGTGATATACCTGATGCACACTGGGCCCTAGAACAACGAAGAGGTAAAAGGGGTCAACCGTATGCCATACGTACACCTCTAGGGTGGACAGTGATGGGACCTCTCGGTACAGCTGAATGTGATGACAATGTGAGTGTGAACTTCCTGCGTCGAGACGACGAACTCTTGCACCAACAAGTGGAGAGGATGTTTACCGCCGAATTCAACGATCCTGCAGTTGATGCGAATGCTACCATGTCACTCAACGATAAGAAAGCATTGCTTTTGATGGAATCAACTGTCAAACTCGTCGACGGTCACTATCAACTTGGTCTCCCATGGAAGGATGCAAACTTGAAGCTACCAAACAACCGGGTCTCTGCAGAACGAAGACTTCGCTCGTTGAAGAGGCGCCTACTCGGAGACTCGCGACTGCTAGAAAGGTATAAAGAGACTATGAACAGTTACATTAATGACAATCATGCTCGAGAGTTAACAGACAACGAGATAGCTGACAAGAAACTTGACCGTATATGGTATCTACCACACCACCCCGTTACACATGCTTTAAAGCCTAACAAAGTGAGGGTTGTTTTTGACTGTGCTGCTCGTTATGAAGGTACTTCTTTAAATGACAACTTACTGCAAGGACCGGACCTTACGAACAGCTTGGTCGGAGTACTCGTGCGATTCCGACAGGAACTCATTGCCTTAGCTTCAGATGTGAAAGGAATGTTTCATCAAGTTCGGGTGAGCCCAGACGATACAGACTCATTACGATTCTTGTGGTGGCCTGACGGAGATCTAACAAAGGAGCCAACTGATCATCAGATGCTGGTACACCTTTTTGGGGCTACATCTTCCCCAAGCTGTGCAAGTTTCTCACTTCGTAAAACAGCCCACGACAATCAGAATGACTATGACACTGAAACAATTGAAACAGTCAACAAGAACTTTTATGTTGATGATTGCCTAAAATCTGTTCCATCTACAGATGAAGCCATCATACTTGTGAAGCAACTACGAGATCTTCTTTCAAAGGGAGGATTTAATTTGATGAAGTGGAACAGTAACAGTAAACAAGTATTGGCTACAATACCAGAGAAAGACAGAGCAACGTCGCTGCTCGACCTGGATCTACAAGAACCATTAATTCAATCTACTCTAGGACTACAGTGGAACATGCAAACTGACACTTTTAATTTCAGAACTGTAGAGAAGGAAAAAGCACCAACTAGAAGAGGTATCCTCTCTACTGTAAGCTCTATGTATGACCCGTTAGGGTTTGTAGCACCTATCATTCTACCTACCAAACAACTTCTACAGAATCTTTGCAGTTTGAACTATAGCTGGGATGAAAGAGTTCCAGAGTCCAAGCTTATTGAATGGGAAACATGGCTGAACAACCTACCAAGGCTACAAGCTGTGTCAGTACCACGCTGTTTTAAACCACCAGACTTCGAGCAGCTACGAGAAGTTCAACTACATCATTTTAGCGACGCATCTCAAACTGGATACGGTGCAGTGTCATACCTACGTCTTATTGACTCTAAAGACAATATACATTGTTCCTTCGTTATAGGGAAATCCCGCGTCGCACCTATGAAGACAGTTACTATTCCCAGGCTGGAGCTATCAGCAGCTGTAGTTGCAACCAAGCTGAACAGTATCATCAGTCAAGCGTTAGATTATCATATTGACAGTACAACATATTGGACTGACTCAACATCTGTGTTACAGTACTTAAGAAATCAGTCAAGACGTTTTCAGACATTCGTCGCAAACAGAGTCAGCGCAATCCAAGAAAGTTCACAAACGTCACAGTGGCGCTACGTAAATACAGCAATCAACCCAGCTGATATTGCCTCGCGTGGTATCAACGACTGTAACCCCGACAAACTCAACCGATGGCTAAGAGGACCAGAATTCCTTTGGTCTCACGAGAGTACTTGGCCAGCAACACCAGATGTTATCTCAGAACTGTCGGCAGATGATCCCGAAGTAAAGAAAGAAGTCCAAGTCAATATTATATCCAAGCAAGAAGACAAAATTACTACTCTGTTTAATCGTTACTCGGAGTGGTATCGACTACAGAAGGCCGTTGCGTGGATTATCCGCTTCAAAGCTTATATGTGTCACAAGTATCTACCTAAAAGGCTCAAAGGAACTCTATCACAAGGACCTCTGACTGTCCACGAGATAACGCAAGCTACAGCAGTGATAGTGATTCACGTTCAATTGAAAGCCTTTCCAGATGAGTATGCCATTCTCAAGACAAAGAATGAACAATCCACTAAACCTGTGAGTGCAACCAGTGCCTTGCGCAAACTTAACCCAGTTCTCCACAACAGGCTACTTAGAGTAGGAGGACGACTCGAGAAAGCATCTTTACCGTTTGATGCAAAACATCCTATTATCATACCCAACAAGCACCATATTACAGATCTACTGGTAAGAAGTTACCATGTAATTGCAGGACATTCAGGTCCTACTCAAGTGTTAGCAACAATTCGACAAAAGTATTGGATTATACAAGGACACTCCGCAGTTAGGAGAGTAATCGGCAATTGTGTCGATTGTAAGAAAAGAAACGCAAGACCTGGTAAGCAGATGATGGCACCTCTCCCAGCAGCCAGACTCGTTCCCTCAGAACCGCCATTTACAAGAGTTGGAGTAGACTACTTTGGTCCACTAAGTGTTAAACAAGGCCGCAGTAGAGTAAAGCGTTACGGCTGTTTATTTACCTGCCTTTCCGTCAGAGCTGTGCACGTAGAAATTGCACATACCCTGGAAAGTGATTCGTTTATCTGCGCATACCAACGATTTGTGGCAAGACGTGGTGTACCAAAGGAAATTTTTAGTGACAATGGCACTAACTTTAAAGGCGCCGAGAGAGAGCTTCGTGAAGCCTTGCTACGCTTGAATCAAGACAAGATTGGTAATCGTCTACGGCGCGATGAAGTCCAGTGGCACTTCAATCCACCCGAAGCTAGTCATCAAGGAGGAGTGTGGGAGCGCATGATCAGGTCGGTGAGAAAGATACTGAGAGCCTTACTGCAGGAACAGATTGTATCAGACGAGACTCTATTGACCCTCATGGCAGAGGTAGAAAGAATCCTTAACGACCGTCCATTAACGCCTGTTTCTGACAGCCCCTTTGATGCAGAAGCATTGACGCCAAACAAGATATTGCTGTTAAAGAGCAATGCCAGTCTACCCCTAGATGTTGTAGCTAAAGACGACGTCTACAACAAGCGTTGGAGAGCAGCGCAAGCCATAGCCAATGCTTTTTGGAAGAGATGGATCCGTGAATACCTGCCAACCTTACAACTCAGGCAGAAGTGGACAGTTCCTCACCGTAATTTCAAAGTTGGTAATCTTGTACTGGTCGTGGACGACAGAGTGAAAAGAGGAGAATGGCCTAAGGGCGTTGTCCAAGAAGTTTACCCTGACAAGCATGGAATGGTCAGACAACTACTGGTCAAAACTGCCACTACTACCCTACGAAGAGATGTGAGGAAACTGTGTCTACTGGAAGGACAACTCAATTAAGAACATTGACAGTTATAACGTTTAAATTGTTTGTACTAGATAGTTTCGTTGTAAAGTGTAATTAGAATAAGCCAGTGGCTCATTCGGGGCCGGTATGTTACAACGAGAATTCCCGACGTGCCTTGCGCGAAGGAGGAATCGCAACCATCAGAAACCTCGCTTGTTTTGTAATAACTCACTCGGTCTTAATTGTGGTTCAAATATACTAAATAGAGGCTAAGAGAGTTTCTCTGGTTGTTTACATTTTAAGTCTTTACATATATCTAGGAAAATGCTCTAATAATTCTTTCGATTCCCCGACAGTATTCACTAATTGAAATTTAGACTGCAAAACAGTCCCTACTTTTACGCGAAACTTTTGAGGAAACGAGTTAAAATTCGACCGAGCGAAATTCTGGCCGCAAGATAGAGAATGAACAGAAGAATAACGGACGAGCAGGGAGTGAGGCGAGGGGAGAGACACGAAAAGTAGTTTTCGCATCTCTCCCCCTCGCCTCACTCAGTTTCGCGTAAAAGTAGGGACTGTTTTGCAGTCTAATTGATATTCAAACACATTATTTACAATGCAACCACTCATCGAATGTACAACTAGGAATTAACACCAAAACTTGTGGCAGCAGATTGCTTTGGAACCGTCTATCCACTGGTAACGTCTTTGCTTGCCCCCTAACTTCAGTGCTTACCTGTGTTCATCTAGTGATCCATCTTATCCATAAAGAGATAATTTTGGTTGTGTTTACAAGGTTTTAGCCTCCCCTCCCCCAACACACCCTTCCGTACTCCCTTTTTCTCCTCTCCTCTCTCTCTTCCCCTCTCCTCCCTTTTCTCCCCTCTCCTCCCTTTTCTTCCCCACCCCTCGCCTTCCTCTTTGTTTCAATGCAAGTCAGTGTTGTTGATATTAAGCCCTGTTTGCACTGGCGATTTTGTCGCGCGACTTCAGAGTAATCTCGCAATCTGATTGGCTCTTTCACACAGCCAACCAATCAGATTGAGAGATTACTCTGAAATCGCGCGACAAAATTGCTTTAAGCCTTTACAATCTAATATACACTTCCATGTAAGTAATTAGTATGATGATTGTGATGATGATGATGATTGTGATGATGATGATGCTGGTGATGATGATGATGCTTGTGATGATGATGATGATGATGATGATGATGATGATGATGCTGATGATGATGCTGCTGCTGGTGATGATGATGATGCTGGTGATGATGATGATGCTGGTGGTGATAATGATGATGGTGGTGATGATGATGATGATGATGATAATGATGATATGGTGATGATGATGATGATGCTGGTGATGATGCTGGTGATGATGATGATGATGCTGGTGATGATGATGATCGATGATGCATGATGATGCTGGTGGTAGAGCTGAGCAGAAAAAAAGTCTTGAGCCTGCACAGCTTGCAATTGGAAATATAGTATTAAGATAAGAAAATTTAGACTGTTGGCCATCAAGTGCTAAATCTTCCAGTAAAGTTACCACGGTAACTAAGTCAAACCATTCATCGGCATACCCCACGTACGTGTATACATCACGGTAGATTTCGAAATGGCTTTTGATCTCTGTGACCATCTTTAGCTATAGGGTATTTGGAACGACATGGAACATGTACCGCTTCGCGTCATCAATCGTTGCAATGCGCTCTCGTTCAGACAAAAAACATTAATTATTGAATTGATTCGTCCATTAGGTATACTCATCCATTCATATTCATCCATTTATCTATTTACTCATCCATTCATTCATCCATTCATCTATTTACTCATCCATTCATTGATTCATTTATCTATTTACTCATCCATTCATTGATTCATTTATCTATTTACTCATCCATTCATTGATTCATTTATCTATTTACTCATCCATTCATTGATTCATTTATCTATTTACTCATCCATTCATTGATTCATGTATCTATTTACTCATCCATTCATTGATTCATTTATCTATTTACTCATTCATTCATTTATCTATTTACTCATCCATTCATTCATTCATTTATCTATTTACTCATCCATTCATTTATCTATTTACTCATCCATTCATTGATTCATTCATTCACTTATTTACTCATCCATTCATCCATTCGTTTATCTATTTACTCATCCATTCATCCATTCATTCATCTATTTACTCATTCATTCATTCATTCATTCATTCATTTATCTATTTACTCATCCATTCATTTATCTATTTACTCATCCATTCATCCATTCATTCATCTATTTACTCATCCATTCATTCATTCATTTATCTATTTACTCATCCATTCATGCATTCATTTATCTATTTACTCATTCATTCATTTATCTATTTACTCATCCATTCATGCATTGATTCATTCATCTATTTACTCATCCATTCATTCATTCATTTATCTATTTACTCATCCATTCATTTATCTATTTACTCATCCATTCATGCATTGATTCATTCATCTATTTACTCATCCATTCATTCATTCATTCATCTATTTACTCATCCATTCATTTATCTATTTACTCATCCATTCATTGATTCATTCATTCACTTATTTACTCATCCATTCATTCATCCATTCATCTATTTACTCATCCATTCATTTATCTATTTGCTCATCCATTCATTTATCTATTTACTCATCCATTCATTGATTCATTCATTCACTTATTTACTCATCCATTCATTCATCCATTCATCTATTTACTCATCCATTCATTCATTCATTTATCTATTTACTCATCCATTCATTTATCTATTTACTCATCCATTCATGCATTGATTCATTTATCTATTTACTCATCCATTCATCCATTCATTTATCTATTTACTCATCCATTCATCCATTCATTTATCTATTTACTCATTCATTCATTCATTCATTTATCTATTTACTCATCCATTCATTCATTCATTTATCTATTTACTCATCCATTCATCCATTCATTATCTATTTACTCATCCATTCATCCATTCATTTATCTATTTGCTCATCCATTCATTTATCTATTTACTCATCCATTCATTGATTCATTTATCTATTTACTCATCCATTCATTGATTCATGTATCTATTTACTCATCCATTCATTGATTCATTTATCTATTTACTCATTCATTCATTTATCTATTTACTCATCCATTCATTCATTCATTTATCTATTTACTCATCCATTCATTTATCTATTTACTCATCCATTCATTCATTCATTCATTCACTTATTTACTCATCCATTCATCCATTCGTTTATCTATTTACTCATCCATTCATCCATTCATTCATCTATTTACTCATTCATTCATTCATTCATTCATTCATTTATCTATTTACTCATCCATTCATTTATCTATTTACTCATCCATTCATCCATTCATTCATCTATTTACTCATCCATTCATTCATTCATTTATCTATTTACTCATCCATCCATTCATGCATTCATTTATCTATTTACTCATTCATTCATTTATCTATTTACTCATCCATTCATGCATTGATTCATTCATCTATTTACTCATCCATTCATTCATTCATTTATCTATTTACTCATCCATTCATTTATCTATTTACTCATCCATTCATGCATTGATTCATTCATCTATTTACTCATCCATTCATTCATTCATTCATCTATTTACTCATCCATTCATTTATCTATTTACTCATCCATTCATTGATTCATTCATTCACTTATTTACTCATCCATTCATTCATCCATTCATCTATTTACTCATCCATTCATTTATCTATTTGCTCATCCATTCATTTATCTATTTACTCATCCATTCATTGATTCATTCATTCACTTATTTACTCATCCATTCATTCATCCATTCATCTATTTACTCATCCATTCATTCATTCATTTATCTATTTACTCATCCATTCATTTATCTATTTACTCATCCATTCATGCATTGATTCATTTATCTATTTACTCATCCATTCATCCATTCATTTATCTATTTACTCATCCATTCATCCATTCATTTATCTATTTACTCATTCATTCATTCATTCATTTATCTATTTACTCATCCATTCATTCATTCATTTATCTATTTACTCATCCATTCATCCATTCATTATCTATTTACTCATCCATTCATCCATTCATTTATCTATTTGCTCATCCATTCATTTATCTATTTACTCATCCATTCATTGATTCATTCATTCACTTATTTACTCATCCATTCATTCATCCATTCATCTATTTACTCATCCATTCATTCATTCATTTATCTATTTACTCATCCATTCATTTATCTATTTACTCATCCATTCATGCATTGATTCATTTATCTATTTACTCATCCATTCATCCATTCATTTATCTATTTACTCATCCATTCATCCATTCATTTATCTATTTACTCATTCATTCATTCATTCATTTATCTATTTACTCATCCATTCATTCATTCATTTATCTATTTACTCATCCATTCATCCATTCATTATCTATTTACTCATCCATTCATCCATTCATTTATCTATTTACTCATCCATTCATCCATTCATTTATCTATTTACTCATCCATTCATTTATCTATTCATTCATCCATTCTTTCATTTATAATTATTTTTTCTCAGTTCATCCTTCTTTCCTCTGTTCATTCATGATCACTTATCTGATTTATTTCTTTTTCATTTTGTTCATACACTTTGATTATTTTGTTTATAGTCATTCCTTTCTTCCTTCATATTCATTTATTATTCACTTGTTTACTTTTCATATAACATTTTCATTTTAGCCTTTTATTTATTTAAGACTTTATTTGAATCAAAACTTAAAACCAGTATTTCACTAGCTCATTATATAACATAAACATTGCTAATACCTTCAAAAAGATCATGCATAATACAAGTATATATGTCGAAGAGATAGAAAACGTGCGTGCTGTGTACAGTTATAAAGCACGTGGGGATTGACAAAACACGAGAGAAGTGCATGTGTGCTTCTCAAGTGCTTTATAGCTGCTTTATAGTACAGAAAGCAAGTTTTCTATTTCTTCAGTTTAAAATACAAACTGACATATATGATCAACATGCATGTTGTGTGCTCTCATAAAGCACGCGTGCGATCAATCAGAATAAGTGATATCTATCTAATAAGTATTCCGACGAAGGGCTAAAGCTCGACACGTTAACATTAAGTTAACATTTTTTATGGTATTACAAATTTCATTTATTTATAGTAGTTCACTATAAATAACTTGAACACTAATTTCATGAAACCAGAATATATAACATATTCCTCAAAATGGTGGAACATGTATAGATCAGGTCAATTGCTACAAATGTAAATACATGGACTACATGTGTAGCAGAATATAAGGCTTGTATTAAACTATTAGAGCGTATTCGTATAACCCACTTTTAAAATGCAAATGAGAATATGTGTGAAATAACATTGCTAATGAGGTGTGCGTGTAGCTATTTGCTTTCATTTTTTTCTTTGAGCCCCAAGCCACTGTGGAAAACATTGATAAAAATGGTTTCGAGTAAATCTGGAAACGTTTTCGTTGTCAATCTTGTTTTGTTTTGATTTTTTGAAGCCGAGAGCGCAACTCACTGATGCATTTTATAACACGCACACCTAATTAACATATTATTTTACACATATCTCATTTGCATTCTAAAAGTGGGTTATACGAATAAGCTCTGTTAAACTAAATAGTTTTTCTTATTCTATTGTTTTTAAACAATATCATTAAATAATCATTAAATAATCATTAAAATTAAAATTAGCACTAATTAATAGTGATTGTTTCTATTGTTTCTATTGTTTAATTAGCACTATTTACCACTTATTAATCGTGATAAGTTTTGCACAATTCTAGTGTTTGTACCGCTATCAAAGTTATAATAATTGTTTGTTGCTCATATCATATAAGATATCAATGCAACGAGTGTCCCATATATGGTGCCCTATCTAATTATTGGCGGGACAACTTGATGTTTTTACTTGTGGAGCAGTGCTTACTTGGGCTTTGTGTAGCTTTTAATAGCTGACAGGATTTCCTTAACAATCTTTGTGGTACACGTTTTCTTGATCATTGTCACTTGTTTAGCGAGCCATTGATCGATGTAGTTTTGATCTGTCCCTTCAGTTGGAATGGCTTTAAAATCAGTCGTTATAGATGGAAGGGTAGACGCGAACATTTGGCAGTAATCTTTAATATCTGTGGACTTCCCTTTCATTATGAGGTAATGATGCTTCGCTGGTTTACTTTGAGCGTGCTCTCCTGTATCGGCGAACATACATAACTCGTTTTCCATCACTTTGAAAAAACCAGCAGCTTCTTCCAGACCTTTAATGAAATATTTCAATGCTGGGATCAAAAACTCAGATATAGCAAGGGCTGCTGATTCTTGGCATTTTGCTTGAGCTCCTGTTGCTACAGCATTTGCGATGTCGATGTCTGCAGAGGCCTCTAACAGCGGGCATGCTACCGCATTGACTATAGGGATGAAGAGAAGCCCTATAATCCAAGCCTCCTTTTGATCTGCTCTATCCTCGAGCTCTTTTTTCCTTTTTTCGAATTCTTCTTGCAGGTCTGTCAATTCCGCCATTACCAGCTTGGCTTGATCTTCCCTTTTTTTCAGTGGAACGATGATACTTTCATGCATTTTAACAGCTGCTTCACAAAGTTGACGATAGCCTTGCACATCTTTTAGGATATCGGGAAGGCATTCAATCCATTCGTCGTAATTCAGGTAAGTGTAATACTCGAAGAATCCCTGAATGGACGTCACTAACTTGTGCGACATGGGAAGAATGTGTTGCAGGTAGACCATCGCATCATTTCTGGTATCGTCTCGCAGCTTTCGAAACTTTCTAGCAGCTGATTCGTTAGTATCGACAGCTTTTTCCACATACAGGGATCTCATAGTAACTGAGAATACACTCATGTTTCTTGGCATTTCTTGTAGAGCTGCTTCTAGATTCTCTAAGGACTTTTCATCTTGACTATCCCTCGCCCATGCACTGGACTCAGCCATTTCTAAAATCAAATACAATATACTTAACAATTAGACCCGAAGCCCGAATGGGCTACGGGTTAATAGCCCACGAGGCCAATGACCCAGTAGCATGAGGGCGAGAGGTCTAATTGTTTAGTATCCAACAACTTATAGGTCAAACTTAAAAGGAAATAATAGTAACAACAAAGTATTAAAACTTGAAAAACTAGAACATTTTGTGAATTAATTTTTGACTTGAAGAGCGCGCGCTACTGACGCCACATCACACGATTCTTCAGTTTGATTGAGAAAGCCAGATATATAATTAAAAAAGATTTTCTTAATTCCTCCGTCGTTCTAAAAAATATAGTAGTTTTAACAGTATAAAAAGAACATATATGGAATCACAAAGAAATATCTAAGCATATCAATAGATAACAATATTATTTTGTTAACATTATAGTACAATCGGGATAACTGCAATGCAATCAGATATATTCCGACTGAGGGGGAAGGGCACCGAAGAATTTGACAATCAAGCTATGCCCACATGAGTTTAACACCCGATAGCTCTTCAAAACGCCTAGTAACCACCACTTTTTCTTAGCCCAGATTATAAAATAGATACCAAATATTTTTTTTAAAAAGTTAAATCTTCAATAAAAAATGGGTTTTGACAAAAATATGTCCCGCCTTTAAAATGCTTATTATTCAAGACTAACTATTTTTATCATACTTGTTCGAGGATATTCATAAAAAGAAATTATTGCTAAGTTATTTAAATCAATTTAGTTGAGAAAGTAATGGAAAACGTCCAAGAAATAATTTTTTCCCCAAATCTAGTAAAATCATGACATCATCGATATTTAAGGTTTATTATCTCTCTTAAATGCCAGGTGACATCCACTTTTTTAACCAGTTTTGAACAACCCCATAAAGGGTTAGCACAACTCAAATAGAAATTTTGAAATAAAATAGGTTTTCAATTAATGGGATCCGTCCTTAAGAACACCTTCAGGCTGATTTTTCAGTAAACACCCGTTAAATAAGAACAAAATCAGTCTGAACTCCAAAAATGGGTGTTCTTATATGCGGGTTTTTACTGTATACCAACTGTCAAAGTTCATTCTTCTCGCACTTTGATTGGGCAAGTGATTATCACGTAAACGTGAACAAATTTGGATGTTTCCGCGGCAACGACTCTCAGCGGGCAACACTAATATGTTATTGACCGGGAATAACAAAACCGGAAGTCAATTACCGGAAGTCGATTGAGTAAAAAGCGGGAAAATCCCAGCACAGGGCGCGCGGCTCAAAATCGTTGAACCAGAAAAACAACATGGAGGAATGTAAGAGATTTGCAAGCAGAACAGAGGAAGATATTGAAAAGTTGTTGGACGAAAAAGAGTTTAAATCCACAAAGAACTCCACCAAACTAGTTAGCTAAATGTGCGGACCACATGATTGCCCCTACTACAATAGGGAAAAGTTCTAAAAAGCGATATTCTTTTGTTTTCACTCCTCCGGCCACTCGCCGTACGCCCAGTGATTATGAAATATTATTCCAAAGCCTAAAGTTTTTGCCGCATCAGTATAAAAAGACAAAGCCGAAGGTAGCGTCCAGGCATCCCCAAGAAACATAGACTTGCCGTTAAAATTGTCAAGGAATTGCTGCCACAATCGCAGGTCCTTTTTAGTCTCGGCAGTAAGTCTAATGAAATTGGTCGGTTTGACGACACCGATTGTCAGATTGATAAGTCTGAGAATAAAAACTCTACCCGGAACTACTACTGAGCACGCAAAGTTCAAAAGACCAATCAAAGATTGCAAATCCCTTAATGTAATCTTTCGTCTCAAAAGTGCTGATCTAATAGCAGAGAGGCATTTAATAATCTTATCCTGAGGAAGCCTGGCCTCTAAATTTATGCAATCCAGCTCTATACCGGCAAAGGAGATAACGTGAGATGGGCCTATATCGTCGCATGCGCCTAAAAATCGTTCTAAGCTTTCTTTACACGAGGAAAAAGACTGCGACACAATCAAAAAATCATCTAAAATGTGAATCATATCTTGAATCCCGAGTTTTCCCCGTGCAATCCGCTCTAGGGCAGAACTAAAGTCCTCAAACAACTTACAAGAGCTAGAACATCCCATTGGGAGGCAACGGTCAACGTACCATTTATCCCTCCAATGAAAAACTAGTAAATTATAGTCGGTTGGATGCACGGGTATGATCCTGAAAGCGCTACGCACATCCGTTTTGGCCATGACGCAGCCTTTTCCCAGTTTTTTGGTAAGTCCTACAGCATCATCCACAGTCGCATAATGGACAGTACTCAGTTCTTTCGGAATCCCGTCGTTAACTGAGTTGCCATAGGGATATGAAAGATGCTGTATCATTCTATATTGCCCCTCGGCTTTCTTAGGTACTACACCAATAGGGGAGATCATACAATCCGCAAAAGGAGGCAAAGCAAATGGACCCACAATACGTCCCATACCAATTTATTTCCCCAGCTTATCATCAATTATCTCAGAATGCTCAATTGCTGAATGTAAATTATTAAGGCTAGAAAAACTCTGTGGTTATCCTTGAAACTTTAAATGGAAACCCTCTGAAAAACCTGTTAAAAGATCCCTCAGTAATGATGGTTGATATCCTTGTAAATAAAATGCCAATCTATCGACCCTTACTGGGGTAGGCATCCTTAGAGGGCACAGACTGTTTGCTGGTTTCGTTAAGTCCGGCTCTATCCCCAGTGGCTTTGCCTTTTTGGTGGCAATAGAAGATTGGGTGAGCTCCCATGCATCGGAAACAGGCATGTTTGAAAGAGCAACCGGTGCAGTGGGTTCCGGTGTGATACTTAAAGCAAAACCCTGAGGGGATAAGACTGGTTTTCCTAAGGGAGGGTCGAAAACTGTTGCTACTGCGAAAAGTGCTTTTTGAACCCCCATTACCATAAGATCTCCCCTCTTGGTCTGCTCTAAGCCAAAGCTCACTGTGAATCTGGTCCCAAGATAATGGGCTTTTTTGACGGAGACGCCTAAAATGCTCATCATAAAACTTCCAGTTAACTGAGTGGGAAGCCATGTCTCGAATAATAAATGAATATTTAAGCAACCCCGATGCCTCCCCCGGATTTTTCTCTAGGTAAATTGCGCTATAAATCTGGAAGGCATTGGTCCAGCTATCTATTGTGTTAATGGGGATATGCTTCTGGTTAGGGGCAAAGGAGAGTGTCTTTTGCCCCAACTCATTCTCTTGAAGTTTGATTCTATAATCATTGTCTGAAATGTGAGTATTTAGTAAATTACCCAAGTCTATATATTCGTTGCTCCAGATTTTTGATTTAACTTTATCAGAGACAACAGATCCCAAGGGGACAGCATTTGATACAAATGGATTCTTACTGTTAGGTGGGTCTGGTTGATCCTGGGTTGTTACTCCTCCTGTGAGCTGCTGGACCACGGTATGGACTGATTCCTCAACAAGTTGTGCTTGGTTAGCACTCCCAGTGGCTGCCTGAGGTGCAGGGGATGGCATTGACTTCATTGCTTCAGCAACAGCAGTAGATGTAGCTGCCAGGACGTCAGAGTTCAAAGACGTGCGACGTGCTGGTCTTTTACTGGCAGAGGAACTCTGTGTTGACACATTGTTGTTATCACTGCTAGGTGCTGGGCGTTTGCTGTGACTACGTGTAAAATGAGACCTGGTTTGTTTTTTAGGAGGCATTCTGTTGTAAATCAAATAAATAACTCATCACATATTATCAATGAAGTACTGATTCTATAGCTATCCTTGTAAAAATGGCACTGCAAATGTAATAATAATAATAATAATAATAATAATAATAAGATATGTAATACCATAAGACAGCATACTAGCTGTATCTCTACAAATGGCGCTGCCAAATGTAATAATATTAAGGTCTATAATGTAATAAGACAGCATACTAGCTGACTATCTCTACAAATGGCGCTGCCAAATGTAATGATATTAAGGTCTGTAATGTAATAAGACAGCATACTAGCTGACTATCTCTACAAATGGCGCTGCCAAATGTAATAATATTAAGGTCTGTAATGTAATAAGACAGCATAGTAGCTGTTTCTCTACAAATGACACTGCCAAATGTAATAATATTAAGGTCTGTAATGCAATAAGACAGCATACTAGCTGTATCTCTACAAATGGCGCTGCCAAATGTAATAATATTAGTGCTAATATTAAGGTGTGTAATGCAATAAGGCAGCATACTAGCTCTATCCCCACAAATGATACTGTCAAATGTAATAATATGTGTTTTGTAATGAAATAAGATAGTCCACTAAACCCTTCACTGTCCCTGGACAGGATTAGTGGAGGCGCGTCGAATGACAACGCTGTTATGCACATGAATGGCACAAACACCTCAGGTGATGGCCGCAGGATCATGCAACAGCGTACAATGAACAAATCTCATTCATTAGGGACCGATCGTTAATTACGTCCCAGAGGGGGGCGGTGGATATATAAAATTTCTAAATGCTTAAAAAAGACCCCCTTTTTAATCTTGCTTAATAAAAAAGACCCCCCTCCTCACCGTTTTTTTCTAAACGGACTGGGAAAAGGACTGGGTAGAAAGCTTGGTTACTCAGTCTTTCAATATGGCGACTAGTGAAACTGTAGACTACCTGAAAACCGACTATTTTAGTGTAAATTTGTTCTTGATCAAGAACTAGTCAGTCAATACTTTAAAAAAATACCCCCCAACAAACAGCAGATCCTAAATCCCCCCCACACCCATTAAAATCACCGCCCCCCCGCCCCCCCCCCCCCCCCTTGGGACGTAATTTACGATCGGTCCCTTACTGTACTAGAATACTTGACTAAATCAATTTGACTAAATCAATAAATGGATTAAAATAGCAGCTGAGAATTCTTCGTGCAACTGGTAAACAAATTAACTATTCGATTGACATTTGTAGACACAGTGACTAAATCGTTAGAGCCAATTTCCAAAACTATAATGTGAGGTGAGACAGCTCTAATTTCACCACTTGAGGTCATCAAGTTCTTGATAATTTTGTCTAGAGTTCGACCGCCAATCCCCAGTAAAAAACACCCGGCATTGCTCCTGAATCTTAAAATTCCTTTGGACTTTCCCAGACAGCCGGGAGCGTCGGAAAAATTGGATCTACGCATGAATGACCTAAAATCATCGCACGAGGGCGACGAAAGTCAGCCATCCAGAACTGGAAATCCCCTTAACTTATCACTGACTTAAAAATTAATCTCTAACTGCTATGAAGTAAATACTTAACTTTAAACGATTGAGAATCCCTCAATGGAACAGGAATAGGATAAAAACCCAGCAGTTAGGCTGTAATGCAAGCCAGTGTTGAAGAGTGGTGATGCAAAGCTGCCGTGCGAAGAGGTGATCACGTGACCGGAAATGACCTAATGACCGGTCTCAGGTCATAAAATTATTTATTTCCGGTGGAAATGAAATGTTCTTTGAATTCATAGAGTTGCTTTGTAATGTTATGCAATAAATTTCTTAATTTATACAAAGAGTTTTGTTTAATTTTTTTTGTTCGGTTGTGAATCATGTATATACTAAAACAATTATTCACCTCAGGCTCAGAGATTATCAATGAATATTTACCTCGCGGCTTGCAGACTCGCCGCTCGGTAAATATTCATTGATAACCACTTCGCCTTCGGCGAATAATTGCTAAATCTACAAGCGTTTTGTTATATAGCTAATCATTTTAGACAAGTCAATTAAGAAAATTTAAATTTTTATTCAATGCGCTGGGCACTTGTATCCCGGTCGGGATAAAGTTAGATTTAACTAGTATCACGTGAGCATCTATCAACCAATGAGAATGCTCGTTATATAGTCAAAATGATTAGCTATATAATTACTATTCACCACCCTACCCCATTGTTCTCTCTCTGCACTAAATCACCGATTGCAGGATACCCGCATCTGAAAGCAAAGACATCTAGTTATGTTGCAGTCCCCACTCAGCATTATTAGAAATATTGCAGTCCGCACTCTGCATTATTAGAAATATTGCAGTCCGCACTCTGCATTATTAGAAATATTGCAGTCCGCACTCTGCATTATTAGAAATATTGCAGTATGTTCTATTTAGTGTGTATAACAAATAATGTTCATTCTAGTAAAGATCAGACTTAGAATTAATTTACTAGAAAGCGATTTTTGGCGAAAAACGTATTTCAGTACTAACGCCAGGATTCGAACCGAGATCTTCTGCTTTGCTGTATCCGCGCCTTAAGCCATTATACTACTGAGGCAACCGTTGGAAAACTTGCAACAAAAACAAGTCTTAATGTCATCAATTGAATGAAATTATTACTAATTAGAGTTTGGTAAGCCTATTGTTATTATATTCAAAGAGACAAAAAACCGCCGATTATTATGCAACAAAGAGAACAATAATGGGGCAGGCTACTGAATGGTAAATACATTTTCATTGGCTGATAACTAATTAAAGTTTGGTAAGCCTATTGTTATTATATTCAAAAACACAAGAAACCGCCGATTACTGTGCAAGAGATAGAATAATGGGGCAGGGTATTGAATAGTAATTATACTAGATAATCACTTCGGCACGCAGCATTCGTGGGTATATTGCAGGCAGCTTCGGGCTACGCCCTCAGCTGCCTGCAATATACCCACGAATGCTGCGTGCCTCAGTGATTATCTATTAAATAACAACACAGCATAATGCCCTCGATTCAACTACTCTATTGTTCAATTATCCCATGGTTGAATAGCCAATGAGAGAGCGGGATTTGTGACACACCATAAGTTGTTAAATACTAAAATTATATATTCGCCGAAGACAAAGTGAATATCGGTGAATAATATAAACCGAGACGGAGTCAAGGTTATTATTCACTGATAATCACTGAGCCTGAGGTGGATGATTGTTTTAGTATAAATACAAAAGTGATTATTTCAAAAAGTAAAAGTAACCAACCTTTTTGGAAGAAAAACTGTTTATTTCTTATTTCTAAAACACGGCCCGCGAAAGGCTGTAGGTGATTATTGAGAAATAGTGTGAACTAATCGATCATTATTATAACTACTTCCGATAAAATCTCGCGTTGTGATTGGCTGTTTGACGGGCGAGATCCAGCCATAATGACCGTGGTCAATATGGAAAATCTTCGACACTTTTTAACTAAGTATATAATATACAAATTAGGTAATACCTAATAGCGGAGCTCCCAGTTTAATTTTTTCTTACAACATCAATATGTGCATGTAAATACCACTTACACTTATTAGATATTTTCTTGGGTATTAAAATACAAGCAAATTACAAGCAATGAGTAAAATGTCAGCCCGTAATACCCAAGAAAATATCTAATGTTAAAGGGATTTAATCGAAAAATATAACCTTTCGGAGATTCAGCGCGCGGAGAGAGAATCAAAACCAAGCCCTGGAAAAGCCAGTAAAATGTAAGATATTTCTCGCTCTCTTTTTGATTGACATAATGTCAAAAACCTCATTGGCTATCGATGTAGATGACGCCATCATGTAACGCACCGCACGAAAGGAAAGTTTATCATTTACACGAGGGGCGGAGATTTCTCATTGAAAAAAGTCCGATAAAAGCATGTTAATGGACAATTCATGAATGGAAATTGATTGTATGTAAAAAATTGTAATAAATTCCACTGCCTTTTCTTAGGTTGGTTATCGTTTTCATTCTATGCACTTTTTCATCTTTTTATCAAATTTTCAACTGTCACTTCAGTCAATAGTGTTGTTCAGACAAAAAAGTGTTCAGAAATGTTTTTGATGGAATATACGATTCCCAAACGATAGTGTGAATAGCCTTATTATTATCCCTTTTATTTTTTAGTCATTAAGCTTATTTTGCTTTTGATAACGCCTTGAAAAAGTGCTGCGGCTGAACAGTCGTTGTACGGCCGCTTTTTACCTTCTTTTATTTTCCAAAGTTAGTTATAAGGATTCCGGATAGAAAAGGTTAAACCTTTTCATCGTATTAGATTTACTAAAAAGTAGTCATGGCAAATCAGTTCAAAACAAAACAAAAAGTTCTTTCGAAATGGAATTAAAAGCCTCAAGAATAAGTTCTACCAACACAAGATCGATTTGAAAAGACAAGGATTTTAAAACAAGGTATTTTATTATGAAAAACTTCGTGTAAAACATCATTTTGTTCTGTAAAAAAACTTTGAAGTAAAAACTACTAAAAAAGCTCGTTTAGTAAGCATAAAATAGTTAATATTGCTAAATAAACAGAAGTTATTCAACCAATTTTAAATTGTGTTTGTATTTCAATTCATCTTTGATGTTTTCCGTTTATGAGAAAAAACTATGACAAAACGAGTTGAAGATTGAACTAATTTAGACTGCAAAACAGTCCCTACTTTTACACAAAAACTATGAAAAAACGAGTTGAATATTGAACTAATTTAGGCTGCAAAACAGACCCTACTTTTACACAAAAACTATGACAAATCGAGTTGAAGATTGAACTAATTTAGACTGCAAAACAGTTCCTACTTTTACACGAAAACTACGACGAAACGAGTTGAAGATTGAACTAATTTTTGAGTTTTGTCTCTCAAAAACTTGAAACAAATGATAATCTTGAACCATGGATAATAAAAACACTTGAACTTACTTTATCGGTGATTATTTTCTTGAGGTTTTCTTTCTTCAATGACATTGATCATATTTTGACGAATAGATGTATGTACTTGAATTTTGATGGATTAAACATTGTTCATAGTTCAACTGCCAAGCTTGAAAATCCTTCAATAAACTGTGCCGAGGGAAGCGATTTGAAGACAGTTTTCATAACAAACAAGGCCGCTTCTTTATTTTCTTTTTTTTTTAATTGCTGTCAGATCTATTCAGTCTTCCGCGAAGGAAAATACGTTTTCTTGATCTTTTGGAATCAGTCTTTTGCTTTTCTTTAGTGTAATTTCGTTTTTGTGTCCTTCAAGTTTATGTTCTTCTTCGATCAAAACTCTCTTTATGTTCTTCGAAGTTCATCTTTCTCCGTTCATATTTTGTATTAAAGCTCTGCTATTAGCAAGTACTATCATGTTGTTGTTTGTTTGACTTTTTTGTCGATAAAAGAACAACTTTGCTTTGTTGATCTAGTGCTATTTAGCGCGCGCGTCACTTTCGTTCCCGCCGAAATGTAAGAGCCAATCAGAATCGCGATGTACACGGACGGACGGACAGAATAGGGATACCTGTGTCGGTCGATGGGTTACCATTTTTTCTTAAGTATGGTGCTCCGCTTGCGCGGGCCTTCGGCCCGCGCGGAGCTCCGCAATAAGTTATTTTTAATTCTCTAAAGAACATAACGTTCGTTCACATACCAATATAATAGTTTAAAAGTAGTTTATCTTAGTTTATCTATCGTTGTAAACAACACCCGACAGCGGTGAGTTGAGCTATCTTTTGTTGCCGATATATGTCGTTGCTTTTCATTCACTTTTAAAAAGCTTTAAAATCCACAATAAGTTTGTCTACTAAAGTCAACAGCGTTTTTGAAGTCAAGAAGTGTTATTGTCTTTCTTTTTCTACATACAAAAGGTTCAAACTTTTCTAAAAAGGTCGGTTTACTTGATTCTAAGTCGGTCAGCGATCCTCATGCTTTCTTCTTCATAAATTATTGCACAGACAAATTAATTCCGTCAACAGTTGACGATGATTTTGATTAAAGTTCTTATTATTATTTCCGGCGAAAAATAAGCTTCCGTAGGCTCTATTTCTCGATGCAAACGTCCACAAGACCGACGAATTTCAACTCGTTTCAACATCAACATCGTGGCTCACTTGTTTATAGGTGATGTTACACGGGACAACTCGCAACAACAACAAAGTTGTCTCGTGTAACATGGCGCGCGGTCACAACTTCCTGGGGTTCCTGTGGTGTATTTGTTTGAATGCGCGCGGATGGGATTCCTGTGGCTTTTCGGTCGCACGCAATCGTGAAAATATCGATCGAGCCGCGCGGTGTTGTGAAATACCACATTCACCAAAAAAGTTGGTGATTACTTTTTTGCATTTAACTTATGGATTGTTCAAATGACTTTAAATTGAAAATTAGAATACAGGAGAATGTATTTTATTGTGGAAATCATGGGCTGGCGAAGAGAGAGTCGAAAAGATCGTGATTTGCACTGCATTTGCTGCTAGTTAAAATGAGTTTAGCTTAACACTCAAAACACCTGATTCAAGTGAGCACTTGTACATGCTTTTGAAGTCACCGATGCTCTTCATGCACTATTACGAAAACCTGGAAAAAGTTTTTCTAGTTGTTCTGGTGTGTAATAATTGGAGTTGAAGTTTTTATGTCAAAACGACTGATATTGAATTAACAAACCAACTAACAGCCGAGCTAAACAGTGAATTTGTGATGGCCGCTTTGCGAAGTTTTCCACGCTTGAAAAAAGCTCAACTTTATTTCGTGAACACTTTAGTTAGTTAGCGGTTCCAACAATAATAATTTTAAATATGTTTTGAAAGTGTGAAGCGTTTACAATTGTATTTGACACGTTATTGCCGAAAAACTCTAGCTAAAACACAACATTTACGGATTCTATGAATACACTTTGAATGAAAATATCTTCACATTGTAAAATAAACTATAGTTATATTTCAAATAAACATGGAAACATTGCTAGAAATTTGGGTCATTGTACAGTGGTTTTCTTGGGCTCAGATTTTATCTGATTTTTATCTATCCAAACTTCCGCAATATGATGATTGGGAACCCTGTTTTCAATCCCACAATGCATTTGGAGATAAAATAAACAAAATGGCAGACCAAGAAAGCTTCCAAGAGTTTGTTTCTTTGTTTTATTTTATTTACAACTTGAAGCTGGATAAAAACATAAAAACATGGCGCCGTTCAAAGATGTTTTTTGCAAATGTTCACAGCCTTCAGGAAGAAAATTGGACAGTTATTCTACGCATGTTTTTGGCTATTTGGACTGTTTAAACAGTGTACTACTGAGATCGATTCGCGCACTCATCGTAAATGATAATCTTCTACTTTAAATTGAACGAAAAGTACATGGAGGTTGAACGATTTCGAAGGAGATGTATGGCAAATTGAGGTCTTACATATGAAAACTACCAACAGCTCAGGAAGGAATGCTGCTGTTTATTGTGAATCATTTTTGCAGTAAGTACAAAGCTTTATATGTACTTTCATAGTTTTCATTCGCGCACCGAGTGCAATATGCTTACTTCGTCCACAAATACTCAAAATATATTATTTGCCATACATTTTCTTATAAAAAGTGGCAGCCATTTTGTTTATTTTTGCGTGCTACAACGCATGCGCGTCGCCATCTTGACCCAAATTTCTAGCAATGAGACATTTTACATACTGGCTGTTTGTTCTTGTTGGTTTTAAAAGTGTACTCAGTGTAAATCCCTATGAGAAAAACAACACTTTTTGTTTTGAAATGAAAGTTTTACTCAACATTTTGTTTTTCGGCGAGACAGTCGATTGCTTCACGGCGAGCTTTCGGCGCTCGTCGTTGAATTTCCGTGACCTAGCTAGCTGCGGCGCACGCCAACAAGTTTCATCCACGCCATCAAGTTTCAGACCTTGTATCAAGATACAACTTTTTTCGATTTTTATGTCGTACGTGCGGTTCCGCGCGACCGAAAAATTGCTTGCAAAAAGCCATAGGAATCCCATCCGCGATCATATTCAAACAAATACACCACAGGAATCCCACCCGCGCGCTCAATATGTATCTCGCTCGGCGCGCGGTTAGAAATAACTTTATTGTCATTAAAAAAAATAGGCAGTCTAAGACTGCATGAGGCTATTGCTTGTGACAGATATATCAACTGAAAAATCAATATGCAAAAACAATGTTGTGGAGAAGAGATAGTAATGAATCGGCAGGAAGTCTAAGAAAATGTTCAGAACAATAAGAAAACTGCCAGTTGCCGAAGCTTAATTATTGTAGAGCAAAGCAATATTCCCGGTAATATTGTACAATATTTATAATACCATGATCACCTCGGATTCTTTTGTCTTCCGAGGGGTTTACAAACCCGAATTTTCCTCATGCATACAACATGAGGGAAATTTAGAAGACAAAGAAATCCTTTGTCTTTTACTAAATTTCCCTCTATATTTAATTTATGCAAGGGAAATTTAGTAAAAGACAAAGGATTTCTTTGTCTTCTAAATTTCCCTCATCTTGTATGCATGAGGGAAATTTAGGAGACTATCCCCCAATGGTCCCTCATCATAACAATCATCGAGACCATTCCTGGATCGCTTCGACCCAGTTGAAAATGTTTTACATAAAGGACCCTGTACTACACACAAGTCCATACTCTAACACTTGTGGGACTCATTAAGTAACTATGCGCATGCGTTGACTACACTGAAGTATAGTATGTCATGCGTGTTTATGCAAACAAACTATAATGAATGCATGGTGGTATAATTCGGCATTGTCTCATTTAACAAAAGCAACTATTTTAAAAGTATGCCGAAAATCAACAGCTTTGTAAAGTTTATAATTTATGCTTCTATGAAAACTAACATGTATTTCCTAACAGTAGTTAGTTCCTCGGTAATCATGGTATTACAAAGTAATCCCATGGCACTCGGGAAATTAGTGATTAAATTTCCCCGAATACCTCGGGAAAATTTGTGAAAGTCCCTCGGGCTGCGCCCTCGGGACTTCAACAAATTTTCCCTCGGTATTCGGGGAAATTTAATCACTAATTTCCCTCGAGCCATGGTATTACTTATAATTATTACATGATTACATCGGTTTTCATTGTTACTTTTAGGGCTTTATATCGCGTATTACCCTGTTCATTATCAATTCAAGGGCTTTATACAGATATTGCCCCCATTTGAGGGCAATATCTATATATTGCCCTTGAATACTAAATTAAATGTATATTACCTAAAAATACTAATGTATATTGCCCTTGAATACTAATGTATATTGCCCTCGAATACCAATGACCTAATCCCTATATTATCCTTGTCATTTCCGTTCTTTTTCAACTTTATATGTAACGTTAAACTTAGAAATTTTCTAGTTGCGAACATTTAACGGATAAAAAATCATCTGATAGAGTGACCCTTTCGAGGATCGAACCCCGAACCCTTTGCTTACAAATCCTGACCCTAACACTTTATGCTAACTGTCCGATCGATGTCAGTTGGTGAGAAGAAAACGTATTCATTTGTTCGTTACAGTTCATTAGTATTGTAGTGTACAACAAAACTAAAAGCCCATTGTTTGGATTCTATTCTCATGGGAAACCAAAAAAATAATCAGCTTGATGATGCCCTTTGGGACATGAAGTTGTGTGAAAACCTATTCAATCATGTAATAAGTCATGCACTAAAAATAAAAACAAACAATTCAAGAATCTTGTGAACAATATATTTGTCGTCTTGAAAACGACTTGCATCGATAAAAGTATATGGCGTAAAAACCCAAATTTAAAAATACAAGGCCTTTTTGGAAAACCTCTGTAAATCATGTAGTAAGAGATAAATACCTCAAACGTCGGCAATAAGCCTCCGTTCTCGGTATTTATCTCTTACTTATCATCTTTCATTACGTTTATAGCGAATGTTGTTTCGGCGGCTATTCAAACGAAGAAAAATTTTCACTCCATTTTGAACATTTTTTATTTACGAAAAAAAATTCGTTATGAATTACAAAGCGTGGTGAAAATTGAAATGTAATGATATTACAAAGTTTTTAGTCAACCAAAAAATGTCAAATGACAATAATGTAATGTTTCATTTTAAGTGAAATGAAAGGGGAAAATGTTTGTTGTTTACTTATAAGTTGGAGTTTAAATTGATGGTTACATTGCAAACAAGATGGTTTGCAAACGCGCCACACGAACATTCGATGGACTTTGACCTGATCACGTGGATTTATTCCCCTCTCACGTGGATTTATTACCCGCGCGGGAGTTATATCGATTTATTTCCCTCCACGTGACGTGCTCTCGACCAATAAGAAAACGAGTTTGAATAGGATATATAATAATAAGCACTTAATGACTGGTCCCGAGGGAAACAGTTAGTTTTGTCTCCCGAGAATCTCAATGTTTCCCGAGGCTCCGGCCGATAATATAATATAAGATACCAATGAACGAGTGTCCCATATACGCCGGCTCCTTAGTATCTAATTTTTGACGGAACAACTTGATGTTTTTACTTGTAAGGCAGTGCTCGTTTATTAAACATTACATAAACCCCTCATTATACCAATTCGAGGGTTATATCTATGTAAGAGATAAATACCGAGAACGGAGGCAATAAGCCGTATAAAGCCCGAGGGGGCTTTTTCAACTTTATACACCTATTTCAAAAAACGTTGTCAGAAAGAGATCTGCAATCTGCAATCTGAGTCCTAAGTGAATTTTTCGGGTACGGCAATTTTTTCTCATTAAAAATTCGTTTGCGTGCACTTTCTGGCTTCGGATATGGCGATGGTAAATATATAAATCTGAATCTGCTATTAAATCACACAAAAAACGCCAATTCATTTTGGTCTCAGATTGCAGATTCAGATCTCCTTCTGACAACATTTTTTGAAATAGGTGTATGTAACGTTAAACTTAGAAATTTTCTAGTTGCGAACATTTAACGGATAAAAAAATCATCTGATAGAGTGACCCTTTCGAAGATCGAGACCCGAACCCTTTGCTTACAAATCCTGACCCTAACACTTTATGCTAACTGTCCGATCGATGTCAGTTGGTGAGAAGAAAACGTATTCATTTGTTCGTTAAAGTTCGTTAGTATTGTAGTGTACAACAAAACTAAAAGCCCATTGTTTGGATTGTATTCTCATGGGAAACTAAAAAAATAATCAGCTTGATGATGCCCTTTGGGACATGAAGTTGTGTGAAAACCTCTGTAAATCATGTAATAAGCCAAGTTATAACCCTGGCATTTGTAATTAAACTTAAACATCAGACAAATAATTTACTAGATAGCGATTTTTTTGGGAAAAAAAGTCTTTGAGTACCAATGCCAGGATTCGAACCGAGAACCTCTGCATTGCTGTATCCACACTTTAAGCCATTATTCTACTCAGTCATACGATGGAAAGTTAACAAAAAAAAACTCGTTTAAAGTCATCAAGTTTGTTAGCATTCAAGTTCGTTATCATTCATTTTGAAAAGCGATTGTTTAATATTTCCTTATGGGAATTCATTGACAATTAACATTAAATTATGAACAGATTATTGATATCTTTTGGGATTGCTTTTATTTTTTTAATACAATCAAAATCATTGTTTTCTTCGTCATCACTTCAAAAAGTAGCCATGACCTAAGACCTCAAAAGTGTCCAGTTAGATATCAGCCAAATGGTTTAAATTGTGTCAGTATTATTTTTTATGACAATATATAAAATTTTCAATAAACTTCAATCAAGGGAATAACTGTTGTATTTAAGTGAGAAAAATAATTAACACCGTGCATTCCACCTTATTCATTAGTTTCAATGGTTTGAGTATTTTAGTCTTTTAATTAAGGAATGAAAACTAAGATAGCATAACCTCCTTCAATAGCGTTCTATCAATAAGCTTTTAATTTTCTAATTTTCATTTTCTATTCATATCATTTATTTTCTCAAATACGACTCCCAGTAGACATCTTATGAGTGAGATTTCAAAAGCCGTTGTTTTTTGTGTGAGAAAACCTTATCAAGTGTGAAATAAAACAATTACATACCTCGAATCTTCGGCTATAAGACGCGGCCCGCAGGATATATATGGCTTATGGCCTCCATTCTCGGTATGTAACTCTTACTTATTTATTTGTTAAAGAAAGCCATATTGTACAGCGTATATACTGTTTGGGGCCTGTTGTCTTCAGTCTCGTACACTCCACATCACATTGAAACTCACATGTTGATTTTTGCGGAGGGTCGCGATCGGACGAAAACCGGATAGCCCAGAGAAAATCCTCAGCGAAAAAAAGCAGGATCGAAATAGACAAACTTCCACTTTAATTCATATGATAGGATGGAGTTATATATTACTGGGCTGAATATGTAATCAAAAGATCGTTCAAAAACTGGCTAAAATAATGTATTACAAAATTCTACAGCATATCATGAGTTTTGGTGAGGTATTTTAACTAGAAAAAAAAGCAGAAATAGACAGTTTTCCACTATTGTTTAAATAGCACTATTTACCACTTATTAATCGTGATAGGTTTTGCACGATTCTAGTGTTAATTTGTACTCTATCAAAGTTATTGTTTGTTGCTCATATCATATAAGATACCAATACAACGAGTGTACCATACACAGCGCCCTATCCAATTATTGGTGGGACAATTTTATGTTTTTACTTGCAGGGCAGTGCTTTCTTAGGCTTGTGGGTGCCCGCAAGACCTGATATGATTCCATTGTAAATACTTTCAATGGTGCATGCTTCCTCGATGATTTTATATTGCTTACAGAGCCAGATATCGATGTAGTTTTGATCTGTGCCTTCGGTTGGAATGGCTTCAAAATCAGTCCTTACAGATGGAAGGGCAAACCCGAACATTTGGCAGGAAGATATGATCGCTTTGGACTTCTTATTCATCATGATGTAATGATGTTTCGCTTGTTCATTTTGGACTTTCTCTCCTTTATTGGCAGCAAACATACTTAACTCGTTTTCCATCACTTTGAAAAAACCAGCAGCTGTTTGCAGACCTTTAATGAAATCATTCAATGCTGGCATCAAATCATTTGCTACAGCACAGGCTGCCGCTGCTTGACAGTTTGCTTGAGCTCCTTGTGCTACAGCATTTGCGACGACCATGTTCACAGAGGACTCTAACAGCGGGCATGCCACTATATTGACTACAGGGATGAAGGCAAGCCCCCAAAACCAATTCGTCTTTATTTTTGCTGAAGCCTCGAGCTCTTTTTTCCTTCTTTCGTATTGTTGTTGCAGGTCTGTCAATTCCGCCATTACCAGCTTGGCTTGATCTGCTCTTTCTTTCAGTGGCACCATGATGCTTTGATGCATTTTAACAGCTGCTTCACAAAGTTGACGATAGCCTTGCACATCTCTTAGGATATCGGGAAGGCATTCAATCCATTGGTCGTAATTCAGGTAAATGTAATACTCGAAGAATCCCTGAATGGACGTCACTAACTTGTGCGACATTGGGAGAATGTGTTGCAGGTAGACCATCGCATCATTTCTGGTATCGTCTCGCAGCTCTCGAAACTTTCTAGCAGCTGATTCGTTAGTGTCAACAGCTTTCTCCACAAACAGGGATCTCATAGTAGCAGATAATACAAGCATGTTTATTGGCATTTCTTTTAGAGCTGCTTCCAGATTCTCTAATGGCTTTTCATCTTGTTCAGCACCAACACTCACCATTAATGTACTTGACTCAGCCATTTCTAATGTCAAAAACAGTTATGTTATATTTAACAATTATTCGGCGAGGGCGAAGTGAATATTGGTGAATAATAACCGAGACGGAGTCGAGGTTATTATTCACAGATATTGACTAATCCTGAGGTGGATAATTGTTTTAGTATAAATACAAAAGTCATTATTTTAAAAATTTCAAATAACCAGTCTTTTTTGAAGAGGGAAGGGAAGGGAGAGCCTGACAGTAACCCCTAGGTTTTTTGGTACTCGCGCACACCATGGCCAGTGTCCGCGTATTTCTATTAGTCGAAACCGTCAGAGTTGACAAGCGTAATTTAAGCTTAATTGAATTTAAACCTTTGCTTTTCGACCATAATAATAATGACGATGTCGAAACATTGTACCAACTTAGCGTTAGTATTTATTTTAATTAAAATATCTAAAGCTAAACGTATCAAAGTTTTGAAACGCGATAATCAGCTACATCTCTTTCGAAGACTCGAAGATTGTAGCAAGAAGCAAGTAAACTGCGATGGATTATGTCAAAACTTCGATCTTACGCCGACTTCCGCTAAAGTCGACCAAACAAAGTCCAAGAAGTGGTCTAAATCATCAAAACGCTTCACGGAAAATGTCATCAAAGAAGAATTACAGCACAAATTGGCAGAATTCTGTTTTGAAGAAGGAGTTAATAAAGATATACGATGAGATTCGTGATAATTGTTCTTATCTTCGCTACCTTTGGATTCTTCGTGTTATGTGTGAATTACGCAAGATGCAATATGAACATACTATGGCTGTTCATACGAAAACGATCTCAAAACTTCTTAACGTTGAGATTGACATCGACGAACATATTTTGAACATCTTATCACACGAATTGTCGTTCTTCCAAAAGCTTGTTCTATCACAGGCATCCCAAGCTAGTAGTTCCGTCATTTTAGGGAGATTTAGTTCGTTTATATAAGGAATTTTTTTTAGGGAGATTTTGAGATCGCTAGACTGGTAGTTTATTTTATGAAGATTTTGAGTCGTTTTAGGTTGATTTTGAGTCGCCCTACCTCGAAATGTTGCCCCAATTGAAATCCAGGCAAGCTTTGAGAAAGACATATTGGCGCTTAGAAACAACTCTGAAAGATGATCAAAATGACCTAGCAACGTCAACACTTAAGTCAATCGCACTTAACTACAGTACTTGTAAACCTAGAAAGACCCCTAAGTCACTTCAGAAAGCCATAAACCAACTCAAGCGTAAGGAAAATATTGTTGTAACTAAGCCAGACCAAGGTTTAGGCCAGTGGTAGTGGTGGATGAAGTAGAATATCTTCACCTTCTTTCTGAAGCATCTATCTCAGACACAAGCAAGTTTTCAGCTATAAGTGACAAGAAACTAAAAACGCGTGGCCGCCCGCCAAAATATTACCATCCTCTATTTGAGAAAGACAAAGAACTTAATTCTGTTGTTCGTAGAGTCCTACCCAAGGAGATTGCTGATACCTTAAGTGTAAAAGGATCCCGTCTCGCACATCTTTATGGTCTACCAAAAACTCATAAAAAGAAACTTTCTGTCCGTCTCATTCTCTCTGCAACCACCACATACAACTATACCGCTTTGGCTAAATGGCTAGATTAAAAACTGAAACTGTTATCTATGAACGAATATTCTATCTCTGACACCTTCAACTTTGCCAAGGAAATCCAAGAACTTACATTCAATGAAAACGATATCTTAGTGTCATATGATGTCGTTTCTCTTTTCACGAATGTACCTCTCAATTACACCATAGACATCCTACTAGAGAAGGCTTTCAAGGATAACTGGTTCTGCACTACATACAACCTAGATATATCGAAACAAGACCTAGCTGATCTTCTTAAAGTTGCAACTAAAGATCAATTGTTCCAGTTTAATGGAAATCTCTATGCACAGACAGATGGTGTAGCGATGGGTTCACCATTAGGGCCTCTTCTAGCCAACGCCTTTCTTTGTAATGTAGAGGAAACCTTAGAACAACAACACAAGTTACCTGGTCTTTACCGAAGATATGTGGATGATACACTAGCAGTGGTAAAGGATAAATCCCAAGCTGAGGATTTCCTGAAGTCATTGAATGATTGTCATCAGTCAGTACAGTTTACACTGGAATTATCAGAAAAGGGAGCACTACCTTTCCTCGGAATGAGACTAGAGAAACAGGGAACCCGCATTGCAATCAGCGTACATAGAAAACCAACGAATAAAGGCCTACTACTAAACTACCAAAGCCACGTCGATAGCCGTTATGAGAAATCCCTACTGAAAACCATGCTTCACAGGGCACATAACCTCTCATCAACGACCGAGCTCTTTGATCAAGAGTGCAAAAACATCCGTTCAATATTCCGCAAATTACAGTACCCTACGGATTTAATTGAAAGAACAATCACAATTCAACGCCAAAACATGCACCAAATGACCATCATTCTCAGCTCAATTACCCCAGACCAACATCGAAAACAACACCATTCGTTTTGCAATACCTTTTATTGATCAGAAAGCTGCCAATGTAGTGAAACGTCAACTGAATCAAATAAGAAACTGAACAGTGACCTACAACCGTTGTTCAAAAGTCAAAAACTAGAGAAAATCCTCAAGTGCAGAGAAGGAAAACCACCACTTGTTAACCAACAACTTGTTGTTTTCAGTGTGACTTTAGTGAATTTTATGGCATCCGAGTGATGATGACGTATCTATGACGTCATAAGTCGATACCATGGAAATGCATTGGAAATTCCAGCTGTATAGTATGTTGTTATAAAGGTTTAAGGTCCCCCCTCCCCCTGAAAGCGACTGAACGCTCAATCTTTACGTGTTGCCGAGCTCTTGATTGTTGATAACCAATGAATACCTCACGAATCTTGGCTGGAGAAGAATCAAGAAGATGTCAAAGCGTTTCGAATGAGTTTCAAAGAGTTTCAATTTCATTACAGTTAGATGATATCTTAGTTCAATATGGCGAACGAAAATGGCGGACTTAGTTACGATAAATTCATTGAATTTATATGACATTTCCCAACAAATGATTACTAGTGTGGAAACAACAAGTGTCACTATCTTGAAAGTGTCAGTTTGTACATTGCAATTAACATATTTCAGGAATGCTAAGAGTTCGTTAACCAATCAGGCAAACATAAGTTTATATAAATAAAAAAAATTGGTATACATTTTATCCATATCAGCCATCTTAAATTCGTATGGATTATTAGCGTAAAAACAACAGTGTCGCTGTCTTTAAGATGAAGTCAGTTTGAACAATACAATTGAAATATTTCAGGAATGCTTATTGCTTGTTAACCAATCAGGCACAACCCTGAGTAACATAAACATGCTTACTTGTAGTTGATTATTTTTACTAAGAAAACATATCTACAAGGGAAACTAATTGGCAATGAGAACATTCGACGCCTTCAATGGGATCCTTTAATAATAATTATGTATCTACCCAATAAACAACCGTTACCTGCACAATTTGCATAAAATTTGTTGATTTCTAGACAAAACAGTTTCTGTATGTAATATGTAATTTCGTTAGGTTTTCACCGGGTTTTTCAACAATAAAGGACATTTATTCACATAAATAATGTCGGCCTGTGTTGAAGTCAAATGACACCGTTCCATGTTTCACCCACGGTCAAACACACATTAGTAGTCCGCCGCTACATTGTGAAAACCAAAAGCTTGGCTCATTTGTGATGGAAAACAGCATTCTAAACGAAAGGATCGTCAGTTTGGACCGTTCTCGTAGAGGATTTGTCGGAGCTATTACAAGAACATGCAACGAGATCGATAAAGGTATCGTCGATTATGCGAATATTGCAAATGTCAACCATCTTCAAACACAGCTCGACAAAACATGGTACAACTACGAATCCTGTTGTAAACAGTACATGGCTCTTCTACACGAAGACTGTACCAAATACAAAGAAGTTCAATCGCAATATAATACACAAACATCAAGAAAACTGTCGTTCGACCGAAAGATAAAACAATACATGGAGATCGCCGCTTCACGCCTGAGCGCTCGACGAGCAATGGATATTGAGATGAAGAAAATGGAGATAGAAATAAAACAAAGAGAACTTGAGTTTGAATTAACTATTTTAGAAGTTGAAAGTCAACTCGCGAAGACTAAGAGTAATACCGATGAGGCCATACACGACGCGAATACTAACGAGTTGCCAATAACTACACAAGTGGCCCTGTGCCAAAACGAACAATACCGTCAAATTAGCAGTGATTACACGACCGACCGACGTATCAAGTATCTACTAGTGAAGAAGTCCCAAGGACCTCGCCTATGCCGACGTATACACCACCACCCGTAGTATTTGCCACAAGTTCCTCGAGCGACACACCACAACTCTCCGAGTTTCAACAAGGCCCATTCGCCTCACACGTTCAGCCATATGCTTCCACGCCTATGCCGACATATACAGCACCACCCGTAGTATTTGCCACGAGTTCCTCGAACGACGCACCACAACTCCCCGTGTTTCCACGAGGCCCATTCGCCTCATACGTCCAGCCATATGCACGCCTATGTCAGCACCATCGCTCGTGACTTCAATTCCGCCATCTACTCCTGAAACACAACTACAATACGGATATCCGACCAAATTACCAGGACTGTTGCCCCCAAACAATCACGGAGGAGCAATGAGTGACACACATATGCCCAGTACCAATCCGACGCACGTGCCATATACAAACAACAACTTGTCCAACAATGAAAGTATTCTGTCCACCCTCGCATCGGCTGTAGCAAACATTAGCAATCACGTGCCCTAGATGACGCTGTGAAAATGACGCTACTCCTACAATTTCTCGAGGGTCCTGCCCTTAATGCAGTACAGCGTTACGAGGCCCTGTCCGGTGGACTAGTAATGGCCTTAAAACCTCTTGAAGATCGCTACGTTTGCCCCTCGCAGGTGGTACGAGCATGTGTTGACGCCCTTACAAGGGGCCCAGTGCTTCAAAATAATGATAACGAAGGCCTGAGCAATTGTCGGACGACGCCCAAGTGACCTATGATACGCTAAATTCCATGGGTTACTTGGGAGAAATGAACACCAACAATTTAGAGACGCCTGCCTAAATGGGCACAAACCAAGTTCATCGAAACAGTGAGCCGAAGGCGAAAGGATAAAGAAATGCCAACCTTTAAGGACGTCGTCAACTTTCTGAAAGACCGTGTCGATGTTGCAAACCACCCATTCTTCTCATGGCCACAAAGTGAACCAACGCCCAACGTTGTCTACCCAAACCTGAAACCAAGACCAGCTCAGCGCCCGAGAGAGAGACCTACCAGCATCAGAGTGACAACTCTCGCCACCTCGAAGCAGGATGACAACCATTGTCCCATGTGTGAGAAACCACACCGTTTGTACCGCTGTGAGGTCTTTAAATCCAAGTCACCCAGAGAAAGAAATGAGTTTGTGAAGGCAAACAGATTATGCTTCAACTGTTTGAGCTCAACTGGACACAATTCAAAGAACTGTAAGTGCCTTACTAGATGTCAAGCTTCAGGGTGTGGCAAACCACATCACTCTATGCTACACTTCACAAACCCTAGCGAAGGCGGCACCAACAGCATCAAATCTCCACAGTCAAATTCCATTACAACGGAATCTACAACTACTGTAGACACTCAGGATATCATGTTGCAAGTTCTCCCTGTGAAAGTCATCAGCGAGCAGACTGCCATTACCACCTACTGTCTAATAGATTCTGGCTCTGATGTCACACTGATCGACCCATCATTAGCGAAGGAACTGAACATTAAAGGAACACCTGAGAACCTTGTTCTTAATATCGTAAGCAAACAAGACGACAGTAACCCAGCCACTCGAGTCAGCTTTAAACTTGACTCACTGGACAGCGACGACAGCTACATCGTAAAGGTCGAGACGGCCTGGGCAGTTAAGGAGCTTGTTATACCTATAAAGCAATCAAGGATCATTGGACGCATGCTACAGTGACCACACTGTCATATGGTACTGACAACAGTAAGGCAAATTGCAAAGACTGTCTATCGAAGATCAACGCACCCTGACGAGCATCGACAACACTATCACGAAGAAGGGAGACCATTACCAGATGGGCCTACTATGAAAGGACGAAAACACCCTTTTGCCCTTTAACCGCACGCTTGCAGAAGCACGCCTACAACACCTCAAGAAACGCTTGCAACGAGACTCAGAGCTAGAGATTTAGTACAGAGCTGTGGTAAACAACTACCTGGAGAAAGGATATGCAAGAAGGCTATCAGCCGAAGAAGCTTCTACTAGGAGCAACATCACATGGTACCTGCCTCACCATCCCGTGCTGAACCCAAACAAACCGGGCAAGGTGAGGGTGGTTTTCGACGCTGCAGCAAAGTTTGCATGAGTGTCCTTGAATGACTGCCTTCTGCAAGGCCCAAGCCTAACGAATGATCTCTCTGGAGTCCTAGTGCGCTTCCGTCAGCACGAATCCGCCTTCACTGCTGATGTTGAAGCCATGTTCCATCAGGTGGGAGTGACTCCAACCGACGCTGACGCACTGCGATTAGCGATTTAAGGCGATTTAATGCGATTTAAGAAAAAATATTGGAAAATCAGAGGTGACATAAGGTAATTTTAAGCGATTTACAGCGGTTTAAGACGATTTAAGAAAAAATATTAAAAAATCAGAGGCGCCATAAGGCAATTTTAAGCAATTTACAGCGATTTAGGGCGATTTAAGAAAATATATGGTGAAGAAGATGCATTTTTTGGTGTATTAAGTAATTTTTTTTGTAAAAATGAACAACATTTTAAGTTTATTTAAGGAAATTTGAAAATAAAGGTATCATTGTTCAAAATATCATTTAAATATAATAATTCTAGTAAGCAAAGGACAGTTTAAACTTCACATCAAAAATTGTATTCAATATAGGTCAGTTTTATATTAATATAAGGAATGTCTGTGATTCATTTACATAATTGTTTTAGAGTGCAAATATTATATCCATGAAATACAAAATAGTACAACATGATGCTAGTTAAAACATAGAATAGAGTGCAAATAGTACATCCGTGAAAAACATTATTGAATACCAAATAGTACAATTTTAGCGAATTAATATAGCACTATTTTGTAATATTTAGTTTTGCATTTTATTAATATATTGTTTATACTTTAATATTATGTTCCACTATTAATATAAGTATATTTTTTAACAATATACTGTCTGCACTCGAAATTAATATTAATACATGTTCACAACAGCGTAACAATTAAAGCACTTTTAAACAATGATTATCAATTATTTTAACATAGTTTAATACTATGAAACCAGTTGCAAAACCAAATAATATTTTTATATATTTTTTATTTTGAATATTTTTATCATCAGAACTTTTAAACAACAATTCCTTTGTACATCTATGTTTCTATACATATAAATTAAATAATTGTATACGTTCTGGATGCTCTCATTAAGGATTGCTGGCTATTTTCTAAGAAACATTTGTTTGAACTTGTATAATATCTCCAACCTTAACAATAAGAATCACAGACCGTGATGTTTCCTGGTATTTTGTCGGTAAAACTCTGTATTCCTTTCTTTATCAGTCCAAGGGCACATATTATCACAGGTACTGTTGTCGCTTTCAGACCCCACGTTCTCTCAATTTTAATTTCTAGGTCTTTATACTTAGAGAGTTTTTCCATAGTTTTAATAGAAATGTTTCTTTCTGTGGGAACATACATTGTCAAAGTTTAGGAGTTCTTTTATCTGTTTATTCAAGCAACTAGAATCATGCTAGATCATGCTCTCGCGAGCCGTACTGATTATGGAATCAAGTTTGGTCTATGACCATATATGGGGTACATACTACAACATCCCCATCTTGTTGTTCAATGTCAATGTTATCGTGTGCAGGATAAAACTGTTATTTACAAACGTAGTCTTGTGGCTTCGGACGTCTTCTTCGGTATTTCATGAACTGGATCTGATGCCGGTGATTTACAAAGTAAGTCTTGATGCTTTTGTGCGTTAGGTGCAGGTTGTATCTTTAGATGAAGTCTTTTTGCTGGTTCATCAGGCTTGCTTGGTCTTGGTCTTAGATGCTCTCTGGTTCTTTGGTAGCATCACCATTCATCTCAATTATGTATGTCCTCGGTTGTGTAAGGGCATTTCTTCTCGTATTTAGCTTTCCTCCATAAGGATTTACATGTTCCAACTGCTCTTTCAGCTACACTGTTCGCTTGGTGATAGTAGGGTGAACTAAATGTTAGCTTGATTCCGCTGTTTTTACATTTCTCGCGAAACTCTTTGCTAATGTACTGTGTACCAAAGTCATCGTGGATGTGCGATGGTAGTCCATATTCTGCCAACACGTGCTGGAAGTGATTGCAAATGGTGTTAGCCGTTATGTTAGCCATGAGGCGTACCACTGCAAATCTTGAGTAGTGGTCGACAATCATAAGATACTTCGACCCGTTGAATTCAAATATATCAGTTCCTAATTTCTCCCATGGTCTAGAAGGAAGATCTGGTTGCATGATTGGCAATCAGGGTTGGGCTGGTTGGTGCTTGTTGCAAGCTTCACATTCCTTTACCATTTGTCTGATGCCATTGTTGATCCCTGGCCAGAACACTGCTTCTCTGGCCAGCAAAATGCATTTCGTCTCTTCTTGGTGACCTCGGTGAATTGTATCTATAGTATAGTACTTGTTTCCTCAGTGATGCTGGTATAAGGATTCTGTCACCTTTAAGGATTAGTCCGTCTTCTAGGACAAGGTCACATCTAAAGTTCCAGAAATCTACTACCTCTTGCTGGCATTCTTTTCTGTGAGCAGGCCATCCTTTGTAAACAGTGTCCTTAAGCTTAATCATCTCTGGATCTTTTGCGGTTGAAGATTTCAGTAGGTTGACGTCGACAGGTCAAAGGGGTGTATGTGACGAAGTGAATTTCCTTGTGTTGTTTACGATCTGGCGGTGTCTTCCTGTCGAAGCATACTCTTGATCATCCTCTAGCCTCCTCGCAGGCAACTCCTGAGTCCGAGATTGAGTTTCGTGAGTTTGGGGTTCGTGTATTGAACATTCGAAGACGACGAAGTATGCCACAGGAAGCCCGCGTCGTGTTTTTCTTTTCTTCGTTTCTTCTGCCTAAGAGATGCCTGCAGAGGAGGCTAGGTATTCTCATCGATCTCGTCGGTTTGTTCTTGTCCAGCTGGCTGATCCTTAGGATTGTCAGTTGTTATTATTTCCTCTTGCTTGTTAACGTCATTACGATCTGTATGAGTGTTCGTAACTGTTTCATCATGTTCTTTGTTTACTTTTACAATAATTTTACTTTATTTTGCTTTAACAGACGGGTTTTCATTTGATCTAATAAGCTTTTATATTCATATGTTTTTGCTTTGATAGCTTTTACTGTTTTTTCTTCTTCTTTTCGTATTATCTTTGTCTTTTCGTTCCGTTATCTTAACGGTTTCTTTTGCTTGCTTACGTGATTTCTTACGTGAAATTGTTTAGCAATTGTATGGAGTTTATTATGTTGTTAACCGCTTGTCTAGGTCTCATCGAGTTTTAAAGTTATTCGACAAAAAACAATTTCGGCCATATTTGTTTATCGTTGCCAAGGTAACGCCAATCAAACTAAAATTCGTATCAATCCAAACTTTCATCCAAGCATAATCACTGGTCCAAAAACCATGTATATAGGTGTAAGTTAAAAATATAAATAAGCCAAATAAAAATGAAAGGTATGGTCTGAAGAATATTATAGGAAGCCACCTTAAATTGAAGAAATCAAGGAATAAATAATAAATCAAGAAAATATATTCAAGGAATGAAAACGGGGAATAATTGATTTTCGATTTGTTTTAATTTCCTGTGCAATAAAAATGACTAGTTTTGTTCACGGATATATTCCGTGCTTCTAGTGTACATTTTTAAAATCTCACTAAAATCGACTAAAATCGCACTACTCATGACCCAAACCATATCATGTTTAACAGACATGTCCTCTACTAAAAGCTGGTTCATGTGTGAAAAATGACCTTTATTCAAGCCAAAATATGCTAAATATAATATGATAAAGTAGAAAAACTCAAATATCATGGATTTACAACACATTTGCAGCTAGTGAAGAGAGTTTTGCACACAAAAAATATACAATCATCACTTTAAATTGTTTTGTCTTCCGAGGGGTTTACAAGGGCGTTATCTCCTTTAACAAAGGCAACTCTTCCTTAGCCTGCGTAGCCAGGCTCTAGGGTAAGGGGAGGGGAGGGGTGGCGGAAGGGAGAGGGACTGGGGAGGAGAGAGGAAAGGAAGGGAGAGCCTGCCGGTAAGCCCTAGGTTTTTTCGTATACTCCCACTCAAGATATCAAATTATCTCAACCGTTCACATATGACCGGAAATGAAATAGGAGCGATAATCTGTCGGATTAACATGTCTTCCTGGCGTACCAAACAATTGAACCAAACCACAATCTCAATTTATCGAGTAGCATTTTATACTGTATTCTTATCGTTATTTCTTGTGTTCGTTGATGCTTTCAACGCCAAAAAAAAAGCGTACGTAAAGGACCGAAACCAAAGCCTGAACGTGTTAACGATTTCTGAAGAATTTGTGCGTTTCATCAACAGCAATGCTCGAGAGTCGCTTATGAAGTTCACTGTTGTTGTCCTTCAACAGCATTGTAAATTTGTTCGTCAGGGCTTCTTCAGCTGAACAATATCTTAAAATTACAACTCAACTCCTTAGCTCTTCATCTTATCAGAAAGCTCTGCACTAGGTATATTTAAACGATTCAGATGAGCAATTTGGTCTTTTAATAATGATGCTCGTCAATGGAACAATGACCAACACAAGCGCTGTTCCAGTTTGGGCATCTTTGCAGGGGCGGACGGAGGGGGGGGGGGGGGGGTGAACTGGGTGACTTTTCACCCCCCTCTTTTGCAGTAAAGTCCCGTTTTAGCAAAGAAAAGCGGGCACATTACGATCTTTGCGCTCTTGTGTCTGCCGTTATCCGCCAAAAGGATATCAAAGTTCACCCCCCTTGTCAAATTTCTGGATCCGCCCCTGCTTTAACTGCTGTATACGTTTGATAAATTCTGCTTTTGCCAAATCCAGTCGTCAAAATGGCCAAAACATCTTTGCCAAGTAAGAGTGATTTCAAAGCGAGTCTTTGTTCTTGTTTTAAGTCGATATTTAGTAAGTTTATGCATTCTTCTAACAATAGAGATTTGGCCATCTTGAAATAGACTGTCAAACGGGGCTTACATATCATTATGTCAACGCTTGTCAATTCTGACGGTTTCGACCAATAGAAATACGCGCACACTGGTGTGCGAGAGTACGAAAAACCTAGGGCTTACCGGCAGGCTCTCCCTTCCCTTCCCTCCTCCCCAGTCCCTCTCTCCCCTCTTTCCCTCCCCTCTTTCCCCTCCCCTCCCCCTCTCTAAGAGCCGCTACGCAGGCTAACTCTTCCTTAAAGTATGCCGAACATCAACAGCTTTATAAAAGTTTATAATTTATGCTTCTATGAAAACTAACATGTATTTCCTAACAGTAGTTCTATATTCCTCGGTAATCATGATATATATATTCCACATATTTCCCCTCGGTATTTGGGAAAATTTAATCACTAATTTTCCTCGTGCCATGGTATTACTTATAATAGTTTAGCATACACATACACATGCAGATGCAGATGAAAATTTAGTTTGCTTTTTCAGTTAAGACGCTACGTTAAATTAGAATACATTACTAGCGTGAAAACGACGTGTCGCTATAATGCAGGTGAAATCAGTTTGAACAACACTGTTAAAATGTCGCATGGCAATTGTTTTTAGACAGAAAAATAGAACTTTAGCGTGAATATACACTACGTGTTACAGCTCTACGTGTTACTGTTACAACTTTTAACACAGTTTCGTGAGGGATTTGGGTACAGTTTCGATCGAGCCTTGCAGCGAGTAGTAGGATGTGGCCGGTTCTGGGACAAAACGTCTTGGAACCCTGTGTTTATCAAAAGAACTTAATCTTTCCCTTGGATCCATGTGTTTATCAATTCTATGGGGTCTAAGCGCTAATCAACAGAATAATCTTTTCCCTATAAACAAGTGGAGTAGAATTTAGATTTTTTTTTTTTGTTAGATTCCAATAATATCTTTAATACTAGATTCCAATCCTAGGTTCCGATGCTAGGTCAAAATCCTAGGTTTCAATGCGATTAAAGATTTTTTATTCCTAAACATGACGTAAGTAGACGGGTATTCCCCTGTTACTAATGTACATGTTTGAACTTGCCCAAGGATGGGGGATTTCCCATTAAACAAAATTATATTAAAAATAGACTTAAAGATTTGGTTATTTAGTATATTAGGAAAAAATGTATAAAACAAAATCATATAAATCACACTCACGTTATACCAATAATATGAATACCGATTATCTTTTAGATCGAGAAACTAACATACCTATTATGAAATCAGTGAAACCAACAAATAAGATTAACCAAAAGCAGAATATATCTAATATGAATACTATACAAAAGAAGCTAAATAAATTCGCAGATTGGATCCTATCTTATATTCCACCAGAGGTAAAGGAAACAGTAAATGAACGTGTGGAAGCATTAAAGAAAACAGTAAACGATATTTATAAAAGACCCAAGAAGCCAAAGGTTATACCCAAGAAGCCAAAGGTTATACAAAAGAAAGAGTCAGCAATGAAGGGATATTTAAAATCATATAGAATAAAAGGAGTTAATAAGATGGATCCCAAAGTCTTCCTCCAGAATAATAAGAAAAATATATTAGATATTGTTAATAAACAAGAAAAACCTATTAAAATAAAGCTACTATTGGAATGTGAATTTTATAAGGAGGATATTAAAGGTAACTTAGTATATACATACGGTTATTTCCATAGTAAAATATTTATAATTACACAAGCAACAGATATGAATGATGTTTACAATACACTAACTGTTAAAATATTGGAAAGTATAAGTAATTTCCAAGACAGTGGGTCAGGTTGGATATTCAGTAAAGTGATAAACTTGGATCTTCATATAGATAAATACAAACCTATAGCTGCTAAATCATGGATTGAACTACCACAGAAATTAAAATTAAAAAAGGCTATTGTTAACCCTGAAAATGAGGATAATCAATGTTTCAAATGGGCAGTTACAACAGCAGTATATCCAACAAAAACACACCTGGAAAGAATTTCGAAAGCTATTAAATTAAACGCTAAAAAATTCAACTGGGAAGGTATTAAATTCCCTGTTCAGGTGGATAAGATAGGTTTATTCGAAAAGAATAATCCTGAATATGGAATAAACGTCTATGGTTATGAAAATGATCAAGTATATCCAGTTAGAATAAGTGAAAATGAAAATGGTAAGCATACGATAAACCTACTTATGATCTCAAATGATAAGACAAATCACTATAGTTGGATAAAAAATATTAGCAGATTGCTATCATCCCAAATAACAAAAAATGAACATTTAAGATTTTTTTGTGAAAGATGTCTTAACTCTTTTAAAACAAAAAAGTCTCTTAGTAAACATTCTGAATATTGTAAGGATCATGATGCGGTTAAAATAACATTACCAGAACAAGGTACAACACTATCGTTTAAAAATTATAACCACTCTATGCGAGTACCTTTTATTATATATTCAGATTTCGAATGTTTCACAAAGAGTATAGATACATGTCAACCAGAAGATGAAAACAAATCATATACCCAACAATATCAAAAACATAAACCATCTGGCTACTGTTATATGGTAAAATGTTATGATGATAATCTATATAAACCAAAAATAATCAGATATACAGCTAAGTCAGAGGATGAGGATATAGGACAAAAATTTGTAGAATCAATAGAAAAAACAGTTAGAAATATATATGAAAAATATCATTACAACAAGAAGGTTAAAATGACAGATAAGAATAATAAAAACTATAATAAGGCTACCCACTGTCATATCTGTGAGGAGAAGTTAGATGGTGATAAAGTATTAGATCATGACCATCTTACCGGGAAATATCGAGGGGCTGCGCATAACGATTGTAATTTGAATTACAAGATACCGAAGCATATACCGGTAATATTTCATAATTTAGCAGGTTATGATGCGCATTTATTTATCAAAAATCTAGGTGTTACACAAGGTAAAATAGATTGTATTCCAAACAATGAGGAGAAATATATCAGTTTCAAGAAAGAGATAGTTGTAGATACTTTTGAAAACAAGGAAGGTAAAGTGTGTAATGTGAAAAGAGAAATACGATTCATTGACAGTTTAAAATTTATGGCTTCATCACTGGATTCACTAGTTGGTAATATTACAGATTGTGGAAAATGTAAGACTTGCCTATGTGTAAAAAAGGATAAAAAATGTGGAAAGTGTAACCTATGTTTATTTGATAATAAGCATTGTGAAAATCCATCTGCTGGAATGACTACAAATCTAAGAAGGTTTTATAGAGATAAAAAGCTGAGACTATTATTGAGAAAAGGTGTTTATCCATATGATTATGTCAACTCATTGGATAAATTAAATGAGACATATCTACCCCCAAAAGATGAATTTTATAGCAAGTTGAATAATTGTGATATTTCAGATAATGATTACAAACATGCTCAGGAAGTATGGAAAACATTCAAGATAAAAACAATGAAAGAGTACCATGATCTATATCTTAAGAGTGATGTTATTTTATTAGCTGATGTATTTGAAGTCTTCAGGGATGTATGTATGGTAAATTATAAATTAGATCCATGTTGGTATTATACAGCTCCAGGTTTATCTTGGGATGCTATGTTGAAGATGACAAAAGTTAATCTTGAGTTGTTATCAGACCCAGACATGCTACTTATGATAGAAAAAGGTGTCCGTGGGGGAATAAGTATGATTAGTAAAAGGTATGCAAAAGCCAATAACAAATATATGAAATCATTCAATAAGAATCAAAAATCAGTATTTATCAAGTATCTCGATGCTAATAATTTATACGGCTGGTCAATGAGTCAGAAACTACCTTCACATGGATTTAAATGGATGAAAAATAGTGAACTCAAAAATTGGAAAAAGCATCCATGCATTTTAGAGGTTGATTTAGAGTATCCCGTTGAATTACATGATCTTCATAATGAATACCCTTTTGCACCTGAGAGAATAATGGTTAATAAAGTGGAGAAATTAATCCCCAACCTAGAAAATAAGAATAAGTATGTAGTTCATCATCAGACGTTAAGATTATATGAAAGTCTAGGGTTGAAAATAACAAAAATTCATAGAGCGATAACATTTCAGGAGTCTAAATGGTTGGAAAAATATATTAGTCTTAATACAGAACTTCGTACGAAGGCAAAAAATGATTTCGAGAAGGACTTTTTTAAACTTATGAACAACAGCGTATTTGGTAAGACTATGGAGAACATTCGTAATAGACAAGAAATTAGTTTAGTAACAAATGAAAAGCAAGCAGCAAAATTAATCAATAAACCCAATTATAAGAAAAGAACGATATTCTCAGAAAATTTAGCAGCTATTCATATGGGAAGAACAGAATTAATATTTATGAAGCCTATATATGTAGGTATGTCAGTCTTGGATTTATCCAAGAATCTTATGTATGATTTTCATTATAACTATATAAAACCAAAATATGGAAACAAAGCAAATCTCTTATTTACAGATACCGATAGCCTTATGTATAATATAGAGACGGACGATTTTTATAAAGATATTGAGAAAGATATTGAGGATAAATTCGATACAAGCAATTATCCAGCAGATCATAATGGAATCAAAAATAGGATTAACAAGAAGGTTATTGGAATGATGAAAGATGAAACAGCTGGTGTAGAGATAACAGAATTTGTAGGATTAAGATCTAAACTATATGCGTATAAGACAGATGATGAAAAAGTTGGAAAACGGTGCAAAGGTGTTAAAAAATCGGTTGTTAAAAAGGAGATAACATTTGAAGATTATAAGGATTGTTTATTTGAGGGAACACAACATATGAGAAAGATGAATGTTATTAGAAGTCATAAACATCAAATATATACAGAAACGGTTAATAAAGTAGCATTATCAAGAGAAGATGATAAACGTGTTATAAACACAGATGGTATCCATACAGATGCTTATGGTTATAAAAACATTAATGAATGACTATATGACCATGAAAGATATGGATATATAATGCGTTATGAGAATGCAATTGATAATTATGATAGAATAGCTTTACAAAAAGTTTATAAACCCAGTAAGTCAAGCAAATTATTTTAAAACGTTATCAGGTGGCAGCTCAGTATCTTCAGCTACAACTTGTAGTTCTTCTCTGACGAAATTTCTTTTCGGTGCACCATCAGAGAGGTAATATAACACAGGTTGATTAACTGATACAACAGCTCTTGTAATGTCATATATTCCTAATGACCATATAGGATCTGTAGCTCTTTTATTACCACCTTCCAACTCACCAGCTTGATACAAATATCTAACTTTTACACCTGGAGGAAGACGGTCTTCATCTAATCCAACAGGTCTTTTATAATTCACATGATTTTCATTTACCTCTTTCATTGTTATTCCTTCAATAGGAGATTTTTCAGTTATTCTTTTTACACCACTGTTTATACTTCGTATGACAGCTGACAGTCTTTCAACCCATTCACGAGATCTTTCATTATTTTCCATTTTCATTTCTTTTGCATACTGATAGCTAAATAGTTTCTCAGCAATGGTTCGATTAGCGCGCTCGACTAATGCTTGGGCTCTATGATTATTAGCTTCTGATCTTTGTATTTTAACAGATTTATTTTTCATTATCTTTGTGACATCACCCATGAATTCAGTACCAGGGTCTATGATAATTGTTTCAGGCCATTTCAAACGTCTGGAATATATCTTTTCAAACCCTCTGGATACCTCTGCTGAATACTTAGACGTCAAAGACTCAGCATCTACGTATCTACTTGCAATGTCAACAACCACAAGAGCATATTTATAAGTCTTTCGTTTTACTGTATCATGAGGTAGAAATAATAAGTCTGCCTGATGTATTTGATTAACTTTTTCAACGTCCCAGTGGTATCTAGGAATGTATTGTGGTTTAGGTAAATATATTTGCCATAATGCTTGTTTCTCAAGCCATTTTTTTACAACATCTTCTTTGATATCTGCTGCATTTGATAGTTTGGAAATAGCAGAATATCCTTTCCAATAACCTTGTGGGCTATAATAATATTCTGATAATGTTTTGTTCATAATAGGTATAAATATATAATCTTTTATAAGATTATAATGACACAATCAATTTCAGATAAGTTAGATGTAAATCGTGTTTACAAACAAGCTTTTGGATTAAAAGCAGAGAAAACAGTAAATCGTGTAACATTCAACCCAAGCTCAGCAAATCCTGGTGAAACGTTGTATGTTCATATACCAAAGCTATCGGATAATGTTGTATTAGTTCCTGGTAGTGTAGGGCTTATTTTTAAACTAAACAAAGACACTGGAGCTCATGTTAACAATACAGTTGTAAATAATCTAGGACGAGCTCTTATTTCAAGAATGAGAGTTTTATACGGGGGTGAGATTTTACAAGATACAAATCGTATTGATCTATATAATACATATTCCGATTTGTTTTTATTGAAACGAGAGCGTGAAAATATGCTAAGAGAAGGCGTATCATCATCTAATATTCGAAAGTTACGAACAGCTGCAGGTGATAAGATATCCTCAGATGCATCAGAAGTAGGGCTAGCAGGAGTTTACGGTGATAAATATAGAATCCCAATCAATCATCCAATTCTTGATTCACATGGTGTGTTTTATCCAAAATCGTTAAGAAATACCCTATCCTTTGAAATTACACTTCCTGGAAGTTCGGAGATTACTATTACCAGCGATTCATCAAAATCATACGCGTATAGTCTATCAAATATTGAGCTTGAATATGAGTGTATTGTTAGTGATTTTCTAGCACGTGAAGCTCAAGCAGCTTATCAAGTTGGTAGAGGTTTCTATTATGAAAATATTCTTCTCCACAAGACATTCACAATTAATAAAGCCACGACATCGGTAATAAATGAGCATGTTAATATACCAAGACGATCTATGACAGGCATTTTGTGTTTGTTTACTGAAGCATATGTTCTAGGTACAAGAGACTCAGAAAAATTTGTTAACCCAGATATTACTCAAGTAGATGTTAACGTGGATGGTATGCCAAATAAATTATATTCGAAAGGAATGCTACCAACCGATTTTTGGAATTCTATTAGAGGTAGATTTGGTAAAACTGATAATTTAACCCAAAAATATTTCTATTCTAATAAATTTGCTCTATGGATCGATTTGAGAACATATCCTACTAATGATATTCATGGTAATGGGATGTTATTGAATAGCACAAAAGATGGAGTTAAACTAGAAATTAGAAGAAAAGTAGGTGGTGCTGGTAATATAACATGTTATATGTATGTTGTTGCTGATGCTCTTATGGAAGTTGAAAATAGTGATTTAAAATCAATTATGTATTAAAAAGATTTTTAGTATTATAAAATATAATAAATGGAAGAATTAAAAAGCGAAACACCATTTCACAGTATTATAACCGGCCCAACAAATTCAGGTAAAACAAAATATTTAGTCGATTTATTAAGAACCTCATATCGGTATGTATTTGAATATATTGTATTAATATGTCCAACGTATTCAAGAAACTCAACGTACAAAGGCTTTGCTAATAACGATCCAAGATTTATTGTTTTATCACCTGATGCTGATAGTGTTGATGAGATCAATGAATTATTGTCATGTTGTAAGGAATTGTTTTCAGGTCAGAACACATTAATAATTCTAGACGACTGTGCTTTTTCAAAGGAATTAAAACAACGGTCTAATAAGTTTATAAATTTAGCATTTTCAGGTAGACATGATAAGATATCAGTATGGGTATTAACACAACAGCTAACAGCCATAGCAAAACCGTTTCGTGATAATGTTAGTTGTATTATATCATTTTATAACCCAAATAAAATATCCAATCAGATTCTTTTTGACGAGTTTGGTGGTGATTTAGGTTTAGAAAATAAAAAACATTTTTTAGAAATACTAAAATCGGAAAAATATTCTAGAGTATGCTTTTGTTTACGACATCCATATATATCATATGTAGAAATACCTGGAATGATATAAATAAATAAAACTATATACTATTATATGACATCAATTCTCGATCAATATATGGATGATAATAAAATAGAAAAAGTGGAAAATGATGAGGTAATAGAAAAGAAACCAAAAAAGAAGCCGGATGTTAAAAAAGCCGATACAGAAATTGAAGAAAAAAGAGAACAATTATCTATTCTTGCTGTTCTTGGAACTATTAAAACTTATACAGGAGTAAATATGAATTTGGGTGATGTTAAAAAGTTGTCTCCAAAAGATGTGGATAAATATTATAATAGATATCAAATTTTAATGGGTAATAAAGTAACAAACGGATTAGTTGATACTGCTATAGAAACAGCTGCCGAATTAGTTTCATATGTAATAACTATTGATAATAAAAAGGAGCTTTGTAAAGATTTACAGAAAAATGAATTGGTAAAACAAGAGCTAAATAACCTTGCTGGATTTGTTATTTTGAAAGGTGGAAGAACTGTTGCTTTAGCAAGTGGTTTACTTCAAATAGCAAAACATATTAAAATTAGTAATAATGATAATTTTGAGAAGAATATTCATAAAACTATTGAGCAATCTCTTGAGCAGACTGTTGAAACTGTTGAGCAGACTCTTGAGCACTCTTGAGCAGACTGTTGAAACTGTTGAGCAGACTATTGAGCTCTCTTGAGCAGACTCTTGAGCAGAAATACAAATAGTTATGAAAATATATAAATATATAATATATTTATATATTATATGTCAGAAGATAATCAACAAGTTGATCAAATAACTAAGGAACCAGAAGAAAAAATCGAACATGTTAAGAATCCAAAGAAGGTAGCAGCGGGTCGACGTTTAGCAGAGTACCATAAAAAAGCTAAAAAAGCTCTTCAAAAAGATAATGATATAGATGAAGAGGAAAATAATGATTCTAAATGGATACCTGAAATAAGTCTTACGACTGCCTTATCATTAGTTGGTATCACTCTAACAGCTACAGATTTATATTTTAGATGGAGGAAGAGCAATAATCAAACTACCACACCTAAATCTAATATAGAGAGTGAAGTTTTAGAAAAACCCATAAAAAAGCAAGTACCACAACAAATAACAAAACCGGCATCACAACCATCAAAAATACCCAGAAAAATAGGTATGGAATAAAAAAAGATATAAAAAATAAAATATACTATAATATATATAATGTCAAGTACAACAACTGAAAACAAAATAGTTAAAACCGCTATGGATTCAATCGTAATCATTGGAATTTCCGCTGGTGTTGGTTATGTTGGTAAGAAGGTTTTGAAAGAATCATTCCTCAATGACCCATCATCATCTCTTACTAACTATGGAAAATGGGTCCTTGTATTGACTGCAACTATGTATGCTAAGCAATATCTTGAAGATCAAAAGATCATTCCTAAAAATATGTAATCATATAAAAGTAAATATATTATATTAATATATAAATGGCATCAGCAGTAGTTATGATGGTAGCAGGGGCGGTTCTTAATGCAACAGCATTCACAGGTAGTATGTATCTAGCTAAGTCGTTAGATAAACAACATGAAGATGAAGAAAGAATCAGACATGATAAATCCCTTGAAGCTTATCAAAAACAAATGGGTGAATATGAGAAGAAAAGACAAGCTTACCAAGATTGGTTAACAAAAGAATATACTGATAAGAAAATAGCAGATGAAAATTTAGATAGTACAGATCAGGCATTTGTTTTATATAAGAAGGCGCATCCTGATTTGAGTTTTGATAATAAACAACCGCAATTTTCAAATTATTATAAACCTAGTAATAAACAAAAGCAATATGAGATGATTTATGTTGGTGGGGGTATGATGACTGTAGGTTATTTGGCATCTAAATTTTTATAAATATATAAAAAACTATTTACTGTATAATATTATACAATAAATGGCAGAAGGTGGTTATGACACAATTGATTTTGGACCTCTATCAGAAGAGGGTAAAGCTGATATTAATAAAGAGATTGAGATTAAGTACCCCGAGTATGAAAAGAGTATAAAAGAAGATCCGTCAGGTGAAAGGTTATTTAATCAATTTAAACAATTTGGTCGAGGTATTAGATATGCTTTGGACACATTTAAAAGTCGTTTCAAAAATGAAAATCCTTACAAACCAATACCAGAATATATAGATTTAGCGAATATTGAGCATATAGAAACTGATAAAAATTATGCTACTCTTCTAACTAATGAAATTCTACACTTATATCCAGAATATAATGAACCTGATTATAAAAATGTTCTAAAATCTTTTAGATTAAATAGGGGAAATCAAATAGAAATGTATGATCCTTTAAACAAAAAATGGAAGTTACTAGGATCTGATGAAAGACAAATTCCTAGGGCTTTAAAAAGAAAACTTGGATGGTCGAATGAACACATTATGAGATACAAATATGCAAAGGAAAAACTTGATGGTTGGTTTGAAAAAAATATTATTACACGAGAAAATGGCTATGATCTCTATGATGACAATGATATTATGAACGTAAAGGGTCCAAATGATACAAAATTCCGAAGAATAAATACAAAAAGTGGTGATTTTTACACAGAAAGTTATAAAGGCGCGGTTTCAACTTTAACTAATCAAATAAAAGAAGACTTAGGTCCTTCAAATTTCGATCGACGCCAAGAAGCTGAAGAAGCGGTAAAGAAAGGTATGGAACAACTCAATAAAGTAAAAATGGAAAAGGAAAAATTACAAAAAGAAAATATTGAAAATATTGTAGAATTAAATAATATAGTTGATCAAATGACTGATCAAGTTAGTAGGGGACAGGTAAATAACAAGGAAGAAATCATAACCCAACTACAAAATATAAAACACAACAGCCAAACAATACCCGAGAAGATACAAGTGCTCGAAAATGAAGAATCTCGCATCAAGGTAACAAATGAACAGATAGAAGAAAGGTTAAAACAATTAAAGGTACATGATGGTGATGTAGTGGATCGTACTCAAAAAGTAGAAAATGAAGAAAGAGAAACACTACGAGATATAGATCAAAATGAGGATGAGATTGAACGTATAAATGAGAGGATGCCATTACGAGAAAGAATCAAAGAGATAATTAAAAAGTATGGTCTTACTGTTACAGGAATAGCTTTAGCGGTTGGTACTATTATAGGAGTAATCGTATCTAATTTAAAATCAGGTCTTACATCTGTTGCTAAGGGTGTCGGCAACGGTTTGAAATCACTTGGGAAAAAATTAGGTGAAATATTACCAGGTATGATTGGTGCTATAGCATCTTTTATTTTCAGAACTGCAGGTGAAGTTGTAGGTTTCCTTGCTAAAAATGCATGGCTTCTTATTGTTGGTGTGGTTTTGTATATGGTGGAGAGGTATAAAAACAAAAGATGATTATATATTATAATGGTGATCTTGTATATTGAAAAAACAAAAGCTGATGAAACGATTTGGTTGAAAAATCCTATAACAAATAGTACAAAAATGTCACTAATTTATTGTAATTTTGTTAATCAATTATACAACCTTGAAAAAGAAGGGACGATTTCAGATGGAGAAGGTAATGTTTTACTTCGTATTCCAAAGGGAAATTATACAACAAGCTCTTTTAAAAGTGTGGTTGATAATGCTGTTTTTCTTGGTGAGAAACCAGTTTCCATAAGCGGATCCATTCTTACCCCAAAGGTAAATATTAAATTAAATGATAGTTTAGCAAAATTATTAAAACTTGAAACAAGTCTTAAAAAAGATTCTAAAAATGTTATAAATATTGGTAAAACTCTTGAATCAGTATACGTACATTGTAATCTGGTTGATTCTACACAAGTTTTATTCAAAAATAATTATTCACAAATATTGGCATATGTTAATGTGGACAATGTTGGGGAGAAAATAGCTTATGAACCTCTTAATAGTTTGTATACACAAATAAAAAACGATGATTATATCAGTAGTATTCGGTTATGGGTAGCTGATTATAATAATAATATTATTCTTTCTGGGGTATATCCAATGAAAATGGTAATAGAAATCGTATAAAAATAAAATTATTTGGTATAGTATAATGGAAAATAATGACGTATTGTATCCTGAGTTACCAAATTATAGCAATGGTGAAAACTTCAGATTACGCAAGGTAAATGAAGTTATGTCTAAACTAGAAGCTGAAGTCAAACATTATGAAAACGTTAGGAAAAAATATGCTAAGACACGTGGAATATTTCATAAAACAGCAGTCGTAAGTGGAATCTTTTCTGTACTTTTTACTGGTTCTGGTGTAACTACAAGCTTAACAGGTGCTGGAGCTGTCATAGGCGTCCCTTTAGCGGGGGTTGGTGGTATCCTCGGTTTAGTAGCATCTAGTTGTACAATTATAACGAAAAAACTTACTAAGAAGGTAGCAAAACATGAAAATACTATTCAGCTCGCAAAAGCAAAACAAAATAGTATATATGACCTGGTGTCAAAAGCCTTGTCTGATAACAAGATTGATGAAAGAGAATTTGAACTAATTATGAGTGAGCTACAAAAGTATCAAACGTTGAAGAGTGATATTAGATCTGCACGGAATAATGAGTTTTTAAAAAAGGGTCCAGACCTCGATATAAACAAAATAAGGGAGGAGATGAGAAAGGAAATTGTGGATCAGCTCATAAATCAAAAGAAATAAGTATTTCGTTTGAAACAACTCCGATGGGTGGATTTACGTATAAATTACGATATGACAAAAATAAATATTAACGCTAATCTTATAAACGTATAAAAGTTAATCTCATCTTATAATTATATAAGATGAAATTTATAGATTTCAAACAAAAGTATCCAAACTATAACACCAATCGTTTTACCAATGTAAATGGTAAAGTTAGATTTATTTTCAATGGAGATGAGTATGATCCTTTTGATGAAAATGGTAATTTGGTAAAAACGGTTTACACATTTCCTAGTTGGAATGGTCACACATATACACCAGAAAATATATCCGACTTTCTTGGATCTAAATCTAAGTTTCCAAAAGCTGTTATGCTTACAAATACAAAATATCCAATTCCAGCTGTAGGTCTTAGTGATAACCCGTCTGATATTAAAAGATTATTAACCACATTAAAAATATTTGTAACTCCAGGTGAAAGTTTTTCTTTTACTATTAAAAATATTTTTGAATTAACACCTCCAACTATAAATAATACATCTGATTGGACTATATGGATGGAAGATCCAAATTTTAAAAATTGGTCTCAACAGTTGAATTTTGCTGTCTGGTGTGCCACTTCAGGCTGCGGTGTTTCGTTTAACCTTGTTGAACCTGATACACAAATAGCATCTATATTAAGATTCCATGTTATTTTCACGATAAGATCTATTTTAAACACTCTACAGGTTATACTACCATGGGATAATAACTTTGTTTGGAATGGTACTCGATATAATAAAGGCGCTTTAGTAAAGTTGTGTAACGAGTTTGGTATTGATTCCTCAAATCCTGATTTTAGATTCAAGGGTACGTCCACAAACTCTGATGTGTTTGGGTTTCATTATACTAGCCCCTACAAGGATTCACTAACCGGATATTACAAGTCAACTCACAAGGATAGAAGTCAATATAATTGGTTTATTCCTCAAAAGGGGGTTGGTATAACGAAAGCAGGTTTGTCACGATTAAATCAAAGTATAGAAGCGTTTGTTTACTGTGTTTTGGGTGCTCAGGTACAGACGCGATCATCAATTATAGGTGATTCGGGGGGTGCTACAGAAACGCAAGAAGTATTTCTAAATCTGTTTGAAAATTCAGTAATTGAGAAGGATATTTCGAAAAGTATACAACGATATCAATTCGCAATTCAGAATGCTAAAGTAAAGCTTGATTTAGCAATATCCCCTGGTTGTTGGTTGTTACCATCTATGTTAATTATAAATACAGAATCAACTATCGGTTATAACAATAAGCTTCAGAGAGCAACAGCTGATATGAAATTTGGTGTCAATAATATTAATAATGAAACTAAATCTACTGGTTCAAAACATAATATGGGCGATTCAAAAGTTAACCTACCACATAAAACAGAAGATAAGCCTAAAAAAGAAATCAAGAATAAAAAAGATATTACAAACTCCTTTACTAAACCAAGTGTAAAACCTTCACCAACATCTAATCGACATGATACTAATCTAGCAGTCGTTACGGTTGGTGTCGCGGGTATTGTTTGGTATATGTTCCGCTAGATACAACTGGCACAGCAGTGCCGTGACGTCATAATAAAAACATATGATGACTCATGATAAAAATATCTGAAGGTCAAACTTTACTAACAAACTTTACTGACAAACTTTACTGACAAACTTTACTAACAAACTTTATTTTATAAATTAATAATAACCAGAAAAAATAATTTTTTTGGTTAATAATAGCAAATACATGAAACTTATTTTCATGAGCAGTTTACATTATTATAAAGTATTATTCGTTTATTACTTTCTTATTTCTCTTTGGCATAATATTAGCCGATTTTTTATAATTTTCTGGTAGTTCTTCTTTCGAAATATAGTTGAATTTATACTTACAATGATCTTTCTTTGATATACCGTGTTTTACATTATTCAATCCTTCGCATGCCATTTTTACAATTCCCGTATTAATACCTAGATGTTGTTGAACGGCATACATACTATTATAATATGTTTCCTCGTTTGTGTTTATATTAATAGCTTTCACACATTTTTTATTCTGATGATTTTTAGATGCGAATGAATAATCTCTATTTTTTGCTGATTTTTTACAATTCTGTTGTTGTGTTACTAGTTGTAAATTACACAGTCTATTATCATCTTTTATATTGTTGATATGATCAATTACTTTACCGTCTGTTATCAAACCGTTGAAACACTCCCAAATAAATCTGTGGGCATAATAATTTTTTCTATTACTTTCACCATGTTTCCTGATAGTTACCATTAAATAACCACTATGATGAATTACACCTTTCATTTGATTTTGTCTTATTATTTGGATGATATAACCATCTTCACTACTTGCGTATAAGTTATACACAGGATGAATATTATAAAACTTCCCATTATTTATGTTATTCTCTGACATTATAATATTATAAAGTGATAAACCTTTAAGCCTTATTTATTTTTACTATGTTTTTTTTAAATAATTTAGAATATTGTTTTTAATTTCATTATTAACATTCTTAATTTTACTATAGTTATTATATATAATATCAATAATGTAATTATAAGCTACACGAATTTGTTTACAGTTATTGGCACCTGTAATCATAACACAACCACGTCCAAAAACAAAAATTGATATATCCTTTTTACCCTTGTAATTATATTTAATATCTACTGATGCATGCATAACTGGATCATAAAAACAGTTGGCATTTTCATCTAATAAAACCTGGTATAGTTGATTTCTATCCACTAAAAAATTAAGATTAAAATTACTATTAATCATTACAATATTAAAATTATATATTTGATCAACAGTTAATTTACTTGCATTGCTTATAAATAACATATCTGTTATTTTTTTTTGTTTTTGGATTATAAACAGCTCTTACCTTTAGTAACTCTCGACATAAAATATTAATAGCTTTGTAACAATCCTTAATTTGGCGACAACCAGTCATTTGAATCGCTCCATTCCTAAAAAGTTTAATATTAATATTTTTATCTTCTGATACCTGCACTATAACACTGGCTTGGTTAAAGAATGAAACTTGGCCTTTATTACTTATCTTGTTTTTCTTAGTTTTAATATTCTTTTTTGATTTAATAATAGTTCTATTAATAACAGTATGTTTAACTCCAACAATCCCATTTTTACAAAGTTTTAGATACTTAGCAATGTTTTCCAAATTGAAAACTGTATCAAATTTCCCGGTTAGTGTCATAGTTGATATTTTTAATTCCTCTGGAAGAATTGTTGTATCAAACTTTTTAAATTGTATTTTTTTATTCATAATAATATATTATATAATTATCTCTTTAAGCCTTAAGTATTAATTTTTTTTATTAATAAATAGGGTAATCCCCAGCCATTAGTCATGTCTAGGCTTGCCTCGGTGATGTCATCGGGAAATCCCCCATCCTTGGGCAAGTTCAAACATGTACATTAGTAACAGGGGAATAAAAAATCTTTAATCGCATTGAAACCTAGGATTTTGACCTAGCATCGGAACCTAGGATTGGAATATAGTATTAAAGATAGTATTGGAATCTAGTATTAAAGATATTATTGGAATCTAACAAAAAAAAATCTAAATTCTACTCCACTTGTTTATAGGGAAAAGATTATTCTGTTGATTAGCGCTTAGACACCATAGAATCGATAAACACATGGATCCAAGGGAAAGATTTAGTTCTTTTGATAAACACAGGGTTCCAAGACGTTTTGTCCCAGAACCGGCCACATCCTACTACTGCAGCGTACACTCTAAACTGAATTGGTCATAATTTGACTTATTTGGGACGTTAGCTTGTTTATTGATGGCACGAAAGTCGACTCAAACTGAATAATTTTATTTCTTCTTTCTTCCCAGATAAAAAAAGATAAATAATTAATAATCAAAAATCAGTTTTCCTTGTTAGTCAATCGAGTACGATAGCGCGATATGGGAACCGAGCCACAATCCTTACAGTGCACAGCTAAATTAATTGCCATTAACCACACTTTTTGTACAAAAATATATATCACTTTTTTTCAAATTATCCTAACGAGAAAGATAGAATAATGGTTAACAAACTTACTTGATTTCTCAGCTCAACAAGGAAGTCTTGCTGCACAAAGTTTCAAATGTTTCCGCTCAGAAGTCGTAAAACAAGTTGTTGGATGCGAAACTTGACACAAACATTTATATCTTTCAAATGACACCTCTGGCTGAGTTCTGATTGGTCAAATCATCACCACGTGGTTTGGGATGACGTCAGTGGCGAAATTTTTATTGGTCCAAATTGTTTTGATTGGCACATGCCCGAAGGTGGGTCGACAAAGGTTACTGCTTACTTGCAAAATATTGACAGCTTGTTACTACCATACCACAGGAGCCCACAAAACAAGATTCACGTTGAGGAGAGGAGGGGTGGGGAGGGTTAAATGCGGAATTTGATTGATTTGGTGGTGAACTTATAAGTTTTCATAACATTTTAGAGTAACTGAGAAAAAAACACGAAACAATAATTCACGCTTAGGTGAGGAGGGGTGGGGAGGGTTTGAAGCGGAATTTGATTGATTTGGTGGTTTACTTTTAAGTTTTCATAACATTTTAGAGTAACTGAGAAAAAAACCATATTTCGTTAAAAAAGATGGGTGGGGTTTGGATACAGGAATGAGGAACTAATGCATATGGTGAGAAATAAAACCCCTTTAATCATTTCTTTTTCTAATTTATTCCATGATATATATGATTGTAATGCATATATAGTGATATATAGCAGTATTTAAAACACTTTAGTGCAGTATATTGTCTTCATCAACCTCAAAACAACTATAAACTGTAAAGTAACGATTATAAATGTCAGGCGGTGTTGGACACGCCCCGCAAAGCACGACGGTACTATAAATGAAACTTTTGCTCATTAGCATCTAGATTTCAAAGTGTAAACAACTAGGTCGCTCTGTGATTCAATGGATACTAAAGGTTTTCTTCAATATTTTTTTTAATTAGCAAATATATTCTAAAGCAGCGATTTTTGCATGTTGAGAGATGGCAGCGGCCTAAACAATAGGAGAAACAAAATACCATCAAAATACTACATAAAAGACCTTTTCTTATACAATTCCCTCTGGATAAATGCTAAATCTTAATTCATTTCCAAAGCAGAGATATGATTTTTTTCTTTGCGTGAATATTAAATAAAATATCAAAATAATCACTCATTGAAAAAAAAATTGTATCTCTGCTTCCAAACAAATTAAGATTTAGCATTTCGCCAGACGGATAACTAAGACATTTGTTGACCAAATGAGACCAAAAGCAACTTTTTCTGAGCTTTTATAGTGATGATTTTGATCAAGTGAAATGGATGCTTGATTAATTTAATTTATTTGTTGTGTAAATGTTTTTAAAAAGCGTTTTATTCAAAAATGCCTCCATATAAATCTTTTATTTTCAGCAACAACGAAGACCTTGATCTGAAGTTTGTGAACAATCAATGCGGTTTTATAGAAAACTCTATTTCGCCTAAAATTGTCGTATTTGTCAAAACTACTTTTCTATCATAAAAAATTATTGCTAGTTCCGATTGCAATATTTGAAACATCAGAACAAACTTCAGTCTATGCCTGAACTCGCTTTGGAAATTAATTTGAAATTATTTTTCTACGCGCGACGTACTTTGCGATCAAACAGCGACGGTGGCCCTTAAAAAATACTCAGTCGAGCCACATTAAACAGAACAATCAGTTTTCCTTGTTCGTCAATCGGGTACTATAGCGCGATATGGGAACAGAGCCACAATCCTTACAGTGTACAGCTAAATTTATTGCCATTGACCACGATTTTTGTACAGAAATATATATCACTTTTTTCAAATAATCCTAACGAGAAAGATAGAATAATGGTAAACAAACTTACTTGATTTCTCAGCTCAACAAGAAAGTCTTGCTTGTACAACTTTACGACGTTGCGCGTTGAAAACATAAAACAAGGTGTTGTCTCCGAAACTTCACGCAAACACTTAAATCTTTCAAATGACACCTCTGGCTGAATTCTGATTGGTCAAATCATCACCACGTGGTTTTGGATGACGTCAGTGGCGAAATTTTTATTGGTCCAAATTATTTTGATTGGCACATGCCTGAAGGTGGGTCGACAAAGGTTACTGCTTACTTGCAAAATATTGACAGCTTGTTACTACTATACCACAGGGAGCCCACGAAACAATAATTGACGTTGAGGAGAGGAGGGGTGGGGAGTAAAAATGCGGAATTTGATTGATTTGGTGGTGAACTTATAAGTTTTCATAACATTTTAGAGTAACTGAGAAAAAAACACGAAACAATAATTCACGCTTAGGTGAGGAGGGGTGGGGAGGGTTTGAAGCGGAATTTGATTGATTTGGTGGTTTACTTTTAAGTTTTCATAACATTTTAGAGTAACTGAGAAAAAAACCATATTTCGTTAAAAAAGATGGGTGGGGTTTGGATACAGGAATGAGGAACTAATGCATATGGTGAGAAATAAAACCCCTTTAATCATTTCTTTTTCTAATTTATTCCATGATATATATGATTGTAATGCATATATAGTGATATATAACAGTATTTAAAACACTTTAGTGCAGTATATTGTCTTCATCAACCTCAAAACAACTATAAACTGTAAAGTAACGATTATAAATGTCAGGCGGTGTTGGACACGCCCCGCAAAGCACGACGGTACTATAACTGAAAATGTTGCTCATTAGTCGGGCTAGAGGGCCCGACTCTAGGTTTACCTTTTAGTCAATGTATCTATCTATCTATCTATCTATCTATCTATCTATCTATATATATATCTATCTATCTATCTATCTATCTATCTATCTATCTATCTATCTATCTATCTATCTATCTATCTATCTATCTATCTATCTATCTATCTATCTATCTATCTATCTATCTATCTATCTATCTATCTATCTATCTATCTATCTATCTATATGTCATGTAGCGTATAGGCCCCATGATGCTTTGCGAACGAACACAGGAAGTCCAAAGTAGAATTGTTTAGCCGGCCTGTGTTGATTCTATCACTAGCCCGACTTCACGCTCCTAGAGCGTCTAGTTAGCATCTAGATTTCAAAGTGTAAACAACTAGGTCGCTCTGTGATTCAATGGATACTAAAGGTTTTCTTCAATATTTTTGACACATAATATTAGTACAAAATCTATAGGGTTGTTGGATCCACAGAGAAGGGCAGTTTTATGTGCATAAGATTCTGAATTGGCTGGTCGAATTTAATGGACATTTTATTTATCTGGTGTGTTTCTAGCTAGGGACCACTGCGCGATTAAAAAGTCATATTTAGCGAGGAAAGTATGCTTAATTCACAATTTTATTTTAGTTTCAAAGAAATCATCCACAGGCCAGCAAATATAAATCTAAAATACTATAGAAGGTACTCGGTAAATAAACTATTTTGGTATGAATTGTGATGTGTGCTGTATATCCTTCGATGAGTCAATAGGCCTAGTCTGGGACCTTAACTCGCACAAACTCGCATTAACTCGCACAAGCTCGCAGTAAATTACTCAATGTCATAATGGACAGGGAATTGCCTTAACCTCATCTCACAAAGCTGAAATATACACATATAAGTCATGTTCTTTTAGTGTCACTCCAAATTATGGGATTTTTCCTTAACTCGCCTTAACTCGCCTTAACTCGCCTTAACTCGCAGAATTGAAATTTTGATTTTCCCTTAACTCGCCTTAACTCGCCTTAGCTCGCTGCGAGTTAAGGCGAGTTTAGGCCCCAGACTAGGCCTAGTCAATATTCGTGAGCTTGAAGTCCAATTTTCACCCTTAAAACTCATGATATATATAATGAAAAATATATTTCATTCACAGTTTTATTTTAGATTTAACGTATGAAATAATCCACAGGCAAATGTCAATCTAGAATACTTCAAGGTACGCAGTAATAAAATTATATTTTGGTATGAACTGTGACGCATGGTGTGTCACCGCCTTCGATACGGCAATAATCGCGAAATTCGTAAACTTCAAGGCCGATTTTCACCCTTAAGACGAAGGGATTCCTGGAGCCCCACCACATTTTCTTCAATTAAGTTTGCTATCTATAGAATGTGTCTGTGCTAAAAAAAAATGAAGGATTCTAGCTTTGTATGGTGTAGGTTTGACTTTTTGTGGGTTACTACTATATTCAGAGGTCTTCAGAGTTTGACGACCAAAAAAATAAAAACTTACCTGAACAACTGGACAGATTTTAGGTATTATACTAAAATACTTAATATGCACTTAAGAATTTATCCAGGCAAAATTCATGTATCCACCTTCACATTGCATAGAAAAGGTTTGTATAGATGTTCAAAATAAATGCGAAATAAATGACACACTTGGAAAATTTAGTTCGAGTAAATCGAGCCTTCTCATTGGAAGTTACGGCTCACGCGTGACGTGTAGGACACAGCCTGATTAACTATAAAATAAAGTCTACATGCACAAAGATGAAAGTATTTAAAGCACAAACAAATTCAGGGGAGGGCCATGGGTCACGCCGGCTTTTTGAAGGAAGCTATAAATTAGTAGAGATGCGCTTTGAAAGACATTAGAGAGTTTAAGCCGATTCACGTTTACGCCAAACGCCAAACGCCAAAACTAACCGATTTTTCTGCGTTTGCTCTTTACCATTTGACATCTCCGCGTAAACAAGGTCCGTATGTTGTTTGTTAATACACATTTTATTCATTGAGATCTTTTGCGCAGTTATTTGAAGCTTTTAAAGCAATATCAGAAAGGCCAATCTGACGTTTGGCGTTCCCGTAAACGTTAATCTTAAACTCTCTAATGTTGATGATTAACGTTTCGGGAATATAACGTAATATTACTAGAAATGATGATGGTGGTAATAATATAACACTGATAGTAATGATGATGATGATGATGATGATGATGATATGATGGTGATGATGATGATATGATGCTGGTGATGATGCTGCTGGTGATGATGATGATGATGCAGCTGGTGATGATTATGATATGATGATAATTTTGATGCTGGTGATGATGATGATGAGGATGATGATATGATGATAATTTTGATGCTGGTGATGATGATGATATACGGTGATACTTGTGATGATGATGCTGCTGCTAGTGATGATGATGATATGATGATATGATGATATGATGATGATTATGATGATATGATGATCCAGGTGATTGAGCTTAGCTGATATAGTTGTCTTAAGTCTTCGATTCAACGCACAGCTTGTCTCAGTATTGCATCAATCTAATGCTTGCAGCATTGTAGTAAGATAAGTAAATTTAGAAAGCCAGTATCTTGGTACTTTCACGTAAAAGTAGTTGTTCCAACATTTCACAACAGCGAACAACTGCATCAGCTTTCTTGGACATCACTTTGGAATTGAAGCGTTGTCCTCTATTCATTTGTTTGAGCTCATTTTCCAGGTGTGACACAATCCCCGCAGAACATCGATTGTGTGTCATCAACGCATCCAAACCAGGTTGCAAGGCTTTAGATATGTTTTGCACAGCTTTTCCTTGTTGTCTTACTGTCTGATGTTGGTATTCAGCTTCGCGGCGATTGGTTTTGGCTGATGAATTCAACATCAGAGCTGGAATAGCACCAATGACTGGTAATAGAACTGCAAAACCAATACCCACATTTTTCTTTCTATTGGCTTTTTTGTTCAAGTCAGCTTCCTGTTTTATGCTGCTTTCTTGTTCTTTCTCTAACTTTAATACGGTATTCTTGGAATCGTCCTGTTTTTTCGTTAAAGTTGTCAGCATAGATTGGCTTTCTGCTAAAGTACGTCCAGTGTGTTGTTGGCCATCAATTGCTAAATCTTCCAGTAAAGTTATCACGGTATCTAAGTCAAACCAGTCATCGGCATACCCCACGTACGTGTATACATCACGGTAGATTTCGAAATGGGTTTTGATCTCTGTGACCATCTTTAGGGTATTTGGAACGACTTGAAACATGTACCTCTTTGCGTCTTCAATCGTTTCAATGCGCTCTCGTTCAGCTAACTGTAAAACTTCGTTTGATGCAAAATTAGCAGGTAGTTCCTCCTGTTCAGCCAATAATTTCATCAGATCGTAAGCTACATACAATTGTTTTTGCATGGGTTGTATCAGCCCCTCAATATCTTTAGATGTTGCAGCAATATTGGAGAGCGCCATTCTAGTATCTGTAATTTCACCAGATTTATACCTGTTTTAAGAAGAAAGCTAATTTAGCATGAACTGTGGTTGCATAGAATGGGCTTGTACGTATGCGTGGCACTTGGGTTTTTGAGGTTATTGTCCGTCGCACATTCAGACATTTATCGCACATTGATTCATTTCTTATTACTCGTGCCTAGGCCTTTGGCCGCGGCACGAGTCTTAAAATGCAGAATATTTCCATGTAGGTTGCCGAGTCATTTGCTGGCCAGCTGACAAATCGAGGGAGATTGGGGATATTGTAATACGAGCACATGGATGTTTGATTCGTCGAAGGAATGATTTCTCGGTAGAAGTAATTCCGAATACTCTCATATTTTATGCCGGCCTCACGCCACATCGTTCGCAGTAGAATTACACTTAAGTTATGTCGAATGTTTTATGGATGGATATTTAACAGTGTTGTAAGCATTCTTAGAGAGTACGATAGAGCGCATTGAAAATGAAAACAACAACAGTATAATACCTTATAGTGATGTTTAGGGTAAATATATAGCTTCTTGTAATTATTTCTTATACATTTTTGATTAAAGTAACAAGTTTTTCTGTCAATAGTTTAATCTTATTGCCGACTATTACAAGCTTCATGTTAATATAGATCTAATAAGTAAATGATTTATAACTTGATAGAAAATATTTGATTGAAAAAAATGTATTTGTTTTTTGGTTCCAGCTTGCTATCAGTGTAATTCATTGAAAAAAATATTTATTAAATAGCATTGCATTTCTTTGTTCTATTGTCTTCTGATCGCGATCAGAATTTTGTGCGTGCAAAAGAGTCGACATCTAGACTGGGGTTTTCACAATCTACATGCTGTTCACAGTTCGGTTACTTGCCAGATTTGGCAATATTTTGGACATTACTTTTGTCCAATCACGTTCGAGATTTCACCGGAACAGTATCAAATAGCATAACAACCAAAAGATGTTGAAATGTGTGAGCGATCAATAATAAGAACCTAAATTAAACGACTTACAAAGAATAGCCACAAACGCTTTTAAAAAATATATATTTATTTCTATGAATATTAGATACTTAGTACTCATACAAATCTGTAAAAGTTTATGGATTTATTACCCTTTATCATTCAAATGATCAAGTGATTAATAACGCTAACAAACTCAATGTTGGCGAGTGGTATCTTCTATTTTATTGATCGCAATAGAAGCCACATACACTTATTACAAAGGAATAACCCTTTCAAATGGGATGATAGCCCCTACCTACTTCTTGGCTGTAGTTCCATTGCTGGTTTACTGGGTACGCGTGGTGACCTTGTCGTGGTAGGGGGCATAACATCCGAAATAATATGCTATTAAATAAGCAACGAATCACTTTTAGAATGTTTATGATAACCAAATACACATTTAAGATACAAAATCAAAGGCTTTGTCTCTACTTAACTCTTGAATGTTGCGTCAAATTGATGCGAGGTCGGATCTTTGTCAACGCGCGCGATCAGATATACCTCCGGCCGGCACGGGTTCGCGTGAACACATCTTCTCGTTCGATACTGAAACATTCCTTCCAAAGCTGTAACGCCTCCTATTTGAATGATAATTTCGAAATGTTTCTTATGCTTTTGACCCTTCGCCCAAAGTAGTTACAACAAACCCTACGATCGGTGTCCAGATACTTCTTCGTACGAGCCTCCACTGCTGAGATGTAAAAATATGGCGCAGTGTGCCGTTTCATTGTAAATGCGCCATCACTTTTTCTCTGTGCGCCAACACAAAAATTATACTGTTAAAAAGGAAAACTCAAATACTTTTGATCTAGTCGAGCCGATTTCTTTCAGCCACGGGCAAATTTTGCTAAAAACGTCAAAATGATACTCGTAACTAGCTCTGTAAACACCAACGATCATCAAAAATTCAACAATAACTTATCATAAAAGGTCATAAAAGGTCGTGTAGTATCCAAATATGGGCATCTACTGCTACTTAAATGTCAATAGATTGCTCCTATTACAGTGATTTGTTGGATTGATTTGATTTTACTACAAAAAAATCCATGACAACAAGAAACCCTGATGATTATTTGGGGACGCCATTTTGTCACGTGACACATATTGCCAAATCTGGCAAGTAACCGATTCATGACCATGGTATTCAATGTCCTCTCCAGGGCACGAGTTAACCCTGAAAGCCAGGGTCTAGTTAACTTTGTTCATACACTTTGATTATTTCGTTTATAGTCATTCCTTTCTTCCTTCATATTCATTAATTCACTTTCCATGTATTCAGAAAACGTGCGTGCTGTGTATAGTTATAAAGCACGCGGGGATTGACAGAACACGAGAGAAGTGTGTGCTTCTCAAGTGCTTTATAACTGCTTTATAGTACAGAAAACTGTTTTATAGTAAAAAACAAAAGGTAGCCCTAACTGAGACAGCTGATAAAATAAGTGAGAAAAGAAGAAACGAAGTGAAAGAATAGATGAGTATGGACACAGTTTATAATTATAGGAGAACAATTGAAAAAGAGAGAGAAAAGATGGGGTGGCGGGACTGGAGAGAAGCTGAAAAGATCGCAGCGGACAGGCCAAAGTGGAGGGACTTGTTGCTCGCCTCATGCTCCGCAAGGAACTAAGAGAAAAGAAGTTGGTACAGAAAAACCGCCTACCGATTAACTTAGTGGATAGAGAAATAATTGAGAAGAAGTTGCTGCCTTTGTTTATATAAGATTTACAAATGGTTAGAACTTCACGTCCTCTCGGATAGCGAAGTAAAATGGAGGTCCCGTCTCTCTCTCTCAAAAAAACATACAAACAAACAAACAAACAAACAAACAAACAAACAAACAAACAAACAAACAAACAAACAAACAAACAAACAAACAAACAAACAAACAAACAAACAAACAAACAAACAAACAAACAAACAAACAAACAAACAAACAAACAAGAAAACAATAACAACATTGAGGCAAGGGCGCCAAAACGAAAAGTTCAGTGCATTGTGAAATGTTTGGACCTATAAATTAAGTTTTACTTATCTCAAATATTGTCCAGAAAATGTGTAATTGTTCGCTTTTAATCACGATAATGTGCTGTATTCCACCACACCGACGATATCACCAACGGTCGTTTGAACGCTAAGATTGTGTGCTGCTGTACTGGCCGTTCAACGTAGTGCTGTCGCGAATATTCGTTATTGATTAGCCAAACACTAATTGGATTAAAATCGAATTCGCCCCTCCATTCACCTGTCTCTTTAGGTGAAGGGAGGGGCGAATTCGATTTTAATCCAACTAGACGCTCTAGGAGCGTGAAGTTGGGCTAGTCATAAAATCAACACAGGAGGCTAAACAATTCTAAGTTGGGCTTCCTGTGTTCGTTCCCAAAGCATCCGGGGGAACTATACGCGACATGATACATAGATAGATATATAGATACATAGATACATAGATAGATTGACGAAACGGTAGTCCTATGGATAGCCCGACTAATTAGTGTTTGGCTAATAAATAACGAATATTCGCGACAGCGCTACGTTGAACGGCTAGTACAGCGGCACACAATCTTAGCGGCACACAATCTTAGCGTTCAAACGACCGTTGGTGATATCGTCAGTGTGGTGGAATACAGCACATTATCGTGATTAAAAGCGAACAATTACACATTTTCTGGACAATATTTGAGATAAGTAAAACTTTATATTTATATTATTTATACATATATGTATATATATTAATTTATATTCCTAGGTCCAAACATTTCACAATGCACTGAACTTTTCGTTTTGGCGCCCTTGATTGAGGGACGTATAAGAACTCCGTGTTCAGACATGGGTTGTATGGTGGCAGCTTAATGCGCCTTGAAATACCTTCAACTCGAACACGTTGAGTAAGCGCATTGAGCAGTTCTGGAAATGCGCTATATAAGAACTAGCCATTATTATCATTATTATTATTATCATCATCATCATTGTGATCATCATCATCATCATCATCATCATCATCATCATCATCATTATTATTATTATTATTATTATTATTATTATTATTATTATTATTATTATTATTATTATTATTATTATTATTATTATTATTATTATCAAAAAAAGATAAAAAGAACTGGGTTACGAACTAAACAAACGAGAATTTAGAGACGCCATCAAGATGAGATATAATTGGGAAATCTCCGACATACCGAGGACGTGCATCTGTGGAGATATATTTGATGTCGACCATGCGATGATCTGTAGGAGGGGCGGCTTTGTGATACAGCGTCACAATGAGCTTCGTGATCTGGAAGCAGAGCAGTGCTGAGCACAGTGTGCAAGGATGTAGAGGTGGAGCTGGTTCTTCAGCAGATAACCAGAGAGACTTTGAACAGGGGTGCGAACAGATCCCCCGACGCCCGTCTTGACATCCACGCCAAAGGATTCTGGGAGCGACAGAGGTCTGTATACTTTGATGTCCGGGTATGCTACCCTTATGCAGACTCCTACCGTGAGCAGACACCTGAGCAAGTCTACAGGCAGCATGGGAATGAGAAGAAACGCAAATATGCCAACAGGGTCATGGAGGTGGAGCAAGGAACTTTTACGCCTTTAGTGTTCAGTACAACAGGTGGAATGGGCACTGAGTGCAAGACTTACCATAAACGCTTAGGTGAATTATTATCGATTAAGAAGGGAGAGAACTATGCTAATACGATGTCATGGGTTAGGGTCAAAGTTTCTTTTGCACTTATACGTTCTGGTCTGCTATGCCTTAGAGGATCAAGGTCTATAAGAAGAACAGTTGATACAACAAATGTAGACATCCTCAAAAACGCTATTGCCCGAATAAGCTAGACTTTTATTTATTTTTCTATCTTTTTCTATTATTATTATTATTATTATTATTATTATTATTATTATTATTATTATTATTATTATTATTATTATTATTATTATTATTATCATCATTATCATTATCATTATCATTATCATTATCATTATCATTATCATTATCATTATCATTATCATTATTATTATTATTATTATTATTATTATTATTATTATTTCTTTATTTCACAGTAAAATAATCCTTTTTTACAATTTTTACTGGTATAGATCTAGCTTCAGCTCGGGATCCTCAAAAACGCTATTGCCCGAATAAGCTAGACTTTTATTTATTTTTCTATCTTTTTCTATTATTATTATTATTATTATTATTATTATTATTATTATTATTATTATTACTATTATTACTATTATTATTATTATTATTATTATTATTATTATTATTATTATTATTATTATTATTATTATTAGATGATTCTTTTTATAAATTGAATGCATTGTAATTTGTATATATAATCGAAATTGTAAATTTTTTAGATAGTTTTATTATTATTGTGAAATAAAGTTATTATTATTATTATTATTATTATTATTATTATTATTATTATTATTATTATTATTATTATTATTATTATTATTATTATTATTATTATTATTATTATTATATCCGTACTTGGAAATGATTTAATATACTTTGGTAACGCTTTATATAGTGACACTTAGAAATATTAGCCCAGAAAAAACATAGTTCCTTATTTAACTTTACTTTTTAAAGGTCAAAAGACATTTGAAATATTTTCATGGTAACCAGTACCGAGACTCGAACTTCTAACCACTAACTTACTAATTCCTATTGCTTACCATTAAGCCACAAGCTAATTCGTTGACCAGAACGGAATGTTTTAAACTGTTATAGAAATTATCCATGCATGCATAACTATCAGATAATAGTTTCATTATGATAAAATGGCTAAATATCTATAGACGAAGATTCCTCACAAATAATTATTGAGTTTTCGGACCGGACGGGATTTCAAGTCCTTGCAATTAGTTCCAGTCCTCAGCTGCGCCTCGGACTGGAACTAATTGCGCGGACTTGAAATCCCGTCCAGTCCTCATTGTCGGACTTTAAACATTACTTAAAAAATTAATGAATAATTAATGAGACATTTTCAAAAGAAATCATGACCATGACGAGTGTTGTAACTGATCTGATACAACACTAGTGTTGTATATCCTGATTTGCATAAGTTTTAACTGGTAATTTTACGGCAAAATTTATTTTAATCTTGAAAATTTTGGTTAAATATGAAAGAGCTAACCTAGACATTTTTTAAGTAGTTTACAACATTCGCGTCCGTGTTGTATCGGCGATACAATCGCGCGCCTTCGGCTTGCGATTGTATCTGCCGATACAACACGGCCGCTCATGTTGTAAACACTACTTCTCAAACTCATTAATAATTCATTATCTCAGGGACCAATTACAACTTTGTATTTCAGTCACGTGCATAGGTCTTGATACACCGATCAAACACTGATCAAGACACTGATCAAGTCACTGATCAAGTCACTGATCAAGACACTGTATAAATTAGCTTAAAAGTAATTTCTCATTCATCCCAATTTACTCTTTTTTTTCTTTATTCCACTGCTATCTCCTTTTTTACCTGTCATGCCTGTTTATTGACCTACCTACCTAACTAATTGCCTAACATTTTATTTTTATTTTATATTTATTTTTTATTTTATTTTGGACGTCCTGTGACTCGAACCGGGAACCTCTGACTTGCAATTCTAATGATTTACCAACTAAGCTAATAACGAATTCGTTGAAAGTTTTGGGTTGATGTTATATATTATTGATGTTTTGCTCAGAGGGTGATACTAATTATTTGATAAAAAGTTCAAAATGTTTTATTTAGTGATTTGTTGGAGAAGCCATATCAAAAACTTGTGCTTCGTGTTTGATCAGGGGCTCCAAACACCTCGAAACGGATAAAAGCACTCGGCCTGCGGCCTCGTGCTTTCATCCGCTTCTCGGTGTTTGGATCCCCTGATCAAACACTCGCACTCGTTTTTGATCTATTACATACAACACTAGTGTTGTATATCCTGATTTGCATAAGTTTTAACTGGTAATTTTACGGCAAAATTTATTTTAATCTTGAAAATTTTGGTAAAATATGAAAGAGCTAACCTAGACATTTTTTAGGTCGTTTACAGCATTCGCGTCCGTGTTGTATCGGCGATACAATCGCGCGCCTTCGGCTTGCGATTCCGACGAAGGGCTAAAGTTCGAACGTCAGTAAAGTTAAGTAAACACTCATTTTTTACAGTGTTGCAAATTTCATTTATTTTGGGTAGTGGACTATGAATAACTCAAATATATTAATAATGGTGGAACATGTACAGATCAGGTCAATTGCTACAATTGTACATAAACATGGACTACATGTGTAGCAGAATATACTACTATTAAAGTAAATATATTTCTTATTCTATTGTTTCTATTGTTTGATTAGCACTAATTATTAATCATGATAAGTTTTGCACGCTTTTAATTTAGTGTTTATACTCTATCAAAGTTATAGTCTGTTGGTCTTAATTATAAGATACCAATACAAAGAGTGTCCCATATACAGCGCCCTATCCAATTATCGGCTGGATATATAACTTGATGTTCTTACTTGTAGGGCAGTGCTTTATTACGCTTTGTGGCGCCGGTAACAGCAGACATGATTCCATTGTAAATACTTTTAATGGTGCATGTTTCCTCGATGATTTTCAACTGCTTAGCGAGCCAGATATCAACGTAGTTTTGATCTGTGCCTTCGGTTGGAATGGCTTCAAAATCAGACCTGACAGATGGAAGGGCAAACACGAACATTTGGCAGGAAGATATGATCTCTTTGGACTTCTTATTCATCATGATGTAATGAATTTTCGCTGGTTTATTTTGAGCTTTCTCTCCTCTACGGGCAAAAATACGTAAGTCGCTTTCCATCACTTGGAAAAAACCAGCAGCTTTTTGCAGACCTTGAATGAAAGCATTCAATGCTGGCATCAACCACTCGGATACAGCAAGGGCTGCTGCTTCTTGACTGTCTGCTTGAGCTCCTTTGGCTACAGCATTTGCGACGTCACTGTCAGCAGAGGCCTTTAGCAGCGGGCATGCCACCGCATTGACTATAGGGAGGAAGAGAAGCCCCCAAAACCATTTATTCTTTGTTTCTGCTGAAGCCTCGAGTTCTCTTTTCCTTCTTTCGTATTGTTGTTGCAGGTCTTTCAAATCCTTCATTACCAGCTTGGCTTGATCTTCCCTTTTCTTCAGTGGTACCATGATGCTTTGATGCATTTTAACAGCTGCTTCACAAAGTTGACGATAGCCATGCACATCTTCTAAGATATCGGGAAGGCATTCAATCCATTCTTCGTAACTCAGGTGCGTGTAATACTCGAAGAATCCCTGAATGGATGACACTAACTCCTGCGACATGGGAAGAATGTGTTGCAGATAGACCATCGCATCATTTCTGGTATCGTCTCGCAGCTTTCGAAACTTTCTAGCAGCTGATTCGTTAGTGCCGACAGCTTTTTCCACATACAGGGATCTCATAGTAACTGAGAATACAAGCATGTTTCTTGGCATTTCTTTTAGAGATGCTTCCAGATCCTCTAAGGACTTTCCATCTTGATCCGTACCAACCCTCGCCAATGCACTGGACTCAGCCATTTCTAATGTCAAATACAGTCGTGTTATATTTAACAATTATTCCGGCGCAGAAGGCAAAATGAATATCATGAATAATAACCGAGAGGGAGTCAAGGTTATTCACTGATATTCACTGAGCCTGAGGTGGATAATAGTTTTAGTATAAATACAAAAGTGATTACATGTATTTACAAAAATTACAAATAGGCAGGCTTTTTAGTCGGGCTAGAGGGCCCGACTCTAGGTTTACCTTTTAGTCAATCTATGTATCTATGTATCTATGTATCTGTCATGTCGCGTATAGGCCCCATGATGCTTTGGGAACGAACACAGAAAGCCCAACGTAGAATTGTTTAGCCTCCTGTTTTGATTTTATGACTAGCTACACGCACACCTCATTAGCATGTTATTTCACACATATTCTCATTTGCATTTTAAAAGTGGGTTATACGAATACACTCTACTGTATGGATTTATCCGCTTCGGTGATTTCTACCAATGCTTCCTTTCGGTCTAGTCGCGTATAGACTTGAAGCCTATTGACGACAATGTTTTTTGAATTGACTGTATAGACTTGTTTGCGACATGCCGGCTTTACAGTGCGAATCAAAAAACCGTGGGCACCCAGAAATATTTTAGAAATCGTTTATTGTTCGTTGAACAACTCACAAACAACTCTAACTACAAAAGGTTTATCATACTAAACATCAGTCAAACTTTTTGCGGTGATATAGTTGTTTCTGAGTTGTTCAACGAACAATAAACGATTTCTAAAATATTTCTGGGTGCCCACGGTTTTTTGATTCGCACTGTAAGTGTACCTACCTATGGATTATAAATTTTAAATGGTTCTTATGAACATCTTTTAAAAAACGTTGTGAGGTATTTTAGTCACTAAAAAATTCAATTTTAATTTCAATTCCCCTCCACAAATCGAGCCTGTACAAGACGTATAACTCGAAAAAAACTTTGTTTTTACAGACGCCATTTACACTCACTTGGCTCGCTTTCAGCTAAATCAAATCTAAACAAACATTTTAGATCTTGTGAGTTCTTGGAACTATTAAATTAAGCTGTCAAATGTGATCGAGATGGAATCTTTTTCGAGAACAGAGTTCACTTGATATTTACCATCGTATTTACTCTGGAAATATCTGGAATGTTTTAGTTGCTACCTTTATTTCTGCTATATACCAAGCATAGAGTGCTTACACTATGTCCATGAAATAAAATCTAAATAGTTACTAACTAATAGTTTTTATTTAGTGACTATTAGTCACTATCACTCAACTGAAACAGCTTTAGTAACAATACACAATGAATAAAGTATTAACTTTCAATGGTTTTGAGTATTTGATTTCCCTTGCGTATTGTTACTAAAGCTGTTCCAGTTGAGTGATGTGACTAATAGTCACTAAATAAAAACTATTAGGTAGGAACTATTTAGATTCTTCATGGACATAGTGTAAGCACTCTATTGAAGGATTGAAAGCAGGTAATAATTATTAAATCAATTTGTTTTAATTCCATGTGCAACAAAAATGACTAATTTTGTTCACGGATATATTCCGTGCTTGTAGTGTGCATTTTTAGAGACTAAAATCGCACTTCTGACCCAAACCATATCATGTTTAACATACATGCATGTCGTACTAAAAGCTGGTTCATGTATGAAAAATACGGGGGGAAATGACTTTTATTCAAGCCAAAAATAGGCTAAATAATATGATAAAGTAGGAAAAGACAATGGACTTGGACACATTTGCAGTTGAAGAGAAATTTTGTACATAAAAAATGTCTTATTTAAATTACAAACAAAAGGAAAATTCCAGGAATTGATAGCATCAACAATAAATACTCATTTCCTAAAGAACTCAAGCAAATCAAAATCACATTTAAAAATTAAACGAAAGCTCTAGGAATCGTACATTCAAGGTAGTTTAGCATGCATAGATGTACTTTTAGTTTACGTTTCAGTTAAAACTCTACGTTAAATTCGCATGCATACTACTAGCGTGAAAACAACGGAGTATCACTACAGTGATTTTCATATGACCGTGCAAGAAAATAGTTTGCCTAATCGTTCATGGTCATATGAAAATCACTCTATCTTGAAGGTGAAGTCAGTTTGAACAATACTGTTAAAATGTCGCATTGTTACCGACAGAAAAACGAAGCTTCAGGGAAAATACTCTACGTGCAAAAATATCAAAGCCATGCGAAATCGATACAATAACTGTTACAACTTTTAACGCAGTTTTTTTGAGGGATTTAGGTACATTTTTTGAGCCTTGCAGCTTACACTCGAATATTGGTCACAATACGGGACGTTAACTTGTAATTTGATGGCACTAAGTCGACTCAAACTGATTGATTTTGTTGTTTTTTCCTTCTCGATAAAATAATAATCAAAAATCATTGTTCATTGTTAGTCAATCGAGTACGATAGTGCGATATGGGAACAGAGCCACAATCCTTACAGTGTACAGCCAAATTAGAGCAGATTTCGTATGACTGTGAAAAGTTCAGTGCTGCATGTATGCCTGCCTTGCCGACCACGTAAGGTTTTGAACCATTTTGATTGTCTTGCCGTGCCTTGACCGCGTTCGTGCCTTGAGCATTTCAGTCATATGCTCTAATTGCTATTAACCGCGATTTTTGTACAAAATATATACCACTTCACTTTTAAAATTATCCTTAAGAGAAAGATGGAATAATGGTAAACAAACTTACGTGATTTCTCAGCTCAACAAGGAAGTCTTGCTGCACAAAGTTGTACAACTTTACGACGTTGCGCGTTGAAAACATAAAACAAGGAGTTGTCTCCGAAACTTGACGCAAACATTTAATTAAAGCTTTCAAATGGCTGAATTCCTATTGGTCAAAGCATCACAACGTAGTTTTGGATGACGTCAGTGGCGAAATTCTTATTGGTCAAAATTATCCTGATTGACACATTGCCGAAGTTGGATCTTTAGGTTACTAGTCAAGTTACTAACAAGATTGACAACTTGAAACTACCAAACCAAAAAGAGCCCACGAAACAAGGATTCACGTTTAGGAGAGGAGTGGTGGGGAGGGGTGGGAAGAGAGAATTTGATTGGTTCGGTGGTGTACTTTTAAGGTGGATCACTATAGTTTTTGAAAAGCCACACCAGGCCGTTATAAACGTCGTTTTGACAAACTTCCCAATTTTCGATTGACCTGAAACTTTTACAGATTATCAGTCTTAGACTGAAATTTAAAGTAATATACTTTGTTTTTAGATTTGTATTTTAATAACAGCGATATACAGGAAAAACGGAAATCAGTTGCGCTTAAATTGTAGACGAACGCGATGAGATCTCGAAAAGCGGCTACCACCACAGTAAACTACAACATTAGGAACTCAAAATATCAAAGAATTAAAGAAATCTGTATGTTTGATTTCGAGAAAATTACAGATATATTTTGTACTTTGTAGTTTTGAGTGTTAGAAGGAATCACTCAATGTGTGGCAATGTGACTTACAATAACTGAACAAATAGCGCTTAAAAACGTCAAAACCTTCCCTGTACATATATGTCTTTAGTTACTAAGTTTGGGACAATAAATCGTTCACAGTATTGAGAAATTATTTTTTTTCTTAGAGATGTTAGAGCTTGACTTCAAGCGAAAACACATCACTGTTGCGCTTTTCTATAAATATTCAAAACTGCCGTTTACATTTTTCTGTAAAACTCACAAACTCTTCTCCAAAGTACTAGAAATGCTATCCTGAAGCTTCATTTCAATTGAGGCATTTAAACGTGGTAAAAAAATTAAACCTGGATATCTTAACGAAGCCGACTCGTTCGGCTGTTCACGGCCGCTAATGATGCAAATCTGCGTTACATTCTGGAGTCACGACGCAATACACCGTGACGGTTTTGGTTGAGTTATTACTTCCGGCGATAAAAGAAAGAGCCAGGGAAGGGAGGGGAGGGCCGGAGCTGAGTTAGTTTACCCTCATAGAAATAAATGGAAAAAAGCAACGACTTAAGATGATTAATTTTGTTTATAATGCTTCTTTCTTCTTAAGATATTTGAATTACGTGGCAATCAAAAAACTAATCTTCAGTTAATTTGTACAATGCACGAATCTGATCCGGCTGAAACCGCATAGAAATATTTGCGTCCACACGAATCCGCGTATCCGGAGGATTCAAGTAAAAGTATGCGGTTTCGGCGACCGGATTCACTGGATTCGTGTGGACGATAGGCCGATTCGCATCAAAAAGTATGCGGTTTCAAAAGTATCCGGATCCGTGTAGACGGGGTCTAAATTCACAAAACATATAGCACTTTATGATAATAAATTTCGCTAATTTCTTCATTCCATTGTTCTTTTGTTAGTTGTGACTTTTTATTCGCAGGTATTTTGAGAGAAAAGGTAACTAATTTGCAATTCATTTCACAAATTCAACTGGCACAAAGGAATGTATCACTACATGCAGTCAGATGTAATCAAAAGAACAATGGAATGAAGCAATTAGCGAAATTTATTTTTATTGCCGGAAGTAATAACTCAACCAAAACCGTCACGGTGTATTGCGTCGTGACTCCAGAATGTAACGCAGATTTGCATCATTAGCGGCCGTGAACAGCCGAACGAGTCGGCTTCGTTAAGATATCCAGGTTTAATTTTTTTTACCACGTTTAAATGCCTCAATTGAAATGAAGCTTCAGGATAGCATTTCTAGTACTTTGGAGAAGAGTTTGTGAGTTTTACAGAAAAATGTAAACGGCAGTTTTGAATATTTATAGAAAAGCGCAACAGTGATGTGTTTTTAGATTTCTTTAATTCTTTGATATTTTGAGTGTCTAATGCTGTAGTTTACTGTGGTGGTAGCCGCTTTTCGAGATCTCATCGCGTTCGTCTACAATTTAAGCGCAACTGATTTCCGTTTTTCCTGTATATCAATTCTATTAAAATACAAATCTAAAAACAAAGTATATTGCTTTAAATTTCAGTCTAAGACTGATAATCTGTAAAAGTTTCAGGTCAATCGAAAATTGGGAAGTTTGTCAAAACGACGTCTATAACGGCCTGGTGTGGCTTTTCAAAAACTATAGTGATCCACCTTAACTTCTTAAAACATTTTAGAGCAGCCGAAAAATAGATCTTTCGTTAAAAAGGGTCCGGATAAAGGAATGAGGAACTAATGCATATGTTAGAAAGAAAACATCTTTAATCATTTCTTAATTTAATTTATTCCATGATATATATTATTGTAATGCATATATAGTGATATATAACAGTATTTAAAACACTTTAGTGCAGTATATTGTCTTCATTAAAACAACTAAGTAATGATACACTGTAAAGTAGGAAGAAATTTCGGAGAGGGGAGGGCTCGGGGATAAAAGTATTGGATGTGCTCGCTGGGAATCGACCTCTTTACCTTCCTTGTTTGTTGTCCCATTTCAGATCACGTGATGCTACCCTTGGGAATTGTTTCTTTCACATGTAAATGATATAACATGTTAATCATAAAAGAACAATTCTCAAGGGAATGACACGTGGTCTGAAATGGGCAATTTGCATATGGAAGTAAAGAAGTCTATTAAAAATAACATCTCTAAATGATACCGGAGACTGATAATTTTTAAAAGCAATGATGCAATGTAGAATTTGTCAGTGTTTCTGAGAATTTAATTCAAATTTAAAATGAATTTGGAAATTGAGCAGAAGGGAGGTCAAAAGTAGAGATGTGGAGAATGTATTTGCTCATTCAAAGTTACTTATTTGTAAACTCCCATATATGAAACTGATGAAATAATGATGTCAACAATATACTGCATAGTATTTGAGAAAAAAAAATGTCCAATACACCGAATCGAAATATGGTGACTAATTTGAATTATGAACTATTGTTCTTGACTGGCTAGTCTATCATACATGTGAAAACTCTATTGTGAACTTGAACAAGAGGTTGGCCAGTCAAAAACAATAGAAAGTCACCATATTTCCATCGGTCTATACTTCAATACAGAAAAGCTCCAAGTGTCCCAATATATACAATGTGTGAACCAGTGTCAATAGAGTACAAACACTAAAAGTGTGCAATACTTTGTCTATTTACCACTAAATAGTGTTGATTAAACAATAGAGAACAAAAGAATTTGCATAATTTAGCAGTATTTATGTTGCACACTTTTAGTGTTTGTACTCTATTGTATAAATGTAGTATAATTCCAACTAAACTAAGTTATACTCTAGGCATATATAAATAGTAATATTAATATCACCATGATAACAATTAAAGCTATTAGGACATAACATTGACGCTTATCTGAAACAAAGAATAACAAAATAACATTAGAAAGGACACAAACTTTGAGGATAACAGTTGTAGTATAAATTAACATGTGATAATAGTAAATCATGCATGTTGATTGGTTTGAGAAATTCAGACTATTATACACATAATGACTGGTCCCGAGGGAAACAGTTAGTTTTGTTTCCCGAGAATCAGAGCTGAGGGAAACATTGAGATTCGAGGGAAACAAAACTAACTGGTTTCCCGAGGGATCAGTCATTAAGCGTTTTGTTAGACAAGTGAATTAAGAAAATTTGAATTTTTTCACATGCGCTGGGCACTTGTATCCCGGTCGGGATACAGTTCGATTTAACTAGTGTCACGTGAACATCTATCAACCAATGAGAATGCTTATTATATAGTCAAGATGATTAGCTATATAACAATTTCTGATATACACCTCGCCTTTTGTAAATAATTGTTAGATTGAAGATATATATATCTTATTAGACAATTTGATGTGTAATATGGCTGGAAATTTTACGAGTGAAACACTGTATTTTGACGATCCTCCTTGCGAATCAAAATGCAAGTTAACGAGTAAAATATCCAGCCATATTGTACATCAAACTATTATCCAATCAAAAGGTTTTTGTTCTTTTATAATGCAAAATATTGTTTTACTTGAGGGCTAGATAGACGAGTAAAAATATCGCTGGATATTTTTACTCGATCCAGTCCTAATCCTGCAATATTTTTGCTCGTCTATGACTAGTTGGATAATAAAAGGAGTTATTGTAATCCGTAGTGCTGTGGTAGTTGAATTGGTAATATCATGGGATAATAACAAACTGTTTCATACAAGTCTGGTAGCTGATAGAGGAGGTTATTTACAAGTAGCAAAAATAAAGTACATCAGAAATAACAAATTGTTTTTAAAATCTTGGTAGCAGCTACAATCATTATTTTGCAAAATACATTGGGATATTCCAGAACATTTTGCAGCTTTTTTTAGAGTAAAATTTAGTATTTTACCCTCTTTCCTTGACAATGTTGATGTTTGAAGTCTGAAATGCTTGCACATCATGACGGTCAACCAACATTGATTTGGGGGATGGGGTTTGATAAACAAAGCAAAGGTTGTGCTGAAGTCTGGTCTTGTAAAAGCATGAAAAAGCAACCAACAATATTTACAGGTCATCCATCCATTCATTCAAATAACCACCAAGTCATCAGAATGAAAATATGGTGGCAGATATACATGTAACAAAACCATTGACATAACTATCGCTGTTGCATAACAAGATTACAGTATTTTCAAGATGAACTATTTAAATATTAATAAACAATCCCAGAATGGCTATCAACTTACCATCTGAGAGTCTTAAGACTTTTTCTACTTTTAGTACAACTTGGTTCAGTTTAGTGTCTGTCATTTCTATTTCATTTCCAAAGTCATCCAGCATACTTTAAAGATACAACATGATTATTGCATTATTAGGGGGTACATTGATGGCAATTGGTTCATAAAAACTTTTCTTCACATTCAATGAATGATGCTTCAGTGATGTTGGTTAGGATGATGATTATCATTATGATGTTGATGATAATTGTAATGATCATGATGTTGATATGACAATGGCACTGATGATAATAATGATGATTTAATTAATAATGATGACAATAATAATTATGTAGTTTATTTATTTTACATTTTACTAACTAAATTGAATCTGATTGGCCGAGAGCACATGGCTAAATCTGAGTAGCATGTGAACTTGACAGTGATAAATGCAGTATCTGCTAGCAGATACTGTATTTATCACTGTCAAGTTCCCAGACTCTCTCCGTTCTCAGGGAGTTGATGTGAAAATGGCAGCGAAATTTGCTTGTTATTGTCTCTTTTGGCTGATTATAGTTGTACTTTTACTTTAACAAATGTATAATAAAACAATTATTGAATTCGGTTTTCACATGATATCATAAATTATTATATGACTGGTTAATTTCGTGCAATCTGTTTGGTCGCGCGCGGTCTGTATTTTGCATATCACGGACCACAGGCTATAGTTTTTATCTGCAGGACCGGTGTCTTGGATGTAGTAAGCTTCACGTTTTTTTTCGCGCGAGATTCAAACTTTGTTGTCTTTCTGTCTTTACAGAATGCGATAAAATAAACAAAAAACCGACTGAGAGAAAAATAAAGGCTAAGTGGCGAGCATTCCTAGTTTTTGCAAACATTTTGACAAGCAAAAGTTGAGAAAATCAAATCAATATTGCAAACATTCAAGAGAAAATACACAAAAGGTTGTGAGAATACATAAAAGTTGGTTTTAATTCTCTAAAAAGAAAGAAAGAACATAAAGCTCGTTCACATACCTCAATAATAGTTGAAAAGTATACTTTTAGTTGTTATCTATCCTTGTAAACAACACCCGGCGGCGGTGGGTTAAGCTATCTTTTGTTGCCGATATGCGTTGCTTTTCATTCACTTTTAAAAAGCTTTAAAATTCACAATAAGTTTGTCTACTAAAGTTTTTGAAGTCAGGAAGTGTTATTGTCTTTCTTTTTCTGTATACAAAAGGTTCAGACATCTTTAAAAATGTCGGTTTACTTGATTCCGGCTAAGTCCTGCCAGCAATCCTCATGCTTTCATCTTCTTCATAAGTTATGACACAGACAAATTAATTCCGTCAACAGTTGACGATGATTTTGATTAAAGTTCTTATTATTATTTATCGAAAAATAAGCTTCCGTAGGCTCGATTTCTCGATGCAAATGTCCACAAGACCGACGAATTTCAACTCGTTTCAACATCCATCGTGGTTCCCTTGCTTATGTCAGCTAAAATTCTCTGTAAAACTTGCTTTTTGTTTCTTGACTTTCTTTGATATTGAGATATAAACAAAACCCTTTGTCTTAAATGATCTTTGATTTGGAATGATGGAGAAAGCTGCAGTAATTTAAATATTTTTGCATTAAAATTTCTGTAAGTTTGTTGAAGCAGCCGTCACATGCATGCTGAATGAAAACCGGTTTCAACAGGTTTTAACTCGCTCTTTTTCAGTAAAACTACTGGGAAGCCATTCGAAAGCAACGCGCGCGTCGTAAAATATCAAAAAAAATATTACTTTCTCTCTTTATATATTTTCCATACAGTCCTCACGCTCGGTTAATAACCTCTTATTATCAAGACCTTGAGTCAGTGTTATCTGCCTCAGCCAGGAGGCTTCGGCAGATAACACAGACCTCGGTCTTGATAATTTACGATATCATGCTCAACCCCATCCAATAATTGCTTAATAGTGATGCTGATAATGTTCATGATAATGATGATGACAATGGTAATATTGGTGATGATGAAAGTGGTAATATGTTGATGGACATCAGGTATTAAATGATGATGGTCATAATAATGATGACCGTGGTAATGATAATGATGATGAAAGTGGTAATGATGATGGTCATGGTAATGATGACCATGGTAATGATGATGGTCATGGTAATGATGACCGTGGTAATGATGATGGTCATAATAATGATGACCATGGTAATGATAATGATGATGAAAGTGGTAATGATGATGGTCATGGTAATGATGACCATGGTAATGATAATGATGATGAAAGTGGTAATGATGATGGTCATGGTAATGATGACCATGGTAATGATGATGGTCATGGTAATGATGACCGTGGTAATGATGATGGTCATAATAATGATGACCATGGTAATGATAATGATGATGAAAGTGGTAATGATGATGGTCATGGTAATGATGACCATGGTAATGATAATGATGATGAAAGTGGTAATGATGATGGTCATGGTAATGATGACTGTGGTAATGGTAATGATGATGAAAGTGGTAATGATGATGGTCATGGTAATGATGACCATGGTAATGATAATGATGATGAAAGTGGTAATGATGATGGTCATGGTAATGATGACTGTGGTAATGATAATGATGATGAAAGTGGTAATGATGATGGTCATGGTAATGATGACTGTGGTAATGGTAATGATGATGAAAGTGGTAATGATGATGGTCATGGTAATGATGACTGTGGTAATGGTAATGATGATGAAAGTGGTAATGATGATGGTCATGGTAATGATGACTGTGGTAATGGTAATGATGATGAAAGTGGTAATGTTGATGGTCATGATAATGATGACTGTGGTAATGGTAATGATGATGAAAGTGGTAATGATGATGGTCATGGTAATGATGACTGTGGTAATGGTAATGATGATGATAATAGTGATGATGATAACAATAATTTTTAATGATGATCACAATAATTTTTAATGATGATGATATAAACAATGGTAATATTGGTGATGATGAAAGTGGTAATGTTGATGGACATCAGGTAATGATGATGGTCATGGTAATGATGACTGTGGTAATGGTAATGATGATAATAGTGATGATGATGAAAATAATGGAATGGGGTGATCATGACATTGAAATATTGATGGTAATATCTAGAGTGATGACTTCACTTACACATTTTGTTCTTCAATCTCATCTCCTATTCTTTTCCCCATATTCTTCAAAACACCAACACTATGTCCTACCATTTCCAACTGGTCATCTTGGGACTGCATTAACAACTACATGACAAACAAGACAACGATGAACATAAAGTAGAACAAAACATTGAGTTGGGATTCAAAACCAGACCACAGTAATATACCTATATATACCATGAGGAACAAGTGTATCTAAGTTGGTTAGTGTGCGGCTTTCGGAGCGATAGGTCACGAGTTCAATCCCTTGTGGCCTCACACTTGTTTCGACTTCTTTCCAATCAGTGTAGCTTTGAGTAGCTTTAAATACCCGTAAAACGGAGCATTGATGGAGAGAGGGGGAAAAAGAGAGTACCATTGGCTTCCTGGGAAACTAGTTTACTTCTAGTTCACTGAACTACCGACGCTAAATAATAGTAACAAGTTCCCATCTACATGTAAATCTGTACTTAAGCAAATTGTGTTGATGTGTGCTAAACACACAAATCAACCAATCAGAGTATATTATTTCTGAAGTGAACTTCTCTGATTGGCTGATCTGTGTGTTTAGCACACATCAACACAATTTGCATAAGTACAGAAGATTTAAATGGGAAAACTTGTACAGATTTAAATGGGAACCTGTTTAGTACTGTTTTCCTTATAATTGATTTGGTTAATGGTTGTACATGTACATGTACAGCATGTATGTTTCTACCCAATTTAAAATGTCTAGGAATAAGTACTTAGTATTCCAAGCATTTCTACATGGTATGGAAATACTAAAGACAATGAATCTTAATCCCAAAATATTTGAAATTGAATGGAAACATCCATAGCAATGCATCATTAGTCAAATAAGTCTATTAACTAAAGACGGAAGCAATGAATAAACTTCTGTAGCCAATAACTTGGTATTTACTTACTGATTGTTGTTGCTGCTGGTCGTCTATAAATGTCTGGTTTGATCTTTCAATTTCTCTGTCTAATCTTGAGTATTTGTCTTGAGGTTTGCCATTTCTTTTACCAAGTAAAGCCTACAATATACAAAAGAATATTCAATTAAGAGTAAAAACATACAAAACTAGATTATTATTACTAACCAGTAATTATAAAATTTATTAAGAATTAAATATTAAGAATTTGACAAAAGAAATCACGTCCATGATGAGTTCTGTAAATCTCATGAATACAGATTTGCATAAGTTTCAACTTCAATTTATCTCCACCAGGGGCCGGTTGTACGTAGCCTGGATAGCGCTATCCGCGGATAAAAGTTATCCACTTCATAGGTTTTTTATAGATTTTATCCGCTGGATAGGGATTTATCCGGTGGATAGCGCTATCCAGGCTACGTACAACCGGCCCCAGGGGCTGATTGTACGAAGGGTGGATAAAGTTATCCGTGGATAAAACTTAACCACTGCATAGGTTTTTTATGGATTTTATCCGCTGGATAGCGCTATTCAACATTCGTACAACCGGCCCCAGGTTTACTTTTACCTTGACAATGCTAGTAAAATATGAAAGTACTAGCATTGGACTTAAAAATTATGAGACTAGTACTGATAACTACACAATATTCGTGTTCGATCTTTATGTGACTTAAATGGCTCGTCTTTGATTCGTCATTGTGTATCACATCCAGAAAGGCAGCTCATATTGTATCATATTACATAAATCATAAAAGCTGAGACTGATGCTTAAAACCAAAAAAACTCTGAAGAGAAATAAGTTAATTGTCAAAATAAATGGAGGTGAGCTGAATTTGATCTTGACATTAATGACTGACTACATCTCTCATGTAATAATTAATCAAGTAATTATTAACAATACAAGTAATAACATTATACATGTCTCCTTTCAAAATCCCTGTCATTAGATTGATTTTGATAGCTACATTCAAATTGAATGGAAACTAACGAGTAAACTAGTATAGGCTGCATCAGAGTTTGATATAAACGATAGGTAATATAATGAAATTTGTAATGTTTAACCTAAAAAGTGTTGACTTATCTTTACTGAATATGTTTTAAGCTTTAACCTTTCGTTGGTCTAACTCTTTTACTCAAACAATTTACAGTGCAACTCGCCGTACCGTAGTCACTTACAAAAACATTTGATAAATTTTTGACATTATTTTGACATTTTTTCATCTCAATCGAACCAATCAGATACACGTTTATATCGAGAGGTGGAGTTAATATCGATCAAAGGCGGAGACTTTAGATACTTTGATGTCTGTAATTGGTCCGATTGAGATGAAAAAATGTCAAAATAATTTCATCAAATGTTTTAATTTGTAGGTGACTACGGTACGGCGAGTCGCACTGTAAGGGCTAAAGCTCGAAACATCAGTAAAGTTAAGTCAACATTTTTTTTACGGTGTTACAAATTTCATTAAATTACCTACATGTACATTCAAATTGAAGAACAATAATTGTTCCTTAGCAACTAATGCATAATACATACCGTTCTTGTTGAATTTTCAATTCTTGTCGCTGCTTGAGGACTATTTAAATGTTCTTTTATAGAGTTTATATCACCTCTTGTTTGTTTAACAAATAATTTTCTTTTACTAAGTTCAGATATTTCCATATTAAATTTCCGTGGATTGGCTTCCACAATGCCGATAGTTTCATCCAGATCTTCTAAATCCCATTCAATACTACGAATGTTGTTTTTAAGTTCATTAGTTGTCCAGTTGTATTCATCTCCTCCAACTTTGTTTGGGTCATTTAAAAGTTCTTGCCATCTTGAATATAATGTTCTGACTTTGTTGACTGCTTTCTGGACTTCACTGAGAGGAAAACAAAAAAGATCTTATTAGGCAATTAAGACAGGTGAGGGTGACACGATAAACTTTTAACAAGATTGACACAAACATCCTAGTTATCTGAAAAAATGACGATTAATTATCATAATGAATATGATAAAAAAAGATAATGATACAACAAAGAATAAATTAATTGATGAAGATGATGGTTTTTCTTTTTATATATTTAATATATTTTCTTTCTTTCTATTTAGTTGTTTTCTCAATAATTGACTTATCAAGGGAGATGATGCTGATGATGATGTTTATTATGATTATATTGATGAATATACAATATGTCCATGAAGATGTTGATATTGATTAGTATGATAAGGAAAACAACAATGATGATGATGATGATATAACAATGAAGAAAATGTTGATCAATGATGATGAACTTGATGTCTTTCTTTATGGGGATGATATTATGATGATAATTAATGGCAATAGACAGTTTGCATTATAGTGTCATTCACTACTAAGACCAGAATTCTTTGCCTGATTTCTTTTGTGAAATAACTAGTGAAATAATTAGAGGAACAATTGCTCAAAGTTCTATTCCAGGAGGAAATAGAAATCTAAATAATAAAGGAAAGCGCTGGAACCATAAAATCTTCTGGTTCTGATATTAAAATGACTCTATATTGAGACTGGCCTGTTGTGAAGACATATTGAAGATGATGTCTATCCAGGTGATTTTGCAAGGACACTTCCAGCTAGTATAAGCCAATCAGAAGCATTTTTGTCACATTACAATTCTTTGTAATTACGTCTTTTGTTACTGTTGTTGTTGTTTGTAACAAACAATGTATACTATGCATCCCAGTAGACCGTGACAACCTCGAAATTTTATCGCTACCCGTCGATATGAAAAATTAATCACGTGATGGACTTTTTATGTACCACGTGATGATATTCTTCTGTACCACGTGAACAACATTTTTCGTTTGGCGCGGGTTCACATACGATCTTCGATCGAATCTTCCCACTTGAAATACTCATAGTTTACGTGATGTACCAGCTGAAATTGAAGTTTGATAATGAACGAAATGCTGTATCATACGCGCCAAACAAAAGTATTATTTCAAGTACTAGTATAAATGAAGCCGTGGGAAGATTCGATCACTATGATTCGATCGAAGATCGCATGTGAACCCGCGCCAAACGAAAAATGTTGTTCACGTGGTACAGAAGAATATCATCACGTGGTACATAAAAAGTCCATCACGTGATCAATTTTTCGTATCGACGGGTCGCGATAAAATTTCGAGGTTGTCACGGTCTACTGGGATGCATAGTAGCGCTTAGAACAGATTTGTATTTGCGATTTATAGATAATAATAATAATAATTATTATTATTATTGGCATCGTTTGAGAGACTATAATTCTATGCAACTTGGAGAACAAAAGCTCTCTGCTGCTCTATCAGCAATAAAAAAGAATTACATGTCTCAAGGTGCTATTTTGGAACTGTTTGCTTAGACAAACAATCCTTTACATGCTTCGAAGTGAGATCACCTGGATGATGTTGTTATTGATGATAATGGTAATATGATTAGATGAAAACTTGCGAGTAAACTAGTATAGCTGAGTATAGGCTGTGTCAGTGTTTGATATAGATGATAGGTAATATAAATTATGAAATTTGAAACACTGTAATATGATAAGGATGATGATGGTAGTAACTAATACATAGCCAATGTTAATGGAAACTAGCGAGTAAACTAGTATAGGCTGTGTCAGTGTTTGATATAAATGACAGGTAATATAATGAGATTTGTAACACTGTAATATGATAAGGATGATGATGGTAGTAACTAATACATAGCCAATGTTAATGGAAACTAGCGAGTAAACTAGTATAGGCTGTGTCAGAGTTTGATATAAATGACAGGTAATATAATGAGATTTGTAACACTGTAATATGATAAGGATGATGATGGTAGTAATATTAATTATGCTTCTGGTAATAAACAGGAAGCCAAATGAATGTTAAGTCTTCCTATTCCCAACAAATGAATCTAACAGAAAAAACTATATAAAAAAAAATCTGAGAATTGTTTAAATTACAAATTACATGGTTAATTATATAACTCTTCATCAATTTTATACATCAAGAGGACTAGGATTGATATTCAATACTAGCATCAAATCTATCACTAATGTAAATACATGTGAGAAATTCGTCAGCCGTTTCTAACTCGATCACTAACCAGTCATAATCATTGATCTTTACTTTTTGAGAATAATACAAAGAATAATTGTAAGACCGGCAGACATCGTCTACATGTAGGTCAGGACTATAATGTCACACAGAGAAAGATCGAGACGACATTGTGAAATCAAGAAGTTTAACCTACTACAAACAAGCGTACAAGACATCAACTGAGTATTACAGTCAAATATTTAGATGGAAGAAGGAAGAGAGTAAAACTTACTGCCTAGTTAATCGATTTGGGTTCATTAGACGATAAGAAAACGACACGAATTTCGACATGAGTGAAATAAACAAGAAATGTATTCACTAATTTAAGAAATATACTTACTCTTTGACGACAAAAAACGGATCCTCTAGAGACATTGTAGACTCTAAAACCCTTCCAATGATATATTTATAGTTATTAGAAATAAAATCCACTAGAAAATACGCTGAAAATTGAGTAAAAATCACGATAAACTGAGTTCAGTTCTGACACACAACATATGACGCGCGGTATCACGTGATCTTAGGGGAAATTTCATATCCGGTTAAACGCCCTTTTATGGGAACTGACGTAGTTACATCCTGTTCAAATCCCGTGAAAGTCCGATCCCGCGGGGTTATTTTCTCGATCCAAAATGGCGAACATGACATGATCGTGAAGTTGGTTGTTGACGGACAGTCTTTCTTTTCCCCGTGACCTTTGTCTCAGCCCGGTGTCGCAACATATTCGTGTCACTTCTTATTTGCTCCAGCTTATTTCAAGACTTCTTTACTTCAAGCCTACAGTAAGTAATATTTTAACTTCAAGCATTGTTCATTTTCTCCCGAACTAGATTTTTAGAATCCTGCTGAGTCATTTAGCTTTCACTGGCCTAGTTTCTGGGCAGTAGACAATGTAGAGGATGTATCTGAGTTGAACAAATAATAAGCTAGTTTCCCAAAAGCTGATATATACAACTTTTATTATAAAAGTTTATGTATCCATGCATGACATTTTAAACTGCAAGTTAATAGATAGGAAGTTTGCATGTGAGCCAATCTCAAAACAAATAGTGGCTCTTTCCCCATGACGGAAAACTCCGACAACATCTTAGTCTTGTGAAATCGCCAATTTTTTTAATTATATCAGTTTGTAGTGTAAGAATCGTCAGTTTTGTTTTTAATTGACAAAGCTCATGATCATATGAACAAAGCGAACCATGCAACATTCAATTGATCACTCTTGCTGAGACTACTAAAAATAGATCTTGCGTTACACCATGACATCGCTTCCATTGTCCATACTAGCTATCTTGCTATCTCTACTAACAAACAACGGCTAGTATTTTCTTAGACGGCCCAAGCATCGTATTTTTGGGCCAATTGCCACGTCATGGCACATGTAAGCTTACATATCTTTCAAAGGGTCAAAAAAAAAAAAAAAAAAAGCGATTAAGCCATGTATCCTGCATGTAGTTTTAAATTTGTTTGGTAAAACATTGCTTAACATGATGGTGAAATCCTTTCATTTGCTATAGATAAAGTGATGTTTTCAATGATTTATTGTCTGACTGTCTGGATTAATTTACATTTCAATACATAGAAATATTAAAAATGTTTACCAAGAGAGCAAAAGTAGTGTATTGTATAAGACGTGGACGTATAAGATCCTGTTGTGCTAATTTGAAAAGAGCAGTGGATTGTCTCCCGGCACAACAGTCAGGTCTCAGCATACTACAGGACCTTATGAAGCTAAATAAATAAATATATAAATAAAAATAAACAAATAACTAGAGAGCATTGGGTGGTTCCAGAAAATATCCATACCTATACACAGGCGGCATCAATTTTCTTACCACCCTTCCCTTGCGGAAATTCCGAAATGATGCAACACCCCTGGCCCAAGGAATTCCAGACTTGTTTGATTCCCCTCCCTCTGGATTTTTGCATGATTATATATTCTCTTAATAGCCTTCTATGGAATAATTGCTATGTTCATGCAAGACAAATTTATTAGGAATCAAAGCCGAAAAGCACATATTATCGCTATCAAATAATTATAAATATAACTTCATCTATAGCCTCCTCTGCATGCAACCCTGCTAGGTTTCCTTTGTCCTCTGCTGGGTTTCCTTTGTCCCCTGCTGGGTTTCCTTTGTCCCCTGCTGGGTTTCCTTTATCATGTGAACCAGAGAGGAATAGGCCCCAAATAACTCCTCTGCTTTTCTTTCACCCTCACCCCCTACCCCCACCTTTTGTTCCACCATAGGAAGCCCAGAGTCAAAGGAAGTCAAGAGTTGCATGTGGAGGAGGCTACTTCATGAAATGATTCGGGGGGAAAAAAAATCATTCTTTTCAAAACTTATCTTTGATCTTCAACATTTTCTTTGTTTCCATGGACAAACAAATGCACAAATGAAGTGGAACTGAACTTGTAAATAACATGTTTTCAATTTTCGCCATCTTTAATTCTCTGAATAAACCGCTGATCTTAGATAATGCAGGCTTTATAATCAGGAAATACTTCACAGAAAACTTGAGGAATTTCAAGGAGTTAAAGGTACTCCAAGACAGCTTTATTTTATTTACTTATGGTATTTTTATTCATTTATGGTGTAAAACGTTTGAAATGGATAATATTTGGATCATATAACGGCAATTGAATCTTAGGTTTTTAAGTAGTGTTCATACCAGTCACTACAAAGCGCTCGACAGACTGCCTGCTAAACTATAAAAAAAAACAGCAGGTTCATCCACTCTTTCTAAGTGAATGTCTAACATCAACACCCTTCTCCTTCGGAATTCCTGATCTAAGAGTCCCCCCCTCTCCTTTGGAATTCCTGATCTAAGAGTCCCCCCCCCCCCCCCCCCCCCCCCCTCTCCTTTGGAATTCCAAAATGCTGCCCATGGTATAGGTATGGATATTTTCTGGAACTACCCATTTTATACACATCTCACTGCACTTTACACTTATTGTACAGACAGCTGGCAGCTTAATATAATGTGGAAATTAGTAGTTAGTATGTATAAGTATAAACCAGTTACTGAGGGTGGTCACTGCCAGGGTTTGTAACGTTGCCAGTGGTTCTTTTATGTCCCTTCAATTAGTGTGATTGAGTGAGATTATATGGCAACTCCCCTGCAATTGTGTGAGGTTGGGTGCGATCAAATAGAACCATAATATAGAATTATAATAAACATTTAAATAAAACTTGAGAAGTAACTCGGGCAAAAGATTAGTTTTGAGAATGTCAGTGAATAACACTTCTTTTTTTCTTGTGTACAATACCTTTGTTTAATCTAGCACTAGTTGTTTTTGTAAGGCAGTGATGTTGATCATTTACCTGCTTATGCAAATATAGAAAATGCCTGGAAGACTACCTCCTAATTCCTCTTGACAGTAAGGATACTTAAACCGTGAACACTTGACTTTATTCATGAATGTTATTATTTCTTGAGCCTTCTACTGCTTCAAACCTCTAAAAATGAAGCAGTGAGTTCATATGCACTAAGTGTTCATAATTATGAATCTTATTTCTAATATATTCACTAAAGTGTTTTAGTTACAGGTATATAAATGCCTAAATGGTCTTGCTCCACCTTATCTAGTGCAGGACTATACTTCATTATGTAGATTTCATAACTATAATACCAGGCATAAGGATTTGTTACAAATACCCAAGGCACATACGTCAAAGTATCAAAAATTGTTCAAAATTAACGGAATCCGAGCCTGGAACAATTTACCAGGGGAGATTAGACGCATATCAACGCCAAACCTCTTTAAAGGAAAATTAAAGGAACATTTTAAGGACTATTGTTAAATATGTGTATTTGATGTAAACTTATTGTAGCTTATTTTATATTGTATTATTGTTTGTAATTTGTTTTTTTGTTATGCAGGTCTCCATTTAAATCAGCCATGCTGAACTGGACTAACCTGTCGAAATAGCATTAAATAAATAAATTAATTAATTAAAAAAAGTAACAAAAAACTTGAAATGTTCACGGTTTGGCTGTCTTCACTGTAAACAAATTGCTCTTTCACAAGGCACAAATTATATACACTTTTTCAAAAAATATCTTGCTATGAAAAAAAGCTTTGAAATACCCTAAAATTGATAGAATGCTTGGTAATTCTACAAAACACTATCTAGAATACAATATGTTGTATGCATAACCACTTTCAATCGTGCAATAGGCATCAATAGATCATGAGACAGTTTTTCGCATAGCAATGCGTACCTTGACAACAGTGTTTACATCTAGCTTTGCATGACAGCGTCAGCTTTAGATAGTCTTTTGTAGTTTAAACAGTAGTTTTTTTCTAGCTTTGGTTTAGAAAAAAAACATGGAAGAGCTCTTTAAAGGATTAGCTGTGGTGTTTAGGCCGAGGATAAGCTGCAAACACTAGGCAATCACGGCTCGTCTTCGGCCTAAACATCACAGGTAGTCCTTTAAAGAGCTCTTATTCTTATTTTCTAAACCAAAGCTAGATAAAAACTACTGTTTAAACTTCAAAAGACAAAGCTAGATGTAAACACTGTTGTCAAGGTATGGCTTGCCATCCAACATGGTGTCGCCAGGCGTTGCTATGCGAAAAACTGTCACGTGATCTATTGATGCAAATGGCCTATTGCCATTCACCATTCACTCTGTCAACCTTTCAGTTTCAAATAAGTGTACAATAGTCTATTTACATTATAGTGTTATATACTACAAGTACCAGAATGCTATGCCTATTTTCTTTTGTTAAAAGATTAGTGTCAATTGTCCTAGTATTCTCAAGGGGGAATTAAAATCAAGTCCAAAAGAACAATTGGTTTCATCAAACTTATTGATTTTATTTAAACCTACAATCATTTACTGCATGATGGTTCAAGTCACATGTGCGATGTAAAGGTGTGAACGTTCTGCGTGTTTTTGACGTAATTTACTGTAGGGCAACCGCAGATTTTATATCGCTGGCTCATAAAAAATACCTTAGCGACGTAAAAAGACGTTTATTTTCTTTCTTTTTTTTGTGCAAATTTCTGTTGTCTAATTGATAAATGGTGATATTATGATAAATATCTTAACAAGAATAGAACTGCAATATTGATGATGATAGTAATTTCAATGATGATAGCTGAAAACATAAGGATATTGATATTGAACTATAATGATGATAATGATAATGATGGTGTTGATGTTGATGATGATTTTGATGATGGTGGTAATGTTGATGATGATTGTAATTGCAATGATGATAGCTGAAAATATAAGGATATTGATAACTATGATGATGATGATGATGATGATGATGATGATGATGATGATGATGATGATGATGATGATGATGATAATGATGATGATGATGATGGTAATAATGGTGGTGTTGATGATGATGATGGTGGTGATGTTGATGATGATTTTGATGATGGTGGTGATGATGATGATGATGATGATTGTAATTGCAATGATGATAGCTGAAAATATAAGGATATTGATAACTATGATGATGATGATGATACATGTAAATAATGATAATAATTTTGATCATGGTGGTGATGTTGATGTTGATGATGAAGATGATCTTGATGGTGATTATTATTATTTTACTGTAGACGATAATGATGATGTTGATATATTGCGCCTAGAGCTTGCCGGATTAGGCGCAATATATATGTATACACTATTATTATATTATTATTATATATTGATAATGATGGCGGATTTCTATCCAGTATTTGCTACAGACAAGACACAGTAATGATGATGATAATGATGGTGTTGATGTTGATGATGATTTTGATGATGGTGGTGATGATGTTGATGATGGCAATGATGATGATGATCTTGTTGATGGTGATTATTAGTATTTTACTGTAAATAATGATGTTGATAATGATAATGATGGCGGATTTCTATCCGGTGTTTGCCACAGACAAGACCCAGCATTATCTCATCATTTTCATTCATTTTCCTAGGAATAGCACCAGCTACAGGATGTGTCTAGAGTTTCACTGTGAGTGTTGTCCTGACGACCTCCCTCAGATAAGTTGTGAATGCCTAGAGTGTTGCCATGACGACAACCATGACCAACTTGATACAGAAAGTGATCAGTTGAAAAACAAAGAAGAGAACGGCATTGATATCTCATGTCCTACTAAAACTACAGACAAGTGTTGTGATTCTGGACTGGAGAACACTGACAAGGAAACTGTTGAACCTAAGAAGAAATGCTGCTCAACAAAGAACGGAGGGAAAACATGTGAAGAAAATCCTCAACAGACCTCAGCTGCTTCCTCCACAAACAATGACGAAGAGCACGGTGTAAAACCATGTTCCGATGAAGTGAAAGCAAAAAAGGACACGTGCTGCTCAGATGCAAGTAGTAGTTGTCAAAAAAGCTTGCCGCAAACAGCTAGCAATTGTTGCAAATCAGAACAACAAAGCTCTAGCGAAAGGCTGTGTGACGATGAAGGTACTAAACCAGCCACGAAATGCTGTTCAGAAAAGATCACGAACGATAGTTGCGACAAAGACCAAAAGAAAGCTACTTCAAGCTGCTGTAGCTCTACACAGCAAAGTCCTGCTATGCAAGAAGCTCCTAAACAATCATGCTGCTCATCAAAAACTTCGTCGCTCGCTGATAAAAAGAAAGTGTTACCAGAAGTTCAAGGAAGCGATGGAGTCGCGGAATCCAACACAACCAAACCATGCTGCTCTTCAAAGGATAAACTTTCATCTAGTACTCCAGACAGCGATGGAAACAAAGAATCCAAAGCTCCAAAAGCTAACGATTCTTGTTGCTCTTCAAAAAAGTCCTCGTGTTCTGGAAAGGGCAAAGACTTCGAAGAAAATCAAGATGGAACTGAGGAAAGCTGTCAGACATCGAAGGAAAACAAATCTTGCTGTCCCTCTAAGAGCCCAATCATCGGAAATGATTCTGAGAAGAGCCCAAAACAAAATGGCGTTGTCCAACCATCTTGTTGTTCTAAAAAAGTTAACAACAGTGATCAGCAGTGTGAGCAGAAGATAAAGGATACTTGCTGCTCTTCCAAAGCGACATCTCCATGTGGTGAGAATAATGCTCAGACGAATAAAGCCCAAGATAGCGGGGCTACTAGTAAGCCTCCTTGCTGCTCAAATACATCAGTGTGTAGTTCGCCACCCACAGAGGTCCAGTCTAGTGCAGCTCAGTGTACCAAAAACACCTGCTGCACAGATAAGGAAGCTAATAGAGTAGAATCTAGCTGTTGCTCGTCCAAGTCCAACTGCAGACCAACCACGGACACACCAAAGTGTTCATCGCCATCAGAGGATAATACAACTTGTTCAACATCTCAAGAAGACAAGTGCTGCAGTAAGGAAGACAAACTTGGATCGATAAGAAACGATGAGTGCTGTGGTAAGGAGGAGACGGTTGTTCTTATCGATGACAAGTGCTGCAGTAAGGAAGACGAACTTGGATCGATGAGAAACGATGAATGCTGTGGTACAGATGAAACGGTGGTTCTTATTGAACCAACAGAAAACAAAACAGCCACAACAAAGTCCGCAAAATCTGCTTTAGGACCTCCCACGACCCGTACCACTAAACTACGTGTACAGAACATATGTTGTGCAATGGAAGCACAGCTCGTCCAAGACTGCCTAAAACCTTTACAAGGAATTGACAACGTTGCTGTGAATGTGATTGGTCGAGTGGTGCATGTACGTCACGACCCTGAAGTGACGTCACCTACCGAACTTGTTGACTGTCTTAATAAAGTACATCTTGGAGCGACGGTGATGGAGGCTGGTGCCCACCATGATCACAACAACGGACAAATGCCACGTGTACTTAAACTTAGTATTGGTTATGTTCTTGTACAGGCTGTGCTCCTTTTGACGGCCGTCTGTGGTCTTTTTCTTAAAAAGCCATGGTACCAGTGGGTTGCTATTACTGAAATAATCTTTGGTGGAGTTCCTATATTGAAAAACTCCCTATACTCTTTGAAGAACCGTAGGATTGATATCAATATTTTAATGTTGATTGCCATTATTGGAACAATAGCGATCAGCGAATGGGTCGAGGGAGCGACAGTAGTTTTTGTGTTTGCCGTAGCTGAAGCCCTACAGAATTTCTGCATGTTTCGTGTCCAGCGGACTATCTCAGGACTCATGCTCAAGCGGCCTGAAATAGCCGTTTTAGTGGAGACTGGGGAGAGTGTGTTGATTGAAAATGTAGCTATAGGTACGTTAATAGCTGTTCGACCCGGCGAGCTAATACCACTAGATGGTATAGTGGTGAAAGGACGAGCGTCCGTAGATGAAAGCTCTATTACAGGAGAATCGCTACCAGTTGAAAAGACTGTCTTGTCAAAGGTGTTCAGCGGAACTGTGAATCAAAACGGCTATATCGAAATTGAAACCACCGCAGACTCCACTTCATCAACGGTATCTAAAGTTGCTCAGATGGTGCAAGAGGCGCAGTCGAGTTCTACTGAAACAGAAGCGATTATTAATCGTTTTGCCAAGTTCTATACACCTATAGTCATGCTTATATCTGCCCTTCTTGTTATCATTCCTGCTATCCTTGGAGCGGCAGGCGTTGGAACTTACCTACAAGACATTCGTGAGTGGGGAAGAAGAGCTCTTGTGATGTTAGTCATATCCTGCCCCTGTGCTCTAGTCATGGCCACCCCTATAGCCGTCGTCTGTACTATTACTGCGGCGGCAAGGAAAGGCGCTATGGTCAAAGGTGGTGAATTTTTAGAAACATTAGCCAAGCTGAAGGTTTTGGCCTTTGATAAAACAGGCACGTTGACAGAGGGGAAGTTCCAAGTCACTAACATGGAAAGTTCTGAAGGAAACGACGAACGAGAAGTTCTTCGACTGGCGGCCGGGCTTGAAAGTAAAACCGTCCATCCGATTTCTGCTGCTATCGTTAATGAGTTCTCTGGTTGTGTGGCAGAAATGGTGAAAAACCAGACGGTGGTGTTGCCTGAAGTAACGCGGTTTACCATGCACGAAGGACAGGGTATATCAGGGTGCATTGAAGGTAAACAGGTCCGTCTTGGTAACAAGGAGATGGTCGATAAATGCGGCGCATCGTTGAGCGAATACATGACTTCAAAGTATACGTTATGGTCAAGTGAGAGCAAGACTGTGGTGTTTGTCTGTGTAGACGAGAAAGTATGTCTTATTATAGCTCTGGCTGATGAAATACGATCAAATACTACCCTTAGTCTTGACTGGCTTAGCAAAATTGGTGTCAAGACCTCTATGATTACTGGTGACAACTCACGGACAGCCGAGGCCGTGAAGACTAAGTTGACATTAGACGAATGTGTATCTGAGATGAAACCAGGTGACAAACTTGAATGGATTAAAGAAAAGCAAAGTCTACTCCAAGATAATACTAACCAGATAAAACTTTGCTGTAGAAAACCACGAGCACAGCATGTAGTAGTAGGTATGGTAGGGGATGGTGTTAACGACGGTCCTGCATTAGCTACAGCGGATGTAGGAATAGCCATGGGTGCAGGAGGAACCGCTTTGGCTGTCGAAGCAGCTGACGTCGCGTTGATGAGTAACAACCTCGCGAAGATCCCGGAACTGATCACTTTAGCTAAGTTCTTCAAACTTATCGTTAAGCAGAATATTGGTGTGTCTGTAGTACTCAAGTTAGTGATTGTTGTAGTGGCGTTGAGTGGCTATGTTACTCTATGGATGGCAGTAATTGCTGATGTAGTTGGATTGCTTGTCGTGATAGTCAACGGTCTTCGTCCTCTTACTTGGAAGCCACCTAAATCACAAAGAAAGGCGCCATTGGACGTTGAACTTGGCATGAAAAAGACCAACTACAAATATGACAGTATTGTTTGATGATTACTGCGGTACAATTACCCTTTTAGTGCGAAGCCACTTTCACAATGTAAATCAAACAGAACGTGAATCAAACAGTTTTTGATTCCGAATTAATCGTACTCGAATCATCATACCGAAACCTCTTTATAGCAGATATCATTTCTATACCATCCATAGCTAAGAGCGGATGCTTTCTTAAAACCAGACATATTCGTACTCAGACTATTACGCTAACATTTAATTTATTTTATTCTCCCTTTATTCGCTCACTCGCAGCCGTGTTTAGTGTCGGGCTTCCTGTGTCCTGACTACCCCTTTATAACAGTTTCATGTGAACTGGCCTCCTTTTCAAACTTATTCTCACCATTCCCAATATAGCGAGAAATCTCCCTTTTCCGTACCGCACTTCAACAACGCTCTACAACCATTGTATACACCTATTTCAATTAACGTTGTACATCTGGAATGGTCGATCTGAGACCGATAGGAATTGTGGGAGCTCGTTAAACTGCAAATGCACTATTATAATCACGCTTGAATTAATATTTACTTCTGAAAGACTATTATCCACAATTCAGCACCATTCAAGTGTGATTAAAACAGAACATTTGAAATGTATTGAACTCCCACAATTCCTATCGGTCTCAGATTAACCATTCCAGATGGACAACGTTAATTGAAATAGGTGTATAACCACTATAGTCTTTTAAAACACTAAATGACACTCCGGAACTTTTTCGGCCGGTCGGGTTGCCAAATGGCGCCGTTTTCATATTCCTGAAATAGTTGTAGACTTTTTCTAAACTTCTTTGAAAAGGACAACAACAACAACAACAACAACAAAATGTTTACGAGGGGTATTCGTAAACTTTAATAATTTTTTTTAATGTAAACTTTATTAGGTTTTCTATTCAATATACGGGTTAACTTTAGATTTTTGATAATATTCAAGTACTGTTCGCAGCTGTGTTGTATTGGCAGATACAATCACAAGCCGAAGGCACCGTGATTCTATAGCCGATACAACACGGATGCGATTGTTGTAAGCGACTTAAAAAAAACTGTCTAGGTCAGTATTTTTTGCATATTTTACCAAAATGTTTAAGATTAATGTAAATCTCGCCGAGAAATGTAATATACAACAGCAGTGTTGTGTAAAGATTTCCACTCGTCACGGATATGATTTCTTTTATTAATTTATCATTAATGATTCATGAGTTATTAATATATAACTATCATATCACTTCCACTTCGATGATTATTCATTTATTATAAGAGTTTTTATTTTTGGCACTATATTGACCATGTGTAAGGTCGTGATTCTTTAAATTATCATTCATTTATAACATGGTATATGCGCATGTGCTGGGGAAATCTTTTTTTTCTGGTTATATATTCTATACCGGCTAAAGATGATGCTTTTTTACTTTTGATATGATCTCAATGATTACTGATGGGAATCTACTGTTGTTATATTTTACATTTAATTTTATTGGTATAAATAATTAAATTAAACATTTTTCTTGTAATAACTTACAAATTTCGAATTTTAAATGAAAAATAAATTAAACATATATGGTTAAAAATAAAACTATTAACATAATGTTATTTGTTTGGTCAAGATATTTTTGTCCGTTCGCCTTCTGTATGTGCACGTTTGCATTTATTCATGTATCTATTAAGTTATTTGTGTGTCAGAATTGATATTATTTGGATGAAGTTACAATACATTTCATTTAGATTATTAAATTGTAGGAACAAGTGTAGCTAAGTTGGTTAGTGCGCGGCTTTTGGAGCTAGAGGTCACGAGTTCGATCACCAGTGGCGCCTCACACTTGTTTCGACTTCTTTTCATTCTGTGTAGCTTTGAGTAGCTTTAAACGCCTGTAAAACGGAGCATTGATTGAGAGGGGGGAAAGAGCGCACCGTCGGCTTCCTGGGAGACCAGCTTACTTCTATCTGAAAGAACTACCGACGCTAAATAATAGTACTTTACCTTTTCCTTTAGTCATACATGTTGAATATAAAAATTCAACCATCATGCATGAGATATAAACGTAGACAACGTACCGAAATCAGTATAAAGTAAGAAAATAGTAAGACACATAATTGTGGAAAACGAAATATAATAATTTAAATTTATTATTAAGTAGAATAGGACAATATCTAAAATAAAGATTAACGCAAGTATATTACGAAGTTTCGAAGTCACTGACTTCATTTTCATGTTTAGGAAAATAATAGGAAAATAACGAGAGGAAAGAGGATCATTTAAATGAATTGAGAAATAACGTTCAAATAAAATACAAAGCGAGAAAAGTAATATCCTTGAGAAAAAAGTTAACTTCTGGTGCTGGATAAAAAAATTTCGAAATTCTGGTAAAAGAATAAAAAAAAAATATTAAAAAAAAATAAAAGTGAAAAGACAAATGAAAAAATGAAAAAAGACAAAGCAAGGTATCGAAAGTAAGAAGTAAGGAATTATAAGAAAGAAAGTGGTTTGTAATTGATAAAATAAAATCACTTGTGTAAGTCAGGTGTTAAAATGCTAGTTATTTTCGTGTTTTACCGCAGGGGACTTGAATGCGTGGGAAGAATGGTGTCATTGTCATAAATTACACAAGTTGACGTCATTCAGTGATTGACCAATCAGCGCTATTCCTTACAAATGTCATCTATAACCAAGAGCTTCTATCATTTTTTTTTTTTTTTTTAAAAACTCGCTCGAAATTCATATAGTGAAAATCTTTATTTTAATACTTTCATTTTTTTGGTGAATTTAATTAAGTGTTGTATTGTAGTATTATTGTCTTTTCGATGTATAGTGTGTATATTTGGTGCTAAATTGTACACTTCTCGACGAAAAGCCGGGCTTTCTTGGTGCCAGGCAGCTAGCCCTGTCATCAAAGCTGAATAGTAATGAGTGTGTGGGCGGCAAATGCATTTTCTCGGTATTTGAAAAGCTAAACTGTTGGGTAAGATCAGGTCAGCGTTACGAAATACCCGTCGGTGATTTGGCAACAGTACTTTTACAGTATACTTCGTCAAAACCTTTTTCTTTTTTCTCCTTTACACTGAAGAACAATGTCGACCTATTTGACTTGAAATCGCAGCTTTAAAAATGATGAAGTTCTCAAGCGTTTTCCCCAAATTGAGACTAAGTAATATACGATCCAAGTCAAGCCCAATAACTCTGGTCTGGAGAGCGGGACAGAAAGATGATTGCAACGAAGCCCAATCAACTCCACACATTAAAGAAGGATATTTGTGGCGATTGAAGGATGGTTTCGCATCGAGACTTGTTAGCCGATGGAAAAAGAGCTATCTTGTACTATCTGAAGAAGGAATGATGTTTCTAAGGAAGAAAGGAAAAACAGAAGAACCGTTCAAAATTGTTCATATACTTGATGTAGTATCATTGATGCTAGAGGACTTTGCAGGGATTCGCAATAAAGCATTCGGTATAAGGCTGCAAGCTAAAGCTGAACGCAAATCTCTTTTACTAAGATGTCGTACAGAGGACGAGCGAAACGACTGGATCACCGCTGTACTTACTGCTAAATCAGCCAGTCTTGTAAGTCAGGCTAGTTAAATATTCATACTTTAAGGATTCCATGGTCGACTACTGAACAAATGAAGAAACTGAAGCTAAAAAAAACCACTGGAATAGCATTGGCTGCACGTAATAACTGGTAAACCAATTCAAGGAGTCTAGATAAACGTTTTTACCGGCAAGGCTAGCATAAATATTGAAATTTTGACCGCTACTTTGTAACATTACTGAACTCCGTGATCGAAAATTTAGAAAACTGAAACATGACTTCTTTAGCTTCTGCTTTTACTGCAGAGAATCAGCGAACCTGATGGACTAAATGAATCAGCTCACACTACTCTCTAATGTTGGCTTGTGGCTAAACTGCTATATTTGGATTACATCTGAATTCAGATGAATGACAGAAAAATGCCGTAAAATGACTAAATGACTTTGTATAATTTATTGCTAAATCAGCAGCTAAGTAGCTAGATGAACGGTCTTCAATTCTAAAACTTAGTCAGGATATATACTTTGAGACTTCTAAAGTGTTATATATAACAACTCAGATTCAGGTTAATTTTAACGTCAAAAAGAAGGAAAATATGCTAAAAATCCTACACTGAGTTACCGGGGAAATGGCATGGATTATAGCAAAGACAGATACATCCAAGCTTCATTTAAAAGGTTATAGGTATCAGGCAATTGTTGCACTATCAACTCAGAAAAACGAAAATCGCCGTGCACCTGATGTCCAAAATTATACTCGATATTGTCAGAACTATGATATCTGGTCATATTCTAAATGCGCGCGCTCGTTAAATTATTTAAAAAAGATATGTTTGAATAAATCGTTAGGAAATGGTCGAATATCGTGAAGGCTTTTCACCTGTGTTTAAGCCTTTGTTTTAATGCATTTCCATTCTTCCGGTTAAAACTGCTTAGAGCCTACCCCCCAAAACGAAATACAATATAGGGTTATAGCATTTCCTTTAAAAGGGATAATGAAAATTACGACGGGGAGAACTAAATATAGCACAGGAACTAAAATAGATATGACTCACCGAATTGAGAGGTCTTACTACATAGATATGTAACAACTGGAGATAAGATATTTAATTATATGTTTGTAAAACATTTAAACAAAATGAATTATTATAATGAATTGAAATGCGAATATGATATTTTTCTCATGTATCTGTAGAATAAATTATTATAGTTAATTATTATAGGTGTATTATTTTTTACAATATCATAGAGTGTTCTTAAATAATATTACTAACCTACTAGTGTAGTATGACGATCTTTGTAATGCGCATTTGAAAACCTGTATAAGGTAGTATTACCTATTATCGCGCACATCCTATTATCGTGCTTTTCGTAAAGAAATAATATATATCTTCTAAAAAACTGCTTCCAAATTAATTAAATCAATTATGGCTGCTTATTATGTTGCAACCAACCTTTTTAGTACTTCTTTCAATAAACTTTTACGCAGAATAGAAGATATATATTTTTTTACGAAAAATACGATAATAGAATGTGATGTTTTTTTAAAGTAAATGTTTTATTTATTTTATTTATTTATTTTTATTTTATTTATTTGTAGGAGGTCATTTTGTTGAGTTCACTTGCCACAGAATACAATGTAGATATATGTTGGTCTGATCTGCGGTTATTAAATTGTGTATGATTATCGTCGATGATTTTTTACGGTGTTACAAACTTCATTATATTACCTCATATCGGTAGATAAAAAGATTGACCTCTATCCATAGACTGGTATTATCATAAAATTATGAATTAAATATTCTATATAGGCGAGTTTATCGAAGAGCACATTGCGCAGTTTAAACTTTTTGTAATCTTCCTGTTTTGCTCAATGACAATAAATAAAAAACGCACCAGATTTATACTTGGTGCCACTGATAGATAAATAAAGGTTTATTGAAAAATATCACAGCTAATAGGTAGAGCAGATTTCGTATGATAGTGAAAAGTTCAGTATCGTGTGCGTGCCTTGCCGCGACCGTGATATTTCTTGAATTTTGATGAAAACTTGCCGTGCCCTGACCGTGTTTTTGCCATGAGCTTTCATAGTCATACGAAATATGCTCTAACCTGCATGTACATCTATAAATCAGGGTCGTGGCGAGGGACGGTGGGATCAGGGATCACATGCCAGCGATCGGGGATCATATAGTCCGAATCAGCTGGAATCAGGGATCACAGAAGAGGGATCGGGATCGTATGAACAAATTCAGGGATCAAGGGATTGTTTAAGTCTTTATTTATGTAAACGAAAAGCTTTTAAATATCGAATCTTCCACACATTTCGCAATTTGTTGCGCAACCAAGCTATATCGTCAGGTTTCTAGACTCTCTCAGCAACAACTACCACAGGGATCCCAAATATATATTTGTTATATCCATATCATTTATACATAACTGGGTCAAAAGATGAGTATCGTACTGCCTGAGGATGACTTAGCAGCCAGGCCAGCTTAAGGCACCCCTTCTACGTTTATCCATTTTTACATGAATGCAGAACTACAGAAAATATCACAGATCAACCAGAACAAAGAGAGTATGAAATGGATCAATCACGTGACTATCTTGCCAAAGGATGACTTGGTAACCATGTCAGCTCAAATACCACAGGAATCCCATCTACGTATATCCCTTTTTACATGTAGATCTACAGTATTTATAAAACATCACCAGACCAACCAGAACGAATAGAAACGGACAGAAGAGATCACGAAATAGATCAATCACGTGACTATCTTGCCTGAAGATAGCTTGGTAGCCATGTCAGCTCAAATACCACAGGAATCCCATCTACGTATATCCCTTTCTACATGTAGATCTACAGTATTTATAAAACATCACCAGACCAACCAGGACGAAGAGAAACGGCCAGAAGAGAGCATGGAATAGATCAATTACGTGACTACCTTGCCTGAGGATGACTTGGTTGTGGTTGTCAGGGTTATAGTAACAAGTGACGTTGGTGTTGCCATGGTAACCAACAATAAACGACTGTACCGCTGCTAAGCTCTTTTGTTCATTTCTGTAACATGGTGGCGAAATAGAACACTGCAGGATAACAAGAAAAAAGAACAGTTTAATGTAAAGTGAAAAAAATCAGCTTTCATTTTGCATGATTTGGGATCCCTGTGGCGAATCGCGTGTTACTATTTTCTGCAGGAATCCCAAGCTAAATTGTCATAATAGATTGATATCCAGATTATCAGAGGGTTTTTTCAGTTAGGAATTATTTATCGTTAGTAATAAAAGTTCTACGACAGAACGAACAGCCGATCTGGGTTTATACATACACTGAATGTTTACATACATACATCAGATACGTCATGTACATTCTGTACACTAGCCGTGAAACGACTGTTTGGCCCTCCTAGCCTAGCTACATACTATTCTCCATCTTCAGAGATGTATATTATCACGTAGCATATTTATTTGTTTCATTTGTGGATGTGATGATTTTCTTTTAAAAATCATGTGAACATTTCGATAAGACAAAACATGAGAATAATCTTAGTTAGCTCACTGGAGAAAAACGTTTGAGATTTCTATGATAATAGAACCCGGGATTGATGAATTAATAGGTATGCATGGTCATTGCTCTTTGATAGTGAAGATAGTAATTATATAGTATTATTATTTGGTTGAGAACTAACTGAAGTTAAAACATCATTTTCTTACTAAGAAACCACAATTAAAACAAGGCATTTCAACCATGTAACTCTCTAGGCAGTCCTTTCCGGGAGTTTTTCATAACTGTCAAAATGATAACTATTTAGCTCAAATCTAAATTGCCTCGACTGTAGCTATGACTCAACATTAAGAAACTAGTTTAGTGCTTACCTCGGAGTTAACGTCGTAAATCGTGTCGTAAATAATCCCCCGTAATATTTCAACTTCCTCACCACTTTTTGTCTCAAAGGAACCGTGCAAACGAATACATGGATACTGTGATCGACATTCAGGGTTTTCTATGCAGCTACAAGTCTTGTTACTTACAAACTCTGCTCGGTCGTCAAGATAGCAAACACTTTCTTTAAAGTTATAAGCTTGAGTAAGTATATTCACACATGTTAACCCAAGCACAGTCCAAAGTACTGAACCGAACGCCACAAGCGCCAAACCTGCAGCTAGAGTTTGAGCTTTAGGTTCTTGTTGCTTTATAGGTTCTGTTTCGAGAATAGCAAGATTGATCCTTATTCCGTTAACGTGTATCTGTTCCTCTGAAGCCATCACTATTTAGCAGTAGTTGCTAGGGGTGTTTGGATTCGTGATCAGTCACAGAAGGGATTTTAATCGTGTAACGGTGAAGATCTGTGGTGTTTTGATATTAATAATGCAAATACTATCACATTCCTTATTGTAGCCAATTTTAAAATCTTTTGTTTTAAGACACAGTATCTAACTACGGCTTGACCCATGCATTATAATCAGTGAAAAGGCCTGGGGAAACACGGCGATGTTTTACGACAGACTTTAAAGTATCAATGAGAATACTGGTGTATTCCAGCGATACACGGAAGAAAACTGCACTAGGAATATCCTTTCTAGCTAATGGGTGGCCTTCAAAATGTTTTCATTACGAATAGCAAATCTAGTATTACTTCATTGAAAACATCATCAAAAATTAATGCCAACAGCTTGAGCTGAAGCTACTATTTTAAAAAGCAGAATATACTTTTGTTAGCAGTACTTTTTTGCGTACAAAACATATAATTTTTCGAAGTGTTTTATACTGAGTACTACAATTTCAATTGATAATGTAGAGATTTTATGTGAACCGTATTGCTATAGTATTATTATATTGTCGTATTATTCTATTGAAGTGAATTTAAATTAATGTTGTCTTCAAAACAAACCGATTTTTAAAATTGTAAATAAAAACAGATCGAGCCACATTATTAATTGAACTGATCTGCCAGGTTGTTCTGTTACAACTTAGAAGTGATCACAGCGGACGTCGTCAGTGGATCATAGCAGTGTATAGAGATACAGAGATAGATAATTTATTTTTAGCCTGAGGAACAGGCCTTCCGAGGGAAACACTATAGCAACCCGTAAGTTTAATTAAAGCAATACTTACAATAAAAAAAATTCACACGATTTAAAATCACCTAGGAGAAGAGGACGGAAGAACTAATGACTTAACAAAAATGCGTGTACAATAACAAAATAATGATACAGTGTACAGTAAAATCGTTGGATCTGGCAACCATAGCAACCCGTAGGTTGAATTAAAGCAATACTTACAATAAAAAAAAATTCACACGATTTAAACTAGGGGAAGAGGACGTAAACTCTAATGACTTAAAAACAAAAAATATGCGTGTACAATATAACAAAATAATAATACAGTGTACAGTAAAATCGTTGGATCTGTTAAATATATAATCTGAAAGAAATAGAATAAATGAAAAATGGTCTAAAATAAAATTTGTGCACCCTGCAAGCAGAGGGTTTTGTCCCACACTTAGAACTATCACGATCCCTTTGGTTTTAGCTGGGCAATTCATCAGTGATTCATTTACCAATTTTCTTTTTTTCAAAATCACTGGCGTCGGAGAGTCAGTACGCAGAGTCACTCTGATTTCGCGGGCTTTCTGAGTTATACAGATATATAGCCAATAATAGTATTATGTCAAATAATGCCAACTAAAATGCACCTTTTTAGCCTAATGTTTCATGATTCCTTTTAAAATGATTAAATAAAACCTATAGTCGACAAGTCGAGCGCTAGCTAGCCTGACCCGGATTTGGTAATTCATGATCAATTCGTTAACTTTTTTTTTAAAGAGAACCGGAATCTAAAAACTTAACAGTAACTATGAAAACTTACTGACGTTTTTCGTCGGAGCAAATTAAGGAGTACTTTAAACAGTCGCCGAGCGTGGTTACGGCCAAGGTTAGTGTTTTTCGGCTTTTACGACTCCGTCATTTAATGTCATTTAATGCTCCTTAGCAACACTGACGCAATGTACATTAAGACAATTGAATTCTCATTTTATTCCGAAAATAAATTAGAATATATGTTTCTACTGTTTATGCTCTGTGCTGATTCTTCGTTCAATTTCTTGGAATGACATATCGCCTGCGCCAAACTGTAATGTGACTGCATGCGGAAATTCAATGGGCGACAGCTTGCACTAAGAAGTCACGTGACCACATTCCCTTAAATCGAACAGCTCTGTAAAAATTAACCTCAGAAATATAACTAACACCTCATTATAAGTAATAGTGCAAAATTCAGATCGTAATATGGATGCATGCCAGTGGAAATGGGGATAATTTTACAATTGGGTATTATCTTAAACATTTCGGGAAAACGCTATTGATGGCACGAGCTAGCAATCCAACGATGAATTTTCGATTCAAACGAATCTTTGCACTTTTACAAATATCAAGGTGTTCTTTCCATTTCTATAGTGGTTATTTAAATCAAAGGGAGATTGAATGATAATAATAATTTTATTGAACTTGAATTGCAATACTGAATTGAAAAACTCAACTATGAGAAGTGAACACTGGATAACAGATATTATGAAGTTATTATAAATATGTACATCACAAAAGAAAAATGTATAGAAGATAAGATTTTTATAAATGTGTTAAATATATGTGTATATATATTCTTTAGTCCCATTTTGATATACGTATTTAACATATAGGTCACGTGACTTCTTAAAGCAAGTCGCCAATTGGAGACACTTGGAGAGACACTTGCATACTTGTAGTCTATATACCCCGCAGCCGTTTGTAGTGTCGTCAAGAGCACTGAGTCGTTGCGCAGTTTACTAATGAACTCGAAAACTCACTCACTAAAATCACATTGCTCAAATTTGTTGACAACCTATTGAAAATAGGTAAACAAGATACTTGTAACACCTGGCGACAAGTGAGATACACAAAGATTAGGTTTACCTTAAGACTTTTAACTCTAAAACTTCAACAATAACACTAATGTTGCATGCATTTTGTAGGTATGATTCATGATACATATGTGAATTTTCCGCCACGTTTTGTGTTGGTTTTGTGTGCTTTGTTGTCGTTGTGTTCATACAGCAGTCAGCAAGATGCCTGTCTGTCAAGATCTCTACCAGGTGCTGTAACTAAGTTGTCTAACATGGCCGCTAAACGACAACACCTTAGAAAGACTTTCACGTTAGTAAGTTTTATTCAATGTGGACTAAGATGCGAACAAGAAGACTGGTGTATTTCCATCAACTTTGACGTCAGACAACAAACAGGAACATGTGAGCTGACTGATTTTGGGATAGATGGACATGAACCAGTCTTGTCTGAAATGTTGGAAGAAAGAAAAGGGTTTATATTCAGCCAACTCAGAGAATTAAAGGTATGTTGCAGAAAATTGGTTTCGTTAAAAAATCCTAATTTATATAAAACATCAATGGAAACTAGCGAGTAAACTAGATATATACTTGATTATTCTTAAAGTATGAAAATTTGATGATGCCCCGCAGAAACAGGCTTTTTCCTTTTTTTTGTAAAGAAAAAAGGTTTATCAAAGAAAAACAATTTATTTCTTATTTCTAAAAGAGCGCGAAACGTTGTATAGGTCATAAACTGTTCTCGAACCAAACAGCGAACGCGTTTTTTTATAATTACTTAAGTATGATATTTAAACAAGTTTGTATACACCTATTTCAAAAATCGTTGTCGCAGCCGAAGCTACAGTCCACACTCTAAAGCCTGCAAAGGATGTTGGTAACTGATCTGCTGTCCATCCATCCCTAGTTGTTTTTCCAGTGTAGTCCATTTCAGAGAACGTCCATCAAAAAGAATCCGATTGCTCTGTTACATCTTTGTAAAATCTTTGAAAATGTCATACTATTTTTGATGAATTATGTTGCTAGGAAATTAAAATCTTAACGAGATATTATGTACACATTCTTAATGAACCAGTACACCTTTTTAAAATGATATTTATACAAAATTTTCACTCGTGTTTATATAGCATTATAGCTGCTTATCATTTTGTATGAAGTGTATGGGATACTAAATTATATGTACAAATTCATATTGAACCAGTAAACCTTTTAAAAATGATATCTTTACTAAATTTTCTACTGTTAGATTACTCGTGTTTATATAATATTATAGCTGCTTATCGTTTTGTATGAAGTGCATGAGATACTAAAAGAAATATTATTATATGTACAAATTCATATTGAACCAGTAAACCTTCTTTATAAAATGATATCTATACAAAATTTTCTTCTGTTAGATAACTTGTGTTTATATACCATTATAGATGCTTATCATTTTGTATGAAGCGTATGAAATACTAAATGAAATGTACACAGTTCATTCTTCGGTTGCTTTTGTCTGCTATCGATATCACAAAAACTTATTAATAAATTAAACTTTACGATTGCTATCTCATCCGGGCAGCTGGGCTGGTCCATGCAACAAATCTTTACTGATTACAGAGACTCCTTCCAATCTTCCTTTCCAACTTGACAAGGATAAAAAGCTTTCTACCGTCGAGGAAAAAGTATTCGGGGAGAAGGGGGAGGGGGTATTGGGTATGCTCCTCGTATCTCTTAGGGGTAAAAGTTATATCTTTTAAGGTTATAAAATCAAAAATTAGAATTTTGACATTTCTTAGTGTCTTTTAGGGTATCATAAAGGAGATTCACGGCCATTCCGCGCTTTTTTCGTTTTATATTTGAATTTTGTGTGGTATCTGTTAGGGGCTAAAATCTTACTTGCCATGCCCTTTAATTTTGAAAGGACTTTCTTTATCATTAAATTTCCGACCGGCCTACCCCGTTACTTTTTCTTCTCTCCCCACCAACGGGAACATACCGCAGCCTTAGTCATGCACTGACAGCTTTATCAATACAAGTACAAGCTGATAATTTCTTGTCTATATGATTGATTTTTGACAGAATTGGTTACAATAAAAAAAACTGCCTTTAAAAGGAAACATGTACGACAATCTTACAGTGCAAATCGAAAAACCGTGGGCACCCAGAAATATTTTAGAAATCGCTTATTGTTCGTTGAACATTTCACAAACAACTGTATTAAACTACCAAAAGTTAATCATACTACACATCAGTCAAACTTCTTGCGGTGATATAGTTGTTTCTGAGTTGTTCAACGAAAAATAAACGATTTCTAAAATATTTCTGGATGCCCACGGTTTTTTAATTAGCACTGTAACAAAACAGTACCGTTGCGGTTTTTGGATGCATGGTTGTTTTACTATATTCCATATACAATACAATTGTTTCTTGGCAATAATTTATGCTTGAAATAGCTATTAATTCAGTAAAAATACTGTTTAAGGACTGTCACGAAGAGTGAACTATGTTTTATCTTATAAATGGAAACTAACGAGTTAACTAGTATAGGCTGCCTCAGTGTTTGATAGAAACGATAGGTAATAGAATGAAATTTGTAACATGTTGTAACATCGTAAAAAATGTTGACTTAACAGTTACTGACGTTTCGAGCTTTAGCCCTTCGACGAAACCCTGCAACTTGAAATAGTATTAAAAAACGATTTTCCTTTTAAGTTTTTCATTTTTGATGAATAATTTCATTATCCTTATCATTTCCCAAAATCCAAAACTGATAATGCTGTGTTTTATTTAGTCTGTTTGTCAAGAGAACTATTGCTTTAACGGAGGGACTTGTAGATTCAACTGCGCAACCTCCAAACGAGAATGCCGCTGTCCACCAAATATCAAGGGTGAAAGATGCAAAGGTATTTGTGTTTTTACATGTTGAGACACCATAGAAAACAATTAATTTATGTAATATTATTTTATGTGGAAAGTCCGTTTCTAAGGAGAGGTATCCCCACACAGCGAGGCTCCACTACGGAGACCCAATATGTGAGTTGAGTTTGTTTGATGTGTTCCTATCAACTATATATGCCACAAGGGTTTTTTCTCCGTCAGGTTATCCCGTTTTTCTCCCTCCGCAATAATTAAAATGAACCTGTAAGTGATTTATGTTATTTTTAAAACTGCTTTGACAATATTTTTAAGATCTAACAATGTAACACAGATTTATTTCATATGTATATATATATATAGACGAATGTTCCAGCAAACCTTGTCAAAATGGTGGAACATGTACAGATCAGGCCAATGGTTACACTTGTATATGTGTAGCAGGATTCAATGGAGTAAACTGTGGAACAAGTAAGGCTTTATTCTTATATTCACAAACGCTGTGCAGCTTGCTTATAGTAGTATTTTAATTCCCTTCCAGATATAAACGAGTGTTCCAGCAGCCCTTGTCTAAATGGTGGAACATGTACAGATCAGGTCAATGGTTACAACTGCACATGTGCAGTAGGATTCAAAGGATTAAACTGTGAAACAAGTAAGACTTACTTCTGATATTCAAAAAGGCTGTGTAGCTTGCTTAAGTAGTATTTGAATTCCCTTTCAGATATAAACGAGTGTTCCAGTAACCCTTGTCTAAATGGTGGAACATGTGCAGATCAGGTCAATGGTTACACTTGTACATGTGTGGCAGGATTCAATGGATCAAACTGTGGAACAAGTAAGACTTTCTTCTGATATTCAAAAACGCTGTATAGCTTGCTTAAGTAGTATTTGAATTCCATTCCAGATATCGACGAATGTTCCAGTAACCCTTGTCAAAATGGTGGAACATGTACAGTTGTGGTCAATGGTTATACTTGTGCATGTGTAGCAGTATACACTGGATTAAACTGTGTAACAAGTAGGTTTATTTCTTCGTCTCCTTTTATCATGAGGGACTACAACTATAATTTCCTTATATTACTCATTAATAATGCATGACAAATTAACAAAAGAAAATCACGAACAATGGAGAAGATTGTATATCTCATACAGATTAATTTGCATCAATTTTTAAAACTGTTAAAATGTTAAAACAAGAATTTTCTCTGCCAGATCAGCTTTTATCTTGGCAATTTTAGTGACAATGAAAAAGCTAACGTTGGCATGGAATATCAAAGTACTATACAATATCCGCATCCGTTCTGTATGAGATACGATACGTACAGATCTGCCGTTCATAATGATAGTACATATTTGATTTCTCTTTTTATCAGGATTAGCAGCTTGTTCCAGCAACCCTTGTCAGAATGGTGGTACTTGCATAGATGATATCATCAGTGGGGGCTACAAGTGTAAATGTCGTTCTGATTACGAAGGAAGCCGTTGTCAAAATAAGGACAGATAAACTATCTCTAATTCTCTCTTATAAAGTTCATGAATAATTAATGAGAATTTTACAAAAGAAATCACGTCCGTGACGAGTTCTGTAAATCTCATACAGATTTCGTCCTGATTTGCATAATTTTCTCTGCAAGATTTACTCTGATCTTGACAATTTTAGTAAAATAATATGAAAGAAATTATGTTGGACTGTACGGCTTTTGTACCAAAAGCTCGCTTGTAGTGATATTATAGGAACTGTCATAAAACATTGTTGGTCCTTTCAGCAACAGACTGACTTCAACTAATGTCTTCTACTATTGATTATAAGGCTAAAACACCTTGTCACTTAGTAAGGCAAGTGATTGCCATTCGACTGAGTTCTTAGAACTGAAATATAACGATCACATCACCGTGTGCACGTAGCGTATGTACTTATTCTGTTTAGTCGATGTAAGCGGGATTATCTTACAGAATTGATTCACAATTCCTTCTCTTCTAGCTCAGCGATATTCATGTTTCGATCATTTACTAATTTTATGTAAATTTCGTGTGACAAAAAGCGACGTGTACGCGTCACATGTCCCCCGGGGGAGACTCAAGGGGTATGCTCTGGAAGAATGTTTTTTGAAAAAAGACCCCTTAAAGATGCAGGAAGTTCTATAAAAGGGGCGTGGCATGGACAATTATTAACCCCTAAGAGATACCAGGCAAAACTGACAAAAAGCGCTTAAATAATAGGATTTCATTTTTTGATATCATGAAAATACCAAAATAATTCGAGGAAATTTGAAATCTCAATTTTGTTACGTACCCTAAAAGGTGCCATTCCATTGATTTAACGACAATCATACCCTCAAGGAGGGGAACGTTAGCAGGATTGGAAACCACAAAACCCCACAAAAAAATAGACAAAAACCGCACAAAAATTTGCTTAAAAAACGGCAACCGCAATAAATAAACAAAACAAAAACAAAAACAAAAGGAAGTGAAATGATCTGAATTATAATTTTTCATCGTAGAAAAACGTTTCTAATTAATTGTTCACCGAGCCCGAAAATGACAAATAACCCGCAAACTGCTCAGTTTTGAAAAACCGCAAAACCGCACCAAAAATTACGCGAAACCGCATAACCGCAAACTCTTACGCCCCCCTCCTCCAGTGACTTTTACCATCGAGTCCCCCCGGGTCATTTAGCCATTTATAATGTAAATGTTTATGTGGCAGAAGAAGTGCGTAGGCTTTCCGCCGTGTTGTACACGTATAGCTCATAAGCAAGAAAATCAAAATGTACCTGTTTCAGTAAATTAAACATTTATTTATCATTTTTGAGTCCCTCGATCTTGTCTAAGATCTCTGATTCCTCAATTTTAAATTTGACTCCCCAATGAGTTCAAAGCATTTTGTTATGATTAATCATCCTTTATTCTGTGGTGTTATTGTAGACACTTCACTATAGCAACCCCCAACATTTATTAGCGCACTTGTAAGCTAAAATCTAATAAAACAATACGAACTCAGTAACCATTTTGAAAATGCATGTTTTCGTGAGGCTAGAGTTAGTTTTGTGTGCTCTGTTGTCGTTGTGTTCACACAGCTTTCAACAAGATTCCTGTCTGTCAAGATCTCTTCCTGGTGCTGTAGCTAAGTTGTCTAACATGGCCGTTAAACGACAACACGTAAGAAAGACTTTCACGTTAGTAGTTTTATTCAATGTGGACTAAGATGTGAACAAGAAGATTGGTGTATTTCCATCAACTTTAACGCCAGACAACAAACAGGAACATGTGAGCTGACTGATTTTGGGATAGACGGGCATCAACAAGTCTTGTCTGAAATGTTGGAGGAAAGAAAAGGGTGTATTTTCAGCCAACTCAGAGAATTGAAGGTACCGTGTTAAAATTACCTGGTTTATACAATCTTTAACACAACTTAAAAGCAATAATAAAAAGGTTTGTCCAAGCAAACTCATCACGGCTTGTTCGAGTATTTGAGATTTAGAACAAGTAAACTGTCATCTTGATTTTTGCTCATTTCTTTGTTCTGAACGTCAAAATAATTGTCTACAAGCATGGATTCAATTTGTTCGGAAAACATTCCTTTAGTAGATCGCCTATCGTCTATTCTGTAGTGTTAGTGCACGAATGTTGTTCAAGTTAATGATTGTAAGAAGCATATTCTAGTCAATTCTAAACAACGATAAAACAATAAAACCAACGTATCCTAGCGATGTTTGACAAAGGAAAAATGCAATGAGACTATTTCGGCGTTAGAACAAATCCACATAATTCGACTTTAACTTTTTTGTTTTCAATTCCCATTGTTGTACTTTTCTCTCTAATTTTCAAGAGATTCGAAGTAATTATAGTACAGGAAATGTCGCCGTTCTCGAAGAATTAATGAAAAATAGAACTTCTATTTGATGAAAGCTGAGTAATACCACGAGTGCCTCACGAAAACATTCCATGGGGAGTAGTGGTTGTTAATATACGTTCTATACTTTAATCTAGAGCTATTACTTATAAGTTTTGTCATCGTAACTTGAGTCCATTTGCTTTTGTATTCAGTCTGTTTGTCAAGAGAACTATTGCTCTAACGGAGGGACTTGCATATTCAACTGCGCAACCTCCAAACCAGAATGCCGCTGCCCACAAAATATCAAAGGCGAAAGGTGCAAAGGTAAATGTATTTTTAGATGAAAACTAGCAAGTAAGCTAGTATAGGCTGCGTCGGTATTTGATATAAAAGGCCTGTTATTGGTCCAAATCTCGCCCAATCTCGCCAAATCCCGCATAACCCCGCAAGCAAAAAAATCATAAAATGTCTAATCTCGCCTTATCTCGCCTTATCTCGCCTGATCCAGCCTGATCCCGCCTGATCCCGCAAGGTTGAAAATCCCAAAATGTCATAATATCGCCTAATCTTGCTGCGAGATTAGGCGGGTATTGGGGAGATAACAGGCCTTATAAACGATAGGTAATAGAATGAAATTTGTAACAACGTAAAAATGTCGACCGGCTTAACTTTATTGACGTTTTGATCTTTAGCCCTTCGTCGGAGTGAAAGAGTTAGAATAAGAGAGATACTGAGTATATATAAGAAGCGGTAAATGTGAAGAACCAATCAAAATGCAATATAAAATGTATAGGAGGAGTTAAAGAACAATGGAAAAATTAATTGAAAGCCAAGCGTTCATTCATGCCAAAAGGTTGCTGTGTACCTAAGGAATAAATTATTCGCATTTCTTTAGATTTACGGTTATTGTTAGTTCCAGTAATACGACATAAACCGAAAGCTGTCATGTGATTAATGTTAATTACGATTAGCAGAATTAAAATGGCGGGAGACTGGCTTTGTGACCTTTGTGTTGTCGTGTATTTTTACATATGCTGCGACACTATAGAAAACAGTTTAATTTAGTTTAAAGTCCGTTTCAAAGGAGGGGTATCCCCACATAGCGAGGCTTTACTACGGTGAGTTGAGTTTGTTTCATGTGTTCTTCTCTCCGATCCTATGCCACAAGGATTTTTCTCTGGATTATCCGATTTCCCTTCCTCTGCAAAAATGAACATGAATCGGGGGGGGGGGGGGGCGTACTCCCTTTGTCCAAGTGGTACTCAAGTACATTAAGGCCTGGGATAACAAGAGGACTCACTAAAAACTAAATTATAACCTTTAACTGCCTTAAAGCTCCTCGATAAACTTTATTTTTGGTAATATGATGGAACTCAACGACCTTAACTTTTCTATGGCCTTTTTTGATAATTAGTGACGTCACAGGCTAGGTCACATGACTAAACATAAAAAGCTCTCTCCGGTGGTGGAGAAAGCTGGTGAAACAAAATTTTTGGCAACAAAGGATAGTTCTCACAAATAAATATATGATACTGTCTTAGCTGATGACCTTTGACTTTTAGGTAACGAGATAAATGGGCATATGTGAAGTCACGTGACCTTTTTTGCATAACAACCCCTTAAAGCAGTTTACTTTTTCAACGAGCCAAGACACTGTTGAAAAGCAATGCAGAAGAGAAATAACTTTAAGTATTTACTTCTCCGATACGTTTTGAACTCACTACCGGAGGAATATTTGAAAATTTGAATATCAAAAAGTCACGTGACCCACCACGTAATCAGTGGTTCTGCCTAAAAGCAACACAAAAAGATCCCACCAAATTGAATCAAGGTTATCTGAAAGTTTTGTTGCCTTTTGGATTGTTTTCGCGAAAAAATCGAAAATATTTCGTTTTATCTGAAATTAGGCCTGTCCCAGGCCTTAATGTACTTGAGGTAGGGGTGATCGGCGAAGATTTTGAAAATGACCCCTAAAAGGTACGCTCAGATACAAATAAAGCAGAGTAAAAACGACCCTTAGAACCGATTTTTGAGCCAAATCTCTAAATGGACCCTAAAAGGTACGCACTGGAAATATTTTAACCCTAAAAGGTACGCCGATCACCCCTACCACTTGGATAAAGGGAGAACATGAGGGACATGACCTGTAAGGTTTTCTATTATTTTTAAACTGCTTTAATGATGTTTTTACGATCTAACAGTGTAACACAGTTTAACTTGTATTTATTATAGACGAATGTTCGAGTAACCCTTGTCAAAATGGTGGAGCATGTACAGATCAGGCCAATGGTTACACTTGTACATGTGTTGCAGGATTCAATGGATTAAACTGTGAAACAAGTAAAGCTTCCATTGATATCCCAAAACGATGTGTTTCTTGTTTTAATAGTATTTGAATTTCCTTCCAGATATTAACGAGTGTTACAGCAACCCTTGTCAAAATGGTGGAGCATGTACTGATCAGGTCAATGGTTACACTTGTACATGTGTTGCAGGATTCAATGGAATAAACTGTGAAACAAGTAAAGCTTCATTCCATTGATATCCCAAAACGATGTGTTTCTTGCTTTAATAGTATTTGAATTTCCTTCCAGATATTAACGAGTGTTCCAGCAACCCTTGTCAAAATGGTGGAGCATGTACTGATAGTGTCAATGGTTACACTTGTACATGTGTAGCAGGATTTAATGGATTAAACTGTGAAACAAGTAAGACTTTCTTCCGATATTCAAAAAGGCTGTGTAGCTTGCTTTAATAATGTGTGAATTTCCTTCCAGATATCAACGAGTGTTCCAGCAACCCTTGTCAAAATGGTGGAACATGTACAGATCAGGCCAATGGTTACACTTGTACATGTGTTGCGGGATACACTGGATTAAACTGTGGAACAAGTAAGAGATATATCATGAGACATAAGTGTATATCCTATACAGATCTGCTGTTCGTGATATATATTATATGTTAATTTGACTTCTTTTTTCATTAGAATTATCAGCTTGTTCCAGCAGCCCGTGTCTAAATGGTGGTACATGCGTAGATGATATCAGTACTGGGGTCTACAAGTGTAAATGTCGTTCTGATTACGAAGGAAGCCGTTGTCAAACATATGATGACTAAACTATCTTTAATTCTCTCTTAATTACTACGATACTTATCTAGATGTTTTCTCAGGCTATACGATGCTATACGGATTGTGTTATTATATACGGAGTTTTGTTACTCTACTGCTTTTGTACAAAAGTTGACCTAGTGATATTCTAGGAGTTGTTGGTAATACAGAAATGACTTTCAACTGCTCTCTTATACTATTGATTATTAGGCTGAAACACTATACCTTAGTACAGCAAGGCCAAAGAATTGCCATTCCACTGGAATGCCGTTAATAAAACGGAAGTCAAATGTCAAGATCTCGTAGTATTTTCAAATCAGTCCGGCGCAATAACGTATATACGTACTTCTCCTATTTAGGTGATGTGAGTGGAATTAATGATCTTATACAACGTTCATCACTTCACTTCTAGCTCAATGCTATTCACAATTCATTTACCAATTTTATGTAAATTTCATGTGGTCGACAGAGAGGAACGTATACGTAGGGTCACATGTCTACCGGGGTTATAGTTATCGGGCAAACCCGACGGGAATTGAATAAAAACACCCTAAGAATAAGGAGGGCGTAGCACAGACCCCGCCCCCGGTAATCATTACCATTTCTTTTATAACTTAAATTTAATGTGGCAGCGAAATTGCGCAGGCTTTCCGCCGTGTTAAACACGTATCCAATAAGCACTTGCAAGTGAATCAAAATGTACTTGTTTCTGCAAACATTTATAATTCTTCTTGACTCCCACGACTCAAATCAAAGATTACGGATGATGATTACTCAATTTTGCTTCATGATTTAAATGCATTATTCATGATTTGTCCGTCATTCCTTTGGCTAAGTCCATTCGATCCTTGCTGATCATGTAATGTTACTCTATAGAAACTGCATGATATACTATAAGATGGCCCTGGGGTATGGCAACCCCCAACATATTATAGCGCACAAGCTAAAATATAAATAACAATAACAACTCAGTAACCATTCTGAAAATGTATGTATTCGTGAGGCTTGTGTTGGTTTTGTGTGCTCTGTTGTCGATGTGTTCATACAGCAGTCAGCAAGGTGCCTGTCTGTCAATATCTCTTCCTGGTGCTGTAACTAAGTTGTCAAAAGTCAAATACCTTTGTCGAAGTGGTAGGGGTGATCGGAGTACCTTTTAGGGTTGAAAATATTTCCTGTGCGTACCTTTTAGGGTTCTTTTCATCATCATCCAGTCGAGCTAGCTAGGACTTGGCACACCCTGTTCCTCCAACCGGTTCTATCCTGCATTGCCTCAGGAAGTTCTTCTGGTAGGCAGCCCGTATCGTCCCGTAATTGATCGATGTAGGTACTTGCGCGACGATCAACAAAGGTGTTGCCTTGTTTTGGCTGCCATAGTAAGAGATCACTGGCAAATTCTTCTTTGCTGCGCCAGCAGTGACCTGCAAACTGCAGTCTTATCTCCCTAATGGTTATAGATATGGGAGGTATAGATCCATATAGGTGGTATTTCCAGGAGACATTCAGGGCTGCCCTCAACATTCTTGTAAAGGCTCCGTCGAGGGACGATTGAATTTTTTTTTGTCCTTTTAATTTAGGGTTATAGCTTAAATTAAAGGTCATTTTTACTCTGCTTTGTTCAGTTAAAGTAAGCTTAGCTGGCAAGAACATTGCACATCCTTACCTTTTAGTCAAATCAGCAAGGTTTTAACAGTTATTTTAATCTGTGCGTACCTTTTAGGGTTCTTTTTCAAAACCTCCGCCGATCAACCCTACCACTTGGACAAAGAGGCTAAAATGTCTTATTTTTCAGTATTAAAACTCAGTGAATTTACAAACGAAATATTTTTTGATTAAGGTGAATGTGTCTAGGGCTGTCCACAAGTTGCTCCAAAAAGTCAAAAAGGTTGCTTATAATATCCCAAAACGTTGCTCAAAAGTTGCTCAAAAAAACAAAAAGTTGCTCAAAAATCTAAAAGTTGCTCAAAAGTTGCTAGAAAACATTTCGACGTTTCTTATCAATTTGATGATTTCATAGCATAGATTTCCGTTACCTTTATTATTATTACTTGTTCACATAGATTTAAAATATTTTCTTGGTATGTTTTGATTTTACAACCGCTGACCACCTGGATCGTTTTTGCAAATCACCACAGGAAGACCACTGCTTCACAAAGTGTGTTCAAATACTGTAAAGACTATTGTTTTTATCAGTATTTTAATCTTTGGAGTTTAAAAAAAACTTTTTTTGTTCCGATTGGCCTGTCTATTGGTTTGAATTTATGTAAAAAGTAGAAAAAGAACAGAAGTTACTCGAAAATGAAAAAGTTCCTCGAAATCGGAAAAGTTGCTCAAAAGTTGCCGAGCAACTTGTGGACATCCCTAAATGTGTCAGCAACCTTGGTCTAAGTGGTGGAATATGTACGGATAAGGTCAATCTATATGCTTGTAAATGCCAAGGGTCATGGTATGGAGATAGTTTCCCTCGCAGCCGTTATTAGTGTCGGGCTTCCTGTGGGGAAGGGCACAGGAAGCCCGATACTAATAACGGCTGAGAGGGAGAATAGGTATGGAGACCGCTGCCAGAATTACAAGGGTGATGATTAGCTTAGATTATAACACCCTATGCAAAAAGAGCACATCGAAATTAGTGATATTCCAAAATTTCAATGTAGTAACATAAACTGATCAAAAGTTACAGCTTTTTGAATTTACAAAGATTTGGCTTAAAATTTGCTCTTGGGCCTTTAGAGCCTCGCTTTCGTGTTTTTGTTTAAATGCTGATAACTCTGGAATGATTCAATGTATGACAACAGAACTCAACAAAATTACTAATTTAGACATGCTCTTTCATGCAAGGGAAAAATATTATTGAAATATTTTATTGTTTATGGTGTTTCGTGTTGCTCTTTCCCATTCCCTTAATTGCTCTTTTTGCATAGATCATATCTCCATTTAACTACATATTGAGAAGAAAGTGTTGTCGCAATCAGAGCCATTATACAGTTCAGACTGCAAAAGATGTCGTTATTTCCTTTCTAGCTTGTTATTTATTTATTCATAGTATGATTTGGTTGTACATATCATGTACGTGTTTGTGTTTGTGTTATATGACCATAACAAGTTGTTGCAGTGCCGAGATGATGAAACAAAAAATAATTTTATTCGCTCATTTTAGAAAAATTCAAAGACCAAGTTCATAATATTGGTTGTTTTTTTATACTTCTTATTTGTTGTACAATATTAATGGCACTTATAACATAATTTTAGCCCTAAAGAAAGAAATAACAATAAACAAAAACAAACAAAAAACATTCTAGAAAACAAGTGTACACACGCGCGCTTTGATTTTCCCGCCTTTCCCCCCTCCTTTTTTCAGGAGGAGCGAACGGGGGTATTCTTTAAAAAAACTTTTCTTATAAGTAAGTTCCTGGGAATTAAATTCTGTACCTTGACTATTCTACGCTCTCACGTTTTTCATTATATACATCCTGTCATTCTGAAATTACCTGGAAAACGTAAATTTTCGGGTAGCCCCGTTTCTCGTACCAATCTCAAACACTGATGTTTTGTTTATAATTATAAAACAACACTTAAACAACCATTTTTCTGGGTTTTAAAATTTTACCCGGGACCATTATTCTATTCACCTCTACATATTTGAAAACACTGCTAAGCGGTTTTTTTTTTTGGTTCTAAAAAAATTATTTTCCGGGAAAACATTCTTGGGCCAACCCAAACGTTTCCTGGGACTCAAATTGACTCATATCTGGCTGGGATGTAAGAACAGTTATAATTGTCCCAGCTGACCGTTGGCTCCTCCTGTTTTTTCCCGGTATGTAGTGCCGTGTTTGCGCTCGTTGTAGAATCAACGTATGGCTCTTGGAATAATGCAAATTGAAGAAAGAATATAGTATTTATTTTAAAACTGCCTCTAAAAACGCCATTACACTGCAAATTGAGCTCCAAAATGCAAATTCAGAATTTCTGGCATTTAAAGGAAAGCTTATTTCTACAACAAAACAAAGAAGCTAGTTTAAAAATGCATGTAGCCTGGCTGCGTAGCCATCGACTACGCAGCAGGGTCTGAATGGGGAGGTGGAATACAATACATGTATTGTAGTGTAGTGTATTGATCTATATTGTGTGTATTGTATTGTCTTCTATTGTCGTTCAATTGTTACTTGAACATGGATTTACAACCCCAATATCAGTTAACAGCTAAATTTTCTCAGTTATCAGTTAAATTCAGTTACGGTTCTTTTAAAAACAAAGAAATATTTGTTGTCAGCTATTTTAGACAGAATGATTGATGTGTTTATCATGAGTATTAAAATACTTTAAAAAAGGATGTAAAGAAACAAAAGAAAGGAAAATACAAATCTAAAATTGCGGCGGAGTTCCTTTGTTAAAAGTTGCACGAGAGGCTTTGGAACTAGTTGGCTTGAACGCCTCATGATTGTCAGGCTGCAAACGTAAACGGTGTGCTAATACTAGTTTAACCTGGGAAAAGCATCTTTTTGCAGAAAAACCGTCTTGAAATCTTATCACAACTATGGCTCTCATTTTGTTCAACTCGATCTAGAATTACTCTGAATCAGTTTAATATGGCTTACGATAATCGCTAACTCCATCTAAACGAATATATCGTATCTTCTTTACTGAAATAATACAGAATCACTGTGAAAATCTAAATAATTTTGACTCGCGTACGAATAGCCACTGCAAAGTACAATTAAGTTCATATTCATCTACCTATTCTTTGCTTATATAGATCAACAATTAACATGGTTGAATTCAAGAAGACTATATGGAACTGGTATTTTATCCGACTTAACTAATGAGATATAGAGCAGAGTTTGCTTAGCTAGATATATACAATTTTTAATGTAATGTAGGCCGTATTGTGACGAGTGTGTGTCTGGTCTGGTTAAATACTTTATATTAAGAAAAGTTACAGACCAAACCAATCTTTCAAATAATAATTACATAACAAAATGTAACATCACAAATAAGTGATCTCTGTTAATGTAATAGTCGTTATGTGCCATAATAAAACAAGTCTAATTTCTATTTATGTTTCAAATTTGTTAATGCAATTCATTTATAAATTTGTATACTTTTTGTATATGTATCCACTCTAAGATGTATACTAAAAGTATACATCCAGAGGATGCAAATTGTATACATTTTGTATACACCTACTGGCCAATGTATTGTATACTTTTAGTATCTGAATATGTCCGAAATTGTGCATACTAAAAGTATACATCCTGAGGTTACAGTGTATACTAAATGTTTACAAATAGACCCTCTCTGATGTATACATTTTGTATGAAATATGTATACATTTTGTATAACAAATTTTCGTAAGGGTACTGTCCTCCATATATGGAGGCGTAGCTTCTAAATAGTCAAAGAGTGACTAATAAACCTGTTGGCCTCAATACATCATACAAAACAAATAAATAGATTAACAGCTCAAAATTAAAATACAAATATAATATGTTAAAAGACTATATAAAAAAAACTATTAATAGAAACATTTACTTGTACAATTATGATTTAAACTAACCTAGTAATAAATATACTAATACTAATTAAGTTATACTATAAAATGATTTAGATTGTTTTGATTTTCTAAAAAAATATTTATATAAAGGAGATTTAAGTAATTATCCCTATAAAAACAATAGCACTTCCTTTTGTTCTGTGGCATTTAACTTTCCCCACATCCAAATTGTGAGATTTTTTCTGATGGGATGTGTTGACACTGCAAGTTTTGGAAAAACAATTTGTGTTTACGCGTTTCTGCAAAGTTTTATATAAAGTTAAAAGTTTTAAACCAATTAGAGGAGTCAGAGACAAAAGAAAGGAAAGGTAGACAATTTGCAGTGTTCCCCACATAGAATTTCTCTATAATTTAACCTTAGTAGAACTATTTGTATAAGGAAATTATTGCATAAATACAAAATAAATTGAATTGATTATCCACAAAGTTATGAAATTTTCCATGTTACAACCAATCAGACGACCAGTTTAAACAATACTACAATTATCAACTTTGCACATTCCTTGCCGTTCCTGCTATCGTTCTTACGCTGATCGTTACTTATAAGTAATAAATACATGTAAAAAAATAGGCAGTCTAGACTGCATGATGCTAATATTTTATATGAATATGAAAAAACATAGTTAGAGAGAACTGCTGATAAGGCCCTTCAGAAAAATTATATTCAAGAAAAGCAAAGAAAAATGATATTACAAAGCTATTCTGAAAATTTAGTGACAAGACTGGGAAAGCAAATAAATGAGAATGGGAATGAATAAAGTAAACAAATCATGTACTAGCTAGTGTCACCCTCTTGAAATAAAGAGTTTACTTACTTACTTACTTACTTACTTACTAGCCACATATATTTCAATAATTTTAATTATAATAATAATAATACACTTTTTCTAACATCACCCTCTACCTCAGTTATGGAGATGTTCGATCCTGATCAATGTAAGTTTCAGTTAATTCAGGATTTAGTACTTCTAAATAGTTACACTGGACTAGAGCATACATTTTCTATTTGAAATGTTTGCATTATTATTTATATTATAAGCATGTTCATATGCAACCTTTCAAATGTTAATTTTATAGTCAATTACAATTTTATCAAATATTTAAAAATAGTACAGCAAAAATCAGTGCATTGTGATCAGAAAATTGTGAAAATAATTTGATTTTATTTTTATCAAATGTAATATTTGGGAGTTACATGTAGTATTGCTAGTTATTGCTTGCCTTTCCAATGGACCTTTTCAGCGACGTGGAGAGGGGGGGGGGGGGGTCTGCTGCATGGGTAACAGCTTGCTCTCCATACTTACTTACCCAGGCTTTGCGCCCTGTTTAAATAGCGCAACTCCATAGTCTTCCAAGACTGAAGGATGCCCATGAACCATGAATAATGTTCTAATATTTACATTTCCTATTTTAATTGTTTGCTCAATTTGTTTTAACAGCACATGAAAATGAAGGCATAAAGGCATCTGGGTCATCATTAGACAAACCTGCAAATAACTCTGTAAAAGTGACTGAACCCATTCCAGGTAAATTATTGTTATTATTATTGGTTTAATGTTTCCTTGTGTACAATCATAACACATCAACATTGCTTACACTGGGGTTCAGGCCATTTACTCTTACAATGTATCTTCTCATAAGAGTGTTCAAAATTTAATGCTCCTCAAAACATTTTCTTCTTTGACGTTTCCATTACAAAGTTTTATTTACATTTGTCACAAATAACTAGAGTGCAAATAATATAGAGTACAAACACTAAAAGTGCAACATAAATACCACTAAATACTGCTAAATTATGCAAATTCTCTATTGTTTAATCAACCCTATTTAGTGGTAAATACTACAAAGTATTGCACAATTTTACTGTTTGTGCTCTACCTGTGAGACATTAGTAATAGTATTTAGTGCAATTTTATGTTAATTTTATTTTATTGTTTTCTACTGTTTAATTAGCACTATTTAGTGCTAGGGGTGGGGGGGGGGGGGGGGCAATATTGAGTGGGGGTGTCATGTTATTTCTGGAAGCTATACAGGGATGGAGGGGGGAGGTTGTGGGGTTGTTACTTATTGTATGTAGCTTTAGTAATAAACTGGGCAAATATGGGGGGGGGGGGGGATGGTCTTTTTTACCAACCAGGAAGGGGGATTGTTTAATATTTGTAAGTACTAATAAATGAAAGCCGCTTCATCTATTAGCTGAATTTTATTTACCTCAGTTGCCGGCTTGGCAGAGATCTCTTTATTTTCCCCTTCTAGAAGAAAAGGAAAATAAACCTCTGCACAAGCTACTTGATAAATGGATAAATGGATAAATTAACAGAGCCCCATTCAAACCAGCTTTGCTGAACTGGGCACCTCTGTATAAATATTGTTAATAAATAAATAAATAAAATTGACTGGTTTTAAAGCTGTATAACCAGTTTGAATTACAATTTATATAATGTTATGTAATGATGTAGCAATGTGCACATGCTCAATAGAATTATCTAGCAGGTCTGTGCAGAGGTTTCTTTTGAAAGAAATCTCCTACCAGGAAGGGTACCCTGTGGACTGCTGCACCAGTAATAATAATAAGCACTGGTCATAATACGTAAAAATTAATAATAACCGGTAATGATTGATTATCATTAGTGAGCACTGAATAATGGCATGATATTAAAATTTACCTTTACACTCTTCTTTTAAGTTGTGCTGCCTGGTAGAGATATAGAACAGCAAGGAAATAAGAAACTCAACATGATTGTTATACAGATTCCCGTAGAGCTGTATGCGAAGGTCTGTGTACTACTTGACCAACTGGATGAGTTTTATCAAGACCACCGCATGTTAGGCAATGAGCTTGGTATGGCAACTTCTGATGTTGAAAATTTGGGAGACAATCCAACAGACAAACTGTTGAAGCAGTATAATATAAGTGTAGATTGCTTCCTAAATATGTTGAAAGAAATTAGAGGAAATAGCTCACAGAGTCACCAGAATCCACGAGTTGATAAGGCCATTGAACTAGTGGAATCATGGCTGGACAAGTAAGATGCTTCCTCTGATCACTCATAACACATTGAATTGACAGCAAATTGACAGCAGCTACCGTCAATCAAAACTAAAATAGTTTGCATCCTTGATATTTTTGGTTGGTGGCTGTGAAAGGACTAGAATTTTCAATGAATTTAATGTCACACATTTTCATTTTTTCATTCTTTACATGTCCTGATAAACATATGATATGTTTTCCACTTCAGCCAAATTTACATTCTAAATGCTGGACATCCAACTCGACTAGAAACGTTTGTTTCTTAATGGATACCCTCATCTGTTTTGAGAGGTTTTTCAACTTTTTGTTTAGTTTAAGCTTGTAGTTGTACAGCAAATTACATTAGCAAACACACCAAAATTGCATAATTTCTAGAAATTAGTTGATAAATGCTGGTCATCCAACTAGACTTAGAATTATTTGTCATTTGTTTACTGGAAATCCTAGAAATGTTTTTGAGAGGTTTTCAATTTTTTTGTTTAACTAGAGATTATAGAGTGTGCACGACAAGCAACATTAGGCAAACACACCAAAATTGCATAATTTCTAGAAATTAGTTGATAAATGCTGGTCATCCAACTAGACTTAGAATTATTTGTCATTTGTTTACTGGAAATCCTAGAAATGTTTTTGAGAGGTTTTCAATTTTTTTGTTTAACTAGAGATTATAGAGTGTGCACGACAAGCAACATTAGGCAAACACACCAAAATTGCATAATTTCTAGAAATTAGTTGATAAATGCTGGACATCCATCTAGACTTAGAAATGAAATTGAAAACCTCAAATGACAATATTGTCATTTGAGGTTTTCAATTTTTTGTTTGGCTAGAGCTTGTAGTACAGCAAATCACATTAGCAAACACACCAAAATTGCATTCTAGAAATTAGTTGATAAATGCTGGTCATCCAACTAGACTTAGAAATGTTTGTCATTTTCTTACTGGAAATCCTAGAAATGTTTTTAAGAGGTTTTCAATTTTTTTGTTTTAAGCTACATGTAGCTATTAGAGACTAGAGTATGCACAACAAGCAACATTTAGGCAAACACACCAAAATTACATAATTTCTAGAAATAAGTTATGCTGGACATCCAACTAGACTAGAAATGTGTGTCGTACCTTTACATATACCTTTCCACCTGGAGATCACACAAAAAATTCACAAAAAATTCAACAACAAAAAAGCAAAAAAAAACAACAACAACAAAAAATCAACTATTTTTTAAATGTTGCTAAGCAATCACATGGAAATTTATGTTGATATAAGTTGTGATCACATTACATTCCAATAGATATTTAATTGATATTTATTTGGTCAATTAAGTATCATTATACTTGTCATTGTCATTGTCTATGTCTTATGGAAGCAATATAATGGCAGGAACATTCTTTGTTTTCAAAATACATTGCCTACTAATTTAGAGTGCACCCTAATTTTACTATTTTCAAAGAAGTGTTTATTGTTAATAATAGACAGTTTAAGATTATAGGGGGTTGTATTATGAAAGCAATAATATGGCAGGATCATTCTTTGTTTTCCAAATACATCTACTCATTTTAGAGTGCGCCCTATTTTATTATTTTCAAATACTGGTATGTGATTATTATTAATAATAGATAGTTTAAGATTATAGGGGGATGTATTATTGGAAGCAAATACAATGGCAGGATCATTTTTCTTTTCAAAACACATCTCCTTGATTAGAGTGCACCCTTTTTAACTATTTTCAAATAAGTGTTTATTAATAATTATAGACAGTTCAAGATTATAGGGGGATGTATTATGAAAGCAATAAAATGGCAGGATCATTTTTGTTTTCAAAACACATCTATCTGCATGCACCTAACATTTTTTCATAGATCTAGGTATTCTTATAGCTTTTTGGATAACTAATGTTCAAAATCATTCCTTAATTATTTAGAGGGAGTGTTTTTATCATCAGAGTTGTCACATCTTTATGTGATATATAACGTTTTTAAACCTGTTGTATACTTTTTAAATACTTGTAATTGAACTGAAATGCAAAATATCACTTTAGATCAAGAACTTGAAACTAACTAACACATGTACACCGAATTGTACAAAGGTTGCCTTGTCAAAACCTAGGTCATAGAAGCTGAGCCCAAGAATTATGGGAAGTGATATTACAATCACATGTCAATGTCTTGATAGGCACAATTACTGAATAATCATGTCAATATTATGTTCAGAAGACCTACTTTTGAGAACTTAATATCAATATGCATAAATTAAGTAATATCCCACCAGCCATTGCGGTCTCGACTTCTATGGTTTATGATGTTTATTTTTTGTAGTCGACAACCTTTATTCAATTGGGTGTATATATCCATCAAATCTGAACTGTATTTGTACTGTTATTATACTATTTATAGTTATAAAATTATAGAGTGGTTTTCATTAACCCGTGAAATAAAGTGTACTAATTAAAGTTTGATAGTCAAATACAGTGGAACCCCGCCTTACGGCCACCCGCTTAATACGGCCACCCGCTTAATACGGCCACCCCGTTATTGCGGCCAGTTTTTTAGGTCACGATGAAATGCATGCCCATACATTTTCTATAAAATTTACCCACTTAATACGGCCACCCCGTTATTGCGGCCAGTTTTTTAGGTCACGGCGAAATGCATGCCCATACATTTTCTATAAAATTTTAAATTTTTCGGTGGCCGGATTAACGGGATTCCACTGTAACAATAAGAGAACACAATGGAATTAAGGTGTGTTAAATAGTAATACACTAATGTGTGTTTCACGGGTCATTGAAAACCACTCTAAATAAATCCAATTAAATAATAATATATATAGTGCACTTTGAATACTATACAAGGCATGAATGGCAGAGAATGAGTGGCAGGATTTCCCACCATCATAATATGTATGTACAAAATGTACTTTTTTTTGACAAAATTTTATTTATAACTTGAAACATTATTTGTTGTAGAAATTACCAACAATCAAATATAACTTTTTCATTGTATATTTGTCTGCTATGAATGTTAATATTTTTGTATCTTAGAGGTTTTTTGAATTTCAAAAGTTCTTACTGCCATTCTTGTATTATATATGAAGTGTTTTTAATAAATAGGTAGAAATATAAATAATGTTAAAGTAACATAATAAGAAAAAATATATAATGAAATTTGTAACAAAAAATGTTGACTTAACTTTACTGACTTTTCGTATTTAAAATAATATATGCCACTTCTATGGTGAAACACCTGGCAAAAAGTTGTGTGTGTTGTTGAAAATTATTTATCAATAAAAATAAGAAGATACGTATGTGGGTCTGATCCGCGGTTATATGATGCATGTGTGTATGATTATGATCGTCGCGGAGAAATAAGCAATTTATGCAATTGCAATTATAGAAGCCCGAAAAAAATTCGGGACTTCAACGGGATTTGAACCCATTTCTCCCGGGGTAATAATTATCGGGTACGCTCGACGGGAATTAAATAAAAACACTCAATAATAATAATAACAACAACAACAACACCAACACCAACACCAACAATAATAATAATAATAATAATAATAATAATAATAATAATAATAATAATAATAATAAACAAGTCAAAGTTAAGATAAACGAAATCATAATAGTAATAATAATAATAATAATAATGATAATAAAAATAATAATAATAATAATAGTAATAATAACATTTATTTATATAGCGCAAATTCAACAATACAGTTTTCAAATGCGCTTAACAATAAAAATATTACATGATATATATACACTAATAAAATATAAAAAGCTAAAAAATGTAAAATAAAAGAGAAATAAGAACTAGTAACAAATAATAAAATATATTATAATCTATCTAAATCATTTAAAATCACTGAAAGCTTGTTGGAAAAGAAAAGTTTTCAGTTTGTTCTTAAAAGTATCAAAATCGTCAATCACTCCTAACAATAAGGAGGGCGTAGCACAAACCCTGCCCCCCGGTTATCATTTACCATTTTATAACGCAAATTTCATGTGGCAGCGAAATTGCGCAGGCTTTCCGCCGTGTTAAACACGTATCCCATAAGCAATGGCAAGGGAATCATGTACCTGTTTCTGCAAACATTTACAATTCTTCTTGATTCCCACGACTCAAATCAAAGATTACTTATTCATGATTCGTCCGTCATTCCTTTTGCTAAGTCCATTCCTTGCTGATCATGTAATGTTATAGTCTAGAAACTGCATGATATACTATAAGATGGCCCTGGGGTATGGCAACCCCCAACATATTTTAAATTATTTGGGGACAGGTATGGTTTAGCTCTTCTTAACATTTCAAGCTTAGTATTGAACTTCTTAATAGCGTTAGAAATGTGTTCGTCCCATGACAAAGAGGAATCAATAAAGAGGCACTTATATAACATAATTTTAGCCCAAAAGAAAGAAATAACAATAAAAAAATAAAATAAAATAAAAAATTATAGAAAACAAGTGCACGCGCGCGCTTTGATTTTCCCGCCTTTTTCCCCGCCTTTTTTCCCGGTATGTAGGTAGGTGGAATCCGGTCAAGTCGCCCGATGGCCAACTCGCCCGAAACCAACTCGCCAGGAATTAGTCAAGTCGCCCGATCAAAATAAGTCAAGTCGCCCGATCAAAATAGTCAAGTCGCCCGTAAATCATATCTACACGAATCTTCCGCAAGTTTTTGAGTTCGTATAAACGTAGTGTGGTACAAGGCATTTTCGTTAATAAACACCGAGTCCCCTGACAGCGAGCTAGCTGCGCAAAGTTATTCCACGCCTTGGGGCATTTCATACTTTGATGAGTTTTCTTCAGTTGGTAGCATCGTTTTCATGTAGTAGGCAAAAGGCCTCTCAACCAAAAGCTAAATACCGGAGTGTTGCCGTGCTGGGATTTTTTGGGACTCTTAGTATGTTGTTCTAGACATTAATTCTAACAGGTTTTCGAAGAGAAAGCTTTTGTGGGAATTAGTTCCAGGTCCTACAATAGATTGCCTGGACTATTGTACTATTGTGTTTCGTTGTTTCTTGTCGTTACCAGTCTCCGGCATTTCTCGAATATTTCAAAATGGCGGCGACTCAACATCGATCATCAGTTGGTGAGCAATTATAAATCAGTAGCATTGTCCCTAGAAGTACTGTCTTTTATGGCTACAAAATACTTTAATATGTACAGTCAAGTTCACAATCAGTTCATAACAAGTTACACATTTTGTGACCGTATGTACGAACCACGAACGGATTCCGGCCGGATTATTGATGTTATTTTCTACCAATTAAGACTGTCGCTGTGATTCCAAAATACCGTAGTAATTAAAATCGAACCTTGAAATCAACGTTTGCTATATTAAAAAAAAATGACAAAATAATTAACATCGGGCGACTTGACTATTTTGATCGGGCGACTTGACTTATTTTGATCGGGCGACTTGACTGAACTTCGGGCGAGTTGGTTTCGGGCGAGTTGGCCATCGGGCGACTTGACCGTAATTCAGGTAGGTAGTATAGTGTCGCGTTTGCGCTCGCTGTAGAATCAACGTATGGCTCTTGAAGAAAGAATATAGTGTTTATTTTAAAACTGCCTTTAAAAACGCCATTACACTGCAATTTGAGTTTCGAAATGCAAATTCAGAATATCTGGAATTTAAAGGAAAGCTTATTTCTACAACATTAAATATCTAGGAGTAATGATCGATGATAGTCTATCATGGAAATTCCACATCTCTTTCATTTGCTCGCGCCTATCAAGAAATGCGGGAATTTTTCTTAAGCTGAGACACTATCTCTCTCTTATACAACTGAAACAACTTTACTACAGCCTTGTTTACCCTTATCTAACCTATGCAATAGTTGCATGGGGAAGTACATATAAAACCCAATTAAAAAAAATTCAAGTTAAACAAAACCATATCATTAGAATATTTTTCTTTGCTACACTATATGGTAGAAATACTGATAGTGCTCTTCCATTAATCAATCTTTTAGACCTTCTAACTATAGTCAACATCTTTAAATTACAATCACTAAAATTTATTCACCAGTGGGTAACTAAACAGCTTCCATCAGTCTTTGATAATTATTTCCAATTTTCTAAGAACATTCATAGCTATAACACAAGGTATGCCTCAAACAATAACCTTCTCAAGCAAAAAGTAAGAACAAATATTGGCAAACAAACAATTAGTGCTCTTGCACCAGAGCTATGGAAAGAAATTCCAACTGAAACTAAATTAGTTACAAAACCCTTCATTTTAAAAAAAAAGGTAAAGGAGCATTTGCTGCAAAGCCAACGCCCTTCATCTTCGAATTAACAACCAAACCAAAACAATATATGATATAAATATTATAAATACAATTATAAATATATAATCTAGATTAGTTGCTTTACATATGGCTATATTTATTTATTTATTTGTTCGTATTTGTTCGTATTATTTCATATTATTTCATATTATTTCATATATTTCATATATTTCATAATCAACATATTTTTGTACTGCTCTTGATAAAACAATTATAAATGACAGTGTCTAACTCGAAAACTAAATGTTAATTTAGACACTGACATTCCAAAAATTTACTAATAACAAAAATATGAGAAAAGAAAAATGTAATTAAACAATTAATTTGTAATTAGAACATAAGTATTTAAAAATGTAAAAGAATGTAAATAAAAGTATTGTATTGTATTGTATTGTATTGTACAACAAAACAAAGAAACTAGTTTAAATAGGGAGTAGCTAGGTACACTGCGAGTTATGGAGTTGCTAGTTGCAAGTTGCGAGTTGCGAGTTGTGAGTTGCGAATTGCAAATTCCTGACCCCCTACCTTGAACCGGACAAACATTCAAATAGAAATGAATTAACCCGAAATGCAATATACGGACGGAAAAATCTCAAAACCATCCATCCATCCATACAGCTACTCATTAGCCACTTCGAAATCGTGCTGTCTTTAAATATTTCAATGTTTTCGGTCCATCTGGTTATTCCTTTATTCTTTCAAATAATATTTGCCTCTGTAATTCTTGGTTTTATATTGTTAAAAGGATAATTTCCAACAATAGTAGACTTAGATTGTATGCTTTTATTTAGAAGGTGAAAAGATAAATTAGATTTTGTAGATACGCGGCTTGGTCATGTGACCTCTTTTGCTAAATATTATTTTTCACAGTCAGTGATGGACATTCCAAGCCCAGTTACCAAGACATTTAAAAGAGCAATCAAATGATCTATTCTGTATAATTCATTGTAGATGTTCTATCTATTCCATTTTGCTTCACTTGAAATCTGAAGCATTTCTACATTAGATAACTGGTCACGTGATTACTAAATTTCGATTTTCTTAAATCAAAATATCAAGGAAACTGATTGTCACTACAGATCAAAAATGTTTGTTAGAACACCAAATATTGGAAGACTTATAAGAATTTTAATAATTTTAGGAAATGCACTTGCTGACCCAGGCCTTAACATGCTTGGTAATTTGTTTTGACGGTTCAGTTCGTTAGAGATTTCTCTTTATCTTATATTAGGCTTTCATTAGGTGCAGCGTCTAAATTAACTATAACACAATTTTAATTATAATTGGATTATGGTGAATTATTGTTATAGTTATTGTTTTTGAGATAAACCAAAAAGTATTCTGAATTTTTCTTTTGCAACTCGCAACTCGCCACTCGCAACTCGCAACTCGCAACTTGCAACCCGCAACTTGCAACTCGCAACTCCTCGACTCGCATTGTTCCCACACTCGTTTAAAAATGCATGTAGTAGCCTGGCTGCGTTGCGATCGACTACGCAGGCTAAAATGCATGTAGTAAACGCCAATGAAACTACTCATGTGACGAACAGTGTTTTCGCCCGTTGAACTATTACTTTGAACTAACATCCCAGAGTGAAAACAAGGAATGTAAATTATCTTAAATTGCACTTGTTAACTGATGAAAGAGGGAAACTAGAACATTGTCGTAAAATCAGCCTTAAATTTGTTTATCATATTTGTGGAAGGGTTCAAATCAAGTTGTTTGAATGCGCACCCAGTTTCAAGTCAGCTATTTTAGACGGAATGATTTGATAAAACTGCAAAGTTATGGTGTTTATCATAAGTATTAACATACTATAAAAGGTCTACAAGGAAACAAAAGAAATAAAAACCTAAATCTAAAATTGCGGTGGAGTTCCTATGTTAGAAGTTGCTCGAGAGGCTCTGGAACTAGTTCAAATTTTCAGAAGTTGGCGCGAACGCCTGATTGTCAGTGTGCCTTAGTTTCTCATATTTTAACCTTGGAAAAAAGCCTATTTTTGCAGAAAAATCGTCTTGAAATCTTATGGCTACAATGGGTTTCATAAAATGGTGCATTTTCATTCATACTGCGACGACTTTGCGAATCACCAGAAGAGTTTATAACTTGTATACGGGAGGGCTTGTTTCACAAGCAGCGTGTAAAAAATATACGAAATTTGGAGTGGAAATGTTGTCTTACAAGACCTCGCCAAGAAGAAAAGGAAATGTCGCAGAAAAGACAAGAAATTAACTGCGTTTTTACAGTTTCTTCTATAATCTATAATTTATGCAAATATAAGCTTATAAATATATGTAAATTCATTCATATTTGGAATGTGCTTCACTCAGCAAAAGCTTTGGTTGCATGAAGATAGGGGAAATTTAGCTCTTTTTAAAACTTATTTTGGAGATTTGGTAAGTGAAAAATTATTCCAAATTTAACTTGATTGGTTTAGCGTATTCGAAGAATATTTGTTGATTGAGATTATGTGTTTTGTTAAGGTGTAAATCGGATTTAAAACATGAAGAATATAAACGTAAAACTTGTCATCGTAATCTTGGTAAGTTTATCTTTATTAGTCGATATATTCAGCCTACAAATACAACATATTTGTGGATTATATCACAGGCACTTCAGGATCCAGAAACAGGCGATTTTTAATCGATTAGAACGCGCGTATATATCGAACGAGCGAAATTAGCGAGCTAAAACTGAATTTGGGCTTCCTGTGGTGAGCCGGCAGTTTTTTAAGGACCATTGGGAGAATTTTTTTTTAAGGACATTGGGGAAAAACGAAAAGTCGAAAAAAGTGAAATAAAGTCTTGAAAAATGACTATCAAATTAATTAACAATCTGAGTAAATGAACATTTTGAGCCGGTTTCCAGCCTTCTAGGTGCCTTAAATTGCGCGTTTTTCGCTTTTCTTTTTTGTATTTATAGTTGTCGAAAATAGTGTACAATAATTTTCACTAAGTAAGGGCTACATTTTGTACAACAGTTTCCTCGTTGTTCGACGTTGTTTATCAACCAATTTGCATGTTGAAGTCTTAACCACTTTGGATCAGAGGACCCTTGATATTTAGATGTAGATCAATTACACATTAACAAGATGGTGATAAAGTGTGAATTTAGACATAGCTTTTCTGTATATGCCTATCAATGATAATAAATTATACAACCTGAAGTACTTACCAAGTTTTAATTAAATAACTATAATTATTAGAATACAAACATTAAAATCGTGAAACATAAATAGTGATATTTTATGCTAATTCTATATTGTTTTCTATTGTTTAATAAGCACTATTTAGTACTAATTAGTATCACGGGTATAATATTTGTACTCTTTTAACTTATGGATCAAAGGATCAGTTCTGAAACTAATTGTGCTTTTGGTATGCCTTTCTTGTTGCCTAATAAGTTACCACCTAGAAATATATATTACTGATGTGGTAAAAAAATAATGTTCTCATTTCATTTACCAGGGTGTGTGTTCTTTTCTTGGATTTTGTTTTGGCATTCCAGCCACATCTGAGGCTAATCCATGTAAGAATGACGATGACATAGCCATACGCGATGGTTCAGGTCAAATAATTTGCAGGCTATTGAAGAAGTGTCCTCATGGAATGGGTCTAAATTTCAAAGTCATTCCTGGAAAAATTTATCCACAAGGAACAAAAACTAGCTGCCCAAGTTGTATTAAAGGAAAGACCTATTCAAATACTTATGATTATAGCCTTTGCCAAGATTGCACCAAATGCCAGGAAAATGAAATCTCCACTGGACAGTGTATCATTGACAAAGATACGACAAATTGCACAGGCAAGTGCAAGGAAGGATTTTACAGAATCAATTCGATGTGTTTGCCTTGTAGTCAATGTTGTGGAAATGGACATGATATCAAGCCACCAGACTGCAGTGTTGGTACAGTTTCGATGAACAAAAGATGTTCACAAGAAACAAGAAAAAATTGTTCTTCAAATGAAACTGTCGCAGTTGATACAGGCATTGATGAGAAAAACCACACCAAGCCACCTAAATCAAACAATGCAGTTGTCATCGCAGTTACAATCTTTGTGGTTGTTGCTATTGTTATATTTGTTGGAACAGTTTACCACTATAGTAACCTGCAAAACAATCATTGTCTTGGGAACAACAATTGTGATGAAATCACACCATGTAAGTTTTTTCAACAATTGTCAGATAATATATTACAAATGTATAATATATCTCAATTTTATATTTATCATATAAAAGCTCAAAAACATATGTTATTCACTAATACTAAGAATTTCATTTTTCTGCTCTGTCTTTTTTTTCTTATTTTATCTACAATTCAATTTGTATACTAAGCATCTGAGTTTGATATAACAAATTATGATGAATTACAGCAATCAAACCTACTGGAGCGTTCCTATCGAGGTTAGAACATTCAATTTGTTTATCGAAATTTGATTTCTCATTTGTTTTGAAATTTGCATAAATGAATCGAATCTTGTAAGTTTCAAAAACTACCACAAATCAAAACATTATTTTCATTGTCTTTTTTTGGAAAAAAATTAACGGAAACTTGTTAATATATAATGTGTTGACCAGTACCTATTCTTTGAAATCACCTTGAGCCACTTTTATCAAAGCGGATTGAAAAGAAACGGCTGCAAACTTTCAGATCTTTGGTTGCCCGAGAATATGTGCACGGGATTGCTGTGGTGAGAAGGAAAAGTTATGACTTTCAAACCGGATTTTCTGCTATTTTTTTCTTTTTTTTCTGAATTCTAATCGAATATTCGAATCAACGGCAATGCAAGCCGGTAAGTTATTCTATTGTAAACTTGTGATTTTACATAGATTTAACACAAACTTTCAAGACTTTCAATGAAAACATGCAAACATCAACAAAATATTAACACAAAGGAAAAATATCAATGTTGTCATTTGTGTATTAATATTATTTTTTCGTGGTGCCCGAGAATAGGGACTGCCCGAGAATAGGTACCAATACCTTAAACCCAATGAATAAATACTTTCTAAAATAATCTATTACAATAGCAATATCAGTATTGACCACAGATCGTGATTTCGGTACCATTATCGGTTGACGGTTGAAATCTGCATTTTGAAACTTACAAGATTCGATTCATTTATGCAAATTTCAAAACAAATTTAAAATCAAGTTTGGAAGAATAAATCAAGCCTTCCAACCTCAATAGGAATGCTTCTGTAGGTCTGGCTGTAAATGAATCGAATCTTGTAAGTTTTAAAAACTGCCTCAAATCAAAACATTATTTTCAATGTTTTTTTTGTGTGGAAAACGGAAACTTGTTAAAGTCTACTTACAGAAATATTGTTATAAATACTTTCTAAAGTATTCTATTACAATAGCATTATAAGTTATTGACCACAGATCGTGATTTCGGGACAATTATCGGTTGACGGTTGAAGTCTGAAGGCTGAAGTTTTGATTGACTTTTGCAAATTTTAAAAAGAAATTAAATTCAAATTCCAAGAAATAAATCGAATCTTCTAACATTGATAGGAACACATCTGGTTTGTCAGTAAACCTATTGTAAATAAAAATTGAAGATTAGGTTTCTTCTGCGTTATGATTTATTATGAATTAATACCAAGCTTTGGGCCATCTTCTGCATGCTCTAAATATTGGATATATTGAAAATAGATTTGTACAATGTGTGCACACAATTACAGTTGTAATTTTATTTAAAAAAATAATATGTACAACCAGTTAGTCCATGTGGCCCCTTTTAATTCTTATTGCTCTGGGGCCGGTTGTATGAAGGGTGGATAAAGTTATCTGCGGATAAAAGTTATCCAGTGTATAGGTTTTTTATAGATTTATTTATCTGGTGGATTAAGCGCTATTCACCATTCGTACAACCGGCCCCTGAGTATGGAGGATTAGTCTGAAAGTTTGCCTCATTAAAATCTTAACTTTTTATATGTACTATAAACAATACGAATGGCTGATCTGTATGACATATACAGTGGTGAGTCGAAGACGAGTCACTGTATATCTCCTACAGATCGGACACGAATATTGTATAGTACTTGTGAAACTCCAACATTAGTTCTTTAATATTTTACTAAAATTGTCAAGATAAAAGTAAATCTGGCCGAGAAAATTTAAGTTAAAACTTATGCAAATCAGGACGAATCTGTATGGGATATATGCAACCTCCTCCCAGGTTGTGAATTCTTTTGTCAATGCTCATTAATTATTCATGAATTTTATTAAGTAGTTGATACAAATTTTTTTTCGAATATGATTTGTACTTACCAAGACATTCTTAGTTTGATTAAAGCTTAGATAAGGGTGTGTGCAATTGCCCTATTTCATTATGACCTCACAATGTGTTTAGTGGGGGATAGAATCACCGAAAACAATGTTAATTTCAACTAAATCTTCTTTCTCTTTGAAAATTGAGCTTCAAATTATCTAATTTTTATGTAATATGTTATGTGTCTATGTTAACTTTATACTTTTATATTTATGGCATTTTGTTGTCATTTCTTTCCTATCCGTCTTGTAAATGCAATTTTGTCGTGTATTCTTGTATTGTTGTAAGTTATGAATCTGTCCCCCACTGGCGACTGGCATGATCCTTAGCATTACAACAATAGAATGTTTTGATGTGACGACATAGTAAAATAGTAAAATAGGACAATTGTTTCATTTCAAATTACTAATAATAATTAAGTTTAACACTGTTCTACCTTATGCATCCCATTTTTAAATAGTTTTTTTTACATGTATTTATAATTAGTAGCCATAATTTTCAATGATTTTACTTATAATAATAATACACTTTTTTTTACAGCACCCACTACCTCTGAGTCAGTTATAGAGATGTTTCCTCCAGGTAAGTTTCAGTTTATTCAGGATTTACTAAATAATACTTTAATCTAAAGAGTAACATTGGTCTACCTATTTTCTATTTGAAACATTTTTATAAGCATGTTCATATGCAACCTTTCAAAATAATGTTAATTTTATAGTTACAGTACCGGCCACGAGTAAGGTACCATTCACGAGCGAGTACGAGTACTCGTTCCGACTCGCTACTCTCGAGTGCGAGGAGTGCGAGTGCTAGCAAGCAAGTCTGCCGAGAACAATAGCACTCGTTTTGACTCGTTACTCGCTACTCGCGAGGCTTACGAGTATTTGAATGATACAGTAAATCAAGATAAACTGAACGTGACATCTTGAGATTTTTAATTAGAAAAGAAATCAAAAATATTCTAATGTTCCGTGTCATTGTCGCAAGTTTAATAAAAGCACTAGCTAAAAAATACTTGAAAACATTACATCAATTAAAGTTTTCGTGGAAAAGTATAACAAACTGATTTTTTAGTAAAAACAAAACTTGAAATGTTTTGAATTCGAGAGTAAAATTTATATTTTTACTAGTATTAACACTGTTCTACAAGACCCGCTCAAACGCGTTAGTCTAGACGATGTGTTTTTACACAGGTTCTTTTTTGACCGCAAGTCGTATTTTTTCAATTTATTTGGTATCTACGAGTATTTACTGTTTTAAAGAATTCTAGATTTATTTAGAAACACCAAGCGCTTCTTTTCACTTCAATATTTTTGTATTTACACACTTGATTTTGCTTCGGCACTGAATACGATGCCGATCACTTTGAGTGCACTTAAAAAAATTTCACGGCCGACTGAACACATGTGAATGTTCACACGAGATTGCTTAATTAACATGCACATATTTGCTTGTTTTAAGTAGTGCATGATATTATTTATATTTAAAAAAACACAGTTACGTTTCTATAATCGCTTGATGCTTATAGACACATTATAAAAACTATTATCATTCAGCTAGAATTATAATCGAAGGTTTTTAAAAGAAAAATTTGCACTACCGTAACTTTGTAAAGTTCACCAGCCGGGTGCCGTGAATCGTAATCTTTCGAATACTAGTTTTGCTTCTTGATCTACAAAAAAAAACTGAAACAGATTCGGTTGTTTTAAAAAGTTCTTGAATTTGAAACTCGTAAGACTCGCGAGTAGTGACGAGTCAAGAGACTCGTTCGTTCCGAGTGACTGGTTTTACTTATGAATATTCTGTTTGTTCATACGCGCGAGTGGCCGTAGACACTCGTACTCGCTCGTGAGTGGTACCTTACTCGTGGCCGGTACTGTAATTACCGGTACAATTTTATCAAATATTTAAAAGTAGTACAGCAAAAAGCATTGCATTGTGATTTTTCCCCCAATCTATCAACCAGCTTGAAGGTGGGAACTTGCAAGCTACAATCATTGTCAAAAGTAGTTGGCACGATTTTAGTATTTTATCAAATAGTGACTACTTCATTTATTTTAAGTATAAAAAAATCCCCCCCCCCCCCTCCCCCGCATCAATGTTGGTGTGAAATGATAGCGCATTGACAGGTCAACCACACAAGCACCAAACAATGATTCTTTCCTCAACATTGCGAAGGGGGGCGGGGGAGAAGTAGAATTTCAGCAGTGCTAAAATTACTTTATCACATTCGTGCCAACACTTTTGTCAATGATTGTAGTACTCATAAAGTCATTGATATTGGTATTTGATATTTTTCTCATGTATCTGCGTTTCACTTATACATGGAACACATTACAAATTTTCATTAAGTCATTGGATAATTTAATGTTGCTCTGCCTTTAAACTGATTGACTAATGAAACCAAAAAAATTAAATTCACATTGATTAGCTGGTTGCAATGCATTGTTTTCAGACTTAGTATAATTTGTGAGTTACTGAGTAATGTATAGCATTGCTAGTTATAAATGTTCTAATACATACATTTCTTATGTTAACTGTAATTGCTTTTGTTTTAACAGCAGATACAAAGCACGTCATAAACACAACACAACCATCATTAGGTAGATCTGTAAACAACTCTAGATCTAATCCACTCTATGCTGATCCTGAACCCATTCAAGGTAAATAATTAGTACTTATTTTTATAAGACGTTTAATGTTTCCTCTATCATTTGAACCTACAATAGGCTATAGCTATCATAGCACATCTACATTGCTTACACCTGGGCTCAGGCAATTTACTCGATCTTATATCTTAATACTCATGAGGATGTTCAAAATTTAATGCTCCTCAAAACATTTACTTCTTTGAAGGTTCCATTACAATTAAGTTTTACCATTTTATTTAATATACTTATTTATTAGCTAAATTTAATTTAACTCAGTTCCCTACTTGGCAAAGATTTCCTTATTTCCCCCTTCTAGAAGAGAAGAAAAAATAACCTCAGCATGTGCTGCTCTCACAAATAAATTGACTTCAGACTGGTTTTAAATTTGAATTACAATCTTATGTTATATCATGTTATGTAATGATGTAGCAATGAGCCGCATACATGTTTGCCTTCTCAATAGAGCTCAATTGTGTGCAATTAATGTTTCATTTCAAATTACTACTAGTTACACTGTTCTACTGCGTGCATCCCATTTTTAAATAGTTTTTTTTACATGTACTTATTAGTAGCAAACAATTTTCAATAATTTTACTTAATACAATAATAAATAAATGCACTTTTTTCTTACAGCACGTACTTCTACTTCAGTTGTAGACATTTCTCCTGAGCCATGTAAGTTTCAGTTTATTCAGGATTTACTATTATTAATAATTTATACTTTAATCTAAAAGAGTAACATTGGTCTAGTGCATACATGTACATTTTCTATTTGAAATGTTTTCATTATACTATAAGCATGTTCATATGCAACCTTTCAAATGTTAATTTTATTGTCAATTACAATTTTATCAAAAATTACAGCAAAAATCATTGCATTGTGATCCATCAACCAGTTTGGAGGTGGGAACTTGCAAGTACTCATAAAGTCATTGATATTGGTATTTGATATTTTTCTCATGTATCTGTGTTTCACTTATACATGGAACACATTACAAATTTTCATAAAGTCATTGGTTAATTTAATGTTGCTCTGCCTTCAAACTGATTGACTAATCAAACAAACCAAAAAAATTAAATTCACATTAATTACTCGGGCTACCTGTGGTAGCTCGAGTCTAAAAATGCAAACGGTTCTTCTTTTTCGTCGTTGTGGTCCTCAAATTGGAGGGTCAGGTCCCAGGCGTTACTTGTAGTACATGACAGCGCATGAGCAACGATCACTGACCGTAGGCTCATACCAACGAATAAATATCGATTGAAATGAAAACTTGTCTATGTGTGATGTGATTATATTGACGATGATTGGCGTTGTCATTATTTTGGATAACGTGAACATGTGTATTAATCTGCGAGTCATTGCGAATATTGTTTCAGATCGAATATCGACTCGCGTTAATACTCGTTTAACTCTGATCCCGCACAAAGAAATTTCTATATTTTTTGGACTGATGATCGGCAAGACATTCCCTATTGTTAGTTGCTGTACTACAGGATTGACACCCGAAATATAGCTTGCTAATTTCTTTTTTATAAAGACGAGGATATCTTGGCCGGAATGATCCGCCGTTAGCGAAGTCCTTTCTAGCACAAAACAGAAGATGTGCCAAGCCAGCAGAATTGCATTCGATACGGCATATTATCAAGCACTTCCAAACAGAAATCTTGAGTTTATATTGATTAATGTGCAATTTTTGTTCTTCATGATGTCAGAGAATGTGACTTCCTTCACGAAGCCTACAAAGTAGCCTGCGTCACATCCGGACTTTTTCTCGGTTAAGTCCGTCTGTGAAACAACGCCACAAACCGTGTTCTGGACCCCCAGCTGACTAGCACGGATATAAGAAGCGATTTCTGATTGGCTCATGCCTTCTTCTATTCTAACATGCTCGCTGATTGGTTTGGATATCTTTCTACGCACATGTGACAAAATATAAACAAAACAAGCAGCCGTTTGTAGTTATCGAAATTGAAAACCTTTTGCTAAGCTACGAGTTAGTATCCTTTTGCCCGAATGAAAGGAGAGTATCAAAGCCTTTTTGAGCAGAATGATGTTTTAATCGACCTTCCGACACGCTATATCGAAGATCTGTGATATTTTAATGCTGTTCAGATGTGAACAACATCATCCATTGGGAGAGAAACCACGTTTATCGATCGAGTATTATGCTAAATATTTATTCTCATGGATGAGCGACAAAGTCAATAAACTTACTTAACTTTGAAGGTATTGTTAGATTTATTTCATTGCTTGTGATGTGTGAGATAAGCCCAATAGTTTGTTCGTTTATAGACAAATTGTGTTTTATAATTCTTCAAACAAGCTTGACATACTCCTAGAGATTTTCTCTCAATAGAAATAAAAGGCCAATCAAATATTGAATTTTCCTTTGCTGCTCGTGCTAAATCTGTCTTTTTGAATCATAAACTTTGCAGTTCAAACAACTACACATGTCAAAGGTCAAAACCATGTGTAGCATTAAAACTTTGGACTTGGCGCGATGAAAGGCAGTTATGACAAGCTTTTGACCAATCAGCGAGCATGTTAGAATCGAAGAAGGCATGAGCCAATCAGAAATCGCTTCTTATATCCGTGCTAGTCAACTGGGGGTCCAGAACACGGTTTATGGCGTTGTTTCACAGACGGACTTAACCGAGAAAAAGTCCGGATGTGACGCAGGCTACCTACAAAGCGAACACCGTAAACATGGCATGAAAACATTGAAATCGGCCTGTCTGAAAACCACTCTCAACAGCCCAAATCGCCTCAAAAATTACACAAATTGCTTTAGTAACTATCTATCTTTCTTGTTCTGACGTTCAATTTTCAAGAACAACTTCAAGTTTTCGAAGCTTTCAAGTTTTCAAACTCTATATCGCCTACTCAAATCTGGGTCTTCGTAGCGGCGCTTTGGGGGGAGGGGACGGGGTGAAATGTCAACACTTTGTAACACAGGCATCCCGGTACATAGAAATATATGTCGAGCAGATTCATACAGCCCCCCCCCCCCCCCAAAAAAAAACCAAATGCCTCAATAACTGTCAATCTTTATTTTCGTGACGTTTATTTCTCAAAATGTTAATCTTGATAATAATGTTTCTGAGACTTAGTTTTTATTTTCTCAATAAAAACATGAAATTTTTGGATAAGAACATTTCTCATTAAAATAACCTAAAATTAGTCATAAACGATTATTTGTTTATTTTTGTGCACATTTTAAACATTAATCAACCAATTAAGTTCTTCTTCACATTTTCCTATTTAAGTGCCTCAGGATAGCTTTGTGTAAATATGTGAATTTATGAAACATTTTTAATGCTGTTTTAAAATATCAACCAATGCATCAAAACAGCAAGTGGGCTAAAATGCCTAAAATAAAACACAACTCTGGCTCTGTCATCTCCTTAGACGTACATAATAACATTTTTCCTATTTGTGTCTTAGGATAGGTTTAGAGCGTTTCCTCATGACTAACTGAATTTGCTTCAGTTAGTGTCTATGTATACAGTGGTACCTCTAGATCTATTAAGCGGTCAACCTCGGGACTTTCCAAAGTGACTGCTTAATAGAGATTGGCCACAGAATAGAGGTATAGAATAGGTATAGGAATAGATTTAGGACTTTTTATTGTGACCACCTAATAGAGGGTGACCGCTTAATAGACCTATCCAAGGTTATTGTCGCCATCTTGCAAGGGGTGCAAAACTACTGGGGCGAGTAGAGAATGTATGTGATTTTGGACCACTTTGAACGTACATATTTTTCTTCCAATTCATTGGATTTTCAAAGTTAAAATTGTCTATCAAAGGTTTTGCATTTGTTTATAACATATCCAAAAAATAGCGCTGGTAAACAAGCTACAGGCTCTGTAATTAATATTTTAGATCTACATACAAACACTTTGTTTCAGCGATATAGAATTACACAGTAAATATAGGGAGATTTGAAATCGCCGTTTACATACGTCTCACATAATTTAAAAACCTTAGTACGTTTGATCTCAGGTATAGCCATGCATAGTATCTTTGATATAAAATGTTTATATTGAACATTCGGCAATTTCCAGTGGAGTTATATAAGTTCAAAGTTACATACATTTACTGCTCGCCCCAGTAGTTCTGCACCCCCTACAAGATGGCGGCAATAACCTTGGATCGGTCTATGGGTGACTGCTTAATAGAGGTATCACCAAGTCACTGTATGATCTATGTATGATACATTATGAATTTCAATCCCTCAGAATCGCTTCTGTTCAGTAGCCCGAGTAATCGCTCACAGAGCGTCTAGTTAGCTGCAGGTTGCAATGCATTGTTTTCAGACTTAGTGTAATTTGGGAGTTACTGAGTAATGTAGCATTGCTAGTTATAAATGTTCTAATACATACATTTCTTATGTTAACTGTTTGCTTTTGTTTTAACAGCAAATGCAAACCACGGCATAAACACAACACAACCATCAGGTAGATCTGTAAACAACTCTAGATCTAATCCACTCTATGCTGATCCTGAACCCATTCAAGGTAAATAATTAGTACTTATTTTTATAAGATGTTTAATGTTTCCTCTATCATTTGAACCTAATAGGCTATAGCTATCATCATAACACATCTACATTGCTTACACATGGGCTCAGGCCATTTACTCGATCTTATATCTTAATTCTCATGAGGGTGTTCAAAATTTAATGCTCCTCAAAACATTTACTTCTTTGAAGGTTCCATTACAATTAAGTTTTACCATTTTATTTAATATACTTATTTATTAGCTAAATTTAATTTAACTCAGTTCCCTACTTGGCAAAGATTTTCTTATTTCCCCCTTCTAGAAGAGAAGAAAAAAATAATAACCTAAGCATGAGCTGATCGAGCTCGTCCAAAACTGTTTTTAAATTTGAATTACAATGTTATATCATGTTATGTAATGATGTAGCAATGAGCCGCATACATGTTCGCCTGCTCAATAGAGCTCAATTGTTTACAATTGCTAATTTCAAATTACTACTAGTAATTAACTGTTCTACTGCATGCATCCCATTTTTGAATGTTTTTTTTTTACACATACTTATTAGTAGCAAACAATTTTACTTATAATAAATAAATACACTTTTTTCTTACAGCACATACTTCTACTTCAGTTGTAGACATTTCTCCTGAGCCATGTAAGTTTCAGTGTATTCAGGATTTACTATTATTATACTTTAATCTTAAGAGTAACATTGATCTAGTGCATACATGTACATTTTCTATTTGAAATGTTTTCATTATACTATAAGCATGTTCATAAGCAACCTTTCAAATGTTAATTTTATAGTCAATTACAATTTTATCAAATATTTAAAAGTAGTACAGCAAAAATCATTGCATTTTTTTCTCCAATCCGCCAACCAGAACTTTGGAGGTGGGAACTTGCAAGTACTCATAAAGTCATTGATATTGGTATTTGATATTTTTCTCATGTAACTGTGTTTCACTTATACATGGAACACATTACAAATTTTCATAAAGTCATTGGTTAATTTAATGTTGCTCTGCCTTCAAACTGATTGACTAATTCAAACAAACCAAAAAAATTAAATTCACATTAATTACTCGGGCTACCTGTGGTAGCTTGAGTCTAAAAATGCAAACGGTTCTTCTTTTTCGTCGTTGTGGTCCTCAAATTGGAGGGTCAGGTCCCAGGCGTTACTTGTAGTACATGACAGCGCATGAGCAACGATCACTGACCGAAGGCTCATACCAACGAATAAATATCGATTGAAATGAAAACTTGTCTATGTGTGATGTGATTATATTGACGATGATTGGCGTTGTCATTATTTTGGATAACGTGAACATGTGTATTAATCTGCGAGTCATTGCGAATATTGTTTCAGATCGAATATCGACTCGCGTTAATACTCGTTTAACTCTGATACCGCACAAAGAAATTTCTATATTTTTTGGACTGATGATCGGCAAGACATTCCCTATTGTTAGTTGCTGTACTACAGGATTGACACCCGAAATATAGCTTGCTAATTTCTTGTTTATTAAAAAGACGAGGATATCTTGGCCGGAATGATCCGCCGTTAGCGAAGTCCTTTCTAGCACAAAACAGAAGATGTGCCAAGCCAGCAGAATTGCATTCGATACGGCATATTATCAAGCACTTCCAAACAGAAATCTTGAGTTTATATTGATTCATGTGCAATTTTTGTTCTTCATGATGTCAGAGAACGTGACTTCCTTCACGAAGCCTACAAAGCGAACACCGTAAACACGGCATGAAAACATTGAAATCGGCCTGTCTGAAAACCACTCTCAACAGCCCAAATCGCCTCAAAAATTACACAAATTGCTTTAGTAACTATCTATCTTTCTTGTTCTGACGTTCAATTTTCAAGAACAACTTCAAGTTTTCGAAGCTTTCAAGTTTTCGAACTCTATATCGCATACTCAAATCTGGGTCTTCGTAGCGGCGCTTTAGGGGGAGGGGACGGGGTGAAATGTCAACACTTTGTAACACAGGCATCCCGGTACATAGAAATATATGTCGAGCAGATTCATACAGCCCCCCCCCCCCAAAAAAAAAAACAAATGCCTCAATAACTGTCAATCTTTATTTTCGTGACGTTTATTTCTCAAAATGTTAATCTTGATAATAATGTTTCTGAGACTTAGTTTTTATTTTCTCAATAAAAACATGAAATTTTTGGATAAGAACATTTCTCATTAAAATAACCTAAAATTAGTCATAAATGATTATTTGTTTATTTTTGTGCACATTTTAAACATTAATCAACCAATTAAGTTCTTCTTCACATTTTCCTATTAGTGCCTCAGGATAGCTTTGTGTAAATATGTGAATTTATGAAACATTTTTAATGCTGTTTTAAAATATCAACCAATGCATCAAAACAGCAAGTGGGCTAAAATGCCTAAAATAAAACACAACTCTGGCTCTGTCATCTCCTTAGACGTACATAATAACATTTTTCCTATTTGTGTCTTAGGATAGGTTTAGAGCGTTATCAGTTTCCTCATGACTAACTGAATTTGCTTCAGTTAGTGTCTATGTATACGGTGGTACCTCTATTAAGCGGTCAACCTCGGGACTTTCCAAAGTGACTGCTTAATAGAGATGCCACAGAATAGAGGTATAGAATAGGTATAGGAATAGATTTAGGACTTTTTATTGTGACCACCTAATAGAGGGTGACCGCTTAATAGACCTATCCAAGGTTATTGTCGCCATCTTGCAAGGGGTGCAAAACTACTGGGGCGAGTAGAGAATGTATGTGATTTTGGACCACTTTGAACGTACATATTTTTCTTCCAATTCATTGGATTTTCAAAGTTAAAATTGTCTATCAAAGGTTTTGCATTTGTTTATAACATATCCAAAAAATAGCGCTGGTAAACAAGCTACAGGCTCTGTAATTAATATTTTAGATCTACATACAAACACTTTGTTTCAGCGATATAGAATTACACAGTAAATATAGGGAGATTTGAAATCGCCGTTTACATACGTCTCACATAATTTAAAAACCTTAGTACGTTTGATCTCAGGTATAGCCATGCATAGTATCTTTGATATAAAATGTTTATATTGAACATTCGGCAATTTCCAGTGGAGTTATATAAGTTCAAAGTTACATACATTTACTGCTCGCCCCAGTAGTTCTGCACCCCCTACAAGATGGCGGCAATAACCTTGGATCGGTCTATGGGTGACTGCTTAATAGAGGTATCACCAAGTCACTGTATGATCTATGTATGATACATTATGAATTTCAATCCCTCAGAATCGCTTCTGTTCAGTAGCCCGAGTAATCGCTCACAGAGCGTCTAGTTAGCTGCAGGTTGCAATGCATTGTTTTCAGACTTAGTGTAATTTGGGAGTTACTGAGTAATGTAGCATTGCTAGTTATAAATGTTCTAATACATACATTTCTTATGTTAACTGTTTGCTTTTGTTTTAACAGCAAATGCAAACCACGGCATAAACACAACACAACCATCAGGTAGATCTGTAAACAACTCTAGATCTAATCCACTCTATGCTGATCCTGAACCCATTCAAGGTAAATAATTAGTACTTATTTTTATAAGATGTTTAATGTTTCCTGTATCATTTGAACCTAATAGGCTATAGCTATCATCATAACACACATCTACATTGCTTACACCTGGGTTCAAGCCATTTACTCGATCTTATATCTTAATTCTCATGAGGGTGTTCAAAATTTAATGCTCCTCAAAACATTTACTTCTTTGAAGGTTCCATTACAATTAAGTTTTACCATTTTATTTAATATACTTATTTATTAGCTAAATTTAATTTAACTCAGTTCCCTACTTGCCAAAGATTTTCTTATTTCCCCCTTCTAGAAGAGAAGAAAAAAAAAATAACCTAAGCATGAGCTGATCGAGCTCGTCCAAAACTGTTTTTAAATTTGAATTACAATGTTGTATCATGTTATGTAATGATGTAGCAATGAGCCGCATACATGTTTGCCTGCTCAATAGAGCTCAATTGTTTACAATTGTTCATTTCAAATTACTACTAGTAATTAACACTGTTCTACTGCATGTATCCCATTTTTGAATGTTTTTTTTTTTTACACGTACTTATTAGTAGCAAACAATTTTCAATAATTTTACTTATAATAATAAATAATTTATACACTTTTTTCTTACAGCACGTACTTCTACTTCAGTTGTAGACATTTCTCCTGAGCCATGTAAGTTTCAGTTTATTCAGGATTTACTATACTTTAATCTAAAGAGTAACACTGCATGGTCTATAGTGCATGCATTTTCTATTTGAAATGTTTTCATTATACTATAAGCATGTTCATATGCAACCTTTCAAATGTTAATTTTGTAGTCAATTACAATTTTATCAAAATTTACAAATTCTCATTAAGTCATTGGTTAATTTAATGTTGCTCTGCCTTTAAACTGATTGACTAATTAAACAAACCAAAAAAATTAAATTCACATTAATTAGCTGGTTGCAATGCATTGTTTTCAGACTTAGTATAATTTGGGAGTTACTGAGTAATGTAGCATTGCTAGTTATAAATGTTCTAATACATACATTCGTTATGTTAACTGTTTGCTTTTGTTTTAGCAGCACATGCAAACCACGGCATATTAAACACAACACAACCATCATTAGGTAGATCTGTAGACAACTCTAGATCTAATCCAATCTATGCTGATCCTGAACCCATTCAAGGTAAATAATTAGTACTTATTTTTATAAGACGTTTAATGTTTCCTCTATCATTTGAACCTAAACAATCTGAACTTTATATTTGGATTTTTAGACTTTTAAGATTTCACATGATTTTGGTCAAATTTTGTTGATATTGACAAAAATAACCACTGATATGTACTTTTATAAATATGGCCAATTTTTGTCACATCAATATTGTACGTTTTATTTGACACTTGAGCTAAAAATTGGTCTATAGATTGTTCAAAAACTTGTTTTGTATTAAAATCATAACTCCAGAAACACAAACTGGTACATTTGCTGTCATTCATGTCAAGTCAGTCACCATTGTTGGTTTAAATTGTACAAAAGACAAAAGTTTCAATATTGTCTCAATAGTCTTTATTCAATTTAACAAAAATGTACTAATAACAATAATGAATTGCTCCAAACAGGAGTTGACACTATTAACCACAACTTACAGTGATAATTGGACATAATTAGATAAAATGTGAAATGAGCAGGCTTTGTTTATCAGCTATAGCTATCATAACACCAGTCAGTCACCTTAACTGTTTGCTTAAATTTGTTTCAACAGCACATGCAAACCAAGGCATAAGGGCATCACAATCATTAGGTAGATCTATAAACATCTCTAATCTAATCTATGATGAATCCATTCAAGGTATTAAATAATTAGTACTTATTGACTGAGTGTGAGGGCCGTATGGGAAAATATTTAGCTCGTGGTTTAACATACGTGTATGTCATGACATACAAATGACCAAGAGCCAAATATTTACCCGTGCGGCCCAACCTAACTCAGTCAATACATTTTTTAATATATGACCCACTCTTCTTAATGTAAAGGCCATTTTTTGTGATGTTTCGAGTAGCGGGTCCATATGTGTTTGTATGGACCAGGTGAAAAAAGCTGTATGGACCCCATCACATGACTTTTCTGAAGGTTTTCTTAAAAGTGAGTGCCGGGCAAAATATGGGTCATATGTTATTATCTTTATAAAATGTTTCCTCTATCATTTGAACCTACATGTAGGCTATAGCTATCATAGCACATCTACATTGCTTACACCTCAGGGTTCAGGCCATTTAATCAATCTTATCTTAATTCTCATGAGGACGTTCAAAATTTAATGCTCCTCAAAACATTTACTTCTTTGAAGGTTCCATTACAAACTTTTACCATTTTATTTAATATACTTATTTATTAGCTAAATTTAATTTAACTTGGTTCCCTACTTGGCAAAGATTTCCGTATTTCCCCCTTCTAGAAGAGAAGAAAAAACACCGAAGCACGAACTGCTCGAGCTCGTCCAAAACTTTGGACAAATAAATTGACTTCAGACTGGTTTTAAATTTGAATTACAATCTTATGTTATATCATGTTATGTAATGATGTAGCAATAAGCCATACATGTTTGCCAGTGCTCAATAGAGCTCAATTGTGTGTGACTGTTTCATTTCAAATTACTACTAGTAATTATAACACTGTTCTACTGCATGCATCCCATTTTTAAATAGTTTTTTTTTTTTACATGTACTTTTTAGTAGCAAGCTATTTTTAATGATTTTACTTAAAAGTAATAATACAATTTTTTTCTTACAGCACCCCCAACCTCAGTTATAGAGATGTTTCCTGATTCATGTAAGTACTGGTTTGAAATTTAAATGACAATGTTATAATTGTCATGTTATATAATGATGTAGCAATATAATGCCATACATGTTTGCCTGCTCAATAGAATATTCTAACAGGTCTGTGCAGTGTTTTCTTTTGAAAGAAATCTCCTGACAAGAGGGGTACCCTGTGGACTACTGCACCAATAATAATAATAAGCATTAGTAATACTAAGTAATAATTGATTAATACTTGATTAATAATAATCAGTAATGATTGTTTATTATTAGTGAGCACTGAATAGTGGCATGATATTAATTTTACCTTTGATATCTTCTATTAAAGATATTAATGTTCCAATGTCACTGGATGTGGAACAGACTGAACAGCAAGATATTGATAATCCATGTCAAGAGAGACTCGACATGCTAGTTATACATATTCCCAAAGAGCTATACGTAAAGATCTGTGAATTACTTGACCAACTGCATGTGTTTTTTCAAGACCATCGCATGTTAGGGAATGAGCTTGGTATGGCAACATCTGATGTTGAAAAGTTGGGAGACAATCCAACAGACAAACTGTTGAATCAGTATAATATAAGTGTAGATTGTTTTCTTAAAATGTTGAGAGAAATTAGAGGAAATATCTCACAGAGTCACCAGAATCCACGAGTTGATAAGGCCATTGAACTAGTGGAATCATGGCTGGACAAGTAAGATGCTTCCTCTGATCACTCATAACACATTGAATTGACAGCAAACTGACAGAAGCTACCGTCAATCAAAACTAAAATAGTTTGCATCCTTGATATTTTTGGTTGGTGCCTGTGAAAGGACTAGAATTTTCAATGAATTTAGTGTCACACATTTTCATATTTTCATTCTTTACATGTCCTAGCTGATAAACATATGATATGTTTTCTACTTCAGCCAAATTTACATTCTAGAAGAAGCTAGTTTATAAATGCTGGACATCCAACTCGACTAGAAACATTTGTCAGTTTCTTAATGGACACCCTCATCTGTTTTTGAGAGGTTTTCAATTTTTTGTTTAGCTAGAGCTTGTAGTACAGCAAACTACATTAGCAAACACACCAAAATTGCATTCTAGAAATTAGTTGATAAATGCTGGACATCCAACTAGACTAGAATTGTTTGTCATTTGTGTACTGGAAATCCTAGAATTGTTTTTAAGAGGTTTTTTTAATTTTTTGTTTTAAGCTAGCTAGAGACTAAAGTATATATGCACAACAAGCAACAATAGGCAAACACACCAACATTGCATTCTAGAAATTAGTTTTGCTGTACATCCAACTAGACTAGAAATGTGTGTCGTACCTTTACATACTTTTCCACCTGGAGATCACAAAACAAATTCAAAAAAGAAAAAAATCCACCATTTTTTAAATGTTGCTAAGCAATCACATGAAATTATGTTGATATATGTTGTGATCACATTACATTCCAATAAATATTTAATTGATATTTAATTGGTCAACTAAGTATAATGTTATCATAAGTATAATGTTATCACATGTCAAACGATTTTGCACATTTGTCAGGATAAGTTTCTATGTTATTCAGAAAATACTTGATGTACATGGTTATAATTTGGATGCTGGATATGTTAATTATACATAGTAATAATCTGAAAAAGCTGTGAAAAGTTGAGACATGTTACATTGAGAACACTTGAACCATGAACACTTATTTCATTAACTTATGGGTAATGCATGCATTGGATGTATCATGAAAGCAATATATTATGGCAGGATCATTATAATTTGTTTTCAAAATACATTGCCTACTAATTTAGAGAGCACCCTATTTTACTATTTTCAAATAAGTTTTTATTATTAATAATAGATAGTTTAAGATTATAGGTGGGGGATGTATTATGAAAGCAATAAAATGGCAGGATCATTTTTGTTTTCAAAATACATCTCCTTAATTAGAGTGCACCCTATTTTACTATTTTCAAATACGTTTTTATTATTAATAATAGATAGTTTAAGATTATAGGGGGATGTATTATGGAAGCAATATAATGGCAGGAACATTTTTGTTTTCAAAATACATTGCCTACTAATTTAGAGTGCACCCTATTTTACTATTTTCAAATAAGTTTTTATTATTAATAATAGATAGTTTAAGATTATAGGTGGGGGATGTATTATGGAAGCAATATAATGGCAGGAACATTTTTGTTTTCAAAATACATTGCCTACTAATTTAGAGTGCACCCTATTTTACTATTTTCAAATAAGTTTTTATTATTAATAATAGATAGTTTAAGATTATAGGTGGGGGATGTATTATGAAAGCAATAAAATGGCAGGATCATTCTTTGTTTTCAAAATACATCTCCTTAATTAGAGTGCACCCTATTTTACTATTTTCAAATACTGGTATGTGATTATTATTAATAATAGATAGTTTAAGGTTATAGGGGGATGTATTATTGGAAGCAAATACAATGGCAGGATCATTTTTGTTTTCAAAACACATCTCCTTAATTAGAGTGCACCCTTTTTAACTATTTTCAAATGCTGGTATGGCCACTGTTTATTATTAATAATAGATAGTTTAAGGTTATAGGGGGATGTATTATTGGAAGCAAATTAAATACAATGGCAGGATCATTTTTGTTTTCAAAACACATCTCCTTAATTAGAGTGCACCCTATTTTACTATTTTCAAATACTGGTATGTGATTATTATTAATAATAGATAGTTTAAGATTATAGGGGGATGTATTATTGGAAGCAATAAAATGGCAGGATCATTCTTTGTTTTCAAAACACATCTCCTTAATTAGAGTGCACCCTATTTTACTATTTTCAAATACTGGTATGTGATTATTATTAATAATAGATAGTTCAAGATTATAGGGGGATGTATTATTGGAAGCAAATACAATGGCAGGATCATTTTTGTTTTCAAAACACATCTCCTATCTAGAGCATTCACCTAGCTATTTTATAAACATTTTCTCATAGATCTAGGTATTCTTATAAGTTTTTGGATAACTATGTTCAAAATCATTCCTTTATTTAGAGGGAGTGTTTTTATCATCAGAGTTTTCATCTCTTTATGTTTTATGTAACGTTTTTAAACCTGTTGTATACTTTTAAAATACTGTAATTGAACTGAGATGCAAAATATCACTTTAGATCATGCAAGAACTTGAAACTAACTTTGTACACATGTACACCGAATTGTACAAAGGTTGCAGTGTTTAAAACCTAGATCATAGAAGCTGAGCCCAAGAGGAATTATGGGAAGTGATATTACAATCACATGTCAGTGATGTGTTCAGAAGACCTACTTTTGAGAACTTAATATCAATATGCATAAGTTAAGTAATATCCCACCAGCCATTGCAGTCTTGTATGGTTTATGATGTATATTTTTTTTAGTCGCCAACCTTTATTCAATTGGTGTATCTATCAAATCTAAACTGTATTTGTACTGTTATTATACTATTTATAGTTATAAAATTATAGAGTGGTTTTCATTAACCCGTGAAATAAAGTGTACTAATTAAAGTTTGATAGTCAAATACATTGGAACCCCGCCTTACGACCACCCGCTTAATACGGCCACCCCGTTATTGCGGCCAGTTTTTTAGGTCACGACGAAATGCATGCCCATACATTTTCTATAAAATTTACCCACTTAATACGGCCACCCCGTTATTGCGGCCAGTTTTTTAGGTCACGGCGAAATGCATGCCCATACATTTTCTATAAAATTTTAAATTTTTCGGTGGCCGGATTAACGGGATTCCACTGTAACAATAAAAGAACACAATGGAATTAAGGTGTGTTAAATAGTAATACACTAAAGTGTGCTTCACGGGTCAATGAAAACCACTCTAAATAAATCCAATTAAATAATAATATATATAGTGCACTTTGAATACTATACAAGGCATGAATGGCAGAGAATGAGAGATTTCCCACCATCATAATATGTATGACAGAGCGGAAAAACCGGACGCATGCGCAATAGAGACTAGTGTCATGACCAAAACAAGATGGCCGCTCAAAGGCGGCAAAAATTTGTCTCTTCCAAAATGGCTCGGAAATGCCAAAAAAACGCAGCAAATGTACTAAAACCTACTTATGACAAATTAATATTTATCAGAGCCCCTGTATGGGTTGATTTTTCTCAAGTTTATCGTCGACTTAACGCCAAAAGAATGCATTCTTCTACTTGACGTAGATGAACTTCGCTCGCGTCTCAAAGTGTTCGATGTCACTTCGAAAATCGTCAAATATAAGGACTGACATGGATATATAAGCTTCATACTCTGGTAAAAGAACAATAATTGATTGATGTAAAACATATCAAAATACATCTGAAAAATATTTATACCATTTTTCAAACGAGGCATTTGAAATTCACGACACGTGGAGGTAAACAACTTTTACTTGAAAAGCGTTTCGTGAATCATATCCATCGAGTCATCTATTGTTTGTAGTAAGTGAAATACATTTTAAACTGATTAAATGTCATTGTTATGTTTTTGGTTTGTGGGTTCTTTTATTTTTATCAATCATGCTGGCTGATATTGGCCGAAGAACACATTTTCATGTTATTATTTATTGTTGACTCAAGGCAAAGGTCAAACGCCGGCGCGGCCGCGTCAAATTCCCGCTCTTTTCAAGGCCTTTAATTTCAAATATTTTTTTTTTTGACGAGAGTGAGAATTTGTATCAATCTCAATGTTCAGGCATTACGTGATTAATAATGAATAGCACTTGTAAATTCTCACCTCGTTTGCGAAACTCAGACCATGGGCAGCAGAGTATCATTCGCGTTTGTATTCGCTTGTAATCTCCGTGTATTTATAGTTACCAACGGTCGCTTTGTTATTCGCTTGACCTTCGTCTTTATATTTCTAGCTCCTATTTCAATCTCGTGATATTGGTCTATCTAGTATTAAAACTGCGATCGTATGTCACTCGGTTACTAATCGGTAACTTCTTTAACGGCCCCCGAAGGTATATAAGATACCAGGGTATGCAACAAGCCTTAATCCTATTGTTCTCTATCTGCCCAAATCCGTACTAGGTAAACGTCACTGCTATGGACAGTGATGATAGATACGCCAGTTCGGACTCTGTTCGCTTGCTATCGGAAAACACAACTATTCGTTCGGTCGATAATCAGTACTACCAGAAGTACCGGTATTTATAACATTAAACCTGCGATATAAAATTAATTATTCATTTGAGTGGTTTCATGATTTAAGTAAAATAGATTTTTTAAGATAGAAACTAACGCATCGTTTAAAAAACTAACGTACGGTGATTTACTAGTTCATAATAAGTCGCTACTTTCAAGCTGCAGAAACGTTTAAAGTAAACAAATAAGTCGCTATTAGCGTTCAAACCGTAATGAATTACCCAACCTCGGGAACCATCAACTTGTCTCAATCTATATTTTGGTACATTGGTAAAAACCTTCTTTATAAACTTCCCCAAATCGGTCTTTCGACAGCAGTGGTTGCCACCTTGTCGAACCGTTGCATTCACATGATAATAATATTCTTATGCATTGCTCGTTTCTATTAAAGCCTTATAATAAAATATTCTTGTGAATGCGTTCTCCATGTGTCAAAATAACGGCCGGACTATTCAACAACTAATACGGTAACGCAATCTTTATTACTGGTCAAACGGAGTCCGATAGCAAGCGAACAGAGTCCGAACTGGCGTATCTATCATCACTGTCCATAGCAGTGACGTTTACCTAGTACGGATTTGGGCAGATAGAGAACAATAGGATTAAGGCTTGTTGCATACCCTGGTATCTTATATACCTTCGGGGGCAGTTAAAGAAGTTACCGATTAGTAACCGAGTGACATACGATCGCAGTTTTAATACTAGATAGACCAATATCACGAGATTGAAATAGGAGCTAGAAATATAAAGACGAAGGTCAAGCGAATAACAAAGCGACCGTTGGTAACTATAAATACACGGAGATTACAAGCGAATACAAACGCGAATGATACTCTGCTGCCCATGCTCAGACGAGCGATGCAGTGGGTCTGTTCGTCGCGTAGAAGCTGCTGAGGCGCGAATTTGGGGTTTTTCCGAAGAAATTTGGATATGTTTGTATCACTTCTCCAGCAAAAAGCAGCAAAATGCCAACACCTGTTGTTATCCTCTACACGAAAAAAGCTGTTCCGGTTCACTTGTCCCCTGTCCACAGCGTCTCTTCAAAGTATTCGATGCTATTAATGCACATAACCAGGGTACATACATCCCGGAGTATCCAATCGATGATAATCGATCATCGGAAAATCAATCGATCAATCGATATCAATCAATATAATTAGGTAATTGATATCGATTGATATTGGTCAGTCGATGATCAATCGATAGGTCACAAAGATTTTTGTCATCGATTGATAATCGATATACTAAATTGTTATTGATTATCAATCGATATCTAAATTGTCATCGAATGTCAATCGATACCGGCTAAATTGTCATCGCTCAATCGATGAAGGTAACAAAGATTTTTGCCATCGATTGATCATCGATTTTCAATATCAATCGATAAATTGATATCGATTGATATCGATTGATATCGATTATCGATTTCATCGATTGGATACTCCGGGATACATATGTCGTGAACATTTGAAAGATGCTGATAAAAACAACAAAATTACTAGGATGGATTTGTATTGTCCACCTAACACAAGAAAGGTATGAAAAACGTTTGAAAACTTAAAACTACTAATTGTATTTTTAAAAAAATTGCAACACATCTAGACAGACTGTCTAGACAATATGTCTAGATAGACACAAACTGACAGACTGGACTTTTTAAGTAATATAGATTTCCCTTTTTATTGATACACAATGTAATACAATTTTTGAGATCAAATGGTGAACCAGCAGAAATTGAACATGAAAACTTCATTAAAATCAATTAGAAAAATGAAGCAGAAGTCAAAAACGAAGATCAAGATAGATACAAAGAAATGGAAAAAAGAATTACACAACTAGAAGACACCAACCTTTTACTTTTAAAGGAAAATCTAAAGTTGACACAACAAAACAGCATGTTGAAACAACAGCTTTCAGGTAATATAAAATAATAAAAAGTTATGCACATATGTGAAATACCCCTCCCCACCCCCTCCTCCATTAAATGCAATTTTGGAAGCTCACACAAAGTTTAAACATGTCTATGGCAGTTCCAAGTTTTAAAGAGCTTTTCAAAAACTTCCATACGAAGTTGGTTCTGCATTATGAAGACAATGGCAGACCACTGTACAACCCCCAGGACATGAAGGCCTTCACAGAGAGGTGCGCCCCTGGTCTGTTTGGCCAAATTTATGACTCAATTACAACCACAGACTATGGGGAACCAAAAAAAAGGAGAGCAGAACAACAGTTACAAAGGACAGTGGCAATTTTACATACTCTATCATTCTTTAGAAACCAGGTAGTGTAAGAATTCTAAAATCCTATACAATATTAAAATTGCACAATGTTTGCCAATTGCCTGCATTTCTCAAGTATATGTATACAATATCAATAGAGTACAAACATTATACCCATGAAACAAGTAGTACTAATTAGTACTAAATAGTGCTAATTAAACAATAGAAAACAATAGAATTAGCATAAAATATCACTATTTAGTACTATTTATGTTTCACGCTTTTAATGTTTGTACTCATAGAAATACAGATTTTATCTTTGACTGTTGAAAAGATATTTCAAAAGTGAGCACAGTGACCCTCAACATGACAAGATAAAGTCTATATCTCCAAGTGTCCATGTAATATTCTGTTTATTGTATCCGCATTATATTATATCACCTGTTTTCAATTTGCATTGCATTCAAGCGTAAATAAATTCACTCAGCATGCTACACATGTTGCAGTCATGCCGATGGCATTATCAGAAGACCGTGTCTGTTTCTGGTTCACTTCTTAATTCCTATTTCACTATTAACAAATTACTAATTACTGATTACTAATTTCAAATAGGACAACGTTTTTGAAAACAGGTGTAAATAAAAAGGGAAAATAAACTTTTTCTGCCATGAGAAACTACCATGTGATCAAGCAGTGTAGCCATAGTTAACATTAATAGCATGTCATTTTCATGTGTGAAAAAATTAAATTTCTGAAACAATGTATTTCATTGATAATAATCATATAATAACAGTAAATATTCCAGGGGATGTGTGTTTGAGTGCTTGAGTTCATGATGCTGATGTACTCACAAAGTTATGGTAATTATTTTATTTAGAAAAATAACAAACTTCAAATGGACTGTGGAGTGCATTTGGCAAGTCATGGAGCTTCCCAACAAGCCCTGATGGCAGGGATGCCCATGGGCTTTGCTCCCCATCCTAGAACGATTGCAAATCACAGGAAAGACCTTGCAATGATGAGCCGCCAAATAACTCAAGATAGGATTAACCAAGCCAATCAGGTGAAAACTTGTTATCTGTCAATTAAGAAATAAAATAGAACAGTTATTAATAGTTATATTTATTTATTTATAGTTATAAAGGGAAAACATTAATATATTATGTAAATATTGTTTGAAAGTATTAGTTACCAAAACAATATTATAACATGTACATGGTGATAATGTAAATGTTATAGTATGTTGCTCATGTAGTAATGTTAGAATATCATTTTGATGTTTTTGACTTCAAAACTATAACTTAATAGATGCAAAATAAATAGCCATTCTTATAATTTTGTTAATACTTCACAGAAAAAACAGTTTCTACTCTTGATCATTGACGACTTTCATGCCATCCACACTGTACATGACCCAAAAATTTCTAAAACAAGTACAGCAACACACATGGCCACTGAGATCTTAGACATACACGATATTCCTGCAATCCCTTTGCCTGCCGAGGATGATAAAGTGCACAGAACAGTATCAGTTGGACAGACTCAGTGCAGAGGTGGAGCAAGCGTACCCAAACTAAAAGAATTATTAAATGAACACTCAAAGAACTACTTCACTCACTATTTTCAAGACACACTACCAAATCAGTTCCTTCAATTTAATATGCAGAATGCACAACAATGTGTAGAACACCTAAGGTAAATAAAATCATGCTTTTAACTTAAAAACATTCATACATAGTAAGTATATTCTTCCCCAAAAAGGCTTTTCAGAAAATAAACTGTGTCAATGATATTAAAAAATCTAACACTAAATAAATGTTTGCCATTTATTGTGCAAATGGAGTTTTATAGCACTGCACTTTTCATTTCAGATGTTATACAAATCCTGCTAGAAGGGAGTTGGATACACTGAAATCAACTTTTTTAATTGATGAAGAAGAAAGACTATTGAAGAGTCTAAAAAATTACCAAGAGGCATTGCTCCACACTGTCAGAGAATGTCCTCAACTTGTTGAGTATATGAAGTCCAACATTGTGTTTACAACAGGAGATTGGCCGACATGGTACTTTGAGAAAAAATTAATTGCTCAGGTATTAAATCACCACAACAAAAGGCAAACACAATGATAGTTTATGAACCAGTTACTTGCAATAATAATTTTGATATTTACCATTTTTCTTGCAGCTCAATCCAAATCAAGATCCATACTATTTGAAGTCTTTAGTGCCTTGGCAGGGACCCTTCCATGTTTCTTTTAATGCACAACAAAATGTTGTTTCAATATACAGATTTCTATTTGAGCCATTATACAAGGCTCTCTTTGGTCCAAGGAAAGTGCTAGCCAAAAAACCAAAACCTTTTAGGATCAGCACATTGATTACTGCTTCTTTTGGAGGCTGGCTACTTATTAGGAACACTGTTCTTCAGCACTTTGGCAAGCAATACAAAAGCACAGAATACACTATGTTGTTGCACATATTGGAAGAAGTTGTACCATTAGTCTTTCACTTTTATCCAGTTATCTTCCGTAGTGGAAATTATGAATCTTACAAAAAGGCACTTCTTAGAGTTGCACTTCTATTTATTATCCATCGTAGACGTCATTATGACAAAGCCACCTTGTGCCAGCTGAGTGACATGCTTCATCATGAAGATGTTGCATTGACCCCCAATATGCAAAGATCATTAAATGTACTCTCTGAAAAAAAGTGGAAATTTTCCATTCATTATTAAGAAGGTAATCAATAACTTTAATCGCATTAACATGCATTTTCTATATCAAGAAAAATGATATAAATTATTTGAAATAATATATAGTCATTTGCAAAATATTCTTATATCATATTTATAACATGTGTATATGTTTTCAACATTTTAAAAATGTCTTTATTCAAAGCACTGTATGTTACATAATAAACAGATTTATACATGTGCGCTTGGAGAAATAACATTTACCTTCTTGTGTTTAATCTCGATATTGAGTTGAACACAAAGATAAATTTCATATCTCCCTGCACACATGTATTAATCTCCATATAAATTATAATTCACAGTGAAATACAGCCATGGTATACCGCAGAACAGATCCAAACATCTGCACACATTCTAAACTCACTAAGGTTCATTGACGATTATCAAGAGTGGTTTGTACCACTATACAAAAGGGGACAAGGGCGTAACGACTACACGGTACTATGTGGCCTTGCAGCAGAGCACCTTATTGATCTGTTTGCAGATATGTGGACCAGTGGGGAGAGTGCTGTTAAATTACCCAAAGGGAGGAAAAAACTCCAGGTAACTTCATTGTACTTAATGTATTTATTTACCTGCACCGCTCTCATTGAATTATTATTTTTTTGCTTTTTATGTTCTTAAATAGCCATATTACCTACCAACATTTGATGCCACAGTAGATCAAAGGAGTCTTCCTCTTGGGTATGCTTGGAGTGGGAGTGAGCCAGACCCACAGAAATTATGTGATTTACCAGAATGCCAAATCCAAAACGACAACGCACCAACACTGACCTGTGGTCATTCATTTCACATTGTCTGCATCCCTGAAACAAACTGTCCGATATGCCATCCTAAACTTCTAGAAAAAATTAAGACACTGGCAAATACTTTCAACGCTGGACTGCTGAAACAGGATGATGTTGATGACGACAATGACGACGATGAAGAAGACGACGATGACAACGACGACAACCATGCCACAAGGGAAAACGAGTACTATTCCACAAGGGAATTTCGCGATTCGCTTGACAAGCGTTTTCGTGACAGAATTTCTGAACACTAACAATCATGTGGTGGGTATATAAAGACGCAGATTTCCCCAATAATCTGCAGATATCATCTGTAAGTTCATGCGTATAAACTAGTCACGCTTTTCAAGTAAAAGTTGTTTACCTCCACGTGTCGTGAATTTCAAATGCCTCGTTTGAAAAATGGTATAAATATTTTTCAGATGTATTTTGATATGTTTTACATCAATCAATTATTGTTCTTTTACCAGAGTATGAAGCTTATATATCCATGTCAGTCCTTATATTTGACGATTTTCGAAGTGACATCGAACACTTTGAGACGCGAGCGAAGTTCATCTACGTCAAGTAGAAGAATGCATTCTTTTGGCGTTAAGTCGACGATAAACTTGAGAAAAATCAACCCATACAGGGGCTCTGATAAATATTAATTTGTCATAAGTAGGTTTTAGTACATTTGCTGCGTTTTTTTGGCATTTCCGAGCCATTTTGGAAGAGACAAATTTTTGCCGCCTTTGAGCGGCCATCTTGTTTTGGTCATGACACTAGTCTCTATTGCGCATGCGTCCGGTTTTTCCGCTCTGTCAATATGTATGCACAAAATGTACTTTTTTTTGACAAAATTTTATTTATAACTTGAAACATTATTTGTTGTAGAAATTACCAACAATCAAAGATAACTTTTTCATTGTATATTTGTCTGCTATGAATGTTATTATTTTTGTATCTTAGATGTTTTTTGAATTTCAAAAGTTCTTACTGCCATTCTTGTATTATATATAAAGTGTTTTTAATAAATAGGTAGAAATATAAATAATGTTAAACTAACATAATAAGAAAAAATGTATAATGAAATTTGTAATAAAAAATGTTGACTTAACTTTACTGACGTTTCGTATTTAAAATAATATATGCCACTTCTAGGTTATTACAGGTAATTAAACCGGCTGTACGCAGGCTAAGTTTTATTGCTATGCTTGCTTCACCAACCCTCTTTCTTATTGATGACTTGGGTTTTGTGGAAATGTGTAAATGTATGCCATTTGTACACACTGCTTCTTGTTAAGACATTCTTACAGAACTTCTAACCCTTCAGTTTTCATCCTTGCTTTCATTTTTTATCATTTAATTGATTTCTCATTTTTTCATTTAAATGATTTAATGTCATCGGCCTACACTAATTAACTTTTTATGCTTGCATTACCTTAGTTTAATTTCATTTTTATGTTCATCTCATGATTTGACTTGATTCCATAAAAGACTTACAGAACCAACCAACCGAGAACAGTATGCAATACCATCCTCCATCTGACTCAACTGTTGGTTTGTCTTCTCATGGCGTAAACTGGTAAATGGACAACAAGGTAGAGTGCTTACACTATGTCCATGAAATAAAATCTAAGTAGTTACTAACAGTAATAGTTTTTATTTAGTGACTATTAGTGACTATCGATCACTCAACTGGAACAGCTTTAGTAACAATACACAATGAATAAAGTATTAACTTTCTATGGTTTTGAGTATTTGATTTCCCTTGTGTATTGTTACTAAAGCTGTTCCAGTTGAGTGATAGTGACTAATAGTCACTAAATAAAAACTAGAGTACAAACACTAAAAGTGTGCAATACTTTTAGTATTTGTACTCTATTAGGTAGGAACTATTTTACATAGTAACATATTCACAATAATAACTTAGCAAACTCTAGCTCAACCACAAATCTATATATTCACTAAGTAATCAAGCTAAGGTATTTACTGTAAGGGAAACGAAGAGGAGGGTGATCAAGGCGCGCAAAGCAATATCAATATGGGACTAAATAAACACGATTACAGCTTCATTTGAGTTTGACCATCGTCGAGTAAACAACTCCTGGCGGGAAGCCATAATCGTTTAAATCGTCGTACGTCTGCTCTGTGGTTATCTTGAAGCTAGAGAGCAATTCTATCTTTGTTGTTAAGAACTCAGTAACTATATTAATTAAGTTTTTAGGTGGGTTTTTTTTTCACGCTCGTTATATCAAACAGTTTTTCAGTATTAAAATACTGTCTCTCAAAAACTTGAAACAAAAATTAAACTTGAACTTACTTTATCGGTGATTGTATTTTCCTGAGGTTTTCTACTCTTCAATGACGTCGACACTAATCATATTTTGACGAATAAATGTATGTACTTGAAGTTTGATTGATTAAACATTGTTCATAGTTTAACTGCCAGAAGGCCCGCGCGGGAGCTCCGCTATAACATTCAAATCAGCCTTTAGATCAGCTATGTGTATGTCTTTATTTGTTGCGGGCTCCCTGTGTAGGGTTAAGTCACGATTCTTCCCCAGGCTCTAACGATATCACAGCTTATCGGAAGGGAAGGCGGAAGCGTTGCAAGCTTTGCAGAATTAAATTAACTCGACAACTTTTAAGACCTAAATATTGGTTATTTCAGAGCAAACTTCTGATTATTGTTTGGTAAGAGGTAAGACTTAGTGAAATATTGTTTCTTGCATATAGTACAAGTTGTTGTATATATTACGAGAACTATAATGACTTTTTTGAAGTTTTAAAATGTTTGCTGGATCAAACCATGGACAGCAGAGTATCGTTTGCGTTTGTATTCGCTTGTAATCTCCGTGTATTTATAGTTACCAACGGTCGCTTATTTGCTTGCTTTGTTATTCCATTGACCCTTCGTCATATTTAATTTCTAGCTCCTATTTCAATCTCGTGATGTTAGTCTATCTGGTATTAAAAGCGATCTTATGTCATTCGGTTACTAATTGGTATAACTTCTCTTTTTAAGATTCTTGTATACCTTCCACGTCGGGAACAAACGGCCCCAAAAACAGCACTTTAAAATGTGACAATTTTGCATTAATTACGAATATTTTGATAAATTATTATAGTGTTCTGAAATTCTCAGTGGTTGTAATATTGAGATGTTAAAATGTTTTAAAAATTTTTGGAATATTTCACGTCATTGCGACGTCAATAAGTATACGATTTAAGGATGTATTTTATGAATCTGTGAGATGTAAAACACGTTATCGAAATTTTCATCAATTTTTGGTAACTGGAAATGGAGATATGAGGGATTTTATGATTTTGATGACGTCATCTAATATGACGTCACAGAAAAATATTATTAGTTATTATCAATTACAGAAATTCTAACATCATCTCCTTCAATAGTCGATTTTCAGTAAGTATATCTTATAAAATCATTGAAATCACCGAAAGGGGATGCATAACATATCTTTAAAAGATATTTGTGACGTCATAATGACGTAGCGGTGATTTACTCACTTTTCAACCTCAATGTATAGCCCTCTAAGTGCAAAAATCAAAATTCTAAAACAATACGATTTTCCAGCGTTCTTATATATCATCTCATCCGCATTAAAGTTAGAGAGAAATGTTTTGAAATGAAAAAAATGTACTAAGCGAAATGTTTTTCCAAAGGTTTTATTAATTTTTTTTAAAGATTTTGGAGGTTAAAATCGCCATAATTCAAGTTTCCATCACCCAAATTAAAAACGGTTTTCAGTTTTAGAGTCCTTGAAGAAGGGGAATCATGATATTTGATGTAAAACAGAAATTTCAACATGAGCGCTTTTTAGGTTGTTTGTGCCCGCCGTGTTCGGGGGCCGTTAAACATGGTCAATGGAATAACAAAGCAAGCAAATAAGTGACCGTTGGTAACTATAAATACACGGAGATTACAAGCGAATACAAACGCAAACGATATTCTGCTGACCATGATCGAACTCAACACAAACTCTCTAAACTGTACCATATGTCATGTACGATGCTTGGGTTAAAGATGATATATGCAGTTTAACTTGTTTATTTTAAATGTACATCATGTTCCGATGCTCAATTCAATGGGTTTTCTGCCTCAATTCGTAAGATATCTTCAAAACCTCACGGGACTTTAACATAGTACAAAATGATGACATACACCTATAGCTAACAATAACAATCAATATATAACGTTCTTAGATACGCATATATGAACTCTATGCGTTTACACCTATAGAGTTTGACAGCTTGTGAGGACTAATATCCCCTGCAGCTGATTTTAGTGTTGTCCTTAAGGGGTAACAAAATCTCTACTAAAATCTTTGTAGTTTTACCAAAAAAAATTTGGTAAAAATATCAAATGAATCAAATATCAAATGGATCGCCACTAAAGTGTTGGGGTAACAGGGGAGGAACAGACCATTAGAAATTTGAGATGGAAGTCTTTTGGCAATTCTATTTTGTGCAGGATATCCTCCCACACACCCCTCGACTCCCCCTCTATAAACTGCATTTTACTACATTTGAAATAGAAAATCATTTGAAATAAAAAATCGGAGTTGCCATACAAATAGCCACTTATCTTGTTTATTTTATTCATTCATTCGTTTCTTTCTTCCTTCTTTCCATACTTTCTTCATTTATTTATTCATTCATTTATATGTTATTTATTTTCCCAACATGGAGTCTTAACATGGTTACTGCCTCAATATTTAGTTATTTGTTGATCTAATTTAGAATGATATTACAACAATGACATGAGCACCATGCATTATTCTTTTAGATTGCTATCCTGGCATGGGAGTTGATTGTCCAGGTAGTGTAACACCTGACACTCCTGAAAGTCCTGATGGAACTGAAGGATATGCTTCAATAACCCTGACTCTTTTAAAAGAACCACCAGATGATAAAAGACATAAAATACAAACCAATGCCTGTTTTGTTAAAAATGATGAGCATTTAAAGAATTTACAAAGTACTGAATATAAAAAAACACACAAGAATACCAAGTTTTTCCTCTATTTTTATTGTTCTGAATCAGATTTGTCAAATCGTTTAGTCAAAACTAGAATAGTAGCCCATCGGTTTACTAAACCAAACAAAGACAAAGACTGTATAATTGAGAACAAATGGAAAACAAACAAACCATTTTTCTTGAGGGATAATCATGTGTTTTTGCCTGCATGCCATAAAAAGTTGAAAACAAATTATTTCACATGGTTTTTAGAAACTTATAGTAAAGCAGACTTCATTTTGAGTGAAAATCTTTCAGTTGGAAAATATAAAGGAGTGCAAAACAGTAATGTACCAGTTGAATGTCCTTTTTCACTGTCAATGAGCAATAATAATAATAATAATAATAATGCATTGAATATCACAAAACCTGCCGATAGTACTTTTTTCCAAAACTTGGTTGATGGTCCACTACTGTTTGAAGAAGCAAGTAAGAGATGGAGACTGATTGGATGGTACAAGAAAGCCAAAGAAGGAGACCGAATTACTGTTTCTCATTTAGGAACAAAAGGTGAGAAGATATTACAGTGAAATGTGTTGCATCGCGACTTACAAATTGTCAATTTCAATTTGATATTGTTTTTTTCTGATCCATCAATCAGTTTGGAAGTAGGGCTTACATCAAATTTAACCAATGAGTTAACAAGTTTATGTAAGCTCTCTGCCTCCAAAGTTGATTGAAGGATCAGATAAAAAAATGATCCAACCAAAGTTTCAAAATAGAAGGTCTCGGTGCAGCATTATGAATAGAGGTTTGATAAAGGTTTGTATTGTTTTTATATCGAAATAGACACTACAGATTTTTGGAAAACATCCATAAACAACCAAACAGGTGGCAGCCAACCTCCTCCTGATCCATCTGGTTTTGCTGATCAACCTACAAGCACTGATCAGGCAAACCAATCTGGATTGACTGGTCCACCTACAAGCACTGATCAGGCGAACCAATCTGGATTGACTGGTCCACCTACAAGCACTGATCAGGCAAACCAATCTGGATTGACTGGTCCACCTACAAGCACTGATCAGGCAAACCAATCTGGATTGACTGGTCCACCTACAAGCACTGATCAGGCAAACCAATCTGGTCCACCTACAAGTACTGATCAGGCAAACCAATCTGGATTGACTGGTCCACCTACAAGCACTGATCAGGCAAACCAATCTGGATTGACTGGTCCACCTACAAGAACTGATCAGGCAAACCAATCTGGATCTATCGGTCCACCTACAAGAACTGATCAGGCAAACCAATCTGTATCTACTGGTCCACCTACAAGAACTGATCAGGCAAACCAATCTGGATTGACTGGTCCACCTACAAGCACTGATCAGGGAAACCAATCTGGATTGACTGGTCCACCTACAAGCACTGATCAGGCAAACCAATCTGGATTGACTGGTCCACCTACAAGCACTGATCAGTCAGACCAATGTATATCTACTGATCCACCTACAAGCGCTGATCAGGCAATCAATCCTGGGTCTGCTGTTCAACCTACAAGCACTGATCAGTCAGACCAATCTGGTCCATGTACAAGCCCCAATTATCAGCCAAACCCACCTGGATCTACTGGTCTACCTACAAGCACCAATTCTCAAGGTAATTAACCCCTTGACTCGAGCTCCTGGACGTTTTTTACATTTTTGAGCGATTTTCTGAATATAAACGATCCGTAGGGTTTCTTGACTCCATATGTGGCAAAACCATGGAAAGTGTTGCTGTTTTACATGTAATATGGGCTCAAATTCTCAGACCACATGCCTGTCAGATCGTTTCAAAGCGTCATTGGATATTTTCACCACAGGTAGCCCAAACGTGTTTTCAGTTGACTGTGTGACGTCATTGAAAATTCTATTGACCGTTAGAATTTGCACATACGTCTCAAAAATGCACTCTAAAACAAATTCAAACTACTAATGATTTGAAAAAAAATCGTAATTGACCATGTTCTGATAGTTAATGAACACTTTGATCTAGAATTGTTTTAATAAAAGTGCGTTTTGAGTAATATTTAAAAAACTTGCAGATCTTGTTTTATCAAGTATAAAACCCAGAGGCATAGCCGAGGGTTTTTCATACTTGATAAAACATGTGCTGCAAGTTTTTTTAAGTATAGTTCAATAAACAAGGAGGAGTCTTTTATCAGGATTTAAAACCTCCACGAGGCGAAGCCAAGTAGTTTTAGATCTGATAAAACACGATCTGCGAGTTTATTAAACAGCTTCAAAAATTCCAACCTATATTTTGTGTTTTTGTAAAATAATGAAGGGAATAATTTTTTTTGAGCGTGCGGATGGGTTTCTGTGGTATATTTGTTTGAATGAATAGGGTAGTATTTTGACAATATACAACCTTTGATTTCTCTCGGTGAGTGAGAAAGTCTATGCGATTCCGCATGACAAACCAATCACTACAGAAGCCCAATCATTGGTATATAAAAAAACAAACATTTTATTCACTTTAAAAAATTCCTCAGATAGACTAGTTGGGCTGTTTGTGAATGATATCCTAGTTAACATACTTTTTTGGTTACATATGCAGGTGCACCAACCAACTTAGTTTTAGAATCAGCTACAGGAGGTAAAATATCTTGGTTTGATTTATGTTATTCCAATAATGAACAATTCTTTACCATGTAAATGTATGCCATTTCTACACTGTCACTGATTCTTTTTGTTGTTAAGTAATATACACCTATTTCAATTAACGTTGTCCATCTGGAATGGTTGATCTGAGACCAATAGGAATTGTGGGAGTTCATTTAAATTTCAAATACATTGTTTTAATCACACTTGAATGGTGCAGAATTACAGATAACAGTATTTCAGAAGTAAACATTAATATTCAAGCGTGATTATAATAGTGCATTTTCAGTTTAACGAGCTCCCACAATTCCTATCGGTCTCAGATCAACCATTCCAGATGGACAACGTTAATTGAAATAGGTGTATACAATATAAGCGGCCGATCTGTATCCGATATACAACGGTGAGTCGAAGACGAGCCGTTGTATATCGGATACAGATCGGACGCAAATATTGTATAGAAATTATTAAAGTCCAACGTTAGTTCTTTCATATTTTACTAAAATTGTCAAAATAAATGTAAATCTGGCCGAGAAAATTCAAGTTGAAACTTATGCAAATCAGGACGAAATCTGTATGAGATTTACAACCTCCGTCACGGACGTGAATTATTTTGTCAATTGCTCATTAATTATTCATGAATTTTATAAGAGATTCTTACAGAACTTCTACTCCTTCAGTTACTTTCCATCCTTTATTAATATTTTTATCATTTAATTCATATCTCATTCTTTCATTTATTTGATTTCTCATCCTACACTAATTAACTTTTCATGCTTGCATTACCTAAGTTAAATTTCATTTTTATGTTCATCTCATGATTTGACTCGATTCCATAAAAGGATAAAGATATTTGCTTACAAAAATTAACAACTTTGTTGTCTTTTTGTGATTTTTTAGCAAAGCAGACTATCAAAGTTCAATTTTCGATTGAAGGATTTGATGGTGATGTTGCTGCTACAATCTTGGATCAACAGAGAGGTCGTTTGCAACATCTGTTAGTTGATGTGCAAGAAGAAGTGTTTCCAAAAAGAGATATTATTGTTACAAAAATGTACTATAAATGCATCATCATTGAGCTACGTGTTAAAACTATTGAAGCTCTTGAAGAACTATGGGAAAGGTATTATATGTTGAATGTAAAGAAGTCTGTTGGAATGACACTGTACATCACATTATTTTATGTTGTGCCATACCATATCATGACATACCATACCATGCATAACATACCATACCATACTGCACCACACTACACTACACCACACCTACCATACCATAATATGCTATCATACCATACCAAAACATGCCTAATACTACAGCATAGCACAGTACAACACTGCACAGAACAGCACAGCACATTTTGTGTAATAATCTGATATGTCTGTCTGTCTGATATTGTTTTTTTAGGTATAAGAATGATGATTTAAAAAATGCACTTGAAAGAGTTCTTACCACAGATGAAATCAGAAAGCTTGGTAAAACCATTGAAATGGTAGTCACTATGTCTGAAGAACAATATAAGGACGCACGAAGTTTTCTTGGTGAACTAACTCAGCATCAAGAAAAAAGCAATCCAGGTTTGTGTAGACTTGAGAAAGACTGTTGCTATAAGTGTCCAATAATCGATGGTGAGTTGTGATTATGCATGTGTGTGTAATCTTAAGAACGATTGTGGGTGTTGGTGTGCGACATTTCAACAACCTGAGCAGAAGACAACTTTAATTTTTCTCATTCTACACACGTGCGTGTAAATGCAACTCACCAACACTTATGTTGCACTCTTATTATTTTAATTTTAAAAGAGTGAACAGGAAGTGTTGGAAGGAAGGAAGGAAGGAAGGAAAGTGTAAGGAAGAAAGAAAAGAGGAAAGAAAAGAAAGGCAGGAAAAGTGAAGAAAAATTAGAAGGAAGAAAGGATTGAAAAAGAAAGAAGGAAGTAATGGAAAGAATATACAAGAAAATGTAATGAGATGAATAAAAGACAGGATGCAGGGAAGAAAAGTTAGAAGGAAGGGAGAACACTAGCAAAAGGGGGACTGGAAAGAGAAGGAAGGAAGGAAGGAAAACGGAATAGAAAGATCCAGGGAGTAGTGAAGAAGAGAAAAAGGAAGCAATACCCTGGTTTTATGTGATTCCAACAATTAACAACTCTTTATTCAAGATTGCATTCATATAGATTGATTTATTTCACTGTTTGTTTTAATGTTGTTAGTCGTCGAAGATGAGCCTATAAAAGAACTTGAAGACGAGTTTAATGAGATATCAATCCAAGAAGGTGCGCTTTTGTTAATACATTCATTTCTCATTCTTCAATTTTTATTCACTTTATATCATGCCATTCAATTTTATTCTCTCATTTTTTTTTTCTTTCTTCTATTCCCTTTCAATTTTTATTCCCTTTTTATCTTGCCATTTATTTTTCATTCTTCCATGTACTCTTCCATTTACATGTCATGCTTATATTCCCTTACATTAGGTAGGTAGTAGTATATTTTGATTGACATCCAACAAAATGCTAGTTTGCAAATTAAATAGGACATCAAACTTCAATGATAATGGTTATAAAAATACGTTTTTCAACTTTGATAACTAATTACTAGCTATATAAGTAAAAAATAAGTTATATTAACGACTGAATACATGTCTTTTCGCTTCTAGCCATTTGCCTCACAGCCTCACAACCTTAATATTAATAATAATAATAATGATGATCATTAATTAATTAATGTTTGCATATTGCCACATATCTAGAACTTAGAAAACTGACTATTCCTATGTAATTTTGGATGCTGAGTGAGTTCAAATTTGTGGGTTATTATTCGTCAAAATGAATTCCAGGGGGATTTATCTCAATTTCTAATTTTCTTTTGGCAATGCTCGCATCATGCCGAAGCAACATTTTGACCAAAACATGTAAACACAAGGGTTTGTTGACTAACTATACTTTGGCAAAGAAACTATCTCCCTGTGACTCCTGTAAGATGCTTTAAAAAAACCTCCTTTTTAGGAGGAGGGATGGGGACGAATTACCCTAAAACACCCCTTAAAACCATCCATCAAAAACATTTTCACAACCCGTGACTCATATTTGTGACCGACTCATGCTAAGGAATCAGAAAATCAAGCATAAATTCAGATACATACATACATACATTTTATTGGAGCTCCCCATAGGGCTTTTTAGGCCAATTTACAAGTGAAAATATAATATATTACTAGAAAAAACTAATTTACAATAATAGGAAATTTAAAATTTGGAATCTAATGAAATTTAACAACTAATATTTATATATTATAATTAAAAAACTGTCCTAAGTGATCCCAAGCCAACGTTCTAGCATCGATCCTCTTAAAGAGTTTCAAAAAGCTTTTATGGACTTAGAGTCTTTGAGGGAGTCTGGTAGGTCGTTCCATAACTTCGTACCTCTGTAGGAAAAACTCTGTTGTGCTGTTGCAGTTCTACATTTCGGAATTTGAAGAGTATTACAATTCCGTGTGTTTCTAGTATGAACATCGGAGCGTTTGACGAACATAGATGACAGGTATTTTGGCACAAGTGAATTCATGCATTTGAACATCAGCATAGCGTCACGTAAATGCAATGTTTCCAGGACAGGTAAAAGTTTAAGTTGTTTCAATGTAGGTGTTATGTGGTCATACTTCTTTTTTGCACTAACTGTAGTTTAGAAATGTTGCTCTTACTAGTACCAGACCATATACTAGAACAGTAGTATAGTTTGCTGAAAACGAGTGAATTGATGACAACGGACAGTGTAGAGTAGTCTAATAGATGGCGGATTCTACTGATCATACACAGTTTACTCATTAAAGATGATACTAGGGAATTGGTGTGTTCGTTGAATGAGAGATTGCTATCCAGGATGACCCCAAGATCTTTTATTGAGTCTACAATGTTCAGTTCTTTTCCAAGGAACTTTATTGTTGGGATAGTGGATCTCATAAGCATTTGACGGGTACCAAAAACACAGAACTGAGTTTTGTCCGGGTTTATCAGTAGGTAATTAGAACTACACCATGCTGCTACGCGTAATAGATCATGCGTTAGGTCTTCTAGGCCTTTTAGAGTTTCCTTAGTTGAAAAGGATATGTACAACTTTGAGTCGTCAACATAAGATTCTATATTACAAATCTCACAAGTGGATGGTAAATCATTGATGTAAATGTTAAATAGTAGTGGTCCCAGTATTGAACCTTGAGGTACTCCATGGTTTATCACAAGGGGACTGGATAAAGAGGTGTTTATACGTACTCGTTGCACTCTATCAGATAGGTAGCTCTTAAACCACTTCAGTGCAGGAGTAGAGACGCCAAGTGTAGTAAGTTTTTCAAGTAAGGTTTCATGGTTTAAGCTGTCAAAGGCTTTACTAAAGTCTAGTAGTAGTGCTGCAGTGATCTTCTTTTCATCAATAGCTTTATATAACTGGCTCGTGAAAAGGATTCCAAGTGTTTCTGTGGAATGCAGCTTTTTGTTACCACTTTGATGTGATGTGAGCAATTGGTTGGTTGTGAGATGGCTAACCAGCTGGTTATGAACAATTTTCTCTACAACTTTTGAAAGTGCAGGAAGTAATGAAATAGGCCTGTTGTTACTGGCTGTTTCGTGGTCTCCATTTTTTAGATGGGGTATAACCTCTGCAGTTTTCCAGGTTTTAGGAAAGATTCCTTTAGATAGAGAATCGTTTATTAAGTCGGTTACGGGTTGGATAATGTGTGGTAGAGCAATCTTGATGACTTTCATACTAATCTTGTCATGGCCTGGAGATTTATTTGAGGCCATTAACATGATTGTGTCTCTCACTTGTTCGGTAGAAACTTGTTGGAAGGAAAAAATTTCGGATTGTTTCATTAACGGGTCACTTCCATTGAGTACAGGCTCGACAGGACTTAGGTTGTAATCTTGCGCCAATTTCTGGGCTTCTTGTGCAGCTTTTTTACCAACAGACGAGAAAAACGTGTTGAAATCATCTGCTACGTCAACACAGTCACGTGAATAGGGTAAGCATGTAGTTCCAGATGGGTTCAGACAGCGGCGAACCGTTTTCCAAATGGACGTTCTGTTTTCTTTGTTAGTTGTGATTTCATCTCTGACGAAGTTGATTTCTGCTAGTCTTATCTTTGATTTAACTTCTCGGCGACTTATCCTATAAGCTTCCCAGTCACGATGGTTGGAGGAGAGGCGAGCATGTCTATGTAGTCTGTCTCGTTGCTTCATTAATGATTTTAACTCTGATGTAATGAATGGAGTTGATGTGTATTTTACTTTGAATGTCTTTATCGGAGCGTGTTGGTCTAGTACTTGGAGGAATAAACTGTTAAAACAATCCACTTTATCTTCAAACTCATCAAATGAACCGGTAATGTTCCATGGGATCTTAGAAACTTCCTCTGCAAAGATGTCTGAGTTAAAGTTTTTGTAACTTCTTGTAGTAATCATGGTAGGTTTAGGTTTAGGTGCTTTGAGGTTAAGTCCTGCGTAGATAAGGAAATGGTCACTGATGGTTATGTCGAGCACATCACAATACTTCACCAGGTCTATGTTTGAAGTGAACATGACATCAATCAGGGTCCTAGATGTTTCTGTAATTCAGGTAGGTTTGGAGATAAGTTGTGTAAGGTTTAGTGATGTACTAAAGTTCTTGAGTGCTGTAGATTCGGGAGAGTCGACTAATACATTTGAGTTTAGGTCGCCAGTTATGATGATATCTTTGCCAAGAGTCAAAGCTTGACAGACCGTCGGAGTAAGGCTCTCTTCAAAACAGGCGATAGGGCAGTTTGGAGGTCTATATGCAACAGATATCTTGAAGTTCACTATTCTGTTTGTTATTAAATTAAATGCTCCTTTATTCTATAAGGGTAATATAGATATAATACAGTCTTTAATTAATTAATGTTTAAATAATGCCACATTTCTAGAACTTAGGAAACTGACTATTCCTATGTAATTTAAGATGCTGAGTTCAAATTTGTGGGTTATTACTCCTCAAAATGAATTCCAGGGGGGTTTATCTCAATTTCTAATTTTCTTCGGGCTTTGCTTGCATCATGTGGAAGTGACATTTTGACCGAAATATGTAGACCCAATAGGTTTGTTTACTAACTATACTATCTCCTTGTGACTCCTGTAAGATGCTTTAAAAAACTAACCTCCTATATATATATATATATATATATATATATATATATATATATATATATATATATATATATATATATATATATATATATATATATATATATATATATATATATATATATATATATATATATATATATATATATATATATATATATATATATATATATATATATATATATATATATATATATATATATATATATATATATATATATATATATATATATATATATATATATATATATATATATATATATATATATATATGAACAATTCCATATGAGAGAGCAAAAATTCATCAAAATGAAAACAAATAATCCGAGGCAAACTATTATACCATATTTGAATAGGGTAATAGTTGAGTGATTGGAAAATATATGATTCAAGTCGAAATCGGCACTTCGTTAATTTTTAGGGGGGTCTTTGGCATATTTCAGAAGTATTTAAGGCAGATCTGACACTTTGGATTGTTCTTACTTAACTATTTATCCATAATATATCCTAAAAAACTTCATTAGCTATAGCATGGCTGTTTTTAACTATTTTTTTAGCTTTCAATACAAATCACAATTTCCCCCTCCCCACCCCACCCCTCCCAGTCCTCCCCACCCTTCCCCCTCAGTCAAAACTGCAAAATTCCAGGCAAAAGCAACCATTTAAAGTATGATATGAGTAGATAGAAGAAAGGGAGTACACTAGCAAAAGGGGGACTGGAAAGAGAAGGAAGGAAGGAAGGAAAACAACATAGAAAGATCCAAGGAGTAGTGAAGAAGAGAAAAAGGAAGCAATACCCTGGTTTTATGTGATTCCAACAATTAACAACTCTTTATTCAAGATTGCATTCGTACAGATTGATTTATTTCACTGTTTGTTTTAATGTTGTTAGTCGGCGAAGATGAACCTGTGAAAGAACTTGAAGACGAGTTTAATGAGATATCAATCCAAGAAGGTGCGCTTTTGTTAATACATTCATTTCTCATTCTTCAATTTTTATTCACTTTATATCATGCCATTCATTTTTATTCTCTGATTTATTTTTCTTTCTTCTATTCCCTTTCAATTTTTATTCCCTTTTTATCTTGCCATTTATTTTTCATTCTTCCATGTACTCTTCCATTTACATGTCATGCTTATATTCCCTTACATTAGGTAGGTAGTAGTATATTTTGATTGACATCCAACAAAATGCTAGTTTGCAAATTAAATAGGACATCAAACTTCAATGATAATGGTTATAAAAATACATTTTTCAACTTTGATAACTAATTACTAGCTATATAAGCAAAAAATAAGTTTTATACCATCCCTCTTCTACACAAACTGTATATGATAATAAGATATTGCTGTCAGAGCTAGCTCGTTTGATGGGAAGAAAGACACTACACAATCTGCTTGGATATATTTTAGCTATGTGCAAAAACACATAGCCACTTTAATATACAACAATAACATTTATTATATATCCTATTCAAACTCGTTTTCTTATTGGTCGAGAGCACGTCACGTGGAGGGAAATAAATCGATCTATTCCCCGCGCGGGTAATAAATCCACGTCGGCCGGAGACTCGGGAAACATTAAGTGCTTAATGTAAAAAGGTCAAATTAACACTGATATGACCAATTAAAAGTTACAGCGCAACGCGTAAAAGTATGGCCACTGATAATGTATTCGCATACTTCTGTCTCGCAATCGATCCAATCAGCGTTGTAGGATTGTGTTATCTTGTCTCGGATCAAATCGCTTATTGCTCGATGGCGAGACAGAAGTATGCGAATACATTATCAGTGGCCATACTTTTACGCGTTGCGCTGTAAACCCATCAAAGGTCAGGGCTATACACGCCAAAGACCACTTTAAATAGAAAAGTGGTCAGCCCCACCCAGCTCTGACAGCAAAGAAAAATGTTGCAAACAGAGAATTCATAGTCACCCCTGCAACTAGAAAACATAATTAGCTACTTTAAATGTATAGTAGATGAGCCGTCACCCCTACGACTGCAACAAAAAGTCATAGAGATAGAACAAATATGGTCTGCAGCCACCCGTGGTTTCAAAACATGCAAATAATGAAAGATAGAAAAACATTTTTTAAGGGGTCACCCCTGTAACCACAAAACATGAGTTATGTAGACAATCCAAAAATATTCTGCAGCTACCCCTGTAACTACAAAAATTGAAATAATATGCAATTAAAGATGGCAACAATGTAAACACTTGCCCCTACAAATAACAAACAACAATGCTAGTACAAAACTGACACACTAGAGACAACCAATGACATTACAGCCACCCCTGTAACTGCAATATTACCCATTGATGCAAATCCAACAATAGCATTGCAATTTATATATATTCAAAAGTACAACCTTGCTCCATTCCAAAATCTAATACATGTATATTTCAACTCTTTCTGGACAGTCCCTTTAAATTTACGTCAAAATTATTCAACCTATGATTATGTGACTTCGCTCTACAGGAGTGTTACACTTATAGCCGAGTTTCGGTGAATTCCGATAAGCGAGTGGCTAGACCCACTGATGTTGTGATGCTATGTGTCTTTCTGCCTGGACCAATTCTAATGTCCAATGTGTGGCCTTTATAAGCTCAAACTCAACCAACAATACCTTAAAGTACACTTCTAACAATTTTAAAGGAAAAAAAAATTGTTCTAGAATAACATTATAATACCACATGTTGGTTTTTAAAATTATTAAAATAAAATTCAAAGCACTGATTTTATTATATGATTTGTTGTGAAACTTGATGACACTTTCCGAAAATGTTATTACAACTTTCCGTTTTCAAATTTTTCATAAAATGTAAACAACTTTTGAAAATATGCTAATTCATTTCATGATCATTCTTAAGTTATGCTAATATTTATCCTGATTATTTAGAATGCATTTTGACTTAACTTGTGCAATAACATTTGAAAAAACATTTTCTAGTGCATTCATAGAGTCACGGATGAGATTATTTGTGGTTGCAATGTTATCTAATTTAACTCTAAGAACAAGAAAAAGCTCCATATGATTTAATCTGCCTTTCTGAAAGTTTATCTAAACAACGAAATTTCAGGGTTTTGTACTTGACTTTGGATAGCATTATTACCTGAACGACGAAAACTGTGACTGTTGTTGTTTTGTTCTTCTTCTATAATTTTGTTCAACAAATTGGTAGCTTTTTGTTGAAGTTTTATGGCCTTTTCAAAGTCTGGTCTGCCTTTTTTCAACTCTCGACCAGCACGCTTGAGGTAGTTTTTTGCCATTCGCTCTTTTTTACGTTTTATTCTTTAGCAACCGTTTTAGACATGATTGTAAAATGACTTTCAATTCATCGCTTCGCTCATTATAAATTTATATACACCTAATCCAAAAAACGTTGTCGGGTCCGCCGCACAGTCCTCGCGCCAAGACCGTGAAGGAAAACAGTGAATATTTTGATGAGAGTGATAAAACAAGAAAATAAAAGTAGGCACAACACTATTTCGTTGAAAAAAGTACCACACTAGAGTGTGAACATGCAAATAAATTAATTACTGATTAGATATAACCAATATCTTTCACAGTCTTGGCGCGAGGACTGTGCGGCGGGCCAGACAACGTTTTTTGGATTAGGTGTATATGTCACACTGCGTAAACCACGCCCCCCTCAATTTACCGCGCAATGCGTCAGTATGTTTGTCAAGCGTTATTGTTAGAGTTAGAAAAACCGCGCATAGAGTGAAAAGCATATGTACTGAAAAAAAAAGAAACTGAAATATGGTACAAAACAATTTTATTTATAAAAAACCTACAAATTACATGGGTTTAGTGGTTAGAAAAAAATTAATTACTGTCAAAAATAACAAGCAAGTTTGTAAAAACGTGTACGTAATGTACTACTCAGTGTTCAATTGTGAATTCAATTGTAAAACTTTTCTTTTCTTCTTTGGCTTTTTTGTTTTCTTTTCTGCAAACTCTTCAGTTTGTACTGCTTTATCAGCCGTTTTTACTTCAGCTTTCCAGTTGTTTAGAGTATAATCCGATGGCTGCTCATCGCACCATTGAAAGTAGTTGCACTTTTCTTCGCGTTGGCCACACTTGAAAAAACCACGCCCAGGATTTTTTTCGCTTCTCGAGAGCCACAACGTTGCCTGTGCTCTGTGGCTGCACATCGGGTGGTCCTGCTTGAATTCGTGACTGACTTTCTCAGTAAAACTGTCAATGTATTCGCTGAAGTCATCGGCTTTTGTAAAAAAGCCGCATTTCCTTCCCTTGCATGCTAGAGAAACCATGATTTGCTTGATAAAACCTTGTAGCTTGTGACGAATTCAGTAACTGAGATGAATGATAGAAAAATCTTAAAATGAACACGATATATATAGGAAACTAAACGTGGGCACCTAACAAATACACCATGTGGTAAACAATTTGACGACCATTATAAAATGTTCAGTTATTAGTGCGGCATGTAATAACATGTACCTGCCATACTAAAAAACTAAAGAATCGTTCTGTTTTTTTTTTGTGTGTTCTTTTTGTGTTTGTTTTTTTTGTCAATAGCTTGTGCAATTCCTTTCTAATTCAAAATCCTCATGCAGGACATTAAATTCAATAAGATCTTTCGCCATCATGACTGTGTTTTTCGAGTCGTAGTATAAGCCAAGTAAAAATCCATCCAACTTCATGATTTTCCAATCACTTAATGCTACAGCCAAGCGTGCACCATCTTGGGGATCTAATGTTCCCTTCATAGCTTGTACTATGTATCTAAAAGTGCACGATTGCAATGCTTCTATTTCCCCACCAGATTCGACATAATTCCGCATCTTGATGTATGCTGGAAAATCATGGTACTTTTCCTTCTCTGCCTCAGTCAAAGTCGTCCACCAACTCTCTTTTAGCGCTTGCAAATCCATGCTTTTCTCAATGAGCGTATAGATTGAAAATGACAAAACGGAAATAAAAGCTTGACGCTAAATAGTATTTGAATAACAACCTGCAATTGTTTTAATATGTTCTAATGGAAACATGTGCAGTAAGTATAGAGGAATTACTTTAGTAATAGAAAAGAAAATAACGCCAGCTGTTATTAACTTGCTCTAGTTGCAACTTGAATAATAGATTGTTTACGCACCCTGTGCGCACATGTACAGATTCACTCTAAACGTTGCACAGCAAAATGTTAAACTCTCATTAACTTCTAATTATAATAACCGTCAACAGCGGATCTCAAGTAAACAATTTTTATTTATTCTAGGTTACAAAAAAAAAATAAATAAAGCACTACATTCTACTACATCTTCTCTTTTATTGCTAGGCTTACTTTTGTTTTACAGCTCACCTTTTATACTTTTGCACATGTTTTACTAATCTTGTACTTTTGACAAGTACTGTGAAACTTCTTTTATCAATAAATCTATTTAAAACTTACTCTTGGCTGATTTTCTGAGTTTTAAGGTTTTTAGGTTTTTTAGGAATCAAAAACTAGACTGTAAAACTGAGACATCATTAGTATGCATTTTCAAACTATGAATTAATTGGCTTCAAAATCCCATCACAAAAAGTGCTGACGTAAGTGTTCTATAGCTGTAGGTATAGTAGTAAAATGTTAAATGCCCGGTTAAATGGCTCAATGAACTAATCAAAACAAGAAGCATAGATAAATAATCTAAAGAGAATAGTTAAGAATGATATAATCGTTACATTTGGAAATGATTTTGATCACCAATTACATTGTTTTGGTTGAGATTGTAGTTGAATATTGAGTCGTAAAGTCATCTTCGCGTTTAATATTCTACCGAGTAATGTAGAGCAGTCGTCAGTAAAACCCGGACGTAAACCTGACTCCAGTTGCTGAATGTTTGGTTGCTTTTATTGCTATCACTTATATGATTTTATTCATTTCATAAACATTTAATTATTTCTCTATTGAAAACGACAAAAAAGCTTTGTTTAATAATGCCCAAAAGATCCGAATCATATAGATTTAATGCCGTACATGTGCCGCGTAGTATCGATCTCATTCTCCAGCACGGCAGAAAATATACGTAGGTTCGAACCGTTCACACAAAATAATTTACTTTACATTTCTAAATAAACATCAAGCACTTATTTAGCTAGAATTAAAATCAAATGAAGAAGATATTTTGAGATACTTCGACTACTAGCGCTGGGCATATATGAATTAAGTTTATTAGTTACTGTTCCGCGGGAACTGCACCGTTATTTTAAAGCTGAATTTTTTTGAAAAACAGGTTGTTTTATCGGTTTTCCGAAGATTTAAATTTAACTGTAGAATCTGTTAACTTTCGATATAGTTTATTTCTTATCTAGAAGAGAATTTACGATTAATAGCATATTGCCGCTTCGGTTTTATATCAAACTGGCAACTTGCGAACTTTTTAAGTTATTTGGCCTTGAAAAACAAGAATTCAAATTATATTGAACTCATCTCATCTTCAATGTGTATAGATAGCTTTCTTTTATCATCTTTGGCTTCTAAAAACCTTCAGTATCGCTACAAAATCGTCTCCAAATACCTATATGTCCCTATAACTCTTGGTGTTTGTTTTGGACTGTGTGCAGGGTCATGGTCACGTGATCATGATGGTGCAGTTCAACCTCAAAACCGAAACAATAAGCCGCTCCTTTGAAGTTTGCCGGGTTTCCTAACCAGTTCCCTCTATTAACTATGGTGTATATAGAAGCAAACGGACCTGTTGTTAGAAGCGAACGAACCTTAGGGGCAGAAGTGAAAAGATTTAGAAGCGAAAAGACCTGATATAGAATCCACTGGAAAAGTTAATCGATTTACGTAGTTTGTAAATTTCATGTAAAATCTATGTACAAATACTTTAAATTGAATTTATTGTAGTTTTACATAGTATGTAAATTTTGGGCAATGTCTGTAAAAATCCTGTAAATTACCCTGTAAATATCTTGTAAACGTATGTTCTTACCTCTTGAAGCCTGTAAAAACCCTGTAAATATTTTGGAAATATCGTGTAAATCGCCTCTTAAATCCATAAGAAAACCATAGCCAACCCTGTAAATAGTTTGTAAATACCATGCACAAATCCCAGCCAGACCCTGTAAAAATTTGGGAAATATCCTGGCAATACCATGCACAATTCCCAGTCAGACCCTGTAACTATTTTGGAAATATCCTGTAAATATTCTGGCAATACCATGCACAAATCCCGTCAGAACCCTGTAGATATTTGGGAAATATCCTGTAAATATCCTGGCAATACCATGCACAATTCCCAGCCAGACCCTGTAAATATTTTGTAAATATCCTGGAAATATCCTGGCAATACCATGCACAAATCCCAGCCAGACCCTGGAAATATTTTGGAAATATCCTGTAAATACCCTGGCAGCACAAAATTAACTTTTGTAAAGCATTATCGACATAACTAGTTTATTTACATTAAAAAGTAATAAAATAATTGATAGAGGTTTGCATTGTTTTTATATCGAAATAGTTTATGTATAAATTATGAGAACTATAATGACTTTTTGAAGTTTTAAAATGTTTGATGGATTAACTTCAACACAAACTCTCTCAACTGTACCATGTCATGCACGATGCTTGGGACAATCAATTTGATGGATTCTCGGCCTTAATTCGTAAGATATCTTCATAACCCCACGGGACTTTATACAATATGATGACATACCTATAGAGTTTGGCAGCTTATGAGGACTATAGTCTCCCCTGCGGAAAAAAAAGTGATGCTCAATGAAAAATGTAGAGATTGTATGTAATTTTCTGCTGAGACCTTTGATGACTCGTTTATAGTTCATAACCTTATAGCTTTTTGCAAATTTAATCGTTTTTCCTCAAACTTTCACAAATTATTGTTGTGGTGAATGTTTATCATATGATAGCTTTTTTTCCTTAAAACAATTTTAAAAATCATGATAATTATTTGCGACCATTTATGAAAGTTGTGTATAGAGGTTTGATAAAGGTTTGCATTGTTTTTATTCAAAATAGACACTACTACAGGTATTTGTAAAACACCTACAAATCCAAACCAATCTGTACCTGCTGATCCACCTACAAGAACTGATCAGTCAGACCAATCTGTATCTGCTATTCAACCTACAAGCACTGCTCTCAGTCAAACTTCGAGTGGGAAGTTTGGCAGCAAACGTCGGAAGCTTACACGACCGTTAACGGGTAGGTGCAAACGACAGTATTTGCAATTAAAGCAAACATCATTGCATTGTGATCCATCAATCAGTTTGGAGGTGGGAACTTGTCATTGATATTGGTATTTGATATTTTTCTCATGTATCTGTGTTTCACTTATACATGGAATGTATTACAAATTTTCAAAACATCGCCACTGAAATCTTTGCTTTTCTATAAAATAAATCCTGTGCGCATGCCAGCGGGCTCAAAAAAATTTCCTGCACGGAGCAAATCAACCCCCCCCCCCCCCCCTCCCCTCAAAAGTCAAATGGTCCACCCCAAATTAGTAAATAATAATAATAAATAATCTTTAATGAGGATACCAACTTCACCTTACGGTGATTTACAGAAGGGTCCTAAATAAAGTTATAAAATAATAAAATACTGTAAATTGAATTTATTGTAGTTTTACATAGTATGTAAATTTTGGGCAATGTCTGTAAAAATCCTGTAAATTACCCTGTAAAAATCCTGTAAACGTATGTTCTTACGTCTTGAAGCCTGTAAAAACCCTGTAAATATTTTGGAAATATCGTGTAAATCGCCTCTTAAATCCATAAGAAAACCATAGCCAACCCTGTAAATAGTTTGTAACTACCATGCACAAATCCCAGCCAGACCCTGTAAAAATTTGGGAAATATCCTGTAAATATCCTGGCAATACCATGCACAATTCCCAGCCAGACCCTGTAAATATTTTGGAAATATCCTGTAAGTATTCTGGCAATACCATGCACAAATCCCAGCAGAACCCTGTAGATATTTGGGAAATATCCTGTAAATACCCTGGCAATAACATGCACAAATCCCAGCACAACCCTGTAAAAATTTGGGCAATATCCTGTAAATATCCTGGCAATACCATGCACAATTCCCAGCCAGACCCTGTAAATATTTTGTAAATATCCTGGAAATATCCTGGCAATACCATGCACAAATACCAGCCAGACCCTGTAAATATTTTGGAAATATCTTGTAAATACCCTGGCAGCACAAAATTAACTTTTGTAAAGCATTATCGACATAACTAGTTTATTTACATTAAAAAGTAATAAAATAATTGATAGAGGTTTGCATTGTTTTTATATCGAAATAGTTTATGTATAAATTATGAGAACTATAATGACTTTTTGAAGTTTTAAAATGTTTGATGGATTAACTTCAACACAAACTCTCTCAACTGTACCATGTCATGCACGATGCTTGGGACAATCAATTTGATGGATTCTCGGCCTCAATTCGTAAGATATCTTCATAACCTCACGGGACTTTATACAATACGATGACATACCTATAGAGTTTGGCAGCTTATGAGGACTATAGTCTCCCCTGCGGCTGTTTTTAGTGTCCTCCCTAAAAACGGCTGTGGGGGAGACTATAGTTATGGACATAATTGCCCAATCCCCCTTTAAATATGTTATGGGTCAGTTCTTAATTTTAAAGAATCTCTGTAAAAATATTTGACTTCATTTGACCATAGAAATAGAAAATCGATTTGCCATACAAATAGCCTCTTATCTTATCTCATGTAATTTGATCTCAATTAAATGTATTCATTCATTTCTTTTTTCCTTCTTTCCTTCCTTTACGTACACTCATTCATTCGTTTCTTCCTTTATATCTATTTATTTATTTTTCTAACTTGGAATCTTAACTTGGTTACTGCTTCAATGTTTAGTTTATTTGTTGATATAATATGAAATGATATATTACAACAATGACATGAACACCATGCATTTTTTTTCCAGATTACTCAGGCATGCCATACTTACCTGATGGAACTGAAGGATATGCATCAATAGCCCTGACTCTTAAAGAACCAGATTGTGAAATAAAAACTATTGCTTGTTTTATTAAGAATGATGAGACATTACAAGAGTTGCAAAGTGAAAATCAAAGTGACTTTTATGTAAAAACACACAAGACCAAGTTTTTCCTATATTTTTATTGTTCTGAATCAAATTTGTCAAATCGTTTAGTCAAATCTGAAATAGTAGCTCACCGCTTTACCAAGCCAAACAAAGACAAAAAATGTATAATTAAGAACGAAAGGAAAACAAGACCGTTTTTCTTGAGGGATAATCATGTGTTTTTGCCTGCATGCCATAAAGTTTTGAAAACAAATCAATTTGAAATATTTTTAACAAATTATAGTAGACCAGTCATTTTGATCAAAAGTCTTTCAGTTGGAAAATATAGAGGAGTGCAAAACAGTAATGCACCAGTTAAATATCTTAGTTTTTCAACGTCAATGAGTAGGAATCATCAATTGAAAATCACGGATCCTGCTGATACCGTTTCCCAAAACTTGGTTGATGGTCCACTACTCCTGTTTGAGGAAGCCAGTAAGAGATGGAAACTGATTGGATGGTACAAGAACACCCCAGTAAAGGACAGAATCATTGTTTATAATATAGCACAAGGTGAGAAAATATTACAGTGAAAATCGTTACAAGTTGTCAATTTCAATTTGATTTTGGGTTTTTCTGATCCGTCAATCAGTTTGGAGGGAGAGCTTACATCAAATTAACTAATGAGTTAAGGTTACGGTCCACGTTCGCGGTGTGCTTTCACATGCTCTCAGTTAAAAGTTTGTTTACCGCGTCATTTTACAATATAGATATTATATATCATTTTAAAGCTTATATAACAGAGAATAAGACTGTGTATGTTTTTTTATATACAACAATTTTCTGTAAGATATGCTCTTCGAAAAACCTCAAAATTAACCGCCTTCAATGCGAGTTGTTTAAAAAAGTACTGATAAGTCAAAAACTTCATACTGCTTTTCCGTCATTATTTCGTTATGTCAGTCAACACATATTGGTCTTCCAAACCGTGTCCATTTTTTTGATAAAATGCTTGTAGAGTTATGGCCCATTTTGTTATTTAACTTGAAGTTTTAACAACGAGTCGACTTTGAAACACATTTATTCAAGAACGAAGCATTTTATCGAAAAAACTGGACACGGTTTTGAACACATGTATGTGCTGATTGACATAATGTAGAAATGACGGCGAAGTAGTAGGAACTTTTGGACTTATACTTTTTTAATGAAAACACTCGATTTTGAGGTTTTACGTGAAGCATTGGTTAAAGATATTCTTTATCTTAAAAACACTTACATAGTCTTATTCTCTGTTATATAAGCTTTAAAATGATATATACTTTGTATATCTTTATTGTTAGGTGACGCGCTAAACAATTTTTAACTGAGAGCACCCCGCGAACGTGGACCGTAACCTTAACAAGTTTATGTAAGCTCTCTACCTCCAAAGTTGATTGAAGGATCAGAAAAGACAATAACCCAACTAAATTTTCGAAATAGGAAGTCGATGCAGCATTATGAATAGACCGCTTTCATAAATACCATAACATGTACCTTTTTTTCAGTTTTGTTTAGGTTGTTGTATTTTGTGTAAACTTTGTAGGAATAAAAAAAAAAATTTAAATAACAAAAAAAAAAACATGTACCTGAAAATGATTTTTCAAGTAAACAGATATTTTGATATTTTAGCACTATCATATAAAAGAACAACCTGAAATAGGTATGTTTGTAAGGTTTTGATGCTCTGGCTAAAATACCAAAAACGTTATGCTCAATGAAAAATCTAGAGATTTGTATGTAATTTTCTGCTAAGGCCTTTGATGACTCGTTTATAGTTCATAACCTTATAGCTTTTTGCAAATTTAATCGTTTTTCCTCAAACTTTCACAAATTATTGTTGTGGTGAATGTTTATCATATGATAGCTTTTTTTCCTTAAAACAATTTTAAAAATCATGATAATTATTTGCAACCATTTATGAAAGTTGTGTATAGAGGTTTGATAAAGGTTTGCATTGCAAATCACCCCCCCCCCCCCCCCCCAAATGTCAAATGGTCCACCCCAAATTAATACTTATTTTTATAAGACGTTTAATGTTTCCTTTATCATTTGAACCTAGGCTATAGCTATCATAACACATCTACATCGCTTACACCTGGGTTCAAGCCATTTACGTCATCTCTCCTTAAAACTTTAATGCTCCTCAAAACATTTACTTCTTTGAAGGTTCCATTACCAAGTTTTACTATTATTTTTTAATATACTTATTTATTATAGCTAAATTTAATTTAACTCAGTTCCCTCTTTGGCAAAGATTTCCTTATTTCTCCCTTCTAGAAGAGAAGAAAAAACACGTAAGCACGAACTCCTCGAGCTCGTCCAAAACTTTGGACAAATAGATTGACTTCAGACTGGTTTTAAATTTGAATTACAATGTTATATCATGTTATGTAATGATGTACCAATGAGCCGCATACATGTTTGCCTGCTAAATTATATGTGCTCAATTGTTTCAATTGTTCATTTCAAATTACTACTAGTTAATTAACACTGTTTTACTGCGTGCATCCCATTTTAACTAGTTTTTTTTTACATGTACTTATGTAGTAGCCATAAATTTCAATAATTTTACTTCTAATATTAATTAATATACATTTTTCTTACCACTTCGACATCTCTCAGAGAGTTCTCTATGTAAGTTTCAGTTTATTCAGGATTTTTAACTGATATCTTATTAACCGAGCGCGAGGGCCGTACGGGAAGTTATGGTAGAAACCCAAGTTTTTTCCCACTGTCTTATGGCCAGAGTGCGTAGCGCAAGGGCCATAAAAAGTGGGGGAAAACGAGGTTCCATAACTTCCAGTACTGCCCGAGCAAGCGAGGTTAATAAGATATTTATTATATAGCAATTTTAGGGGAAAATTTATAATAAATATATAGCAGTCTTAGGGAAAAAATTTACAATAAAGAATAAATAGGAAACATAATATTATGACCTGTTCTTCTCCGTATTTTCATGCGAACGTAGTTTTCTCATTGTCATAAAAATAACCCATCAAATAAGAAAATAAAAAGGCAAAAATATTGCGAAAGGACTAGTAAAATAAACAAAAACAAAAAACTACCCGGTCCGCACGGAAAAAGTACGGCCCGGTTATTGACCAATGGGATCGTGTGTTATATCTTTGCTATATAATAAACAATACTTTAATCTAAATAGTTACACTGGTCTATTGCATGTATTTACTATTTGAAATGTTTTCATTATACTTCTAAAACTCATGAATAATTAATGAAGAGAAAACAAAGACAAAATCACTAACGTGAAGGATTTTGAAATCTGGTGAAATACTTGCATAAAATTAAGCCAACTTCGCTTTGAATTTCTCCAATAATTTTCCAATAATTTGAGAAGTAATATCCAACACTCGAAAGAGTGATTCGTCAGGTTTTCAAACACCTCAAAATGGGCCCAAAAAAACTCTGCTGCGCCTCGTTTTTTTTCAACCCATTTTTCGGTGTTTGAATTAACCTGATGAAACACTCTTTCTCATGTTTGGTAGATTACTATAAGCATGTTCATAAGCAACCTTTCAATGTTAATTTTATAGTCAATTACAATGTTATATTTAAAATTATTAACAGCAAAAATCATTGCATTTTGATCAGCAAATTGTGAAAACAATTTGATTTTTTTCCAATCCATCAACCAGTTTGGAGGTGGGAACTTGTACTCATAGCCATAATTTTCAATGATTTTACTTATAATAATAATATACTTTTTTTCTTACAGCAACCGCTACCTCGAGTATAGATCTAATGATGTTTGGTCATCCATGTAAGTTTCAGTTTATACAGCATTAATTGTGATCAGCAAATTGTGAAAACAATTTGATTTTTTCCCTCAATCCATCAACCAGTTTGGAGGTGGGAACTTGTCATTGATATTGGTATTTGATATTTTTCTCATGAATCTGTGTTTCACTTATACATGGAACACATTACACATTTTCAAAACATCGCCACTGAAATCTTTGCTTTTCTATAAAATAAATTCTGTGCGCATGCCAGCGGGCTCAAAATATATTTCCTGCACGGAGCAAATCACCCCCCCCCCCCCCTCAAATGTCAAATGGTCCACCCCAAATTAGTACTTACTTTTATAAGACGTTTAATGTTTCCTCTATCATTTGAACCTAGGCCATAGCTATCATAACACATCTACATTGCTTACACCTGGGTTCAAGCCATTTACCTCATCTTATCTTAATACTCATGAGGGTGCTCAAACTTTAATACTCCTCAAAACATTTACTTCTTTGAAGGTTCCATTACCAAGTTTTACTATTATTTTTTAATATACTTATTTATTATAGCTAAATTTAATTTAACTCAGTTCCCTCTTTGGCAAAGATCTCCTTATTTCTCCCTTCTAGAAGAGAAGAAAAAACACCTATTAGCTCGAGCTGCTAGCTCGTCCAAAACTTTGGACAAATAGATTGACTTCAGACTGGTTTTAAATTTGAATTACAATGTTATATATCATGTTATGTAATGATGTAGCAATAAGCCATACATGTTTGCCTGCTCAATAGAGCTCAATTGTGTGCAATTGTTTCATTTCAAATTACTACTAGTAATTAACGCTGTTCTACTGCGTGCATCCCATTTTTAAATAGTTTTTTTTTTACATGTACTTATGTATAGTAGCCATAAATTTCAATAATTTTACTGGTAATAGTAATTAATACACTTTTTTTCTTACAGCACTTCACCCAGAAAGGCGTTCTCTATGTAAGTTTCAGTTTATTCAGGATTTTTAACTGATATCTTATTAACCGAGCTCGAGGGCCGTACGGGAAGTTATGGTATAGTAGAAACCCAAGTTTTTCCCCCACTGTCTTATGGCCAGAGTGCGTAGCGCGAGGGCCATAAAAAGTGGGAAAAAAAACGAAGTTCCATAACTTTCAGTACTGCCCGAGCAAGCGAGGTTAATAAGATATTTATTATATAGCAATTTTAGGGGAAAATTTATAATAAATATATAGCAGTCTTAGGGAAAAAAATTACAATAAAGAATAAATAGGAAACATAATATTACGACCTGTTCTTCTCCGTATTTTCATGCGAACGTAGTTTTCTCATTGTCATAAAAAATAACCCATCAAATAAGAAAATAAAAAGGCAAAAATACTGCGAAAGGACTAGTAAAATAAACAAAAACAAAAAACTACCCGGTCCGCACGGAAAAAGTACGGCCCGGTTATTGACCAATGGGATCGTGTGTTATATCTTTGCTATATAATAAACAATAATACTTTAATCTAAATAGTTACACTGGTCTATTGCATGTATTTACTATTTGAAATGTTTTCATTATACTTCTAAAACTCATGAATAATTAATGAACAGAAAACAAAGACAAAATCACTAATGTGAAGGAGTTTGAAATCTGATGAAATACTTGCATAAAATTAAGCCAACTTCGCTTTGAATTTCTCCAATAATTTCCCAATAATTTGAGAAGTAATATCCAACACTCGAAAGAGTGATTCATCAGGTTTTCAAACACCTCAAAATGGGCCCAAAAAAACTTGGCTGCGCTTCGTTTTTTTTCAACCCATTTTTCGGTGTTTGAATTAACCTGATGAAACACTCTTTCTCATGTTTGATAGATTACTATAAACATGTTCATAAGCAACCTTTCAATGTTAATTTTATAGTCAATTACAATGTTATATTTAAAATTATTAACAGCAAAAATCATTGCATTTTGATCAGCAAATTGTGAAAACAATTTGATTTTCTTTTTCAATCCATCAACCAGTTTGGAGGTGGGAACTTGTCATTGATATTGGTATTTGATATTTTTCTCATGAATCTGTGTTTCACTTATACATGGAACACATTACACATTTTCAAAACATCGCCACTGAAATCTTTGCTTTTCTATAAAATAAATTCTGTGCGCATGCCAGCGGGCTCAAAATATATTTCCTGCACGGAGCAAATCACCCCCCCCCCCCCCCCCTCAAATGTCAAATGGTCCACCCCAAATTAGTACTTACTTTTATAAGACGTTTAATGTTTCCTCTATCATTTGAACCTAGGCTATAGCTATCATAACACATCTACATTGCTTACACCTGGGTTCAAGCCATTTACCTCATCTTATCTTAATACTCATGAGGGTGCTCAAACTTTAATACTCCTCAAAACATTTACTTCTTTGAAGGTTCCATTACCAAGTTTTACTATTATTTTTTAATATACTTATTTATTATAGCTAAATTTAATTTAACTCAGTTCCCTCTTTGGCAAAGATCTCCTTATTTCTCCCTTCTAGAAGAGAAGAAAAAACACCTATTAGCTCGAGCTGCTAGCTCGTCCAAAACTTTGGACAAATAGATCGACTTCAGACTGGTTTTAAATTTGAATTACAATGTTATATATCATGTTACGTAATGATGTAGTAATAAGCCATACATGTTTGCCTGCTCAATAGAGCTCAATTGTTTCAATTGTTCATTTCAAATTACTACTACTAATTAACGCTGTTCTACTGCGTGCATCCCATTTTTAAATAGTTTTTTTTTTACATGTACTTATGTATAGTAGCCATAAATTTCAATAATTTTACTGGTAATAGTAATTAATACACTTTTTTTCTTACAGCACTTCACCCAGAAAGGCGTTCTCTATGTAAGTTTCAGTTTATTCAGGATTTTTAACTGATATCTTATTAACCGAGCTCGAGGGCCGTACGGGAAGTTATGGTATAGTAGAAACCCAAGTTTTTCCCCCACTGTCTTATGGCCAGAGTGCGTAGCGCGAGGGCCATAAAAAGTGAAAAAAAAATGAGGTTCCATAACTTTCAGTACTGCCCGAGCAAGCGAGGTTAATAAGATATTTATTATATAGCAATTTTAGGGGAAAATTTATAATAAATATATAGCAGTCTTAGGGAAAAAAATTACAATAAAGAATAAATAGGAAACATAATATTACGACCTGTTCTTCTCCGTATTTTCATGCGAACGTAGTTTTCTCATTGTCATAAAAAATAACCCATCAAATAAGAAAATAAAAAGGCAAAAATATTGCGAAAGGACTAGTAAAATAAACAAAAACAAAAAACTACCCGGTCCGCACCGAAAAAGTACGGCCCGGTTATTGACCAATGGGAACGTGTGTTATATATCTTTGCTATATAATAAACAATAATACTTTAATCTAAATAGTTACACTGGTCTATTGCATGTATTTACTATTTGAAATGTTTTCATTATACTTCTAAAACTCATGAATAATTAATGAAGAGAAAACAAAGACAAAATCACTAACGTGGAGTTTGAAATCTGATGAAACACTTGCATAAAATTAAGCCAACTTCGCTTTGAATTTCTCCAATAATTTTCCAATAATTTGAGAAGAAATATCCAACACTCGAAAGAGTGATTCATCAGGTTTTCCAACACCTCAAAATGAGCCCCAAAAAACTCGGCTGCGCCTCGTTTTTTTCAACCCATTTTTCGGTGTTTGAATTAACCTGATGAAACACTCTTTCTCGCCCGTGTTTGATAATTAGTATAAGCATGTTCATAAGCAACCTTTCAAATGTTAATTTTATAGTCAATTACAGTTGTATATTTAAAATTATTAACAGCAAAAATCATTGCATTTTGATCAGCAAATTGTGAAAACAATTTGATTTTTTCTCAATCCATCAACCAGTTTGGAGGTGGGAACTTGTCATTGATATTGGTATTTGATATTTTTCTCATGAATCTGTGTTTCACTTATACGTGGAACACATTACACATTTTCAAAACATCGCCACTGAAACCTTTGCTTTTCTATAAAATATATTCTGTGCGCATGCCAGCGGGCTCAAAATATATTTCCTGCACGGAGCAAATCACCCCCCCCCCCCCCCTCAAATGTCAAATTTTCCACCCCAAATTAGTACTTACTTTTATAAGACGTTTAATGTTTCCTCTATCATTTGAACCTAGGCTATAGCTATCATAACACATCTACATTACTTACACCTGGGTTCAAACCATTTACCTGATCTTATCTTAATACTCATGAGGGTGCTCAAACTTTAATGGTCCTCAAAACATTTACTTCTTTGAAGGTTCCATTACCAAGTTTTACTATTATTTTTTAATATACTTATTTATTATAACTAAATTTAATTTAACTCAGTTCCCTCTTTGGCAAAGATCTCCTTATTTCTCCCTTCTAGAAGAGAAGAAAAAACACCTATTAGCTCGAGCTGCTAGCTCGTCCAAAACTTTGGACAAATAGGTCGACCTCAGACTGGTTTTAAATTTGAATTACAATGTTATATATCATGTTACGTAATGATGTAGTAATAAGCCATACATGTTTGCCTGCTCAATAGAGCTCAATTGTTTCAATTGTTCATTTCAAATTACTACTAGTTAATTAACACTGTTCTACTGCGTGCATCCCATTTTTAAATAGTTTTTTTTTTACATGTACTTATGTATAGTAGCCATAAATTTCAATAATTTTACTGGTAATAGTAATTAATACACTTTTTTTCTTACAGCACTTCGACGTCAACCAGAAAGGCGTTCTCTATGTAAGTTTCAGTTTATTCAGGATTTTTAACTGATATCTTATTAACCGAGCTCGAGGGCCGTACGGGAAGTTATGGTATAGTAGAAACCCAAGTTTTTCCCCCACTGTCTTATGGCCAGAGTGCGTAGCGCGAGGGCCATAAAAAGTGAAAAAAAAAAACGAGGTTCCATAACTTTCAGTACTGCCCGAGCAAGCGAGGTTAATAAGATATTTATTATATAGCAATTTTAGGGGAAAATTTATAATAAATATATAGCAGTCTTAGAGAAAAAATTTACAATAAAGAATAAATAGGAAACATAATATTACGACCTGTTCTTCTCCGTATTTTCATGCGAACGTAGTTTTCTCATTGTCATAAAAAATAACCCATCAAATAAGAAAATAAAAAGGCAAAAATATTGCGAAAGGACTAGTAAAATAAACAAAAACAAAAAACTACCCGGTCCGCACGGAAAAAGTACGGCCCGGTTATTGACCAATGAGATCGTGCGTTATATCTTTGCTATATAATAAACAATAATACTTTAATCTAAATAGTTAAACTGGTCTATTGCATGTATTTACTATTTGAAATGTTTTCATTATACTTCTAAAACTCATGAATAATTAATGAAGAGAAAACAAAGACAAAATCACTAACGTGAAGGATTTTGAAATCTGGTGAAATACTTGCATAAAATTAAGCCAACTTCGCTTTGAATTTCTCCAATAATTTTCCAATAATTTGAGAAGTAATATCCAACACTCGAAAGAGTGATTCGTCAGGTTTTCAAACACCTCAAAATGGGCCCAAAAAAACTCTGCTGCGCCTCGTTTTTTTTCAACCCATTTTTCGGTGTTTGAATTAACCTGATGAAACACTCTTTCTCATGTTTGGTAGATTACTATAAGCATGTTCATAAGCAACCTTTCAATGTTAATTTTATAGTCAATTACAATGTTATATTTAAAATTATTAACAGCAAAAATCATTGCATTTTGATCAGCAAATTGTGAAAACAATTTGATTTTTTTCCAATCCATCAACCAGTTTGGAGGTGGGAACTTGTACTCATAGCCATAATTTTCAATGATTTTACTTATAATAATAATATACTTTTTTTCTTACAGCAACCGCTACCTCGAGTATAGATCTAATGATGTTTGGTCATCCATGTAAGTTTCAGTTTATACAGCATTAATTGTGATCAGCAAATTGTGAAAACAATTTGATTTTTTCCCTCAATCCATCAACCAGTTTGGAGGTGGGAACTTGTCATTGATATTGGTATTTGATATTTTTCTCATGAATCTGTGTTTCACTTATACATGGAACACATTACACATTTTCAAAACATCGCCACTGAAATCTTTGCTTTTCTATAAAATAAATTCTGTGCGCATGCCAGCGGGCTCAAAATATATTTCCTGCACGGAGCAAATCACCCCCCCCCCCCCTCAAATGTCAAATGGTCCACCCCAAATTAGTACTTACTTTTATAAGACGTTTAATGTTTCCTCTATCATTTGAACCTAGGCCATAGCTATCATAACACATCTACATTGCTTACACCTGGGTTCAAGCCATTTACCTCATCTTATCTTAATACTCATGAGGGTGCTCAAACTTTAATACTCCTCAAAACATTTACTTCTTTGAAGGTTCCATTACCAAGTTTTACTATTATTTTTTAATATACTTATTTATTATAGCTAAATTTAATTTAACTCAGTTCCCTCTTTGGCAAAGATCTCCTTATTTCTCCCTTCTAGAAGAGAAGAAAAAACACCTATTAGCTCGAGCTGCTAGCTCGTCCAAAACTTTGGACAAATAGATTGACTTCAGACTGGTTTTAAATTTGAATTACAATGTTATATATCATGTTATGTAATGATGTAGCAATAAGCCATACATGTTTGCCTGCTCAATAGAGCTCAATTGTGTGCAATTGTTTCATTTCAAATTACTACTAGTAATTAACGCTGTTCTACTGCGTGCATCCCATTTTTAAATAGTTTTTTTTTTACATGTACTTATGTATAGTAGCCATAAATTTCAATAATTTTACTGGTAATAGTAATTAATACACTTTTTTTCTTACAGCACTTCACCCAGAAAGGCGTTCTCTATGTAAGTTTCAGTTTATTCAGGATTTTTAACTGATATCTTATTAACCGAGCTCGAGGGCCGTACGGGAAGTTATGGTATAGTAGAAACCCAAGTTTTTCCCCCACTGTCTTATGGCCAGAGTGCGTAGCGCGAGGGCCATAAAAAGTGGGAAAAAAAACGAAGTTCCATAACTTTCAGTACTGCCCGAGCAAGCGAGGTTAATAAGATATTTATTATATAGCAATTTTAGGGGAAAATTTATAATAAATATATAGCAGTCTTAGGGAAAAAAATTACAATAAAGAATAAATAGGAAACATAATATTACGACCTGTTCTTCTCCGTATTTTCATGCGAACGTAGTTTTCTCATTGTCATAAAAAATAACCCATCAAATAAGAAAATAAAAAGGCAAAAATACTGCGAAAGGACTAGTAAAATAAACAAAAACAAAAAACTACCCGGTCCGCACGGAAAAAGTACGGCCCGGTTATTGACCAATGGGATCGTGTGTTATATCTTTGCTATATAATAAACAATAATACTTTAATCTAAATAGTTACACTGGTCTATTGCATGTATTTACTATTTGAAATGTTTTCATTATACTTCTAAAACTCATGAATAATTAATGAACAGAAAACAAAGACAAAATCACTAATGTGAAGGAGTTTGAAATCTGATGAAATACTTGCATAAAATTAAGCCAACTTCGCTTTGAATTTCTCCAATAATTTCCCAATAATTTGAGAAGTAATATCCAACACTCGAAAGAGTGATTCATCAGGTTTTCAAACACCTCAAAATGGGCCCAAAAAAACTTGGCTGCGCTTCGTTTTTTTTCAACCCATTTTTCGGTGTTTGAATTAACCTGATGAAACACTCTTTCTCATGTTTGATAGATTACTATAAACATGTTCATAAGCAACCTTTCAATGTTAATTTTATAGTCAATTACAATGTTATATTTAAAATTATTAACAGCAAAAATCATTGCATTTTGATCAGCAAATTGTGAAAACAATTTGATTTTCTTTTTCAATCCATCAACCAGTTTGGAGGTGGGAACTTGTCATTGATATTGGTATTTGATATTTTTCTCATGAATCTGTGTTTCACTTATACATGGAACACATTACACATTTTCAAAACATCGCCACTGAAATCTTTGCTTTTCTATAAAATAAATTCTGTGCGCATGCCAGCGGGCTCAAAATATATTTCCTGCACGGAGCAAATCACCCCCCCCCCCCCCCCCCTCAAATGTCAAATGGTCCACCCCAAATTAGTACTTACTTTTATAAGACGTTTAATGTTTCCTCTATCATTTGAACCTAGGCTATAGCTATCATAACACATCTACATTGCTTACACCTGGGTTCAAGCCATTTACCTCATCTTATCTTAATACTCATGAGGGTGCTCAAACTTTAATACTCCTCAAAACATTTACTTCTTTGAAGGTTCCATTACCAAGTTTTACTATTATTTTTTAATATACTTATTTATTATAGCTAAATTTAATTTAACTCAGTTCCCTCTTTGGCAAAGATCTCCTTATTTCTCCCTTCTAGAAGAGAAGAAAAAACACCTATTAGCTCGAGCTGCTAGCTCGTCCAAAACTTTGGACAAATAGATCGACTTCAGACTGGTTTTAAATTTGAATTACAATGTTATATATCATGTTACGTAATGATGTAGTAATAAGCCATACATGTTTGCCTGCTCAATAGAGCTCAATTGTTTCAATTGTTCATTTCAAATTACTACTACTAATTAACGCTGTTCTACTGCGTGCATCCCATTTTTAAATAGTTTTTTTTTTACATGTACTTATGTATAGTAGCCATAAATTTCAATAATTTTACTGGTAATAGTAATTAATACACTTTTTTTCTTACAGCACTTCACCCAGAAAGGCGTTCTCTATGTAAGTTTCAGTTTATTCAGGATTTTTAACTGATATCTTATTAACCGAGCTCGAGGGCCGTACGGGAAGTTATGGTATAGTAGAAACCCAAGTTTTTCCCCCACTGTCTTATGGCCAGAGTGCGTAGCGCGAGGGCCATAAAAAGTGAAAAAAAAATGAGGTTCCATAACTTTCAGTACTGCCCGAGCAAGCGAGGTTAATAAGATATTTATTATATAGCAATTTTAGGGGAAAATTTATAATAAATATATAGCAGTCTTAGGGAAAAAAATTACAATAAAGAATAAATAGGAAACATAATATTACGACCTGTTCTTCTCCGTATTTTCATGCGAACGTAGTTTTCTCATTGTCATAAAAAATAACCCATCAAATAAGAAAATAAAAAGGCAAAAATATTGCGAAAGGACTAGTAAAATAAACAAAAACAAAAAACTACCCGGTCCGCACCGAAAAAGTACGGCCCGGTTATTGACCAATGGGAACGTGTGTTATATATCTTTGCTATATAATAAACAATAATACTTTAATCTAAATAGTTACACTGGTCTATTGCATGTATTTACTATTTGAAATGTTTTCATTATACTTCTAAAACTCATGAATAATTAATGAAGAGAAAACAAAGACAAAATCACTAACGTGGAGTTTGAAATCTGATGAAACACTTGCATAAAATTAAGCCAACTTCGCTTTGAATTTCTCCAATAATTTTCCAATAATTTGAGAAGAAATATCCAACACTCGAAAGAGTGATTCATCAGGTTTTCCAACACCTCAAAATGAGCCCCAAAAAACTCGGCTGCGCCTCGTTTTTTTCAACCCATTTTTCGGTGTTTGAATTAACCTGATGAAACACTCTTTCTCGCCCGTGTTTGATAATTAGTATAAGCATGTTCATAAGCAACCTTTCAAATGTTAATTTTATAGTCAATTACAGTTGTATATTTAAAATTATTAACAGCAAAAATCATTGCATTTTGATCAGCAAATTGTGAAAACAATTTGATTTTTTCTCAATCCATCAACCAGTTTGGAGGTGGGAACTTGTCATTGATATTGGTATTTGATATTTTTCTCATGAATCTGTGTTTCACTTATACGTGGAACACATTACACATTTTCAAAACATCGCCACTGAAACCTTTGCTTTTCTATAAAATATATTCTGTGCGCATGCCAGCGGGCTCAAAATATATTTCCTGCACGGAGCAAATCACCCCCCCCCCCCCCTCAAATGTCAAATTTTCCACCCCAAATTAGTACTTACTTTTATAAGACGTTTAATGTTTCCTCTATCATTTGAACCTAGGCTATAGCTATCATAACACATCTACATTACTTACACCTGGGTTCAAACCATTTACCTGATCTTATCTTAATACTCATGAGGGTGCTCAAACTTTAATGGTCCTCAAAACATTTACTTCTTTGAAGGTTCCATTACCAAGTTTTACTATTATTTTTTAATATACTTATTTATTATAACTAAATTTAATTTAACTCAGTTCCCTCTTTGGCAAAGATCTCCTTATTTCTCCCTTCTAGAAGAGAAGAAAAAACACCTATTAGCTCGAGCTGCTAGCTCGTCCAAAACTTTGGACAAATAGGTCGACCTCAGACTGGTTTTAAATTTGAATTACAATGTTATATATCATGTTACGTAATGATGTAGTAATAAGCCATACATGTTTGCCTGCTCAATAGAGCTCAATTGTTTCAATTGTTCATTTCAAATTACTACTAGTTAATTAACACTGTTCTACTGCGTGCATCCCATTTTTAAATAGTTTTTTTTTTACATGTACTTATGTATAGTAGCCATAAATTTCAATAATTTTACTGGTAATAGTAATTAATACACTTTTTTTCTTACAGCACTTCGACGTCAACCAGAAAGGCGTTCTCTATGTAAGTTTCAGTTTATTCAGGATTTTTAACTGATATCTTATTAACCGAGCTCGAGGGCCGTACGGGAAGTTATGGTATAGTAGAAACCCAAGTTTTTCCCCCACTGTCTTATGGCCAGAGTGCGTAGCGCGAGGGCCATAAAAAGTGAAAAAAAAAAACGAGGTTCCATAACTTTCAGTACTGCCCGAGCAAGCGAGGTTAATAAGATATTTATTATATAGCAATTTTAGGGGAAAATTTATAATAAATATATAGCAGTCTTAGAGAAAAAATTTACAATAAAGAATAAATAGGAAACATAATATTACGACCTGTTCTTCTCCGTATTTTCATGCGAACGTAGTTTTCTCATTGTCATAAAAAATAACCCATCAAATAAGAAAATAAAAAGGCAAAAATATTGCGAAAGGACTAGTAAAATAAACAAAAACAAAAAACTACCCGGTCCGCACGGAAAAAGTACGGCCCGGTTATTGACCAATGAGATCGTGCGTTATATCTTTGCTATATAATAAACAATAATACTTTAATCTAAATAGTTAAACTGGTCTGTTGTATGTATTTACTATTTGAAATGTTTTCATTATACTTCTAAAACTCATGAATAATTAATGAAGAGAAAACAAAGACAAAATCACTAACGTGAAGGAGTTTGAAATCTGATGAAACACCTGCATAAAATTAAGCCAACTTCGCTTTGAGTTTCTCCAAAATTTTCCAATAATTTGAGAAGAAATATCCAACACTCGAAAGAGTGATTCTTCAGGTTTTCAAACACCTCAAAATGGGCCCAAAAAAACTCGGCTGCGCTTCGTTTTTTCAACCCATTTCAACCCAGCATTAATTGTGATCAGCAAATTGTGAAAACAAATTGTTTTTTTTTTTTTCAATCCATCAACCAGTTTGGAGGTGGGAACTTGTCATTGATATTGGTATTTGATATTTTTCTCATGTATCTGTGTTTCACTTATACATGGAGCACATTACAAATTTTCAAAACATTGCCACTGAAATCTTTGCTTTTCTATAAAATAAATTATGTGCGCATGCCAGCGGGCTCAAAATATATTTCCTGCACGGAGCAAATCACCCCCTCCCCCCCTCAAAAGTCAAATACTTAATCAATACTTATTTTTATAAGACGTTAAATGTTTCCTTTATCATTTGAACCTAGGCTATAGCTATCATAGCACATCTACATTGCTTACACCTGGGTTCAAGCCATTTACCTCAGCTCATCTTATCTTAATTCTCATGAGGGTGTTCAAACTTTAATGTTCCTCAAAACATTTACTTCTTTGAAGGTTCCATTACAAAGTTTTACCATTTTTTTTTAATATATATATCTTATTAGACAGTTTGATGTGTAATATGGCTGGATATTTTACGAGTGAAACGCTGTATTTTGACGAGCCTCCTGGCGAGTCAAAATACAAGTTAACGAGTAAAATATCCAGCCATATTACACATCAAACTGTCTAATAAGTTATTTATTATCCAATCAAAAGGTTTTTGTTATTTTATAATGCAAAATATTGTTTTACTTGAGGGCTAGATAGACGAGTCAAAATATCGCTGGATATTTTTACTCGATCCAGTCCTACTCCTGCAATATTTTTACTCGTCTGCGATAGTTGGATAATAAACTTATTTATTATAGCTAAATTTAATTTAACTCAGTTCCCTACTTGGCAAAGATTTCCTTATTTCTCCCTTCTAGAACAGAAGGGAAAAAACCCTAAGCACGAGCTGCTTGAGCTCGTCCAAAACTTTGGACAAATAAATTGACTTCAGACTGGTTTTAAATTTGAATTAAAATAGTCATACATGTTTGCCTGCTCAATAGAGCTGTGTGCAATTGTTTCATTTCAAATTACTACTAGTTAATTAACACTGTTCTACTGCATGCATCCCCTGTTTTTTTACATGTACTTATTAGTAGCAAACTATTTTCAATAATTTTACTTATAATAATAATACACTTTTTACTTACAGCACTCCCTACCTCAGTTATAGAGATGGTTCCTGATGAATGTAATTACTGGTTTTAAATTTGAATTACAATGTTATATCATGTTATGTAATGATGTAGCAATGATGCCATAGATGTTGGCCTGCTCAATAGAATAATCTAACAGGTCTGTGCAGTGGATTCTTTTGAAAGAAATTTCCTGACAAGAGGGGTACCCTGTGGACTAGTATTACTGCACCAATAATAATAATAAGCATTAGTAATACTAAGTAATAATTGATTAATACTTGATTAATAATAATCAGTAATGATTGTTTATTATTAGTGAGCACTGAATAGTGACATGATATTAATTTTACCTTTGATATCTTCTATTAAAGATTTGGATGTTCCACTGGATGAGGAACAGACTGATGAACAGCAAGATATTATTGGTAATCCACGTCAAGAGAAACTCAACATGCTAGTTATTTATATTCCCAAATGGCTATATGACAAGATTTGTCAATTACTTGACCACCGCATTTTAGCTGATGAGCTTGGTATGGCAACGTCGTATGTTGATAATTCGGGAGACAATCCAACAGACAAACTGTTGAAGCAGTCTAATATAAGTGTAGATTGCTTTCTTAATAAGTTGAGAGAAATTAGAGGAAATAGCTCACAAATTCATGAGAATCCACGAGTTAAAGAGGCCATTCAACTAGTGGAATCATGGCTGGACGAGTATTAGATGCTTCCTCTGATCACTCATAACACGTTAAATTGACAGCAAATTGACAGCAGCTACCGTTAATTAAAACTAAAAACAGGTTCCCATTTAAATCTGTACTTTCCCATTTAGATCTGTACTTATGCAAATTGTGTTGATGTGTGCTAAACACATAGATCAACCAATCAGAGTATATTATTTCTGAAGTGAACTTCTCTGATTGGTTGATCTGTGTGTTTAGCACACATCAACACAATATGCATAAGTACATATTTAAATGGGAAAGTACAGATTTATTTTTGGTTGGCGGCTGTGAAAGGATTAGAATTTTCAATGAATTTAGTGTCACAAATTTTCATTTTTGTATTCTTTACATGTCCTGATAAACATATGATATGTTTTCCACTACAGCCAAATTTACATTCTAAATGCTGGACATCCAACTCGACTAGAAACGTTTGTTTCTTAATGGACACCCTCATCTGTTTTTGAGAGGTTTTTCAACTGTTTGTTTAGTTTAAGCTTGCAGTACAGCAAATCACATTAGCAAACACACCAAAATTGCATAATTTCTAGAAATTAGTTATGCTGAACATCCATCTAGACTAGAAACGTTTTTGTTTGCTTACTGGATATCCTCAAAATTAATATTCTTGAGAGGTTTTCAATTTTTTGTTTAGCAAGAACTTGCAGTACAGCAAATCACATTAGCGAACACAACAAAATTACATAATTTCTAGAAATTAGTTGATAAATGCTGGATATCCAACTAGACTAGAAATATTTGTCATTTGTTTACTGGAAATCCTATTTTTTTTGTTTTAAGGTAGCTATAGAGACTAGAGTATGCACAAGCAACATTAGGCAAACACACCAAAATTGCATTCTAGAAATAAGTTGATATTAAATGCTGGACATCCAACTAGACTAGAAAATGTGTGTCGTACCTTTACGTACCTTTCCACCTGGAGATCACACAAAAAATTCCAGGAAAAAAAAAACACCACTTTAAATGTTGCTATTAGCAATCACATGGAATTTATGTTGATATATTTAATTGATATTTAATTGGCCAACTAAGTATCATACTTGTCATTGTCATTGGCTAATACATTTTAAACAAAAGTTTGAACTTTGCAGGATAAGTTTCTATGTTATAAACATTATCTCATAGATCTAGGTATTCTTATAGCTTTTAGGAGAACTGTTTTAAAAATCATTCCTTTATTTAGAGGGAGTGTTTTTTATCATCAGAGTTGTCACATCTTTATGTGATGTATAACGTTTTAAAACCTGTTGTAAACTTTTTAAATATTTATAACACATTAATAATACACTTAATAGATCAAGAACTTGAAACTAACTTTGTACACATGTACACCGAATTGTACAAAGGTTGCAGTGTTCAAAACCTAGATCATAGAAGCTGAGCCCAAGAGGAATTATGGGAAGTGATATTACAATCACATGTCAGTGATGTGTTCTGAAGACCTACTTTTGAGAACTTAATATCAATATGCATAAATTAAGTAATATCCCACCAGCCATTGCGGTCTTCTATGATTTATGATGTATATTTTTTGTAGTCGACAACCTTTATTCAATTGGGTGTATATACAGTATCTATCAAATCTAAACTGTATTTGTACTGTTATTATTAATACTATTTATAGTTATAAAATTATAGAGTGGTTTTCATTACCCCGTGAAATAAAGTGTACTAATTAAAGTTTGATAGTCAAATACATTGGAACCCCGCCTTACGACCACCCGCTTATTACGGCCACCCCGTTATTGCGGCCAGTTTTTTAGGTCACGACGAAATGCATGCCCTTACATTTTCTATAAAATTTGCCGTTCGGTGGCCGGATTAACGGGATTCCACTGTAACAATAAAAAAACACAATGGCATTTAGGTTTGTTAAATAGTAATACACTAAAGTGTGTTTTACGGGTCAATGAAAACCACTCTAAATAAATCCAATTAAATAATAATATATATAGTGCACTTTGAATACTATACAAGGCATGAATGACAGAGAATGAGTGGGAGGATTTCCCAACATCATAATATGTATGCACAAAATTTACTTTTTTTTGACAAAATTTTATTTATAACTTGAAACATTATTTGTTGTAGAAATTACCAACAATCAAAGATAACTTTTTCATTGTATATTTGTTTGTTATGAATGTTATTATTTTTGTATCTTAGAGGTTTTTTGAATTTCAAAAGTTCTTACTGCCATTCTTGTATTATATATAAAGTGTTTTTAATAATTAGGTTGAAATATAAATAATGTTAAACTAAAATAATAAGAAAAAATATATAATGAAATTTGTAATAAAAAATGTTGACTTAACTTTACTGACTTTTCGTATTTAAAATAATATATGCCACTTCTATGGTGAAACACCTGGCAAAAAGTTGTGTGTGTTAATGTTGAAAATTATTTATCAATAAAAATAAGAAGATACATATGTGGGTCTGATCCGCGGTTATATGATGTGTGTATGATTATGATCGTCGCGGAGAAATAAGCAACGGAATTTGAACCCATGTCTCCCGAGGTAATAATTATCGGGTACGCTCGACGGGAATTAAATAAAAACACTCAATAATAATAATAATAATAATAATAATAATAATAATAATAATAATAATAATAACAACAACAACAACAACAACAACAACAACAATAATAATAATTATAATAATAATAATAATAATAAACAAGTCAAAGTTAAAATAAACGAAATCATAATAGTAATAATAATAAAAATAATAATAATAAAAATAATAATAATAATAATAGTAATAATAATAAAAATAATAATAATAATAATAGTAATAATAACATTTATTTATATAGCGCAAATTCAACAATACAGTTTTCAAATGCGCTTAACAATAAAAATATTACATGATATATATACACTAATAAAATATAAAAAGCTAAAAAATGTAAAATAAAAGAGAAATAAGAACTAGTAACAAATAATAAGATATATCTCTAAATCATTTAAAATCACTGAAAGCTTGTTGGAAAAAAAAAGTTTTCAGTTTGTTCTTAAAAATATCAAAATCGTCAATCACTCCTAACAATAAGGAGAGTGTAGCACAAACCCCGCCCCCCGGTTATCATTTACCATTTTATAACGTAAATTTCATGTGGCAGCGAAATTGCGCAGGCTTTCCGCCGTGTTGTACACGTATCCCATAAGCACTTGCAAGTGAATCAAAATGTACTTGTTTCTTCAAACATTTATAATTCTTCTTGACTGCCACGACTCAAATCAAAGATTACTGATGATCATTACTCAATTTTGCTTCATGATTTAAAGGCATTATTCATGATTCGTCCGTCATTCCTTTGGCTAAGTCCATTCCTTGCTGATCATGTAATGTTACTCTATAGAAACTGCATGATATACTACAAGATGGATTGGCCCTGGGGTATGGCTGTATCACCCGTAAATGTAATAACAACCGTAAATGTAATACCCACCGCAAATGTAATAAAAATCAACCGTAAATGTAATACCCACCGTAAATGTAATAACTATCAACCGTAAATGTAATAACCGACCCCACCGTAAATGTAATAAAATTTAACCATAAATGTAATAATCCAAACCCACCGTAAATGTAATAACATTCAACCGTAAATGTAACAAGTGTTTACACTGTAATTTAACTGAGCTTCAATACAGCATTGCAATACAGAATTGTGACGTCATGACGTCATCAACCAAAGGGAAAATGCATAGTGCATAATTGGAAGAATTAAAGATCTGTAAAATATGTATAATATTTTCCGCGACATGCACGTGAGTATGATTGGCTCTAGACCGGCACTCCGTGACACCTAATTGAAAGACGTCCTACATAATATGTGACAATTGATGTGAGCTCTGTGGACTTCAAGAATATTTCTACAGCCTCTTATGCAATTTCAATTTAAAAAAAATATTTTGTAAGGGTTCTTGTATATATTATTACAGGTGACTCGGCAGGTAACTCGGCAGCCTTTCATAACTGAAGATTCTCAAATTGCAAGAAGGTAATCCAGTTAGATATTTACAAGCATGGCCGAGACACTGGATTTAAACTAAAAGGAATCAGGAAAAAATAAAGCCTTAAATCAGGGCAGGATTCGAATCCGAAAACTCCCCAAGTGCAAAAATAAAAACTGTTCTGATCACTGACTCTATCTGGTCTGTGTTTCTTTTTCCTATCTTGTCGTTGCACATTTCTACTGAGAGTCTCATTTTCAGTTTCCCATTATTCATCCTAATGATAGTTCGGCTACTCGCGTGTTCCATTCGCATTTTAATTTGCATTCGTACTTGAAAATTATGTAAAAATATCATTTTATGTAGATGCTAATTAAAAGTACAAGCCTTATATTGTTTACCAATATAACAGAGTACAGGGTACTCACAATCACTACAGTACATTCAATTCAGCATTCACATTCAGCATTTATATCAAACAGAAGTTCAAGATCACTTTGGAAGAAAAAAAGAGATATTCCCTTTAGTTGCTGACGTCATAATGTCACGTATTCATTTACAGTAAAGGAGGGAATACTAATTGTTATGCAATGCTGTATTGAAGTTCAGTTAAATGACAATATAAACACTTGTTACATTTACGGTTGAATGTTATTACATTTACGGTGGGTTTCGATTATTACATTTATGGTTAAATTTTATTACATTTACGGTGGGGTCGGTTATTACATTTACGGTTGATAGTTATTACATTTACGGTGGGTATTACATTTACGGTTGATTTTTATTACATTTACGGTGGGTATTACATTTACGGTTGTTATTACATTTACGGGTGATACAATGGCAACCCCCAACATATTATTGCGCACAAGCTAAAATATAAATAACAATAGGAACTCAGTAACCATTGGTAGACAGCCCGTGTCGTCCCGTAATTGATCGATGTAGGTACGTGCGGGACGACCAACAGAGGTGTTGCCGTGTTTGGGCTGCCATAGTAATAGATCGCTGGCCAATTCTTCTTTGCTGCGCCAGCAGTGGCCTGCATTCTTATCTCCCTAATGGTTATAGATATGGGAGGTATAGATCGATCCATATAGATGGTCTTTCCAGGAGACATTCAGGGCTGCCCTCAACATTCTTGTAAAGGCTCCGTCGAGTGACGATTGAATTTTTTTTGTCCTTTTAATTTAGGGTTATGGCTTAAAAGCACTTATGTAACATGAATCCGTACCTTTAAAGGTCATTTTTACTCTGCTTTGTTCAGTTAAAGTAAGCTTAGCTGGCATGCATGCATGCATGCATGCATCAAGTATGTTAAGGCATGGGTTATTTCCAATGTCAATATGGCGGATGAAAACTGACCTAGAGGGTTGGTCTATCTTTTAACCGTTTTAACGAAGCAGCCTAAATTTACTAAATGTGATTATCTGTTGGCATTCTTATTTACCTTAACAACATTTGGTCTCCATGGCGACAAAACCGTGACCTTTGACCGTCACATTAATTTATTTTTAAAATGGCTTTTGCATTATAGGAAAGCGAATAAAAATTGCGAAACTAAATGGTGATTTCAACATAGCCAAGTGATACTCAAATTATTCAAACGAGGATGGATAGAAATAATAATTTAAAGTGTGACTTTTGCGATTGTGTAATTTGATACTTCTCATTATCTCAAAATCTAAATAACTTGGACAGCCATCCTCGTTGTCAAAGTCTTCTGCACCCAATACTCAACCTTATAAAACACATACTAAAACGAACAAATCGATTTTCACCGAGTACCGAGACCTCAAAGAAAATAGTTCGTTTGTCACGCTTTTGCAGGTCACGTGCCCAGTTGCCATGGTCACCAAATATGTCTAATAAAAGTTTGTCCAGGACGTTTCAGGTTTTTTACATAATTTTTCTCGGTATTTTTTGGCATTTTTGCTGTCAGACCCATGCCTTAAGTCACCTCATGCAAGAACATTGCACATCCTTACCTTTTAGTCAAATCAGCAAGGTTTTAACAGTTATTTTAATCTGTGCGTACCTTTTAGGGTTCTTTTTCAAAACCTCCGCCGATCAACGTCAACCCTACCACTTGGACAAAGAGGCTAAAATGTCTTATTTCTCAGTAGTATCTTTGGTACTGAAACTAAAACTATGAATTTACAAACGAAATATTTTTTCAAAGATGAATGTGTCAGCATCCCTTGTCTAAATGGTGGAATATGTACGCATAAGGTTAATCGATATGTTTGTAAATGCCAAGGGTCATGGTATGGAGATAGTTCCCTCGCAGCCGTTCAAATTTGTACCATTTATACCTTGCTAAAAAATCAGGGAGGAGGGAGAAATGGGCGAAATATTAGGAAGGAAGGAGAAAAATGGTATGAAAATTTGGGAGGAAGGATATTTTTATTCCTGTTCCTCTCCCCTCATGTTGGGACACCAACATGGCGGCCAAAAACCGAACTTCGAAAAACCCCCAAAATTCCTTAAATTTACGGCAAAAATACCAGTAATGTTGCTTTCTAATGATAATTCTAAGGTTTTGAGTTCAATCAAACATCGATAAATACTAAACTGACATGAATCTAGCTTGATTATCGACTACTAAAGATGCGTGACTAGAGTTGCGTGACACAAATTGTCTCTTACATTTCGAAACACAGGCAGTCCAAGCAAGAGATATGTGAGATAAGTACAGGTGGGCAAACATTAAGAAAAAATGCTCTAAAACGTTCAAAATCTACCCAGAATGACACCAAATAGATTTAACAACAACACAGGATTGGAAAATGTTCAAATTTATTTCAATAATCAATAAAAAATACGGATTTTTTCCCTCACATATCTCTACTGTAAAAGTGAATTGCTTGGGCTGCCTTAGCCTCCTCCGCAGGCAACCCTTTCCTTTTCCTCCCTTGGGATCCCTTTGTCTGTGGGGCCTCAGTCCCTCCCGGTCACTCGAGACAGGAAGCCCAATAAGAGAGAAAAAAAAAGAAAACGGAGCAGAGACGCCTGCGGAGGCATCCTCGGGAACCCAGGGGTATTCTTCTGTCGCTCGTTTCTCGCTTCCACAACATATACCCCTGGGAACGTAGTCTGTTGGAGCTTGTTCCGGAAGTCAAAATTCAGCTCTTTCCTGATTGGTCGACCTTATTAGGTCGACCAATGAAAATCAAGATAACCATTCAAAGAAAGTCGTTAAATAAGTTTGAATTTTGACTTCCGGAACAAGCTCCAACAGACTACGTTCCCAGGGGTATATGTTGTGGAAGCGAGAAACGAGCGACAGAAGAATACCCCTGGGTTCCCGAGGATGCTGCGGAGGAGGCTACGTATACCATAAAGTATTAACCACAGGCAGCCCTAGCCTCCTCCGCAGGCGTCTCTGCTCCGTTTTCTTTTTTTTTCTCTCTTACCAATCCCCCTCGGTCAAATGACAAAGGGATCCCAAGGGAGGAAAAGGAAAGGGTTGCCTGCGGAGGAGGCTATGGTATACGTAAAAACCATAACTTTTCAGTTTTATCAAATCATTCCGTCTAAAATAGCTGACTTGAAAAGTGCGCATTCAAACAACTTGATTTGAGCCCTTCTACAATTATGATAAACAAAAGAAAGGACAAAGAAAAAAAATAAAATTGTGGCGGAGTTCCTTTGTTAAAAGTTGCTCGAGAGAGGCTCTGGAACTAGTGCAAATTTTCAGAAGTTGGCGCGAACGCCTGATTGTCAGTGTGCCTTAGTTTCTCATATTTTAACCTTGGAAAAAGCCTCTTTTTGCAGAAAAATCGTCTTGAAATCTTATGGCTACAATGGGTTTCATAAAATGGTGCATTTTCATTCATACTGCGACGACTTTGGCAATCACCAGAACAGTTTATAACTTGTGTATACGTGAGGGCTTGTTTCCAAAGCAGCGTGTAAAAAATATACGGAATTTGACATGGAAATAATGTCTTGCAAAACTTCGCCAAGAAGAAAAGGAAATGTCGCAGAAAAGACAAGAAATTAACTGCCTTTTTACAGTTTCTTACTAGCATGGCCAAGCTGACGGAAGTCGACGGAAGTGTGCTTCATCTTTCTTCTATAATTTATGCCATGTGATCTCTAGTCTCCCTCGCAGCCGTTCTTAGTGTCGGGCTTGCTGTCCCTCCCCACTAAGAGGGAGACTGTGATCTCTAAATTTACAATTTCTGCAATTCAGCAAAACCTCTGTATCACGTTCTTTCTTTGCATCAAGAAGGGGAAATTTTATAGCTAGTATTGCTCTCTTTTAAACTTAAATTGGTGGTTTGACAAGTGAAATATTATCCCAAATTCAACTTGCACGATTGGTTTAGCGTACTCGAACAATATTTGACGTTTGGTTCAGGTGTAAATCGGATTAAAAAGAACATGAAGAATATAAACGTAAAACCTTTCATCGTAGTCTTGGTAAGTTCTTTATCTGTCGATTTATTCAGCCTAAAAATACAACATAATTGGGGATTATATCAATATCAGTTTATACATTTGATAGGGCAAATATTTAATGTTTAAACACAGCTTTACAGGTGACATAATTTAGACTTTTTGACATCAGTGAGAAAACTAATATGACTAGTAAAGCAAACCAATCCATAAAATTTTGACCGATTTGATTTAAAATGTACTTATAGTTGTCGAAAATAGTGTACAATAATTTTGACGAAGTAAGGGCTATATTTTGTATTATGTACAAACAGTTTCGTGTGTTTGTTCGACCAATTTGCACTTTGAAGTTTTCCCTGCAATTTTAAATGGGTAACCTGCTTTGTATTAAATGACCCTTGATATTTAGATGTAGATCAAGCATACCTTAACAAGATGGTAATATAGTGTGATTTTAGATATAACTTGTCACATTTCTGTATACACCTAATTCAATTAACGTTGTCCATCTGGGGCCGGTTGTACGAAGGGTGAATAGCGCTATCCACCGGATGAATCCTTATCCAGCGGATAAAATCTATAAAAAACCTATGCAGTAGATAACTTTTATCAGTGGATAACTTTATCCACCCTTCGTACAACTGGCCCCTGGAATGGTTGATCTGAGACCGATAGGAATTGTGGGAGCTCGTTAAACTGCAAATGCACTATTATAATTATGCTTGAATATTCATTATTACTTCTGAAATACTGTTATCTGTAATTCAGCACCATTCAAGCATAAATAAAACAATGTATTTGAAATTTAATGAACTCCCACAATCCCTATCGGTCTCAGATCAACCATTCCAGATGGACAACGTTAATTGAAATAGGTGTATACCTATCAATAATAATAAACTATACAACCTTAAGTAATTTTAATTACCAAAATTAGTATTAACTTGTGAATCAAAGGATCAGTTCAGAAACTAAATGTGCATTTGTTATGCCTTTCCAGTTGCCTAATAAGTTACCACCTATATATTACTGATGTGGTAAAAAAATAATGTTCTCATTTTATTTACCAGGGTGTGTGTTCTTTTCTTGGTTTTTGTCTTGGCATTCCAGCTACATCAGAGGCTAATCCATGTAAGAATGACGATGACATAGCCATACGCGATGGTTCAGGTCAAATTATTTGCAGGCTATTGAAGAAATGTCCTCATGGAATGGGTCTTAATTTCAAATTCATTCCTGGTAAAATATATCCATATGGAACAAAAACTAGCTGCCAAAGTTGTATTCCAGCAAAGACCTTTTCAGATAAAAACGATTACAGCCAGTGCCAGAATTGCAACACCTGCCAGGAAAATGAGATATCAACTGGACAGTGTATAATAGACAAAGATACAATGAATTGCTCAGGCAAGTGCAAGGATGGTTTTTACAGAAACAATTCCACATGTTTGCCTTGCAGTCAATGTTGCAGAGATAGACATGATGTTCAGCCACCAGATTGTATTGTGGGAACAGTTTCAATGCATAAAAGATGTTCACAAGAAACCAGCAAAAATTGTACTTCAACAACAATCATCACATTTACTGACACTCCAGTTAATGCTGAGGGAAAGCACATCAAGTCAAACAGTGGGAAGGTTGCAGTTGTCTCCATAGTGTCAGTATTTGTGTTGGCGGCTATTGCTATAGCTGCAGGCATACTTTGCTCAAAAACAAATTTCTTATGGCTAAAAAATCTATGCCATTGGAGGCAACACAATCACCCTCCTGAGAACAATTCTGTTGTTCGTTATGGTAAGGGCTTGTCACTGATTATCAAATTATTATTTTGTTGCTAATAATTATGATAATGATATGTCAATGTCATGATGGGTTACTATGATGGTGGTTGTGATGTTACTGTGATAGAATAATACATTCTTAATAATTAATATTGTCAGTGATAAAAATGAAATTATTATTATATTTCGAGATACAGGGGGATCCGATGTTGCCGAATCCTGCTTGGTGGCCCATATTGAAGTATCTGACACACTCACACTAGTCACTACCCCTACATTAAGTATTTTAGCACACAATACTGCTCACATGTTGTTTTTGTGGAGGGAAGAAAATTGGAGAACAACAAAACCCTCAAGGCATAGGAGAGAACATTACATTAAACAAACTCAACTCGCATAAATAATTTTAGCCTCCTGCACATGCACTCTTAGTGCGATTTTCCCACTTCCCTTCGAAAGCATGCTCAACTACATTCCATTTGCATTGTCTAATTAACCAATCAATGTTAGCTTTTTATAGAAGCCGAAACTCAAACCTGCACCACATGTGGTGACAATTTGCCATTCTCTTTTATGACAATCTTTCTTTGAAATAGTTGTAATGTTTATAAAGGGTTGTATATATATAAAGTAAGAGTTACATACCGAGAATGGAGGCTATAAGCCATATATATCCCACGGGCCGCAGGCCCAAGGGATACATAGGCTTATAGCCGGACATTCGCGGGATGTAACTAATTTATTTCACAGTTGAGAAGGTTTTCTCACAATAAAACAATGATTTTAATCCTATTCTAACAAAGACACATGATTTGAGTTAAGAAATAGAAGAACAACTTTTGAATTCTCACTCATTAAATGTCTATTGGGAGTCGTAATTGATAAAAGAAATGATATGAATAGAAGATGTGCAGTGAACCTGTTTGGTGCATGTTTAAATTAAAAAGTTATTGATAGAGCACAATTGAAGGAGGTTAAGCTATCTTAGTTTTCATTCCTTAATTAAAAGACTAAAATACTCAAACCATGGAAACTAATGAATAAGGTGGAATGTATGGTGTTTATTATTTTTCTCACTAGAATACAACAGTTTTCCATTGAAGTTTCTCTATTGACAATTTAAACCATTTGGCTGAGATCTGACAGGACTCTTTTGTGGTCTTTGGTCATGGTGCCTTATATTTTTTGAAGTGATGATGAAGAAAACAATGATTTTGATCGTATAAAAAAAAATAAAAGCAATCCCAAAAGATATCAATAATCTGTTCATATTTAAGTGTTTTTTGTCAATGAATTCCCATGCACAAGGAAATATTAAACAATCGCTTTTCAATTCTATTGAGAGGAATGCTAACGAACTTGATGACATTAAAGGAGTTTTTGGTGTTAGCTTTACATCAGTTGATTCAATAGTATAATGGCTTAAAGCGCAGTTGCAGCAATGCAGAGGTTTTCGGTTCGAATCCTGGCATTGGTACTCAAAGACTTTTTTTCGCCAAAACATTTTATCTAGTAAATTATTTCTAAGTCTAATGTTTAGGGGGAGGGTAATATCTGTACTAGGAATTATAAATGCAAGGGTTATAGCTGGATATAGACCAGGGCTATATCTAGATATAAACCTTGAATTGGTATAATAAGGGGTTTATATCGGAGATACATCCCTATGAATAACAAAGAAAACCTTGTCAAGTGTGAAATAATAGCTGATATTACACAGTTACATGCAAATGATTTCAACAATGGATTCAAGTTGAACTTTTTTTTATTGCCTGAAAGCCACAACTTGAATATTTGGATATCACTTTAAAAACACTGCTATTGCAATTGTTTGCTGGGTAAAATGAACTGCAAATAAAAAAGTAAAAAATTATATATTTCAATAATTTAACATTAAGAAATTGTTGTTTTTGTTGCAGTGCATACGTCAGATGTTGAAATTTTTACTGATCCTTGTAAGTATTTTCATATATATATCTTATATTCTTGGTGGGCAGGCTCAAAAATGTATGTTAATCCTGCTCTTCAATGCTTAAAAGTGACTGTCAGTAAAAATTGAGAATCCGCCGACAGTTGTGAAAAATTCAATTCCCTTATAATTTGTCCAAAAGACTCTTAGCTTAGATATTGGGCAGAGACCAACTATAATAGTTGGGCTCTCAGTGGAAATTGTTATATTTAAAAAAAAAATGATGTATGGCCTTTGAGAACTATTGCATAGAACTTGACCAAAATTCGATGATTTCTCCGATGGCTAAAATGCGATATTTTCATTTAAATAGAACAAAATGAAATAATAAATCTTTGTAGCTCAAATTAACTCCAACGATAGACACAACACTGTTAAATAACATACTAATTTTCTACGTTCATATACATGTATTATTCCAATAGTTTGTACGTGCCGATCAAAAATGAACTATTTTGGACGAGTTTTCAAGGCCGCCAGACAGTCTCGGACGGGAATTTCAACTTTTCTCGATTTCTTCAAAAATAGAAATCGGACAAACCTCTAACTATTTTTTTTGAAAAGAGTCTTTTGGACAAATTATAAGGGAATTGAATTGTTCACAACTGTCGGCGGATTCTCAATTTCTACTGACAGTCACTCTTAAGCATTAATTACTATAATATTAAATTATGTCCATTTTCCTGCTCTCTTACTTTTTTTTTCTTATTATAATTACAATATTATAATACAATTGACCGAATGCCCTTCAAAAATAAAAACCTCATCTTAAAAAATAAGCACGGCCATCAGAAAGAGCAAGCAGAAATATATAATTTTGGAAGGTGTTCTTGTTATAAATATAATTCAAGTGAAGCTATTTGGAATCAAAATTACAGAGATTTGTATGTGTTCAGTGAATTAACTGTTTCCTTGCTAGCCTCGTGGTATTTTTCAAACTTGAAATTTTCATAACTTCTCAAGAATTTAAAATGTTAATAATTTTGATGTAGTGGTCAGTTAAAATATGAATTAAAAAACTGATTCCTGTACCAAACTAGACATTCTTAGTTTGATTTAGATAAGGGTGTGTACAATAATGTTTAATTTCAAATTACTACTAGTAACACTGTTCTACTGCATACATCCCATTTTTAAATGTTTTTTTTTGTACATGTACTTATTAGTAGTTCATATGCTGGCTACAATGCAATTTTATAATATTATGTTCTACTATAATATTTACATTTCCTATTTCAACTGTTTGCTTCTGTTTTAACAGCAGCAACAAACCAAGGCATAAAGACATCTGGGTCATCATTAGACAGACCTGCAAACATCCCTAATCCAATCAATGTAGAACCCATTCAAGGTAAATTATTAATTATTGGTTTAATGTTTCACCTATCAATGTGGGCGATCATTATGTTCACATCTACATTACTTCCACCTGGGTTCAGGCCATATTTTACTCTTATCTTCTCATGAGGGTGTTCAAAATTTAATGCTCCTTAAAACATTTTCTACTTTGAAGGTTCCATTACAAAGTTTTATTTACATTGTCATGAATATAGTATTATTATTTTAATTATTTGATATTAGGGGGCTTTCATATATTAGTGGATTGGTGCGGGAGGAGGGGGTTGGCAATATTAAGGGGGTGTCATGTTATTTTCAGAAGCTATATGGGGGGGGGGGGGGTTGTTACTAATTTTATGCAGCTTTTGTAATAAACTTGGCAAACCAGAAAAGGGGGGGGGGGTTGCATAATAATTATATTTGGAAAAGACAACAGGTGATTTTGCCGACCCTCCCTCCCCATATATACACTAATAAATGAAAATGATGTTTCATTTCAAATTACTACTAGTAACACTGTTCTACTGCATGCATCCCATTTTTAAATGTTTTTTTTTTACATGTACAAGTTTATTAGTAGCAAACAATTTTCAATAATTTTACTTATATATGATAATACACTTTTTTCTTGCAGCACATACTTCTACTTCAGTTGTAGACATTTCTCCTGAGCCATGTAAGTTTCAGTTTATTCAGGATTTAAAACATTTTTCTTCTTTGAAGATTCCATTACAATGTTTTATATACAATTTGTCATGAATATAGCATAATGATTATAATATTAGTTAAAGTGCATATATCTGCATTCATACCAGACTTCATTAAATATACAAACTTTATTAGGCTAGCTCACACAAACAGTATTAAAAAGACACATCATAATTATACTTGTTGTTTACACAAAGTTAAATGTACATTTGGTGTGTAATAATGACCAGTGTTTAGTATTATGATTAAAACAGGTTCATGGTGAGATATGCACTTTAAAAATATTTATTAGCTGAATTCAATTTATCTCAGTTCCCTGCTTGTCAAATCTGGAGCTCTCTTTATTTTCCCCTTCTAGAAGAAAAGGAAAAGAAGCCTCGGCATGAGCTACTTAAACTCGTCCAGAACTTTAGATGGATAAATTGACTGGTTTTAAACCTGTATAACCAGTTTGAATTACAACATATGTTATATAATGATGTAGCAATGATGCCATACATGTTTGCCTGCTAAATATAATAATCTAGCAGGTCTGTGAAGTGGATTCTTTTGAAATAAATCTCCTATCAAGAGGGGTACCCTGTGGACTACTGCACCAGTAATAATAATAAGCATTAGTAATACTAAGTGTAATTATTATAATTAATTGATAATTAATTAATAATAACCAGTAAATTATGATTGTTTATCATTAGTGAGCACTGAATAGTGGCATGATATTAAATTTACCTTTGATATCTTCTATTAAGATGTGTTGGGTAGAGATATTAATGTTCCAATGTCACTGGATGTGGAACAGACTGAACCGCAGGATATTGGTAATCCACATCAAGAGAGACTCAACATGCTAGTAATTCATATTCCCAAATGGCTATATGACAAGATCTGTGAATTACTTGACCAACTGGATGTGTTTTTTCAAGACCATCGCATGTTAGGCAATGAGCTTGGTATGGCAACATCTGATGTTGAAAAGTTGGGAGACAATCCAACAGACAAACTGTTGAATCAGTATAATATAAGTGTAGATTGTTTTCTTAAAATGTTGAAAGACATTAGAGGAAATATCTCACAGAGTCACCAGAATCCACGAGTTGATAAGGCCATTGAACTAGTGGAATCATGGCTGGACAAGTAAGATGCTTCCTCTGATCACTCATAACACATTGAATTGACAGCAAACTGACAGCAGCTACCGTCAATCAAAACTAAAATAGTTTGCACCCTTGATATTTTTGGTTGGTGGCTGTGAAAGGACTAGAATTTTCAATGAATTTAGTGTCACACATTTTCATATTTTCATTCTTTACATGTCCTAGCTGATAAACATATGATATGTTTTCTACTTCAGCCAAATTTACATTCTAGAAGAAGCTAGTTTATAAATGCTGGACATCCAACTCGACTAGAAACATTTGTCAGTTTCTTAATGGACACCCTCATCTGTTTTTGAGAGGTTTTCAATTTTTTGTTTAGCTAGAGCTTGTAGTACAGCAAACTACATTAGCAAACACACCAAAATTGCATTCTAGAAATTAGTTGATAAATGCTGGACATCCAACTAGACTAGAATTGTTTGTCATTTGTTTACTGGAAATCCTAGAATTGTTTTTAAGAGGTTTTTAATTTTTTGTTTTAAGCTAGCTAGAGACTAAAGTATATATGCACAACAAGCAACAATAGGCAAACACACCAACATTGCATTCTAGAAATTAGTTTTGCTGGACATCCAACTAGACTAGAAATGTGTGTCGTACCTTTACATACTTTTCCACCTGGAGATCACAAAACAAATTCAAAAAAGAAAAAAATCCACCATTTTTTAAATGTTGCTAAGCAATCACATGAATTTATGTTGATATATGTTGTGATGACATTACATTCCAATAGATATTTAATTGATATTTAATTGGTCAACGAAGTATAATGTTATCATAAGTATAATGTTATCATTGGCTAATACATATGAAACAAGAGTTTGCACATTTGGCAGGATTAGTTTCTATGTTATTCAGAAAATACTTGATGTACATGGTTATAATTTGGATGCTGGAGATGTTAATTATACATAGTAATAATCTGAAAAAGCTGTGAAAAGTTAAGACATGTTACATTGAGAACACTTGAACCATGAACACTTATTTCATTGACTTATGGGTAATGCATGCATTGGATATATTATGAAAGCAATATATATAATGGCAGGATCATTATAATTTGTTTTCAAAATACATTGCCTACTAATTTAGAGAGCACCCTATTTTACTATATTTTTCAACTACGTTTTTAAAATAATAATAGACAGTTTGAGATTATAGCTGGGGGATGTATTAATGAAAGCAATAAAATGGCAGGATCATTCTTTGTTTTCAAGACACTCCTACTACATGTAATTTAGAGTGCACCCTATTTTACTATTTTCAAAGAAGTGTCTATTGTTAATAATAGGCAGTTTAAGATTATAGGGGGATGTATTATCAAAGCAATAAAATGGCAGGAACATTTTTTGTTTTCAAAACACATCTCCTACTATTTTAGAGTGCACCCTTTTTAACTATTTTCAAATAAGTGTTTATTATTAATAATAGATAGTTTAAGATTATAGGGGGATGTATTATGAAAGCAATAAAATGGCAGGATCATTTTTGTTTTCAAAACACATCTCCTATCTAGAGCATGCACCTAGCTATTTTATAAACATTTTCTCATAGATCTAGGTATTCTTATAGCTTTTTGGATAACTATGTTAAAAATCATTTCTTTATTTAGAGGGAGTGTTTTTATCATCAGAGTTTTCATCTCTTTATGTTATATATAACGTTTTTAAACCTGTTGTATACTTTTCAAATACTTGTAATTGAACTGAAATGCAAAATATCACTTTAGATCTTGCAAGAACTTGAAACTAACTTTGTACACATGTACACCGAATTGTACAAAGGTTGCAGTGTTTAAAACCTAGATCATAGAAGCTGAGCCCAAGAGGAATTATGGGAAGTGATATTACAATCGCATGTCAATGTCTTGATAGGCACAATTACTGAATAATCATGTCAATATTGTGTTCAGAGAACCTAATTTTGAGAACTTGTTATAAATTAAGTAATATCCCACCAGCCATTGCGGTCTCGACTTCTATGGTTTATGATGTATATTTTTTGTAGTCGACAACCTTTATTCAATTGGGTGTATATATCAAATCTGAACTGTATTTGTACTGTTATTATACTATTTATAGTTATAAAATTATAGAGTGGTTTTCATTAACCCGTGTACACTTATTTCAAAAAACGTTGTCAGAAGGAGATCTGAAACTGCAATCTGAGACCGAAATGAGTTCTGGGGTAAGGCAGTTTTTTCTCATTGCGTGCACTTACTGGCTTCGGATATGGCAACAGTAAATATAAATCTGAATTAAGGCGCTAAGCGCAAAAAAAACAGGGCCAGGCCTGGTTTTTGCAGTATGCAATTTTCCTGAATTCATTTCAGTCTCAGATTGCAGATTGCAGATCTCCTTCTGACAACGTTTTTTGAAATAGGTGTATAAAGAGTAATACACTAAAGTGTGTTTCACGGGTCAATGAAAACCACTCTATATAAATCAATTAAATAATACTATTTAACATATAGTGCACTTTGAACACTATTCAGTGTAGGAATGGCAGAGAATGAGTGGGAGGACTTCCCACCATCATGTATGCACACAAATTATTTACTTTTTTTTTTTGACAAAATTTGTATTTTATAACTTGAAACATAATGTGTTGTAGAGATTATTTACAATCAAAGATAACTTTTTCATTGTATATTTGTTTGTTATGAATGTTATTATTTTTGTATCTTAGAAGTTTTTTGAATTTCAAAAGTTCTTACCTGCCATACTTGTATTATATATAAAGTGTTTTTAATAAATAGGTAGAAATATAAATAATGTTACACTAAAATAATAAGAAAAATTGTATAATTATTAAATTATTAATTATTTAATGAAATTTAAAATAAAAAATGTTGACTTGACGTTTCGTATTTAAAATAATATATGCCACTTCTATGGTGAAATACCTGGCAAAAATTTGTGTGTGTTGAAAATTATTTATCAATAGAAATAAGAAGCTTTGTGTATGTAATGTTTTCAATCTTTACTTAATAAAATAAATAAATCACTTTTTTAACATCTCACTGTATTTAGCCAGTGGCTTAGTTGGGGATTCTCGCACTCACTTCCTCTACGTTAAATATTCTAGCACACAACTCTGCTCACAATAGTTGAAAAATATTTTTCATGTACACCTATTTCAAACATCGTTGTCGCAGCCGAAGTTACAGTCCACAACCTGAAGCCTGCAAAGGATGTCGGTAATATGAACTGAATGTGTGATTTATAACGCGCTTTTTGAAATATTTGTTTCATCATATCTTCCACTACAACAATTGTTTATGTTCATATAACACAAACACGTACAATCAAAATATGCTATGAATAAATTAATCGATAACAAGAGTAGAAATACCAACATCCTTTGCAGGTTTCAGAGTTAGGACTGTAGCTTTGATTGCGACAATGATTTTTGAAATAGGCCGGTATATAATTACAACAATTATAATGCACCCGGCGGCTATTAAACACCTTTTTAAATGATGTTCTACATTTCGACCTAAAAGAGCTTTTCATTATATATTCAATATCTGTTTAAGATTTTAGCCGATTGATATATTTTATACGAAAACTGAAATAATAAAAATAACAATACTCTATTGATTTTTATATAGCGCCATTTCCAATATAATTGCTCAATTGCGCTTTACAATCAATGAATTGTGAACTAGTTACAAGATATAAAAATGGTATACTAGATTTCTAATTTATATACAGTGTATGAATATAAATTAAGGAAATATATGAATATGATATATTATATAAAATTCTATATTTAAAATAAAAACTAACCTAAATCTCTTTTACTTAATTTAACTATAATTATCGCTATTTAACTTTAATCGGCAAACAACAAACGAGTTTTATTATTATAGTTTCTTTGGTTATTTCCATAGTGTTTAGATGAATCTAGTAGCTTTGGTTTCAATCGCTAATGTTAAAACAGAAATAGATTTAAAGAAAGTACATGCATAAATCAGTGCAAAAATCGGGAAAAATCAACAACACCAAGCACTCTTAATGTTGTTTGTTTGGCAAATCGTTTAATTTACTTTGTTTTGACAAAAAATAAATATAGATAAACAAATTGAAATAACCGATTAAATAAAAAAAAAAAATTGCGGAAACAGCCAGAAAGCAAACAAACATTATAACAATCTTTAAATTGTAAATATTTACATTAGTTTTCCTGTATATTTTCTAGCTTATTTTAATATGCAATTAATCCTTATGACTGCTTATGCTTTATAAATAAAACTCATCTCAGATCAACCAAAATTCTATTTTTTTTCCTTCACAAAGATTGCGCATCTGAAAAATATTTTGCTTGTGATATCTAATATAAAAATTTACTTGCGTTAGTTTTTATATTACATGAAACATATTTATTTCTCGCAACAATGCACTTCCATGAAAAATATTTTATTAAAAATTATTTTGATTAAAGTAGCTTTTCTTGTGATATGTAATACAAAAACTTACTTGGGTTAGTTTTTATAATACATGAAACATTTTGCTCGCAACAATATGCACTTTTTTTTAATGTTTTTCTTAGCCGGTATTTTGACGAAGCAAAGTGTGTTCATTATCTACTCTTAACGACTGCCATCTGTCATGTGGTTTTGACATTAAACCAATCAGAAGTGCCTCGTGGAACTCTCCTGACAATCCCACTCACCTGTCCCTTGGGTAAAAGTCCATGAAAAGATCTTAATAGCCTTCGAATAACAGCAAATATTTTATGTACCTAAACATTTAAACTTTGTGTTACCGTCAACTGCATTTTAAACACCGAAACGATGTTATAATCGGCATTTGATGTCTTTAAAATTCGTAGACATAATCGATTGCATGCATAAACATTCCACTTGTGTTTGAGATGATCTCAAGAATGAAGTCTTCAAGTTGTAGCAAATCGTTCAGCCATTGCGTTAATCGTTATTCCTGGAAGTACTTCCTTGTAACCGCTTTTGTTTATGGCTTTCAAGAACTTCTAAGACTACAATTCTTCAAGTAAGTGATGATAATATTTTTCTTTTGACTATCTTCCATATATCATCTCATTTTACTCTATGGCTACTTGCTAAACCGCATTACCATGAAGTACTAATTGTTTTAATGAACTCACAAACTCTTGCTTTTCTTACCAAGAAATCATGGTGATTTGCGCAGTTAAAAATTCAAAAAGATACCTCGTTAAATTAAAATTATGGAAAATTACTGTCATCTCACAACCGGATTTTTCTTGTTAAGAACTATTTTTGTTAGTTGCGGTTTTGCTGGCATGTGTTCTTTGTGTTAATAATCGCGAAGCAAATATCAATCAGTTTAAGTCATTTTATGCATTATGTTGAGTGGTAAATAGGCTTTCACTGATGTATTTTTTGTTCTTTAGCATTGTTAGGAAATGTATAAAAGTAGAGGCTTTTTCATGCTGTTTGCAAAACAGTTTTTAAAAAAATCGTGGGACGAAAATAAACCCGGACGTTTATTGCAAATCGTTAGCTTGTTTGTTGGTTTCCAAATTATTTGACCAAATTCTACCATAATTTTGTTAATTTTTTATTGATATTTATTTTATTGAGAATATTTTCCCTTCCTTTCTTTTTTCTTCCTCTTAACTTCCTTCCTTTCTTCCTTTTCCTTTCCTTACTTATTTCCTTCGCTTTTTCCTTTTCTTTCTTCCTTTCTTTCTTTCTTTCTTTCTTTCTTTCTTTCTTTCTTTCTTTCTTTCTTTCTTTCTTTCTTTCTTTCTTTCTTTCTTTCTTTCTTTCTTTCTTTCTTTCTTTCTTTCTTTCTTTCTTTCTTTCTTTCTTTCTTTCTTTCTTTCTTTCTTTCTTTCTTTCTTTCTTTCTTTCTTTTTTTCTCCCTCCCTCCCTCCCTTCCTTTCTTTCCTTCTTTTTTCTTCCCTTCTTTCTTCATTCTCCCTTCCTTCCTTTCTTCCTTTTCCTTTCCTTTCTTATTTCCTTCGCTTCTTCCTTTCCTTTCTTTCTTTCTTTCTTTCTTTAATTTCTTTCTTTCTTTCTTTCTTTAATTTCTTTCTTTCTTTCTTTTCTCCCTTCCTCCCTCCCTTCCTTTCCTTCTTTCTTCATTCTCCCTTTCCTCCTTCCTTCCTTCCTTCCTTCTATCCTCCATCAGCCTTCTTCCCCCTTTGTTCTTTTCTCTTTTGATCTGTATCCTATACCGACCTACAAAGCCACCATGCACTGCACCAAAAGCCAACTATTCAAGAGCTGTGTGGTATTTAAGCCAAACGTTTATATTTGACTTGTTTATGTTCTAATTTCAGATGTCCCTGTACTAACCATTCCATGTACAGTTTTGCTATGCTTGCTTCACCAACCCTATTTCTTATTGGTGTGGGGTTTTGTGGAAGTGAAAACTACTGGAAGGTCGTTCATACCCGCAGAAACATAGCAAACTATAAACTACGAATCAACTACTGTCTTAAGTCGTTACCAAGCATCTTTGAACCATTCTTGCCTGCAGCCATCTTTATTGTGTTGGTGCTTTTGAAAGGGGAGTATTACGCATGCGCGATGGCTGGGAACACAGGGGTTGGTTGTAAGACGAAGAAGGGACTCACGTCAAGGTTGATGTCAATGCAGGTATATATCTAACACTTTTACAAACATTGACATTCTGTGAACAAATAAAGAAACAAGATGACCAATCGGCAAACAAACAACTAAACAGACAAACAAAATTAAGGAAAACACAAACAAACAACTGAACAGACAAACAAACAAACACAAAATGAGAAAAACACAAACAAACAAACATCTAGGCAGACAAACAAAAATAAAAAAAAGGAAATAATTTACTAAACAGACAGACAGACAAACAAAATTGAGAACAAACACACAAACAAACAAGCGAAAAATGAGAAAAAAAACAAACAAACACACAGACAAACAAACATACATACAAACAAACAAGCAAACAAGGAGAAAAAAGAAAACAAACAGACACAGACAAACAAACCAACAAACATACCTACAAAAAACAAGCAAAAAATTGAAACAATTAAAACTGTTAAACAAACAAAGGAAGAAAATATAAAATGTCGAATTATCGTGCGCATGCGAGCTATTTGAAATTTACCATTTTGATATTTCATACAACATACAATGTTTTTAAAAAAATATGATTTTTCATAGACAAGACAGCACACAATGTTTTAAAATAATATCACTGAATCCATGCTTTCAATTGTTAGCCCACAGTGGATACAGTCCACACCAAGTCGTTCTACGTACAGTCCCAACTCCTTGGCTGCGGCGTCCTAGCCGGTTTAACAGTCTTTATCGTGGGCATAACTTTCATTCGCAGCTGTTTCTTTCAAAGAGAGAGTATCCCTGACGCTGAGGAGTTCTACCTCCTTGAAAACGACCTCCTTGCCGTGACATTCCGTGAGAAGCTGGAGGAGTCACTTAAAATGGAAGTGAAGAGAGACATCGAAGAAGCCTTTGACGGCCTTGACGAGAAGGGCGTTGAGATGGTATTCAAACAAGCCAGAGATCAAATTCGCTGTAAAAAGTCTCTTAATACCATGGGACGATTTGCAAGGTTGACAAAAGATGAAGACTCTGATAATCCGTCAGTTAGAATCCTCGATTCCACTCTTTAACAGAAATAATGGTCAGTTTGTTATTTCAAATATAATGACAATTCTGAGGACGTTTTTCGACATTTTAAAAGGATTTAAATTCTTTGTGAGACCTGTAGATTTTCAAAATCATTGTGTCTATTTCGGAAGAGTGCTTCCATGTGTTATAATAATTTTAGTTATTTCTTCATCAAAGCAGCTAAAGATTTTACTCTTATGATAAGTGATATTTAACGCGTATTTAAAGAAATTAGTAAACTGTTTGGGTATTTAGCTTTACTGTCTGACAATGTTTGTGTCTGACTCAGTTGGTTCAACTCGTATCTTTCCAACAGATGTTAAGTGAAAGTCGTAGATAACCATTATTCCTCACCCAAGCATTTCCTAATATAGGAGTTCCTCAAGGAACTATTATTGGACCGCTATTGTTTTTTTATTTACGTGAATGATCTTCCAAACTGCTTTAAGACTAACGATGCACGTTAGGGTTAAGCTCTAAGGCCTTGGAGTATGAAACACGTTTGTCATCTACCATAATGACAACAGTTTAACATCTTAGTCCCTGATGAGTTATGTTAAACTGGGTTTACCATTACACTATATCGATCTATTCGTGTATTAGACCACATATGAGCTCATATCACAATTCATTTACAAACACACAAAATGTATCCCTCTACCCTAACAATAGAGTCCGATTACCCTTTATTATTTAAGCAATTGATGTCACTGTTGTATACTATGATTCGTTCTCATCATTAAGGGTTTAAGGACAGGTTTAATCACATTAAAATATCCCTTCACTCTATTTTCATAGCGTCTTATTTTAGATGTTTCTTTCTCAGCCCTACCTATTTTTTCCCGGCCTGTGATTCAGGAAGTTCTCCCATCTCTCAAATGTCCCTGTACTAACTTTTCTATGTACAGCTTCGACGCTATGCTTTGTTCACCAACCCTCTTTCGGGTTCGGTGGAAGTGAAATTACTGTTTTTATTTTTTTTAATTTAATCAATTTGCCACAGTGGCAGGGATAAAGACACAGGGCAGAGCCCCAATTGCTTGGCAATATCCCCTAAGAAATAAGATACAACTGGAAGGAAGGTTCTACCTATTGTTTTTCCAGTGATTCAGAAGTTCTCCAATCTTCCGGCGTCTATTTTGAGATCTTTTGAACTGTATTTCTCACTCCTCACTGAACCTGACAGCTAACTCACGCCCGCCCGCCCGCCCGCCCGCCCGCCCGCTGAAAATGATGCCAGCGATCGTCAGCGATTATACAATTTCAGTCTACACAATGCAAATCCGGTCGCTCGATCGCTGAAAAGTGTTTCCATATAATCGCTGACGATCGCTGGCATCATTTTCAGCGATCCGCGAACTAATGCATTCAGCCCGCGTTGAATTCGCGATCAACGAGTTCACGGCGTAGTGTTTTCGAAAAGTTCCGTTTTTAAAATTTATCTTTTTATCAAAAGTCAGTCGATTCTCTTTTTGGTGACCGATTTATCCGGAATTGTGGGCATTAGTATAGTCTCCCCCGCAGCCGTTTTCAGGCTCGTTCCATTCCCCTACTATGCACTTCTCTCCCCAGATAAGTGAGAAGGGGAATGGAACGAGACTAAAAACAGGTGCGGGGGAGACTAGCATTAGTGTAGACAGAAATTCTCTACTTTTCCTTCCGGATTCCGAGGGAAATGAGCTTTTTATAAAACGCTAACGTGCAAGTAGTTCTTCTCCCTTTCTCGCCCCCAATCCACACACGTCAGTGTTCTATAGATAGCTAGTTTTCCTCGGAATTCTAAGGGAAAAGTAGGGACTTATTGTAAGGACTGCAGTCTATGAAAGTCTATTCAAACCGTTAAACTGCTCTGTCAACATTACGCCGGATAAATTTGAAAGGCAACCTATGTATACTGTTAGTCCATCCGTGGGTCACCTTTCGAGACAACTATCACGTTTTATCGTCTTTTGTTCAAGTTTTGCACCTGGAAGTAAATTTTCAGTCTGTATTGATTTAAGTGATTTACTCTAACCTCCGTTCGATCTCCAGTCTTTTGTTATTTGTTCCGTTACTTAGTATTTTTTTGTTTCTATAATGTTTTCGTATCCAAATTATATAACTAAATTCCGTTTGGCGAAATAACCATCATTATAAATAAAATAAATAAAAAATGCTTGTAATATCATTATAAACTCTTACTCGTGAAACCTTTAATTCTTACTATGTTACAATACTTGCGAATGTAACAGGACACTCGGAATCAGAATAAAAATTAAAATCAGTCGACATTTATAATATTTAAAAATATTGAACTTTATTATACAATCAGGTTTTGGTCATAATGTCGCAACAATTAAATCTTACATACATCTACACCTGTTTGAAAAAGGTTGAATACCGAATAGTGCATCTCAAGACCGAAATGCATTGTTGGTCTTTAAAACTAAAAGATCGATCTGCTTTCTAGATGGAACTTGTATACTGTTTTTCTGAGTATGCAATGATTTTTTAGCCTGCGGGTTTTACATGACTTTTTCCTAGTTTTTAATTTGTTTCATTCCTTAATTTATTCATTCAGTATTTAATTAGATATAAATAAAGGTTTAATTGCATGGGAAGACATCCCTCTGGCTGGTTTAGGCTATATGTCAATGTCTATATCTATGTCTAGTAAAATTAATCCTATGCCATTGCAATTTATCTTCATGCACACGAAATGTTCTCTTCAGTTTAGTTATTATAGCAGTCATCATTATCACCACTATCATCTCCATTACCATTGTCTTCATAATCATTATCATCATCATCATCATCATCATAACCACCATTATGACATCATGCGACTATTATCATCATCATCGGCCATTGCCATCATCATCATCATTACAACAGCGTCATCAGGGACACCATACCCTGACCACCACCATCATGACATCATGCGAATCAACATCACCAACACTGTAACCACCATCGACGGCATCATTCATCATCATCATCATCATCATCATCATCTAATTGTCATTATCAATGTTTTCATAATCATCTATTGTTGTCGTGACTATCATAATTCTATTTACTTTCTTAGTATCTTTACCGTTCAAATATCATTTCATTTTGTTACTGTGATATTTGTCAATTCGAGTACTTTATTAAACGAGACGAGGAACCTTGCCGGGCCTTATCGTGCTACCAAGCTGTGCGATATGCAAGGATATACTCATTCTAGATGATCAATATCAATATTAATTAAGAGGTAATGAGCAACGCCGGTTGATATGACATGACATATTGGAAAAGACAAAATCAGACAATATAATCAATACGAATGACAATTAAAACCATGCATACGACAGATCAAAGGTCAAGACCGAAGTTATATTACTTTTTGATTCAATAAAACTGCAGCTTCTAACCACAATTAATCGAAAAAGAACAAAACGAGCCAATATGAACCTGCAACGAATAAAACCCAAATTATATATTTTTTAATTATAAACTATAGCTGCAGCTACTATAAACACAAAAGAGAAAGACAATATGAGCAAGCAATGAAAAAACCCATTTGAAACGATATACAGAAAGGAATTATAAGATTCAGTTTTAATTGAATGCAAGCACTCAAAAGGGACACGACCAAACAATTAATATGTCAAACGAAAACGACAATAAGACAAGAGAGCAAACATGACAATATAGCACCAATTTTAAAAAAAGAGACAATAAAAGGAACAGAATCAATTTCGTGTGAATTACTCGTCAAAAATGCGTCGTTTTTAATAACCCTTGGCTCGATTTAAACCTGTTTCAAACCTGTTTCAAACGGTATCAGACCAAATAACTAAAAGCATATTTTAATATAATAATGAAACCCCAACGATGTGTCATTGAATGAGGACTAATATATTAGTTTGCCGGATTCAAATTACGCTTTTTGTATCTAATTACAAAGTGCGTGCAAAATTAAAAAAAAAACCTTTCAGATTCAAATGTCATAGCATCAACCTTTCAGTTTGGAACTATAAGTGCATATCCAATGTCGCCGGATGAAATGATTTTCCTAAGCTCAGCAGAAAGAACATAAACCTTGTTTTTCAATACCTGCTATCATATAATGCAATCGGCCTATAGCGAATGTTTTATGTAAAGGATTAGCGGTTTTTGAGAAGCAATAAGTCAACTGGCTTTCCGATTTCCTTCGATCAGCTAACTGGCTTTCTAATCGTCAAAAATACTGGCTTATTTATTCAAAAAACCTAATATAAAAACCTTAATAATAATACGCGTTTTTGAAAAACTTCATGAATACTAATATTTTCTAATAGCTTCAATCTTTCAATGTTTGCATTACTAGTAAGTATCAAAATATAAAACTATATTTGTTTTGACGTACCACTCCTTCCTTTTATTAAATTCTAAAAAAATCAGAAAGTGAAATTAGCTTATGAATGTCACCATCCTCGGGAACCCAGGGGTATTCTTCTGTCGCTCGTTTCTCGCTTCCACAACATATCACAGGGGTATATGTTGAGGAAGCGAGAAACGAGCGACAGAAGAATACCCCTGGGTTCCCGAGGATGGAATGTCACACACAGTCAATAGCAATTTAAAAAATGTAGATTTTGAGAATTAAAAATTAAATTGTCAAAATTGATAATGATAATTGACATGTCTACACAAATAATACAACACAAATACGACTTAAAATGGCCAATTTGTCCCATGTTTGGTGTGTTGTTTTTGAAATTATCTATTTTACTATGTTGAGCGCAAATAGCACACAACGCATAGTGCTGCAATATTAATAAACACATAATTTGACGAGAGTATAGGTTACTTGTGTACACATTTTCTGTTTTTATTTATAGTTGTCTTGAAAGTTTGGATGTGAGTACACAACCTTTATATAAAGACTTTATTGTGCCGTCATCATTTGTATACCAGGCTAGCGCTACAAAAGATAATAATAATGATAAAAATAATAATAATAATGTTTAATGAGGGAACCTACTTGGAAAGGCGATTTTCAGTACGGCCCTAAAATAAATACAAATAATTCTATAAAAGATACAGTATAAACATATAAACATTCTAAAAATAGTTGTAAAATTATTTTCCTAAGCTTAGATTAAAAATTTTATGTGAAGATTTAATATTTCGGCAGTTCCGTATCTAAATCATTATATTCCTTGGTACATTGATAAGTAAATTGCTGTTTGCCCCAATTAGTACGTACAGATGGCAGCAAATTAACACAATTCCACTATAAAACGGTATGAAGGAAATAGCTTCAGGGTTGTTGATAATATAATGCTATTTCAAGTGGAATAATTGTGAACTTTGGAAATGAAATAGCGAAATTGTAAATTTGCATAAGTTTAAGCGCAGGTGACTGGCATGCGCAGTAGGGATTGGCAGTGATGTTTTCTCCGAGTCTGTCAGTATTCATATCTGGATGCAGTACTGGAAATGGCTGCTAGTGAAACCCATCCTGGAAATACCCCTAGAAGGTCAATCTTTAGAGATTTGTTAACAGCAAACGAAAGGTAGGAAAATTGCTTCTCACTTGTTATTATTAAAATACTCTGCAAGACGCTGTCACTCGTTGTCTTGCTAGATATCTATGTTATCTTAAACACCAAGAAACATTCACTTCAGTACACATGAAATACACGTTCGCTACATTCATTTTCTTTTAAAGTACAACTTGACGTTTCTACGTTTTGGTCTTCACTAGATTAAAACATCTCCCACAAAGTTCAAACTTAATTGAATTTGTATACCTCAACTTTAAAACCACATCAAGTACAATTCTATACATTTTATTTAAACCTGAAAAAAACTGTCATTTCTTTCTAAAAATGCATGTTATTCATTAATTATTATTGTTTTTTACATTTTATAAAAAGCCTGGATTCAATTCATTTTTATCTTCAAAGCAGCTGAATTTTAAAGTTCTACAGCAGTAGTTATTGCAGTATTTGTTTATATTACCTTTTGTTGTTAAACGATCTATATAGTGTATTTGTATCAATGGATAGGTTTATGTTAACACGTAGGAAATATTTCAGAATGATACAAAGTAGTTCATGTATTTGTTTTACGCGGCTCTGTATTTTAAAACCAGCAGGAATTTACTCATTTTACATCAATATACAATTTTGGAATGAAACCATTTTAGATAATAAAATGACTCCCAAAATGCAGTATTTCTGTTATGATATGAATACGATATTTCAATGTCTCAAAAAAGAAGAAATAATTATATTTGATACTTTAAGGATGGTTTAAAAATATATATTTTATGATATTCCAATATATCTCAAAATATCTCAATATCATAAATTATCTATTATGAAACCATCCCTTAAAATATCAAATAATGTTATTTTATCATATCATATAAATAAAATTATCTGGTATTTTGGGATGGTTTCATAAGAACTTAATGTTTATTTCATACAAATTCCAGCTCTCTCGCTCCAATATAGCAATTTGTTTTTGTATAAATAAATTTAAACTACTGAAAATTGCCTTAGCGAGTAGGTTCTCTCATAATATATATATATATATCATTATTATAAATTGATATTTTTATATTTTTTTGAAAAATATATATTATATATTTTTGGTAAATTCTTCATTCTCAAAAAGTTCAGCTCAGCTACGAACGGCGCTCAATGGGATGTTTAATCAAATATTTTTTTTCATGCAGAGCAGAAATGTGATTTCTGCACAAAAAAATGTTTAGGAAACGTTAACTGAGGAATTTAATTTGTTTTGTCGAATACGAATGTTTGGGAGTGAACAAATCCAACCCGATGTTGTAGACAGTGCTTATCGTATAGAAAATGAATTCTGCTAGCAGACTAATTATAAGTGATATTTCAAATAGAAATTCATGTATAAAAAATAAGGGCTATGAATGAGATTAGAATATCTTTTGAATGCATAACACCATTATCGTCAGTTGAAGTGCAACACCCGAAGTTTGATGTCTCGTTTGCAAACTAGCTAGCATTTGATCGACCGTCAATCAAAATGCTAGGAACGAGCTGGACCGAGTGATACATAATGGCGCTTGAACGATCGATCGCTGAATACCGTTAAAAATCCAACGGTATCTCTCATTCCAGAGGTTCCTTTTTCCGGTACGTACTTGTACGGTGAAAAAAGCCTCTGCTAGCTTTTAAAGGTTGAAATCGTTGGGTGGTACCGCCCAGAGTGTCAAAAATATAATTTAAGTACCAGTGACAAAGCTGCTAGTACCTATTGTGAATATCATTTCGGAGATGAGAACACTTTATGACAACAAAACATTAACTTTAGTTTTTGAGGGGTAAAAAACTATTAAGTGACACATCCACTTGAAAAAGACAGGTACTGGGTCATTTTTACAATACTAAATACTAAAATTTACCCCCACCCCCACGGGCATTTTTCTACTTATATTTTTGTGGCTATAGCCAAAGGCGAAAGCCACTATGTCGTCCTGTTGAGTGTCCGAGTGAAAGAGTTGTTAACTCTTGAGCCTGCGATCTGCGGAGAGTTGAGCACGTTATCATGGTTACTTGAGCACGTGACTTAGAGCGACGTGAGACGTGACATGTGCATTTGCTCGAGTTAGATATTTTGATGGTGAGTTGTCTCTTTTTCATCATGAATTTTCCCCTTTTATCGTCAATATCCAGGCACAGTTTTCTGTGCAATTGTAAAGTATTGGTTTATTAAAGGTTTTTCAGGTTTTCGGATGCTATGCGGCGATTTTATGATGTCAAAACGACCGTTCAACCGAAGTGTTACTTTGTTTGGCTACACGGCTATCCGAGTCGCTGTCTTCCTGTTTATAACATGTTGGTGATCATTTAAAACAACCGATTTAAGGGGCCAAATTGCCTTCAAGGAGTTGTTAATCTCTTTCGAGAGAACGAAGCTTTCCTTCGGGGAACAAAAACTGCTAGTTGACAAAGTAATTTATAACGAAAGTAATGACACAATTTCTGTGAAAAAGCACTTGTATATCTGTTATTTTAATACAAATGTTTAAAATTTACTACTCAAAAAGCATTAATGTAGGAATATTCCTTTAGATGCCAATAATTAAAACACTGGCAAACATTAGTGAAAAGTACTAATCTATTCATACATTCTGCAATACTATATAGTCTATATACAGCTATTTCAAAAAATGTAGAATACTGAATAGTGCATACTGAATAGTGCATTACAAGACCGAAATGCATCTTGGGTCATGTAATATTGTTTAAAGTAAAATAAATAATGGTTAGTTATTTTATCCTTAGTGCATTCCATTTAAAACAATATACGAGCTTGTTATGGGGAGTACATATTGTTGTATATGTATTATTTATCACGAATAAATGAGACCCACAATGCCCTTTGGTCTTGGAATGCACTATTCAGTATTCAACGTTTTTTGAAATAGCTGTATACTCATAGACTGCCTATTTCTTTCAAAGATACCTGGCCAATTAAATGCATGTCTTACGAGAATATCAACTCTTCCACTCAACTTGAGAATCCATACTCTTCGCCAGACTTAACATTATTTCTACTGTTTGAAAAATAAACGAGAAGCTGCATGCAGTCTTAGGGGCTGTTTATATGAAAGCGAGTTGTCCCTGCTAACCGGGATAACATAGCCATGAAGAAATTGACTCAATGTCTTTCCCCTCTTTCTGCACAAAAACCAATCATTACCACACTAATATTGTTTTTATCAAAATCAAACAATGTAAACACATTTCGATGTTTTATTTTCAATGCTTCATTTATATATCAACAAATCTAAACCTTTTAGAAGAAAATAACATTCTGTATCAGCTGGGGCCGGTTGTACGAAGGGTGGATAAAGTTATCCGCGGAAAAAAGTTATCCATTGCATAGGTTTTTTATAGATTTTATCCGCTGGATAGGGATTTATCCGGTGGATAGCGCTATTCACCCTTCGTACAACCGGCCCCTGATGAATATTGTCACTTTATACGTGAACAATGATTAGTACTATATAGGTCTAAATACCAATTTGCTCATTACAGCTATTAAACTATAGCCACATGCAGTCTTGGACTGCCTTTAATTAAAATTGTTTAAGGTACCGTTGTGTATGAGTCTGTCTACCTATTATCATGCAAATCGAAAAGCGATACGATGTGGGCAAATCTTGTAGTCGAGTTCGAACGCCTTAATTAAAAACATGTTTTTATTTTTTGTTCTTCTTTCTTTCTTTATTGTTTGTTACGTTGATTTATTTGTCACACCGATACAACTTGAAAAATATTACTAACGGGAGAATAAAACAGAACTTACGTCCCAATTGAATATCCTACTCCTATACTTATAAATATCTATGATATCTAAATAACAAATAATAGAAATATAAAATGCAAAAAAATACTAACGAATGCAGCAAAAATACTAAACAAAAAACTATTGAAAAGGTTTAAAATTATTATTATCATAACATTAGCTAATAAAGACGTAAAAATGAGACTGAGACTGAGATAATTTCTCATTAGAATAAGCTAAAATAATACATATTTAAATATATTTACGTCTTTAATTTCTTTTGATTTCTATTATTGTTTTGTTGTTGATTGCTTTCTGTATAGATCATTGACAAAATCTTCCTTTTTCGTATTCCCGTTATTGTGTATATAAAATGCAAAATTTTAATGTCTAAATACGAATGAATGAATAAATAACCTGATTTTTATTATTTATTCATTGAATTTCAGTTTTACTTTTCAAAGCCATGTTTTATTTAATGTTTTTTTATTTCATGCAACCATTAACAGTTTTTGTACGTTTGTTAATTACAACTGATCTTCTTAAATTCATGTTTTTATTATTTTAAATCATCAATGGTATTTCCGCACAAATTACACATGTCAAGTACTTGCTTCGATATTGAAGTAACACTAAAGTAGAATAATATCCTCGCTTGTTAAAATTCGCAACTAAAATTATGTGTTTTTTTACAGTGTCTATATATACAAAAACCCTTGGGTATTTAAATCGGAGAGGCAAACGAGCAATGTAATATTTTCTTAGAATACCGGCGAAAATCATCGAATTTTAAAAGTCAGATTTATAATTGATATAGCTGTCATTCAAAACACGAATACCAGTATGAACGAGCCATTAACGATCCGTAAAATTATGTTTTGTTGTTTATGGTGTCTATACAAAAACCCTTGGGTATTTTATTTAGAAAGGCAAACGAGCAATGTAATGATACCTTAATGATACCTTCTTAGGATACCGAAATTTTAAAATCATCAGATAGATATAGACAGTTAGTTAGATAGAAAATTTATTAATAAATCCATTGCAGCCAACATAGCCTGAATTACGGCTATTTTACAAATTGAAATTAGTTATAGAAATACTAAAATTTGACTAAAAGTTACTCATTCTAAATGTTAAGATTTGTTATCAAAACTAGATGATTGATAGCTGTCATTCCAGCCACGAATATCAGTATGAATGTTCCAGCTGGTAATGAGCAACCTCGTTTAAATATTGTAATGAGGATAGATTTGGCACGGTACGGCTGTTTACCTTGATCTTCAAGTCTTTAACGAGTCGACAAGAAACGAGTTCAGCTTGAAATACGTCGAAGACTGAGTAAAAATGCCGACTGACAGGTAACGATGCTTCTAATAGAACAAAGGAATAGAAGAATTATGCTCTTGATATCTTTTCAAGCGAAAAACAGCACAATTTCCTTTCTTTGTCACAGCAACAGAACATCTTTAATTGGCACTTTGTACTTTTACACATGTACAAAATAATTATTTTACCCTCGAAGGCAAACTGTTGTTTTGCATTTTAAACAAGGGATGGGTTTTATTAAGGAGCTTGAGTGTGGTTTAAGAGAAAAACGTTAAAATAATATATTATTAAAGCGTAGCTTTTTAGAATTTACATTATATGAATAATCAGATATACAGTGGCGTTTTAACAGTTTATTCCATTGCTCAAAACCATTGAAATACAGCGAACTGACATATAATGTTACTTCCTTGTCATGTATTCCTCTATTTGCAACGGGTAAATAGATACAAATAGTGTGATGCAAATATGATCTGGTTTTGAGTGACGAATGATGTTTTTATTCATAGCATTTTCGTGCTTTGAAATATTTATTTATGAGACCTTGTATTCTTGTATTTTGTAAACATATTGCCACCTGCATATATATATATGTGAGGTATTCCATTTCTTCAAGTAACGTTTTCGGATTATGACTTGATGAGAGAAATCACGTGAAATATAACGTAAAGATGCAAAATCACGTAAGAAACATAACACGAAGCTACGAAAGCGAAAACGTAATCTACAAATTTACGTAAATCCGCAAATTCACGTAAGACATAACATAAAGCTACAAAGATTCGTAATACAGTGGTACTTCTATTAAGCGGTCACCCATTAAGTGGTCACCCTCTATTAGGCGGCCACAATAAAAGTCCCAAATCTATTCCTATACCTATTCTATCTAGATATCTCTATTCAGCGGCCTGGAAAGTCCCCAGGGTGACCGCTTAATAGAGGTACAAATGTAAACATAACGTAAATGATCCGCTAATTCAGGTAAGACATAACATAAAGCTGCAAAAATTCGTAATATACATAACGTAAATCCGCAAAGAGATTACGTGAAACTGCAAAATCTCTTAAGAAATTACGTAAAACTTTAGAATCTCCTATAATATAATACTGACATAACGTAAAGCTTCAAAACCACGTATAAGGTAACATAAAGCTCCAAAATCACGTAACTGCTATGTTTCTGACATAACGTAACGCTGCAAAACCACGTGAGGCATATACGAAAAGCTGCACAATAACGTAATACCTAACATAAAAATACAAGCTCACGTAAGACATTAGGTAAAGGTTCAAAACCACATAAGACATGTATAAAGTAAAGCTGCAGAAATTAAACTAGCGACAATGCCCGAAACGTCCGAGTATAGCTATCAAATATATACTTGTAATAAAATGATGGCGTAACATCTGAATCTGATCACATCGTAGTCAAAGTAAAAAGCTGAAATCTAGACGATTTACGTAGCTTGCAAATTGTAATGAAATTAGAAAATAAGTTAACCATTTTTAGACAGGTGTTAATAAACAACGAACGTCTTATGCGAAAATAATTATGAAAACTTGCATTATTCGAAACATAATTAACGTTTCTATCTTTTCGTTTGTACTTTTCCAACGTTGAATGATCGTCTAACGCTACTTACGTGAATCGATACCGTTTCGTTTGTACGTTTCCAACGTCAAATGATAGTCTAACGACACTTACGTGAATCGATACCGTTTCGTTTGTACGTTTCCAACGTCGAATGATCGTCTAACGACACTTACTTGAATCGATACCGTTTCGTTTGTACGTTTCCAACGTCAAATGATCGTCTAACGACACTTACGTGAGTCGATACCGTTTCGTTTGTACGTTTCCAACGTCAAATGATCGTCTAACGACACTTACGTGAATCGATACCGTTTCGTTTGTACGTTTCCAACGTCAAATGATCGTCTAACGACACTTACGTGAATCGATACCGTTTCGTTTGTACGTTTCCAACGTCAAATGATCGTCTAACGACACTTACTTGAATCGATACCGTTTCGTTTGTACGTTTCCAACGTCAAATGATCGTCTAACGACACTTACGTGAATCGATACCGTTTCGTTTGTACGTTTCCATTGTCGACTGATCGTCTAACGACACTTACGTGAATCGATATTGTTTCGTTTGTACGTTTCCATTGTCGACTGATCGTCTAACGACACTTACATGAATCGATATTGTTTCGTTTGTACGTTTCCAACGTCAAATGATCGTCTAACGCTACTTACGTGAATCGATACCGTTTCGTTTGTACGTTTCCAACGTCAAATGATAGTCTAACGACACTTACGTGAATCGATACCGTTTCGTTTGTACGTTTCCAACGTCGAATGATCGTCTAACGACACTTACTTGAATCGATACCGTTTCGTTTGTACGTTTCCAACGTCAAATGATCGTCTAACGACACTTACGTGAGTCGATACCGTTTCGTTTGTACGTTTCCAACGTCAAATGATCGTCTAACGACACTTACGTGAATCGATACCGTTTCGTTTGTACGTTTCCAACGTCAAATGATCGTCTAACGACACTTACGTGAATCGATACCGTTTCGTTTGTACGTTTCCAACGTCAAATGATCGTCTAACGACACTTACTTGAATCGATACCGTTTCGTTTGTACGTTTCCAACGTCAAATGATCGTCTAACGACACTTACGTGAATCGATACCGTTTCGTTTGTACGTTTCCATTGTCGACTGATCGTCTAACGACACTTACGTGAATCGATATTGTTTCGTTTGTACGTTTCCATTGTCGACTGATCGTCTAACGACACTTACATGAATCGATATTGTTTCGTTTGTACGTTTCCAACGTCAAATGATCGTCTAACGACACTTATGTGAATCGATACCGTTTCGTTTGTACGTTTCCATCGACGACCAATATATATATTTCTGATTACATATATATAGCAATGATAACTAGGATAGTTGCTAAGGAACTGTGTGTAATGTACTGTAGCATAGTTGGTGTTTACATAGAAGGTGCTCTGCGCATGAGATCATATCCATACGTATTTTGCGCATTATAAGTATTAAAATTATTAAAAAATTATTTGTTACAACGGGGTGTACCGAAAATTAGAACTCACTGGTAAAACCAGCAGCAACCAGAGCATTATCACAAAACCAGTAACGAAAAGAACAACAACACCAACAACACCAACAAAACCAACAGCAACAATAATAACAAAAAGGACAACAACAACAACAACAACAACAATGACAATATTTAATCACAACACTATCAAACAAACAACAACAACAACAACAAAACCAGCAACAATAATAATAACAAAGAGGACAACAACAACAACAACAACAACAATGACAATATTTAATCACAACACTATCAAACAAACACAAGCACACAAAAAACAACAACATCAACAACAATTAAAACCAGCAACAATAGTAATAATAATAATAAAAACAAAATTATTATTATCCATGCAGACACACACGTACAACACACACACACACAGACAGACAGACAACAAAGACAGAGCGACATAAATGCATATACCAATGCATTTTTTAGGTACATCATTCAGTAAAAAGCATTTTCAGATAAAATGCATTTTATCTTATTTTCTCGTGTTGAATGATTGCATATAGTTAAGCAAATATTCACCAATCAAGAAACTGAATCATCCAGGTTATTCTTGAAATAAATATCTTGTTTTGAACTATTTGGTAATGATAACTAGTCGATCAATAATATATTTTCATTTTTAGGTACATCAGTAAAAAGATTTTCAGTTCATTTTATTTCATTTTCTCGTGCAAGTATAGGTAGCAATTAAGCAAAAACTGAACCATCCAGGTTGTATCTGATATAAATATCTTGTTTTGAACTATTTGGTAATGATAACTAGATGTAATGTAAATAATTGATAGCTTCACTGTAGGAATGTTCGTATCTTTCTCAGCGTGAACAAATGACTAACTTCTGATAACAGACCTCTTAGCTAAAAATCACGATAATCAAAATAGAATTAACATCGAACTTCACATGACACGAACCACACAGAACACGGTCAAACTGAGCAAAAGAAATCTAATTTGGATCCAGCTATCCTGATTGATTTGACATGAATGAGTCGGTATTTTCAATCAAGTCCAATGATTTGAATATCGACTGATAAAATGCTTTTAATCTTGCACTAAAGAAACAGCTAAGACCTTTTCCTCTATTAACTATGCTTTTTCAGCAAAAAAAAAAAAAAAAATAAAATAAAATATATATATATATATATATTAAAATGGTGGCAAATATTAGTTAGTAGACTACGCAAATATAAAGAGACAAAATCGTTTTTTATTCTCATTAAATATTTCATGATATTCGTCTAATCTGGCCCACGTGATCTGATTTTTAATAGACCTTTTCACTGTTTTCGTCGATCAACCTCACAACCTCGTTCCCAGGGCCCTCTCCCTTCGCTTTTAGGTGGGCAAAAGCGAGAGGAAAGGACCCTGGGAACGAGGTTGTCAACCTCAGTCTCGATAGCGATAATTTAATTTATTTATACTAGGTGCTTATAGCGCATTTTAAAAACTCAATGCGCTTAATAATAATAATAATAATAAATATTTTAAATCTTAAAGCTTAATAATATATTCTTTAGTATTTGACAACAGCCCATGGAATTTCTAGGTTTTTCAATAAACCTTATATACTTCCGTTCAGTGACCACACATATCGGTTCCAAGTGGTCGAGGTTGGAGTTGCCACAGGAAACCTATAATTTAATTACCATGCTTGCCAACTCGAACCTCGACTTGGAACTATCATTCGTGGTCACTGAACGGAACTATCAAAAGAAAAAGAAATTATAAAAAGATTTATTGTTTAATCAGTTAAATTACTGTCAACTATATTTAAATCGTAAAGAATATATCACGAGACGTTATCGAGGCTGAAGTTAATCAACGACTACTATGAAAAAGTCAAATATCAAAATATATGGTATTAATTTGAATTTTTTTTTTTGGCCCTGTTAGCAGTGTTGTAGTTCTATTTGTATTCTTTTTAGGTCATAATTAATCCGTTGATCTTCCTGGTTTATACAGATTGTGGACAGTAGTTATTTGGCGATAATTATCTAGTTGACAAGAAAATCACCTGAATAGTGTGGGGATGGCTATACCACGAACACGGAAAGAAACAAACTAAAAAAACAAATAAATAAATAAAATGAAAATAAAAAAATAGGATGACATATAAAAAGACAATATGGAGAAAGAAAAAAAGGTCATTTCATGGATGTCATGCATTGATCAGTAGTCAAATTCTAAAAAATAAATAACACGCTATCGAGACTGAGGTTGATCGGCAAAAACCGCGAAGGCTATATTTTTGACTTCTTATTAACTTTTTTTTTTTTTTACTTTTTATAACTAGCTTTTTTTTACTTTTTATTCGTCTATTAGTATTTTTTATTAGTCTGTTGGTTATGAATTGAGTTAGGAGATTCTGCAAAATTAAATCCTTGTTAAAAAGTCCTGAAAAATATATAAAAAAAACATATCGTCATCCATCCAGGTGGTTTATATACTAATTATTGATCTATTATTTCAATGTTTACCATGAGGTTGGTTTAAGATACAATACGGATACGAATTCCCCTACAAGGAATTAAGTGCATGCACACCCAGATATTTGATTCTATACATAGGCATCATATTCAGTAATAATTGGGTCACGAATTGGGTACTTGTTTCTCCGATACAAAGAACGTGATATCGACGAAAAAGATATCAAAAGCAGGTTATTAATAATTCAAGGTTTTCTTATGGCGATCAACACACTTTTTGAACAGGCCGACTGGCACCTTGTCAAAGTGTCCTGAATGATAAGTCATTTCCTAGTTGTAAAAATCGACTTTCGTGATTAAGCTTCAGTGTTAACGCGATATTTATTCGCTTTGATATACTAGTGGTAACCTGTTAAATCTAGAAAGTCTTGTAAGATCTGAATCATTTGAAAGTAGAAAAGCTATATTAATTTACATATAATTGTTGACAGATCGAAGCTTGGCATTATTATTTGATCGATGTTTAAATTGCCCGGCGCTTTCTACACGAAACTGAAAAATTTAAAACTTTCCTTTACTATAGGTGTTGTAAACCCACATATATACACTATTTTAGCATTTCCCTTTAAATAGCTGTTAACAATAGTACACAGTACTAGACTAAGAGCGGAGTCTTCAAAGTAAATAGAATTATAGTTTTTGCAAGATTTCGATTACCAACGTAAAGAACTATGCATGGTGGCATATAAAGAGGTTCAAAGTGCCAGTAAATCCTACAGGAAACATTGTAGACGTCTAAACAATACCAATCTTAAGAGTATCACCTTTTAAGGATCTATACATTAACCATTCATTCATCAATCGTTAGGGTAAAACACTTTAAATTGAAATCGTCGGGGAATGATATTTGTTTTCAGTCTATTGGGCTGAACACCTACTAACTGTGGTTGGGCAACCAGGATGTTTATGTTTGTTATCCCAGTTTGCACTAGCTTAGAAATGAACTTCAAGTCGACTAAACCAATACCCCCAAACACCTCGGAAGAGACTACAAATAAAACATTTCACTACCAAATCTAAGTGAAAAGTAAAAATATCGAAAAAAGTCGATTTTAAAGTTAAGTAATCTGAAAAAAGGATGGATATAATTAGATATATATGTAGTTTTTATCCTAGTATGTCAGCTCTTCGCACCGATGGATATCTCACTTTGTGTTTTGTGGAGTTTTCCCAATATCACCAGTAACACCTGCAATTCTAACGCTTCAATGATCTGATTGGTTGGTTGGGTGTTATATATATAATACCTTCTGGTTGGTTTTGTCTGTAAACTCCTTCTTCAGCTGTCCGATATTTACATAATATATTCACAACACAAGAATACGAGAAGTAGCTAAGTCAAAATTCAGAATGGCGACTAATACACGTTCTGGTAATAAAACATCGTTTGGAGTCCCGAAACTGTTTCCACCTCTACCATCGCCACTAGCAAACCATCCAAGGTAAATCAGAGAAACGTGTTGACTTCGTTATTATGCGTGAAACGTGCCGAAAGCGAGATTATAAGTGCTAAATCCGCGCTGCAGTTGATGTTCTTATAGTTCGAAACTTTTCTAAAAATTTAAAAATATAGATGTGACTTGTTGTAATTGAAGCCTTAGCCACAAAACCTTCAACATGACAACATACATGTAGGATTTAATTATTTCATTTATTAGATCGTAATGGTAGAACCTCTAATACGAAAAGCAATCTCGAATCAAAATACATAATTCTCATTTATATATGTATCACTGTGCTCGCGTTCGCACATCGCCAACAGTTTGCAATAGATAGCTGGCAAGATAAGATATAACCCTAGTTTCAATGATAATCATGAACTCAATGCACCATGAAGTCAGCTAAGTTGTGAATAATCGATGATACAAATGGCCGTCTTCACAGCGGAATAGCATCTTCTTCACCGTACTTACACTTGACGATTGTCATTTTTACAAGCGCCACTAAAATCAAACGTTTTCGAGAGCAATACTAACTTAGTTTAAAGACGCGAGTTTGGATGCTTGGAGACAACACAAAGCACTTCACCAACGCGAGAGGAAAATCTTCCTCAACATGCGTTAAGTAGTAATGAGCAATACGTAGAAACCCTAAGGTTATAGCATTATGATTGAAAAATGGGAAAACAAATTTCGCAATCTGCTGGTAACTTTTGGCTATTGGAAATAAGTTTGGAGTAAATGTATTCGATCGTACTGTAAACGTCTAGAAAGTAAAAAGCATTATAGGATAGATCGAATCGATGTCTATATCGTTGTTGTTTATTGCGGTTTGTTCACTTGAACCTTTTGCACGTATCTGACAGTGTCCACTTCAACCACTAAATTGCTCGATTTGTTTTGTTTTCACAATGCTTCGCCAAAATATCGAATCTTTGATCAATCGTTCGAAATACAACCCAATTCTTACGCGCGATTCTATTCTAATACCATCCAGTTTTAAAACAACTTTTCCGATAGTTATCAAACCATGACAAAATTGCCAACTATAACGAATTTACGAACTAGAAAGTTGTATTTTTAGGGTGTAAATTTCGCTAGTATTTAAAAATATTGTTGAAATATTTGGAAAACATTATAATATGCAATGTAAACATGTTGATAATGATAATCGCAATGTATATGCAAATGGACAACTATCTTGCAAAACAGAGAAATATGATATAGATTTAGGTTTTGTACCGAGTCTTATCAAAAGAGCATCTCAAAAGCATGCCATGTTCAAACATTGTTTTTTTCAAATCGAATGTTTTTCTTTACGATTCGAACAATGTTACAATTTTGTTTCCATTGTCATTATCTCCGTCACTACAACGTACTGGTCGAGTGCCGTTGCCATGGAGATGGATCGATGTATTTTTTATTTCAATTAGTGTTAAATTTTCAATTATTTTATTAACGTTAATCTTAAAGTGAAATTTACCTTTGTATTGACTGGCTTTTCTCTCACTTTCTTATGTGTGTGATGTTCGCAAATATACATTCTCATCATCATGATTTAAAAAGACGCGATCCACTTTGGCGTTTCAAGTGACGTTATGTTGTTAAATAATTCAATGTGTTTTATTAGTAAGTCTATTTCAAAAAGACTAATATAAAATTTATTCCATTTGGTAACTGCATATTCAATGAAACTGTTATTTAAAACAAACATCCCTTCAAACTCATAATATAATCCACAAATATAAATAGAAAACAAAAGATAGTCCAACATTTGCATTTTTATATCAGTCATTCACTATTTTAATTGCCAATATTATATTTCAATTGTCAAAACTACAATTTTGCTAAAAAAAAGGAAAAATTAACTTTCAAGATGCAATCAGTTTTGTATAAACAATAAAAATGAATTTCGTCACATTTTCAATTTCAAAATGTCAAAAATCTTACTTATTTTTAAAGATGTCCAATATTTAATTGATCTTGGAAGCCATTTGAGCTTAAACGGAAATTTTAAAACATTTTACTTTGCTCTTTTTAATTAAATGCCATTATTTTTGCTCTAGATTCCTATCTACCTAAATCTGAATTATCGATTTACTCATTGTTATAGTCTAAACGTTTCCCTTTCCTCATAGAAGAATGATAACAATATCTATTCAAATACCATCATTTCCGCACAAAATCGCATGCTTATATCTGTTAGCTTTATGAAACGTTTCTTAGAAATTATGGATTGATTTCATGGAAATTCCTGTCGGAAAGCGAATTGTTTTGCATTTAATCAATGTCGTTGTATCATCGATGACGGGCAAGGATTAGCACAATTAATACAGGTTTTTACAGTCTTTTGATATTCGCTAATACATCTTATTCTCACCTAGCTGTCATTTTTCCGAAACTGTTCTATTTTGTCTTTCATTTTTGATTGGTCTATTTCTCTTTCATTATGTTAATACCTCATCATGTCAGTATTTCAGTAGAGTTTTTATTATAGGTATAATAAGCACTATTTGTTGCATTGATCATGTCTCGTTTTTCTTTCGCAATGTCTCATTTTCTCGTTTTCATATCACCTGATTATGTCAGTATTTAGAGCATTTATAATGAGTATAATAAGCACTATTTGTTTATCATGTCTCGTTGCACTTCCACAATGTCTCATTTTCCATCTGGATACTCTGTTTTGTACTGACATTTTTTTTCCTATTCGTTTTCATAAAAGTCACATGCAGATTAACATTATTCCAATTGTCAAGTGTTTGTCATTCGTTAATTTCATCCTATTCATAGTTTCATTTAGTGTCAATTTGTCGTCTAATACTTCCATTTCTAGTTTATATTTCTTGTTTCATGTAGTGTCAATTTTTGGTCCAATACTTTCATTTATAGTTAATATTTATAGTTTCATTAAGTGTCAACTTTTGGTCTAATGCTTCAAATGTTCATTTACTCGTTCCGATCCTATTCTCATTTACTCTGTGTGAGTTAACGTAATCAATTATTGATTTATTTATCCCATCCTTTCGTTCTCTCGGTACGCTCGTTTTGTAATCATGTGTAGCTTACAAATCAGTCTCAGTCTCACTCATTTTGTTTCTATGTGTGTTGTTGTTTTTATTTTGTAAAGCGCCTAGAGTAGAAATAGATAGAGTATAGTAGTATGCACTGTGTAGCAGCAGCCAGAATTGAAGCGCCCTTGTAAGCTCTCAGACTTCCTCGTTTTGTTTCTATGTGTTGTTGTTTTTATTTTATAAAGCGTCTAGAGCAGATTTGGATAGATTATCGTGGTATGCACTGTGCATGTAGCAGCAGCAAGAATGAAGCGCCCTTGTAAGCTCTCAGACTTCCTCATTTTGTTTCTATGTGTCAGTGTTGTTTTTATTCTGTAAAGCGCCTAGAGCAGATTTGAATAGATCATCGTGGTTTGCACTGTACTGTGTAGAAGCATCCAGAAGCGCCCTCGTTAGCTCTCGGTCTACCTCGTTGTGTCTCTATGTGTGTTGTTGTTTTTATTTTGCAAAGCGCCTAGAGTAGAACTGGATAGATTATCGTTGTTTGCACTGTACTGTGTAGAAGCATCCAGAAGCGCCCTTGTTAGCTCTCTGTCTACCTCGTTTTGTTTCTATGTGTGTTGAGTTGTTGTTTTTGTTTTGTAAAGCGCCTAGAGCAGATTTGGATAGGCGCCTGATATAGATATTACATCATTTATATTCTTATTCTTATTATCGCGTACTTTACTATCTATTTTAATGGATCAAGGATAAGAGCGAGACATGTTGCCAAGGGCATCGGTTAAAACACGCTGACAATTTGTAATGTCTATTTCCTGCGGTTAAGTGCTTCTTACAAGCTGCCTATTGAGTATTAAAAATGTTAAACCATAAAACCATAGCTAGTGGAGTCCATATTAATGTTGTCGGTGACAGTATTATGCAAACCCAAGGATCTGCCGGCATCCCCTACGTACTCTCGATTTGGGATTCCTTTGTCGATAACACAGGTAGCCCAACACGTTGTTTTCCAAGAGATGTTCGATCAAGTTGCATTATGGGATCCGCATTTTGTCCATTTTAGATTATGTAAAAGCTGTTTAGTAATATTGGCTTCGTATAACTAAAAGTATAATGTTGATGTTTAATTGTTTTTTTGGTTTGTTCTATAGCTAGTATGCATATTGTATATATTGTATATATTGTATATATAATATTTGTGATATTTTGAATGTGTTCATGTGTGGATTGTTTTTAATCAGTGGTGTTCATGTTTGGTGTTCAATAACAAGTCTAACAACAGTTGCAGCGAATATAATATATCTAAACCAATCGGGAAAAAACTAATAATGTAATGAGAGTTAATATACGTGTTAATAATAACTAATATCTTATTTGTTATTGTGCAACAACGTCATGTAACTGACACGAGTCGTATTACTGAGTCCTTACTTACTAATCAATTTGGCTTTCAGCTACTTACCGGCTGATGTTTTGCTTCTTTAAGTTACTTTTCTCTTCTTTCTCTGTTATTAGTTTTCTCACCTTTTCTCGTCCATCTTATATTGGTTTTTCGCTTTCCTTTTTCTGTCGTTTCCTACTCTTTCTTTCTTTTCTTTTACTTTCCTTTCCTTATTTTTTTCCTTGCTCTTTCTTTTCCGTTTTCTATCCTTTCGATTTTGATTCCAGTGTCAAAATATTTCACTTACTTCTTCTTTCATTCTTTATTTTCTGAAGTGTTATGGCGGGAATTCTTTCACTTTCCTTCTTAATTTGCTTTCTCTTATATAAGCTTGCTTTTCAGCTCCGATTTCTATCCTTTCGATTTTGCTTTCAGTGTCAAAAATACTTCCATTCTTGCTTTCTTTTTTCATTCTTTCTGGTCTTTATTTCTATATATGGGTGCCATTCTTTCACTTTCCTTTCATAATTCTCTTTCTCTTTCTGTTTATTATCGTTTCGATTTTGCTTCCAGTATCAAAAATACTTCCCTTCTTGCTTTCTTCTTTCATTCATTCTGGTCTTTATTTCTATATATGGGTGCCATTCTTTCACTTTCCTTTCATAATCCTCTTTCTCTTTCGGTTTTCTATCCTTTCGATTTTGCTTCCAGTGTCAAAAATACTTCCCTTCTTGCTTTCTTCTTTCATTCATTCTGGTCTTACAGTAGTTGCATGGTTGCCATTCATTCTCTTAATCACGCTCTACTTATTTCTAGTTTCAATAATACTTATACTCTCTTGTCCTTCGATTTTATTCTTTCTCACGGTTAACACTTTGAGGGTTAACGGCCTGGACTATCAGACCCGGTCTACACGGATCCGGATACTTTTGAAACCGCATACTTTTTGATGCGAATCGGCCTATCGTCCACACGAATCCAGTGAATCCGGTCACCGAAACCACATAGTTTTACTTGAATCCTCCGGATATACGCGGATTCGTGTGGACGCAAATATTTCTATGCGGTTTCAGCCGGATCGGATTCGTGTAGACGAGGCCTCAGAGGTAGTGTGGATCGATTATTCACGGCTTTAAGGTCCAGGAATGTAGTGGTTAGGCCAGTTAACGGCTCGTGGTGTTTGTACTAATAACTAATATTAACACATTAATGATTTGTTTTTTATCTAGATCTCTGTATGATGAAGTTGGGACAGCAGAAGTTGATGACAAGTCAGTTGTTATTATATTTGTATTAATTTTACTATATGTTTAATGGTGTTGTATTGTCAAGATAATATTGTTTAATATTGTTTTTATTATACTTTATGTTTAATGATGTTGTAGGTTCACGATGATATTGGTTGTGTTTTTGCTTGTAATTCTTGCTCATGTTTACTTTTTCTAAATTAACCAGTTAAATATTTGTCTTATTCACTGAGAGTAATAGTACTTAAGAAATATAAAACGGCGCGCGTGTCTATGTACTGTAACATAAACACGCTGGGAAAAAAAGCTTAGAAACACGAGCGCAGCGAGTGTTTCTCTTGCTTCTTGAGTGCTTTACATCTCCCAGCGTGTCTATGTCACAGTACATAGACACAAGCGGCCGTTTTATATTTCTTTTATGAAATTTTTTCTCAAAAAAAATGCAGAGAAAACGTTTCTACCGTCATTTTCATTCTCTGTTCTCTCATATAGACATGGCCATCAACCAATCAGAGCGCGCGTTAGATACCAAAAAATTTATAAAGACTAATATTAGCTAATAAATATATAACTTCACTTAATATTAATCATTAGTATAAATACACAAGTGATTTTGGAAAATCGCGCGCGGTGATTGGTCGAGAAATTCACACTTTTTCTCGATAATCACCTTTTGCGCCCCTTTAGATATGAGAAATGAACGGTTTTTCATTATAAAAGGCTTGTATGTTTTTTTACTCTTTGAAAAAATCACTTGTGTGTTTACACTAAAACAATTATCCACCTCAGGCTCAGTGAATAACGGTGAATAATAACCTTGACTCCGTCGTCTCGGTTATTACTCACCGATATTAACTTCGCCTTCGTCGGATACTTGTTAAGTATTTCATCACTTAATATTAATTAATAAGTAATACCATTTAATATAAATCAATTATAAATTTCATTGTGTATATTAAAGATAATATTAATGTAAAAGCGGCATGTCAGCTATGTTGATGACGTCATCAAATTCATCATGGCGGCTAACACGATATTTTCAGTACAAATTAATAACCACTATATTTGTTCATGAATACATTTTCATATCTTTCAATGACTGAGTCATACGAGACACTGACAAGAAAACGAGAAGTTTATCGATTATTTTGATCATAGTTTCCAAAAAAAAACAAAAAAACAAAAAAACAGGAAGCAATACAAACAAACAAACAAAACAAAAACAAAAACAAACGAAGAACGAGCGGAAATGACCGACCGATCAAAAAAACAAACAAAACATCTTTTACCAAATTATATAACTAAAATAACTAGCAGACTCAAAAAGGTTTACGTCTACGTACAAGATTTTATCAAGTCTTGCACTTTCAGTTAATGACATTTTGTGCACGCAGCTCTATCAAATCTCTTGTCCAAAGTCACGACAATGCATGACAAGTGGTCGGTAGAATGTTTCCAAGGAAACCATATAAAATACTTATCTAATTACTGACTTCATGCATCCGGGTCCATTTAAGTCTATGGTCACGAAAGGAAAAAAGACACGGCAACGGTGTCGATATTTCTCAATAAACAGAGATTGTCCTCTTGTAAAATTAAAAAAATCGACAGTCACAATATATAACAATTGAACTGAGTCGATGTTTCATATACGATTTCCTCTTAAAAAAGAAATTGTCAACAATAGTCAGACTGAGTCGATGTTTCTAAGGAAATATTAATACTGGTACTTATAAACTTAAAGAGAGTGTCACTAACGTTTTGGACTGCCTAGATCCTTTGATAAAAAAGAAGACGCAATCGAAAATAATAATAATCTGGAATACCTATATATATATATTTCGCTGTTGGCAAATTGTACAGACATTGTCAGGCTGCATTTATAGTATTTCTTTCCGATTTTTCATCCTTAATAGTTTCACTTTGTATTTCAATCGATTGAGTATAGATTAGACAACTTGGACTACTTAATTAATTATAAGAGAGCTGTCTCAGAAATGTTTTTTTAAAACCTTAATTAGATACACTTAAATGTTCTCTAGTTTGGCCCAAGAGCAAAGCTCTTTTTCTCGGAAACAGAAGTCCGGATGTGACGCAGGCTATAAGTTAAGGGGGCTTACCATGACCAGATGTAAAAGTTTTAAATTGCATACTTTAGTGTACGATGTAAGTTTGATAGAAGGGTTGGGGAGCTTACAGCAACAATATTTATTACCTTTTGATTATAAGAAAATTAACTTACACTATTTAAGTTAATACTAGAAATAAAGGTAATAGATACTCAGAAATAGCATGGCTAATCTAGCTGAGTATCTATTCATATTTAAACATTATTTAGAAATGGAAGAAAAAAAAACGTGCTATGTAGACAATAGAAATTGATTTTTATGAAGTGGTTTTGATAGAATTGTTTTGATAAGGTCAACCATAGTTTATATTATAGTGTGTTAATAATAATATTTAGACTGGAATGTTTTTTATTATGAGATGCGGCCTGGGTCGAGTCCCGTATGGGAAAGTTACATGGGAAGCAACTAACAATAGTAAAAATTTATGAAAACCACTAGGGACGTAAAGAGGGGGTGGGTGGGTGTTTTTTTAGGGGGGTGGGGGTAGGGAGATGTGAGGGGAAGGGGCGTTTGAGATATATTAAAATGGAAGACGCGAATATTCAATGTGAATTCCCTTAGATATTCAATTATTGAAGTACATTTGGTGGATGAAAGAATGCAATGTTTTGTTTCATTCAGCGAAACAGTCATAGTGGATGGACGAGTTATTCCTGTCAACATTGTAACCAACCCAGAATTGTTAGTTAATACATTGTCATTTATATCCACAATGCACTTCATCACTGCATCACATAACACCAAATAGCAGTGCACATCTTGTTAGTGACAGTCAAGAACAATAGTCGTATAATGATAGTCGACAAATAGCAGTGCACATCTTGTTAGTGACAGTCAAGAACAATAGTCGTATAATGATAGTCGACAAATAGCAGTGCACATCTTGTTAGTGACAGTCAAGAACAATAGTCGTATTTCAATTCATGTAAAGGAATCTGCGTGATTTAAGATTCTAAATTCAGTTTTTTTTGTGCATTCCGGATACCCTTGCATAGGTCGAACATTTATTCTGAGGCTAGTTTGTCAAGAACAATGGCTATTCAAATTGGTCACCATATTACAATAGTCCCCTTCACAGTTCCCTGCGCCATCTTGAAAGGTAGCCGGGCCTTTGCATCGAAGCGAGACGAACGTTCATCTTGCAACTTTTTAACACCTCGCGGGACAATTATTCACGTATCTCTATCATTACAAGCTCAACGTTCGTCCCGTTTCGATGACAAGGCCTAGCTACCTTTCAAGATGGCGCATGGAACTGTGCAGGGGACTATTCAGTGTGCATGTAGGAGAGGCTAGTCAGTCAAGAATAACAATTCATTTTAATTTGTCTCCATGCATATATCCATATTTCGGTATATTCGCCCATAACCACGTACAGTGAAAGTTTTCTATTAGTCAATCGTATCAAAATGAAATTTGTAACATCGTAAAATTAAATGATACTTATTCATACTTTAACTTTTCGAGCTTTAGCCCTACGTGAGTAAAAGAGGCTCTTTCACTCCAACGGCTAAAACTTGAAACCGGCGTCAGTAACGTTAAGTCAACATTTTTTATGGTGTTACAAATTTCATTCTATTACCTCTCGTTTATATCAAACACTGACGCAGCCCATACTAGTTTACTCGCTAGTTTCCATTTAATTTAAGTTAAGTCAACATTTTTTACGGTGTTACAAATTATATATTTCATTGAATTACCTATCGTTTATATCAAACACCGACGCAGCCTATACTAGTTTATTCGCTAGTTTCCAGTTTTATAGGCTTATATAGAAGGCTTATATAGAAGGCTTATATAGAAGGCTTATATAGAAGGCTTATATAGAAGGCTGGGTTAAGGTTATATAAAATACATGACGTCATAGGTACAATATACAGCTGTAGATAAAGTCAATGTCGTTAACGTTGTCCACGTAAAGTAGATATTAACACTAGAGCAAGTGACACGTGATTATTTGTTTATTCATCAGTTTTCATAAAAGAAATCATCCAGGCGTTCCACGAAACAAGATGGCGACCGAACATTGAATGATATTGAAAGTTTACACCGCAATATCTCGGAAACGAATCCAGTGGCCCCATTTTTTTATTTTAAAAATTTATAAAAAATTAAAAAATTCTGTGTGTTCAAAATCTAAAGAACAAATTATGGTTAAATCCGAAATGATAGACATATTTGGATAAAAATGTCAATCTTCATCGATCGAAAGCGTCACCGAATGTTGCATGATGGCTGCGAATTCGAGCCAAAATACAAAGGGCTAGTTGTATTTATTCATATAAATATTAATCTATGGCGAGTATAGGTTATTTATTAGACATTTGTCTCAATAAATGTTTGGCATTCCATTCGGTTTTTCTATCAAAAAAATGACTTTTTCACTCGAATTGCTCGTATTTTGCGCAAGCGATTTTTGACAAGAAAAAGGCTGCACTTTGAGATCATCTCACTCCTAAACGAATACGGTGACCCCCTTTTTTATTTGCTTATTAAACTTGTATGATAATCATATTTCACCAAGCGAAGTTTGATGAAAATCTATGGTTAACTTATTTGCCCGCGAGCGTCCTTAATGTCTTTGTTTGGTGGACAATGCTAATGACATTGACTGTGTGTCACGTGACATTTCTTTTAGTGTCAATGTCTTTTTGATGGACAATGCTAATGACATTGACTGTGTGTCACGTGACTTTTCGTTTAGTGCTAATGCCTTTTTGATGGACAATGTTGATGAAATTGACTGTACAGCATGTCACGTGACATTTGTTTTAGTGTTAATGTCTTTTTTGGTGGACATTGTTAATGAAATTGACTGTAAATATCAGGGCTCCTTCAGGTTCAGCGGTACTAAGATCTGGAACAGCCTACTGCTGGACCTGAGGAGGGTACATGACCTAAGAAAATTCAACACATTAGATCTCGCTAAAAATTAACCCTGCAATACTACATGTTAAATGTTTTAATTCTTAGTACTTGTAACTTTATTTTTTGTATTTCTGTACTGTATTTTTATGTCTGTAAGTTTATTTTAAACAGAGCCCCATTCAAACCAGCTTATGCTGAACAAAAAATAAAAATAAAAATAAAAATAAATGTATAAAAATAAAATGTAATGTATAAAAATAAAAATAAAAATAAATAAGATAGTATACAGTATGTCACGTGACATTTGTTTTAGTGTTAATGTCTTTTTTGGTGGACATTCTTAATGAAATTGACTGTACAGTATGTCACGTGACATTTGTTTTAGTGTTAATGTCTTTTTTAGTGGACAATGTTAATGCCATTGACCGTAAACGTAGATAAGTGGCTATTTCTATAAACCTGTTGTAGATGGAATCTCGCAGTTGTCGCTTTAATGAACAAATTTAGAAAGCAGATCAAGTTTGTGATAAACTGCATCCTGGAGATGAGCTTGAATCAGGGAATAAGCATCTACTGGTTTGATTGTTCTGTATTCTGATTGGTGTTTGCGATCGACATCTGGCCATTGCACAGTGTTGTATTCTAATTCGTAATTTCTCAATATTTGCATTTTTTTAAATCTTTTACTTGTATTTGACCGGTTTTGCTCGATTTCATTGATTGTGAATTAGGGATCTATTTACTTTACTTTTTTGTAAAATATTGTACAATGTTGTATTATAATTCTTCCCGGCTTTTGATCCTCGTTTTCTCAATCATTTTTAAAATCTTGTATTTGATATTAGTGATGACTGGTTTTGCTCGATTTCATTGATTGTGAATTAGGGATCTATTTACTTTACTTTTTTGTAAAATATTGTACAATGTTGTATTATAATTCTTCCCGGCTTTTGATCCTCGTTTTCTCAATCATTTTTAAAATCTTGTATTTGATATTAGTGATGACTGGTTTTGCTCGATTTCATTGATTGTAAGCTTCAATTAGGGATCTATTTACTTTACGTTTTTCTTAACAAGTTTTTTTTTTTTTTACTTCTTTTGACTGAAAATAAATATTCATAATATATGAGTTAGAATAAAGGTAACGGTTTATTTACTGTTTTTTATTATATTTTTTTCTTTTTGTATTCATGATTTCAAATAACAATTCATCTCAAGCTACTGATTCGAAAATGAAAAAAAGAACAAATTCCCCCCGTGGAAACCGATGCTGATACTTTTTTCAGCTTTGTTCTTTCAGCTGCGTAAGAATATCGCCAAAAGAATCTAAATTCTGCCTTTTAATTTATCCAAGTTTTTTTGTTATATTAAGTATTTTTTATTTCGATTCAATTGGCTTTACATCTCATAACTAATTCATATTTCAATTTGAAATGTATCAATTAAGGCAATGATTACCAATTTCATTCTAGAACAATTAATCGTACGTATTCAAGGTTTGGATATTAACCCGACGACTTGACAGTCTCGATACTATAATAACAGTACACCGGCCTCACCTTTCAAGTCAATGCACTTGATGTTTGCTTCAATAGAGTCAAATCACCCGTTTAGCCTTGCACTAAGAGCGGAGAGCTATTCTATGGAGAGTGTTTAAAGATGCACTTTAATGAGCAGTCTTTTCAATTTTGATCTACAAAAAACCCACAACGCGCGCTGGCTGGTCCACATTTGCATGATTAATAATGAATTATTCACCATATTGCATTGGCCCACGCTTATTGGCATGATCATCAGCATATCTCACAAAACACAGGCATGGCTATCGCGGCTGTTTTTAGTTACTAATGTACTGCATTTACAATGGTTGATAAACACTAAGTTGGGTTGGAAGGTAGAATAATGAACAAGATGGCACGAAGGGGCTTACATGTTAGTTGGGTGCCAAATCATAATTCATGCAGTACTAGTAGTGGTGTTGACTCTCCTCGTCCTAGGTATCGACTACGAGATCTACTCTCTTCAGACAAGAATAACGAAGATAAAGAAAGGTAAGGGCTAACCAAACAATTCTTGTTGTAAATACCATGTATTGTGTTCCTTGGCGAGTCTTTGGTTTGAGGTTCACTTGAGGTTAAAACTGCGGCGATATACGTTCTTGAAATTGATTGATATTTTCAATTATATTTGTGTTTCTTTGGAGCGTATTTCGAGATGCCTTAGCTGTGGTCATAGTTCAATTTAATTCTTTGAATTTTAGTGTCCATAACGTAGTTTTTTGTCTGCCTTATTAAGCGTAATTTGGAGCATAATTACAGGGGTCAGCTTGTTCCTCCAGATTCTACGAATTTAAGCCTTTTTAGAAGTCGTTTCTCTGAATTATTGAGCTTATTTTGAGGACCTAACCTTACTGTTCACATGGAGGATTATTTTGTTATGTAGAACCGGTGCCAGAAGGCTTACTTGCTTGATATTGTCATGATCCTAGCATTTACTATGATATATTAATTAGTCTGAACGAACTAATTTTAATATTTCTTACTAATACGCTAGCATTGGTTTTCTATACTTGTTCTCTAGTCCAAACGGTGCAAAGTAGCAGTTCATTTATGCTAGTTCAATCGACACGTCGTATTGACATTCATTTTTAAAGCACAAAAATTCAAATTTTCTGCATTGACAGTGACCTTTCAAACTATAGTTTTTACTTAAAGATGTTGCACTGGGCTAAGAGTTTGTAAGCGAAGAGAATTGCAAGAAGTTTCTTAATACATATATTTCGGACGATGTCCATCGTCCATAATCAGTGTATTAACTATATTTTTAATGTTTTTTATAAAATGTGTATTGTACGATTTCGGATTTACATAACCGCTCTTTCCATTTTTTTAAATTGAAAGCATAACAAGCCAGATGTATTATCCTTTTAAAATAGCGCCTATATATATATCCCTACCCCTAGGTACCAGAGGTTATTTTCTACTTGCTTTAGCGTTTGTAAATCTGACGGTTTGTGAAGCAACGAGAATTTCTCGAGGATAACGAACACAGACGTACAAATTATAGATACAAATACTAGATCAAGAAACCTCTAGTTTCTATGGTAATACATCTCTTCTGTATTTTCAATATAATCATATTTTATATTGTTTGAGCCTGACTCAGTTTAAGATTCCTTTAAAAGATAAAATTGGAAAATTGCTAAATGATCCTAACTGATAACAATTTATAAAACAGAGTTAGAAATAAGAAATTGAAGTAGAATGAAGCTTATTTTGCTCCTACACATAAACACTAGTGGCAACACAGTGCTCGAAAAACTCGCACCTCCATCTTATTTTTTTTCAATCGCAATTTAAACGTCGCATACAATCGCCGTTTTATTTTCGTATTCAAAACGCTTTACAAAGAATACACATTGATTCAGCCTTGTAAATATATTTATTATAATATGTGTACGTTTGAGTCAAGCTGATATATATTTACATTTACAGCGGTCGTACATTTGCTTTAAAAAAAAAATAAGTTTACATTTTCAAGAATCAATATACATTAAAACGAGTTTGGTATATATTATTTTATAATGTTAGTTGGTTTTGGAGGTTCATTCTCTTGTTTATCGAAGCAACAATTAAAATACAACACCACACAGCCAAATCTTGAATCATTTGTGAAGAGATTCGTTCAATGTTTATTCGTTAAGATTATACAATAATACAGTGTACGTCATTACAAAGTACCAAACCCACACTTCGTAATGACAGTTCTATTTTAAATGTCATTTCAATTGGCTATTCGCTCTATGTTAGTTATTGGGTCCTTGAATGTCCAATACACTAATATATAAAATGTTTAATTAACGCAATGAAAACATCTCACTAGAAGGCTTATCAATAATACAGAACTAAACCACAGATGAGAATGTCGTTCGCATCATTGTGCAGGGCGATGAATATTCATCCATTAAAGTCCTTAATGACTTGTAAGTCAGTTAAATGCTAATGGTGACCATTGTTTATTCAAACTGGCTCTGACCATGGAGTAAGTAAGTTCATTAAACTGCAATTTAAAAAGAGGAAAACACATCCTATCCACATTCATAATGTTATATTACAAGTTTTTCAGTACCCTTTAACAAATAATAAACATCGTTCCCAAAATAATGTGAAAAGAAAAAAAAAATTATATGATAGCGGCAATGAAATTACATTTTATAGCCATTTCGTCTACATCAAACGCCGACGCAGGCTAAACTAGTTTACTCGCTAGTTTCCATTAGGTTTTTCTCGTGTTAAGCAGCCTGGTTTCTTTTAATAAACCATCAATCAAGTTCACTAGTTTCAGGATTTTTGAATTTGACTAAAAAGAATAAGAAATATAATTTTTGTTTGCAAGAAATGAAAATCCGCGCTCAGCGCCTCACAGTTTTATCCTTTGTAATAAGACTTGCTCAGATTTGAAACGATTCAAGTGTCGACCTCTTTATTGTTGTTATTTTATTCACTTTTTACGCGGTGGGTGAAGAAAGAACAACTCGGAAATTTCACGACCATAAGGCTAAGATCTTTTTTTAAGCGTTTTGTGGTTTCTATCGGCTATTATTGAGGCACATTAAAAGAAAAAAACAAACAAGAATTACCATATCACAAATTTGCCCTCTAGAAAAAGAGTGCTTAAAGTTGGGCAATTATTAAATACTAACTCAGTTTCACCAAAGAGTACTAACTCAGTATCACCAAAGAGTAAAATATTGTTTAGCGTTTTGTGATATCGTCATATGGGAAAATATACTGACTCAACAACCACGTCACCCTTTTGTTTGCCCTTTTAGCACCATTCAACTGATTTCCTAAAGTTTTTCGTGACAGTTTATGACCACTTTACGCAGCAGGAGAAACAAAAACACCAACTTAATTAAAGTACCTCCATTGTATGTACAACAACGTCCTCAAAGTGCTTTCTTGTACGTAATTGTACAACATTACCTACTCAAAGTGCATCTATTGTATACGCCTTGATTGACAAAAGGGTTTTCATTGTTTATCTCTAAAATAGACTTTATCAGATGAATGTTTGTTACCGCGAACAATTTCCATGGATACACTGATGTATGGCTTGTCGCGTACCCCTTTTAATACACGTTTTATTTTGATCTTCCAATCTTAAATGCGTTGGTGCATTGAAGAGTATGGCCGGAACTGGCGGAAGTCAGCAAGTGGTCTTTCTTTTATTCACTTAGATAACGGTCTCGATGTCATGATTTATGGAATTTACAAAAGCTTTTTTGATATTGTTACTAATATTATTCGTTGGAATTGTTGAGTAAAGAAAAACAGAATGAATGCATTTTTACTTGATGAATTTTGTTTGTAAAATACATCAACACTAAATGCAAATGAATGATTGACTGAATGATTGACTGAATGATTGACTGAATGATTGACTGAATGATTGACTGATTGATTGACTGAATGATTGACTGAATGATTGACTGAATGATTGACTGATTGATTGACTGAATGATTGACTGAATGATTGACTGAATGATTGACTGATTGATTGACTGAATGATTGACTGAATGATTGACTGATTGATTGACTGAATGATTGACTGAATGATTGACTGAATGATTGACTGAATGATTGACTGAATGATTGACTGATTGATTGACTGAATGATTGACTGAATGATTGACTGAATGATTGACTGATTGATTGACTGAATGATTGAATGATTGAATTATTGATTGATTGAATGATTGACTGAATGATTGACTGAATGATTGACTGAATGATTGACTGATTGATTGACTGAATGATTGATTGAATGATTGACTGATTGATTGATTGAATGATTGATTGAATGATTGATTGAATGAATGACTGATTGATTGACTGAATGATTGACTGAATGATTGACTGAATGATTGATTGAATGATTGACTGAATGATTGACTGAATGATTGACTGAATGATTGACTGAATGATTGACTGAATGATTGACTGAATGATTGACTGATTGATTGACTGAATGATTGACTGAATGATTGACTGAATGATTGACTGATTGATTGACTGAATGATTGAATGATTGAATTATTGATTGATTGAATGATTGACTGAATGATTGACTGAATGATTGACTGAATGATTGACTGATTGATTGACTGAATGATTGACTGAATGATTGACTGATTGATTGACTGAATGATTGACTGAATGATTGACTGAATGATTGACTGAATGATTGACTGAATGATTGACTGAATGATTGACTGAATGATTGACTGAATGATTGACTGATTGATTGACTGAATGATTGACTGAATGATTGACTGAATGATTGACTGATTGATTGACTGAATGATTGAATGATTGAATTATTGATTGATTGAATGATTGACTGAATGATTGACTGAATGATTGACTGAATGATTGACTGATTGATTGACTGAATGATTGACTGAATGATTGACTGATTGATTGATTGAATGATTGATTGAATGATTGACTGAATGAATGACTGATTGATTGACTGAATGATTGACTGAATGATTGACTGAATGATTGATTGAATGATTGACTGAATGATTGACTGAATGATTGACTGAATGATTGACTGAATGATTGACTGAATGATTGACTGATTGATTGACTGAATGATTGACTGAATGATTGACTGAATGATTGACTGATTGATTGACTGAATGACTGAATGATTGACTGAATGATTGACTGATTGATTGATTGAATGATTGATTGAATGATTGACTGAATGAATGACTGATTGATTGACTGAATGATTGACTGAATGATTGACTGATTGATTGATTGAATGATTGATTGAATGATTGACTGAATGATTGACTGAATGATTGACTGAATGATTGACTGAATGATTGACTGATTGATTGACTGAATGATTGACTGAATGATTGACTGATTGATTGATTGAATGATTGATTGAATGATTGACTGAATGAATGAATGAATGAATGACTATGATTAAGTAAATGAACGAAGTAAAGGATGGATGGATGGATGGATGGATAGATGAATGGATGGATGGATGGATGGATGGATGGATAGATGAATG